>JASDDO010000016.1:369972226-371222226 GCA_030015575.1 Agapanthus africanus | reverse complement strand
TCTGCCATTGCGAACTCGAATCTGCGACCATCTTGGTCAGCATCTGATCTCTATCCGAAATGGTCAATTCTCATCCTGACCTAAAACAACTGGATGATTTCCGAAGTCCCAAGACTAGCTGAGGTCCAAAAATCCTACAACACGGAGTTAGAAAAATAGGCTGGTGATCGACACGACCTAACCATTTAACCTAAAAGTTACCAATTAGAGTGTCTCCTGATAACTGCTATCAAAGGACAACCCTATCGATGGCAAACAACGATCCCCAACTGCCGACAACAATCTCTACATATGCACAACTTAACAAGAACATCTGAGCAAACTGAGTATCACTGGATGACAAGCATCCGAATGGAGTCACATCCTGACAAATCCTGGGTAGACACCATAATGAATTTCGGGGAGACCTGCTCTCATTCCCTCTTCGGAACGGTTAAAGGTTGCAACTCTCCAGCCGGTCTCAGTTGCTCAACCCTAGCACACAACAAGACAGACACCTTGAAACGAATCCCGAGACTTCTTTTTCTATCCCTGCCCACCCGTAACTATCTCACAAGTCACGTTAAATGTTGGTGGGACCTGGATGAGTACAGAGAGTTGACCGATGTGCCTGCCCTAGGATTCCACGTCTCTATCCCATAATATCAGGTGTACAAACGCGTCCCTAAACTTAGCACACCCTTGTCACAAATCAAGGATTCCGAATCATTACCCAGCCGAGTAGGCTCCAGTATCTCTGACGAACGAGCGTCGGCGGGCAGTGTCTGGCGAAATCGATTAAAGAAAAGTGGTCGGGCGCGGACATGAGTAAGCTTTCTCTTCAGTAGAGACGAACTTAAGCTGTACTCAACGATCACACAAGAACTGTAAATCTGCGGAAGACTATCACAACCATCAAAATCCGCTGCAGGAAGATGTACATTAAGCTCTGGTGGTCCGTGAAAAATCGGACACCACTCCCGAACAAGTAGGGTCTCCAATCTCCAATGCAAAACCACCGCGACCATCTCCAGATCATGAGTGGGATATCCTTCTCGTACTTCCTCCAAATGTAGGAAAGCAAAAGCGATAAATCCATAGTGTCACCTCAGTATACACTCGTGCCCTACTCATGAACCATCCCAGTTAACCCACAAGTCGCCCGAACCAACAAGCAAAGAAAGAACTGATGCAGTCGTTAACCGAATCTTCATCTGCCGAAACTCTGCACACAAGCCTTAATCCAAAGAAAAGAAACCTCCATTCCAGTCAATTCAGTCAACGGTGCAGCACTACACTAGCAATCCTGCCTGAAACGGCGGTAAAAACCTGCTAAGCCCAAAAATCTGCGGACCTTCGTCCTGCTCACAAGTCTGGGCCCAAGCTGTAGGGCCACGATCTTCCTCGGAACCATACAGGACCGTCTCCGTAACTACAAGACCTAGGAGTCAACACAAACAAGCCTGAAGGAACATTCCGAGAATCTAGCAACCCGCTAGGGCTCTCCCAGTATCTGCAAAATAGATCCTCAAGTGCTACTCCTATCCCTCAAGACACATTAACTATGTCACGCCCCGCTTCCCAAAATACGGAAAACGAGGGATGACTAGGCCAGCCATGCTCCTACGGTCAAGGAATCATCCCGCCATAGTCACACTTCGGCTTCTAGCACTACATGGTAATCAGTAAATAAAGCACAGTATTAGAGGAATCACATCACTAATTTATTACATTAAAATTCCATTGTTCACAAATTACAGATAATAAGAACAATAACTAACCAAGTTCAATCTCACGATCACTTTTGTGGAAAGCAGTAAATGAAGAAGGTACACCAAACTAAATCTCCGTGAACTCAAAGGGTAGGTCCGTCTCCTGTGCTGGTCCTCCCGCAGAATCTGAGCATGCATACTCAGGTCGTCAGAGCGACACAATAACAATATTATTATAATAAAATGAAACAAGTATATGAGGTAACACTGGTGTAGGAACAATGCAAGCAATCTCTATGTCACTATATGATATAGAATATGTTACGTGTCCCTATCGGTCTCTAGGTCATGTTTGAAATCACATAGTGGAAGGAGGATCATGTTTAACAGGAGTCTCGTACATACCCGAGACAACGGCCCACATGCCCGGGACATAACCCTGTCAGCCGGATCGCTAGATCCTATCCCTACACGTATCAGTATCACAGTTCGAATGATCATCCTCTAAACACGGTCCCGCTAAATACGATACTCTTTCCACTTTGATTTCCCCTTTTTCCCCGGGTTTACACTATTTATGATCTTGATCTAGTTGTGTACAAGTATACCAATGGCACGGTTTTATCACTGTTCACTGTATCAATCACTGTCACGAATATTCACTTTCCATTGGTGTACTCATCACTCCTAAACCAACATCTATCATGCACGATAATGCAATGTCCACACGCACTAACACAGAGTATATGACAAGGGTATGATATATGTATTGTATGCTACCAATAAGCTCTGTATGTTATGAATCAACATGCATGTCATTAACTAAATTAATTTGCATAAATTAATATATTAAGAATTCAGCAAAATGATACAAGTAAGATAAATAGAACACTCAGTCAGCAATTTGTCAAAATTTGTTTCAGTTCAATCGGGATTCCGGTTCTCAAGATATAGCTATTTCATTTTAAGTGCTCGCGGCTGGAAATTCAGTTTCAGAACTGAATGTCCGTTTCGCGACACGAATTGTACCCAGTTGGGCTCAGAATTTAGCGATGTCACAGTTAAATGAAATTTAGGGTTTTCGATAAAGTATTCAACTCAATAGACGGATCCTCAATCGTATCTGTATGTTGAAAGTTATACACAGTTTAACCTCAGGGTGTCATTTCAGAATCTGTTCTGGACAGTTATACGTTCTACGCTTTTAAATACAGTTTAAAATAGCAAACGGCGATGAATCGGAAAGGAAACACCAGTTTTGTTTAACTAACAGAGTTATATTTAATCTACTGTAGGGTTCCGTAACATACGACTTCAAGAAACACAGTGGCACAGGTATTGGGACAGTACACAATAATCAGAAACGCTCTGGACTGCAGTCGAGAGTCGCATTCCGATCCAGTTATCATCATGGTTACAGAACAGAAATCATTGAAATGTTACATAGGGTTAAAGTTCGTTGAGTCGGATTCGATTTAAGCCCTCGAACGCAGCATTCCAGTTTGAATATAATTTATGGTGATTTTATTCGTTTTCAGGTACGAGAGAATTCTAGTTTTAACGGCATATTTGGGGGTATCAATTTTTATCACTAACAATCGTATTTTCTAGCGAGATTCACACACGATATTCATCTTCCTATGGCCCAACAGAAAATATCAGTCTCCGTCAAAATAAACAATCATTTCTATTGGGATCTAACATCGAGCACTTAGGTCATGATATATATCGGTAATCGGTAAGTTTAATAACTATGTGATTTAGGTTTGTAACACAACTAAATTAGCATGAAGCAAGTAAATACTTGCCTGGAGAAAGTCTCGGGGTAGCACGGCAGCACAGTGTCACGAACGCGCGTTGTACGCCGCAAGATGAAAATGCGCGAGCTTGGCTCGCGATACGGAATTTGCGTCGGAGTTCCCCGGAGCCGTCAAGTGCTTGCTGGAAGCGGAGATGGTGTTCTGTGGTTGGCCTAGGACTTGCTGGGGTCGACGATGTCGGCGATGGTCGCTCCGGCGATGTGCACAGTGAATGCGCAGTACAGGGAGAAAGTGGGTTTTTGGTGATAAGGGGAGAGAGAGCAGTGGAGACTTGGGAATTGTGGTGAGGGTGATGATGCTGAGGAGGTGGAGGTCGACGACGTGGTGGGGGGTCGCCGGCGTCGAGGAGGCGTGCAGGGGTGACTCGAGCTCGGTCGGGTAATGGGTTTCTGTGTGCAGAGGTGTGGGTGCAGGGGGTCTCGAGTTGGTGGAGGTGGAGTCGTGGAGGGAGAAGGAGGGTGAACGTGTGGCTGTCGTCGTCATCGTGGGTCGAGTGAAGCGGTGGGATGATCGCCGGTGGTGGAGGTGGCAATGGTTTTGGTGCTCTGTGAATTTTTATGTGAGGGAGAGAGATGAGGGATTAGCTTTGAAAAGCAGAGAAGAGAGATGGGGTGTGAGGGAAGAGAACGGGTTGAAGTCGAGGGTGTAACGGCAGGAGCGGGGGTGTGAGCGTGGGCGCGAGGCGCGGCGAGGATATGGGATCGCGAGCGGGTGAAGGGGGAGGTTACCGTTGGGATTTAAAGGAGGAGATGAACAGTGGCGGTCGGGTCGGGTCGTATGGAGGCGGGCTGAAGGGGTTTGGGCCGGCTAAAAAAACAAATAATTCCTTTTTAAAAGGGGTGGGCTGAGAAAGGATTGGGCCAGGTGATGTAAATAAAGAATTCCTTATATAAAAAATAGAGTGGGCCGGGGGAATTTTACTTGCTAATAAGAAAAAGATTTTGGGCCGAGGGTTTAGCGGCTGGGGGAAAATTTGATAAATGGATTGGGTTTAATAAAGGAGATGAATGGGTTAGGGTTTTGTTTAAAGATTTATTTTAAAAGGAATTTTGAATGGGCTGAAGGTATATGTAATATAGTTTTGGGTTTTAATTTATTTTAGCCTTGGTTTTAATTTGTTTTGAATCTTGGTTTTAACTTTTAGGGTTAGGACTATGATTTCAAAAGAATTGGAAAAAATGTTAAGCCTAAACAACCAATTCAAACACGAAGGGAAAAAAGCCACTGGAATTCAGAAAATAAGAAACTTTTGTTAAAGTGGAAACGGGGATTTACATTAACTAGACCAGGACGTCGTAAATAGCACAACAATAACTGGTCGAGGAACGGCTTGAAGAAATCCGGTTCATCACACCTACGAATGTTGCTGGGGCATTGGTAAGTCCAATGACACACCCAAAACACACAAAGCCCGTAGCACGCATAAGCCAGTTTTCGGAATGTCATCACTCCGAATCCGTCGCAATGATGACCTGATCCTAAACAAGCTTAGACAAAGTCTCGCACTGTGATGCTGATCGAAGAAATTGTTGATGCGGGGTATAGGATACCTATCCGCACCGCAAGCCGGTTCAATTGACGATCCATCAATTCGCAACCTCAATCTGTTGTCTTTCTCCTTGACGAATAGAAATAGGAGCTTCCTAATGCGAAACACTCAGACGCACAAAACTCCCCCAACAAGTAACTCTGCAGCAGATCCTTAAGCTCCTCAAGCTTCGCCGGTTCCTTTGGAACAACGTCGGAAAACTCTCGCACTAAAGAAAACCGGCCCAACACACCAACTGTGGTTACGGTATCGCGAATAACGCCAAGAATCCACGACATCTCCTCAAAGGCCGACTAGCGAAAAAGGTTAAATTCAAGCTGTGAGAGGCGGCACGACTATCCACCTGCTCAACAAGAACTGACTTGCCGGGGAAAACAAAACCTAATTGCTTCCCCACGGTAGTCCACAACGCCTAGCACGTAGCTAACCAGTCCGTGCCCAGGAGAATGCCAGGTCCAATATCTCTAGAAGGATCAAAATAACAGACGAATCTCTATCTCCCATCCGATTGGCACAAGACCGAATTACGTGTCGCGCAACAAAAGGATTGGTGATAGAAGTTAACACAACAAACGGCTGATCTACCTCGCATGACTCTCGTCCTAAACTCGGCATGAAGTGTGGAAACATATGAGCACAAGGATCCGGATCAGACAATACGTATACAACGAAAGGACATACTGAACGAGTATCTGAAAGCTCTGCGTTGGACGCCCTCGCATCCCGATGAGTCGAAGCGAAAACTTGTGCCTGTCCTTCATCTGCGACTGACCGAACTCCTCCTCCACTAGTCCGACCCCTCTGCGCGAACCCTCCGCGTCCACGACGTCTCAGAATACGACCCTGACGTGGTGTGAAGGAACACTGCCTGATGAGGTGTTGAAGGCTTCCGCATCGTAAACATCTACACGTTGACTGCTGTCATGCCTGGGGATGAGAGCCAAACGACTGTCCTCGTCCTAAGCCTCTGCTCTGGGCTAGTACACCAGTACGATTCCTCGACTGTTCCGGAACTCTCACGATTTCTGGAAGACGTGTCTCATAAACAGGGGCTGCCCCCACCGGTGCTATGTAAGGAACGGAATACTGCATGATGATCGCGAGGAGCAACTGGGTAACAGGGGTGACAACCACCTGTCGCTGCGCTCGAACGACCTCCACCAATGAGCTCATCGTCTGGCGCAAGCCCTGCATCTCTGCCACTAGTCTAGCGATCTGATCTGTCGTAGGGGAAACAATCTGTCCTGGTACAACAGGGGTGCTACTCGGATCAGTCCTCGCCTCAGATGAATCAACTTGAATCTCGGCTCCCGCGGCCGCTCTCTGCACCCTCGTAGTCCTTGGCGGCAAAATGGCTAAAAAGAAGGTAGGATTCGATGAGGATACGAAAATCGAATCACAAGGACGTATACAATCATGAAGGAATTTCAATCAGTAAGTCCTAAGGTCGCTTAGGCGGAGTACCGTGTCGTGAGTATGCCGCGGAACATACGCACGCTACGCCACTCTGCTGCAGCTACCTACTCCATCATACCACAGTCATCCTACACTCCGAAGGTAAAACCTACGCTCTGATGCCAACTTTGTCATGACCCAAAGTTTGGCCCGTGACCGGCATTTAACCATGTAACATCTACAGGCGTGACGTGACTAAGTAAGACGAAACCCAGAAATCAAAACCAGTAAAAGTATAGAGTGTTTAGAATATTTAATAGAAACATTTGCCAACTGCTAAGAAAACCTTAAGTAGATAATCACCATGATAACAATATACGACGCCGTAGCGAAGAAAAGGCAATAAGTGGAAACCAAATAGTATGAAAGATAGAGCTGCATAAATAAAGTCGGCTCACAACGAGCTCGACACCAGAGTACAAAATAATATATATCGTCCTCACAACTGGTCTCTAAGTCAATACATAAGTGGTAGATGGAGAGTACTTGATACAATAATGTACATAACTGAAAGATAAATAGATACCGCACAGAACCCCACCTATCAGCAAAAGGGGCTAGTGTGCCAACTGCAGTGGTATCTGGGACAAAAGGTGTAAGGAAGCAGCCTACCGCGACTACTCCAAAGGGTAACCTGCAAACACTGTGGCACAACAGGGGTGAGTTGCCAACTCGTGAGTAGTAGATAACATATAAAAGTAATCGCGAGTATGCACGTGCCGCGATACTCTAACCTATGCCAACAGGTATCATCTATATGATGAACTAGATGCTCAAAATCATGCAACAAGTGCGATCTAACAACATTTCTAAATGATAAGCAGGGTATGCAATAATCGTGCATAGCAGGTAAAATCTAATGACATCTATATAGGATAAGCAAGGTATGCAATAATCGTGCATAGCATGTGAAATCTAATGACATCTATATAGGATAAGCAAGGTATGCAATAATCGTGCATAGCATGTGAAATCTAATGACATCTATATAGGATAAGCAAGGTATGCAATAATCGTGCATAGCATGTGAAATCTAATGACATCTATATAGGATAAGCAAGGTATGCAATGATCGTGCATAACATGTGAAATCTAATGACATCTATATAGGATAAGCAAGGTATGCAATAATCGTGCATAGCATGTGTACTATATCAGGTACAATAGATACAGGATGAGATATCAATACTAAATACTGAGCATTGGAAATATAATATCTACACGGAATGTCATCATGGAAAGTATAATCGGTACCCATCAATGCACCCAAAACCCAATACTACACAGGCGTCGTCATCCTCCTCGGTCCTCAAATCCTGTAAATCTCATATAATCATGAGTGCCCAACATCGGCACCCAAAATATCAAGAAATACTCGTGCCAAGCATCGACACGCAAATCCTCACATATCGGGCATCCGTCGATCCGGGTCAGCCCACGGGCTCTGTCTGCGGTAACGGCCCTCGGCCCCGGCAGTACGGATCCTCCCGTATCCATCAATCGACCCTGATCAGTATCCTCCGGATAACAGCCAGGTCCAACCAATCACCGGTAGGTAGTAGTCCCTCCGCCGGGCTCACCGTCTAACAATACGAGTCTTCTCGTCCCGGGGTACCGTACTGGGTCCACCATGTACCCGCAATCGGTGCCTACCTCTCCTCGAATCGGGTATACTCACACAAGCTCTCTGGAACCGAGAAAACTTATGGTGGACGCACTGAAATATCATATCAAGCGAAACCGGATTTTTAAATAATTAACTATTCTCTTTTGAAATATCCACGGTTCCCAAATCCAGAAATAACATGGAAACAACATACATCAATGCGTAAATCTAAGCAAGTATGAGGATATCTATATATGTGTGCGCTGGTATGAGTATACAATGTGCATGTGCGCAGGTATGAAGATATCATCAGTATATGTGTACACTGGTATAAGTATACAGTGTGCATGTGCGCAGGTATGAAGATATCAATATATGTGTGCACTGGTATAAGTATACAGTGTGCATGTGCGCAGGTATGAAGATATCAATATATGTGTGCACTGGTATGAGTATACAGTGTGCATGTGCGCAGGTTAGAAGATATCAATATATGTGTGCACTGGTATGAGTATATAGTGTGCATGTGCGCAGGTATGAAGATATCAATATAGGTGTGCACTGGTATAAGTATACAGTGTGCATGTGCGCAGGTATGAAGATATCAATATATGTGTGCACTGGTATAAGTATACAGTGTGCATGTGCGTAGGTATGAAGATATCAATATATGTGTGCACTGGTATAAGTATACAGTGTGTATGTGCGCAGGTATGAAGATATCAATATATGTGTGCACTGGTATAAGTATACAGTGTGTATGTGCGCAGGTATGAAGATATCAATATATGTGTGCACTGGTATAAGTATACAGTGTGCGTGTGCGCAGGTATGAAGATATCAATATATGTGTGCACTGGTATGAGTGTATAGTGTACATGTGCGCAGGTATGAAGATATCAATTTATGGCACAAGTATGGATATGTGATGTATATGTGCCCAAGTATGGACATATGTGATGTATGTGGCACAAGTATGGATATGTGATATATATATGTGCCCAAGTATGGACATATGTGATGTATGTGGCACAAGTATGGGTATGTGATGTATATGTGCCCAAGTATGAACATATGTGATGTATGGTATGAATATACATATGATAGTATGCGGCAGATCAAGACAACGTCAAATAAGCAGAATTAATATGATATGCGGTTTATAACAATCTTGTAATGTGAGTGTCATGGCAATCACTAACGGTGTGAGTGTAGCATATCAATCGTGCTCGTGCAAGCTGTACCGTTAGTGACAGTACAGTGTCCTATGCTATTATTTCTACATGCAACAATAAGGTATGCTACTACAGTCCATATGAACATCTACAATTTAGTATCCTAACACGCCCTGACGCTTAACGCCATACGGGCGATTTCCCCGTAGATGTTAAATCTACTCACCTGGTCGTGCGCTACTCGTAGCCGACCGCCTGTTTTCCTTTCTCTGCTTTGCCCGACGTAATCACCTGCGAACCTGGAATTTCCACAAGAATCCATATATAAGCAACCACCTCGCAAGATGCGATATCCAAGCCAAACGATACGCTCGCGTCGCGAACTAAACGCGCGTGTGTACGATACGCTAAAACATGTGTACGCGTCTAAAACTAACCCGACACGTTGCGACGCGCTTGATCACAGAACCCACACGCGTATCGCGTGTATCGCGCGAACCAAACGCACTAGAAATACGATATAACGTCCCAGACTTTCCTACAGAGGGAAACTCACAAAATTGCACATACCACTGGCCTAAAACTAACAGCAGACTCCTACCCATGCAAACTACACCCAAAAATTCCCTCATCTGGCCATAAAATGCAGCCAGAAAGATTAAACCGGCGGCCTCACTGTAGAATGGGGGCTTCGTACTCTGGTGGTGTGGTCAGGGTATATCTAGTGTTCTCCAGTTTCATCAATTTTAACCTGAATTACTCGGGCCTATAGCAAATCACAGAAAGGTAAAATTTCACTTTAAAATGCTAAATTTTGCACAATTTGAAACCCTATGGTATTTTGGTATAATCTGGGGTTTAACTAGGTTTACATGGCCTTAATAACACCTAATTGGCCTAGGTTAATGTTCATATCAGATTTTTGCATTTTCATACCGTCCAATTTTTATCACATTGCATATCGGTAGATACTCTTGAGCCGTGTTTGCTAGTCAATTGCAGGATACAGGTTCCCGGTTCTCAAACGGAGAAATTCATGAAAAACACGACAAAATCCGGTTCCTGCCAACCACAGATAAAACACGGTCTCCGCTCTTCATCCGTATGTTGCCAGATACCAGTTTAGGAAGACAAAGTGTCAACTCAATGTCATTCTCATGCACAAGGCTCAATGGTAGCACAAAATCCAAGAGATCTACGCGGAGCTCGAGGCAATCATCCACAAAAAAAGTCCACCTTTGCTCAATAGAAATTCTGGAAGAAATAGGAATGAATTATCAGAAAATACCCACACCAGACAAGAGGGGACAGGAGACCAGGAAAAACCTCAGAAGCCCACACCCTAAACACTCTATAGGGGCGCGGATCCGCGGCCATAGGGGGCTATAGGCGGCGGATCCGCGGCCGTACAGTGGGTTCAGGCAGTGACTTTTCAGGGGCAGTTTGGTCATTTCGTCAGGGTTCTGTTGGTTGCCCTAGGGTTTCATTTCTTGGCCTATAAATAGCCCAGAATTTTGTGAAGGAAGGGTCAATTTTTGTATTCTCATTTTTTGCCAAGTTTTAGTCTTGTTCTTCTTCCTCTTCTCACCTCTTCTCCAATCAAACTTGTAGTGAGCTTTTGAGTGAAGAGTGATGAATAAAGAAGACCTTTTTATCATGCTTGTCTCTTTCTTTTACTTGTTGTAATGTATTGTAATTTTAATTGTTAAGTAGTTGTTGTTATTTGTTCGATTGTTTCTTTCTTCTCTCTTTTCCTTTATCCTTCATATGACAATGATACTTACGCTCGATCCTCGCCAAGGTGAGGTCGCAAATAGTTAGCCGTATTCTTCTAACCTCCTTCTCTCTATCTTCCTCTTTGTTTTGTTTTGTTTTTCCTTATCATGAAGTGTGAGTAGTTTTATACTTGTTAGGGTAGGATAAGGGAAGTTTGAGAGAAGGAAATCTCTCTCACTCTTTCCTTGCCCAACAACTTAAATTGACTCCCGTTAATTAAACCACAATCCGCTCCTTACGGCACCCTATCCTACATGATAGCGGTGATTCCGTAGTGAGACCGGTTGTGGTTGAATTAACCGGAGGTTATGGATAAGAGCCAAGAACGGACGGACAAGCACCAAAAGGAAGGACTATGCGTTGGAAAGCCTAGCTTATACTCGCAAGTACCTTCCTAGTCGTGCTAATCCCCGTTGTTGCCGATTACCGTAACACCGATATTAAGAGGGGCAACGAAAGATGTGGAGACTCCTAACTCAAACTAACATAATTCTAACCCTAACAAGCTCTCTTTAAATATCAACTTACACTTAGATAACCACAACAAAATCTGAACAACCGGACTTAACTCGTTAAAACACTTTGAAAAAGACAACCATCTCCCTGCGGACGACCCGTACTCAACCGGCTAGCTACAAGCGAAACCGTCTTGATTGCGGTATTTTAAACTAAACTTGAACACGCACGAAACCTAACAATCAAATGGCGCCGTTGCCGGGGAGACGGTAGTTTGTTTCTTTGTGAAATTTCGGGTTAATTTGTAAGTATACTCTAACCGAAAAACAAAAAAAAATACATTGTAAACAAAACCATCTTGTTATTTTTGATATGTTTTTGTGCAAGTGTGAAGGAAAATACAAGTTCGAGTGCAGTGGCCAAGACATTGAAAATACGGAGTTCAAGTACAGTGCCAAAGACGTGGGAAGATAGACCCACATTTCGCGGCTACACCGCGACGGACAAAACAAAGTTAACGGTCTACTGAACAAATCTGGAGCAGATACAGTGAGCACATCAGAATTCCACACATCCAGACAAGTAGAGGAGACCCAGAACAGCACGTGCACCAAAATTGATGGCCCAATCTCTCCTTGCTGCCGCGGAACCGCGGCATTAGGGCCTTATTGCCGCGGAACCGCGGCCACTTGGTGGGGTCTGTGTGCCAAATTCTCTCTGTAAGTCCCTCTACCTCTCTCCACTCCTCTGAGATCCACTGAATTGTGTTTTCTGCAGGTTTCTTTGCGCAAATTCTTCTCCCCCTTCCAATAAACTGTTCTTGTGCAGGATTCTTTGCGCCGCAAATAAAAATTGTTTGCAGTTGATTTGTTACTGTTTTGCATTCTTTAATACGGACTTAAGGGGCTTGAAACCAATCCAAATTGGGTGGGGATTTCATCACCCTTCCCAGGACCCCAAAAATCACTAAAACATATGCATTGTCCATTGTAAATTAAAAAAATACTAGACTTCAGCCCTAAGGACTTCGCGCTCATTAGGAGAAGATAAACCGTGTTTAAAACCTCGCTTAACCGTATATTGATTACGGGGTGTCTAGGAAAGTGTTAAAGGCGCAACCGCCGAAAGAGAAAGGGTTATTTAATTAAGGAACTTCGCGAAAGCGTTGGACAACCTCCCCTTATCTCTGCACTTACCTGGCCCCGTGATCGGTGTATTTTTAAGCCTGTTTCTCGACACTGTTTAACTTCGAAAATCAAGTTCAGGAGCAGGTCTAGTAGACCTAGGTTACCCTAGATCTAGGTGTGATTGTGCATATCTTGTTTGTGATTGCTTAAGCCGTATTTCCGTACATACTCTTGTAAAAATCTTTCTAAAAAAAATAAAATAAAAAAACTTTTATAAAAACTTGCCCTTTTGTCGCCAAATCCATTTTCACCCACCACCCATCGCCTTTCTCCATTGACGTTTTCTTACCCTCACCTTCTCCGCTTTGGCTATACTAAACTCGTTTAGTGTATGCCCGCTTGGACTCGGGACACTAGCGTCCGTCTAGTCCGCGTTACGTTAGTCGCGACCGACTACGCGATCGACTCCGAAGTCGATACTCCGTCCACTCCTCTTTCACCCCTTCCTTTGCCGGCCAACTCCGACGTTGACCGGAATTCTGTTCATACATCTTCACATTCACCTTCACCTTCACCAACCTCTTCTTCCGCGATGTCGGGATTTAATCCGAACATCTCTTTGACCACCGCTGGATTGGCTCCACCTCCTACGGAGACCAATCTTCCACCACCTCCGCCTGTTGTAGCGCCGCAGCGAATTGCGCTCCAGGATCGTTTCTACCCCACCCATTCTGCACTTCCCACCTACCTTTCTCTTCCTCCGGCCAATGGGGACAACTTTGAAATTAAGCCCCATTTCATCAACATGCTTCCACGTTTTCATGGGCTCGAAACTGAAGATGCCTATATCTTCATCAATAAATTTCAAAATGTCTGTGCCATGATGAAAATAACCCAGCTGTCGGACGATGCTATACGTCTACGGGTCATTCCGTTCACTTTATGCGATCTCGCTGAAAAATGGCTGTATAGCACCGCTTCCCACTCAATCACCAGCTGGGACGAGTTTGTTAAAGCGTTTCTGAAAAAATTCTATCCAAATCATAAGACCGCAAGAATTCAAAATGAAATCAACCAATTCTCCCAGCTTCCTTCTGAACCCTTCTGGAAGTGCTTTGACCGATACAAAGACCTTCTTGTTCAGTGTCCTCACCACGGTATAGAGAAATGGCAGCTCTGCCAAACCTTATACGAGGGACTGAACCCAGCAACGAAGCAGTTGCTGGAAACCATCTGTCAGGGCCACTTCCTATCGAAATCTGACGAGGAAGCGTGGCAGTTCTTTGACGATCTTGCGGAGCAAACGCTACAGTGGGAGAGCACCAGACCGACTCCTTCTTCTTCTTCTACCTCCACTTCTACCGGTCAGTCTAGGGTAGGAATTCACCAGCTTGATGTCTCTATTGCGATGAGAGCTGAAATGGCTGCAATAACAAAAAAGCTTGAAGCAATAGAGAGCAAATTTTCTTCTCCTACTCCTGCCCCTGTTCTCCCCCTTCGTACCATCTGCGCTTGTTGTTCCGATCCTTCTCACTTGACCGAAGAGTGTCCTTACAATCCACCATCGCAAGGACAGGATCAGGTTAATGCATTCCAGCAAAGACCGAGGAATGATCCATACTCTTCCACCTACAATCCCGGTTGGAGGAACCACCCCAATTTCGCCTGGAATCAGAATCAGAATCAATTCCAGGGCAACAATTTCCAAAGGGCCCCTCCACCGCAACAACAAGCGCAACAACAAACTCAGTATCAGCAGCCCTTCCAACCCCAACCTTACCAAAACCAGACGAACAACTTTGCACCGAACAATTCTTTTCCACCAAACAACCTTGTTCCGTCTAACAACGATAAGGTTTCCTCGCTCGAGCGAAGTCTGGAGGCGTTTGTTAAACAATCGACTCAATCCACCGCCAATATCCAGTCTTCGATCCAATCTTTAGTGCAACACACCGCCGCACACGGGTAAAGCATCAAGACCATCGAGGCCCAGATTGCACAGCTGAACGCGGCCTTAAGTGAGCGAGAGAAGAGGAAGCTCCCGTCCCAGCCACTTCCAAATCCCGGTCACCCACATAATGCACATGTTGCTCTTGAACAACAAAACCATAATGTGAGTGCCGTGACTACACTGAGATCGGGAAAGATGCTGCAAAACAACATTGGCAAGCGAATCAACGATGACACCCCGGTCGCCGCTTCTTCTTCTTCTTCTTCTTCTTCTTCTTCTCCTTCTTCTTCTTCGTCTTCCGAGCCTATTCTCCGTTCTTCAACAGGCTCTCCTTCCTCTTCTTCTGCTCTGAACGGACCAACTTCTCACTCCACGAAAACACCTATTCTGGGATCCGTTCCAACTCCAAAATCTTCTCCTCCAGCATTAGACTCAACCAATTTTCAAAATGTTCCATTTCCAAACCGGTTGAGGTCTAATAAACAAAATCCTCAAATGGAGAAGATTCTGGAGTTATTCAAGCAGGTTAACATTAATATTCCTCTTTTAGATGCTGTCCAACAAGTCCCGTCCTACGCGAAAATCTTAAAGGACTTGTGCACGAAAAAGAGGAAGTCTCAGGTACCCAAGAAAGTTTTCTTGGCTAGTGCTGTGAGTGATGCCCTTACCCAATCTTTACCACAAAAACGGAAGGACCCTGGCTGTCCTATGATTTCAATTACCATTGGGGATAAGAACATCAACCGCGCACTATTAGATCTTGGTGCCAGTGTTAACCTGCTTCCGTATTCAGTATACGAGCAATTAGGCGTCGGAGAGTTGAAACCCACACACTGCACTCTCCAAATGGCCGACCGATCGATCACCCATCCTAGGGGTGAGCTAGAGGATGTGTTAATAAAAGTCGGGGACTTCATATTCCCCGTTGACTTCATTGTCTTAGATACACAGCCTGTAGCTAACCCCCGGAATCAAATTCCGGTGATACTCGGTCGCCCATTTCTCGCAACCTCAAATGCTGTGATCAATTGTCGCAATGGTTCGATGAACCTCTCTTTTGGAAACATGACGATTGAACTCAACATTTTTAGGTTAGGGAATCAGCCCACCGAACCTAATGCTCATATACTGGACGTCTGCTCGATCCAGGAGATCACACCAGAAGAGTGTGAATTCGAGGAGTTTCTGTTTGATCACGATAATCTTGACGCCACTAGTGCGTTTCTCTTCGAACCTGCTGCTGTTTCTGCGCTCGATAACGAATACGAGTGTTTCACATTCTCGAACGATCTTAGCCGCGCACAACCCGAGTTTGAATCTTTCGACTTTCCGGATGAGTTACTTGAACCATCCGACTCGGTTGCCTACACTCGTTTTGAACCTTTGCTGGAGTCCTTTGAGTTTGAGACCTTTGCACCAGTCTTGCCTTCCATCATTTCACCTCCAACGCTCAAACTCAAGCCGTTGCCGTCTCACCTTAAGTATGCTTACTTAGGTGAGAACGAGATCCTCCCTGTCATCATTTCGGCTTCTCTAACTCCCGAGCAAGAGAAAGCCCTTCTCGCGGTCTTGCACAGCAACAGGCAAGCTTTTGGCTGGTCCATGGCGGACATCAAGGGGATTAGTCCCCTAATCGTTGAGCATCACATTCATCTGATGGATGATGCCAAACCAGCCCGGGATCCACAAAGACGTCTTAATCCAGTCATGAAGGAGGCTGTGAAGAAGGAGATCATCAAATGTCTAGATAGTGGTATCATTTACCCTATCTCTGATAGCCAGTGGGTTAGCCCCATTCACGTTGTCCCCAAGAAGTCGGGCATCACGGTCATAACCAACGAAGCGAATGAGTTAATCCCTACTCGAACCCAAACTGGGTGGCGAGTTTGCATTGATTACAGAAAACTCAACGCTGCAACGCGGAAAGACCACTTTCCGCTACCCTTCATTGACCAGATGCTTGAACGATTGGCCGGACATGAGTACTATTGTTTTCTTGATGGCTACTCTGGCTATAATCAAATTCCCATCGCCGAAAAAGACCAGGACAAGACCACTTTCACTTGTCCTTTCGGTACGTTTGCATATCGACGCATGCCCTTTGGGTTATGCAATGCTCCCGCTACCTTCCAGCGGTGTATGATGGGAATTTTCTCTGACATGGTGGAGAAATTTCTGGAGATTTTCATGGATGACTTCTCCATCTTCGGCGACTCCTTTGACGAGTGTTTGCTGCATCTTGACGCTGTCCTTACCCGATGTAAGGACAAGAATCTCACTTTGAACTGGGAGAAATGCCACTTCATGGTGCGCGAAGGTATTGTCTTAGGACATATCATCTCGCAAAATGGCATAGAGGTTGACAAAGCAAAGATTGAGGTCATTTCCAATCTGCCTCCTCCCCGTTGCGTCAGAGATATCCGAGCCTTCCTTGGCCATGCCGGTTTCTATAGACGGTTTATCAAGGACTTTAGCAAGATTGCTAGGCCCTTGACGCTTTTGCTGGCCAAGGACACGCCTTTCGACTTCAACTCGAGCTGTGTGACTGCATTCGAGTCACTGAAATGCTCACTCACTTCTGCTCCCGTTCTTTCTTCTCCTGACTGGACGCACCCATTCGAGATCATGTGCGATGCATCCGACTTTGCCATCGGTGCTGTCCTTGGACAGCACATCAACAAGATGCCGCACGTAATCTATTACGCAAGCCGAACCCTGAACGACGCCCAACTTAACTATTCAACAACTGAGAAGGAATTCTTAGCTGTTGTATTTGCTTTAGAAAAGTTCAGGCCCTACCTCATCGGCTCTCCAGTCATTGTCTACACTGACCATTCAGCTCTGCGCCATCTTTTTGCGAAGAAAGATGCCAAATCTCGGTTAATACGTTGGATCCTCTTACTTCAAGAGTTTGACCTTGTCATTAAGGACAAAAGAGGATGTGAAAACGTCGTTGCCGACCACCTCTCACGACTTCCTTCTTCGCCTTCGCTTCCAATTCCGATCAATGACGTTTTTCCGGATGAACAGCTCTTGACAGTATCGTGCGAACCCTGGTTCGCAGATATTGTGAACTATTTGGCCACGGGATTAATACCGACTGAATGGTCGAGTCAGGACAGACTTCGCTTCTTATCCCAAGTAAAACACTTTTACTGAGACGAACCTTACTTGTTCAAGTACTGTCCCGACCAGATTATTCGTCGGTGTGTCCCTGATGAGGAATTCAAGAGTGTGCTGTCATTTTGCCACGATCAAGCGTGTGGCAGGCATTTTGGGCCCAGAAAGACAGCTGAGAAGATCTTGCAATGTGGTTTCTACTGGCCACAACTCTTCAAAGACGCTAATGACTATTGCAAGACTTGCTCCTGGTGCCAACACTTTGGCCGGATATCCCGGAGGAACGAGATGCCGCTCCAACCAATCTTGGTTGTAGAGATTTTCGATGTTTGGGGGATAGACTTCATGGGGCCGTTTCCCAGCTCTTTTGGGAACTTGTACATTCTTCTAGCTGTTGATTACGTCTCTAAATGGGTCGAGGTTGTGCCCAGCCGAACTAACGACAACTAGGTTCCTTAAAGAAAACATTTTCTCACGGTTTGGGCACCCCCGAGCGATCATTAGCGACAATGGAAGCCATTTCTGCAATAGGACTTTCGAGGCCTTGATGCGAAATACTCCATTAATCATAAGCTTTCTACGCCCTACCACCCCCAAACCTGCGGGCAGGCCGAAGTTTCAAATCGGCAAATCAAGCAGATACTGGAGAAGACGGTTTCCAAGAACCGTAAGGATTGGTCTCTGAAACTCACTGATGCCCTTTGGGCATTTAGAACCGCTTATAAGACCGACCTTGGCATGTCTCCCTATCGGCTTGTGTACGGAAAAGCCTGCCACCTTCCTGTCGAAATCGAGCATCGCGCATTTTGGGCGATAAAGGAGCTGAATCTATCTCTGGAGGATGCGGGCAGCCATCGGAAGCTGCAGCTGAACGAACTGAGCGAGCTTAGGGATGAGGCTTACGACAACGCGGTTGTCGTTAAGAATCGAACGAAGGTGTTTCACGATAAACACCTTTTGCGCAAAACCTTCGTACCTGGTCAACAGGTACTTCTTTACGACACCCGACTTCATTTTCATCCAGGAAAGCTCCGATCTCGCTGGAAAGGGCCATATTTTGTGCGGAATGTGTATCCGCAGGGCGTTGTGGATTTGGAAAATCCAAAGGACGGTTCACTCTTCAAGGTAAATGGACACCGCTGCAAACCGTACCTTAGCGCCGAACCAACAGAGGAGCTCCTGTTCTTACAGGAGCCGGTTTACCCTGCTTGATCTTCCTCTGCCTACCTCCAAACTTCGGTTATCCAGCCAAGAACAGTGGACACTGTTCCAAATAAGTTTGGGGGTATGTACAAACCATTTTGCATATATTTGTGTATATTCTTTTTCTTTTCTTTAAAAACAAAAACAAATAAAAATTTGTGTATCACTAACCGACAATTTTGAACCTTCCAACTACTCTCTTCATGCAACGACAGTGAGGACACTGTCCAGTTTAAGTTTGGGGGTACGCTCGGTACGCATTTCTTACCTTCGTATGTATATTTTGCATCTGCATATTTAAATCCATAAAATCCATAAAAATCTGAAAATTTTCAAAAAAATATAAAAACTTTTTTTTGTCAAGTTAGCTTGTGGAAGAACTTTGATTCAACAATTCGACGGTTTTTGTTTGAAAAAATAGGAATAACTAAATCCTATTTTTAGATTTTGAAAACCTGAAAGATAACTCTCCTTTGAAGTTAACTATAGCTGATATACGTTTTTGCATCACACTACACATGTCGTGAGTTTTGGAAATTAGATGACAAGTCTTTTATGTCTAAAAACTTTTAAATGGATAAATGATTTTTCTGAGGATCAAATAGGTTTGTTCTGAAATAAGTAATGTCAAGAATAGTTTATGAAGTAAAGCGAATATGAAGGAATGTATTGATGCCGTAATTGGAGCTAAATCTGAAAAATAACCCATCTAAAACTTGATTGGAATGATTACACACCAAACCCACTAGACACGTCTTTTATCCAAAAAAAAATATTTGAACTGCCGGTTATATCTCCGTTCGTATTAAATCATCTGATTTGCACGCCAATCTGTCTTTTGTTTTTGGACCTAGGTAACTTGAGTAATTAAGTCCGCTGGGGTGTTTCTACACCTAATGCCCTAAAACCAACTGGTTTGGGTGCATTGGCCCAAAGCTCGCTAAGAAGCCTAGAAAGTCCAGTTTAAAACAAAGTCAAGCAAGTGTTCTCTCCGAGTTAAAATTCCTAACGGTTCTTTGTGTGAGAATAATCTTGATAAAAGACAGGCTTTTATAAAAAAAATTTAACGGAGATATGAAGGTTTTACTCTTTGATAAAGACTATTGCACGTTCACAGAGGTGTGTATGAAATGAAAACAAGAAAAAGGTGGAGTGAAAAATACGACTTAGTTTCCTGTTAAGGAAGATAGAAATTCTGAAGTTGAAACCTTACTGGAAAACGAAACTTGAAAAATGCTTAACTCTTTATAAAACTTATGTGATCCTTTTAAAATTGTTATCTGGGCTTTATTGTGCGACATGATGACTTTAATCGATCCTTCTGGAACTTAACGACTCTATTTGCACTGCACGTAAAGACATATAAAATCTGTAGTTAAATAAGAAGCGAGGTGTGAAAAATAAAGGTTCGATGGTCTAGACATAGGATTATAGAATTGTTATTTTCTAAAAACAAAACTTTAGGGTTTGAATCTTAGTTATTTTTACAAAACCAACTTGACCGGATTTTGTGGGTAGTATCCGCTGAAAACCCTCAGGAGACAACACTCCTCCTACTAGGGACACCTAGAGGTTTAACGGCTTGTTGCACATGCTCAGTGCAATCGCGTTCCCTGCGAAAGTGAGGTTAGGAAATTTTTTGTGAATAAATGGGCTTTGCTCAGGACGAGCAAATGATAAGTTTGGGGGTATTTGTTCATATCAGATTTTTGCATTTTCATACCGCCCAATTTTTATCACATTGCATATCGGTAGATACTCTTGAGCCGTGTTTGCTAGTCAATTGCAGGATACAGGTTCCCGGTTCTCAAACGGAGAAATTCATGAAAAACACGACAAAATCCGGTTCCTGCCAACCACAGATAAAACACGGTCTCCGCTCTTCATCCGTATGTTGCCAGATACCAGTTTAGGAAGACAAAGTGTCAACTCAATGTCATTCTCATGCACAAGGCTCAATGGTAGCACAAAATCCAAGAGATCTACGCGGAGCTCGAGGCAATCATCCACAAAAAAAAGTCCACCTTTGCTTAATAGAAATTCTGGAAGAAATAGGAATGAATTATCAGAAAATACCCACACCAGACAAGAGGGGACAGGAGACCAGGAAAAACCTCAGAAGCCCACACCCTAAACACTCTATAGGGGCGCGGATCCGCGGCCATAGGGGGCTATAGGCGGCGGATCCGCGGCCGTACAGTGGGTTCAGGCAGTGACTTTTCAGGGGCAGTTTGGTCATTTCGTCAGGGTTCTGTTGGTTGCCCTAGGGTTTCATTTCTTGGCCTATAAATAGCCCAGAATTTTGTGAAAGAAGGGTCAATTTTTGTATTCTCATTTTTTGCCAAGTTTTAGTCTTGTTCTTCTTCCTCTTCTCACCTCTTCTCTAATCAAACTTGTAGTGAGCTTTTGAGTGAAGAGTGATGAATAAAGAAGACTTTTTTATCATGCTTGTCTCTTTCTTTTACTTGTTGTAATGTATTGTAATTTTAACTGTTAAGTAGTTGTTGTTATTTGTTCGATTGTTTCTTTCTTCTCTCTTTTCCTTTATCCTTCATATGACAATGATACTTACGCTCGATCCTCGCCAAGGTGAGGTCGCAAATAGTTAGTCATATTCTTCTAACCTCCTTCTTTCTATCTTCCTCTTTGTTTTGTTTTGTTTTTCCTTATCATGAAGTGTGAGTAGTTTTATACTTGTTAGGGTAGGATAAGGGAAGTTTGAGAGAAGGAAATCTCTCTCACTCTTTCCTTGCCCAACAACTTAAATCGACTCCCGTTAATTAAACCACAATCCGCTCCTTACGGCACCCTATCCTACATGATAGCGGTGATTTCGTAGTGAGACCGGTTGTGGTTGAATTAACCGGAGGTTATGGATAAGAGCCAAGAACGGACGGACAAGCACCAAAAGGAAGGACTATGCGTTGGAAAGCCTAGCTTATACTCGCAAGTACCTTCCTAGTCGTGCTAATCCCCGTTGTTGCCGATTACCGTAACACCGATATTAAGAGGGGCAACGAAAGATGTGGAGACTCCTAACTCAAACTAACCTAATCCTAACCCTAACAAGCTCTCTTTAAATATCAACTTACACTTAGATAACCACAACAAAATCTGAACAACCGGACTTAACTCGTTAAAACACTTTGAAAAAGACAACCATCTCCCTGCGGACGACCCGTACTCAACCGGCTAGCTACAAGCGAAACCGTCTTGATTGCGGTATTTTAAACTAAACTTGAACACGCACGAAACCTAACAATCAGTTAACCAACACTAACAGCACTTAACCAAAGTTCACACTAATTCATCAAATCAAGCACTAATTCTCACTTTTAACACTAATCGAACTTAAAAATCACTAGTTTAGCAAGCAAGGAAGTTAGGCTCAGATCATATACCCCACTTAAGGATCTTAGAGTGGAGGAGGAGAGGAAGGAGAAGATCTAGAGCTGCTGTTGGGGCTGCTGGAGCTGCTACTGCTGCTATTGCTCCATACTGCTGCTGATGCCGCTGCTTGCTGCTGCCTCTGCTGATGATGCTGCTGTTGCTGCTGCTGGAGCTTCTTCTGCTGCTGCTGATGCTGCTGCTTGCTAGGTGAGTGTGTGTGTGTGTGAGTGAGTGAGAGAATGAGTGAGTGAGAAATAATGAGAGCAAGAGAATGATGGCATCAAGTGCCAACCTCTCTCTCTCTCTCTCTCTCTCTCTCTCTCTCTCTTCATTAATTGAAGGCATGGGCAAAGCCATGATGCCCCATCATATGCTCTCTCTCTCTCTCTCCCCCACCAAGTCAACACCCAAAACAAAATCCAAATAAACTTCTATTTTCCTAAGGAAAAAAAACACTTAACTTAAACCTCAATACTTAATTAAAATGGTCTAACCCACCATGGTTACTAACCATGGCTTTAACCCCAAATCTAAACCCTAGTTAACATGCACAAGTGCGTGTGTGCCTAGAAAAATTCTAATAAAATATTCATTAATTAGGATAAAATATTTGAAACTTAATTTGGTAAATTTTTTATTAAAAACTATATATTAAAATATAATTAACCCCTAAACACAACCTAAGGTGTTACACTAATGCAACATGAGTTTATACACGGAGATGTGACATAAGGTAGCTAGTCCATCTTGAATAGAGTGACTGAGATGATTTGTCTAATCTGATGCGACGACAGAGGCTCGGTTAAGTTAAAGTATTCCAGTTTAAATGATCTTACACAGAGTTAGAATGAATCGATCAAGAAAGTGCATTGTTCGTTGTATGCTCCGATGAAAAATCAGTAAGTTGATCAGTTTCGGATGGAAGGACCTCACCCAGATGTATTGTGAGTTGATCGAGAATGGACGAATGGAGCGTATTAGCCTGACGATTTAGACGAGTTCCTAAGGACGTAATTGGCCAGTGCCATCTACAGGATATTAGAGATGCCGAGTTCATAGCTTCAGAAAGGAGACTCTAGATATGACTATAGCCAATTGGAGTGCCGTCCACACAGCTACGAAGAGATGATTCCGACATGGTCCATATTGAAAGGAAAGCGGAGTAAGAGCTTTGTACGAGATCTTGACGAGATAACGTTCCACTCCGTTGACATCAGAGACTTGATACGCACGCAAAGGCGTTGGATATGGGCATATTTTCCCGAGGAAAGTTATGATGAGAATGCAGTTGTCCCATAATGAGAAACAGATTAAGTAAAGGGTGATAACCTCCGGGCAGTTCGGCAGAGATGAGATTGGAAGAGACCCTGATGGGATCTTTCGGGAATACTTTACGATAAAGACCTGGACCCAGGATCATTTGTATCGCACACACTCAGTGGGCAAGAGACTGCCATCATTGACGTGATACGTTACAAGCGACCATGTTAATTGGTCAGGAGATCTTCAGAGAAGCGCCGGAGCGGAACTGTTCCGTCATTACTCCAAAAAGGGCTGTTAAGCCGAGGAGTCATGTGACTGGTAATCTATAAAGAGAAAAGAAGACCTAAAAGCAGAAGACGTCAGACCGTGGGCATGAGGCAAGTAGATATTCCTGCTCTGCCAGCCTTGGATGCACCGGCACCTTTCGACGTTGAAGGAGGGGAACCTCGACGGCAGTTATTGTGGATTTTGTCTCGGTGATTTATATATAGCACGCTTCCATCGTTTTGATGTCGGTATTTGATGATTTGTTTTATGATTGATATTTTCTATGTGCACCATAGTTGCACTTGATTCTTATTTTCATGTATCAGTTGTATTGATGTTCGCTTTGTGCATACCCATTGCACTTGATTTTGATTTTTACACATTTTGAGATATTTGATTTGATTTGTACAATATGCACATGATTTTGACTTATGCATTCGGTGTAGTTTACATGCGCTTTTAGTATTAGATATGGGGTTTTGTGCGCACAAATGCATATGTTTATGAGTTTATATGCCATGGTATACTTGATTTTGAATTGGTGTATATCGCATACCGTTGATTTCGATTGTGATACTCAGTTTTCGTTTTCATGCACCCCAGTGCTCTGGATTTATGTTTTCGTGCACCTTGTGCACTTGATTGGGATTTTTGCGCACACTTGGCACACTAGATGCGATTTTGTACACACCAGATGTACTAAATCGAGATTCTTCATGCATGTCAGATGCACCTGATATTGTCGTCGTGCACACCCGTTGCACTCGACATATGTTTTTGTGCACGCCCGTTGCATTTAGTTTTGATTCTGTGCACATTCGTGGCACCTGTATTGATTTCGTTTTCCATGCACACCAGACGCACGTGGCATTTTTATATGTCCTATTTGAGATTGATTTCATTTTGAGCATCATGTTTTTATGATATATACTATACGGCTTAGTAACCAAGCAGGACTAGTCTGAGGACAGTATCTGGGCATTTTTGCATGCATCGATATTTTACCGAGGGGATTTTCAAAAGAAACTATAGTCTCCATATTTACCTACGTGTTCGTGAGTGACACGAAAACCTTACTGCGAAAACCCCTCTAAATTATTTTCAAAAAAGACGGGACGTACCTATTGAACAAAGGATATATATATAACTATTTTCCTTATAAGTGACCGTCCGACACTTGTGCCGTGATATGCGACTCGCACAGCGATTTGAAAGGGATTCTGCATGCACTTTCATTTGGTTGTTTTGATGATTTCACAATGATGCGTACTATGTATATGTTATAGTCTTAATTATACCATGTTTGATTTTCGTATTGGATTTTGACATTTGTATTTTCGTCATAACTCCGATGACTGCATGACGCTTAACGGAGTTTTGAGTTTGAGTTTTGCCTTGTTTTCATGCGCATGCATTGCGCTATGATATGTTTTATGTATTCATGGTTTCGGAGCCCCGACGACTTGATTGTTTACTGAAGTATTTTAGTATTTGGAGGGTTTAAATTTAAATTCGGAGACCGAATTTATTTAAGGGGGGAAGATTATAACATTTGAGGAAAATAAAATATTGTTTTCGAAATTTAAATAATTAAAAATAATAAATTTTATGGATATTATAAAAAGTATGGAAATTGGTTAAAGGATATGGTATAATTATATACCGATAATTTGGAAAATATTTGGAAAATTAATATAATTATTAATTTTGAAGGTGTTAAGTTGATTTGGATATTTTATAAATATTTATACAATTATTTGTATACGAGTTTATTACTAAACTCGATTAATACTTTACTAATTATGCATTAACTGTAAGGCTCTTAGGCACTAGAACAAGGTTCTACAAGGCATCATACATGCCGTATTTTAAAATTTCAAGTGCCAAACAACCTAAGCAAGGATCTTAACTAGAGAATTAGGGTTAGAAACAACAAGTAAACAACTTTACTTATAAGAGTTAGAGATTACAACTTTTGTAGTCAGTTCCTTCGCTTCATAAGCTCCGAGTTGAGGTCCCTTCGCTGCGATCATCATGCTCCCGGACTCTAGAGAGGCTCCATGAGGTGAATGATCCATGGTTGCTTGAAGTCTTCACTATCAAATATGATCTACCTTGAGGAATCACAAACCCAAGCTTACACTTCACTAATTAGATATTGGTGAAGCTAACACCCTAATCTAAGTGGCTAGAATAGATGAGGATGATGAAGTAGGAATTTTTCTCTCTTTTGTTTTCTATTTCTCACTTCATTTCATCACTTAGAAAAAATCTAGCAAGCTTTTTGTGAAGAGCAAGAAGAAGATGAAGAATTATGAGTGATGAAAATGAATTATTGTTAAGCTTAGAAATGCAACCAAGGGTTAAGCATGTCATGCTTAACCCTTGTAGAGACTTAACTATGGATTAGGGTTAGGGTTTGGTAAACAAATATCTAAGAAAATATCTAAAGAGTGGACTAAATCAACTAATGATAATATCTTAAGTATTTATCTACCATTTAGAATTAACTAATAATAATAATAAATCTTAAACCCTAATCTTAGCCATGGTAAGAATCCATAAACCCTAGTTACATCTGTAACCTAACATGTTACAATATCATATATCACATATATAATATTTTTGTAACAAAAGAAAAGAATACAATTAACATATATCACATATATATCAATGTATCATCAAGCGAGAAAAAGTAATTCTTAAGTGAGCTAATATTAGTTAATGTAATTTAATATATCACATATATAATTATACATTAAATTATTAAATCAACACTTGATTTAATAACCCGGCTATAATACATATAACCGACTAATATTAAATGTATCCTTATCGAATCAACACTTGATCCGATAACCCGGCTATATCACATATACCTGATTGATATCACATATCGCGAGAATAGAATACGGTATCACATATCGTATTAATCTCGGTCCCGCACATATCACATATGTGCTCCTACTCCGTTTCGCCTGAGCTCGAAAACCTATGTGTAGGACTCTAAAAACTCGTCAATACACCGGCAGTGAGTGATGATCATATCAAACACCCACAAGTTGCAAGCGGTCAGCTAAACGTAACAACCACCTGGGTATTGAGCGATCAGAAGATCAACAAGCAATCCTGTACATACGCCTGTGAATCCAATCATTAACACTAACGTACAGTCCGGTCTCTTCGTCTGATATGTCGCATATCCAGTCTAGGGGTGGTAAACGTCAGAACCCAGTAACCGATAAGTCGTGTCGATGTAAGCCTCATAACGGGTCGAGAAACTACTGATAACATTTACCAGTAGGTCTCCATATCAGCCTTAGCCAGGGACTTCCAGTTATAGCCAATCGAACACAGCGCAACATCAACTCCCAATACCGGGAGAGACGAAACCCCTCTTATCGCTCATTGCCTCCATGTGATTCGGGACTGTACCCAAAAGCCACCGTCTTGCATGTCCTCTTGAACGTGGTAAGATGGAAATCAAAGTACAGTGGGAATCACACAAGACTCTATGACGATCTCGGGTCTACAGACTAACCTGTACAAGTGTCACCAGAGAACCGCTATCTGACGATAGGTATAATACCATCTAGGAGTTCTCGGCGAGTCCGTTCAGTGTACCCAGTCTCCACTGAGCACCCGTACACCATCTTTGATGTCAAACACCAATGGATATGGGATCATCCATCGCCTATCATATGGGTCAAAATGCGTATACGCTAGTCTACTCTGGAGTATCGATGCCTTGTCTCGATACACCCTCGACTAGGAATGGTTATAGGATGTACTCTTAGACTACCCTGGCCCCACTAGTATGTCTGCATCATAGTCCCAGTAGTCAAGTACATATCCTAAGGGCTTTATCAACATGTGAGAGAAAGACAGTAAACCAATACAAGTCAACATGTTAAGACAAAGTGAAACCAGATAGCATACTATCATATCGAGCAAGAAATTCATCTCTATATATATCCAAGCATCCATTATAATATACATCATATGTACAACAATGGCCTCTAGGGCATATACATAACTAACAATCTCCCACTTGCACTAAGGCCAGGTGCTGTAGTATCTCATACCCAACATCCTGAAGAGTTTCTCAAATTGTATCTGGGGTATGGCCTTCGTGAGTGGATCCGCGGTGTTGCCTTTCGTGTAAACTCTCCTGATCTCAATCTCGCGGCGATCAATTATCTCCCGGATCGGGTGATACCGCCTTAGAATATGCCTGGATCTCTGATGGGACCTGGGTTCCTTGGCCAAAGCCACAGCTCCATTGTTATCACAATACAAAGGTATTGGATGCTCAATGGACGGAACCACTCCAAGTTCAGTGATGAACTTCTTCATCCAGACAGCCTCTTTGGCAGCATCGTTGGCAGCGATGTATTCAGCCTCTATCGTCGAGTCTGCCACGGTTTTCTGTTTGGAACTCTTCCAACAAACCACCCCTCCATTGAGGGTAAAGACAAATCCCGATTGCGACTTAGAGTCGTCCTTATCACTTTGGAAGCTCGAATCGGTAAAGGACTCCACCTGGAGTTCTCCGTTACCATACACCAAGAACATCTCCTTAGTCCTTCTCAAGTACTTGAGAATGTTCTTCACAGCTGTCCAGTGACTCTCTCCTGGATCTGCTTGATACCTGCTCACTACACATGGTGAGTATGCTACATCGGGTCTGGTACATAGCATCGCGTACATGATAGAGCCTACTGCCGAAGTATAGGGTATCCCTTGTTGGAGATAGTGCCCTCAGAGTCAATTATTGGATCACAGGCACGTGATTGCAATGATTGAGGGAGGACCTATCCCGGAAGGACAGTCTTACTCGAGATGATAGTATGCTATCTAGTTTAACTTTATCATCGTGTACTGCTTCAGGTGACCTTACAGGTCGCTATTACACGCTGATAGAGCCCCTAGGATTCTTGCTTGACTGCCAGCAATATGAGGGCGATCATATACGTGAGAGCTGGTGGTCTATAAGCACATCCTTAAAAGGTCCCTAGTCGTGGGAGTTTCGAGACAGGGCATCGATTCTCCAGAGTAGACTAGTGTATACAGTCGAGACCCCGACGAGGGGCGGTGGCCGGTCTCACAAGCCACCGGTGTCAGTTGGTTCACCTAAGATGTATACAGGTGCACATTGGGTTATGAGTACACCGGACAGGACTCGCCGGGAACATGCTAGTTGGTCTTATACTTGACGTCAGATAGCAGTTCCCTGGTAACATGTGTACAGGTTAGTTCATCGACCTGAGATCGTCATTTGTCTCGTGTGAGTTCCCACTGTACTTTGATTACTACCCTACCACGGCTCAAAGGAGTCGTGCAAACAGGTTTTAGTTGGGTACAGTCCCGAGCCACATGGAGGCAGTGAGCGGATCTGCAGGGGTTCGTCTCTCCCGGTATTGGGGGCGAGGTCGCGCTGTGTCTAGGAGAGCCATTACACAAAGCCCTCGGCCGAGACAGGAGATTTACTGGTAGGTATTCCAGTAGTATCTCAGGGTGTTCTGGGCTACACTCCGACACGACTTGTACCGCTTTTGGGGGTCTGACTTTTACCAACCCCCTAGGCCCGCCATGCGATACTCATAGACGAACGGACCGGACTGTACGGATATTGTCACTGACAAGCTCAGTAGGGTGTCAGGGTGAGTTCGCTCATCGACGTCCCTTTTGGTCAATAGCTGGTGGCCCATCACGTATTGGCTAATACCTCTGACGTGCTAGTGGTTAAATCCACAGCCATAGTATTGACGAGTCTTTAGAGTCCACCACACTTTCAGTTACTCAAGCTTTCGGGCGAAACGCCGTAGAGGCCGTATGGAGATATGGCAGGGTCCGATCAGATACGGGCGGTATTGCACGGATCAGGATCGGACGGTTTGTACTAGAGGCCGTATAGATATATGGCAAGGTTCGATCAGATACGTGTGGTATTACACGGATCAGGATCGAACGGATATTACTAGCCGGCTTTGGTTTAAGCCGGATCCTAGTTTAGTACAGTGTAGATTTTGTCTCATTGCATTTGTATCCGGTCGGAATACAGATGCGGGTGTGTATGCACAGTATCGGGGTTTTCCTGTAATTTATTACGGGATCAGTTTTCTGAGGTTGCCAGTTTGCATTCCGTTCCGGCCGGTTTTCCTTTGTTCTTTCCCGGCCGGACTTTCCGATGGAGGGGGTTATTTGCTAGTTTGCAAATAACATTTTGTGGAGGGGTTTTCTTGCATAATGTGGGGCTTCATGATGGTTCATAATCATGAGATTCTTTATTAGTCTTTTCCTTTGCTTTTTGAGATGAGAAAGGATTTGATTTTTGATTAGGAGTTGATGTGAGGTTTGCTTTTGATATGGTCACCATTTTCTTTCTCCTACACTCACCTCCCTTGTATAATTCCCTCCACCATTCTCACAAGTATGAGGCCGGCCACTTTTGAGGGAGGATGGGAGAAATTTCCATTTTGATGTGGCACATATTTCTTCATCTCATTCTTCTTGTTTTGGGAAAAATGAAAGCACCATTTTTCCTTAACCTCATTCCTCCATCACCAATGGCAACTTCACTACTCCAAAGAGACATAGACTCTACACTACTTCTACAGCAAATCTTGGGCGCGTCGGCTAGCCAGCTTCGCGCCCGAGTTGCCTCGGTATTGAGGTGGGAGCCCGTAAAAGATGCAGACGATGTGGTGCCCTTCCGGCAAGGATGCGACGACCGGAGTTTCCGCGAGAGATCGAGACGACGACGAGAAGACCGGAGGACTCGGATCACTCGGTATATCTCTCACCCCTTCTCTTGATAGCTAGCATTAGGTTAATGGTTACGATCCGGGTTTATTGTCCGCGGTAGCGCCAGTTTGAAAGTTAAGAAAAATTTTGATTCCGCATTTTGGCCTCGGATAGACGGCCGGGGCGCTGCCGTGGCGCAACATCCCTTGCATGTGAGTTCTCTCCAAATCAGTCTTGGGAGACATCTCTTTGGAGAGAGTGGGTCCAGAGATCGTGGGTAAATTCCCACGCTTGGATTCTTCCATACCAAACCTCTTTAGTATAGTGTAAATGTACCTGGATTGGGACAATCCCAGTATCCTCATAGATCTATCTCTATAGATCCTAATCCCCAAAATGCAGGAGGCATCACCTAAATCTTTCATTGAGAATCTATATGATAAGAAGAGCTTGACCGAGTGCAGCATAGGAACATCATTTTCTATCAAGAGTATGTCATCCACTTATAATACGAGGAAGACAACCTTACTCTCTGCAACCTTCTTGTAAATATAAGGTTCATCTACGTTTTTGATGAAGTCAGACTCTTTGACTACAACATCAAAACAGATGTTCCAACTCCGCGATGCCTTCTTTAACCCGTAGATAGATTTAAGCAGCTTGCATACCTTTCCGCTGCTCCTACTGTCTACGAAGCCCTTTGGCTGAGTCATGTACGCGCACTCCTATAAATCACCATTTAGAAAGGCGGTCTTAACATCCATTTACCAAATTTCGTAGTCATGGTATGCAGCAATGGCAAGTAGGATCTGGATAGACTTAAGCATAGCCACTGGAGAAAAGGTTTCGTCATAATCCATACCTGGTCGTTGACGAAAACCCTTTGCAACAAGTCTAGCTTTGAAAGTCTCAACTTTTCCATCTACACCAAGTTTCTTCTTAAAGATCCATTTGCTCCCAATGGGTTTTACCCCTTCAGGAGCAACTTCCAAAGTCCATATTTTGTTGGTGTACATGGATTCCATCTCAGATCGCATTGCATCCAGCCATTTCACAGAGACCCCACCCGTGATGGCCTGCTCGAAGCTAGTCGGGTCATCATCTTCCATGATGCAATCCTCGCTCCCACCACCAATGAGAAAACCATAGTATCTTTCAGATGGATGAGGAACCCTACTAGATTGGCGGAGCGGCTGAGGTTCGTCGGGAACTATCGAATCCTCTGGTTCTACCAAATCATCTGCCGTAGTTTGTATTGCTGGAACTTCTTCCAGTTCTACCTCCTCACCACTAATTTTCTTTGTAAGAAATTCCTTTTCTAAAATGGTGGCATGCTGACCAACAAACACCTTTTGTTCCTCAGGGTGGTAGAAGATATGTCCTCACGAATGCTTGGGATATCCTACAAACTTGCACAGAATAGACCTTACCTCGAGCTTGTCCAGATTTTTCTTTTTAACATAGGTCGGGCAACCCCATATCTTAACAAAATTAAGATATGATCTCTTCCCCTCCCATATCTCATATGGAGTGGTAGGCACTGATTTGGTTGAAACTCTATTCAATAGGTGTATGGCTGTCTCAAGCGCATACCCCCAAAGGAAATAGGCAACCCAGCAGTGCTCATCATAGAGCGCACCATATCTAATAGGGTGCAATTCCTCCGCTCCGATACACCATTGTGTTGTGGTGTATATGGAGGAGTAAGCTGAGAGAGAATCCCATTCTCTTTTAGATAGTCCAAGAACTCATTGCTCAAGTATTCTCCTCCTCGATCAGATCGAAAGATCTTGATACTTTACCCGTTTGGTTCTCGACTTCGTGTTTATATTCTTTGAATTTCTCAAAAGTTTCAGACTTGTGTTTCAACAGGAACACATGTCCGTATCTTGAGAGATCGTCAGTGAATGTAATGAAGTACAAGGAACCATTCCTGGCATGTGTAGACATGGGACTGCATACATCACTATGTATCAGCCCCAAGAGTTCCGTAACTCTTTCTCCGTGTCCACTAAACGGAGTTTTGGTCATCTTGCCTTTCAGACATGAATGGCAAGTTTCATAAGATGATAATTCAAACGTATTCAAATATCCATCTTTATATAATTTAGCTAGTCGTGTCGCATTGATATAACCTAGTCTACAATGCCACAAGAAGGATTCGTTCATTTCTGAACTGTTCCACTTGTGTGTATTCTGTACATTAAGAACTGTGGTTTGATTTAGAACGTATATGCTATTATTTAACGAGCCTGATCCAATTAACTTTTGATTCAGGAGAATGTTCATAACATTATCCTGTAGTACAAAATTACATCCTTCTTTACTCAATAAAGAAACTGATATAATATTGCATATCAGGGTCGAAATGTAATAGCATTCGTTCAGAATCAATGTATTACCATTTGGTAAAACAAGGTGATATTCACCAACTGCTTTGGCTGCAACATTTGCACCATTCCCTACTGTTACGGAATGATCACCCATTCCCAGTTCTCTATCTTTCCTTAGCCTATGTAACATATTACATATGTGGGATCCCGATCCGGTATCTAATACCCAAGACGTAGAGTGAACTGAGAAATAGTTCTCGATAACTAACATACCTAAAGAAGATGCATCATCATGCTTATTCTGCGTTTGGGCGGCGTGAGAATCCGGATATTCCCCTAATTCCTGCTCTGTCTTATAACGTTTATAAGAAAGAACGGGACCAACGTTCCCCTTCTCAGTAGAATAAGCGGGTTCGGTCAATACATCCATATTATTATCTTGATTAAGGCCTGACATGGTCGCTACCTGGAGAGAGAGAGAAGAAAACACTTTAGCGTATGCTCTTGCAAAATTAGATTGGTTATTATCTTTTATAATTTGGATGGCTCCCACTGTTTTCATCAAATCTTCATTCAAACCTTAAAAGGTAAGACTAGCCGGAATTAATTACACCTTACAAGTTCGCCAATCTTTCGGCCAGGCCGGTGTTGGTAATTTGAGGGAGGTTTCCTATACTTTTGCATGGACCTAATTAAAATAAAGCTCATTTTCCCAGAAGCATAACCCCGTTAACACCTTTCTAGACACCTACTTGATCGGCTAATTGTCATGTGTAAAACTCTCCCAGAAGTAACTCTTACTCGCAGTGGGTATCGGGATCCAATTATCTCATAGAAGATATGCAATCTCATTGCAAATTTCAACACTTGAAATTCCCGATAATAGTTTTGCCCCTAGCGTCCTATGATCTTGACGGAGGTCAACAAACCATAGACTACTAGTCAAGTTCAACCCGTCATTTCCTGATTGAATTAAACCCACCCGCACGACCCTTGATGGAGGTCAACAAGGTCGTATGACTACCCTAAAACAATCGCATCATATGCAGTAGATAAATACTAGTCAGCTACAGCACACTACGCCTTGACGGAGGTCAACAAACGTAGCACGGATACTAAGTAGGACTTATCTGAAATGACGGAGGGCTACGACAGTTTTTTCTAAAAACCTTTTGCGTAATGAACTTGATATCGTTGTAGAAACAAGTGATTTTGAAAATGAGTGTTTTTGAGGTTTTTACTAGTTTCGCTAAAAAAGTCACTCCTGGTGAAGGGATCTTGGCTCTTTCCTTATCGAATAAGGTGCAGGATATTTCATAAATATCACTGTGCAAAACAAAAAACTATAGCAGCAATCAAAAACAAAACTGAGTGAGTTGTAGCATCTGCTAGTTTCGCTAAAGAGGCCACTCACGGTGAAGAGGTCTCGGCTCTTTCCTTATCGAATAAGGTGCTGGATATTCTACAAGGAATACCGCTATGCAAGGCAAAAACTAGAGCCACCCTTTTGAAAATTTGATTCTATAATATCATTTAGGTTTCTTTTTCTTTCATTAATCTCATTAATGTATTCCCATCTTTTATGCTTCCTAAGTATCACAGAAGAAACGAAAATACAACGTACGCTTATGCCATCCGCATTCGCCACAATATTCCGTTATGCACCGTTAGGTTACTTAACTAAAGGCATACCGGGACGGGACTAGCGTGGGTGCAAAATATAAGTAACGTCTACTATATATCTCATATATAATAATAAAGCATTCGTCTCAGGCAGTAATATGATCTCATCACAGAACAGTGCAGCAGAAGATAACATATGAAATATTGGATATTCTAGGAGGTCCGTGTTTTATTTTGAGCCAGTATAAAACACGGATTCCACGGTCGCGATGAATTGCCAAACCCACATTCCTAGACCCCTACGAGAGCAGCAAGCAACCTTGCCAATTCTAGGGTTAGGAGACCGGTCTCGACTCCTCGAGATGACCTCCCACTGTATCCTAGAACTCGGTTACTTGTGCTCCCCACCTGGATCCATCCTAATGCGAAAAAGTAAATAATATACAATGGTGACATCATCCTCAATCCGAAAGTGCTCCAATAAAAGAATATTACATACAATGAATTTTACATGAATGAAAATAAAAACTCTCATCTCATATAAAACCCTGGCTATTCAGAACACGACGATCCAATATAACATATCACAGCAACACACAACATCACATGTCATCAACGTAAGAAAGTATGCGTACCCCGATTGTCGTTGATGTATAGCAACGAAATTGGCGATACACCACATACTACACTTACGGTCGCAGAAAAGAAAAATGAAAAACTACAACAATTGGAATCGTAACTGCCCTTAGACAACATAAACCCGGGATATCACATATCCAAGATTTCATGCCTAACAATGTAAAGCTCACATTTAGGTCTCACCCATAAAAACACTTTTTCAAAATAAGTCGGATAATTCATCAAGATTTCCGATTACACCCGAGACCGAAATGTTAGATTTACACGCAACAAAAAAATTTGTAGATTCCAATTATTGTGTCTTATTACAGAAAGCTAGAAGACGTTAAACAATTCGATCGAATCAATGAATTCCTAAAATTCCTAGAAAGCTCAACACTTAAGCATAATTAAAAATTCCCAGAAGCATACCTCAGTACCTACGGAACTACAGCTGAAGGGCCCGACCCAAGCCTCTTAAGTGGCGCCGCGGATCCGCCGCCAAAACCTTATTTTAGCCGCGGATCCACGATCACTTAGACGAGTTAGGGTTTTGTTCTTCAGGTGTGTCCATAGAATTCCCTGCATGTTTTTTTTGAATATTTTTAACATGGAAAAATCCAACATTTTGAAAAATTTCCAGAGAGGGGGTATAATTTGGGTTTTCGGGGTTCGATCGGGATTTTAATTTCGCCTACGCAACGCCTAATGCTCTAGCTAGGCTCTGATACCACTGTAATGTTCTTAGGCACTAGAACAAGGTTCTACAAGACATCATACGTGCCGTATTTTAAAATTTCAAGTGCCAAACAACCTAAGTAAGGATCTTAACTAGAGAATTAGGATTAGAAACAAAAAGTAAACAACTTTACTTCTAAGAGTTAAGGATTACAACCTTTGTAGTCAGTTCCTTCGCTTCATAAGCTCCGAGTTGAGGTCCTTTCGCTGCGATCATCATACTCCCGGACTCTAGAGAGGCTCCATGGTTGCTTGAAGTCTTCACTATCAAAGATGATCTAACTTGAGGAATCACAAATCCAAGCTTACACTTCACTAATTAGGTATTAGTGATGTTAACATCCTAATCTAAGTGGTTAGAATAGATAAGGATGATGAAGTAGGAATTTTGCCCTCTTTTGTTTTCTATTTCTCACTTCATTTCATCACTTAGAAAAAATCTAGCAAGTTTTTTGTGAAGAGCAAGAAGAAGATGAAGACTCATGAGTGATGAAAATGAATTATTGTTAAGGTTAGAAATGCAACCAAGGGTTAAGCATGTCATGATTAACCCTTGTAGAGACTTAACCATGGACTAGGATTAGGGTTTAGTAAACAAATATCTAAGAAAATATCTAAAGAGTGGACTAAGTCAACTAAAGATAATATCTTAAGTATTTATCCACCATTTAGAATTAACTAAAAAAATAATAAATCTTAAACCCTAATCTTAGCCATTGTAAGAATCCATAAACCCTAGTTGCATTTGTAACCTAACATGTTACAATATCATATATCACATATATAATATTTTTGTAACAAAAGAAAATAATACAATTAACATATATCACATATATATCAATGTATCATCAAGCGAGAAAAAGTAATTCTTAAGTGAGCTAATATTAGTTAATGTAATTTAATATATCACATATATAATTATACATTAAATTATTAAATCAACACTTGATTTAATAACCCGGCTATAATACATATAACCGACTAATATTAAATGTATCATCTTATCGAATCAACACTTGATCGGATAACCCGGCTATATCACATATACCCGACCGATATCACATATCGCGAGAATAGAATACGGTATCACATATCGTATTAATCTCGGTCCCGCACATATCATATATGTGCTCCTACTCCGTTTTGCCTGAGCTCGGAAACCTCTGTGTAGGACTCTAAAGACTCGTCAATACACCGGCAGTGGGTGATGATCATATCAAACACCCACAAACTGCAAGCGGTCAGCTAAACGTAACAGCCACCTGGGTATTGAGCGATCAGAAGATCAACAAGCAAGCCTGTACATACTCCTATGAATCCAATCAGTAACACTATCGTACAGTCCGGTCTCTTCGTCCGATATGTCGCATATCCAGTCTAGGGGTGGTAAACGTCAGACCCCAGTAACCGATAAGTCGTGTCGATGTGAGGCTCATAACGGGTCGAGAAACTACTGATAACACTTACCAGTAGGTCTCCATATCATCCCTGGCCAGGGACTTCCAGTTATAACCAATCGAACACAGCGCAACATCAACTCCCAATACCGGGAGAGACGAAACCCCTCCTATCGCTCATTGCCTCCATGTGATTCGGGACTGTACCCAAAAGCCACCGTCTTGCACGTCCTCTTGAACATGGTAAGATGGAAATCAAAGCACAGTGGGAATCACACAAGACTCTATGACGATCTCGGGTCTACAGACTAACCTGTACAAGTGTCATCAGAGAACCGCTATCTGACGATAGGTATAATACCATCTAGGAGTTCTCGGCGAGTCCGTTCAGTGTACCCAGTCTCCACTGAGCACCCGTACACCATCTTTGATGTCAAACACCAATGGATATGGGATCATCCATCGCCCATCATATGGGTTAAAATGCGTATACGCTAGTCTACTCTGGAGTATCGATGCCCTGTCTCGATACACTCTCGACTAGGAATGGTTATAGGATGTACTCTTAGACTACCCTGGCCCCACTAGTATGATCTGCATCATAGTCCCAGTAGTTAAGTACATATCCTAAGGTCTTTATCAACATGTGAGAGCAAGACAGTAAACCGATACAAGTCAACATGTTAAAACAAAGTGAAACCGGATAGCATACTATCATATCAAGTAAGAAAGTCCTCTCTATATATATCCAAGCATCCACTATAATATACATCATATGTACAACAATGGCCTCTAGGGCATATACATAACTAACATTAACCTCGTTTATGACATGCAACATGTAATGTTTGCAACACTTGCGTAATTTTTTTTGTTTTGGAAACCATGGCTTCATATGTTATTTTAATTGTTATTGTTTTTGTTTAAAAAGAAAAGATAAAAGAAAAAGAATTTGTGAGATATTTGCATGAAGGGGTGACATGGAGGTATGGGCTAGAAGAGATGGAGAGGGGGAGAGAGAGGGGGAGGGTTATCTTCACACCATAGCTTATACTCTCTTCACTTCATTCATCTTCATCTTCTCTTCTTCCTTCTTCCACCTCCTCTAGCTCTATACACCACCCCATAAACCACCACAAAACCTTATACTCTCTTCACAATTTTTGTGCACAAGCTCCCTTAAAACATTATGGATCTATCAAGTGAAGATTTTGAGCACTTTGGGCAACTCAAGAAATTTCTTGAGTTGCCACATGAGGTATAATTCTAGACTTTTAGTTAAGTTATTAGTATTTAGAATATCCTTTTGTAGTTAGAGATACACCGATATGGTTTGGTGATGTTAGAATTTTCCTAAATAAGGGTTAGGGGTTTCTATGAATTTTGAAGGTGTATCTGAGGTGTAGTGAGTGTTTTACATGACCTTAGTGATGTTTACTGGCCTAGACCAGAGAATAAAAAACAATACACGATCTTAGAATTTTCCCATGTCGCTTTTGTGGAGTTTTGAGAATTTACAGGAAATCTGGAGCAACTTGGGATATTATTAAGAAAATCAAACAACTACGTTGACCTAGTTATACCACTAGAAGACCACCACAGAAAAACGAGACCAAAATACCAAAATTGGGCCGGCGACCCCCGTTGCTGTAGCACTTTTCGCCGGCCAAATTTTGGAGTCTGGTGTTGGGTTTTGGCCTGTAGCCCATACTCCTCATAACCTAGCCTCTGTATTGTCAGTTTAATCCCACTTTACCTGAGCAAAAATCTAGAAGTATTTTGAGTTGATTTTGGCAATATTTTTCCGATTTCTAAAACTTGGTTTTTGGTATTTGAAATTGGATTTAGTCGTTGGACATTTGTATGTCAACGACGAGAGTTATTTGGTTGTTTTTGCATGCGTGGGCTATAAGTTCTAACTTATGAGTGCTTCGTGTAACGTGTCGGTTTTCGAATATGATTCTGATGCGATACGATGTGTTTTAATATGTAGGTACTTTCATGTGGACTTCGGGACGATAAGGGAGAACAAGACATCATCGACTTCGGTAAGCCGGGATCGAGGTGAGTAGATGTATATCTACGGAGGAAGTCGGGTGGATGGCGTATAGCACCCCCGCAACCGTAGAATAGGATATCACTTTATTAGTTATATATGTTGATGTGATATATGAATACTTAGCAAATAGGGTATCTAGGAGACCTTAGGTTAGATTATGTATAATCATAGGAAGATCTACCCATAGTGTTTTTACCTTGTAGCGAATCGTAAGTTATGTGTTGTTACATACACGCACACGTGCACGCACACACACACTTGGTATGTGTGTGTGTGTATGCGTGTGTGTATGTTCATATATATATATATATATATATATATATATATATACACACACACACACACACACACATACATACATACATACATACATACATACATACATACATATACATGTAAGATGAGGATGGTATATGCTAACGGATTTGAGTTGATATGACCGGACATAATGTCGTGAGGCTATGATATATGATCGAGTGAGACCTCGTATATGATATGACATATTTAAGGATCGTTGGGCGAAATATTCTTAACATGCGACAACATGTGACCTGGTGATATAATTAAATGTACGAGACCTTAGATTTGTACCTGAGATTATGATATAGTACGATGAATGATACCGTACGAATGATGATATATATATATATATGACAATTGACCCGTACCCTTGATTTTGATAATGTCGTACGACGGACTATATCGTACGAGATATATATATGATGTTTGATCCGCACTCGTGACTCGAGAATGCCGTACGATGTGTTATACCGTACGTGATGTATGAGGCTGGATCGCCGACTACTAGCTATATCGACTCGGATACGTATAGATTTCTACATGTTTTGCATTAGCTGTTATGATCTCGTCTGCTAGAACACATGCACCATTACCGATGATGCGTATGTTACGTACACTTGCTTGCCAGCTCACACACATCACCATCGGTAATTTTCGTGACACGTACACATTAGAAAAATGTTACTTCACTTGTGTAATCTGCTAGCTGGTAGTTTATTCATATTGTTAGTATTCTTGCTCTCACATGCTAGTTTAGATATTGCATTCCTTACTTAGATACCGCATGCATTTTCATACATACATTCTGTTTTATGCATTGTAAGATGGGCTCTATGCCGATATTCATGATTCATTTCTAGCTCATGATTATGAGATTCCGATTTCATGAAATTCCTGGATTTAGGAAACCGCGTGTGAATTTGAAAACTTATGCTCCTTTTAAAATGAAAAATACAGTTTTCGTTGATATGATGTGTGATGTCCACCATGAGATTTCTCGGTTCTGGAGCATATATGATATATGATTACCCGCCACGAGGACCGAGGGCGACACCGTCTACGGGTACATGGTAGACCCGGTGCGGTACCCCGGGGCAAGATTGACGTATATAGAGAGATAAAGACGTTGAGCCCGACAGGGGAGCACTATCGACCGATGATAGTTTGGGTCGATCAGGACTGACGGATCCCGAGATAGTTGGCGCGGCGGATATCCAGAGGATACCAACCATAGTCGTGAGATTAGATGATATTAGCCGATCCGGACTGATGGAGCCCGAGATTCAGATGATATAGGCCGATCCGGACTGACGGAGCCCGAGATACAAGGATTATGTGTCGCTGATGGACACGGTTTTCATGATATTTTCGAGTTTCGATGTTTGGCATTCAGGTTTTATTATGATTTTTTGTGTCGTTGCTGGACACACGTTGGATGATTCATTTATACATGATACACGACATGTAATTATTTTGTGACACAAACATGCGTACTTGGTTTACACATATGCTTATATTATTACCTTTACTGCTACTCGATATTATCGTGTTACTATTATTACTGTATCATACTGTATGACCTAGGAGATAGTCATACATTCGGTTTCTACTCAGTAATGTCTTTTACTCACGAGTTGGCAACTCACCCCCGTTGTGCCACAGTTTTCTTGCAGGTTTGGCCGCACGGGTTCCGTAGCGGCTTCGCTTGCACTCCATCTTCTTCTGGGTGGTTGCTTTTGGTAGGTGGGATCCACTTGCATTGTGATCACCATTTGTATTTGTATAATTATTCAGTTGTATCTAATTAAAGCTCCATCAACCAGATTATGTATATATTCATAGACTTAGAAACCTTTATTGTATATTCTTTTGGCCTTAGAATCACGCTCATGTATTTATTCTTATTTCTGGTTCTTGATGATACCTTGTTTTCTTTGCTTTATTCATGGTTTTGATTCTCCCCTTTGGCGTTGTATATTTATATCCTGCGTAGTTGTTTCTGCCAATTGGTGAAGAGCTAGCTCCCGCTTGGGGATGGCTTTTTGTAACATCTTCAAAAATATAAAATATTAATTTTGGGAATTTTTATAATTTAATATTATTTTATTGATTATTTTAATATTAAATATATATTTAAATGCAAATAAATGGAGAAAAATTACGGAAAATTATGGGAAATTCTGAAATAGGATAAATTAGTGAATTTTGACATTTTTAAGTTGTTGTGATCATTTTGACACTAATTTAGTGCTAATCGCGATTAAAATCGCTAATCGGGTTTTTTGGTAATTTTGCGCAAAACTTGCACATATCACATTTTCTACACTCGTTCATTTTTATAGCCATGGATTCATTTATGTTTACTATTCTCATGAGAAGGGTTTTGGTTTAAAAGAAAAGGGGAAAAAGAAAAGAAAAGAAAAGAAAAGGAAATGAGGGTAGGTATATGAGAGAGGTGGACCTTTGACTTCTATCCTTAGCCATTTCTCCCATCATTTTCATCCCTCATCCTCCTCCTCCTGCAGCTGCTGCTCCCCCTCTCTTCCTCCACCTTCAAGCCCTCATTTCACCTCTAAAACAACCCCAAAACCATATATCGGTTTCACAAAAAAATGTGCACGAGCTCGAGACCTACAAGATGGACCAAGAAAGCATGGATTTTGGCCACTAGGGGCAACTCAAGAAAATTCTTGAGTTGCCAATTGAGGTAATTTCTGAACACTTAGCCCAATTATAGCTTTTCCTATAACCCCATGTTAAGATTATATCGATATTGTGTGATATTATGGACTTGGTGAAAACCTAGTTAGGGTTTGAGAGGAACTTGGGTTGTATTGTGAAATTGAGTTCAATTGAGGATACACCAACACCCTAGTGCATGAATTGAGACCCTAACCTGAGGACCAAACCACAGAATACGGATTTTAGAAACCGATATCGGGGAAAATGTGAAGTCTGTGAGGGTTATTTTGAATCTGCTATTACCCCGAGAACCCTAAAATAATATTGAGTGGAAATTGAGATGTGCAGGCACCAGAGAGGCAACACCCCAAACCCTAGCCCCTAACTCTTCTTCTCGGCCGCCAAAACCTCCTTTCTGGCCGCAAATTGCGGCCAGACCAGAGAGGAATCTCCTCGTTTTGCGTGCCTGGCCCCATTTCATCAATTCTTGGCCCTGGGTACTTCTAGTTTTGACAGATTCTTTCTAGGGTGAAATCTGGGACATATATCCTAAGTTGTTGTTTTGGATTCGTATTTCCGTATTCCGTATTCTTGATTCTGAAATGGTGGAATGTGTTTTGCCTCGACTATTTGTCGTTTATACGACGATATAGAGGAGTTATTGATGGTTTTGAAGGCGTGCCATAGGTTTTCACCTATAGGCCCCTTATCGTATCGTTTTGGATTTTATGCGCCGTTTTAGATTGGATTTGGTTTTAATGCGCATATACGATATTTTGATGTGTAGGTACCCATGAAGACTTCGGGACGACAAGCATACGTGGTGACGTCCGCAAATGATGATGCAGGTGAGTAGATCATATCTACAGGGGGAAGTCGGGTGGATGGCGTATAGCACCCCCGCAGTCCGTTTTTAGCATACTAAGTATTTTAGATATATGATAGATTATATTGTGTCGTTGTTCTTGTGTTAGATGTTTCATGGTTAGTTAGGGTTAGAAGTAACTAGTGTAGTTCCTAGTCGCGAACCCTAGGGTAGATTTGTACCCACACTCACGCACTTGGATATTCCTCATACATTCACTTGGTTGATGACATTGGAGATGAGTCGATGATATTGGGCCTTGTGCCGCAGGATCGGTGCTTGGATATGGTTCATATTTGGGAATATGACATGTGACTCTCGCGGGGTCGAGATGTGTGTTTACCCCCGCATTCATACTTATAGATGATATCAGTTATACTAGACTTAGAATAGTACTCCAGATTTTGTCATATGATGATAATGATACCTGATATTTAATAAGAGGAATGTGATACTGACCCCTACCCAGCTATTGGGATGTCGTACGACGATCTACCGTACGAGCTTTACATTGATGATAGATCCGCACTCATGACTTGAGGAGGTCATCTGATATATTGTATCGTACGCGATACTACTGAGGCGGGATCACCAACTATATTTATACATATCGACTCAGATTTAGGTGGTTTCCATACCCCTCCCGGTTGGCATAATACTTAGATCAGTAGCTTGCATAGTAGATGTTGGATTAGACCCGAGTCATACCTATTTCAGAACTACGAATCAGGAATATCTTAAAGACAAACAAAGGGATTCTACGGATACTTTAAAAGGTGTACCTTTTCCTAAAAACACCGTAGCCCTTATTTTACTAAAAACCCTGATTCGTCTTATTTCAAAAGGCATAACTGCATGATACATACTTATTGATGTAGTTTCTTCACGGTGGTGTTGATTATTTGATTCCCGCATATTCATGCTATTCATATTGCCTGCCTGTGTTTATTGCTATATTATCATCATGCTGTTAGGACACCAGCACTATTATCGATGATGCGTATGTTCCACGCACACTAATTGCCGGCTCACACACTTCATCATCGATAATTGCCATGCCACGTGCACTTTAGAAGTACTATTGCATTGATATAGGTTGTTAGCTATTAATTTAGACAGGTTGTAAGTGTACTCGCCTTATATGCTAGATTAGATATTGTAGTTATTACCTGCTACTTCCTGCATACTGTTATTCATTGTTATGCCGCATTCATGGATTATCATGCATATATTCACTATTTTACGTGCTATTGAGGTTTGGATTTGGATTTCTATGAGATTTTCTGGATTTGGAGGAAAACCGCAAGGACACAAATAATCATATTCTCTCTTTTAAAATAAAAAGTGCGGTTTTCCTATGATGTATGAGTCGTCCACCATGAGTTTGCTGATGGATTTGGAAACCCGATTCGAGGAGACGGATGAACCGTTTCGGGTACATGGTGGACCCGGTAAGGTACCCCGGGGCAAGAAGACGTGGTGATGACGATGAGCCTGGCAGGGGGAGACTACCTACCGGTGATTTTACCCGACGCGTCGGATATCCGGAGGATACCGTCGTGGTCTTGAGATGGATGGTAGGGGCCGGTCTGGACTGACGGCGCCCTAGATATTGTGGTTGAGACTTTGAGATATCGAGATATTGGGATTTCGTTCGTGCCGATGCTAGGCACAGTTTTATGCTGATTTCATTGTGGTACCTTATTTTTAAAATACAGGGAAATCTCACTAAAGTATGAAAACTGTTGCTTCATGTAGATGTATTCTGTTTTCTCGCATTCATATCTCATTCATATACTATATCGTTATCTGAGGCACTGACACAGAAACATGAGATTACACTCGGGTTAGATATTTACCCTAGCCTTGCTATAGGCTGCATGTTTTATATTGAGGATTTTCTATATGTGATCGCATTGACCTAGGAGTATGTCTTGTATTCGGTTTCTGCTTGTAGATGTTTCTATTCACGAGTTGGCAACTCACCCCCGTTGTGCCACAGTTCTTGCAGGTCCTGCCGTACAGGTTTCTTTGCGGCAGTTCTGGCACACTACCTTCTTGCGGGTGATTTGCTTTGGTAGGTGGATTCTTTCGCATCAAGAACCACCATTGTATTTATTTATTTCATTGTATCTAGAAATTTCCATCAACCAAAACTTGTATATTGTTTCAGACCTAGACTTTAGTGTTGTATATTTCGACCTTAGAGTCGCGCTTAGTAGTATTGCTGGTTTCTGTTGCTTTTGAGCCTTCTTTTGATTTTGATCCTCGCCACTTGGCGTTGTATATTATTATATCATGTGTGATTGTGACCGTCGTTTGACGAAGAGCTAGCTCCCGCTTGGGGATGCCTTTTCATTGCTTATATATTGTTATTCATGTTGTACCCCATTCGGGGCCAGTTTTACAAAGGAAACTCTGCCGAAATTTTTAGAAAAGACTTATTGTTTTCAAAACGTACCTTCGGCTTAGTTATTTTAAAACCTTGATTTCAAACCTGTATTTCTTCACTTCTTTAAACCAGTTTTCTTTATTTATTCTTCAAAATGGTTTTAGATTTCTGGGCTTTTGGCTTACTTGGATCAGATGGAGTCCTATAGGCTTCATATGGTTCGAGTGCCAGTCACGTGCTCTTTCGGGTCGTGACAAAGTTGGTATCAGAGCGCTAGGTTGACCTTGGTTCGAGTCTAAGCTTGACTATGTGGAGCCTAGGGCGTTGTATATATAAGGAACTTAGGCTTGACCTTACAGAACTTAGACTTGGTCGAGGGGGTATTAGACCCGAACTTTCGTCGTATTAGGATGACCCTTGGTTGATGGAATAGGTGACTAAAGTAGAGTGACGTACCGTTGGTATGTTCCGCGGCATACTTACGACACGCCACTCCGCTTAAGGAACCTTAGTATGTACATTGTTTTGAGATCAGTGATTCTCTTCATATCCAGGATTATACATCCATTTGAGATCCCCGATTCTATTAGTTCCATGATCATACCTTCATTGATACTGTTCCTTCCTATGATCATGTATCCACTTTGGATCTGTTGTTTCCTTCTTGTCATTGATGTGCTCTTTTGATACTCGATTGAGATTCCTGTCACCATGTTTGAGCGCAGTTTGGGCTGCTGCTAGGGTTACGGCCGGTGGGAGCTCGTTTGGTACGAGGGCCGACCATTGTGTTTTCTGGTGACATGGGAATGTCTCGAGTTAGTATTGGTGATTGTGATCTCTAGTGGAGGCGAGTGCTTGGTCTTGCACCGGATGATCGGGTCATTGTTAGAGCTGCCAGTTGAGAGAGGACTGTTGATGTACAGCATACCTCAGAGATTGTGATGTCGCCTACCGTGCAGACTGATGGACCAGCTGTTGCTGAGATTGACAGGATGTTGCTTTCGGAGCTTACGAGCTGAGATTGCCGGAGCTTTCAGGCAGATACGCGACAGATGATAGCTAGTCTACCCGATTTGAGAGACGAAGGTGATTCGTCCGATTTTGCGCCAGAGCGGGCCCAGTCGAGTTGAAGATCTCCAGTGTGGAGAGTCTTACTCAGATCTAGAGCAGACCGATTCAGAGACGACCGCCAATGTATTGCCTTTCCTGGAGGATTGAGGCGTTGTTCGGCGTACAGGCGTATAAGCCAGTTGTTGCTGCAAATGACGAGATGTCGCCCAGATGGTTGGAGCTACTGCAGCGTGAGCATGTTCTTGGAGATATGATAGTGAGTCACTAGTCACCGAGGATGAATGACTAGGACGTGTGGTGAGTTCGCTTACCCCGATGCGAGATCATCAGGTGGATTGATTCCAGATAGAGACGACTTCACGCAGGTTCGTTGAGAGTCGATAGAGACGATCGAATGTCAGGCGCCTATTTTCTAAGTTTAAAGTATACAGAAAGACATGCAGGTGATTCTATGGACCCTCTAGAAGAATGAAACCCTAACTCGACTTAATGACCGTGTGACAGCCTTTGAACCTTAGGGTTTACGGCGGTTCCGCGGCGCCATTAGTGAGGCTTGGGTTTGCCCTTCTACGGCTGGACCACCGACGCTGTGGCATGTACTCGATACTATTAACTGTACCCGAGATGTGAGCTCTTGGGGGATTATGAGGTTCTGACGAGTCGATCGGATGATTCGACATCTTTCGGATATCGTGATGGGATACTGCTTGGGAGACTCCAGATACGAGGATAGCCGTCGGAGCGCAGTTCGTGTAGCCATGATGAGACGAGCCCGAATCAGTCGGCACTGACGCAGAGTGAAGAAAAGAGTTCGTACGAGATCTCGACGAGATGACGTCCCACTCCGCTGACATCAGAGATGTGATACGCACCCAGAGGCGTGGTATATGGATATATCTTCCAGAAAGAAGCGCGATAAGTATGCAGCCGTTCCGGAACAAGCTTTAGCTTCAGCATTGGATGATGACGTCCGGGCTTTTCGGCAAGACTGAGATTTGAGAAAGGAACCTCGACAGGACTTTTCTGGAGTACGATTCGAGAAGACCTAGACCAGGAGTGGTCATTTTGCGCACACCCAGCAGACCAGAGGTTGGCATTGTCGACGAGGTAGTTGACCAGGATCGGATAAAGGGACTTACCAGATGCTTTGCGAATTGATCAAGGACGGACGAGTGATGAGTTTTCCTCCGATGGTTGGGACGTATTCCCAAGGACCAGTTCGGCCTGACATCTGCTACAGAGTGACGAAGCTACAGAATACGTGATTCGAGTCCGTGTGAGAGACTTCAGATAGACCGTGAGCCAGAGGCCGACGCCAGTGATATGCTGCCTTACGGGTGGTCGTGAGGTTTGACAGAGAAGTGCCAGAACGGAATCGTCCCCGTTAGCACACCTGACCGGGGCGATGAGCCGATTGACCGTGTGATAGGAAATCCGCAAGGAGGATAAGGACCCAGAGAGTCAGAGGACGCCAGATCGTGAGCAAGAGGCAGGTAGATATCCTGCGCTGCTAGCAGTGGATTGCACCGACTCCTTCTCGACCTTGAAGGAGGAACTACCGAAGACGGTATTTATGATTTGTGATCTTGTGATTCGATTATCACGTATCCGTCATTTTGGGATTTCGGTATTTTGTGCGTTCTGCTTGCATGATTTAGTTTTGATGATTGAGTTTCATGATATTTGTTTCATGCACCCACTGGATATTTATATATTTTGCGCCTAGTTATTTAATTTGAGATATTGATTGAGATTTCATGCCTACTGTATTCAGTGATTTGATTTGCACTTCCAGCGTAGTTTTCATGCATCTTTAGTGTTTTGATATACGATTTTGGTGCACACCAGATGCACTAAATCGGGATTCTTCGTGCATGTCACATGCACCTGACTTATCTTTCTGTCAGGCACACACGTTGCCCATGACAGAGGTTTCGTGCACACCCGTTGCACCTAGATGTGGTTTTCTACACCTGTTTGACACATATATGGATTTTGATTCCTTGCGCACCAGACGCATAGGATATTCTTATATATGCATTTTGGGGATTGATTTCTAGTAGAGTAGTACATTTTTATGATATTCTCTATGTGTTGATATTTTCGGAGCCCCGACGACTTTAGTTTATTACTGAAATTGTTTTAGTATTGGGGGTTTAAATTTAAATTCGGGGACCGAATTTCTTTAAGGGGGGTAGATTGTAACATCTTCAAAAATATAAAATATTAATTTTGGGAATTTTTATAATTTAATATTATTTTATTGATTATTTTAATATTAAATATATATTTAAATGCAAATAAATGGAGAAAAATTACGGAAAATTATGGGAAATTCTGAAATAGGATAAATTAGTGAATTTTGACATTTTTAAGTTGTTGTGATCATTTTGACACTAATTTAGTGCTAATCGCGATTAAAATCGCTAATCGGGTTTTTTGGTAATTTTGCGCAAAACTTGCACATATCACATTTTCTACACTCGTTCATTTTTATAGCCATGGATTCATTTATGTTTACTATTCTCATGAGAAGGGTTTTGGTTTAAAAGAAAAGGGGAAAAAGAAAAGAAAAGAAAAGAAAAGGAAATGAGGGTAGGTATATGAGAGAGGTGGACCTTTGACTTCTATCCTTAGCCATTTCTCCCATCATTTTCATCCCTCATCCTCCTCCTCCTGCAGCTGCTGCTCCCCCTCTCTTCCTCCACCTTCAAGCCCTCATTTCACCTCTAAAACAACCCCAAAACCATATATCGGTTTCACAAAAAAATGTGCACGAGCTCGAGACCTACAAGATGGACCAAGAAAGCATGGATTTTGGCCACTAGGGGCAACTCAAGAAAATTCTTGAGTTGCCAATTGAGGTAATTTCTGAACACTTAGCCCAATTATAGCTTTTCCTATAACCCCATGTTAAGATTATATCGATATTGTGTGATATTATGGACTTGGTGAAAACCTAGTTAGGGTTTGAGAGGAACTTGGGTTGTATTGTGAAATTGAGTTCAATTGAGGATACACCAACACCCTAGTGCATGAATTGAGACCCTAACCTGAGGACCAAACCACAGAATACGGATTTTAGAAACCGATATCGGGGAAAATGTGAAGTCTGTGAGGGTTATTTTGAATCTGCTATTACCCCGAGAACCCTAAAATAATATTGAGTGGAAATTGAGATGTGCAGGCACCAGAGAGGCAACACCCCAAACCCTAGCCCCTAAATCTTCTTCTCGGCCGCCAAAACCTCCTTTCTGGCCGCAAATTGCGGCCAGACCAGAGAGGAATCTCCTCGTTTTGCATGCCTGGCCCCATTTCATCAATTCTTGGCCCTGGGTACTTCTAGTTTTGACAGATTCTTTCTAGGGTGAAATCTGGGACATATATCCTAAGTTGTTGTTTTGGATTCGTATTTCCGTATTCCGTATTCTTGATTCTGAAATGGTGGAATGTGTTTTGCCTCGACTATTTGTCGTTTATACGACGATATAGAGGAGTTATTGATGGTTTTGAAGGCGTGCCATAGGTTTTCACCTATAGGCCCCTTATCGTATCGTTTTGGATTTTATGCGCCGTTTTAGATTGGATTTGGTTTTAATGCGCATATACGATATTTTGATGTGTAGGTACCCATGAAGACTTCGGGACGACAAGCATACGTGGTGACGTCCGCAAATGATGATGCAGGTGAGTAGATCATATCTACAGGGGGAAGTCGGGTGGATGGCGTATAGCACCCCCGCAGTCCGTTTTTAGCATACTAAGTATTTTAGATATATGATAGATTATATTGTGTCGTTGTTCTTGTGTTAGATGTTTCATGGTTAGTTAGGGTTAGAAGTAACTAGTGTAGTTCCTAGTCGCGAACCCTAGGGTAGATTTGTACCCACACTCACGCACTTGGATATTCCTCATACATTCACTTGGTTGATGACATTGGAGATGAGTCGATGATATTGGGCCTTGTGCCGCAGGATCGGTGCTTGGATATGGTTCATATTTGGGAATATGACATGTGACTCTCGCGGGGTCGAGATGTGTGTTTACCCCCGCATTCATACTTATAGATGATATCAGTTATACTAGACTTAGAATAGTACTCCAGATTTTGTCATATGATGATAATGATACCTGATATTTAATAAGAGGAATGTGATACTGACCCCTACCCAGCTATTGGGATGTCGTACGACGATCTACCGTACGAGCTTTACATTGATGATAGATCCGCACTCATGACTTGAGGAGGTCATCTGATATATTGTATCGTACGCGATACTACTGAGGCGGGATCACCAACTATATTTATACATATCGACTCAGATTTAGGTGGTTTCCATACCCCTCCCGGTTGGCATAATACTTAGATCAGTAGCTTGCATAGTAGATGTTGGATTAGACCCGAGTCATACCTATTTCAGAACTACGAATCAGGAATATCTTAAAGACAAACAAAGGGATTCTACGGATACTTTAAAAGGTGTACCTTTTCCTAAAAACACCGTAGCCCTTATTTTACTAAAAACCCTGATTCGTCTTATTTCAAAAGGCATAACTGCATGATACATACTTATTGATGTAGTTTCTTCACGGTGGTGTTGATTATTTGATTCCCGCATATTCATGCTATTCATATTGCCTGCCTGTGTTTATTGCTATATTATCATCATGCTGTTAGGACACCAGCACTATTATCGATGATGCGTATGTTCCACGCACACTAATTGCCGGCTCACACACTTCATCATCGATAATTGCCATGCCACGTGCACTTTAGAAGTACTATTGCATTGATATAGGTTGTTAGCTATTAATTTAGACAGGTTGTAAGTGTACTCGCCTTATATGCTAGATTAGATATTGTAGTTATTACCTGCTACTTCCTGCATACTGTTATTCATTGTTATGCCGCATTCATGGATTATCATGCATATATTCACTATTTTACGTGCTATTGAGGTTTGGATTTGGATTTCTATGAGATTTTCTGGATTTGGAGGAAAACCGCAAGGACACAAATAATCATATTCTCTCTTTTAAAATAAAAAGTGCGGTTTTCCTATGATGTATGAGTCGTCCACCATGAGTTTGCTGATGGATTTGGAAACCCGATTCGAGGAGACGGATGAACCGTTTCGGGTACATGGTGGACCCGGTAAGGTACCCCGGGGCAAGAAGACGTGGTGATGACGATGAGCCTGGCAGGGGGAGACTACCTACCGGTGATTTTACCCGACGCGTCGGATATCCGGAGGATACCGTCGTGGTCTTGAGATGGATGGTAGGGGCCGGTCTGGACTGACGGCGCCCTAGATATTGTGGTTGAGACTTTGAGATATCGAGATATTGGGATTTCGTTCGTGCCGATGCTAGGCACAGTTTTATGCTGATTTCATTGTGGTACCTTATTTTTAAAATACAGGGAAATCTCACTAAAGTATGAAAACTGTTGCTTCATGTAGATGTATTCTGTTTTCTCGCATTCATATCTCATTCATATACTATATCGTTATCTGAGGCACTGACACAGAAACATGAGATTACACTCGGGTTAGATATTTACCCTAGCCTTGCTATAGGCTGCATGTTTTATATTGAGGATTTTCTATATGTGATCGCATTGACCTAGGAGTATGTCTTGTATTCGGTTTCTGCTTGTAGATGTTTCTATTCACGAGTTGGCAACTCACCCCCGTTGTGCCACAGTTCTTGCAGGTCCTGCCGTACAGGTTTCTTTGCGGCAGTTCTGGCACACTACCTTCTTGCGGGTGATTTGCTTTGGTAGGTGGATTCTTTCGCATCAAGAACCACCATTGTATTTATTTATTTCATTGTATCTAGAAATTTCCATCAACCAAAACTTGTATATTGTTTCAGACCTAGACTTTAGTGTTGTATATTTCGACCTTAGAGTCGCGCTTAGTAGTATTGCTGGTTTCTGTTGCTTTTGAGCCTTCTTTTGATTTTGATCCTCGCCACTTGGCGTTGTATATTATTATATCATGTGTGATTGTGACCGTCGTTTGACGAAGAGCTAGCTCCCGCTTGGGGATGCCTTTTCATTGCTTATATATTGTTATTCATGTTGTACCCCATTCGGGGCCAGTTTTACAAAGGAAACTCTGCCGAAATTTTTAGAAAAGACTTATTGTTTTCAAAACGTACCTTCGGCTTAGTTATTTTAAAACCTTGATTTCAAACCTGTATTTCTTCACTTCTTTAAACCAGTTTTCTTTATTTATTCTTCAAAATGGTTTTAGATTTCTGGGCTTTTGGCTTACTTGGATCAGATGGAGTCCTATAGGCTTCATATGGTTCGAGTGCCAGTCACGTGCTCTTTCGGGTCGTGACACTTTTATTATTATTACTTGTATTGTTTTCGGGTTAAATTATACAAAGGAGGTGCCGCCCAAATTTCAAAGGACGAAACATGTTTTCAAGATAGTTACAAACATCATGTTTTCATATACTATGACATATGTTTTAAAGGAAGAACCAGATTTCATTAAACCTTTATTTAAAAATTCTACCTCCACTATTTTCCCTAAAAATGTTTAGATTTTTGGGCTTTTGGCTTATTTGAATTAGGTGGAGTCCTATAGACTTCACTATTTGGAATATGTATGCCCTAGAGGCCATTATTGTACATGTGATGTATATTATAGTGGATGCTTGGACATATATATAGTGGACTTTCTTGCTCGGCATAATGGTATGCTATCTGGTTACTCTTTATCTTAACATGTTGACTGGTATTCTTTACTATCTTGCTCTCACATGTTGATAAAACCCTTAGAATATGTACTTGACTACCAGGATTATGATGAGATCATACCAGTGCGGCCATGGTGGTCCAAAAGTACATCCTTTAATCAGTTCCTAGTCGTGGGAATATCGAGACTAGGGCATCGATATTCCAGAGTAGACTAGTGTGTACGTTTCTTGTCTCTTAGAGGGCGATGGTTGATCCCACAACCATTAGTGTGTGACATCAAAGATTGTACACAGGTGCTCATTGGAGAATGGGTACACCGAATAGGACTCGCCGAGGACTCCTGGTTAGTAGTATACCTATCGTCACATAGCAGTCCTCTGGTGACACTGGTATAGGTTAGTATGTAGACCCGAGATCGTCATAGAGTCTTGTGTGGCTCCCACTATGCTTTGATTTCCTCCCTACCACGGTTCAAAAGAGTCGTGCAAATAAGTGGATTTTGGGTACTGTCCCGAGTCACATGGAGGTAATGAGCGATAGGAAGGGTTTCGTCTCTCCCGGTATTGGGAGTTGATGTTGCGCTATGCTCGATTGGCTATAACTGAAAATCCCTGGCCAGACTTGCTGAGATTTATTGATAAGAGTTATCAGTAGTTTCTCAAACTGTTATGAGCCAAACATCGGCATGACTTATCACGTTACGGGGGCCTGACGTTTACCACCCCTAGACATGATATGCGACATATCATACAAAGAGACCGGACTATACAGTAGTGTTACTGATAGGCTTCATGGAGAGTATGGACGAGCTTGCTTGTTGATCTTCATATCATTCAATACCCGGGTAGCCGTTACGTCCAGCTAGTACCGCTGACGGCTTGTAGGTGACTGATGTGATCATCACATACTGCTGGCGTATTGACGAGTCTTTAGAGTCCCACACAGAAGTTTCCTGGTTCAAGCGAAACGAAGTAGGACACATATGTGATATGTGTGTGGGCCTGATTAAATACGTGTATGTGATACTGTATTGTAATCTGGCAGTTATTTGGTATCGGTTAGGTTATATGTGATATAACCAGATTATCGAATCAAGTGTTGATTTGATAATGTGATAAACAGATAAATGATATTAGTCGGTCATATATAACCGGATTATTAAATTAAGTGTTGATTTAATAATTTGATATAAATTACATTTGATATAATTATATATTAACTAATATCATTAGCTCACTAATTGCTTTATATATATATTAATGTATATTTGATATATATAAATATATATATATATATATTATTATATGAAGCATGGCATGTTTTCTATTTTAAGAAAATAGAAAAATGAGGTGTAAATTGCGGAGATATTTGTAGAATGGGCTTTATTATTTGTATATTACTCTTGACTCACTATTCAAGCATGGTTGCAATTTATTATTGCATTTTAATTCCATGATTGAATAAATAAGAAAAGAGATAGCCATTTGAGTTTACTCTCATCATTTTTCATTCTTCATGCCTTAGCCATTTTTCATGAGCTCTTGCTCTCTACAATTTTCTTTACCTCACCTCCAAGTTCAAACCCTCACATGTGATGTGAATCATTGAACTTGTGAGAACCCTAGTGAGGAAATTAAACCCCTACTTCACCATCACACATTAGATTAGCAATTTGATGTGGAGTGTTGCCTTCACTAATGAGATTAGTGAAGGGTTAACTTGAGCTTGTGGACTTCGGGTGGATCGTCTTTGGCGCGAAAATCACGAAGGAAGTTCTTTCATCTTGAAGAGGAGCCTAGTGGAGTCGCGTGGACCACAACCCGGAGCTAGAGAAGAGAAGGACTCGATCTATAAGGGTATAACCTTCTTTCCTTCTACTAGTTTTGTGATGATACCAATCTAAACCCTGATATTCTAATAAAGATGTTGGTTTGTCTAGCTTAGCACCAATAAAAATTTGAATTTGGCATGCTTTATGCCACTTAGAACTCATGGTGGTGCTAGGGTAGACTTTCATTTACATGATTCAAGTGTCAGTCATGTGCCTTTTCCGGGTCGTGACAGCACGTGCGGCGCTGGGCGCTGCCCAATCAGTGCTAAGCACTCAGCCATTTTGGCTACATATGAAGTGCTCAGCACTTTTTGTCTGGAGTCCACGTGAGGAGCATGTGCAGCGCTGGGCGCTGCCCAATTAGTGCTGAGCATTTAACTGTTTTCGGCTACATATGGAGTGCTGAGCACTTTTATTCAGCACCCACATGTGTTTCACATGAGACGCTGGCTTTCTGTTTTGGACGCCCGTGTGTTTTTCACGTGAGGCGGTAGGCACAATTAAAAGATGGCGCCCACGTGAAAAGCACGTGAGGCGCTAGTTTTTTTTTTTCTTTTTTAGAGATTAAATCTCTGTTAATGGCATTTTGATCATTAATGATCACCAAGATCTTCATTTTTTTGAAGATCTGGGATCGGGTTTTTCTTTAAGAACTAAGTTTTTTTATAGGTTCTTTTCCTTTTGTTTTTATTTTGGACCTAATTCTTTTTTGAATATTTAATTCTCAAGAACAAGATTCTCCCGATAAAAATTAAATTCTTAACTTGTGGGAGACTTGTCTAGTGGATCTCATTTCCAGAGAAAGAACTAAGTTCTTTTAGAAAGGTTAAACCAATAAAATAGGTAAAAAGAGATATTTTGATCTCCGAATTTCTTTTACCCAGTTTTCTTTTGAAAGGGAAGTCTTCCTCTCTGAGGATTGAATTCTCTATTGTTTTAGAAAGTTTTCTGTATTTTTCAGAAGTTTATGGGTTTTTTCCTATGAGACTTGAAGTCTTGGGTCCTTTATATAGTAGAGGCAAATTTGTTGCTTAATTCTGAGAAAATCTGTAACACCCGAGTTCATTTATACCAATTCCAGTTCTTGTATTTCTTTATTCTTGATATTTCTTGATTTAGCGTGTTTGGGTGCGAATGGTATTTTACATATTACTTTGCATTCAACCCGACCCGCTAGCTTAAACCTGTTTGATTCTTATTTATAGATTATCTTGACTTGTTGCATGGACTAGTGCATTTCATGATTTAGTATATATTGGTATTTTATCTAGTATTGCATCTTTTGCATATAACAATTTAAATCACGTAAAATAAATTAAAATTGCATTTCATAGCCTGCATGATACCCCTAACCCTGTGGTAGCGTCCTTGCATCGTGTTCTCGTCCCGTTCAGTGAAACGGACGTGTTTGGATGGCTACGCGCACGTACGTGTGTCCATTCTTAGGGGTAAGCATTTCTGTTACATAACCTTTCATTTTAATTTTTTGAGCTTGCTAATAATTTCCATATTTCAAATCCAAAAGGTTGGACCCGACCCGGGCGCAATTCTGAAATATTTTGTATTTCCGCCAAATTCTAATAATTTAAATCTCTTTAAAATTCGTTCACGTATAAATATTTGAACAGCCAAAAGATTTTGTTTTAACCAAAACATATTTTTAAAATCTAATTCTATTAAAATGGTAACAGTTCACAATATTTTTTCCTTAACTAACTTAAATCTTTTTAACTTTTATCCAAAATCCTATTCTCTCTCTCTTCCTTTCTTTTCTCTTGGCCAATCAAAGTTCTCCTCTAACTGCGCTGACCTCACCTGCTCTCTTCCTCTCTCTCTTTCTCTCTTTCCCTTTCTCATTCTCTTTCCTCTCTCTTTTCTCTCATTCTCTCTCTCCCCCGCCGTGTCTCTCTCTCTTCTTTCTCTCTCCTCTCGCGGCTCTCTCTCTCATCTCGCAATCACTGTGCATTCCTCGAGTCGCGTCACCGCCACGCGCTACGCTCACCTCCCTTCATGCTTTTCTCCTTCTTCCTCAATTAAAAATCCAAGCTCGCCACGAGAACCCTAGCCGCCTTCTTCTTCCTCGCCCTTTCCTCGACCTCATCTCGTTTCATCGACTTCGCCTCCTCTCTCACCTCTTCCTCATCACCTTCCTCACCTCCATCTCCCCGAGAACCCATACATTTTCTTCCTTCTCCCGCGTGGATTTCCTCCCTCCATCGCGCTCGTGCTCATGGTCAAGACCTCCATTGCCCTTGTCGTCACCAAGCCACCGGGGTATTCTTCTTCCTCCTTCACCAATGGACACCATCTCATCTCAACTTTAACCCAACCATGTCGACATCTGCTTCTTCTATCGCTCCGTTGTGTTGGTTTTCTTCTCCGGTGACCTCCTCTCCACCAACCTATCTTCCCCTTCTTGACGACCCATAGCACGAACCCATATCGTTCTCTCTCCCTCGCGATCACCTCCTTCCCGAGACCACCCTCGCCTTATGAGCCGCCGCCTTCTCCTTCTTCTTCATGCTCGTGCTCGTCCTGAGCCCATCACCGCCCATCACCCTTCTCAACCCAGCGCCTTGTCTTCGTCGCCTCCTCCTAGCCGCAGTCGTCTTCCTGTCGCCAACAACCCAGAACCCAACACCTCATCGTCGACAGCAGCCATCATCCTCACCTCCATCATCTCCAACCTCGATCGAACCCAAACCCACCTTCGCCAGCACCTCAACCCGGCTCCAAACCCCACCGAAACGAAACCCATCTCCTCCAACCATCTCCTTCACATCACCGACCGCCTCGTCAGCCTTAGCCGCAAATTTCTCCTTATTCCTCCTTAAACATCCGGCCATCTTCATCGTCACCTTCGCCATCATCGACTTCTCCTTCTTTCCTGTTCTACAACTGAACCCGTCCAGCGACGAGACCCTCCTCCAGCCATCGTCTTCTTATTCTCCATCATCGCGGCCGCTGCAACCTTTTCGCCGCAACCGTGAGTGTAACCCCAGTCGACTTCGTCGAGCGCCGCTCCATCTTCATTGTGCAGTGAGCCGCCGTGGTGTCCCAGTCCCTATCGCCGTCAGTGGACGAATCATCTCGCCGCCGTGTTGTATCCATCGTTGTCGCGATCGTCGTTTCGAGCAAATATCTAGCCGAGCACAACTTTTAATCGAGCCAAAGTCTAGCCGTGATCGTGCATCAAGCAGTGTTGTGCTTCATGTCTGCATTACTGTTTCGTTTCCGAGGCAAGTGAAACTTGCTACATGCTATTTAAATTACTATATGCTATTTAAATTACTATGTACCCATTTGAGTGCACGTTAAACCTGTAGTTTCCATTTAATACCATAATTCCATTTTAACATTTCGATGTCCCATTATATCATTTTAGATTCATAGCTCGAAACATACCAGGTTGCATTTAGTTCTATTATACATAGTACCCACATTCATATTTAAATCTTATAACAATTATTTGCTTAGCCCACAGTACCCCTTTTATACTTTATACCCTGTCGGACGACCATTTGCATACATCTAACCTGATTATATTCAATTACATCTCTAAATTACTTAGTACATATCAACATGATTTTATCATCCACATTCGTTTTACTGTATTCATGTAATGTTGAAATTATCCCTTAAACCCAAACTGATAACTGTGCATCTACATACCTTAATCTGTACCTGATTGCATTTCACGTTACAAATTCCAGCTTGTTGATTATATTAGTACACATGCTTGTTCTGTATACCATATTTATGCTAGCTTGATTTTGAGCACCCACACATTATCTCGTACACCCTGACATGACTTACTATACCTATTACTTGACCCGACATGGTACCGTATAACTCTTGACATGACATAACGCCTATATACATTACTTGACTTGACCTGATGTACCATGGCTTTACCTGTTACCTGATCTTGTGTCTAATGCCAACAAACCTGACCTGTTGTCCTTACAGACCGTTCCTGTTGTCTATCCAGACAAACATGTACCTGCCTGATCATGTGTTGGCATTAGTTCTAGATTCTTTAATACCTGACTTGAACACTTTTAACTTGGGGGTATGGGGAAATCAATGATGAAACCCGACTTGTAACTCGACAGTTCGACACCTGTTCTGATCAGTCTTACGGGCTAGGCCAGCCCCGGGGTGATGATGCTGACATCACTCATCTTTACATGCTACCCTTTTACTGCCTAGCGGCACGTCTCGGATTCAGCCCGAGAATCTTGACCGTGGTCCCGGGCGCGCACGGGATACTATTGAGTTACATTGATGATTCATCAGACTGATTTCAAAGACTTGAGAGTAGTTAACCCAATAGACCAGTTTAGATTACTCACTGCACACTACCTTTCACTGCCCTGATTTATATTGCTGTTACACTTGCTTTACCTTTTATGATCATACTTGCATGTATTGCTACCCCTATTTATATTATCGCTTGATGTTATGACGCGCTGACAACTGGGTTTTGCGTGGCCCAGATCCTCTACCTTTGTTGCAGACTGATCAGGAGTATTGCCGCTGTTAGACCGAGTGGTGAAGATCCTGTTGGTACGCAGTTTTACTTTCCAGGTATTTCATTTATTGTATCTTTTGCTTCCGCATATTGACTCATTTATTCTGGCTCATGGACATGTACTAGATAGTTTAGTTTACTTTCCTATTCTTGATATCTCTATAGCCGTAATGTGACTGTGGAAGGATTTTTCCTATCCACAGGTAGCATGGTTGGCTATGTCACGTGCCTTTTTAGCGTACTCTGGGAAGCGGGACGTGACATGGTTCTTTTGGTATCAGAGCCATAGGATATAGGTTAATCGGGTTTGATTCTTTTGTAGTTGGGTATTGGACCCAATACACAAATCAGAATACTCGTGACTAGGAACATGTCTTGCCACCTTGTTATCGTGATTCTTGAATCATATCTTTCTCGTATCCTTGCCTTGACGATATGCAAACAACTTTGCATCTCGGCTTGAAACCTTTTTGGATTCACCATTGTTTCTCCCTGTTTCTTGATTCTGATACTAGGATTTGGGCGACTTGAGTGGAGTTATGTAATTGTACCCATGAACTGCAGCATGGTTACAATGCGGTACTCTATTTGAGTAACTTGGAGTCCTGGTCTTGATTCACTTCCATGTTCCATGATCATTATATTACCTTGCTTCTTTCGGTGTCATTGCTTACCAGTTATTGTTCCATTGCCAGCTTGAATCATGTTTACCGTGCTTAATCCTCTTCAGTATCTTGACTTCGGATGAAGTCATCTCAGTATCTTACTTGTTCATGTTTTCTCCGCATTAGAATTATTCAATTCTGGTGCATCCCTTTGTTTGTTGTTGTCTTGGGAATGGATTTTTGCGGCACTTTCCACGCTCATATTGATGGTAAGGGAAGGAAAGTGATTCTCCAGATTCCCGGACATCCGGAGTCTGTTTTGCTGAAGGAAGCAGTTCTGTCGGGCCAGTCGAGTTTAGGGCTAGGCCGACAAACAAGGTTCTTTCGTCGATGGAAGTTGATAAGAAAGAAGCACCGGCTATAGTTCAAGAATTCATGGACGTGTTCGAGAACATCTCGGGTTTACCGCCCAAACGAGATGTAGAGTTCGCGATTAATCTTGTTCCTGGTGCAGCGCCAATCTCAAAGGCGTATTACCCGATGGCACCAGTGGAGTTGGAAGAAGTATAGAAGTTGGTTGCTGAATTACTCGAGAAAGGGTTGGATTCGCAGCAAAAACTCGCCTTGGGGAACATCAGTTCTTCTAGTAAAGAAGAAAGATGGCATAAGGAAGATGTGCATCGATTATCGAGAATTAAACCGGGTGACTATTAAGAACAAGTACCCGATCCCTCGCATTGGCGAATTATTTTTGAGCAGCTTAGTAGCGCGAGGGTATTGCGATCCGGATATCAGCAGGTAGTTAAACAGAAGATATTTGCAAGACGGCGTTCCGAACTCGGGATGGACATTGCGAGTATTTAGTGACGCCCTTCGGAGTAACGAATGCACCGGCAACATTTATGGACTTGATGAACCGAATCTTTTCACCATTCTTAGACCAGTTTATAGTGGTGTTCATTGAAGATATTCTGGTCTACTCAGGGAGCAAGGAAGAGCATGTAGAACACTTGAAGATCGCACTGCAAATATTGAGGCAAGAAAGATTGTATGCAAACATGAGTAAGTGCGAGTTTGGCTTGAAGAAGTAAAGTTTAGGCATATCGTAGCTGGAGGTGGAATCGCCGTTTATCCAGAGAAGATTGCAGCGGTTCAAGACTGGCTGATTTCGAAGAGCGTTGTAGGGATCAGAAGTTTTCTTAGGCTGCAGGATACTATAGAAGGTTCATGGGAAATTTTGCTCGTTTGGCTGAGCCTTGACCAAGCTTACACGCAAGGAGGTACTGTTTGTATGGACGGATAGGTGTGCGTCAGCTTTTGAGGCGTTGAAGCAGAGGTTGATAACTGCACCTGTTTTAACCGTACCAGACGGTTCCGGAGGATTGGTGATTCATAGCGATACATCTGGGAAAAGATTGGGTTGTGTTTTGATGCAATATGGAAAGGTTATAGCCTACACATCGAGACAATTGAAGATCCATGAGAAGAATTACCCAACTCATGATTTGGAGCTAGCAGTTGTGATTTTCGCTTTGAAGATTTGGAAACACTACTTATTGGGCGAAAGGGTCAAAATATTCACCAACCATAAGAGCCTAAAGTACGTGTTCAATTGGAAGGAACTAAATGTGAGACAACGATGATGGTTGAAGCTGATGGCTGACTACGATCTTGATCTCAAGAACCATCCGGGAAATTTAATGTAGTGCCGGATGCGCTTAGTCGGTTGCCCGCAATTCGGATGTTGACCGCACAGAAGGAGCTTATCGAAGACTTTTGGAGATTCGAGTTGGAGATCGTGCTACCGCATTCTTCGGGACTGTTGATGCAGCTGCAAGTACAGTCGTCGTTGAAAGAGAATTTTAAAGCAGTGAGATTGCAGGACCCAAGATTGCTGAAGTTTCGAGAACAGGTTGAAGCTGGACTTCGAACGGACTCATTGGTTCTTGAAGAGGGTTCGTTACGGTATGGTAGTCGTTGTGTGTGCCAAAGGGAGACATCCACAAAGAAGTTATGAAGGAGGCGCACAGTTCCGCATATTCCGTATATCCAGGAGGCACAAAGATGTACCGAGATCTACGGCAACATTTCTGGTAGGAAGGCATGAAACGGGAGATTGCCCGCTTTGTAGCAAAGTGCTTGGTGTGTCAGCAAGTTAAGGCTGAACATCAATGGGTTGCTGGTTTGTTGCGACCACTTTCGATTCCTCAATAGAAGTGGGGACATATAACCATGGATTTCGTGAAGGCTTTACCGCGGAGTCCAAAGGGCAATAGTGTAGTTGGGTGATTGATGATTCTTGGTCAATCAACGGAAGCTTTGGCAGAATGGTGCATGCCGGAGAATGTAAGATTGCATGGAGTGCCGGTGAGCATCGTGTCCGACCGTGACACCCGATTCTTATCGCACTTCTGGAGGAGCTCACGGGAAAGTTGGGGACTTGATTGAAGTTTAGTACAGCTTATCATCCTCAGACAGATGGCCAGTCGGAGAGAACGATCCAAACTCTTGAAGACATGTTGAGAGATTGCATGTTAGACTTCAAGGGATCTTGAGAGGATCATCTATACTTGGTGGAGTTTTCGTACAACAACAGTTTTCAGGCGACTATTCAGATGGCTCCATTCGAAGCATTGTATGGTCGCAAGTGTTGCTCACCCGTTTGTTGGGATGATATTGGAGAACGAAAATTGTTGGGACTAGATTTGATCGTGCAGACAGTAGAGAAAGTTAACACTATCCGGAATCATATAAAAGCAGCAAGACCGACAAGAGAGTTGGGCAGATACATCGAGAAGACCTCTAGAGTTCGTTGTTAGTGATTTGGTATTCTTGAAGATATCACCAACTAGAGGGGTGATCCATTTCGGAAGTCGAGGAAAGCCTAGTCTTCGGTTCGTTGGACCTTTGAGATTTTGGAGCGTGTTGGAGAAGTGACGTATCGTTTGGCTTTACCGCAATCCCTGGCGAATGTTCATGACGTGTTTCACGTATCTCAACTCCGTAAGTATGTTCGAGATGAAACACGCATGCTGGATCATTCGGAGCTGACTGTACAAGAAGATTTGGCTTTTGAGGAGCGACCGATGTCGACTGTGGATCGAAGAGGAAAAGTTTTAAGACCAAGGTTATCCCTCTTGTACTTGTTTCTTGGGGTAATCGCTCACATGAGAGTCAACTTGGGAACGAGAAGATGAAGTCCGATAGAAGTTTCCCCATCTATTCCTGTAGTTTCTTGATTATTTATCCTTTCTTGTTCTTGGAATTTCGAAGACGAAATTCTTTGTAGTTGGGTATAATGTAACACCCGAGTTCATTTATACTAATTCTAGTTCTCGTATTTCTTTATTCGTGATATTTCTTGATTTAGCGTGTTTGGGTGCGAATGGTATTTTACATATTACTTTGCATTCGACCCAACCCGCTTGCTTGAACCTGTTTGACTCTTATTTATAAATTACCTTGACTTGTTGCATGGACTAGTGCATCTCATGATTTAGTATATATTGGTATTTTATCTAGTATCGCATCTTTTGCATATAACAATTTAAATCACGTAAAATAAATTAAAATTGCATTTTATGGCCTGCATGATACCCCTAACCCTGTGGTAGCGTCCTTGCATCGTGTTCTCGTCCCATTCAGTGAAACGGACGTGTTTGGATGGCTACGCGCACGTACGTCCGTTCTTGGGGTATGCATTTCTGTTACATAATCTTTCATTTTAATTTTTGGAGCTTGCTAATAATTTCCATATTTCAAGTCCAAAAGGTTGGACCCGACCCGGGCGCAATTCTGAAGTATTTTGTATTTCCGCCAAATTCTAATAATTTTAAATCTCTTTAAAATTCGTTCACATATAAATATTTGAACAGCCAAAAGATTTTGTTTTAACCAAAACATATTTTTAAAATCTAATTCTATTAAAATGGTAACAGTTCACAATATTTTTTCCTTAACTAGCTTAAATCTTTTTAACTTTTATCCAAAATCCTATCCTCTCTCTCTCTTCCTTTCTTTTCTCTTGGCCAATCAAAGTTCTCCTCTAACTGTGCCGACCCCACCTGCTCTCTTCCTCTCTCTTTCCCTTTCTCATTCTCTCTCTTCTCTCTTTTCTCTCATTCTCTCTCTCTCCCCCGCTGTGTGTCTCTCTCTCTCTTCTTTCTCGCTCCTCTCGCGGTTCTCTCTCTCATCTCGCAATCACTGTGCATTTCTCGAGTCACATCACCGCCACGCGCTACGCTCACCTCCCTTCGTGCTTTTCTCCTTCTTCCTCAATTAAAAATCCGAGCTCGCCACGAGAACCCTAGCCGCCTTCTTCTTCCTCGCCCTTTCCTCGACCTCATCTCGTTTCATCGACTTCGCTTCCTCTCTTACCTCTTCCTCATCACCTTCCTCACCTCCATCTCCCCGAGAACCCATACATTTTCTTCTTTCTCCCGCGTTTCCTCCCTCCACCGCGCTCGTGCTCATGGCCAAGACCTCCATTGCCCTCGTCGTCACCAAGCCACCAGGGTATTCTTCTTCCTCCTTCACCCATGGGCACCATCTCATCTCAACTTTAACCCAACCATGTCAACATCTGCTTCTTCTATCGCTCCCTTGTGTTTGTTTTCTTCTCCGGTGACCTCTTCACCACCAACCTATCTTCCCCTTCTTGACGACCCATAGCATGAACCCATCTCGTTCTCTCTTCATCACGATCACCTCCTTCCCGAGACCACCCTCGCCTTATGAGTCGCCGCCTTCTCCTTCTCCTTCATGCTCGTGCTTGTCCTGAGCCCATCACCGCCCATCACCCTTCTCAACCCAACGCCTTATCTTCGTCGCCTCCTCCTAGCCGCAGTCGTCTTCCTGTCGCCAACAACCCAGAACCCAACACCTCATCGTCCAGCCATTATCCTCACCTCCATCATCTCCAACCTCGACCGAACCTAAACCCACCTTCCCAGCACCTCAACCCGGCTCCAAACCCCACCGAAACGGAACCCATCTCCTTCGAGCTCCAGCCATCTCCTTCACATCACCGACCGCCTCGTCAGCCTTAGCCGCAACTTTCTCCTTATTCATCCTTAAACATCCGGCCATCTTCATCGTCGCCTTCGCCATCATCGACTTCTCATTCTTTCCTGTTCTACAACTGAACCCGTCCAGCGACGAGACCCTCCTCCAGCTATCGTCTTCTTATTCTCCATCATCGCGGCCGCTGCAACCTTTTCGCCGCAACCGTGAGTGTAACCCCAGTCGACTTCGTCGAGCGCCGCTCCATCTTCATTGTGCAGTGAGCCGCCGTGGTGTCCCAGTCCCTATCGCCGTCAGTGGACGAATCATCTCGCCGCCGTGTTGTATCCATCGTTGTCGCGATCGTCGTTTCGATCAAATATCTAGCCGAGCACAACTTTTAATCGAGCCAAAGTCTAGCCGTGATCGTGCACCAAGCAGTGTTGTGCTTCATGTCTGCATTACTGTTTCGTTCCCGAAGCAAGTGGAACTTGCTACATGCTATTTAAATTACTATATGCTATTTAAATTACTATGTACCCATTTGAGTGCACGTTAAACCTGTAGTTTCCATTTAATACCATAATTCTATTTTAACATTTCGACGTCCCATTATATCATTTTAGATTCATAGCTCGAAACATACCGGGTTGCATTTAGTTCTATTATACATAGTACCCACATTCATATTTAAATCTTATAACAATTATTTGCTTAGCCCATAGTACCCCTTTTATACTTTATACCCTGTCGGACGACCATTTGCATACATCTAACCTGATTTATATTCAATTGCATCTCTAGATTACTTAGTACATATTAACATGATTTTATCATCCACATCCGTTTTACTGTATTCATGTAATGTTGAAATTATCCCTTGAACCCAAAATGATAACCGTGCATCTACATACCTTAATCTGTACCTGATTGCATTTTACGTTACAAGTTCCGGCTTCTTGATTATATTAGCACACATGCTTGTTCTGTATACCATGTTTATGCTAGCTTGATTTTGAGCACCCACACATTATCTCGTACACCCTGACATGACTTGCTACACCTATTACTTGACCCGACATGGTACCGTATAACTCTTGACATGACATGACACCTATATACATTACTTGACTTGACCTGATATACCATGGCTTTACATGTTACCTGATCTTGTGTCTAATACCAACAAACCTGATCTGTTGTCGTTACGGACCGTTCCTGTTGTCTATCCAGACAAACCTGTACCTGCCTGATCATGTGTTGGCATTAGTTCTAGATTCTTTAATACCTGACTTGAACACTTTTAACTTGGGGGTATGGGGAAATCAATGATGAAACCTGACTTGTAACTCGACAGTTCGACACCTGTTTTGATCAGTCTTACGGGCTAGGCCAGCCCCAGGGTGATGATGCTGACATCACTCATCTTTACATGCTACCCTTTTACTGCTTAGCTGCACGTCTCGGATTCAGCCCGAGAATCTTGACCGTGGTCCCGGGCGCGCACGGGATACTATTGAGTTACATCGATGATTCATCAGACTGATTTCAAAGACTTGAGAGTAGTTAACCCAATAGACCAGTTTAGATTACTCACTGCACACTACCTTTCACTGCCCTGATTTATATTGCTGTTACACCTGCTTTACCTTTTATGATCATACTTGCATGTATTGCTACCCCTGTTTATATTATCGCTTGATGTTATGACGCGTTGACGTCTGGGTTTTGCAAGGCCCAGATCATCTACCTTTGTTGCAGACTGATCAGGAGTATTGTCGCTGTTAGACCGAGCGGTAAAGATCCTATTGGTACGTAGTTTTACTTTCCACGTGTTTCATTTATTGTATTTTTTGCTTCCGCATATTATCATTTCTTGACTCATTTATTTTGGCTCATGGACATGTACTAGATAGTTTAGTTTACTTTCCTGTTCTTGATATCTCTACAGCCGTAATGTGACTGTGGAAGGATTTTTCCTATCCACAGGTAGCATGGTTGGTTATGTCACGTGCCTTTTTAGCGTACTCTGGGAAGCGGGGCGTGACAAAATCTCTCACTGAGAGATTCCAATTGATTTAATTGGACTCAAAATTGAATTGGGGAATTTTACCCACCATTGGATCTTTGATCCAAGGAATTCTGTTTTTACAGAATATAATTTTTGTTTTTAACGAGATTGGGAAAATATTCTCTTATACAGAATTTATTCTGTAAAATTGGATTTTTTAATTCAATGATTCTCTGTTTTACAGAGAGCAATCTTTCTTATTTAAAAAGATTGAGAAAATAGAATTTTATTCTATAATTGGATATTTGATCCAACCGAAAATATCGTTCTTATTTTAGAAAGATTTGGGAAATATTTTCTTCCAACATAATTTAATTTTGTATTTTGATAATTTATCATCTCCGTTGGATTTTTGATCCAACGGCTCTATTTAACAGAGAGTATTGTAGAATTTAATTCTACGAAGACGCTGGCGCTCAGGTGTCGTGCACGTGAGCGCCACTCAAGAATTTAATTTCTAAGATGGGTACTTATATGTTTTGACATTGGCGCCTGCGTGAGGAGCACGTGCGGTGCCACCTAAGAGTTTAACTCTTATGTAATGAATTTTTCTGTGCTTTGCACATTAGCGTCCGCGTGAGGAGCACATGCGGCGCTATCTAAAAGTTTAACTATATACAATGAACTCTTCTATGCTTGCACATTGGCGTCCGCGTGAGGAGCACGTGTGACGCCACCATATGATTTAATCCTATAAGATTGGTTCTGACGCTGGCGCCCTCGTGGAGAGCAAGTGAGGCGTTGCCTCATTAAATTCAACACAGCTTTATTTTTTTATTAGGTTAAATGTATTAAGAAAACAACGCTATCACAAATAGCGGTTTTTGCTTACGTAGCGTCCTAAACTCTATGTACGCAACTCTAGAGTAATTTTGGGAAATAATTTGAGTGTGAGATCATTTTGGGATGTAATTAATTAATTATGGTTAATGCATGAAAAAATTTCGGCAATTTTAACCCTTCCTCCTCCCGCATGTATGGCTGTTCCTGCGGTGCATCATACCAGTCAACAGACACCACTCACACAGCCTCCAAAGTCCAACCCTTGTTTTGTTTGGTTTTATTTCTGTTTCCGGACCCAAATCCCAGGTGAAAGGATCTAATGGCTCTCGTCTCTCAAACTGACCTTCACGTCCCTGCTACCTCGTCACGTGCTCTGACCCTCCCCTCGAACAACTCCACTCGCTGAACCATGGGCCCCACCCCCGCCCCCACCCCCACCCTCTCCTCATCATCATTTTAGAGCGAGCGAGAGAGAGAGAGAGTCTAGAGAGAGAAAGCGAGAAAAGAGATGGAGACCTCTTGATCCTTGTTTGAAGCTGAGAGGAGAGAGAGAGAGTGAGAGAGAGGAAGGAGGTAGGGTTTCGGGGGGAGGCGGATAGATCGATGGACGACACGTGGCGCCACGCCAAATGCAGCTCCACGTGGACCCCTCCGCCGCCGTCTTCTTCCCCGGCGCCTCCTCCCCCTCCGGCGACGGCGGAGGCCTCGGCGTCGAGCTCAGCGAATCAGGTAACCTGCAGAGGATCTTGATTTGTTCTGTTTGTCTTTTTGCTAATCTCGATTTCGAGCTTAATCTTCTTACTCCTTGGAAAAAGAAATGGAAAAAGGAAAGGTTTTTGCTTACTAATGCTGAGCTTCACCCAAATGCTGTGATTGTTGCACAGTTAGTTGTTGAAATTCGTTTGCATTTGGTACTGGGTTCGGCATTGATTTTATCAGACTTGATGTTTGTTTGTTAGTAGGTATCTGAGGAAAAGTACTAATTCCTCTTGTGTCCATTTGAAGTTTAATTTTCTTGCCCCAAACCATGGAGGTAGACGGTCCACAAATGAGCTTTCACCCTAATGTAGTTCTTGTTGGGTAATTAGCATCCTGACTGGTGTATGTTTTCAACTGTATGCTCAGTTGTTGAAGTTGGTTTCCCATAATTTCTTTTCTTTTAGGCCTTGTTTGAGAATGGAGACAAAGTGTAGATAACTAGAGTTTCTGAAGTTATCTAGACTTAACTTCAAAATGCTAACCATGCCATGTTTGGCTTTCATTTTGGAGTTTAGAAAAGTCAGGTTATCTAAACTCCCAAGTTGAGATAATCGGAGTTTACTAAACTCCAGTCCAACCAAAGTTTTCTAAACTCCAAATTTAAGAAGAAAACTCTCGTTTTTGAGTTTAGATAAGTAAAGATAACTCCAAAGCCAAACACCCCATCAAAATTAAAATTTTAAGTGGAGGTAGGACCTTGCAAACCAGAGTTTGCACTTTCTCTACCTCCACTTAAAAATAAACTCTGGTTTGCACTACCCAAACATGGCCTACAAGGGAAATTAAGCCAACTGACCTATACTCTGCTCTCCTTTTTAACACAACTTGCCTCAAACACAGACGCCCTTGATTAGCACTATCATTTTGCTCTTGAAACACTTGGTATCTAATGTTGTTTGGTAATCATGGCCATTTTGAAGCAACTGTTGTTAAATATGCGGCAAAGTGCATGATCTATGTAGCACATGTTCGGATACGGGATACGATATGATATGGATTTGTGGATTTGCAACTTTCCAAAAACCCAGGATACGGAATACGTTTTTATATCGATTTTTAATTGAATAAATTTTAATATATATAAGGTACACATATGCATATATAATAATAGAAATAAATAAAGGTATTATGTTAGATATTCAACGCACTTTCAAATTTTCGAGTGCCTTAATTTTCAAGAAAAAGAGAAAAGACACCGATTCAAGAGTGGTTGGTGAGACATTTATAAGTCTGAGTCAATCTGAGAGTTTCGGACCCCGATTCGTGATTTGGGACGATTCGTGAGCCATTTATAGGTATCCATGCTTCATAGTGCATGATATCTGTGAGGCTATGATGGTTTTCTTGTACTTGGCCAGAAATATGTGGGTTTCTAGCAGTTTAGCCTATCTTTTTTCAAGTAATATTCTTCCTGATATACATTGGCTCATGTGCATTCTTTTGTTTTGCAGATAGACATGAATCCACGACCAATTTTCCTTCCCTTCATCGCACAAGGAGCTAATCTCGAGAATGGCCAAGTTGTTAAAGATTCATTAGTCTTTCACACATTGAATTTAGATTTTGCTAAATCAGGGAAGAATGAGCTTGGCAATTCCCTTCTTTCCCTTCTTTCTGCAAATCCACATCGTTTACCTAGTGAATTTTCACAATTATCTAAGCCTCCTGCTCATGGTGGTGGCATTATTGGCAGCAGTGCTAGTCCCAGTGCTCAAGTCATAACACTTCCCACTTTATCACAAAAGAGGGCAAGTGACAGCATGTGGAATGTAAAAATCCCTTCATTTGATCAATCTAAATCATCATTGATGCCCGATAACCCCAAATCTTTATTCCAGGCTCACAGGAGTCTTCATGTAGCTACTTCCCATTGCATTGCTTCAACCTCAAGTGAACTAAATTCAGGTCAAGGTGTTTGGCCTACTAATAGCAGACCTGATAGTATTGGTCAGCATCATTCTTTAAATATCCAGACTAATCAGACCTTACAAAGAATGTCAACTGAAGCTAGTTCTTGTGTTCATACTCATGATTCTGCTCATTCAAGAGGGCGCCCACGGGTCTTCTGCATGAAAACAGGCCAGTGACCTGCTACTCTGAATGCTCTCATGTTAATCTATTGTTATTTATTAGCTTTAAGTCTATATTTATATTCAAATTTCTACTTTATATACCTGACATACTGCGATTTAATTTGTGATGACAGTTGGAGAGATGTTTCTTAGTGAGTTGGGTCTTCTGGGTGTTATTTGCTTCTGTCATAATCAGCGCATGTCTGTGGCAAATTTTTGTGAGGTATCCCATGATAGCCATGCGCTACGAATCTGTCTGATAATTACTTTCATAAAGTATACGGTGGAGAATGTTCTCAAAAGATGAATGCATGTCGTTATCTCTGTTTATTTTCAGCATTCAGGCTCCTCAGCAAATCCTGGCGATGCCATCCGTTTGGAGAATGGCATGACTGTTGCTCGGTGGCGCAAGCTGTGCTTTGGCGTGAGTTTTAAATATAAACCAAAAATGATCTTGTTTGTCTTAATTATCTCTGTTTGAAAAAAAGTTAACTTGATATTCAATTTATGCTTGGGAACAGCATTGTTTTTTGTGGTGACTGTAGTTACTTGTTTTATCTACATATAGGCTTTATGATTATGAGATACAATTATTCCTTTTAACATTTACCACATATCATTTGTGACTTCAACTTTTAATCTCTCTCATTATTTCACTGTACTTGTGACATAGTATTTGCGGGGAAATACAAAGAGTATTTTTGTCAATTGGTCATAGAGGACTGTCCAAGACGATTCGATGGAAATGTTGTACCTGTTGCTACGCTCAATTCAGAATCCACTACTAATTGTGTTGAAGTTTCCTGGCGAAGCTGATGTCTTTATGTACTTACGATTATACCCTCTAATGCTTCGTACAATTTACACTTACTTGACATGTTGCTTTCCTTGTGCCTTCATCCAATATTTTAGTACCATAAGGACCCCCCCCCCCCGGCATATGGGCAATAAATTATAATTGTATATTTGTATTGGTTATTGACATATACAGTGGCTAGAGATAATTTCATTCAGGCAAGTGTTTCTACATACCGGTTTGCTAGATAAATTTTGGAGTATTGCCCATCTGTTGCAAGACCTACTGTATAATCTATGTAGGTCTCTCTACCTGTAAGGTGTAAAGCAAGCCTTCGAGGTTCCAAGAATTAGATATAGCTAATCAAGTTTGAATCCAGGTTTAAAAAAGGTTAATTATACATGCATATGCACTTTTCAGCTTATATTTTTGTTGCATAATAGTGTAAGCAACCCCATGCTGATGGGAAAGGGCTTGTATACTTTTTGATGTGCAAGCTCCATGTTTGGATTTGGTGGTTGTTAATTAAATGGAGGAGATGCCTTTTTATAGAGTTGAATGGATTCATGTAGCCAACCCAAAATTTTGGGATAAAGGCTTTCTGGTGGTGGTTGTCATCTCCTTTTAACATTTTCTGCACAACCACTGTACCACACGCCAAAGCAAAAAGATACAAGATGAGAACTTATATTTATTTGTGCTCTCTCTATATATATCTTACTTTTGAGAAACGTGCTATATGTAAGATACTAGCCATTTAAAATCCTTTTTCCACAGCGTAAGAATATTGGATATTTGTGTCTGTTTTCCATTCACCCTCCTGTTTCTTGCTAAGAAAAAAATGGTCTGAGGAATTCAGTTGACATAAGCACCTCCTTTCCTTGTTTTCTCTTCTAGAATTCTACCCTTTTTATATTTTGGCTCTCAAGTATTAACAATTAGTGGTTGAAGGAGATAAATTGTAATAAATAGCATAAGATGGATAAGGGCATACTATTGCAATAGGTGATAACGAACACTGTTGTTGGGGTTAAAATTTACACCCCATTGATTAAAAGTCAAAGTCAAACCGTGAACAAGTGGGTCCAAGCCCGAAACGAAGTCAAATAGACCTGAGCCAAGTTTGAGCCCAAGTGAAGCCGGCCCCATGCCAAGAAAAAATTATGCGACAAATAAATTTAATGTAATTTCTTTTTTTATGAATAAATGTAATAGGCAAAAGGGCAAATGGTAAAAGCCCAAAGGCTCAAATGAAATGTAAATGCCATATAAAGCCAATCATATGATGAAATAAAAAATAATATTCTTTCCTAAGAATTTCTAGGGTTTTGTCTCCTTAAAGGTTTTATACCTTCTCCTTTTGAATTAAATTAAGAGTTTTAACTCTTCTTTTCTCAAAAAGAAATAACTTTCACTGTAAAATCATTGAAGGGGAGTTCAAATCTCCCATCAAATTTCTAAAAGGGGAGATTTTAAATCTCATCGCCCTTCTTCTCCAAGATCAAAAAAAAGAGAGGAGGAAGGAGACCCATCTCCGAAAATCTCATTTTGGGAGGATCCAAGGTTCAAAAGAGAAGAAAGGGGTTCCCTTTCATCATCCAAAACCCAATATTTAAATCTTGAAGTTTCAAGAAATCTTTTTTTGGTTTTCTTCTAAAAAATCTTTGGAAGTTTTACTTCAAATATTTTTTTTTCTTTTGAGAGTTCAACTCCAAATAAAAATCTTTTAGGAGTTCAACTCTAAACAGAAATCTTTGGGAGTTTAACTCCCAATAAAAATATTTTTTTTTGGAAGTTCAACTCCAAACAAAAATCTTTTTTTTTGAGTTTAACTTCAAATATAAAAAAAATCTTTCAGTAGTAACTCCAAATGTCACGCCCAGCTTCCCAGAGTGCGTTAAGGTCGGCACGTGACAGAACCAACCATGCTACCTGTGGTTAGGAAACATCCCTTCACAGTCACGTTACGGCTGTCTATAAGATATCAAGAGCAGTAAAATAGAATAAACTATCTAGTACATGTCCATCTGCCAGAATAAACGAGTCAAGAAATATATATGCGGGAGTAATAGATCCAATAAACAATAACATCTGGAAATACGTCCCAAATACGGGCTCACATCAGGAAATGAAAGTACGTAAAGGAAACTAAACAAAGCTAAACGCTAACGTGCTCCTCACTGTTCGTCCTGTCGGCTGAAATATTCCTGGTCCGCCCGCGACAAAGATAGATGGTCCGGGCCATGCAGAACCCAGACGTCAGTGCGTCATAATATCAAATAATAAAGTGAACAGGATACACGAGATATGCAGGCATGAATATAAACGATGACATGAATATAGAAAGTAAACACGTAAATGAAACAGTGAGGTGTATGTGCATGTGGTGTGCAACCTATTTCTGGATTCTAGGTTATCTAATCTAAAGTCTTCGAAATCAATTAATTTAATGCTCATCGTAACCCATCAGACTATGCCTCGTCCATTCCCCACGGGACCACGATAACAGGATTTATTCCGTAACGCACGGAAAAACAACAAACAATATAATAGCCTTTTGAGTTACGCTCGGTTACATATTTGATTTCCCCTTACCCCCAACGTTATGTGTTTAAGTCAGGGATTGCCAATCGGTATCTAATGCCAACACAGAATCAAACATGTACATGTTTTGTCTATGCAGACAACAGTAATGTCCATCGGGACAACAAGTCAGGATTGTTGGCATCGGTAACAAGATCCAATTAATAGGTCAAGTAGTGTGTCAAGGCATGACATGTAGTGCATATGTATCAAATGGATGCCCAAGGTAAAACTGTAGTAAGTATCGAAGCACGGTAAGAGCAAGGATGCACAGTAAACACAGATGCAGAATTTTCTATCAGGGATTGCATCTACAACTTCATGACTACGTATGATGCACATTAGCAAGTAGGGTACAATAATATAGCAGTAACATGATATAATATGATATGGCTGGTAAGTAGAGATGCAATAAATGATAACATAGCATGTAACAAGATAAACTTGCATGTGACTATATTTGTAAATAACAGTATGGGTATGTGCGGGTATCAAAACTGTAAAACTGTGATGCAGTAAACATGTGATATTTTTTTCATATGAATATAGATGTATTAGCATAGCATGTAGCAAGGTAAACTTGCCTGATCGGATCTCACGACGGGATGCATACGTTATGTACGATGTAGGTAAAATGTCGCGACGCACACGCAGGCGTACAGAACAGAACCAGGCAATGCAAGAACGCGACCACGCTGGATGGGAACGTTTACTGGATCGTCCGGATCGTCGGCGTCGGTGCGGCTCCGACGAGATGCAGGTGACGAGGGTTGCAGGGGCTCTGTCGGGGGTGCAGGTTCTGGTCGGAGTGCAGGGAGAAGGAGAGGAGGTTGTGATGGGGATGGCGACGACGGAGATCGGAGCTCCGACGACGTGGACGTGCAGGCGAGGGTGAAGGCTGTTGGCTCGAGGGTGTGCAGAGCAGGCTCGGGTTGGTTGCAGGGGTCAGGAAAGAGTGGGGGAGAAGATAGAGATGGTGACCAGGGGAGGCCGACGAGGTGGTCGGCGGCGATGGGAAGTGAAGGTGGCGGAGATGAGTGCGTGGGTGTTCGGGTTCATCGGGGACGAGGAAGATGGGTTGTAGTGGGGGAGAGTCGTGGGAGGTGAGGTCGGTGATGATATGATGGAGGCGAGGTCGAGGGTGGGGCGACAGTGGAGGCGGGCTGGCGACGAGAGGCGCGGGCGTGGGTTCGAGACGAAAGCGAGAGGCAGGTGAAGAAGAAAAAATTAGAGAAGAAGGGAGGTGAGAATAGTGGGAGAGGGAGGTGACGAGATCTCGGCGTAATGAATATGAATATATTGAAGAGAGAGAGAACGTAGGGATTTTAAAGGGTTAGGTTATTAAAATATATAAAAGAATTAGTAAGAATAATAGAAGAGAGAGAGAGTGATTGACCAAGAGATTTGAGGTGGGTTGGTGAGCCGTAAAGAAAGAAAAGAAAGTGAGAAAGGGTTGGATCGATTGAAAAATTTAGAGGCTGTGGGCTGTAAAGTTAGGATAATGTAAACTTAATAGATGCTATATATCGAGAGGATAGAGACAGAACGTGAGAGAGGAAGAGAAAGGTGAGGCTAATTAATAGATTGTGATTAATTAATATAAAACATACAGAGAGAATATAATGAATAGTATGAGGATTAAAATATTATTAAATTTGAGTTTTCTGGCTAATACAAAAATACTCCAAAATATGTCCGGGTTGTGTCTAAAAATCCAGTTTTAAAATATAGAGAATATTCGTATAAGTTAAAACTATAATGCGATATCTGGTTAATAAAAATGTACTCCTAAGAACGGATGCACGTAAAATGCACGTAGCGATCCAGATGAGTCCGTTTCAATAAACGGAATGAGAACACGATGCACTGATGGAACCACAGGGTCAGGGGTATGAGACAGGTCATGCTAGGTATTTTTAAAATATATTATTCGATTATATTTGTATTATTAAAACAATGTAGATGCCCGATATATAATACGGGTAAACATGATATAGAACAAGAAAGTGCACGGATTCTCATAACTAGCCGGGATAAATTATAAACAGGAATCAAGACGGGTTTCAAGTACGCGGGTCCCGTCGGATGCAAATACGAACACCGATTATACTATTCGCACCCAAAACAACAATAAATCAAGGATAACCATAAATAAAGAAATACCCAAAATAGAACTGGTATAAATGAACTAAGGTGTTATATTATACCCAACTACAAAAAGAATTTTGTTCTTAAAATTTCTAAAACAAGAAAAGACAACCAAACATGAATTTACGAGAAGAGGTATGGAAACTTCTGTCGAATCTCGTCTTCTCGTTCCCGAGGCAATTCTCCGTGCGAGCGATTCCCCCATGAAACCAGTACGAGAAGGATAACCTTGTTCTTGAGGACCTTTTCTCTTCGATCAACAATCGATATCGGTCGTTTTCATAGGTCAAATCCTCTTTTACTGTCAGCTCCTAATGATCTAGCACGTGTGTTTCATCTCGAACATACTTACGGAGTTGAGATACATGAAACACGTCATGAACACTCGCCAAAGATGGTGGTAAAGCTAATCGGTAAGCTACTTCTCCAATGCGCTCAATAATATCGAAAGGCCCCACGAATCGAGGGCTGAGCTTGCATCGACTCCCAAAACTGATCACTCCTCTGGTCGGTGATATCTTCAAGAACTCAAGATCACCAACGGCGAACTCTGGAGGTCTTCTCGATGTATCGGCCCAACTCTTCTGCCGATCCTATGCTGCCTTCATGTGATTCCGGATGTTATTAACCCTCTCCACGGTTTGCACGATAAGATCCGGTCCCAATAACCTTCGCTCTCCGATATTGTCCCAACAGACGGGTGAGTGACACTTGCGACCATATAACGCTTCAAATGGAGCCATCTGAATAGTCGCCTGAAAGCTGTTATTGTATGAAAACTCCACCAAGTGTAGATGATCCTCCCATGAACCCTTGAAGTCCAACATGCAAGCTCACAACATATCTTCAAGAGTTTGGATCATTCTTTCTGACTGGCCATCTGTCTGGGGATGATAAGCAGTGCTAAACTTCAATCGGGTCCCCAAACTTTTCTGTAAGCTCCTTCAGAAGTGCGATAAAAATCGGGTATCACGGTCGGAAACGATGCTCACATGTACTCCATGCAATCTCACAATCTCCTGCATGTACCGTTCTGCTAACGCTTCCGTCGACTGACCGACTCGAAACGGAATGAAATGAGCTGCCTTGGTCAATCGATCAACAATTATCCAAACTGCATTGTTGCCCTTTGGACTCCGTGGTAGAGTTACGAAATTCATGGTTATATGTTCTTACTTCCATCGAGGAATCGGAAGTGGTTGCAATAAATTAGCTACCCTTTGATGTTCAGCCTTAACTTGCCGATACATCAAGCACTTCGCTATAAAGTGGGCAATTTCCCTTTTCATGCCTTCCCACCAGAAATGCTGTCGTAGATCACGGTACATCTTCGTGCCTCCTGGATGTACGGAATATGCGGAACTGTGTGCCTCCTTCATAACTTCTTCGCGAATACCTCCTTTCGGCACACACAAACGGCTATCATATCGCAACGAACCATCTTCATTAATCAACAAGTCCGTTCGAAGTCCCGCTTCAACCTATTCTCGAAACTTTTGCAATCTTGGATCATGTGACTGCGCTGTCTTAATATTATCGATCAACGATGACTGAACTTGCAGCTGCATCAATTGTCCGGAAGAATGCGGTAGCACGATCTCCAACTCGAATCTCCGAAAATCATCGATAAGCTCTTTCTGTGTTGTCAACATCCGAATTGCTGGCAACCGACTAAGCACATCCAGCACTACATTAACTTTTCCCGGATGATACTTGAGATCAAGATCATAGTCAGCCATCAGTTCTAACCATCTACGCTGCCTCATGTTGAGCTCTTTCTGCGTGAACACGTACTTTAGGCTTTTGTGATCGGTGAATACTTCGACCCTTTCGTCTAATAAGTAGTGTCTCCAAATCTTCAAAGCGAAAATCACTGCCGTAAGCTCCAAATCATTAGTTGGGTAATTTTTCTCATGGGTCTTCAGCTGTCTAGATGCGTAGGCTATGACCTTCCCATATTGCATTAAAACACAGCCTAAACCTTTCCCATATGTGTCGCTGTGAATCACCAATCCTCCGGAACCGTCTGGTACGGTCAAAATAAGAGCGGTTATCAATTTTTGCTTTAACGCCTCAAAAGCTGACGCACAACTATCCGTCCATACAAACGGTACATCCTTCCGCGTAAGCTTGGTCAAAGGCTCAGCCAATCGAGTAAAATTCTCTACGAATCTTCTGTAATATCCTGCAAGTCCCAGAAAACTTCTGATCTCCGCTACATTCTTTGGAACCGGCCAATCTTGAACTGCAACAATCTTCTAAGGATCAACAGTGATTCCATCTCCGGATACGACATGCCTAAAAAACTTCACTTCTTCGAGCCAAAACTCGCACTTGCTCATCTTCACATATAATCTTTCTTGCCTCAACGTTTGCAGTGTGATCTTCAAGTGTTCTGCATGCTCTTCTAGGTTTCTCGAGTAGACCAGAATATCATCGATGAACACTACTATAAACTGGTCCAAGAACGGTGAAAAGATTCGGTTCGTCAAGTCCATAAATATCGCCGGTGCATTCGTGACTCCGAATGGCATCACTAAATTCTCGTAATGCCCATATCGAGTTCGGAACGCAGTCTTGCAAATATCCTCTGATTTAACTCGAACTTGATGATATCCGGATCGCAAATCCAGCTTCGAGAATACCCCCGCGCCACTAAGCTGCTCGAATAATTCGCCAATGCGAGAGATCAGGTACTTGTTCTTAATAGTCACCCGGTTTAATTATCGATAATCGATGCACATCCTCCTTGTGCCATCTTTTTTCTTGACTAGAAGAACTGGAGCTCCCCAGGATGAATTGCTGCTGCGAATCCAACCTTTCTCTAGCAATTCGGTAGCCTGCTTCTTCACTTCTTCTAACTCTACTGGTGCCATTGGATAATACATCTTTGAAATTGGCGCTGCACCGGGAACAAGATCGATCGCGAACTCCACATCTCGTTTTGGCGGTAAACCCGAGATGTTCTCGAACACGTCCATAAACTCTCGAACTACTGCTGGCGCTTCCTCTTTATCAACTTCCATCGATGAAAGAACGGCGCTCGTCGGCCTAGCCCTAAACTCGACTGGCCCTACAGAACTGCTACCTCCAGCAAATACAAACTCCGGATGTTCGGGAATCTGGAAAATCACTTTCTTTGCCTTACAATCAATGTGAGCATGGAAAGTGCCGAGAAAATCCATTCCCAAGATGTTATGGAAAGTGCCGAGAAAATCCATTCCCAAGACAACATCGTAATTGCCAGTATCGATCACCAAGAAATCCGCGAATAATTCTCGTCCGCAAATAACAACAGAACAATCTTTGCACTCACTACTAGATATGATTTTCCTGTTCCCAGTGTGTATGTCCCAACAACAACACAGGGTCGTACAAGAAATTGAATGTGCAACAATAAATTTGGACAACATAAAACAATGGAATGCACCAGAATCGAATAATGCTAATGCGGGAAAATCATGAACAAATAGGATACCTGAAACGACTTTCTCTTAAACCTTAGCCTCTTCAGCCGTCAAAGTGAAGGCTCGAGCTTGATTGGGCCCCTGAGTTATCTGCTTCTGCGGTGGTTTCCGAGAATCTTACTTTAAACGTAGCTTCGATGGACAAGTATCAATGGTATGATCAGCTGATCTGCAAATAAGACAAAGTCCAAGCCTTTTTCGACAATCCTTCCGGAAATGACCCGATCGTTGGAAGTAGTCGCAAAACACCCTTCCTTTCTGCTCGGGTGCGACGGGCCTCTTCATAGGTACCATACCACGTCGGTTCACCGGAATACCTCTGCATAAAGGAGCTCTGTTTGGCGTAAACGCCGGCTTTCGTACAACGCCGGCTTCCGTACAATTACGGTTTGCTGCCGTGTACCCTTTTCCTTCATCAATAGGCTCTGCTGCTTCCTGGCTGCCCTGAGAACTTGCGAGAAAGTGGTCAATCCTAGAGATATAACGTGTCTCTGGATTTCCACGTCCAAACTGCGCATGAACCTTCTTGTCCTATCAGCATCGTTGGCAACCAAAGGTCCTGCGAATCGACTAAGCCGTGTCCACTCAGCCGCATGCGCATCCATGTCTCTGCCATTTTGCTTCAAACTGATAAACTTCTCCTCCATTTCTTCCCGCGCAGTTTGCGGAAAGAATTTCTCTAAGAAACCCTGTGAAAACGTTGCCCAACTGACCGGCGTGGGCAAATGGGTCTCTTCCACGAGACACCACTCGCGGGCATAGTCCACCAATGCGCGGCGACGGGCAGATTCTCCATATCGACTAGCCATTGCTCTGCTGGCAACGGCTCCTCCAAACCAGTGAAAGTGGACGGGCCAAGTCTCCTGAAATCTGCCATGGTACCCACACGTTGTGTTGGTTTGGCTACAATTGAGTCTACGGATTGCTGGACTGTCCGCAATCCTTCCTGAAAAGTCTCGGCTTGCCACTGATTCAGATCGGTTTGCCGCTTCTGGTTCTCCAGCATTCCACGAATCACTCCAAGCAATGCGGCGTTATCAACACGTCTCTGGTACGTTCGCAAATCTTCATCTGCCATGATTCTGATCCCAAAATACTGAAGGGGATTAGAACGATGTCTATAACCAGGATTCGATAAACAGGATTCAAGAAACATGATAGTTATAGATAGCAATATAGCAGGACATGTTCCTAAATACGGGTTTTCTGGTTAGCGTATCGGGTTCAATACCTAACTACAAAAAGAACCAAACCCGATCAACCTAAAAACCTATGTCTCTGATACCAAACAAACCCTGTCACGCCCCGCTTCCCAGAGTACGCTAAGATTGGCACGTGACAGAGCCAACCATACTACCAGTGGCTAGGAAACATCCCTCCACAGTCTCATTACGGCTGTCTATAAACATGATTCGATAAACAGGATTCAAGAAACATGATAGTTATAGATAGCAATATAGCAGGACATGTTCCTAAATATGGGTTTTCTGGTTAGCGTATCGGGTTCAATACCTAACGACAAAAAGAACCAAACCCGATCAGCCTAAAACCTATGTCTCTGATACCAAACAAACCCTGTTACGCCCCGCTTCCCAGAGTAGGCTAAGATCAACACGTGACAGAGCCAACCATGCTATCAGTGGCTAGGAACATCTCTCCACAGTCACGTTACGGCTGTCTATAAGATATCAAGAGCAGTAAAATAGAATAAACTATCTAGTACATGTCCATCTACCAGAATAAACGACTCAAGAAATATATATGCGGAAGCAATAGATCCAATAAACAATTACATATGGAAATATGTCCCAAATACGGGCTCACATCAGGAAATGAAAGTACGGAAATGAAACTAAACAAAGCTAAACGCTAACGTGCTCCTCATTGTTCGTCCTGTCGGCTGAAATACTCCTGGTCAGCCTGCGACAAAGATAGAGGGTCTGGGCCATGCAGAACCCAGACGTCAGTGCGTCATAATATCAAATAATAAAGTGAACAGGATACACGATATATGCAGGCATGAATATAAACGATGACATGAATATAGAAAGTAAACACGAAAATGAAACAGTGAGGTGTATGTGCATGTGGTGTGCAACCTATTTCTGGATTTTAGGTTATCTAATCTAAAGTCTTCGAAATCAATTAATGTAATGCTCATCGTAACCTATCAGTCTATGTCCCGTTCATTCCCCACGGGACCACGGGAACAGGATTTATTCCGTAACGCCCGGAAAAACGGCAAACAATATATTCCGTAACGCCCGGAAAAACGGCAAACAATATAGTAGCCTTTTGAGTTACGCTCGGTTACATTCTTAATTTCCCCTTACCCCAAGGTTATGTGTTCAAGTCAGGTATTGCCAATCGGTATCTAATGCTAACACAGGATCAAGCAGGTACAGGTTTTGTCTATACAGACAACTATAACGTCCATCGGGACAACAAGTCAGGATCGTTGGCATTGGTAACAAGATCTAATTAATAGGTCAAGTAGTGTGTCAAGGCATGGGACAACAAGTCAGGATCGTTGGCATTAGTAACAAGATCCAATTAATAGGTCAAGTAGTGTGTCAAGGCATGACAGGTAGTGCATATGTATCAAACGGATGCCCAAGATAAAACTGTAGCAAGTATCGAAGCACGGTAAGAGCAAGGATGCACAGTGAACACGGATGCACAATTTTCTATCAGGGATTGCATCTACAACTCCATGACTACACATGATGCACATTAGCAAGTAGGGTATAATAATATAGCAGTAACATGATATAATATATGGCTGGTAAGTAGAGATGCAATAAATGATAACATAGCATGTAACAAGATAAATTTGCATGTGACTATATATGTAAATAACAGTATGGGTATGTGCGGGTATCAAAACTGTAAAACTGTGATGCAGTAAACATGTGATATTTTATTCATATGAATATAGATGTATTAGCATAGCATGTAGCAAGGTAAACTTGCCTGATCGGATCTCACGACGGGATGCGTACGCTATGTACGATGTCGGTAAAATGTCGCGACGCACACGCGGGCGTATAGCTCAGAACCAGGCAATGCAAGAACGCGACCACGCTGGATGGGAAAGTCTACCGGATCGTCCGGATCGTCGGCGTCGACGCGGCTCCGACGAGATGCAGGTGACGAGGGCTGCAGGGGCTCTGTCGGGGGTGCATGTTCTGGTCGGAGTGCAAGGAGAAGGAGAGGAGGTCGTGATGATGGGGATGGCGACGACGGAGGTCGGAGCTCCGGCGACGTGGGCGTGCAGGCGAGGGTGAAGGCTGTGGGCTTTCGGGTGTGCAGGGGAGGCTCGGGTTGGTTGCAGGGGTCAGGAAAGAATGGGGAGAAGATAGAGATGGTGACCAGAGGAAGCCGGCGAGGTGGTCGGCGGCGATAGGAAGTGAAGATGGCGGAGATGAGTGCGTGGGTGTTCGGGTTCGTCGGGGACGAGGAAGATGGGTTGTAGTGGGGGAGAGTCGTGGGGAGGTGAGGTCGGTGATGATATGATGTAGGCGAGGTCGAGGGTGAGGCGACAGTGGAGGCGGACCGGCGGCGAGATGTGCAGGCGTGGGTTCGAGACGAAGGCGAGAGGCAGGTGAAGAAGAAAAATTAGAGAATGGAGGTGAGAATAGTGGGAGAGGGAGGTGACGAGATCTCGAGGTAATGAATATGAATATATAGAAGAGAGAGAAAGTTGGGATTTTAAAGGGTTAGGTTATTAAAATATATAAAAGAATTAATAAGAATAATAGAAGAGAGAGAGTGATTGACCAAGAGATTTGAGGTGGGTTGGTGAGCCGTAAAGAAAAAAAAGGAGAGAGAGGGTTGGGTCGGTTGAAAAATTTCGAGGCTGTGGGCTATAAAGTTAGGATAATGTAAACTTTAATAGATGATATATATATATATATATATATATATATATATATATATATATATATATATATATATATATAGAGAGAGAGAGAGAGAGAGAGAGAGGATGGAGACAGAACGTGAGAGAGGAATAAAACATGCAGAGAGAATATAATCAATAGTATGAGGATTAAAATATTATTAAATTTGAGTTTTCTGGCTAATACAAAATTACTCCAAAATATGTTCAGGCTGTGTCTAAAAATCCAGTTTTAAAATATGGAGAATATACGTATAAGTTAAAACTATAATGCGATATCTGGTTAATAAAAATATATGCCCCCAAGAACGGATGCACGTAAAATGCACGTAGCGATCCAGACGAGGCCGTTTCAATAAACGGAACGAGAACACGATGTACTGATGGAGCCACAGGGTCAAGAGTATGATACAGGTCATGCTAGGTATTTTTAAAATATATTATTTGATTATATTTGTATTATTAAAACAATGTAGATGCCCGACATATGATACGGATAAACAGGATATAGAACAAGAAAGTGCACGGATTCTCATAACTAGCCGGGATAAATTATAAACAGGAATCAAGACGGGTTTTCAGTACGCGCGTCGGGTCGGATGCAAATACAAACACCGATTATACTATTCGCACCCAAAATATCAATAAATCAAGGATAGCCATAAATAAAAAAATACCCAAAATAGAACTGGTATAAATGAACTAGGGTGTTACACCAAATCTTCTTCAAGAGAGTTCGACTCCAAATCCATAGCCGTGGCTTAGCCCTTTTTTTACCGGCGTCATCACGGGTGCCCTGCTGTCACGCGTGTGCCGCGGATGGGCTCTCTCGGACCCGCCCCCCATGTGAGGGGGACTGCCCCCTCACAATGTAAGGGTGTGAGGGGGACTGCCCCAATCACGTAGGGGGATGACCCCTTCTTCGATGTCCCCCTCTCACGTGAGGGGACAGTCTCCCAGTGTGAGGGGGATAGCCCTTCACGGGGCTACCCCTGCACAAAAAAAGATAAATAAATTTTCAAACAATAGTTTTTTTTATATAAAAAATGGCTGTTTCAAGTTTTTCCCTCTTAATAATAATAATAATAATGTATCTCGAAATGAAAACGATGGTTTTAGAATTTTCCTTTTAAAAAAATGTGGCGAAACAAGTATACACCTGCATATGTATTTTAATGCACTAAGATTGAGTTCGCATGATCCGCTAATCGGAGGTTTCTTGTGTCATAGTAAAGGGTAGTTAACGACGGCTTAGTCCACGACTACCGGAGATTTGGATTCCCACGATCGATAAATCCTAGCCTATCCTGGGCTGAGAGAATCCGTACACGCCTAACAAGCGTGTGCATTCCTATCTCAATAGAGTGACAAAAAACACTTTACAGATTTTGACACGTCCGGTGGGACTTATTTCTCCTTCCATATTTCGGGTCAAAGCGCTCATGTGAACTCAATTAATATATATTGATTGTCTGTACTGAAATCATGTTTCTTTGCGCATGTTAACAGCTTTCAATCGCAATCTTAAATTCAACAACCATGTCTTCCAAGACGAACTTTGTTTCTGATGCAACTCCGGTGACCTACGTAGTATACGTGATCCTTCCGGTGAGTCTCATGAGGCAATGGGTGGAGTCTCCGTGTCAATTCGGCCCAGTCATAATTTGCCTACCTGGCAACACTCCCATCATGGAAACCTCGTCAAGCGAAGTGGCCAAGCCAACTTCAAGGAGCAGAAGGCCGAATGTGGTTGCGAAGGCACCACAACTCAAGCGCAAGTTGGTTTTTGAATTCTTTCTGTGGCTCCAGCTGGGGATAAGGCCATCGAAATGAAAGAAATCACCAGACGTCGCAGGCAAGCTCAGACAATGTCTTCAACGAGTACGCGAACGGATGTCTTTTCAGGACTCTGTCAACTGATCTACCATGACTTCCCGAAGAGCAGAAGCCTGCCTGACACTCAAAGCACCAGACACTCAAAGCAGAAAAGCTAAGGCAGAAGCGGCTCAGGTATAGAGCTAACAAAAGGGCGTGGGCTCTGACCACGTTGCATTTCGTAAAATTTCAAGAACCGAGTTACCCCGCGACACAAGCCGGGCCGGTAGTGAAGCTTGCTAACTCTTTTGAACCGTTGAAATTGGTTCAGAAGAATGTCATGACCGCAAAAATCAAGAAAACTGTGATCCAAATAGCGCTGCGAAAGGACATCCAAGCCCCAAAACAGAAAACATGACGCCATCTCTTCAACAGTCTATTAAGCGCTCTGTGGTGCGCAAATGCAACGGGGAAAATCCGAAGAGGGGCACAACGCCATCCAAAGACCCAGCCGGGCCGACCGTCTTCAGTCGCTTGTCCTCTACCGAAGAGGAAGGGCTATGACGACGGTCCGAAAGATAAAGAGATGGCTGAATATATGGTGCACACGTCTATATGGCAGGCACATGCAGCAACCTAAGCCTAATCTAGTTTGAATGTGGCTGTCATTTCCCAAGACCATCCTTTTCCGGAAGATGATGAAAACCCTTTGGGTGAGGCCGATAAGCAGAAGGAGCCCTCAACTCATGAGGAGTCGGCTCGGAAAACGACGAGCATATTTTCGTCCCTAAGACCGCAGAGCAACAACTGCTTCAAAAACTTCGGAAACAGCTCAAAAGTAAAAATAAGGAGATGGCCAAACTTTATTCAAAAATTGATGACTTGACGAATATCGTGATGCAGCTCACGGCCCAAGTTGTTCGGGCATCCTCCAATCAAGCGCAAGTCTCTACTCATGAGCCGGGTGATGATGACCCGAAGCAGCCAATGCCTGTCCCTGTAGGTCCAAGTATGGGCGAACCACACGAAAACCGGCCGCATTCCACTTCTAGGGACGCCTTGGCCCCGGATGGCAGTATTCCGTTGATACAAGATCGGATCATGGATATGCTCACCAGCAAAGTTAGAACATTGGTGGCCGAAGCCGAAGGCTCAGAAAGATGTTGGCAATAGTGCGAGGCTGTATCCCGCACGGTATGATCATATCGAGTTTCCCAGCGGCTGCGTCATCCCCAGATTTGGAAGATTCGACGGGACGGGAAATGTGAACCAGCACATTGCCCACTTTAAAGTGTCGTGCGGAAATACAGGGGGCAATGATGCGTTTCTTCTTTGCCAGTTCGTCAAGAGTCTAACCGGTGTTGCTTTCGACTGGTATGCAAGCATACCGGACGGCTCCGTCACTACTTTCGCCCAAATGGAATTCTGTTTCACAAAGGTTCATGAGTGTTAGCGATAAAATCACCATTGCTGATCTTGTGAGGATCAAGCCAGAGAAAAACGGAAGTAACACAGACTTTATCACCCAATGGCACCAACTTACTGTCAAATGCGAATCGCTGATAGAGCATGACCAATCTGTCAGCCTCCTCGTTGGGAATCTCAACAATTGGATGGCTCCGTTTTTATGCACCGCGGGTCTCAAAACGTTCTAAGAGCTGACAAAAAAAATCTAAATGCTGGAACGCTCAAAGAAAGAGTCCAGTTCGGACCCCCAAATTAATAAATAGATCTTGGAGGAACCGAAAGGATAACAATCATAAGGGCGGAAATTTTGCCGATACTGAATCTTTAAACACTTCAGTTGACTGAAATAAGCGAGGGATATGTGGGCCCAATGTCAACCAATCTCGACTCGGAAGCCGGTGTTGGGAGGGGAAGGAGAATCGTCTCTGAAAGAGAAGCTGGATAAGGTGTATTCCTTCGGAAGGAACAAAGTCCATAACATATTTAAGGACGCCCTAAGAAACGGTCTACAATTGCTAGAATCGAAAAGACCGCAAAAAGTGAATATGATCGGCGACCCTAAATATTACCCTTATCACAAAGTGGCAAGTCATGCCATTGAGGACTGCTTTGTCTTTAAAGATTGGGTTGAGAAACAATACAAGGCAAGAGAAATAGAACTCTCCAAAGACGTGTTAGTGAACGATCAAGCTGCTACCGTCAATTTCATACAAACAGAGACCGAAGCCCTTCGGGAACCTGCTGTTCTCATTCGTCTGCTCTTCTCTGAAAGGAGCGGACCAAGGCAACAAGTCAAAAGCCCAACAAGCAAAATTACCAATGATGAGGCAATGGACGGGTATACAATCCATACGGTCTATATGGTGGGGCCTGGAAGAACAAGTCATCCTACGCTTCATGGCCATGACAACAACGTGGTTGTTGCTACCTAACACCGGCTAAGTCTAGATGATGAAGAGCCTGCTCAGGCCATTAAGTAAAAGGAGCCCGGGGTCCTTGAAGAATCGAGCTCAGGCAGTAAGGATAATCCGATCATCGTATCCGGAACTATAGAACAAACATTATTCCAATGGCTTCGGAAGCAGCTTAAGGACAGGAACGAGAAGTTGGCCAACGTCCATTCCAAAGTCGACGATCTCGCGAATGTTGTGAAAAATCTCACAATCCAAGTCACGCGGGTGCAATTGCAACAAAATCAAAGTTTCGTTCACAGTCCAGGGATTGATATCCTGAAACAACCAACAAATATTCCTTCTAGCCCAAGAGCAGAGCATCTTTGCGAAAGTCGACTGCAATCAACATCCTGTCCCTTCGATGCGCGTACTGAACGGGATAAGAAAACGACAGGTGAACCAAAGACCAATAGGTTTCGAAGACCGGTACCGGGAAAAGCGCCGACTCTGATAAAGAGGGAAGAAAATCTACTTCTTCAGGAGGGCCGGAGTTTGCAAAATATTCGAGAACGTCTTAAGTCATAGTCTGCAGTTGTCCATTCTAAAGAGACTACATGAAGCAAATATGTCTGACAATCCCATGTACTACCCATATCATAAGGTGGTGAGTTATATATCAAGAACTGTTACGTGTTTAAAGACTGGATGGAGAACCAATACAAGGTTGAAAAAAACTTACTCTCTTCTAATGCACTGACAAACCACCAAGTTACGATCATCGATTCAGTTTCGCCAAAATCAATGCGCAAGAAACTTGAATAAGTGTACAACTTCGACCCCGGAGTCGTTAAACCGGGAGAGGAAAAAATGTGTATAAATAAATAAAAAGCCAAAATGATGGGACAACTCGTAATAAAAATCAGCTAGTAAAAACAAAAATAAAAAGCCGGAATGATAGGACAACCGCGAATGAATGACCGAAATGATAGGGCAATCACGACCTTCGCGATAAGAAAAGCTGAAATGATGGAGCAATCGCGGTAAAAAAAAACTTGACTCTTAAGTCGTTAAATTGGAAATATATATGTATATATAAATAAATATCTTAACCCCTTCAATGGTGAATGATGAGTTGCTCCTGGTACCATATTCCACTGTAACGATGCAGGCGCCAACAAAATTTCAAATTTCTAAATCTCCCAACGGCGAATGATGGGTAGCTCCTGGCACTATTCCAGTATAGCAATGCAGACGCCAACCCTAAACCAAAATCTAATTTCCCCAAATTCTCTTAGCCCTATCCGTCCGACGCTTCGCGCGTGCTGTATACAATTTACGGGCATAAAAGAGCTAAATCATACCTATGTCCCACCGCAATCACCAGCCCTGCGGCCGGCCTCGGCACTTGGAATTATGCTCCATTTGAGAAGACCCACTTATGTATCCAAAACGACACTTACGAGATCCCCTTGACTTTTAAAAAAACACACCTTCATGGGATCTTTATGACTCATAAGGTGAAAGCACACTTGAGGGTCCTCACGTCTCCTAAGAAGAAGATATCCCTACGAGATCCTCTCGACTCGTAGGGAGATAATACTCTTATGATATCCTTACGACTCATAAAATTGAAAAACCTTAGGTGATAGGGACCTAAACCTGCCTTCTAAGTCATCGCTCCATATTCCAGTGTAGCGATGCTGATACCAAACCAAGACCCAGATTTCAAACTCAGAATCACATCCAATTACAATTCAGATTTTAACTCAAATCATAAGTCTCGCCAAACAAGCAAAAGAATCAAACAAATCAAAACCCAACCCGATGGTGCTTCCAAGCTCGAAGGTCCCGCTGGACGGATAGGAAACTCCCAAATCAAACCAAATCAATCAATTCAACCAACTGTCTACCCCGTGTCAAAGTCATGCTTCCCTCGGAACCCTGTGCCGAAACTATGCTTCGTCTCAGAATGTCCTGGAATTATGCTCCGCTTCTCGGAATGACGTTCCGCCCCTAGAATTATGCTCTGCATCTCGGAATGATGCTCCACCTTGGGATGATGCTTCTGGAATTATGCTCCGCTCGTCGGAATGATGCTCTAACCTCGGAATTACGCTCCTAGAATTATGCTCCGCTTCTCAGAATGATTCTCCAACTTTGGAATTATGCTCCGCTTCTCGGAATGAAGCTCCGACCCTGGAATTATACCCCTGAAATTATACTCCGCACCTCGGAATTAAGCTCTTCACGAAAGAAGATCCATCAATTTCATGCACATGGCTCATATACGCAGTGTGCATTCATTAATGGGGGCATTTTGTTGGGGTCAAAATTTACACCCTATTGACTAAAAGTCATAGTCAAAGTCAAACCGCGAACAAGCAGGCCCAAGCCCAAAACGAAATCAACTGGATTCGAGCCAAGTTCGAGCCTAAGTGAAGCCGGCCCCATGCCAAGATGAAAAAATTATGTGACAAATAAATTTAATGTAATTTATTTTTTTATGAATAAATGTAATAGGCAAAAGGGCAATTGGTTGAAGCTCAAATGCCCAAATGAAATGTAAAGGCAATATAAAATCAGTCATATGATGAAATAAAGAATAATATTCTCTCCTAAAAATTTCTAGAGTTTTGTGCTTCCTTCAAGGTTTTAAACCTTCCTCCTCCTTTTGAATTAAATTAAGAATTTACCTCTTCTTTTCTTAAAACGAAATAGTTTTTCACCATAAATCACAATATGGGAGTTCAAATCTCCCATCAAATCTCTAAAAGGGGAGATTTTAAATTTCATCACTCTTCTTTTCTAAGATCTAAAAAGAGAGAGGAGGAATATGATCTATCTTCGAAAATCTCACTTTGTGAGGATTCAAGGCTCTTTCATCATCTATGCCCCAAAATTTAAATCTTGAAGTTTTAAGAGACCCTTTTTTAGTTTTCTTCTTAAATTTTTTTGGGAGTTCAACTCTAAATAAAAATCTTTAGAAGTTTAACTCCAAATAAAAATATTTTCTTTTGGGAGTTCAGTCCCAAACAAAAATCTTTTGGGAGTTCAACTCCAAATCATCAAACGAGTCCAACTCTAAATCCATAGACGGGGCTTAGCCCCTTTTTTGCCGGCGTCTCCGCGCGCGCACGGAGTTCGTGCCGTGGGCGGGCGTCCTCGGTCCTGCCCCCCTCACAATGTGAAGGGGACTGTCCCCCACGTGAGGAGGATAGTCCCTCGGGGGCTGCCCCTGCACAAAAAAAAGGTAAATAAATTTTGAAACAAAATGTTTTTTTATAAAAAAAATGTTTGTTTCAAGTTTTCCCCGCTTCAAAATAATAATAATGTATCTCGAAATGAAAACGATGGTTTTAAAATTTTCCTTTAAAAGGATGTGGCGAAACAAGCATACACTTGCACGTGTATTTTAATGCACTAAGATCGAGTTCGCATGACCACATGACCTGCTAATCGGAGGTTCTCTCGCGTCATAACGATGGGTAATTAACGACAGCTTAGTTCGCGGCTGCCGGAGATTTGGATCCCCACGATCAATAAATCCCAGCCTACCCTAGGCCGGGGGAATCTCTATACGACTGACAAGCGCGCACATTCCTATCTCAATAGGGTGATGAAAAACACTCTTCAACTGTCTTCCGTGACCAATTAAATTACTTTGAAGATATATGAGAACCATATATATATGTTACGTGAGATTGTGCTTGCTCGATGAATGGATTTTTATGGTGATAACCTTGTCTTTGTTCTGTCATTACATTTTGTATATTGAGTTTGAAAACTTATGTTCTTTTGTGTTCTAGAATAATGCTCCAGATGATGGCAAAGGATGGGACTGGTCAGATAGAGCCTCAGCCAAAAATGGTTCTATCGGATCTACGGCTACCTTACCTCAGAATCCTTGGATCGTTGACTCCGTTAGATCATCTGTTGGTTTTGCGAAATCTGGAGATCCTCTAGACAAGTCTTCATATTCTAAGCTACCTTGTACAGGAGTTACACCGGTTTCCATAAAGCAGCCGACAAATAAAGGAAAGGGCTTTACTATTGCTCCACAAAGTCATGTGTCTATTTTACCTAAGAACCATACAAAGCATGGAGTTGAGGCAAACCCGCATTGCTTGAATTGTGAGACACCACACGGAGCTCTGGACAAGGGAGAACCAAATGTCTTGTCTCGTTTAGTCAAAATTAGTGACAACTCTATAGGGAAATTGGGAACTCGGTCCATTATTTATCCTCATTCAGATGCAACATCTCTTAGTCGTGAATTTAGTAGTAGCAGGAACAGCTTTGCAAGCGAAGCATTCATAATAACTAAGGATGGAAAGTCATCAAATATTGATTTGCGGCTTGGACAGCCATCTCAGGTCCATACTTCTTTGTGTTATGTATCAACAGGTTTGAACCAGATGCAATTTGGTGTAGTGCATAATCCTCAGAAGTCACAAGCAAATCTTCCATTAACATACAAGAGTAAGTTGTTAGAAGGCGATTTCATTCATTAGTTTGCATATTTAACTTTTCATGAGTGGCTAGTGTATATGGGTAACGTTCCATGTTTTTATGCAGGCGATTGTCCCATGGAAAACAAAAAACCTAAGATTGGTTTCTGGTGCACTTCACCTAAACAATCAACTACAAATAGAGGGCAATCCCAGCAAGCAGTTGTAAGTAGCAATACTTCCGATGTATCTGAACCCAAAGAGCTTATTGGCAGTGCAACAAAAAATTCACTCGTCTCCATGTTTCTTTCACACCTTGACTCTAAAGGGAGCAGCGCATCTCACTTAACTTCTACTCTTAAGAATGGCAAGCATTCCACGCTTGACCCCGCTTCTACTAAACACAACCTTTCTGAAGATACAAATGATGGAAATCGAATGAACCCCTTCGATGGATCAAATTTTTCTGATAATTTAGACAAGGGAAAGAGGCCAAGATTTTCTGATAATGGGTTTTATAACACAGTGGAAGCTAATCATCTAGCCCACAACAATCAGATAGCTGGTACCAGATTTCCTATTCAAAGTGTTGGTGGGAAGTGTCTTCAAAATGGTTCTTCGGTGGATGACAGAAGATTTTCCTTGAATTTCAATCAGCCATCCCGCAGTGTACAGCCTAAACCTGATTCTGTGAACTTCAGTCAATATGGAAAAGTCCCTCTTGGTATCAACAACTATTTTAATTGTGCTACGAATGGTTCTGTAAATCCGTTTTCTTATGCACCTTCCAGACCTGTTACTCTAAACTCAGGAACCCCAATGAATACCACTTCATCAAACCCCGTATGTATTTCAGAGACAGCTTCTGTTCTCACTCATGTAAAGAGCACTGACCATAGCCACCATTTGACTGATGATAGTATGAAATTCTTGGCATCGAGACACATGGTTGATTTTTCCAGAAAGGATCAGTCCACAACTACCTTCAAAAGGAGTCCAATGCACCAAAGGCTATGCTGTCATTCGTCAACACCTGAAGTTATAACACAGGGATCCTATAGTGATATTCAGCAGAATGCATCTGGTTTTGCTGTAAGATCTGTGGAATCATGTTCTCATTGTTTTTCTGGTTTTGGTGCCGAATCGTTAGCAACTAAGCCAGGCATCAGAGGTAAAGTTCTTATAACGTTGCAAACTAATTCCTTGCATTCCGAGAACATATAGCCTTTAAAGTTTTAGCTGTATATATCTGGATAGACATTTTATCTCTTATAGTTGCACATATGCAGGTCGACGTGAATCCTGCAATTGTACAATTTTGACACAAAGAAATTCGCAATGTTCTAAAGAGCACAATATCTCTACTTGTCATGTATGTTGGGTTAGCGAGCATCCATGTTTGAGGTAACTATCAGTGGATCTCAATTCTTATTATATCCTCTTCAAGTTTTGCTTTAAAATGACTGAGGGTATAGCACAAAAACAAGGTATTACTTTGCAGAGTGTATCTTGTCAATCCATCTGAATTAGTGAGCTTTGAAATGTATCAAGAGGCCGGGACATATAAACTTGTCTGCAGCCATATGCTTTGTATGATACTTATAACTGAATCTATATGTTATAACCATGTGTGATGTGTGGTTGACCCATTCATGTTTGAGAAATATTGGTTATTCTTAGTGCATCTTTCTTCTAAGCATAACCAGTTAACACTTCTCCTGAAGACTTTGTGGACATAAACAAACCAGTGCTCATCATGTTGAGGGAACTGGCATATATCATATGATGTTTTCATAATCTATTTATTTTGATATGTCATGTTGCCTAAACTGAAGCATCAGTTGATCTGAGTTTCGCGCAAATGTATGGTTCCTTCACTTATTTTCAGTAAATTCTGACGTGAATGCTCTGAGAATATAATCTATATGCTACAAGGGTCTAGTGGTATGGAGTATTGTATTGCAAAGTTAATCAGAAATTAATCAGTGCCTACCATAAGCAATAGTTTTCTCCCTGTAGGTCATTTGGAAGAATTGGTTTACTTTAATAGAATCATCAAAAAGTTTAACAAAAATGATCTTTTTGGTTCCCCATGCATCTATGTCTGAGTGCCTTTTTTCATGCTTTCATTACCAATATGCTAAATGTAATCAATTACTAGTTGCATTTAGCCTTCTTTGAACATAAATAATGGACAATTTGTAGTATACTCTGGAAGTCGAAACACAAATTATATTTCCATTGCAAATGTGACTGTCCAGACTACTTTGGAAGAGATGATTTGAATGCTATCTGTTGTTACCATGCTCCTTTTAGCCCCTGTTATATGTTATAACTATTAACTTTGCTGCAAAATACCAGTTTCTCTATTATGTTTATATGCTGATTGGTTTTGCTTGATGTTAGAGTGTTATGTTTTATCTCAATCTCAGACTTGGAAGACTGTCAAACTGCGGTTTTCATGGTGCTAAGCAAACATTTGATGAGAAAGAACATGCTAAATCCTCTTATGGAAAATGCTGCTGCTCTATGATTGCAAAGCATTCACTGGGCTGTTGCTTGTCAGGAGATTTAAGCCCTTCAGACTCCTCAAACAAACAAACTGTTTGTGGGAAAGCCGGAATGAAGCACACCACTCAAGCTTGTGACGAGGTTCATATGTTTGAAGATAGGAATAGTGTAGGTTTATGTGAATGCACAAAAAAACAGTCGGTCATGAAGAATGATGGCCAGATTGGTCTTTGGAAAGATGTTCCTGCAAAAAAGATAGGACATTCTGATGCTGCCTCAATTGATAAGCCTGCACAAGTTCTAGATTTCTCCAGAGGATCTAATTCTGATGGGTTTGAAGGAGCACAAGGGTTTGACACGATGAATGAACAACAGATGTCTAATGCCTTTTCTGGTTCCTCTGCTCCTGCAGTAACTGAAATTTCAGTTGAAGTCAAAGAAGGAAATTACTGTCCCCTTAACGGTCAGGATAATAATTGTGTGGCTGATGAAGGATCAGGAGTTGAAAAGTGTGGCTCGTCTGATGTTAGAGAGTATGAAGAAAATCCTACTGTCAATGGTAAGGTAGACACAGATTATTCTGAATTCTCTATGCCAAGTCATTTACCGGGTGACAGTATTGATGAGCTAAGGCAGCAGACTACATCTAACAAGAAAAAAGCAGGAAAGCAGACACATGTTCAGTGCACAGATCAAGAACATATTATGAAGGAAAAGGTGCAGAAAGAAGAAAAGAGAAATGAGCAGATGAAAACGAATCAACTGTCCATGTCAGTTCCAAAAGCAGGTTGGTATCCTATAAATTCAGAGTCCTCTCACTGTGTTAGCCTTTTAAAATGGGAATTATCTCCACCTGGTGAGAATAGTGAAAGTATAGCTCCCTCTCAACGTGAAACTATTATGGGAAGATCAAGTGTGAAGCGAAAACGCTCATCTTTGTCCGCAGCTGAACCCCTTTCTTTAAAGATAAATAACCACGATGATATTTTGGAAATTGATAGAACACAGTCGGTTAATGACGTCCATTCTCTTAGAATACTGGCATCTCTATCTGAAGAGGAGGAATTAACTGTGCATAGGGAAAAACAATTTGCAAAACAGGAAAAGAATCATTTGGATTCTCAAAAGCCACCCAAATACCTGTCCCTTAATTGTATTGCAAAACCCAACACCCATGCAAAAGAAATTATTGATAAGAAGGTAAAGCCTGTGGTATGCGGCAAATCAGGTATCATTTCAAATGGTGGAATGGATGGTCAAAGAAAACCTGCTAAAATTGTTTCTCTGAGCTTGATTCTAAAACGTTCTAAAAGGTGTGATGTAAACGAATATGGGAAAAAGCCAAAAAAATCATTGGCCACAAAGACCAAGAAAATGCACCTCAAGGAAAATAATGGAAGCTGCAATGATTTACCAGCCTGGAAGCTGCCATGCAAAAACGAAACTCCTACAAGAAATGGTACTCATCCTACAACAGTTTGCTCGTTTGGTAAAAATAACCAATGCTTCAGTAAATGTAATGTACAGACTGATACATTCTCCGTAATTGAAAATGAGACTAATATTGGAAGTAACGAAGAGGAAGAGCCTGCTCAGGCAAGGCCGAAGTATAGGGAGGTTAGTAAACTTCTTGGGAAAGATAATCATGGAACAGAACTTTCCTATCCACCAAATTCTGGGGCAAGTTGTAATTTAACTCTGAACGGGACAGGAGATCAAAGAAAAACATATCCTTCTGTTATTGTTGGAGATTCTTTAGTAGGTGTGTATTCTCTGAATTAAATTTTTTCCGTCCATCTCTACAGTAAATTATGCTGATATCATTCTTAACGGATATACTACCAATCTGATTGTTCCATCTAGTGTTTTAGGTCAGACTACATTGTTTTCAAAATATAATTAAGTAGCATGCATACATGAATGAAGAAACTACTATACAGATTATCTTCATGGAAGATTTTGATTTGTGCACTTTTTAACAGATTTTGGCTCAGGAAAAAGCTCTTCGAATAATGAAGAACGTGTGGGTGAACTGAGCCAAATAAACATAGGAAGGTGGGCTCTAATATTCCGGCTGTAAATAGTCTTTTCAAATGGACTTGTCGATCCGTTAATTATGTTCTCTGTTTGCCACCTCATACATTGTGCTGCCATATTCATTCATCCTTATTTGGGTGCAGCTTTGACAACATCGAGAAGTGCCAGACAAACCTTTCAATTCTAGATGCATTTTGTTGTGTTTGTGGAAGCTCGAATAAAGAAGACATCAATTGCTTATTAGAGTGCAACCGCTGCTTAATTAACGTATGTATGCTTCCTTGTATCAGAATAAGTTCTTTCTGATTTCTATGTTGAATGGTTGGTAATTACCCTCTGCAGGTGCATCAGGCCTGCTATGGCGTTTCAAAAGTTCCACAAGGCCATTGGTTCTGCAGACCGTGCAAAACCAACTCCCAGAACACAGTAAGAACTAAATACTTACAATATACAGTTATTTATCTGGTGATTTCTCAGCTGGTATTTTATTCTATTGTTATCTTCGTTATAATTGCAAAAGTTATAGCTTTCATGCATTATTACTTGCTATATTTGCTCCTATGGTTTAATACCATGTTGCAGCTTGTCATGTGCGACGTTGAAGGGAAATGGTTTGGAAACTGCATGAAATCTCCATAAGCAGTAACATTCAATTCAACTCTACTAAAATATAATACAAGTACTAGAAATATAATGCATATGTCGAAAATATTAGTCTATCTATCATTGAATAATTTTTATGGATGTTACTATACAAAGTTTAATATGTGAATTGTTATGACAAAATCACCATTCACATTGAGGTACCAAGCTTTGATACCAAATTGTTAATGATTTGACCCCATCACAGCGAAAACACATAAGATTGGATTCGTAGCAACATAAGATCATCAATAAACATGATAGAATCATAACAACACAAGTTCGATGCAAAGTCCTAATCCACTGGAAGATAAGAGAGAAATTTACTCATAAAGAAGGGAGTTACATGGAGAATACCAAAGCCATACCAAAGCCCTGACCCTCACAGATATCTTCCCAAAGGGGAGATATGAACTCTCACAAATATTGGGGGCTTGACTATGGCGGCTATGGAGATTGATGTGGAGGTTCTGAGAGAATCTCATAAACCCTATAGATTATGCAAGATATATACAGTATCCAAATACTTGGCCATCAAGGAGGATACCTGCGCATCAAAGTAAGGGCCAACTGCGGGGCCGTGGGCTTCGGTCTCAGCAAGCCCTACAAGCTATGAACTCGGCTCCACAGGCTCGACATAATGTGGACGGGCCTAGCTGAATTCAAATTACACATAACATGAATTAATTTACATCAAGCTTGTACATCACACTTCACAAAGATATGTGTTGAACCGCAAGCATAAATCATGATATGAAAAAGAAAAGCATTTAGGATTACGTACGACCTCACCTTTTTGATGGACAAAGCCTTTGATTTTTAGGTATCTTCTTTCATAGTTTGATTTACATGAAGTGTTATAATCCAACATTACCAGATTCTCTGCTTCACACAAACAACATCATCTATTAATGCTCTCTCTCAACTTTTTGACATATATGTAGGCTTGTGTTTTATGTGGATATGATGGTGGGGCCATGACACGAGCGCTAAAAAGTCAAGACATAGTTAAAAGTTTGCTTAAGGCTTGGAATTTTGGCACCTTTGTGAAATTCGTTTCTTCTGATGAAACAGTGAAAGCTGGATCTACGAAACCAGGATTTGTTGATGAAGCATCTAAACATAAGAAATCTGGTTCAGATACTGCTGTGAGATCAGCTTGCTCTGAAACCTTTCCAGAAGCTTCTATGGATTTATATTCCCAGATTCGAACCGGTGATTTGCCAAAAGGGTTGCAATTGTGCAATAGTATAACTGCTGGAGTATTTGATCCATCTGTAACACAGTGGGTTCATATGGTCTGTGGCCTCTGGACTCCTGGTACTCGATGCCCGAACGTCGACACAATGAATGCTTTTGATGTTTTGGGTGCTACAGCTGCCAGAAAGAGTACTGTAAGTTATCTAACATATAACCAAAATACCGAGATAGATGTCATACTATTACCTATCCACAATTATACCCTTCTCGGAATTTCTTGGAGGATATTTAATAGTAGGGTTTTTTCCGTTAGCCCCCCATACTTTAATATTTTTCTCCGTCCTCCCCCATAGTTAGTATTTACCTCTTGTCCCCCTATACTTATAAGTTGCTCCTGCAACCCTCCACTTCATTTTTGAAAACGATGCATCCTTTTCCCTGGCCGCCGCCACCGTCCCCGCCGCCGCCACGTTTCTCCTCTTCAACACTGCCACCGCCATCATCACCGTCAACACCACCCCCATCTTCCTCTTCTTTTTCAACCCATCAACACCACCGCCACCATCACCATCAACACTGCCACCACCTTCTTCCTCTTCTTTTTCAACCCACAACCGTCACCATCTTTAACAACACACCGCCGCCACCATCCTTCTTCCTCACCATCATCAACACCGCCACCACCTTCTTCTTCCTCTTCTTCTTCAACCCACAACTGTCATCATCTTCAACCCACAACCGTCACCATCTTCAACAACACACCGCCACCATCCTTCTTCCTCCTCAACCAACCACCGCCACCTCCTTTCCCACCGCCACCGCGGCCATGGTGGCTGTATTGAAGAGGAGAAAGGTGGCGGTGGCGGGTTGAAGAGGAGGAAGAAGGGCGGCGGTGGCGGTGTGTTGTTGAAGATGGCGGCGGCGGCGGTTGTGGGTTGAAGAAGAAGAGGAAGAAGAAGTTGATGTTGATGGTGATGGTGGCGGTGGTGTTGAAGAGGAGGAAGGAGGTGTTGATGGGTTGAAGAGGAGGAAGATGGTGGTGGTGTTGACGGTGATGATGGTGGTGGCGGTGGCGGTGTTGAAGGGAGGAGAAAGAAGGCGGTGACGGTGGGGACCGCGGCGATGGCCGGGAAGAAGGATGAATCATTTTCAAAAGTGAAGTGGGGTTTGCAGGAACAACCTATAAGTATAGGGGCTAGAGGTAAATACTATGGGAGGGGGTAGGACAGAGAAAAATATCTAAGTATTGGTGGTGGTGGGGGTGGGGGTAACAGAAAAAACCCCATAATAATAAACAAAGTAATTTTCAATTAATCTTCTGTTTTCAGGTATGCTCAGTGTGTAACAGACCTGGGGGTTGCTGCATACAATGTAGAGTTCCAAAGTGCCCTGATTATTTTCATCCATGGTGTGCTCACCAGAAGGTAACAAAAGTTTTCGCTTAATAGGAAACTGAAATTGTTCTTTTAATATCTTGCCTCTATGTCTTATGTAATAGATGTTGAATAGCATTTCCCTGTTTTAAAATTATTATTATTATTATTATTGGTTCGTCGTCATGGCGGTGGTGCTGCTGCTGCGAGAAAAGTTTTGGAATTAATTCTAGCTATATGTACATCAGTTGTAGGCTTGTAGCTAGCTCCTGACACACCCTGCGCACGCGCACACAGAGTGCAAATACCTTGAAACACTACAAGAGTTAATAAGGAGGTGAGATTAACATATTAATGATGCAAATGATACGATTAATTCTGACATGTCAACAACCTACCATAGGAAGACACCCTAACAAAATAATGCAAGAATAACTTTGCATTCAATGAAAATGAATTTTGAATCTTCCGAGGAATGAAGTAATTGACTTCCTCTGATTTGACTAGGTATGAATTAATTGAGTCCAATTACATTCAATTGCTTTGACTAGGTATGAAGTACCTGTACATAATTGCTTTTGATACATCCAAATTTAGGTTTTAAAGTCATATTTCCATGCTAGCATCATACAGCATTTTTTTAATATAATTTTTTCAAAATCAATATATAATTTCTTTTCTAAATGTAAAATCTGAGGACCATTCATGATTGATGATGTGTGCCCAAATGTTACTTGTCGAGAGGGGGAAAAGCTCTGCTGTATGCAAATTTTAGTAATTATGTTTAGATATGACCATCTGCTTTCCATTACTCTTTGACTTCACCCTTTTGTTTGCAGGGTCTTTTGCAGAGTGAAATTGAAGGCGAAAATAATGAGAAAGTCGGATTCTATGGAAGATGCATGCTTCATGCAGCTCAAGATGGTATTCATATTGATAGCCATCCTGTAAATGTTGAAGTAGAAACTCCAGGAAAGGACTGGTCCTGTGTTCGTATAGAGGTACTTCATGATAGCTGGAGGAGTGCTCTCTAACTCTCCGATAGAATCTGTATAAATTAATTTTCACTATTTTGCTTTGACCTACATGAACAGGGTTTCAAAGATCGGAAAAGTGAGGATCAGATGCCAGCATACAGTGAAAGTGGAGGATGCATTGTTTCGCAGGAACAGATAAATGCATGGCAGCACATAAATGGGCAAAAACCATGTGCAAGAGCAGGAATAAAACGTCCGAGTTCAGATATTGAGCATGATTTTTGGGTACTTTCTAGACTTCCATTATAGCTTTAGCTAGATTATTATTCTCATGCACTTTTCCTATCTGAGATTGAGAAAGCTTTGCTTGATTATAGGAAGAGCAGAAAAAAAAAACTTAGTTCCTTGGCAACAACAAGATATACTCTAGATGGTTTAATAGCTTTTTTTCCTTCAAAAAGGACCTTGTTTTTTAGAACTTGCACGGTATTTCCGCAAGTTGTCAACATAAACGTTTTCCATCACTACGTACATTAGTCTGATGTGGTATCTGCTAAAAGTTTACACTTCTGTCCTAAAAGGTGATATTCGTATCTTTGAGAGTTGGCGTTCACTTGGTACAGAACTTCGGATATGTTGAAACTTACTGAATACTATAATAGGAGCTAGAAATAAGAGATTTTAAATTTGTCTTCAGTTACGTAAGAAAAGTTTACTGAAACTTTTTCCCATGTAGGACAGCTTAGTAACTGCTTGACACACAAACTTAAGCTAGTATGTGGGGGGAACCACATCCTACACTGGCCCCTCCCATGGAAACCACTGCTTTGTTTTACCCTTAGAAGACAACACAAATGAGGAGTAATTGTATTTGATTTTAGTCCTGGATTTTAAACCAGGATCTTTTACGTCATCAGTCCATCTTAAAATTTGTATTTTACTGTTTTCAAATGTTTCTATGCAGGACTTTGCTGCCAATCCATGTTACTGGAAGAAAATGGATAAAACTTGCATCCATTTGAGCCAGGTAACATACCTCTTTTCTTTCATGAGATTATTAGGTCTCTGCTTAAGCACCAACAAATAACCGCCACTTGTGGAAATAGAATTATACAATTTTCTATATGATATAATCCTTATTTCTTCAGACAGATATTATGACAAATTTTATTTATAGTATATCATATTTTATGTTTTGAAATGCAGAACTTTGACAAGGGTTTGAAAAAACAGATATAATATTTATGTGTCCTAGTTATGTTAAGGTGAATCCTACTGGCACGTGAAGTTAAAAGAAGCAGCCACCTTCTACATGGCATGTAAATTATCGCTAAAAGCTTCGACTTTTTATTATAGTTGCATTAAACTTTATTACATGCCTTCATATTTCATTCTGATGCTTTTAAAGGAAAGCTGATTATGGGTCTGATCTAGCTTAAATCCTGCCATAGTTTTTCATGAGGTGATGATCCAGAGGAGCACTAGCTTCTGTTTCTTTTGAGCAATTCCCGACTCAAAACGGCTTTCAAGATTTGATTCCTTCTTAATTTCTCGGCCTCACTCAAACTAACTGTAGTCTGTGAGCCTTCATTATGAGAGCTTTCATTTTATTTGTTACGATGGTTTTTTCCTTCTAAAATTTTCTTGTTGCAGAAAGAATATCTCCGTTACAAACAATCTAAGGCTCGGAAGCATTTGGTTGTATACAAATCTGGCATTCACGCACTTGGCCTCTATACATCTCAGCCAATTGCTCGGGGAGCTATGGTAATTTATTTTATTATATTTTACTCAACTGTGAGTTTTTTGTGGCCTGTCCATAAACCTCAAGATCTAATTTACCAATAAATTTAAGTTGTTGGATTGTTGATTTAACAATGTATATCGATCTAAATATAACACTCCTATGGGCCACATGGATAGGCCTAGAAACAGAAATAATGGCATAATAAACGAGGGTAAATCAACCTGTTGGTCTCTACTATTTTAACTCAAAAAGGAGGGGTCTCAAATTAAAATCCGAATTTGATTCTAAACACCAGAAAGAACAAATGCTCATAAATTCATAGGGAAAGCTATAAATTTCATATATATTTTTTAACTATTTAAATCTTTTCATATCTATAGAGGTCTCCATTAAATTCTTTTATAATCAATAGAATTTTAGCTACAAATCTTTAGAAATCTTCGCAAGTATTTGTTCATGAGTAGAACATATGTGCGATGCACCTGCAAAAACACTAGTACTGTTGTTGACAAGGTGAGAACCCACAGCCTCTTTGGACCTGATGCTCTGTTACCAAGTCTCCATTTTTTCCTAAAAGCTTAATCTATTATGTTGTGGATTTAACAATGCATATCAATTATCAGCTAATTTAACTATCAACATATAAGCTGCTTTCCTTGCACTTTTCTAGAGACAAGTGCATTAAATCGAATATCTAACCGGGGGAAAAAACTTGTTTCTCATTGTCAATATAGGTAGTTGAATACGTGGGAGAGGTTGTAGGGCTTCGGGTTGCAGACAAAAGAGAGATCGAGTACCAATCAGGTAGAAGACTACAATACAAGAGTGCTTGCTACTTCTTTAGGATCGATAAGGAGCATATCATCGATGCAACTCGCAAAGGGGGAATTGCACGATTTGTCAATCACTCGTGTGAGGTACTCAATCATCTTCCCTGCTAAAGATATATTTTCTAAGGAAATTTCAATGTGTTTTACTTGTAACCAGTCTGAGTTCTAAATTTATTTATATTTTTTGTTTGGCCTCTTTGATTATAACAGCCAAACTGTGTTGCCAAAGTAATATCAGTCCGCCACGAGAAGAAGGTAAGCTTAGAACATGCAAATAAGCAAACATAATTTCTTTTCCTGGTGGTATACACGCAATCTTAGGCTTGATATTATTTCGTACTTGGACTTTTTGAGCTGAAAGACGGTTATCTTAGCAGTGCATTTATTGCTAAATTTCTCTTGTTTGCTAATTCATGTATTGATAATATTAGGCAAAAAGGGAAGAAACAGGGGGGAGGAGGAGAAGTCGTTTTTCTTGTTTGGAACCAAGAATAGAAAATCAGATATAATAAATACTCTATTGAAGATACTTGATACAGCTGATACACAGTAGGTTTGAGTGAAATGAATTTTAGACAAGATTATATCCACAACATTTCATTTCACTTTCGCTAGGTGAGAGTAGAGAAAATGGAGGGAAAATTTGGAAAGAAAGATTTTTTTTTTGCCAAAGTTGAAAGAAAAATATTGCTAGCTTTCCTGATTGCTTTCTTTCTCATTTTCCTTTTGAAATACACAGCAAAAGTTTAGCGTTTTTTCCTTTTTCTTAATCTCCTTTTCTGCAGGTTGTTTTCTTTGCGGAGAGGGATATAAATCCCGGGGAGGAAATCACTTATGACTACCATTTCAACAGTGAGGATGAAGGAGAGAAAATCCCATGTTATTGCAATTCCAAAAATTGTAGGCGGTATCTGAACTAAATCACTGACCGATTGAGTTGCTTTCTTATGAAAATCCTGTATTCTTTTTCCTCCCTTTTTACCTTTGTACAGTCTTTGATTCAATGTAATTGAGCAAATTCTGTCATTTCAGGGAGCAAGAATGCCTCCAATTTGATGTAATCTGTAACAGTTTCTGATGTAGTATTTTGTTTCATCAAATTCAAGGGCATTGTAAATTTATTTCTTTTGGTCATCTATTGGGGTTCCAAAATTTTATTATTTGGGAAATAGCTTTGCCCACATTCCCAAGATAATTCTTGGTTATCATGGTGGTTGAATGTACATTTGCAGAAATCATAGATGTTTTTTATTTGTACAATAGATGTTAAGTATTCATGATATTGAATTTTCCCTGAATTAGAGCTATGCCTAACAGATTAATCTTTTGAATCAGATTACGTTAGTCACTCATATGTGAGATGTGAATTTTCGCCATGTATATGGTGTATTTTACTGCTCGACATTTTTAAAAGACCTGATATGCGATACCTATACTGGCAATGCCAATTGATGTAATTTCTCTAGCGGCGGATCTATGTATGAGCAATTCATTAGATATTTTTATTTTCGTCGTATCCATGTATATATATCAATATGAATATGATTATGTGGGTTGCTAACTCCTCGGTAAAGTTATAGTTTCTTAAGTTCAATCATGATCTTTGACTTCATGTAGATATTCATCACAGGTGGAAAAAGAGGCCGTCCGGTTTATTTGTTCATGCGTGATTAAAGTAGCTCTCGTAAATGAAGAATTCATAACGGTTATTAAGGATTATATTATTGTTTGAATTTTTCATTGTAATTTAGAAAAGTAAAGACCAATTTAGCTTTTAGTTTGAACCCTAGGCTAGGATTTAACCTAACTCACTTTTGGTTGCTAGGTTGCCTTACCATTTGGTGTCATCCCATTTTTCTGTATTAGGTTTGAATTTTTTTTTTGGGTGGTAATTACTCATTTGTTTTATTAATGTCTATATTCTTGTAATTTAAATATTCCCCTTTTGGAGTAAGTTTAAGGTTTGATTTCTAATTATTTAGTTGTATTATTCTATTTATATTGTAAAAAGAAAAGGACAAAGAAAAAAGGTCAAGAGAGAAAAATAAAAATCCAAACATTTGTGAACCACCTGCAATGTTACGCTAATACTAGCTCCATTTGTTCAAGTCAAAAAAAAAAAAAAATAAACATCAATATTAGCAACCATTTGGCTGTTTTCTAAGTAAAATATGTAATCAAAGGAATAAACAAGTTACTACGTCAGTTGTCATGTAGGTGTCAATTCAAGTCACATCAGATTAGGCAAACTTTCAATCATGAGCCTAGTCATTGGGTAAGGTTTGTTTTGGCTTTTATTATGTTGGTTGACCCATCAAATATAGAGACGGGTAGTGTGAGTTAAAACTACCCGTGTGTATCCATCGGATTTGGGAACAAAATCTAATTATTTTTAAGACATTAGGGACTGCATTTACAAATTACAAAAGACAGAACTAGACTTTGGGGGAGGCAAAATATCTCTACTCTTATAATCAGAAGACAGTAGAGTATTCTCTTACATTTAATTGAAGTAAAATATCCAAAAAACGAAAAAAGTCCTTAATTTTAATATGGTCCATGGCATCGAGTTTTTCGTCATATACAAAAGATTTGAAATTATTTTAAAACGGATTTTAGTTAAGATAATAGTTCTTTTAATGACGTTCTGTCATCATAATAATGATATCAACGTTAAACCTTCATTTTAATCTACATGTACATCGTATGTGCAAAAACAACGCTCATGAGTTATAACATCTAAATACAGCTCAATATAGTTTCGATGGCTAAAAAGAAAATTGACCAATGAGGAATAACTCAGTTGGTATGACACTTCACTTTATAAGGAGAGGGCGGGGTTCAAACTCCATGATGGGAAGTGGCAACAATTTAACACTTTCGGGACAAATTCGTGTGTCCTTTTGTGATGTGTGTGCATGGGTGTTGTGTGTGGGTAAGGCTTACGGCCAGTTAAAAGATAAAAGGAAATTAGGATTTATTTCTTAATTTAACGATGGCGTTGAAAAGTGTTTAAACTAGCTATGTATAATGAACACGAATCCAAGTGAATAAACTATGATATACTACCATAATTCGGTTGAATTTTTTCTCTCCCTCCGTCTCTTTTTACTTGACGTTTTAGAGAAATGCACAAAGAAAAGTATTATCACTTTCTTAATATCAGCAATTAATCTACTGTCACGTCACCACTAAAAAAATCATACCATTTCTGACCTCAACTATTTTAGAAAGCATTAATGATATAGAATCACCACTAATAATTTTCTATGCTACTTTTGGTACTGCGTCATTTATTGATATCTTTATCATTAATGATTTCCTCGTTATTCCAAAACGTCTAGCAAAATGTGACACTTATTTCTTTCCAAAACGTCAAGTAAAAAGGGACGGGAGAGTAAGAAATTAGAAAAAGAAGGAAGATGTAGAAAAAAAAGGGCGGCTCAACCACAACACGTGTCTCAGCCTCCCTTAAGAACGTTGATCTCTATATTGGCGGGCGGGGGGACTTTCCCCGTCAATCAGAACGCATCACTTCGCCCTAAGCTCGACATACCAGAACATAGAACATGGAGTTGATATATTTAATCAGGGCTTATCAGGCTCTATCTGATGCAGGACTAAAAGTGTTCCTAATCTCATGACTTTTATCGATGTTGTGACCTCTATTGCTTAGGAATTCTACGACTCCAACCGCCATGTTATTGATAGCAAACGGGCCGGTCCGGCTCGAAGCCCGTTGGGCTTTGTCGGTCAATGGGTTGGGCCAAGCCCGGTTGATTGGGTTTCGAGTCAGGCCTCGGCTCGGCCTGGGTGCCCTAAACCCGATCCCAGCTCGGTGCTTGTCACGCCCCGCTTCTCGGTTTACGGCGGAGGGGACGCGACTGGCCGCTACGTATATACTCTGAAGTAAATAGCTAAGCGTATCTAAGCAATATAAATGTAAATGCACAAGAGACAAGTTATAATAAAACATCAACTTTATTTATTCACATTCTTTTTACAATACATGGAAAAGTAAATACAACTGAATGAAAGCAATGTCTAAACAGTGGCATAACAGAAATGAAAAGTACTGAAATAAAAGTGTGTACAATGAAGCTAGAGCTCTGGGTCGTAGGAAAGCCGGTCCAAGTCCTCACTAGTAGGCTCGATCTCCTGAGTGTCCAGATCACCTGACAACATTTCAAAGAAGAAAGAGAAGGAATGTTATCAGCGAACAATAGCTCGGTAAGTCCCAAAGATAAGGGAAAAATAGAAAAGACAGAAAGAGAGAGAGTGTGTAACTTTTACAGTTGTATTATATTGTTATATTATTGTATTTAGTGTTAACGCTGTTGTTTGTAGCTTGGTTCAGAAGGATGCCAGTATATACGAGAGGAGTCTCACTTGCCCCGGAGACTAAGCCATCAAGAACTCAAGGAACCGTTTATGCCACGGTACAACAGCAATGTAATACAGGTTAGGTGTCTTATGGTTGCAGTCTCGTGCCACTTCTAACACCTTCCGTACCAATCTACCCCTTAAACCCCGCGATGTCCTGATTGTATTGTTTGTATTGTATTGCAACTTGTATTGTCTTGTAATGTAGATTGTATAATGGGATGACTTGCTGAAACCATGATATCAGTAAATGGATATAACTGGAGAATCATGGATGTAACTGGAGAATCATGTAAATGGAAGTATATCCATGGTTCGGTTCAGTCAATACAGATTGAATATATGTATTCATGTTGAATTGTAATATTTTAGATTGTACTTGAATCATATTCAAGTCAGATTATTATAATGAGACTCAGTCTGAGTCCGACAATTAGAAAGAGAAATTGAAATACTGAATTAAGTTTTGATGTTATCGGTAACTGCTGCACATGGACGGCAGGATTTGTGTCTTTTTCAAAAACAATTACCGTGTTGATAACACCGTTTGTTAAGTTATCTACCTTAAATAGGCAAGCACCCACTTCTCCGGCTCCCTGAGGCTCAAGAGATTGGTCCCTCTTAAACCTATGTTTACTAAGGTCCTTAGGGTAATTTATAGAACTTGAGGGGGGTTTATGTAAAAATACTTTGTATAATTTTCAAAATACACCCTAAATATTTAATTATCGTCTTTAGAGTTTTCATAGATGTAGATTTTATATTTGTGACATTTCTAGTGAGAATAACCTATTTTTCATAATATATGGTATTTGATTGTAATATTGAACTTGTATGGATTTTATGGTATTTTAATATAAAGTGGTTCTTGTGATTTTGGAAAATTTGAAGTATTTATATTATAACAAAAATAGGTATTTTTGATATTACACACACACACACACATATATATTTATAAAAATAAATTTTAATATATATATTATAATTCTAGAAATCTCATTTTCTTAAGATTTTGGTATTTTAAATCTCTCGAGACCGAATACTCCTTGCGGATGTCTACATCTCGCATTACTAAGCCCAGGGATGTGCGATAATCCGCACCATCCCAGTCGGGTTCCCTAAATTGGGTTGTAGCGGCGCTTTGCAAAGATTTGTGTAAAATACTCGATCTTTTAGAAAATGGTTTTATTAATTCATGGTATTTATTTGAAATGTTTCGTTTTCCCGTATTCTAGGTTCCCCAAAATATTGTGCTATGTTGCATATGGGTGTTGTGAGGAGGTAGATCATTAGCTCGTGATCTATTTAAAGGTATAGAAAGTTTGTGATATTTAAATGTCAAAATGAGACTATATGGTATTTTAATGAAAAAGTACGGTAAAAGTTACAAAATGAATTAGATTGTCATGAAACTTGATCACATATTTATTAATGTTTAATAGTCATCATGTAAGAGTTTTGTGTGAATGTATTTAAGAAAATGTTGGATTTTTAGAAAGAACCGAATCAGAAATCGGTTTAACTCCGATTCCTTCGGGTTTTGAAATTTCGTATATTTTTAGAACAAGATTAGAGAAGAGGGAGGGGGACTTACGGGTTTAGCTTAAAGAGGAGAGGGAGAGGGAGTGGACGTAACTTCCGGTGCGTCGTTTCGTCGCCGGGATCTCCTAGGGTTGTCGCCGGAGCTTCGCCTTTCGCTTCTTCCAAAATACACTAGGGTTCTAGAAAATTTCTTGAGAGTTTTGTTCAGAATTTTGGAGTGAGGGGGAAGTGTTTAGGGGTTGTATTTATAGGGTTAGGGTAGGTGAAAGGTTAAAATGAAAAAAATGTGATAAATTGTAATAAAATGTATTAAAAATGGAGTAATTGGGATTTTAAAGTGTCTCTGTTACTGGTCTAGGGATTTAAACCATACCGGTGTGCATGGAATACCAAAAGCCAAACTTTTCCTGTTGGTGACTCGGCGGTTCGGCCAAGTCCGGCCGGCGGCGGCGGCTCGAGTCGGCCGGTCCGCCGGCCGAGTTGGCCGATTCCGGCCGAGTCAGGCGGGAATCCCCCCCGACGGTCCATTAACCCTCTGGCACGGTTACTTTTCAGGGTGTAGTAGGGTTTTTGTGAGATATGCACGTGTAAACTCTTGGTATTCTAAAAATTCAAAATAAAACAATATTAAAAATAATGTGGGGGTATGGGATTTGAACTCTGGTGGTTTGGTTCAGCAGTGCAAGGTATTACCAATGAGCTACAAGCTCCTTCTTCTAATTAAAAAGCAAAACAGACTTATAACTTGTGCTTAGGCAAAAATACCCCTTTCTGAAATTTTGAAAAAAAAATTCTACAGAAAGTTGTACAGGAAATTTAGGGTTGTTACCGTACTAGGCTCGGTTGGGGTCGGACCGGCCAAAACGCAATTTAAATATTATTTTTTTTAAAACTTCGTTTTTTGAGTTTTTTTGGGATTTTTTTCTATCGATAAACATGCAGTTGCAGTATAAAATAAATGTTCATTAATAATTTTACTAATATAAAACAATTGTTCTCCTCATAAACAATAGTTGGGTAGTAAACACCAGATAAAATTTTAGTTGTAGTATAAAATATTTCTAAAAATTCCATAACATATACACAAACAAACCAATTAAACTCCTCTAAATTATTATCAGGCATTTGAGATTTTGAAAATCCTCCCGCTTCTCATCACACCACACAGTTATCTTTATAAATTCAAGTGAATTTCTTCTTTCAGATTAACTTTCCTCGTTTTCCCCCAAAACCTACACTTACATTAACCATGTCAAAGAGAACCATATCAATAAAGAGCACCCCCATTGTCGAGAGAGGGTCACCTTCATAAAAAAAACTTGATGTCAAGAAAGAGCCCCTTTCTCCTGTACGACTGACACCGAATCCCTCTCGAATTCTTCCATTCACTCTCCCTCATTCTCCTTCAAGTTCATCTACTGAGGACCCTTTAGAGGATCTGTCAGAAGAACCTTTTGAAGAGTATACCTTTCATACACCTTCGACAAAAGAAATTCCTGGAGAAAATCCCTTTCCTACCGATCCCCTCGATCAAGAACCACCACCAAATGGGAATAATGACACTCGGTATTACTTTGATCCCACCGGACATGGAACCGGTGTGGATGACCCTTTCTATGTTCATCCTCATCTTGATCACGTTTCATGTTTATCACACGGTATGAAGTGAACGACGTTCTTACCCAGATATTCGACCAGGTCAAGGGGATTTTCGTCAAGGAACGGGAAACAAAGACAACGGAATACTGGAAGTATCTTCCAAGCCTTTAGGAATCCATTTTTTCTATTAGTTTGTCATAGTGTATATTTAGTATTTTATGTTTGTATATTCTTTGTTTGTTTGTTGTTATGTTATATCTGTATTTTTATTTTTTTTATATTTCTATCAATATCATGTTATACTTGTACTATGAATGTTAAGTAATTTTCTAAATTGGGACTCTCCATAATTTTTTTTGATCCGCCATAAAAATTCCCATCATTTAATGGAACTCCTCCTGTTGGAACTCCCCCTAATTCAAAATCCCCCCTCCCGGCCAAACACCCCCCAAAGAATCCAATGTTCAAAAACCACCCCTGTAAGTGAGGTCGTGCTCGCTTGACGGATTTTTAAAACGTTGCGTGTAACACCCTATCACGGTTATACTATATATATTTGGGGTATTTCAAATTTTGCGGCAAAATTCTTGATTATTGTTGCTTTTGGGTCGCGGATAGTATAATTAGTAGTTGTGCTTATTATCCGACCCGACCCGCATGGTTGAAACCCAACATGGTTCGAGATTATATCAAATATTTGCTAGTACAAAGTATCCATGCACATCTAGATTTTATAAAAATATATAATATATTTTAGAATGCACATATCTTTTTAAATACAATATAAAACCAAATAACATATTCTCTTATCTAGCCCTGCATGTTATAGTACCCCATATCTTGTGGTTGCGCCCATATATCATGTTCATATCATAAGTGTTGCACAGACTAGTATTTGATCGCTACGTATATTTACGTAGATCCGTATTTGGGGGTATATGTTTTTATTTGCAGGATATCGTATCATGGTTTAAATTCTTGCGTATATTCTCCATATTGAAAAACTATATTTTTGAATGGATACGGGTAATATTCGGAATAATCTGCTATTATTTGTAAAATCCTAGAATTATATTATATTATTTTATATAATATATATATATATATATATATATATATATATATATATATATATATATATATAAACTCTTATATATAATATATAATATATTAATTAACTTTATTAATAAAATCTCTCTCTCGTCTCTCTCTCTCTCACTATAAATATATATATTATAATATAAAAGTTCAACATATAAAATACTCTCTCTCTTCCTTCCTTCTTCACGTCTTCAACCCAGAAGCCTTAACCTACGTTTAGCCGCCGCTCTTGTCGCCGCCCTCTCACCGTCGCCGCCCTCTCGTCCTCGCTACCACTTTCCCATCGCCATCACCTGTCTTCTCCTCCTCTCCCGGACAACCCAAGCCACAAGCCCAACCACAACACCGACCACCCCCATCACTTTCAACCTCGCCGGCAACCCCTTGTCGCTGGAAAACCACTAACACCGACTACCTCCATCACCTCGTCTCGACTCCCAGCAACCCCAGAGCACCACCGCCACACCTACTTCCCTCCTCTGCCAACCCCGATCACACCAGAATCCACCCTACCTCGTCGTCACCTCGCAGCCGACGACTTCGCCTCGTCGCCGTCACCTCGTCGCCGTCATCTTCTCTGTCCTCGTCAAATCCTCAGAACCCCAGAAAACCCTAACAACAACTTCTTCTTCTTCTTCTCTTTTCTTAATCTCCGGCCGTCTCACCAGAGTTGCGCACGTTGCCGACGATCCAGACGACCCAGCCACCGTCGTCGTCTAGCCTTATCACCACGTCACGCAGCTGCTCAGCCAGGTCCAGTCCTGCATGCGTGAGTTTTACGTCGTGACTTTATATCGACGTCGGAACGTGACATCCGTATCTCGACGTGAGATTCGATCAGGCAAGTTCTAAACTTGTATCATACTATTTTATTATACTAATACTTATTTGATAAATTATAGTGTATGTGTTTTACTATTCAGCAGAAATTACCGATTTACAGTTTTATAGTATCCGTCTGTATCCGTACCGATAATGGGTTATTTAGCATGCCGGATCATCACAATATTATCATACTACTATATCAGTTCAATATGTTATCTGGTTTGTAGTATACATGGTTGTTGGAGATAGTGCCCTCAGAGTCAATTATTGGATCACAGGCACGTGATTGCAATGATTGAGGGAGGACCTATACCGGTAGGACAGTCTTACTCAAAATGATAGTATGCTATCTGGTTTATCTTTATCATCGTGTACTGCTTTAGGTGACCTTACGAGTCGCTATTACATGTTGATAGAGCCCCTAGGATTCTTGCTTGACCGCGAGCAGTATGAGGGCGATCATATACGTGGGAGCTGGGGTCTATAAGCACATCCTTAAAAGGTCCCTAATCGAGGGAGTTTCGAGACAGGGCATCGATACTCCAGAGTAGACTAGTGTATACAGTCGAGACCCCGACGAGGGGCGGTGGCCGGTCTCACAAGCCACTGGTGTCAGTTGGTTCACCTAAGATGTATACAGGTGCTCATTGGGTTATGAGTACACCGGACAGGACTCGCCGGGAACATGCTAGTTGGTCTTATACCTGACGTCAGATAGCAGTTCCCTGGTGACATGTGTACATGTTAGTTCATCGACCTGAGATCGTCATTTGTCTCGTGTGAGTTCCCACTGTGCTTTGATTACTACCCTACCACGCTCAAAGGAGACGTGCAAACAGGTTTTAGTTGGGTACAGTCCCGAGCCACATGGAGACAGTGAGCGGATCTGCAGGGGTTCGTCTCTCCCGGTATTGGGGGTGAGGTCACGCTGTGTCTAGGAGAGCCATTACACAAAGCCCTCGGCCGAGGCAGGAGATTTACTGGTAGGTATTCCAGTAGTATCTCAGGGTGTTCTGGATTACACTCCGACACGACTTGTACCGCTTTTGGGGGTCTGACTTTTACCAACCCCTTAGGCCCGACATGCGATACTCATAGACGAACGGACCGGACTGTACGGATATTGTCACTAACAGGCTCAGTAGGGTGTCAGGATGAGTTCGCTCATCGACGTCCCTTTTGGTCAATACCTGGTAGCCCGTTACGTATTGGCTAATACCTCTGACGTGCTAGTGGTTAAATCTACAACCAAAGTATTGACGAGTCTTTAGAGTCCCCCACAGACCAGTTTCTCAAGTTTCGGGCGAAACGCTGTAGAGGCCGTATGGAGATATGGCAGGGTTCGATCAGATACGTGCGGTATTGCACGGATCGTGATCGGACGGATTTACTAGCAGGCTTTGGTTTAAGCCTGATCCTAGTATTGTACAGTGTAGATTTTGTCTCTTTGCATTTGTATTCAGTGGGAATACAATTGCAGGCATGTATATGCAGTCGCGGGGTTTTTCCTGTAATTTATTACGGGATCAGTTTTCTGAAGTTGCCAGTTTGCATTCCGTTCCGGCCAGTTTTCCTTTGTTCCTTCACGGCCGGACTTATCTGATGGAGAGGCTTATTTACATGTTTGCAAATTAGCATTTGTGGAGGGGGTTATTTGTATATGTGGATTATGATATGACTAGCATCATGAGATTCTTTATGGGTCATTTCTCTTGCATTTATTGGATGGGGTTTTGATAGGATTTTGATGTGAGATGATTTGATCATTATCTTCACATATTGGAATTTGCCTTTTCTCTCTCCCATTATTCTTGATCAAGAGAGTTTGGCCGGCCACACTTGTGAGGGAATGAGGTTTTCATTTGGAGAGGGAAAATTCATTCATCTCATTTTTTCTTGCTTGAAAAATTCTTAACCTCTCTCCAAATTTCTTTCCTTCTCCTCCATCACCAAGGCAACTTCATAACCCTAAAAAGACAAGCCACTACACTTAGCCTACAACATTTCTTGGACACGTCGGCTTGTCAACTTCGTGCACAAGTTGCCTCGGTTCAGAGGTGGGAGCCCGTAAAAGAACCCGGCGATGTGGTGCCCGTTCCGACGAGGAGCTGAAGACTGGAGATTCCGCGAGGAGATCGGAGTGGAGGCCGAAGACCGAAGGACACGGATCGCTCGGTATAGCTCTCTACTCATTTTCTAGTTTGCTAGAGTTAGGTTAATGGCCCGATCCTGGTTTTATAGTGCGCGGTGGTGCCGGTTTCTAGTTTTTAGAAAAGTTTCGTTTCCGCATTCCGGAGTCAGATTGACGGCCGGGGCGCCGCCGTGCACTTACACTGGTATCAGAGCCACGCCATTAACCTAGTCTAGCTTGGTCTAATGTGTTTACAAGTTCGATCGAACGAATTTTCAAAAACAGCGTTTCCATTTGCATAAGTTTCTGTCGAATTTTTTTTTAGCTCGAAATTTTTTTCAGGTTGTTGCAGAAACACATGCAGGCAATTATAAGCATTCTGTGAAAATTTGGTCGCGTGACGTCATCTTTCCGCGGAACCATGGCCAAACCTACGCATTGGCCGCGGTTCCGCCGCTATTTTGACTGTTGACTGTACCAAATTTTTACAGTAGGCTTTTGACTTGGAAATGGGGGTTTTGGAATATTCTTTTTGGGCCCAGATTTTTTTTTGAGTGCTACAGTAGTGCTTGGGGCCCACTTCGGTAAATTTGATCGATCGAAAATTTTAAACATGTTATTTCACAGTATTTACATTATATCTGCGACCGTGAATGTCACTTGATCGGTAAATCCTGTCTAACTGCTATAGCCCTTTTAGACGGATTTGCGAACGTGACATTCACGTTGATGTTCTGTGTTGTGCTGTGATGTTGAGGATTGGTCGTGGGGATAGCCTGGATGCAATGTTAGTATAGTTTGGTTTATTATGTACATTTGATATTGCGGGGCAAGCGTCCGACCTGTGGACTGCCGTCAATTCCTGTTTGTATATTATTCTTTTTGGGGCACGACCGGGATGAGGTCGATGTACCCGTTATATATATTTTACTTTCTGTACTAGGATTACCCAGCGGAGGGGTGCACGGATAGCCGGGTTCTAGAGGGCAACGAGCCCGCATCTCATGGCGTTGAGACGGAGGGGGCTTCAGTCTAGAATTGGCGGGCTATTCGCCGCACTCGTAGTGGGTACAGGTTGACCCAAGGAGGGGTGACCAAGTTACCGGATTCCGTGAAGTGCTGGGTGGTCCATTCACGTTGCTGAAGGGGGCTGCCTCGCTTCAGGTTTTGGCGGGTAACTTGCCGCACCCGTAGGGGTCTAGGATTTCATTGCACAGGCTATCCACACGACCAGGGGAACGTCGGGTTTCAGTAGCGGCTCTATGAAACCCGGGGATCCCAGATATCTGTATTGTTCTATGATGTTTGTTACATTTTTTTGATGTTGCATTTTATCACGCTTTGAGCGAATATTATATATTGATATATATACTAGTAGATGTTGTATATGTTTTGCATCCGCGCTAGTCCAGTCCCCGCTCTGTCGTTAGTTAAGTAACCTAACGGGTGATGACGGGACCCAGTGGCGAATGCGGATGGCATATACGCACATCATTATTTTCGTTCTTTATTGGTGTGATCAATTGATGGGACTGCATTGATTCGGATCAATGCAAGCTAAAAAAACCTATTCTGATGTTGTTGGAACATTTTTCAAAAAGCTGTTATTGCAAGGACGTTCTCTTTTGTTTTGCACAGTGGTATTCGGTTATGAATATCCAGCACCTCAGTCGACGAGGCAAGGGTCGAGATCCCTTCACCGGGAGTGACCCCTTGGACAAAAGTTTGCGTCAGGGCAATAACTTCACTATAATCGTTTACTTTTGCTTTGCATCGTGATATTCAGTTGGAATATCCTGCACCTCATTCTACGGGGAAAGAACCGAGATCCCTTCACCGGGAGTGACCTCTTTAGCAAAGGTTTTTCGTCACTATATTTTTAAAAGCTATCCGGTTCCTTCAACGATATCAAGTTCATTACGTTAAAGGTTTTCGCCAGAAACCATTCGTAGCCCTCCGTCGTTTCATATGGATAGTCAATAAGTATTCAAGCTGTGTTTGTTGGCCAAAGTCAAGGCACAGTGATTGGTAGCTATTGGGTATTCATATGCAGCATAGATAGATGCGTTGGTTTGGGACAGTCGTACTACTATTTTGGCCTTCGTCAAGGGTATGTACGGGTGGGTTCAAATTAACCTGGACAATGACGGGTAGAACTTGACATGTGACTTATGATATGTTGGCCTTCGTCAAGGTCATAAGAGCATGGGGTAAAAATCACATCGGGAGTTTCTAAAGAAACTGAAACTTGCCAGATATGCGCATACCTTCTGGAGTGTGATAACGTGAGCGGATTCCGTCACGTTATCATGCGATGATAGTTGGATCCCGATTCCCACTGATGAGTTGGTTTACTCCTCGGGTGATCCCGACTAATTCTTCTTTCGGGTTTGGAGAAGAATTTGAGGTTACAGTGGAAGGTTTCCTGATTAGATAAAGTGATAACCATTCTGATCTAGATTAGAGTGCACGTTGAGTGTTTCTTTTCTCTCTCTCTCTGGCAGCGACCATGACCCGACCCTTGACTATGACTCAGTAACCAAAATTAACCGAACCTTCTTAAACACTGGCTTTTGGATTGTCAGAGTTGCAAACCTCATTGCCACTCCTACTTTTACCTTTTCTCCAGTACACCCCGTATTACTACGAACGTCCACTTCCATTGGACAAAACCATCGTATGGTTATATACGAACTCGAAGGAATTTATTCGAGGATGGTTTCCGGTTCTGGAGAAAATGAATAGGTTTATTCAGTTGTCTTTTCCTTTTACCTTCTCTCAGGTTGCGAGTACTCCTTGGTTTAGGAGATAGTACACCTATTACGCAAATTGGATAGTTTTCTTCCAAACCATAGGCTGGTGCCGAACGGTGGGGAATGAAGAAAACCAATTATCATAACGATGGTGTACAGAAGGTATTAAGTAAAGACATATCAAGGGATTAGTAAGAGGGCAAAGTAAAGTGCGACTGCTATTCACGACCAAACCAAGTATTTCATTACCACTCCCACTTCACCTTTGTATTTCTCCAGGACACTCCGTATCACTACGAAGATCCACAGTTATTTGGATATTCCATCGTATGGTTATATACGAACTCGAAAGAAACTTGTTCCAGTTCGGGGATGGATCCAGGTTCAGGAGAAATAGGAATAAGGTTTATTCAGGTGTCTTTTATCTTCACCTTCTCTCGCATTGCGAGTGCTCCTAGGATTAGGATAGTACACCCATTATGCTTATTGGATAGTCTTCTTCCAAACCATAGGCTGGTGCCGAACGGTAGGGAAGGAAGAAAACCATTTGGCCTAAAGGGGTGTACAGAAGGTAATGACTAAAGACATATAAAGGGATTTGGAGAGATGGCAAAGAGATATAAGGTTACAGTTGTGAATCTGATAATGGAAGAGGCATTACTAGGAATACCCGGATACCCCTACGAAACATTTCAATGTTTCAGTTTCACTGTGTACTGTTAAAAGAAAACTGATTTCCCAATTAGTCCTTGCTCCAGGGTATGTATTTACCAGGTATGATTCTCACATCTGTATGGTTTTACAGATGATGAGTGGGAGTAAGTTATTGGGAATTAGGTGATCATCCTCATTATATCAGGATTCGTTGTAATTGGTGATATTTGAGGAAGTCACCTGGGTTGTTTGCCGGTCGGCAAATATTTGGTTTTGAATATCCGCTGTGATGCACCAATTTCAAATTGATATATCTGTACGTCTATTTTTTATAGAGTGAGATATAACTTTTTGAAATTATGTCTATGACATTTACCTATATCGGTGGATGGTTAGGTAAGGAGCATTAAACAGCGGTGTAATTCTTCTTAACCATAAGTACAGTTTTCAACCTACGACACACAGTGAATGAGTCACTAGACTCAGGGGACTTATACAGAGTATTGTATATTGTCCAGTGTCCATTAGGACAGAGGGGATGGTCCTCGTACTATATTCGGTTTACTTATGACTTCTCTAGTTTTTAGACAGGTGTTTCGTAGAAATACAGGGTCTAAGTTTTGAGAAGTTATAGGTATAAGAGTAAAGTAGAGAACCAGGTATTGCAAGTATCGGGATTCTTCAAGGTGATCGAAGATATAGATACTTGTGTGTGGTATTCAGTTAATAGTAATGATTAAGAGAACTTGCTTCTCTTTCAGGTTACTCATAATTGGAAGCATTCCTAAGTTGAGTAACGCTAATCGGCCTTCTTCCATTTAGTTCACATGCACTAGAGACAGCTGCATGATTTGAATCTGGTTAAATTAAATCAGTGCCTCTGGTTCTATATTGGATATAGAACAGTTCATATCTTGACATTGTTAAGGTACGGGGAGTTGTCCAGCTTATGCTTAAAACCAGACTCTGGATAACTCAAAGCACGTTTCTGTAATGGTTGTTTGTGGGTTGACCCAGGCTATGACGAGGGTTGATTTTCTACCATCTGGAAGATCAATAGTGATATTGTTCTTGACTCGCCACAGTTTTAATAAAAATATTTTTTTTCCAGAAACAGTAGTGGGAGTATGGTAGAACTGGAAGTGATTCCAGAACCGCAAACGATTACTGAAGATTTGATAAAAACCTAAAGATTCAATCTGGTTTGACATTCCATTAGCCACTCCGCAGATATGGTGGGTAACCTCAGGCGCTCGAGAGGTACTTCAGTATGCTCAAGGACGGTGGCAGGGAGGTTCTTGTTTACCCAGACTTGCCATTGCTGTTGTTCCAGACTGTGAGACCTGGCAGGAGGATGAGTATAGCGTCGTTCTAAACTAGCTTTAGAAGTGCACGTGTATATGACTCTGCCAGAGGGTTGTCGTAGTCAGTGGGAGCAGCGGAAGCATTGGTGGACAGGTGGCTTATGTCTATTTATAGACTAAAGCAGATATAGCGGAGATAGACCATCTATTTCTGATGTGACAGTCATAGGTTTGACTTCATCAGAATAGGGGATGGATCTATTAATAAGGTAGTAGGGTGTGATGTCCTGGTATTTGGATGACATACACAGAGTAGGAAGTGATATTCCTATACTACGATCGGTTGTACTTTGGTTGTCACACAGTGGTTTCTCCACATGGGACTTGGATATAATATCAAGACATTCTGGTTACTAGATCTACAGATCTAGATTTGGGTGGTTTCCCAATCTGGGTACTTAGACAACATTCTGAAAGTGTTTTAGAATGGACGACTCCTGGCACGGTGGTGTGTTGGAGATAGTGCCCTCAGAGTCAATTATTGGATCACAGGCACGTGATTGCAATGATTGAGGGAGGACCTATCCCGGTAGGACAGTCTTACTCGAGATGATAGTATGCTATCTGGTTTACCTTTATCATCGTGTACTGTTTTAAGTGACATGACACGTCGCTATTACACGTTGATAGAGCCCCTAGGATTCTTGCTTGACCACCAGCAGTATGAGGGCGATCATATACGTGGGAGCTGGTAGTCTATAAGCACATCCTTAAAAGGTCCCTAGTCGTTGGAGTTTCGAGACAGGGCATCGATTCTCCAGAGTAGACTAGTGTATACAGTCGAGACCCCGACGAGGGGCGGTGGCCGGTCTCACAAGCCATTGGTGTCAGTTGGATCACCTAAGATGTATACAGGTGCTCATTGGGTTATGAGTACACCGGACAGGACTCGCCGGGAACATGCTAGTTGGTCATATACCAGACGTCAGATGGCAGTTCCCTGGTGACATGTGTGCAGGTTAGTTCATCGACCTGAGGATCGTCATTTGTCTCGTGTGAGTTCCCACTGTACTTTGATTACTACCCTACCACGGCTCAAAGGAGTCGTGCAAACAGGTTTTAGTTGGGTACAGTCCCGAGCCACATGGAGGCAGTGAGCGGATCTTCGGGGGTTTCGTCTCTCCCGGTATTGGGGGTGAGGTCGCGCTGTGTCTAGGAGAGCCATTACACGAAGACCTTGGCCAAGGCAGGAGATTTACTGGTAGGTATTCCAGTAGTATCTCAGGGTGTTCTGGGCTACACTCCGACACGACTTGTACCGCTTTTGGGGGTCTGACTTTTACCAACCCCCTAGGCCCGCCATGCGATACTCATAGACGAACGGACCGGACTGCACGGATATTGTCACTGACAGGCTCAGTTGGGTGTCGGGGTGAGCTTCCTCATCGACGTCCCTTTTAGTCAATAGCTGGTGGCCCGTCACGTATTGGCTTATACCTCTGACGTGCTAGTGGTTAAATCCATAGCCATAGTATTGACGAGTCTTTAGAGTCCACCACACTTTCAGTTACTCAAGCTTTCGGGCGAAACGCTGTAGAGGCCGTATGGAGATATGGCAAGGTCCGATCAGATACGTGCGGTATTGCACGGATCAGGATCGGACGGTTTGTACTAGTAGCCGTATAGGTATATGGCAGGGTTCGATCAGATACGTGCGGTATTGCACGGATCAGGATCGGACGGATATTACTAGCCGGCTTTGGTTTAAGCCGGATCCTAGTTTAGTACAGTGTAGATTTTGTCTCTTTGCATTTGTATCCGGACGGAATACAGATGCGGGTGTGTATGCACAGTATCGGGGTTTTCCTGTAATTTATTACGGGACCAGTTTTCTGGAGTTGCCAGTTTGCATTCCGTTCCGGCCGATTTTCCTTTGTTCTTTCCCGGCCGGACTTTTCCGATGGAGGGGGTTATTTGCAATTTTGCAAATAACACTTTGTGGAGGGTTTCTTTGCATATTGTTTGATATGATAGCTTTCATATCTTTTCCACCATGCTTTTGCTTTTTGAGATTTGATTGAATAGGAAAGGGTATGGAGGAAAGGGTATGGTTGATGTTGTGGTCACCTCTTTTGTTTTTCCTACACTTACCTCCCTCTTGCAATTTGTATAGCTCTCCACCATTCTCCAAAAGCTTATAGCCGGCCACACATTGTGAGGAGAAAAAAAAATGAGAGGTTCATTTTTGATGCTTCATTCTTCATCTTATTTCCTTGCAAAAATTGGTAGCTTCATTTCCCTCCAAAGTTCAATCCTCATTCCTCCATCCAAAGGCAACAAACCCCAAAGAGACAAGTAGCCTCTACACTACACTTCCTACAGCATATCTTGGGCACGTCGAGTAGCCGGCTTCGTGCCCGAGTTGCCTCGGCATTGAGGCGGGAGCCCGTAAACAAAGTAGGCGATGTGGTGCACTTCCGGCGACGAGGAGGAGACGGGACTTTTCCGCAGGAGATCCGGACGATGGCGAGAAGACCGGAGGACTTGGATCGTCGGTATATCTCTAACCCATCTTGTTAGTAGCTTAGACTAGTTAATGGTTACGATCCGGAGTTTAGTGCGCGGTGGTGCCGGTTTGCAAAGTCCGCAAAATTTAAGTTATTCACCGTTTCCGCATTTGGCCGTCGGGTTGACGGCCGGGGCGCCGCCGTGCACTTACAGTGGTATCAGAGCCTCGCCATTAACATCGTCTAGCTTTCGTTAGATGTGTTTTACGTTTCCGATCGAACAAAATCCCGAAAACACGTATTTCATGCACATCAGTTTCTGTCGAATTTTTTTTGAGTCCAAAAATTTTTCAGGTTGTCTCAGAATGATGTGCAGGGAAAACTAAGCACACTGTAAAAATTTGGTACCACGATCCCACCATACCGCCGCGGAAGGGCGGCCTAACCCCTGCTTAGGCCGCTCTTCCGCCGCGGAAATAACTGTTCACCCCCCCAAATTTGTGCAGTGTGTTCCTGAATGAGAAATGTGATTTCTGGAATATTAAAATTGGGCCCACTTGTTAATTTTTGATCGATCGGAATATTTTAAAACACATTTTTCACAGTATTTACATTATATCTGCGACCGTGAATGTCACTCGATCGGTAAATCCTGTCTAACTGCTATAGCCCGGTTAGACGGATTTGCGAACGTGATTTTCACGTTGATGTTCTATGTTTATGCTGTGATGTTGCGGATCGGTCGTGGGGGATAGCCTGGATGCAATGTTAGTACAGTGTTGTTGTATTATGTACATTTGATATTGCGGGGCGAGCGTCCGACATGTGGACTGCCGTCACTGCCTGTTTGTATTATTATTTTGGGGCACGACCTGGTTGCGGTCGATGTACCCGGTGTATGTATATTTTACATTCTGTACTAGGATTACCCCGCGGTGGGGTGCACGGATGGCCGGGTTCTAGAGGGCAACAAGCCCGCATCTCATGGCATTGAGACGGAGGGGGCTTCACTCTAGGATTGGCGGGCTATTCGCCGCACTCGTAGGGGGTACAGGTTGACCCAGGAGGGGTGCCCAAGTTGCCGGATTCCGTGGAGTGCTGGGTGGTCCATTCACGGAGTTGAAGGGGGCTGCCTCGCTTCAGGTTTTGGCGGGTAACTTGCCGCGCCCGTAGGGGTCTAGGATTTCATTGCACAGGCTATCCACACGACCAGGGGAACGTCGGGTTTCAGTAGTGGCTCTGTGAAACCCGGGGATCCCAGATATCTGTATTGTTCTGTGATGCTGTACATTTCTGTGATGTTGCATTTCTTTTCACGCCTTGAGCGAAATATAATATATTGGTATATATATATTAGTAGATGTTGTATATGTTTTGCATCCGCGCTAGTCCAGTCCCCGCTCTGTCGTTAGTAAGCTAACCTAACGGGTAATGACGGGACCCAGTGGCGAATGCGGATGGCATATACGTACGTCAGTATATTTTCGTTCTTTGTGGTGTGATCAATTGATGGGACTGCGTTGATTCGGATCAATGCAAGTTAAAAACAAACCTAATTCTGATGTTGTTGGAACACTTTTCAAAAAGCTGTTATTGCAAGGACGTTTACTTTTGTTTTGCATCGTGGTATTCATTTGAATATCCTGCTCCTCAGTCGACGAGGCAAGGGTCGAGATCCCTTCACCGGGAGTGACCCCTTGGACAAAAGGTTTGCGTCAGGGCAATGACTTCACTATAGCCGATTACTTTTGCTTTGCACCGTGGTATTCAGTTGGAATATCCTGCACCCCATTCTACGGGGAAAGAGCCGAGATCCCTTCACCGGGAGTGACCTCTTTAGTAAAGGTTTTCGTCACTATATTTTCTAAAAAGCTATCCGTTCCTTCAACGAGATCAAGTTCATTACGTTAAAGGTTTTCGCCAGAAACCATTCGTAGCCCTCCGTCGTTTCATATGGATAGTCAATAGTATTCAAGCTGTGTTTGTTGGCCTTAGTCAAGGCACAGTGTTTGGTAGCTATTGGATATTCATATGCTGCATAGATAGATGCGTTGGTTTGGGACAGTCGTATAGCCTTGTTGGCCTTAGTCAAGGGCTTGTACGGGTGGATTCAAATTAACCTGGATAATGACGGGTAGAACTTGACATGTGACTTATGATTTGTTGGCCTTAGTCAAGGTCATAAGAGCATGGGGCAGAAATTACATCGGGAGTTTCAAAAGAACTGAAACTTGCCAGATATGCGCATACCTTCTGGAGTGTGATACCGTGAGCGGATTCCATCACGTTATCGTGCGATGAGAGTAGGATCCCGATTCCCACTGATGAGTTGGTTTACTCCTCGGGTGACCCCGACTAATTCTTCTTTCAGGTTTGGAGGAGAATTTGAGGTACAGTGGGAGGTTTCCAGATCAGATAAATTGGTAACCATTCTGATCTAGGTTAGAGTGCACGCTGAGTGTTTCTTTTTTCTCTCTCTCTGGCAGCGACCATTGACCCGACCCTAAGACCATGACTCAGTGACCAAGTTGACCGAACCTACTTAACACTGGCTTTTGGATTGTCAGAGTTGCAGACCTCATTGCCACTCCTACTTTTACCCTTTTTTCCAGGACACCCCGTATTACTACGAACGTCCACTTCCATTGGACAAAACCATCGTATGGTTAGATACGAACTCGAAAGAATTTATTCGAGGATGGTTTCCGGTTCTGGAGAAAACGGATAGGATTATTCAGTTGTCTTTTCCTTTTACCCTCTCTCAGGTTACGAGTACTCCTTGGTTTAGGGGTAGTACACCTATTACGCAAATTGGATTGTCTTCTTCCAAACCTTAGGCTGGTGCCGACCGGTAGGGAATGAAGAAAACCAATTAGCATAACGATGGTGTGCAGAAGGTATTAAGTTAAGACAAAGTAAGGGATTAGTAAGAGGGCAAAGTAAATTGCAACAGATATTCACGACCAAACCATGTATTCCTTCGCCAATCCTAAATCACCTTTGTATTTCTCCAGGACACTCCGTATCATTACGAAGATCCCATTTTATTGGATAATCCATCGTATGGTTATATACGAGCTCGAAAGGAACTCGTTCCAGTTCGGGGATGGATCCTGGTTCAGGAGAAATAGGAATAAAGTACATTCAGGTGTCTTTTATCTTCACCTTCTCTCGCGATGCGAGTGCTCCTAGGATTAGGACAGTACACCCTTTATGCTTATTGGATAGTCTTCTTCCAAACCATAGGCTGGTGCCGAACGGTAGGGAAGGAAGAAAACCAATTGGCCTAAAGGGGTGTGCAGAAGGTAATGACTAAAGACATATGAAGGGATTTAGAGAGGTGGCAAAGAATTATACGGTTATAGTTGTGAATCTGGATAATGGATGAGGCATTGCTAGAAATACCAGGATACCCCAACGAAACATTTCAATGTTTCAGTTTCACTATGTACTGTTAATGGAAAACTGATTTCCCGATTAGACACTTACTCCAGGGTATGTATTTACCAGGTATGATTCTCACATCTGTATGGTTTTACAGATGATGAGTGGGAGTAAGTTATTGGGAATTGGGTGATCATCCTCATTATATCGGGATTCGTTGTAATTGGTGATATTTGAGGATGCCACCTGGGTTGTTTGCCGGTTGGCAAATATTTGGTTTTCAATATCCGCTGTTGTGCACCAATTTCAAATTGATATATCTGTACGTCTATTTTCATAGAGTGAGATATACCTTTTGATATTATGTCGATGACATTTACCTATATCAGTGGATGGTTAGGTAAGGAGCATTAAACAGCGGTGTAATTCTTCTTAACCATAAATACAGTTTTCAACCTACAACACACAGTGAAAGAGTTGTTAGACTCAGCGGACTTATACAGAGTATTGTATGTTGTCCAGTGTCCATCGGGACAGAGGGGTTGGCCCTCGTACTGTATTCTGTTTACTTATGACTTCTCTAGTTCTTAGACAAGTGCTTCGTAGAAACACAGGGTCTAAGTTTTGAGGAGTTATAGGTATTTGAATAAAGTAGAGAACCAGGTATTGCAAGTATCGGGATTCTTCAAAGTGATCGAAGATGTAGATACTTGTAAATGGTATTCAGTTGATAGTAATGATATAGAGAAATTGCTTCTCTTTCAGTTTACTCATAATTGGAAGCATTCCTAAGTTGAGTAACGCTGATCGGCCTCTTTCCATTTAGTTGACATGCACTGGAGACAGCTGCATGATTTGAATCTGGTTCAATTAAATCAGTGCCTCTGGTTCTATATTGGATATAGAACAGTTCATATCTTAACGATGTTAAGGTACGGGGAGTTGTCCGGTTTATGCTTAAAACCAGATTCCGGATAACTCATAGGCACGTTTCTGTAATGGCTGTTTGTGGGTTGACCCAGGCTATGACGAGGGTTGATTTTCTACCATCTGGATGAACAATAGCAGTATTGTTCTAGACTCGCCACAGTTTTATTAAAAATGGATTTTTTCAAAAACAGCAGTGGGAGTATGGTAGAACTGGAAGTGATTCCAGAACCGCAAACGATTACTGAAGATTTGATAAGGAACCTAAAGATTCAATCTGATTTGACATTCCATTGGCGACTCCGCAGATAAGGTGGGTAACTTCAGGCACCCGAGAGGTACTTCGGTAGCCTCAAGGACGGTGACAGGGAAGTTCTTGTTTACCCACACTTGCCATTGTTGTTGTTCCAGGCTGCGAGACCCGGCAGGAGGATGAATATAGCGTCGTTCTAAACTAGTTTTAGAAGTGTACGTCTATATGACTCTGCCAGAGGGTTGTTGTAGTCAGTGGGAGCAGCGGAAGCATTGGTGGACAGGTAGCTTATGTCTATTCATAGACTAAAGCAGATGTAGCGGAGATAGATCATCTATTTCTGACGTGACAGTCATGGGTTTGACGTCATCAGAATAGGGGATGGATCTGTTGAGAAGGTAGTAGGAAGTGATATTCCTTTACTACGATCGGTTATACTTTGGTCGTCACACAGTGGTTTCTCCACAAAGGACTTGGACATTATATCAGACATACTGGTTACTAGATCTATGGTTTTAGATCTAGATTTGGGTGGTTTCCTAATCTGGGTACCTTGACAGCATTCTATGAGTATTTAGAATGGACGACTCCTGGCATGGTGGTGTACCTGCAGGTAATGGAGTCACCCTCTCCAAAGGTGTCTTACAAACTAAAAGGGAGAGGGATGTGCATGATTGGCAGATCACTTGCTCAGCCAATTGAGTCAATCATGAGATGTCAAGTACCACACCAGGTGTTGTTCTTGCACTAGATGCAATAAGTTGATATTGATCCAGTCCTGGAGAAACAGTCGGAAGCAGTTTTAGAACATAAGTGGATGTTTTAGGGATATGATAACGACAGCCTCATTCGAGAGACAGTTATCATTCCAGGCTTCCAAGGTGACATGGACGACAAGGAGGTTGTCAGAGTTATAGTTATCCCTCTGATGAGGGGCAGTATTTTGGACAGATGGTCCAAGGGAATACTGAGGGTGGCATGGCGCAGGATACTGATTAAGTTCAGTTGAAGATACAGTCTAAGAAGTTTGGATTTGGAGTTCATTTTTGAGCTACGTCCCATCAGACATCCAGACATTCTAAGGCAGGTATTACTCATTTCGGGAGATGGCTTTCTCAGCGAACTTGAGATATAGAGAGACATAGAAAGAAACTTCTAGGCGGATCCACTCACTGAGGCTATTCCTCGACCGCAATAGTTTCACAAACGGGATTTGTGAGACTGACTAGTAGAGGAGTTGGATGTTCGGTATCACACGGGCTGTGAGTATGCGACATCGCAATAATTAGCCTTGAGTGCAAGTGGGAGATTGTTGGAGATAGTGCCCTCAGAGTCAATTATTGGATCACAGGCACGTGATTGCAATGATTGAGGGAGGACCTATCCCGGTAGGACAGTCTTACTCGAGATGATAGTATGCTATCTGGTTTACCTTTATCATCGTGTACTGTTTTAAGTGACATGACACGTCGCTATTACACGTTGATAGAGCCCCTAGGATTCTTGCTTGACCACCAGCAGTATGAGGGCGATCATATACGTGGGAGCTGGTAGTCTATAAGCACATCCTTAAAAGGTCCCTAGTCGTTGGAGTTTCGAGACAGGGCATCGATTCTCCAGAGTAGACTAGTGTATACAGTCGAGACCCCGACGAGGGGTGGTGGCCGGTCTCACAAGCCATTGGTGTCAGTTGGATCACCTAAGATGTATACAGGTGCTCATTGGGTTATGAGTACACCGGACAGGACTCGCCGGGAACATGCTAGTTGGTCATATACCAGACGTCAGATGGCAGTTCCCTGGTGACATGTGTGCAGGTTAGTTCATCGACCTGAGGATCGTCATTTGTCTCGTGTGAGTTCCCACTGTACTTTGATTACTACCCTACCATGGCTCAAAGGAGTCGTGCAAACAGGTTTTAGTTGGGTACAGTCCCGAGCCACATGGAGGCAGTGAGCGGATCTTCGGGGGTTTCGTCTCTCCCGGTATTGGGGGTGAGGTCGCGCTGTGTCTAGGAGAGCCATTACACGAAGACCTTGGCCAAGGCAGGAGATTTACTGGTAGGTATTCCAGTAGTATCTCAGGGTGTTCTGGGCTACACTCCGACACGACTTGTACCGCTTTTGGGGGTCTGACTTTTACCAACCCCCTAGGCCCGCCATGCGATACTCATAGACGAACGGACCGGACTGCACGGATATTGTCACTGACAGGCTCAGTTGGGTGTCGGGGTGAGCTTCCTCATCGACGTCCCTTTTAGTCAATAGCTGGTGGCCCGTCACGTATTGGCTTATACCTCTGACGTGCTAGTGGTTAAATCCATAGCCATAGTATTGACGAGTCTTTAGAGTCCACCACACTTTCAGTTACTCAAGCTTTCGGGCGAAACGCTGTAGAGGCCGTATGGAGATATGGCAAGGTCCGATCAGATACGTGCGGTATTGCACGGATCAGGATCGGACGGTTTGTACTAGTAGCCGTATAGGTATATGGCAGGGTTCGATCAGATACGTGCGGTATTGCACGGATCAGGATCGGACGGATATTACTAGCCGGCTTTGGTTTAAGCCGGATCCTAGTTTAGTACAGTGTAGATTTTGTCTCTTTGCATTTGTATCCGGACGGAATACAGATGCGGGTGTGTATGCACAGTATCGGGGTTTTCCTGTAATTTATTACGGGACCAGTTTTCTGGAGTTGCCAGTTTGCATTCCGTTCCGGCCGATTTTCCTTTGTTCTTTCCCGGCCGGACTTTTCCGATGGAGGGGGTTATTTGCAATTTTGCAAATAACACTTTGTGGAGGGTTTCTTTGCATATTGTTTGATATGATAGCTTTCATATCTTTTCCACCATGCTTTTGCTTTTTGAGATTTGATTGAATAGGAAAGGGTATGGAGGAAAGGGTATGGTTGATGTTGTGGTCACCTCTTTTGTTTTTCCTACACTTACCTCCCTCTTGCAATTTGTATAGCTCTCCACCATTCTCCAAAAGCTTATAGCCGGCCACACATTGTGAGGAGAAAAAAAATCAAAAATGAGAGGTTCATTTTTGATGCTTCATTCTTCATCTTATTTCCTTGCAAAAATTGGTAGCTTCATTTCCCTCCAAAGTTCAATCCTCATTCCTCCATCCAAAGGCAACAAACCCCAAAGAGACAAGTAGCCTCTACACTACACTTCCTACAGCATATCTTGGGCACGTCGAGTAGCCGGCTTCGTGCCCGAGTTGCCTCGGCATTGAGGCGGGAGCCCGTAAACAAAGTAGGCGATGTGGTGCACTTCCGGCGACGAGGAGGAGACGGGACTTTTCCGCAGGAGATCCGGACGATGGCGAGAAGACCGGAGGACTTGGATCGTCGGTATATCTCTAACCCATCTTGTTAGTAGCTTAGACTAGTTAATGGTTACGATCCGGAGTTTAGTGCGCGGTGGTGCCGGTTTGCAAAGTCCGCAAAATTTAAGTTATTCACCGTTTCCGCATTTGGCCGTCGGGTTGACGGCCGGGGCGCCGCCGTGCACTTACATGGTGTACCTGCGGGTAATGGAGTCACCCTCTCTAAAGGTGTCTTACAGACTAAAGTGGAGAGGGATGTGCATGATTGGCAGATCACTTGCTTAGGCAATTGAGTCAATCATGAGATGTCAAGTACCACACCAGATGTTGTTTTTGCAGTAGATGCAATATGATATTAATCCAATCCTGGAGAAACATTCGGAAGCAGTTTTAGAACATAAGTGGATGTTCTAGGGATATGATAATGACAGCCTCTTTTGGGAGACGGATATCATTCCAGGCTTTCAAGGTGACCTGGATGACAGAGTGACTGTCAGAGTTATAGTTTTCCCTCTGAAGAGGGGCAGTATTTTGGACAGGTGGTCCAGGCGGATACTGAGGGAGGCATGGCGCAGGACACTGATTAAGTTCATTTGACGATACAGTCTAAGAAGTTTGGATTTGGAGTTCATTAATGAGCTAGGTCCCATCAGATATCTAGACATATTCTAAGACAGGTATTACTCATTTCGGGAGATGGCTTTCTCCACTAACTTGAGATAAAGAGAGACATATAAAGAGACATTATAGCGGATCCACTCACTGAGGCTATTCCTCGAACGCAATAGTTTCGCAAACGAGCTTTGTGAGACTGACTAGTAGAGGAGTTGGGTGTTCGGTATCACACGGGCTGTGAGTATGCGACATTGCAATAATTAGCTTTGAGTGCAAGTGGGAGATTGTTGGAGATAGTGCCCTCAGAGTCAATTATTGGATCACAGGCACGTGATTGCAATGATTGAGGGATGACCTATACCGGTAGGACATTCTTACTCAAAATGATAGTATGCTATCTGGTTTATCTTTATCATCGTGTACTGCTTTAGGTGACCTTACGAGTCGCTATTACACGTTGATAGAGCCCCTAGGATTCTTGCTTGACTGCCAGCAGTATGAGGGCGATCATATACGTGGGAGCTGGGGTCTATAAGCACATCCTTAAAATGTCCCTAGTCGAGGGAGTTTCGAGACAGGGCATCGATACTCCAGAGTAGACTAGTGTATACAGTCGAGACCCCGACGAGGGGCGGTGGCCGGTCTCACAAGCCACTGGTGTCAGTTGGTTCACCTAAGATGTATACAGGTGCTCATTGGGTTATGAGTACACCGGACAGGACTCGTCGGGAACATGCTAGTTAGTCTTATACCTGACGTCAGATAGCAGTTCCTTGGTGACATGTGTACATGTTAGTTCATCGACCTGAGATCGTCATTTGTCTCGTGTGAGTTCCCACTGTGCTTTGATTACTACCCTACCACGCTCAAAGGAGACGTGCAAACAGGTTTTAGTTGGGTACAGTCCCGAGCCATATGGAGGCAGTGAGCGGATCTGCAGGGGTTTGTTTCTATCGGTATTGGGGGTGGGGTCGCGCTGTGTCTAGTAGAGCCATTACACAAAGCCCTCGGTCGAGGCAGGAGATTTACTGGTAGGTATTCCAGTAGTATCTCAGGGTGTTCTGGATTACACTCCGACACGACTTGTACCGCTTTTGGGGGTCTGACTTTTACCAACCCCCTAGGCCCGCCATGCGATACTCATAGACGAACGGACCGGACTGTACGGATATTGTCACTGACAGGTTCAGTAGGGTGTCAGGATGAGTTCGCTCATCGACGTCCCTTTTGGTCAATACCTGGTAGCCCGTTACGTATTGGCTAATACCTCTGACGTGCTAGTGGTTAAATCCACAACCAAAGTATTGACGAGTCTTTAGAGTCCCCCACAGACCAGTTTCTCAAGTTTCGGGCGAAACGCTGTAGAGGCCGTATGGAGATATGACAGGGTTCGATCAGATACGTGCGGTATTGCACGGATCGTGATCGGATGGATTTTACAAGCAGGCTTTGGTTTAAGCCTGATCCTAGTATTGTACAGTGTAGATTTTGTCTCTTTGCATTTGTATTCAGTGGGAATACAATTGCAGGCATGTATATGCAGTCGCGGGGTTTTTCCTGTAATTTATTACGGGATCAGTTTTCTGAAGTTGCCAGTTTGCATTCCGTTCCGGCCAGTTTTCCTTTGCTCCTTCACGGCCGGACTTATCTGATGGAGGGGCTTATTTGCATGTTTGCAAATTAGCATTTGTGGAGGGGGTTATTTGTATATGTGGATTATGATATGACTAGCTTCATGAGATTCTTTATGGGTCATTTCTCTTGCATTTATTGGATGGGGTTTTGATAGGATTTTGATGTGAGATAATTTGATCATTATCTTCACATATTGGAATTTGCCTTTTCTCTCTCCCATTATTCTTGATCAAGAGAGTTTGGCTGGCCACACTTGTGAGGGAATGAGGTTTTCATTTGGAGAGGGAAAATTCATTCATCTCATTTTTACTTGCTTGAAAAATTCTTAACCTCTCTCCAAATTTCTTTCCTTCTCCTCCATCACCAAGGCAACTTCATAACCCTAAAAAGACAAGCCACTACACTTAGCCTACAGCATTTCTTGGACACGTCGGCTTGCCAACTTCGTGCACGAGTTGCCTCGGTTCAGAGGTGGGAGCCCGTAAAAGAACCCGGCGATGTGGTGCCCGTTCCGACGAGGAGATGAAGACCGGAGATTCCGCGAGGAGATCGGAGTGGAGGCTGAAGACCGAAGGACACGGATCGCTCGGTATAGCTCTCTACTCATTTTCTAGTTTGCTAGAGTTAGGTTAATGGCCCGATCCGGGTTTTATAGTGCACGGTGGTGCCGGTTTCTAGTTTTTAGAAAAGTTTCGTTTCCGCATTCCGGCGTCAGATTGACGGCCGGGCCGCCGCCGTGCACTTACAATGGTAATGTACGTATAACGGTTATTACAGATAGATACATATGCATCCAGGCATTAGTTGTGTTTACTGTATTTCAATATTGGTTACAATTTTACATTTGGTGTCTATTTTGGTTAATATACATTACATGACATGTTCACGACACACTACCGGACTTGTTAATTGGATCTTATTACTAATGCCAACAATTCTGATTGTTGTCTGTTGTCCTGATGGACGTGACTTGTTGTCTGCATAGACAAGACCTGTACCGGCTTGATCCTGTGTTGACATTAGATTTATATCGTCAATACCTGACTTGAACACAGAACCTTGGGGGAAAAAGGTGAAATCAAGAATGTAGCCGAAACGTAACTTAAGAGGATATTATTATTGTTTTCCGTGTTCCAGGCGTGAATGGAATAATCATTGTTTATTTTACCGTGGTCCCGTGGGGAATGAACGGGGTATATTGTACCGTAGTTCCGTAGGGAATGAACGTGATATATTGTACCGTGGTCCTGTGGGGAATGAACGGGATATTTACTGTTGAGTTATGATAAGGATTACATTAATTGATTTCAAAGACTTCTAGAATAAATAATCTAGAAGCACAAACTTTAGGATACACATCACATACATACCGCTCACTGTTTTATACCTGTGTTATTATTTACATGCATGTTTAATCATAGCATAATATACTGATTATTATTATTATTGTGGTATTTATGACGTACCGACGTCTGGGTTTTGCATAACCCAGTTCATCTGACTTTATCGCAGACAAATCAGGAGTACTTTAGCAAGCAAGCGGAGCAATGATGAGCTAGATATGTATTTCAGAGATACTTAGTTTCTTTTATTTCCGTAGTTTTATTTTATCGATGTGAGCCCATATTGGGATGTGATTTAGATACTATTATTTATTATCTCTTGATTCGTTTCCGCTTTATGCATTTCTTGATTTTATTTATTGTGGCAGATGGACATGTGTTAGCTAGATTAGATTTTTACTGTTCTTGATATCCGATTAACAGCCGTAATGTGACTGTGGAGGGATGATTTCTAGCCACAGGTCACATGGTTGGCTCTGTCACGTGCCGTGTTTACGTATTTTAGGAAGCGGGGTGTGACAGGATTTGTTTAGTATTAGAGCATCGGTTTTAAGGTTAGCTGGGCTTGGTTCAATTTGTACTTGGGTATGGTATCCAATACATTGTCTTTAAGACCCAAAATTTTAGGAACATGTCCTGCCACATTATTGTCTTTTCATTCAAATTCTTGAATCTTATCTTTCCTTTAAACTCTTTTATCTCAACGATTTGGAAATGATATTGCATCTCAACATGAAATCCTCTTGATTCCTTATTGTTTCTCCCCTCTTATTCTCTCGATTTTGATAGTAGGATTTGGACGACTTGGATAGAGTTATGTGATTATAACTATGAATCGCGGCGTGGTTACAATGCGGTACTCTATTTTGGTAACTTGGAGTCCTATTTCGATTCATTATCTTGACTTATGGTCGTTGTATTACCTTGTTTTCTTTCGGCGTCATTGCTTACGAGTTTATGTCTTATCGTGAGCTTGAATTCAGCACCCACGCTATATCTTTCCTCTCGTCACGTAAGAACCAATCCATTTGCGTTTCGAAGAATAAGGAAAAACACAGGAGAAGTTTTTGATGATTGCAGTAGTTCGAGATTAACCTCAGCAGGAGCTGGTACAGACCGCTTCAAGGACGATCAGATGTAAGATGTTTGATTAAAGAAGTTTTGATAGACCTGGCTCAAATTATCAGACTAGCGTAGCGGAAGAGTGGTGGGCTGATAACCCACAAGTTTTAGAACAAACTTGCAAATTAATGATGAAGGGAACCGTTTACTGGAGGGTGAAGTTCGTAAACAAGTTGTAGATGAAGTGCTGATAGCAGTTCGGGATTTCATGGATGTGTTCAAGGACATCTCGAGTTTACCATTTAAACGAGCTGTGGAGTTCGCGATTGATCTTATCCCTGTAGCAGCGCCAATTCGAAAGCTTTTATTTGATGTCACCGGTGGAACTGGAAGAGGTAAGGAGACAAGTTTCTGAGTTATTAGAGAAGGGTTGGATTCACAGCAGTAGTTCGTCATGGGGAGCTCCATTTCTTCTAGTAAAAAAGAAAGATGGCATGCGGAGGATGTGCATCGACTATCGAGAGTTAAATCAGGTGACTATTAAGAACAAGTACTTAATCTCTCGCATAGGCGAATTATTCGACCAACTCAGTGGCGCGAGAGTATTCTCGAGGTTGGATTTACGATCAGGATATCATCAAGTTCGGGTGAAAGAAGGAGACATTTGCAAGATGGCGTTTGAACTCGATATGATTACGAGTATTTAGTGATTCTATTTGGAGTTACTAACGCACCATCAATATTTATGGACTTGATGAACCGAATCTTTTCACCATATTTGGATCAGTTCGTAGCAGTATTTATTGATGATATTCTAGTCTATTCAAGGAGCAAAAAAGAGCATGCAGAACACTTGAGAATCGCACTGCAGACGTTGAGGCAAGAAAAGCTATATGCAAAGATGAGCAAGTGCGAGTTTTGGCCTCGATGAAGTGAAGTTCTTGGGTCATATTATATCTGGAGATGGAATTGCAGTTGACCCTAAAAAGATTGCAGCTATTCATGATTGGCCTATTCTAAAGAATGTGGGGGTGGGGGGGGGGGAGATCCGAAGTTTTCTTGGGTTTACTGGATATTATAGAAGGTTTGTGGAGAACTTCGCCTGGATAGCAGAACCACCGACCAAGCTAATACGTAAGGAGATACCGTTCGTGTGGACTGAGAAGTGTGCGTCAACTTTTGAAGTACTGAAGCAAAAATTGACAATCGTTCCTATCTTGACAGTGCCAGATGGTTCCAGAGGGTTGGTTATTCACAACAACGCATCATGGAAAGGCTTGGGATGTATTCTAATGCAGCATGGGAAGGTTATAGCCTATGCGTCAAGACAATTGAAGACTCATAAGAAAAACTACCCAACTCATGATCTGGAGTTAGCAGCAGTGATTTTTGCTCTGAAGATTTGGAGACACTACTTATTGGGCGAAAGGGTAGAAGTATTTACTGATCATAAAAGCCTAAACTATGTGTTCACACTGAAAGAGCTCAACATGAGGCAGCGTAGATGGTTAGAGCTGATGGCTGACTATGATCTTGACCTGAAATACCATCCAGGGAAAGTTAATGTAGTGCCGGATTCTCTAAGTCGGTTGCTAGCTATACGGATGTTGAATGCACAAAAGGAGATTATAGCTGATCTTCAGAGGTTCGAGTTGGAGGTTGTACTACCGAATTTTTCAGGACAGTTGATGCAATTTCATGTACAGTCATCCTTGATCGATAATATTAAAACAGCATAGTCGCACGATCGAAGATTGCAGAAGTTTCGAGAACAAGTAGAAGCGGGACTTCGAACAGACTAGTTAATTCATGAAGATGGTTTGTTACATTATGGGAGTCATTTATGTGTGCCCAAAGGAGATGTTCGTGAAGAAGTCATGAAGGAGGCTCATAGTTCTGCATATTCCGTACATCCGGGAGGCACAAAGATATACAGAGATCTGCGACAACATTTCTGGTGGGAAGGCATGAAAGGAGAGATTGCTCGTTACGTATCGAGGTGCTTGGTGTGTCAGCAAGTAAGGACTGAATATCAAAGGGTAGATGGGTTGTTGCAACCACTTCTGATTCCTCAATGGAAGTGGGAACATATAACCATGGATTTCTTGTCAGCCTTACCATAGAGTCCAAAAGGCAATAACGTAGTTTGGGTGATTGCAATCGATTGACCAAGGCAGCCCATTTTATACCATTTCGAGTTGATCAGTCAACGGAGGGTTTGGCAGAGCGGTACATGCAGAAGATTGTGAAATTACATGGAGTACCCGTGAGCATTGTTTCGGATCGTGATACCCGATTTCTATCACAATTTTGGAAGAGTCTACAGGAAAGTTTGGGAACTCGCTTGAAGTTTTGCATAGCCTATCATCCTTAGACAGATGACCAGTCTGAAAGAACGATCCAAACTCTTGAAAATATGTTGAGAGCATGCATGTTAGATTTCAAGGGTTCATGAAAGGATCATTTGCACTTGGTGGAGTTCTCATACAATAACAGTTTTCAGCCGACTATACAGATGGCTCCATTCGAAACATTATACGGTCAAAAGTGTCGCTCGTCGGTCTATTGGGACGATATTGAAGAAAGAAGATTACTGAGACCGGATCTTATTGTGCAAACGGTGGAGAAAGTGAACTTAATCCGAAATCATATGAAGGTGGCACAAGATCGACAGATAAGTTGGGTTGATACTGGACGAAGACCTCTGGAGTTCGCAGTTGGTGATCTTGTATTTTTACAAATATCACCGATCAGAGAAGTGATCTGATTTGGTAGTCGAGGCAAGCTTATTCCTCGATTCGTGGGGCCTTTCTATATCATTAAGCGTGTAGAAGAGGTAGCTTATCGATTGGCTTTACCACCATCCTTGGCGGGTGTTCATAACGTGTTTCATATATCTCAACTTCACAAGTATGTTCGAGATGAGATGCATGTCCTAGATCACTTGGAACTGACTGTATGAGAAGATTTAACTCATGAAGAGCAACCAATAGCGATTGTGGATCGACGAGAAAAGGTCCTCAAGAATAAAGTTATCCCACTAGTACTCGTTTCATGGGGGAATCGTTCGCACGGAGAATCTACTTGGGAACGTGAAGACGAGATTCGACAAAAGTTTCCACATCTCTTTTCTTAGATTCGTGTTTTCTTGTCTTTTTCTTGTTCCATGAATTTCGAGGATAAATTCTTTTGTAGTTGGGTATAATGTAACACCCTAGTATGGTTATACTATATATATTTGTGGTATTTCAAATTTTGCGGTAAAATTCTTGATTATTGTTGCTTTTGGGTTGCGGACAGTGCAATTGGTAGTTGTGGTTATTATCCGACCCGACCCGCATGGTTGAAACCCAACATGATTTGAGAATACATCAAATATTTGCTAGTACAAAGTATCCATGCAAATCTAGATTTTATAAACATATATAATATATTTTAGAATCCACATATCTTTTTAAATACAATAAAAAAACAAATAACATATTCTCTTATCTAGCCTTGTATGTCATAGTACCCAATATCTTGTGGTTGTGCCCATATATCATGTTCATATCCTAAGTGTTGCACAGGCTAGTATTTGATCGCTACGTATAGTTATGTAGATCCGTATTTGAGGTGTATGTTTTTATTTGCAGAATATCGCATCATGATTTAAATTTTTACGTATATTCTCCATATTGAAAAACTAGATTTTTGAATGGATACGGGTAATATTTGGAGCAATTTGTTATTATCTGGAAAATCCTATAATATATATATTATATTATTTTAACTAATATATATATACAAACTGTTATATATAATATATAATATATTAATTAACTTTATTAATAAAATCTCTCTCTCTGTGTGTCTCTCTCTCTCCTCTCTCTCTCTCTCAATATATATATATATATATATATATATATATATATATATATATATATATATTATAATATAAAAATTCATTATATAAAATTTTCTCTCTCTCTTCCCTCCTTCTTCACGTCCTCGACACAGAAGCCCTAACCCACGCCTAACCGCCGCTCTCGTCCTCGCCGCCACTTTCCCATCGCCATCGCCTCTCTTCTCCTCCTCTTCCCGACGACCTAAGCCACAAGCCCAACCACAACACCGACCACCCCCATCACCTTCAACCTCGCCGACAACCTCTCGTCGCTGGAAACCCACCAACACCGACCACCTCCATCACCTCTTCTCGACTCCCAGCAACCCCAGAGCACCACCACCACACCCACTTCCCTCCTCTGCCAACCCCGATCACACCAAAACCCACCCCTACATCGCCGTCACCTTGCAGCTGACGACTTCGCCTCGTCATTGTCACCTCGTCGCCACCATCTCTTCTGTCCTGGCCGAATTCCTAGAACCCCAGCAAACCCCAACAACAACTTCTTCTTCTTCTTCTTCTCTTTTCTTAATCTCTGATCGTCTCGCTGGAGTTGCGCACGTCGCCGACGATCCAGACAACCCCGCCACCGTCTAGCCCTGTCACCACGTCACGCAGCTGCTCAGCCAGGTCCAGCCCTGCGTGTGTAAATTTTGCGTCGTGACTTTATTTCGACGTCGGAATGTGACATCCGTATCTCGACGTGAGATTCGATCAGGCATGTTCTAAACTTGCTGTTAGATATGTATGCCCTAGAGGCCATTATTGTATAGTACTGGTTTGTATAATACATTTTGGAGGCTTGGGATATATATATGGTTTCACGACAGTCTTGCTCGATATAGTAGTATGCTATTTAGTTTGTTTCTATCTTAATATGTGTATATGTTTCTTTTAACATATCGCTAAAAACATATTGGTAGAGTCCTTAGGATTTTTGCTTGACTACCGGCATTGTGATGGCGATCACACTAGTGGAGGCTGGGTAGTCTATAAGCACATCCTTATTTTGGTCCCTAGTCGTAGGATTATGGAGACAGGACATCAATACTCCAGAGTAGACTGGTGCATACGCTTCTCTTCCCAGCAGGGGAGATGGTCTGTCCCACAGCCATCAGTACGTCGTACTGGAAATAGTATGCAGGTGCTCGTTAGGTTACGAGTACACTGGACAGGACTCGTCGGGAACTGTTGGTTGGTATTATACCTATCGTCAGTTAACAGTTCCCAGGTGACATGAGTACAGCTTAGTCCGCTGACTTGACACTGTCACTTCGCCTCGAGTGTGTTCCCACTGTTCTTAGATTACTACCCTACCACGGCTCTACTGAGTCGTGCAAACAGGTAGTGGTTGGGTGCAGTCCCGAAGCACTTGGAAGCAGTGACGGTTAGACAGGATTCGTCTCTCCCGGTATTGGGGGTTGATATCGCGCTGTGTCTAGAAGAGCCATTACACAAAGTCCCTGGCCAGGGCCAACGAGAATTGCTGGTAGGTTTTCCAGTAGATTCTCAGGGTGTTTTGGGCTACACTCCGACACGACTTGTACCGCTATTAGGGGACTGACGTTTACCGTCCCCTAGGCCCGCCATGCGATATTCTCAGACGAATAGACCGGACTGTACGGAGATTGTCACATTCAGGCTCAGAAGGAGTTCGATGGGTTCACCTCATCAGTCTTCTTATCGGCATCTACCTGGGGACCGTTACGTACAGCTAGTACCGCTTGCGGCCTGCGGTTAAACCCACTGCCAGCGTAGTGTGGAGCCTTTAGAGTCCCACACAGAGGGTTACTCGCCTTTGGGCAAAACAGAGTAGAGGTTGCATGGTTTTGCGACGGGGTTCGTTCACATCCGCGCACTTGTGCACGTTTGGTGTCCGGACAGTAGTTACTAGCGGGCTTTGGTTTAACCCGGATCCTAGTAACTGTTTTTGGGATTGGTTTTGTCTCGGTGTATTCGTGTTCCTTGGAGCACGGATGCGGGTGTGTATGCACAGTTGACAGAGGCAGAGACAGAGGATTCTCATTAGGGTTGTTGACCATTTGGCTTTGGTTGACTTGTTGACCGTTGACTTTTCTTTAAACCCTAATGAGAATATGATATATGATTAATAATATTAATTAAGTATTATTGTGCCATGGTTGAGTTGAAAGTTTGACTTTTGTTAACTTGTTGACTTTGTTGACCGGTTGACCATTTTGGACTTGTTGACCATCATCATTTCATGGCTATCATTTCATGGGTATGACTTTTGCTTGCTTGTTGTTTGCAAAAGCAATTATAGCATGAAATGATAATGGTCATTGAAACTAACCATCACCATATACTTAATTATTATTATTATTATCATTATTCTCACTTTTGTGAGAAGGGTTGAATGATGAGAGCTCATTCTATCATTCTCTTTCTCTCTCCTAGAAAGAAAGCTCTCCCTCTTCCTCTTCCTCTCTCAAGGTTCAAGTGTTCCATGAGTTGGAAATCATGAACCTTTGAGACAAAATCACCATCACTCTTCTCTACTCAATCTAAGGTATTAGGTTTAGCAAACCAAACACCTTAGTCATCTCTAGGTTGAGATAGGAGCCCAATTTCGAGACCCTCGGGTGGATCCATCTATGGCAAAGAGGAGACGACAAGGAGGATCCGTTCAAGCGACTACGAGGAACAAGAAAGAGGAAGAACCACAACAAGAAGAGAAGGAGTTCAAGACCAAGGTATAGCCATTCTACATAGTAGTTAGAACTTGTAAAATATTTGTTAGTTTTTGTTTAGCAACGATCCTTCATGAAACGGTCCATGTTACCTAGCTAAGGAAAATTTTCGTTTTACCTATTCCTCTTCCCCGAAAGGACCGGGGTGGGTAACATGGACCTAACAGTGGTATCAGAGACTAGCTAAACACTATCTAACATATTAGCAAAGTAACTAGAAGTTCGATCGGAGAAAAAATCACAAAACGTGCCCGAGATATCAACTTTCTGCCGATTTTATTTTCTGTTCAAAAAATAATAAATCATGTACTAAAAATCGGCTCAGGGTTTTCTAAGAACAAGCAAGAAAAATGGTCCACTAACTCGGTCAAATCGCCGCGGATCCACGGCCGAGTTGACTCGGTCGTAGGAAATTTTTCCTGCAGTATGTTCAGTAGGGTGTTTTGGGATTTTTACAATATGTTTTTTCTGCCCAGATTTTACAGAAAGCAAAACTTGTTTTTGGGGTGGTTTAAAATCTGTATTTTGATCGAACTTCTAAAGACTTTTGCTAACGGGTTATATCTGTGATGTGATATATGTATTGAACGTCTGCTAATCGCTATACGTCGATTAGTGGGGGCTATACATATCTGTGATCTGTAATGTTGATGGTATGTGTATATGAATTCATTGGATTGTCGCGGATGAATAGCGGGGGGTTGTGAGATGAGAGTTTTCTTTTCTTTCAATTCATGTAATTTGTAATTGATGTAATATTATTTATATGGCCGCACAACCGGGATGGGGTTGTAGCCGTCATTGTATAATTTCTTTTACTGTTTTTGCTCCTAGGATAGACCCAAGGTGGGGTGCACAAACTACCGGGTACCTCGAAGTGCCGAGTGGCCTACTCACGGTATTGAGGGAGGTTGCTTCGCTTCGGGTACTTGGCGGGTAGTTTGCAGCACCCGTAGGGGTCTAGGGTGGGGTTTTGGCTATTCATCGCGACCGTGTAATCCGCTCTTCGTTACAGGCTCGTACGGAATGCGGATTCCTAGTATATCCAATGTGTTCATTTGTGATCTGGAATGGCTATCATTGCATCTGACGAATGTGTATATATCTATATGATATCTATTTAGACGTTGCTTATGTTTTGTATCCGCGCTAGTCCAGCCCCCGCTCTGTCGTTAGTTAAGTAACCTAACGGGTAATGACGGGGCCCCGTGGCGAATGCGGATGGCATAAGCGTACGTCATATTTTCGTTGTTTTCTGCAATGGTAGGATTAATTGATGGGACACATTAAATCAATGCAAGAAAACAAACCTAAAAAGAACGTTGTTGGAACAATTTTTCAAAAAAAAAAGCTGTTATTGGAAGGACGCTCTCTTTTGTTTTGCATAGAGGTATTCGGTTATGAATGCCCAGCACCTCAGTCGACGAGGCAAGGGCCGAGATCCCTCATCGGGAGTGACCCCTTGGACAAAAAGTTTGCGTCAGGGTAATAACTTCACTATAGTCGATTATTCTTGCTTTGCATCGAGGTATTCAGTTTGGAATATCCTGCACCTCATTCGACGAGGAAAGAGCCGAGATCCCTTCACAAGGAGTGACCTCTTTAGCAAGAGTTTTTCGCCACTATATTTTCAAAAAGGCTATCATGTTCCTTCAACTACATCAAGTTCATTACGTTAACAGGTTTTTTGCCAAAACCCAGCCGTAGCCCTCCGTCGTTTCAGAAAATTAATACTTAGTATTCGTGCTGCGTTTGTTGGTTATTCGTCAAGGCACAGTGAACGGTAGCTGAGTAATAATTCTCTGTTGCACTGATAGATGCGATTGGTTAGGACAGTCGCATGATTTTGTTGATTATTCGTCAAGGATCATGCGGGCGGGTCTAATGCAATCCTGGATAACGACGGGTTGAACTTGACTAGGACCTTTTGATTTGTTGATTATTCGTCAAGGTCACTTGGGTCCTAGGGGCAAAAATCCACATCGGGAGTTTCTAAAGAAACTGAAACTTGCAGATTCAGCATACCTTCTGGAGTGTGGTGGCTAGAGTGGATTCCATCTAGGTCATCGCACAATGATAGTTGGATCCCGATCCCACTGATGAGTTAAATTACTCTCGGGAGATTTTTTCACTTAACAATCAATGCTATAAACCAAGTAGGTGTCTAGAACGGTGTTAGCGGGGTTACACCTCCAGGGAAAAGAGGTTATTTAATTAAGGAACTTCGTGAAAGCGTCGGAAAACCTCCCTCGAAGTACCAACACTAGCCTGGCTGAAAGGTTAAGCAAGTATTGTGACGTGCGATTAATCCTGACTAGTTCTTCTTTTAGGGTTTGAAGAAGAATTTGAGAAAACAGTGGGAGCCATCCTGATTAGATAAATCAATAAACCAATCTAATCTTGCAAGAGCGCACGCTGAGTGTTTTTTTTCTCTCTCTCTCCAGGTAGCAACCATTTCACGCCCTAATCAAGATAATAAAATGTATCGCTTGACCGATCCGAATTCTTATTCGGGGCTGGGGAACGTTGGTTCGGCTCTAACTTACGACAACAGTCATAAGTATGAGCAAGGGAAAGAGAATTGTATGGATTCCAAGGATACCCAGTTGAAGAAGAAGCATGGTTTTGCATCTACTTCAGGTGTTCTTGTAATTGAGAACTGTTTTACGGTCAGCCCTACCTCCTGGGTACTTGATACCGGATCAGGATCTCATATCTGTAATTTATTACAGGGACTGAGAAAAAGTAGGAGAGTTGTACTTGGTGATATGTCGCTCAGAGTAGCGAACGGAGCACAAGTTAATGCTGCAGCCGTCGGTGAATATCACCTAGTGTTGCCAAATGGCAATACTATGATTTTGAACGATTGCTACTATGAACCTTCTATGGTTTGCAACATCATATCAGTTTCTTTACTCGATAAAGATGGATATAACTTTGTTCTTGATAGAAATATCATGAACATTTACCTTCACAAGGTACTGGTTGCAGAAGGTACACTGTGTAATGGTATCTACGTTCTAAATCAGAATACAGTTCTCAATGTACAAAACACACGCAAGAGGAAGAGTTCAGATACGAACGAATCCTACTTGTGGCATTGTAGACTTGGTTATATCGGAGAGAAAAGACTAAGTAAGTTGCATAAAGATGGACTCTTGGATACGTTCGAGTTTTCATCTTATGAAACTTGTCTGTCTTGTCTCAAAAGAAAGATGACCAAATCTCCGTTCACCGGACATGGAGAAAGGGTAGCAGAGCTCTTGTGACTCATACACAGTGATGTATGTGGTCCGATGTCTATACATGCAAGGGGTGGGTTCTCGTACTTCATCACATTCACTGACGATCTCTCTAGGTTCGGATATGTGTATCTGATGAAACACAAATCTGAAGCTTTTGAGAAATTCAAGGAATTCAGAAACGAAGTAGAGAACCAGACTGATAAAAGTATCAAGATCCTCCGGTCTGATAGAGGAAGGGAGTACTTAAGCACGGAATTCTTAGATTACTTAAAAGAGAATGGTAACTTACTCCTCCTTATACACCACAGCACAACGGTGTATCGGAGAGGAGGAATCGTACCCTACTGGATATGGTTCGCTTCATGATGAGTAATGCCGAGTTGCCTCTTTCATTTTGGGGACATGCGCTTCAGACAGCGGCATACCTTTTGAATCAAGTTCCGTCCAAATCTGTGCCTAAAACTCCATATGAAATATGGAGCAGTAAGAAGCCATGTCTTAAATTTATTAAGATATGGGGTTGTCCGGCCTATGTGAAAACACGGAAACCGGACAAGCTAGAGGCACGGTCAGTTCTGTGTAAATTTATGGGATATCCTAAAGATTCACTCGGATATCTGTTCTACCACACTGAGGAACAGAAGGTGTTTGTATCTCGTCACGCTACCTTTTTTAGAAAGGGAGTTTCTTGCAAAAGAAACTAGTGAGAGTTCGGTAGAACTGGAAGAAATTCAGCGACCACAAAATATAACTGAAAATTTGGAGGAACCACTGGATTCAATAACCCCAGACGAACCTCAGCCACTCCGCAGATCTGGTAGGATTTCTCATCCGCCCGAGAGATACTACGGTTTTCTCTTAGACGGGGATCGAGAGGATTGCATTTTGGAAGAAGATGACCCTACCAGTTTCAGGCAAGCCATTATCAGTAGGGACTCTGATAAGCGGCTGGAAGCAATGCAATCCGAAATGGAGTCCATGTACACCAATAAAGTGTGGACCTTGGATATTGCTCCACCTGGGGTAAAACCCGTTGGATGCAAATGGATCTACAAAAGGAAACTTGGTGTAGATGGGCAGGTGGAAACCTATAAAGCTAGACTCGTTGCAAAAGGTTTTCGTCAAAGACCTGGTGTGGACTATGACGAAACTTTTTCTCCAGTGGCTATGCTTAAATCCATTCGGATCCTACTTGCCATTGCTGCCTTCCATGACTATGAAATCTGGCAGATGGACGTTAAAACGGCTTTTCTGAACGGCTGTTTGGAAGAGTGCGTTTACATGGATCAGCCAGAAGGTTTTGTAGACAGTGGGAGCAGCGGGAAGGTGTGCAAGTTGCTTAAATCCATTTATAGATTAAAGCAGGCATCGCGGAGCTGGAACATCTGTTTTGATGAGGCAATCAGGGAATTTGATTTCATCAAGAACGAAGATGAACCTTGTATCTATAAGAAGATTGTAGGACGAACTGTCGTGTTCCTAGTCTTGTACGTGGACGACATTCTTTTGATAGGAAATGACATCCTATGCTACAATCGGTCAAGCTATTTTTGTCACAACGGTTCTCCATGAAGGACCTGGGTGATGCCTCACACATTCTGGGGATCAAGATCTGCAGAGATAGATCCAAGAGACTACTGGGACTTTCACAGTCCAGGTACATAGAGACCGTACTAAAGAGATTTAGTATGGAGGATTCCAAGCGCGGTAACATACCCGCATTGCACGGAATTACCCTCTCCAAGAAGATGTCTCCTAAGACTGACGAGGAGAGGGTTCGCATGAGCACTATACCCTACGCTTCGGCGGTAGGATCTATAATGTATGCGATGCTATATACAAGACCAGATGTAGCTTACGCGCTGAGCGTGGTGAGCCGGTATCAGTCAGACCCAGGTGAGAACCACTGGACGGCAGTGAAGAACATTCTCAAGTACCTGAGAAGGACTAAGGAGATGTTCCTAGTTTACGGTAATGGAGACCTCAGGGTCGAGTCCTTTACCGATTCAAGCTTCCAGAGTGACAAAGATGACAACAAGTCTGTCTCGGGTTTTGTGTTTACCTTCAACGGAGGGGCGGTATGTTGGAGGAGTTCCAAACAGGATACCGTCACAGACTCGACGATGGAGGCTGAATACATTGCTGCAAGCGATGCCGCAAAAGAGGCGGTCTGGATGAAGAAGTTCATTAGTGAACTTCAGGTGGTTCCGTCCATTGTTGACCCAATACCTTTGTATTGCGATAACAATGGGGCTATAGCTTTAGCGAAGGTACCAAGGTCCCATCAGAAATCCAAACACATCTTAAGGCGGTATCACCTGATCAGGGAGATCATTGATCGCCAGGAGATCGAGGTACGGAGAGTGGACACAAAAGACAACACAGCGGATCCATTCACGAAGGCCCTCCCTCAAACACAGTTCGAGCGACTTTTTGAGCTATTGGGTATGCGGTACGCCGGCAGCTGGCCTTAGTGCAGACGTTGGGTATGCGGTACAACAATTACTGGCCTTTAGTGCAAGTGGGAGATTGTTAGATATGTATGTCCTAGAGGCCATTATTGTATAGTACTGGTTTGTATAATACATTTTGGAGGCTTGGGATATATATATGGTTTCACGACTGTCTTGCTCGATATAGTAGTATGCTACTTGGTTTGTTTCTATCTTAATATGTGTATATGTTTCTTTTAACATATCGCTAAAAACATATTGGTAGAGCCCTTAGGATTTTTGCTTGACTACCGGTGTTGTGATGGCGATCACACTAGTGGAGGCTGGGTAGTCTATAAGCACATCCTTATTTTGGTCCCTAGTCGTAGGATTATGGAGACAGGACATCAATACTCCAGAGTAGACTGGTGCATACGCTTCTCTTCCCAGCAGGGGAGATGGTCTGTCCCACAGCCATCAGTACGTCGTACTGGAAATAGTATGCAGGTGCTCGTTAGGTTACGAGTACACTGGACAGGACTCGTCGGGAACTGTTGGTTGGTATTATATCTATCGTCAGTTAACAGTTCCCAGGTGACATGAGTACAGCTTAGTCCGCTGACTTGACACTGTCACTTCGCCTCGAGTGTGTTCCCACTGTTCTTAGATTACTACCCTACCACGGCTCTACTGAGTCGTGCAAACAGGTAGTGGTTGGGTGCAGTCCAGAAGAACTTGGAGGCAGTGACGGTTAGACAGGATTCGTCTCTCCCGGTATTGGGGGTTGATATCGCGCTGTGTCTAGGAGAGCCATTACACAAAGTCCCTGGCCAGGGCCAACGAGAATTGCTGGTAGGTTTTCCAGTAGATTCTCAGGGTGTTTTGGGCTACACTCCGACACGACTTGTACCGCTATTAGGGGACTGACGTTTACCGCCCCCTAGGCCCGCCATGCGATATTCTCAGACGAACAGACCAGACTGTACGGAGATTGTCACATTCAGGCTCAGTAGGAGTTCGATGGGTTCACTTCATCAGTCTTTTTATCGGCATCTACCTGGGGACCGTTACGTACAGCTAGTACCGCTTGTGGCCTATGGTTAAACCCACTGCCAGCGTAGTGTGGAGCCTTTAGAGTCCCACACAGAGGGTTACTCGCCTTTGGGCAAAACAGAGTAGAGGTTGCATGGTTTTGCGACGGGGTTCGTTCACATCCGCGCACTTGTGCACGTTTGGTGTCCGGACAGTAGTTACTAGCGGGCTTTGGTTTAAGCCGGATCCTAGTAACTGTTTTTGGGATTGGTTTTGTTTTGGTGTATTCATGTTCCTTGGAGCACGGATGCGGATGTGTATGCACAGTTGACAGAGGCAAAGACAGAGGATTCTCATTAGGGTTGTTGACCATTTGGCTTTGGTTGACTTGTTGACCGTTGACTTTTCTTTAAACCCTACTGAGAATATGATATATGATTAATAATATTAATTAAGTATTATTGTGCTATGGTTGAGTTGAAAGTTTGACTTTTGTTGACCTGTTGACTTTGTTGACCGGTTGACCATTTTGGACTTGTTGACCATCATCATTTCATGGCTATCATTTCATGGGTATGACTTTTGCTTGCTTGTTGTTTGCAAAAGCAATTATAGCATGAAATGATAATGGTCATTGAAACTAACCATCACCATATACTTAATTATTATTATTATTATCATTATTCTCACTTTTGTGAGAAGGGTGAATAATGAGAGCTCATTCTATCATTCTCTTTCTCTCTCCTAGAAAGAAAGCTCTCTCTCTTCCTCTTCCTCTCTCAAGGTTCAAGTGTTCCATGAGTTGGAAATCATGAACCTTTGAGACAAAATCACCATCACTCTTCTCTACTCAATCTAAGGTATTAGGTTTAGCAAACCAAACACCTTAGTCATCTCTAGGTTGAGATAGGAGCCCAATTTCGAGACCCTCGGATGGATCCATCTATGGCAAAGAGGAGACGACAAGGAGGATCTGTTCAAGCGACTACGAGGAACAAGAAAGAGGAAGAACCACAACAAGAAGAGAAGGAGTTCAAGACCAAGTTATAGCCATTCTACATAGTAGTTAGAACTTGTAGAATATTTGTTAGTTTTTGTTTAGCAACGATCCTTCATGAAACGGTCCATGTTACCTAGCTAAGGAAAATTTTCGTTTTACCTATTCCGCTTCCCCGAAAGGACCGGGGTGGGTAACGTGGACCTAACACTTGCAACATGCTATTTTATTATATCAATATTTATTTGATAAATTATAGTGCATGTGTTTTACTAATCAGTGGAAATTATCGATTTACAATTTTATAGTATCCGTACAGATAATGGGTTATTTAGTTGCATGTCGGATCATCAAAATATTATCATACCACTATATCAGTTCAATATGTTATCTGGTTTGCCGTATACATGGTAATGGACATATAACAGTTATTACCGATAGATACATATGCATCCGGGTATTAGTTTTGTTTACCGTGTTTCGATATTGGTTACGGTTTTACATTTGGTGTCTATTTTGGTTAATATACATTACATGACATGTTCACGACATACTAGCAGACTTATTACTTGGATTTTATTGCTAAGGCCAACAATCATGATTGTTGTCCTGATGGACATGACTTGTTGTCTGCATAGAGAAGACCTGTACCGGCTTGATCCTGTGTTGGCATTAGATTTATATCGTCAATACCTGACTTGAACACAGAACCTTGGAGGAAAAGGGGGAAATCAAGAATGTAGCCGAAATGTAACTCAAGAGGATATTATTATTATTTGTCGTGATTTCGGACGTGAACGGAATAATCATTGTTTATTGTACCGTGGTCCCGTGGGGAATGAACTTGTTATATTGTACCGTAGTCCCGTAGGGAATGAACATGATATATTGTACCGTGGTCCCGTAGGGAATGGACGGGATATATATTGTTGAGTTATGATAAGGTTTACATTAATTGATTTCAAAAACTTCTAGAATAGATAACCTAGAAATACAGATTTTAGGATACACATCACATACATACCGCTCACTATTTTATACCTGTGTTATTATTTACATTCATGTTTAATCATAGTATCATATCCTGGTTATTACTATTATTGTGATATTTATGACGCACTGACGTCTGGGTTTTGTATGGCTCAGTTCCTCTGACTTTATCGCAGGCAGATCAGGAGTACTTTAGTAAGCAAGCCGAGCAATGAGAAGCTAGATGTGTATTTTAAAGATGCTTAGTTTCTTTTATTTCCGTAGTTTTATTTTATCGATATGAGCCCATATTGGGACGTGATTCAGATACTATTGTTTATTGGATCTTGATTCGTTTCCACTTTATGCATTTCTTGATTTTATTTATTGTGGCAGATGGACATATGTTAGCTAGATTAGATTTTTACTGTTCTTGATATTCGATTGACAGCCGTAATGTGACTGTGGAGGGATGATTCCTTTCTACAGGTAGCATGGTTAGCTCTGTTACATGCCGTGTTTACGTATTTTGTGAAGCGGGGCGTGACATTGTGGAAGCGAAAAACGAAAATTCCAAGTGAGTATGATATCCTAACCCTAGATAACTATCCATAGTCACAAAGTTTGCAAAACACAAAATGGTAGAATGAAGAGAATACAACCTTTGAAACACTTTCATATGTTCCAATGGATGATCTTGGACTCTTTGCTAGGCTCCAAGTTATCTGGATCACGCTTGGTCTCCGATCGGTTTCGTCGAAGATGATCCACGTGAAGGCTTCCAGTGCTAGCTCCAACTTCATCAAATGAAGCAACTCTTATTTTATATTTGCTAGACATCAAATAAAAGAGATATAGAATATAAGAAATGAACTCTCAATCTTTCTTCTCTCTACTTGTGCTCTCCACTCCTTTCCTCTTTTCTTCTGGTCTTGGATGAGAGAGAAAATGCATGGTTGTTATCAATGAATACTCTCATATTCTCCTCATAAAACCATATTATTTGTTTTACATCCACTTGTCAGTTAAGATGAGAATGAGTGCCACCTTGCATCCACCTCATCTCATGACATGCAAAAAGAAAAATAAAAGAGAAAATGATATATAAATATATGTATATTACATATAATTATATAATAACTCATGGCATGTAACCATGCATGCACATAACATGTGACATAACATAAAAGAGGGAGAAATAATAATAACATAATAATACCAGTTTATATATGCACTGTCATATATAAATAATATCATTAAATCAACCCATGATTTAATGACCCGGTTCAATTATAATCCGGCTACTATTATGATCCACCCGATTAATACATGTAGTATCACATACACATGTTTAGTTGGACTCCTGCACGTATCGCCGTACGTGCACTATATCATTTTGATAGAATCGGAAAACCCTCTGTATGGGACTCTAAAGACTCGACAATACGCTGGAAGTAGGTCAGGATCATATCCGATTGATCCGAAACACTTTCAGATCAATTCCCTACCGGGTGAATCTACAAGCACGTCAGCGGTACTAGCTGTACGTAACGGCTATCCAGGTATTGAACAAAAAGCAGGTTGACAAGAAAGCCCATCCGTACCTTGCTAGACCCGACACTCACCGTACAGTCCGATCTCTTTGTCTAAGATTGTCGCATACCGGGCCTGGAAGGTGGAAACCGTCAAACTCCCAATAACTCGATAAGTCGTGCTAACGTCAAGCTCATGACCATCTGAGAAACTATTGATAACATTTATCTATAAATCTCGATTTTCTTGGCCAGGGACTTAAGGTGATAGCTAGCTGTGCACTGTGCAACATCAACTTCTTATACCGGAAGAGACGATTTCTATCGACCGCTCACTGCCTCCATGTGCTTCAGGACTGTACCAAACTAAAACCTATTTGAATGGCTCTTTAAAGTCGTGGTAGGGTAGTAATCAAAATACAGTGGGAACACACACAAGAAACCATGACAATTTTGGGTTTAGGGACTACCATGTACTCATGTCACCAGAGAAATGCTATCTGACGATTGGTATAATACCATTTAAGAGTTCTCGGCGAGTCCATCCAGTGTAACTCATCCAATGAGCACCTGTGTCACGCCCCGCTTCCCAGTGTACGGAGAAGTAGACGTGACAGGCCATGACGTATTTACTCAGAAGTAAACACGTTAAGTGTAAATAAGCAATATAAATGAATATACAAGAATAAAAAGAGATGTAATAACAACAACAACTTTTATTAACATTCTTTCTTTACATACAACTAAAAAGAAAAGTACAATGACAGAAAGCGACGCCTAAACAGTGGCATATGAACTGAAAAGAAAAATAAGTACAAGTAAAAGCCTAGAAGTCTGGCTCCTCTGTGAACTACTCCAAATCGTCCTGTCTGGGCTCGATCTTCCGAGAATCGGGTCCTCCTGACGAATATTCCAAAAAAAGAAGAGATAGGATTGTCGTCAGCGAACTAGCGCTCGGTAAGTCCCAAAAATAAGATAGAATAAAACAGGTAAATAGGTGAGAACTGGTAATATAAACAGGTATATGTTTGCTATACTGACGTAGTTGTTTGTAGCTTGGTACAGAAGGTATCAGTGTATACGAGAGGAGTCCAACTTTCCCCATGGACTATGGTAACTCGTAGTACAAGGCCCCGTCAAGACCACAGGACAATAGCAATGGATGTTCATGTAGGTGTCTTTTAGTGTCCATCATCGTGCCACTTTTAATACATTCCGTACCAGTCTACCCCTTTAAACCCCGTAATGTATATTGTATTGATTGGTAATTATCAGACTTGCCGAGACTATGGTATAAGTTGTTTATGTAAACAGTTTCGGGATTTAATCAAGTATTCATGTAGTCAAGTCAAGTCATAGCCATGGTTCGCTTAAGTCAAGTCATGTTTGTATGTTGATATTGTTCTGGTATTAATGTTCAAGTTCAAGTATACACGTTAGTATATTGGATTCATGTTGAATTGGATCCATGTTTGTATTGGATTCTGGTTGGATTCAGATTGAGTTAAACTCAGATTGATTTAGACTCAAACTCGAGTCAGACACTTTAAACAGATTTGGATCCTGAATTAGGTTTAGGAGTTATCGGTAACTGTTGCGCATGGACGGTAGGATTTGTGTCTTTTTCGAAGACAATTTCTATTGATAACCCGTTAAGTTTTTCTACCTTAAATAGGCAAGCACTCACTTTTTTCGGCTCTCTGAGGCTCAAGAGAATTGATCCCGCCTAAACCTATATTTACTAAGGTCCTTAATGTAATTTATATAACTCGGGGGGTTTTATGAAAAATATTTTGTATACTTTCAAAATAAATCTCGAGTATTTATTTATCGTATTTAGGGTTTTCATGGATGTAACTTTTAAGATTTGAGGGATTTAGTGAATATTAACCTAGCTTGTATAGTTCATGGTATTTAAGTGTAAAACTTGTCTTGTATTGATACTTGGTGGTATTTTGGTGAAACTTGTCATTCTTTTATCTTTTTAGAAAACATGGAATTTTATTATATATTAAAAATATATGGTTTGATAATATTTATATAATTATTAAAAATTAATTTTATTTATTAAGTAGAAAATCTCGTTTTTCTTAAAAAAATCGTATTAAAATTCTTTCGAGATCGTATACTCCATGAGGAGGTCTGCATCTCGCTCTACTAGTCCCGAGGATGTGCAATAATCCGCACCATCCAATACCGGGTTCCCCAAAATGGGTTGTAGAGACATAATCGCAAAGAATTTGATAACACCATTTAAAGAATACCGAGTTTTTATAGTTCAAGGTATTTTGATGAAAAGTCGTATTTTGCCACAAAATTTATGCCTCAAGAGAATCTTTCTATGTCAATATGTGTGTATGTGAGAGGTAGGTCATTACCTCATGAAGTTTTCTAAAGGTATGCTAAGCAAAGTGTTTAAAAGATAACGTATATAAACTTCATGGTATTTAAAAGTAAAAGCTTAATTAAAATTAATTAACATGGAGTTTTAGAGTGAAAGTTGTTTCTAAACCTTTATAATAGTGTTACAAATATTGTGTAAAAGTTTTTTGAACAATATGTAAATGAAAAGTGAGATTATAGAGTTTAGAAGACTTACATCGGTAATAACTCCACTTACCGATATTTTGTTTTGAAAAGAGAATTTAGCGAAGAATGGGAGGAATTATAAGGAACTTACAAGCTAGGAAGAGAGAGGAGAGGTAGAGGAAGATATCTTATCCTTCGTGACATCGTGGGGTTGCCGGAATCGCTTCTAATTCTCGCCGGAATTTGACCTTGGGCTAACTCCACTTGTACTCTTCTTGGACTTGAGAATTTTTAATAATTTTGACTAGAGATTTCAGAATGAGGAGGGGCTAGGGTATGGGGTTGTATTTACAGGATGAAATTAGGGTTTTGAAATTTAAAGATTGAATTAAAAGGCATTAAAAATTAGATTAATGGATGAAATTGAAGTCTCTGTTAATTTGCAGAGAAAACAAACAGTATGGGGTAGGCCAAAAGTCTAGTGTGCAGAGAATGGAGACTTTTCCCCATGGGGGACCCGATGCCGCCAGCCTATTTCCCGATCTCGCCGGCCATTTGGTGTCGGGGGACCGTCAGATGATTGCCACGTGTTCATCTCAGTTCATACAACATTTTGCATATGTTAGATTTCTCTGACTTTTCATTTTTACGTGTATTGCACGTATAAACTTTTGGGCTTCTAAAAATTTAAAAGAAAAATCAGTAAAAATAATATGTGGCTGATGGGATTCGAACACAGGGGCTACGTCACAGCAGTGCAAGGCTTTACCAATGAGCTACAAGTGCTTTCTTGCTGTTCTTAAACAAGAATAACTTTTAAATTGTGCCCAGACTTGCAAACTCCTTTCTATATTTTAAGAAGAAAAATTTTGTACAGAAAATTCAGTGTCGTTACAACCTGTATACAATCTTCAGTGTCAAACATTGTCACGCCGCACTTCCCAAAATACATAAAATCGGGAACATAACAAAGCCAGCCATGCTACATACGATAAGGAAATATCCTCGCATAGTCACATTACGACTGTCAATCAGTAATCAAGAGCAATAATATAACTATCTATTTCTAAACATGTCCAATAGCCACAAACGATAACAGAAAATAGTAGCGGAAGCAATAAAAATCCAAAGAATAACTAACCATCAATGAGATGGTGTCACGCCCCGCTTCCCAGCATACGAAATCGGTGACGTGGCAAGCCCGCAACATATTTACTAAGAAATAAATACGTTAAGCGTAATTAAGCAATATATGTATAAAATGCACAAGAATTTACAAGAGATATAAAATAAACAGTAACTTTTATTGACATTCATCTTTACATTACAACTGCTTTGAAAAGGAAAGATACAATGATATAAAGCAATGCCTAAACAATGACATACAAACTGAAATAAGTACAAGATTAACTAGAAGTCCTGCTGGGCAGTGAACTGGTCCAAGTCCTCATAGCTCGGCTCGATCTCCTGAGAGTCCGGTCCTCCTGACGAATATTTCAAAAAGATAAATAGACAGGAATGTCGTCAGCAAACTAGCGCTCGGTAAGTCTCAAAAGAAAGAAAGGAATATAGCAAGTAATGAGAATTAAACTGGTAAGTTGTACATGTATAAGATTGCTATTATAACGTAGTTGTTGTAGCTTGGTACAGAAAGTATTTGTGTATATGAGAGAAGTCCATCTTACCCCGTAGACTATGGTAACATGTAGTACAAGGCCCCATCAAAACCCACGGGACAACGGCACGAGAGTTCATATAGGTGTTTGTTCATACCATAATATTGCATTATTATATTCCCCATTCTTATTCTTTTTATAAATAAACAGGTGCTTTTGACGCATGTCTGCTACATATTACAGGTTACAGGTTCTTGGAGCGAAAACAGTGAAAACGATGAAAAGACAATGCAAAAGTGGACTTTGACCAACAAACAGAAGACTCTTGATCAAGCCTACATCAAAAATAAAATTCACAAAGTACAAGGCAACGCAAGGTCCAAGATTACAAAGCAAACGGTTAAAAGTCCACTGCAATTGTTCACTGGAGATCTGGAAGAAATAGAGAAGCCAAATTGAATAAAGATCCAAAGAAATAAAAAGCCCAAGAAGCCCAGAATCAGTTCCAAAATTTCCAGACATAAGATTTTACCAAAGCTTGAAGTCTACTTTGACTAGGTCTTCCTAAGGATATTTTGGTAAATGTAGACGTGCGAATCAATTGTAACCTAGGGTTTCCTATCCTCTATAAATAGGAACTCTAAATCATTGTAAAGGTTATGCCTCCATATGCCTCCCTTCATTAATAAATTTTAGAATTCTTTTGGAGAGCATCGGTGCCTCTTTTCAATTCATGAATTCAGAACTGACAACTCTGTGTTAATGTTTGGAGAGAGCCATCTGTAAGTAGTTTTATTTAATTTCTCTAGTTTAGATTTTAATTCCTTGCCCTAGTTCGATAGTTAGATCTTTAATTCCTTGCCCTAGTTAAATTTAATTCTTTGCCCTAGATAAATGATAGATTTAGTTTTTAGATTTAATAAGAAATCCGAACACCCATCGGAATTAACTCGTTTGAGCGACTAGGAAATTCACAACATCCTTGTGGATCGACCCGTACTCACCGGCTAGCTGCAAAGCGACGCCGTTCTTGATTGCGGTTAATAGATAGTTTTTTAGACCAAATCAAATGGCGTCGTTGCCGGGGATGGCGTGTTATTTCCTTTTTGCAATTTCGGGTTAATCAAAATTCAAAAAATCATAAAAATCAGAAAAATATAAAAATATAACATCTGTTATTTTTGGAAAGGGTATTTTTGTGTGAATTTTGCAGGATCTACGAACAAATTCGGATCTGGAAATCTACAGAGATCAAAACAGCAAATATCAAATCCTAACAAACAGAGGAATATCACAATAGACAACAGAAGAAATTTGGAGGACCGAGTCAACAAGAAGAATCGCGGTGATCTAGTAAAAAAAAAACTATCGATTCTACCATCCCGCGGCAGATCCGCGGTCGGAGGCGCAATTCGCGGCGGTTCCGCGGTAGAGGCGACAGATCAGTTGCCCAAAAAAGGACAGAAGCGCGAAAAAAAACAGTTCCGACACTGAAAATCTCTGTGAGTTTTCTCTCTCCTCCTTTGCAAATCTCGATATATCTTCTGTAAAATTTGCCTGCAGGATTTCTTTGCGCTTAAAAAATCTTTTCCCTTCCAAATAACAAATCTCTGCAGGATTCTTTGCGCCGCAAATAAAATAAAAATCTTTGATTGCAAGTGATTTACTGTTTTGCATATTTTTAAAACTGACTTTAAGGGGCTTTTGACCAATTCAGATTGGGTGGGGATTTCATCACCCTTCCCAGGACCCCAGAAATCACATAAGGCATATGCATTGACCATCTATTAATTAAAAAATACTAGACTCAGCCCTAAGGACTTCGAGCTCAATAGGACAGAGGACTAGTTATAGGCATCAGCCGTTTATCCTAACCTGACTTTGCGGTGTCTAGGCAAGTGTGTCAAGGCAAGTGGTTACTTAATTAGGACCGCTACTTGTAGCGGGGAGCCTCCCACTTACCTGGCACTTACCTGGCCGCAATTGTCGGTGAAGAGGCGGTTTGAGGTCCTATTTCTAGCCCTTTGGAACAGTTAGGAGCTGTCTAGCTGACCTAGGTGACCGTAGATCTAGGCCTGATTGTTTATTTCTGGTTGATTGCATTTGTGTCTAAGCCCTTATTGAAAATTTTTGCAAAACAAATAATAAAAAAAAATAAAAGGAATTTTTTTTTTATAAAAAGACTTGCAACTTTTGTCGCTAAGAAATCCGTGCACTTTAATTTTCTTTCTCTTCTCCTTCTTCAATCATGGGTACCCCATATCATAAATCTCTTGCCGAACTTTGGTATCCCGAACCTAACTTTGCGTCGTACGTCAATTGTTTCGGTCGATTTAAGGCAGATCCCTCCGTGCCCAAAATTTCTTTGAAAGATCGAATAGAAGCGTCTAGGAGAAACGGTTCGACTTCACAACCCACTTTGTGTCAACCATGTCAACCTTCACCACCTTCGTATGTTGATGGCACTTTTTCAAGTCCAGCTGTAACTCCTAAACCGATGTCCATTGCTGAGCATATTGCTCAATCTCGTAGCTGATCTTTCACCCCTCTCCACACATCTAGTTCTAGGGATCAACAAGTCCATTCATCTTTTTATCCACATGTTGATCCTAATCTTGTCCAACCACCCACTTCCTACCAGTCCTACCCGACTTTCCCACCGTCACTAGACACTGTTTCTATACAGCCTTTTGGGAGTTTCACATATCCACACAATTTCGAATCTTTTACCGAAACCCCCTTACCACCCAAGTCTAGTTTGGAACAGTCGTTGGAAGCTTATATTGCAGCAACAAAAAAAATGACTAGGAATGTGGAAGTGTCCATAGCCGCCCTTATGCAACCTGCTGAACCGGTAGCTAGTTTCCAACTAGCTTCAAATTTTTCAATGTATAAGGAAGCGGTTGGACAGAGTGAGAATGTGAGAGGATTTCCAAATCAAACCTACCCATACCCAACTGAATCCAACAACTCCAATTTTCAAACATGTGTCTAAAATGATGAGTTGTGCGACTTTGTAGGGCTTGATTTGCTAAATTGTGAGGAACCCCTTTCGAGTGAAACCGCACCTAATCTGTTTGACCTTTACACCTCCAATCTAGAACCTAAATCGATAAATATCCATGCTTTTGATGAGGTGTCAGAAAAAATTGATTTTCACTTGATTGAGGATATAGACGCCGGGAAAATTTCGGATGATGAACCTGTCGATTTGATTGAACTTTTATGTCCAATTCATCATCCCGAACCCTTAAATGTTTCTCCTGAACTTCATATGCGTCTTGATTTTGATGATAATGGCATGGATGAGTTAAATATTGAGGAGAATTATGAGGATAGTATTGAGGAGAGTAGTGAGGATAATATTGAGGTTGAACCATTTTTGTTTGATGTGTCGGATTTTCCAATTCATCCTCTTGAACCTTTACCTAAATCACCCTCCCTCCTTTCCATCGTCCAGACCACGCACAAGATCACGCTTGACGACTGTGAGCTTGAAAACTTTTACTTTGAATCTGACACAGTTCTCACTGCCGATAACACGTACGAGTGTTTCACTTTTCCGGACGATGTTGATGACTTACCGCCCGAGTTTGAGTCCTTTACATTTTCAGATGAGTTAGTTGAACCATCAGACTCGGTTGTTTACAGTTGTTTCGAACCATTGATGGAATCTTTCCAATTCGAGACAGTTTACTACGGTGAGAATAAGACTATCCCTAATTCACTCCCTTCCCTACCTTCCATTGTTCCGACCGTGTAAGTGACCGTTACGCTTTCACCTCCTATACCAAGTTCGGAGTACCCATGCTTTCTTGCGAATCTTGAGGGATTTGACCCCATTTCTCGACGGGTTGATAGGTTAGCACAATCGCTTTTAACACATCGGTCATCACAAATTGTGCTAATTTATTCACTCGATTTACACCCTCAAGATCGTACTCTACTTCTTTCTCTTTTCCGCCATTCTTCTCCCCCACCGAGACCGTATCCCGTTTTTACCTCCACACGGTCTCATGTGCTTCTCATCTCTTTTCTTTCCACTCCATTCTTTCACCAACTCGACCATTACCACGGTAAGATTTTTGAATGGTTGGTGCTAACCTTTGGCTTGTGTAAGGCCAAGCTTAAGTGGGGGGAACCTTGTTGTATATATGTATATATATTTTTGTTTTCTTTTTCTATAAAAAAATAAAAAAAATTCAAAACATTAAAAAATATATTTAAAAAATTTATAAATAAATAAACAGGGGAGTGCCAGCATTTTGACCCTCTTGGTGTAGCATGACAGTGAGGACACTGTCAAGTTTAAGTTTGGGGGTATGCTTGGTAAGTCTTCTTCCTTCACATTCATTTGTGTATATTTTTGCATTTACATACTTATTTGAAAACCCATAAAAAATTGAAAATTTTTGAAAATTTATAAAAATTATTGTATTCAATTTTGGCTAATTGACTTGAGTTTGACAAATAGGTCAACTGGCTAGGAACAACTAGATCTTAGACTTAGTAAATTAAAAATCCTAAAAATAACCTTCTTTAGAGTTTAACGGTAGAAAGTGTATGTCTTTGTAGTTTATTTAGAAATAGGCAAATTTTGAGTTCACTTTTTGGGCTAAGTTAAAACAAAGGAAAAGTATTGATATTTTTACTAGAGTATAAGTTTGAAAAATAATTCCTAGCTTAAGTCTAGATTCTGAAAATGTATATCCTACAATCTGCACAATCACGCATCTTGAAACTTGGAATAGTAGAGGAGACCTTGAAATGCTCTTATCTAAAGTCCTTAGTACGAAAAAAAATATATACAAGTGTGAATAAATAATAAAAAAATGAACACTGGTTTTTGTAATTACTTGAGGCTGCAAAAATAGAAAAAATATTTAGCGAGGGTGCTTCATCACCTAGTGCCTTAGACCAACTGGTTTGGGAGTCACTGCTAAAGCCTTGGGTGTTGCAAGACTAGGAATTACGCTTTAATGTGCAAACACATCTTGTAATCGGTTGTTGGTACCTCAAGAAGTATTAACGGTCGCATGAAGGATGTGTAAGCAAAAATCCATTTAAATTCACCAACTAATTAGTACTTTGGACAACGGACAAGAGTATGATTGCTTGATTTGAATTTCCAAGTGTAGGGGTGATTTATACACACACGTAGGGATATGTGATTGGAGTTTAGATGAGAGAAAGGAGTGAAGAATAGAACTTGTATCTTTAATAGAGTTGATAAAAATTCCTAAGTGGAGATGGAACCATAGAAGGAAAACTTAAGAAATGCCGAAAGCTAAGTAGGTCTGCAGAACATATATAATCTTAAGTTAGATGATGAGGAAGTATGAAGAATATGGGTGGATAATTTGCAAGTCGAAGATAATAGAGTTCCTTGTTAGAAACCCTAATTGGAGAACAAAAGTCGAAAAGCCGAATTGATAGGATTTTGTGGGTAGTATCCGCTGAAAACCCTCAGGAGACAACACTCCTCCTACTAGGGACACCTAGAGGTTTAACGGCTTGTTGCACGAGCTCAGTGCAATCGTGTTTCCCAGTGAAAGTGCGGTTAGGTTTTTTGTAGAGAATAAAAAATAAGTTTGCTCGAGGACAAGCAAAAGATAAGTTTGGGGGTATTTATTCACACCATAATATTGTATTATTATATTCCCCATTCTTATTCGTTTTATAAATAAACAGGTGCTTTTGACGCATGTCTGCTACATATTACAGGTTACAGGTTCTTGGACAGAAAACAGTGAAAATGATGAAAAGACGATGCAAAAGTGGACTTTGACCAACAAACAGAAGACTCTTGATCAAGCCTACATCAAAGATAAAATTCACAAAGTACAAGGCAATGCAAGGTCCAAGATTACAAAGCGAACGGTTAAAAGTCCACCGCAATTATTCACTGGAGATCTGGAAGAAACATAGAAGCTATTTTAATAAAAGAACCAAATAATAAGGAAGCCCAAAGATTCAAGGCCCAATACTTCCTTTTAAAGAGACAGGGACATAAAATTTTACCAAAGCTTGGAGTCTACTTTGACTAGGTCTTCCTAAGGATATTTTGGTAAATGTAGACGTGCGAATCAATTGTAACCTAGGGTTTCCTATCCTCTATAAATAGGAACTCTAAATCATTGTAAAGCCTATGCCTCCATATGCCTCCCTTCATTAAAAAATTTTAGAATTCTTTTGGAGAGCATCGGTGCCTCTTTTCAATTCATGAATTCAGATCTGACAACCGTGTGTTGATGTTTGGAGAGAGCCATCTGTAAAGTAAGTAGGTAATTTCAATTCTTGCCCTAGGTAATTTTTCATTCTCTGCCCTAGATTAAATTTAATTCCTTGCCCTAGTTAGATAGTTAGATCTTTAATTCCTTGCCCTAGTTAAATTTAATTCTTTGCCCTAGATAAATGATAGATTTAGTTTTTAGATTTAATAAGAAATCCAAACACCCATCGGAATTAACTCGTTTGAGCGACTAGGAAATTCACAACATCTCTGTGGATCGACCCGTACTCACCGGCTAGCTGCAAAGCGACGCCGTTCTTGATTGCGGTTAATAGATAATTTTTGAGACCAATCAAATGGTATGGTCTCTCCAAACATCAACACAGGGTTGTCAGATCTGAATTCATGAATTGAAAAGAGGCACCGATGCTCTCCAAAAGAATTCTAAAATTTATTAATGAAGGGAGGCATATGGAGGCATAGGCTTTACAATGATTTAGAGTTCCTATTTATAGAGGATAGGAAACCCTAGGTTACAATTGATTCGCACGTCTACATTTACCAAAATATCCTTAGGAAGACCTAGTCAAAGTAGACTCCAAGCTTTCGTAAAATTTTATGTCTCTGTCTCTTTAAAAGGAAGTATTGGGCCTTGAATCTTTGGGCTTCCTTATTATTTGGTTCTTTTATTAAAATAGCTTCTATGTTTCTTCCAGATCTCCAGTGAATAATTGCGGTGGACTTTTAACCGTTCGCTTTGTAATCTTGGACCTTGCATTGCCTTGTACTTTGTGAATTTTATCTTTGATGTAGGCTTGATCAAGAGTCTTCTGTTTGTTGGTCAAAGTCCACTTTTGCATCGTCTTTTCATCATTTTCACTGTTTTCTGTCCAAGAACCTGTAACCTGTAATATGTAGCAGACATGCGTCAAAAGCACCTGTTTATTTATAAAATGAATAAGAATGGTGAATATAATAATACAATATTATGGTGTGAACAGTGTCTCTTAGTGATCATCTCGTGCCACACTATACATTCCGTACCAATCTACCCTGTCAACCCTGCGTAATGTATTAATTATATTATAAGTCTTACCGAAACCATGGATACAAGTTGTTCAAGTAGTCAGGTTCGGGATATAAGCTTGTAGTCATGTCAAGTTATAGCCATGGTTCGGTCAAATCAAGTCTTGTATTCAGGTTTGATATACATGTTAGAGTTTGAATTCATGTTTGAATTAGATTCTGGTTTGAGTTTGGATTCAAGTTTGATTTAGACTCAGACTTGAGTCAGACACTTGTAACTGATTTAGATCCTGAATTAGGTTCGGGAGTTATCGGCAACTGCTGCATATGGACGGCAGGATTTGTGTCTTTTTCCAAGACAATTACCATTGATAACACCGTTAAGTTTTCTACCTTAAATAGACAAGCACTCACTTTCTCCGGCTCTCTGGGGCTCAAGAGAATTGATCCCGCTTAAACCTATATTTACTAAAGTCCTTAAATGTTGTTTTATATAACTCGAGGGTTTTTTATAAAAATATATTTTAATATAATAAAAAATAAATCTCGAGAAGTTATTATATTATTTAGGGTTTTCATGAATGTGAATTTTAAGGATTTGAGATATTTTAGTGATAATAGTTTAGCTTGGAAAGTTTATGGTATTTTGCTGTAAAGCTTGACTTTTGTTTGTATCATGATGGTATATTGATGAAACCTGTAATTCTTTCTTTTGAAAATTATAAGGTTATTATATTTTGAAAATATATGTATTTTGTAATATTTATATAATTATTAAAAATTAAAATTTTAATTAAGTAGAAAACTTCATTTTTCTTAAAAATCGTATCAAAAAACCTTTCGAGACCGAATGTTCCGTGAGGAGGTCTGCATCTCGCTCTACTAGCCCAAAGATGTGCGATAATCCGCACCATCCTATAGCGGGTCCCCTAAAAAGGGTTGTAGATGCTTATTTGCAAAGGAATTTTAAAATACAATTCTAAAGAAAACTGTTTTTTTATAGTAAATGGTATTTTAATGTAATATTGTGTTCGTAACTAAAATTCATACAAGGGTATATCGTGCTATGGAACCATGTGTGTATGTGAGAGGTAGGTTGTTACCTCGTGAATTTTCCTAAAGGTATGTTTAAGAAAAACATTAAAAGATGATATATACAAACTTCATGGTATTTTAATATAAATGTTGATTTAAAGTTATTTTGCATGTTATTTTTTTATTAAAAGTTGATTCTAAGTATTGGTTTTATATTAACAAGCATGGTGTAGAAATATGAATGAAGAATATGTAAGAAAAAGTGGAATTTTCTAGGGTTTAGAAGAAGATGTCGGTATTAACTCCACTTCCGACATATGTTTTGAAAAGAGACTTTTAAAGAAGAAGGAGAGAGATTGGGAGAGACATACTAGCTAGTTAGGTTAAGAGAAGGTAGAAGGAGGGAGGGTTGTCGTCATGGCGTCACGGGGTTGCTGGAACTTTGCTTCGATCTTCGCCGGAAGTTGATATCTTGCTAACTCCACTTTTACTCCTCTTGTACTTAGAAAATTTTGAGAATTTTGGCTATAATTTTCAGAATGATGAAGGGCTAGGGCATGGGGTAGTATTTATAGTATGGAATTAGGATTGTGGAATTAAAAAGATGAATTAAAATGATGATAAATGGGGAATTGAAAGGTCTCTGTTTGATTGCAGAGTAATCAAATAGTGCAGGGGAGTTAGGGGTAGGGGAAAAGACTTGTGTGCAAAGCACGGGTACCTTTGTCTACGGTTCACCCGTCGGTACCGACCCAACTAGGGTTTCCACCGGTCGATTTGTGGAGGGGGGCCGGTAGATTGAAGCCACGTGTTCATGTCTGTATTAACTCTCTTTTGCACATGTTTGATTTCTTCAGATTTTTTATTTTTATGTGCATTGCACGTGTAAACTTTTGGGCTTCCAAAAAGTTTAATAAGAAAAATAAAAAAAATAATGTGTCTGATGAGATTCGAACACAGGGGTTACGTCACAGCAGTGCAAAGGCTTTACCAGTGAGCTACAAGTGGCTTCTTGCTATTATTTAACAAAGTTAACTTATAACTCAATCTCAGGCTGTATAACTCATATCTGTATATTAAACTGGAAAATTTCGTACAGTAAATTCAGAGCCTTTACAGATGGTCATCACTGATCGGCTATCCTGTCGAAATACTCACATGCTAAGTCAAATATCTGGGCCATGCAAAACCCAGACGTCAGCGCGTCATAAATATCATGATAATAGTAATAACCGGAACAATGTGCTATATAGGATGTCACATGCAAAATAAGATATATGTATAAACAAACAATCACATATGTTATAACAGCCTGCTATAGGTATGTCACGTGTATCCTAAAGTCTGTGTTTCTAGGTTATCTATTCTAACGGTATTTGAAACCAATTAATATAATACTCCTCGTAGCTCAACAGAATATATCCCGTTCATTCCCCACGGGACCACGATACAATATATCCCGTTTATTCCTCATGGGACCACGGTATAATAAACAATGGTTATTCTGTTCACGCCCGGAATCACGGCAAACAATAATATCTTTTTGAGTTACATTCTTGATTTTCCCTTTCCCCCAGGTTTCGTTTTCAAGTCAGGTATCAATAGAGTGTCTACCTAATGCCAACACAGGATAATCAGGTACATGTTATATCTATCTAGACAATAGGTCACGTCCATCAGGACAACAAGTCAGGATTGTTGGCATCGGTAAGTATCACAGTCAATTGGTACTAGCATGACAACGGTAATAGTAACAGGATGGTAAGGTACCAGTCATGAATTTGTATAAAGGCATGTTAGGGATGATGTAATCAGTCAGATAAGGTATCTAATTCACAATCATATATTCCAATCAAATCATGGTATACAATATGCAATACAGTTATAACCGAAAATCGGTAAACACTAACAGATATAGATTAACAAGCGTGTCATGAATAACGTAATCATATCATATACAAGACCAAGATAATAGCATTAACAGTGATAGAATATTCAATCCGATTAATAACTATAAAAGTGGTTTTGATTAACCATGCATAAGAAAGTTTCGTTCAAAAATTCAGTATCACCCTGATTTGTAAAATAACTTAAAAATAACAAACGTCCTCCAAAAGGGATGTGTCATATATCAAAATAAAGCTAATTCAATAAGATTTTCATTTTTATAAGTTAAAATATTTCAGGTTATTCCTAAAAAAAGTTATGAATGTTCGAAATTGAAAACTTGCTGCTGGAATATCCCTAGACAGCAGTTCAGAGGTAATTTCATTTAAAGTTTATGTTATTTAAACAATTTATTTTGTGAGTAAATATTTCATAGGGTTATAGTATTCTGAGTTAGCTTCGTAATGAACTAAAAAAACATATAGCTCTCGCTTTCTTTGCTTATTCCAATACTGGGATGGCCCTAATAATTTTTGTATGATTTATAATGAATTTTATAAGGTAAAGTGTGCAATAAATTTCAGATTTGCCGTATCCGCTTGGTGACGACGTTTTATGTATAAGCTATAATATTTTCAAACTATATTTTGCATAACGTTATAAAATGCAGATTATAAATTAGTTAATGATATACGGATTATATAGATATAAACGGTATAATAATAATAAGAAAAATATTACGACGATATATATATATATATATATATATATATATATATGTATACATACACTGTATATTATAAAACTAATTAATATTAAATAACTACGGTGTATAAATTATATAGATATAGTTGTATGATGATAATAATAATAATAGTACGGCAATATATAAGTAAATTGCGTAAAGCATAGCACATAGCAAGTTGTAAACTTGTCTCGAAAAAAACGCGATGAACGGAAGCAACATGACGCTATATAAATCAGCACCAAGTTTTGATGGCTCAGTTAAGGTTTTAGGATGCAGCTGAAGTTGCTTCGACGAGAATGGATGTGGGCTTGAAGAACGAAAAAGGAGAATATATAAATTTATGAGGGAGGGATTTAGTTAGAAGAAAGAGAGAAAGAGATATGTTATATGGAGAGAGAGAGAGAGAGAGAGAGAGAAGATGAGGCAGAAAGAGAGAGAGTTTTCTGTTTTATAAAATGTAAAGTATATAATAGTATATATATATATATATATATATATATATATATATATATATATATATAGAATAGTTTATATTAGGTTATAAATATATATTATATTTTAATACTTCTAAAGATAATATCAAACTACATTCCGTCTCCACCAAAATCTCACAAAAATATATTTTGGAAAAATAATATATATACATAACCTTTCTAACCATAATGTAAGAATATTATTTAAATATCTCATACCCCTTATTTAAGATTTTAAAAGAATTTAAATATATTTGAATCTACAAAATATTTGGTATTCAGATTCTATTAGATTTAAGCGTAATAGATAAAAATAAAAATAAAACATGGGATGCATAAACATATGATGGCAGTTAACAAATATAAATTATCCTTAACGTGTGGCTACCAGAAAATATAATCATATGATTTAGATATTTTACACACACACACACAGTATACTAGATTCACATAGATTTAGTTTACAGATAAATATTAATAAAATATAACCATGAGTTTCACACATGCGGGTCGGGTCGAATAACCATTTTTACTATTCAAATCAATCGCAACCCAAATAAAAAAAATATAAAGCAATATTTCAAATATCGATTAGTGTCGTATGAACGTGCTAGGGTGTTACAAACACCAATGTCTATGAAATCAACCATCGCCCCTTACGGGGTCAAGAAACGTATACACTAGTGATTGATCTGTAAAGTGTGTGTAGTAACCACAATCAATAACGGTGTCGCGTATAGCTAGACCGAGATGAGTACGGGTCGTCCTCAGGGATATGTGGAATCTTTCAATCTTACTTTAGACGTGTTGAAAAAGAGGAAGGAGAGAAGAATAAAGAATAGTGGAGAATGGTTTCTAGATCTCCGTCAAAACACGGATGTATATAATAGATCTAGTTTAATTACGGATATAGATTTTATAAGAAGAGGGCTTGTAGGGTTTGTTCGGATTTAGTAGTCATAGATGACTAATAAAGATTACTCATTTTATCTATTGATAAATTTAATACTAGATAGATAGTGATGAATGAGGATTAGGGTCCTTGGAAGAAACTAGGGTTTCCCCACTATTGACCCTTGTCCTTTCATTGATCACTATTCATGTCTAGCCCTTAACAAAATAATTGTTAATCTGATCTCAAATCGTGGTCGAAATCAGCAATAAATTGGTAGCGCGCCCGATAAGGATGTTATCATTTATTTTGCTAAAATTTATAAACTTCATAAGACTTAAAAGAAGTTAAAATATTTTCTCATCTATTGTTCTATCCTAATCCTACGAACCCTATCAAGCGGAGAATTACTCGCGCGCATGATGGAGATAGAATTACGGATAGAGATGAAATTCATAATGTAACTAAATAATTAAACTAATTAAACTAAAGATCTACCTTTATTAATCAACTTCACAGGTACAAACTTCAAGTTTAGATTATAAGAGGAAGAAGAAGTTGCTCTCGATCTCTGCCTTGTCGGATGTAGATGTTCCGTCGAGTCTCACATCGCTTTATCACGTCGAATCTTGGACCTATCTTGGATCACTTGTTCTTTGACAGTGATTAGCTTGTGTAAAAGATTGATGATTTCTAAGTTTAGCTCTCGGTCCTTTATATAGCCCCAAAGCCAGAAACTAAAGATCCCCAGAATTAGAATTAGTTGTAGCAAATCCAACCTGAAAATCTCAACTCCTGACTTGATGAATCGGCCGCGGATCCGCCGCATATCTCAAGATTTAGGCGCGGATCCGCGGCTGTTTGGTGGGACCTTGGCTTCAAATTTCTGGGGCTTTATTCTTGTGACACATGGAGATTGAGCTGATGTCTGGAACTTGAAAATATTTCCTGAGTCTCTTCCAGTATTGATTCTTCGATTTTATCTAACTTCATCGGCAGATTTCTGATTCCCGATATCTCAACATCTCGATCTCCTGACATGAACTAAACCTTGCACAATATCTCAATGAATAATGTTACTAACATTTGGTATTTTTGAGATATTATCCTAACCAATTTGATATGATATTATATTTTAAGAATATTGATTAAGGATATTTGATATGATATACATATTTAAATTATCAAAATATTATATAAATATTATATGCATACATTTTCCTTCATAATATTAATTATAATATATAAACATATGAAAATAGTATTTTTACAGATAAACTCTCATATGTGTTATATTTATAATAAACATCTTTAGATATTTAATAATAGTAAGGAAAATGTCAAATCAAATGTGCACTTTTATCAACTGAACAAATACCCCCAAACTTAACTTTGATCGTCCCGAGCAAACTAGTTATACAAGAGAAGGAGAAAGAAAAAGAAAAACCTAAGTAGCATACTTTCGTAGGCAACACGATTGCACTGAGCACGTGCAACAAGCCATTAAACCTCTAGGTGTCCCTAGTAGGAGGAGTGTTGTCTCCTGAGGGTTTTCAGCGGATTACACCCACAAAATCTTATAATAAAAGAAAGATAGTGAAAGTTACATACAAAGATAAAAACTATAAAAGAAAGAACTTGAAAATAAGAGTTTCCAACTATACTAGTTTTTCGGTTGTCATGAGCCCTATCTTAATGGTCGTGAAAAATTTTTAGAAATCACATCATCCTTCAGTAAAACATCATCTTTAGTTTTCCTCCATATCTTTCCTCCAAACATTGATCATATACCTCTACGTGTGTGTAAAAGACATCCCTACACTTAGAGAATTCAATTCAAGCTATCATACTCTTGTCCATCTTTCTCAGTACTTTTTAGTTGGTGAATATTTTAGATAAAATTTCTCACACATTCTTCATCCAACCGTTAATACTTCTTGAGGTACTAATCAACCGATTAAAAAATGTGCTCGCGTATTAAGACGTAATTCCTCGTCTTGCAACACCTAAGGCTTAGCAATGGCTCCCAAACTAGTTGGTCTAAGGTACTAGGTGATAAAGCACCCTCGCTATATATTTTTTTTATGCTGCCTTAAGCAATTACAAAACCAGTGTTCATTGTTTTCTTCACCACTTATATTTTATTTTATTTTCCTTCATACTAAGGCTTTTAGACAAGAGCATTTCAATATATCCTCTACTATCCCAAGTTTTGAGATGTGTATAAGTGCGTATAGTAGGGTATCAACGTTCAAATGTTTGATCTTAAGAATATGGACTATTTTCAGACTTATTTTTATTCTCAGATTAGTAATTTCCTTCATCTTACTAACCCTTGGGACAACGGCTTATAACTACTTATTGCTAGCTTCGTTTAAGAAAACATATAACTTTCTTGCTTTTCTCAAACTATTCTAATCTTTCATATGTAAATTTTCATTATCAAATTTTTTGTTTGTGCTTATATATAGTATAATGCAAAGTAATGCGTGAATAAGCACAAACCTCCCCCAAACCTGTTTACAGCAGTATCCCCACTGATGTTATCTGTTAAGCTTAAAAAAACTGTAGACTTGGGAGGAAAAGTTAGTAACGGGGACATGAAATAGTGAAAGTAAAATTCTCCCCCAAACTTATTTTTTTGGCTCACAATAAAAAATTTCTTTTCATTCAAGAGCCAAAAGATTCTCCCCTCCTCAAACTTGAGTAAAATATTATTAAGCATTTAAAATTATGAGGGGGTTAAAGTTATTGGTCAAAGTAAAGCCTTACAAAGACCAAAAGTCAACACCAACCATTCAAATATTTTATCGATGTAACGCACTGGTTGGTGGAAGATCAGAGATTCGAAGAAGTGGGGAGATAGGAGGCGGTATAGTTTATGTCTCGGTTGATAGAAACGAAACAGTGACGGTGAACGAAAATGAGAATGTGAATGATTAGGAATGGGAAGAATGGTCACATTCTCGTATGGGATAAGAAGAAATGGTGGTGGTTCAACTTCTTCAAGAGGTTGATTAATCACAAAATCCGTGTCGTTTAGGAATGCGAGTTCGTTGGCGAAAATATTTTCGAAACTTTTATCGATGGTCCGATTAAACGTTTCAATGTCAATAAGTGTCGCGCCAGAATTCAACACATTTGATTTGTCAAAAATTATGGAGGTAGGAGACTCGTAAAACTCATCTATCTCATTCTCAAAAGAGTCTAAATCAAGTTGTCTTTCTAGAATCATCAAACTCGAAATATCGGATTGTGATTCATCAACACTCGCTATCATTAAAGGAAGATTAGAAGAAGAATCAGAGAAAGTGGAAGATGAAATGGGTAAACAAATTGGTGTGCCGAGTATTACTGAACCAGATGTGAGAAATTGTAACACCCGAGTTTATTTATACCAATTCCAGTTTCCGTATTTACTTATCCATGTTCTATTCTTGATTTAGCGTGTTTGGGTGCGAATGGTATTTTACATATTACTTTGCATTCGACCCGACCCGCTTGCTTGAACCTGTTTAACTCTTATTTATAGATTAGCTTGACTTGTTGCATGGACTAGTGCATCTCATAATTTAGTATATACTGGTATTTTATCTTGTATCGTATCTTTTACATATAAAAATTTAAATCACGTAAAATAAATTAAAATTGCATTTCATGGCCTGCATGAGACCCCTAACCCTGTGGTAGCGTCCCTGTATCGTGTTCTCGTCCCGTTCAGTGGAACGGACGTGTTTGGATGGCTACGCGCACGTGCGTGCGTCCGTTCTTGGGGGTATGCATTTCTGTTACATAATCTTTCATTTTAATTTTTGGAGCTTGCTAATAATTTTCATATTTCAAATTCAAAATTTTGGACCCGACCCGGGCGCGTTTCTGATATATTTTGTAGTCCGCCTAAATTCAAATTAATTATTTTATTTGATTTATTTTTAAGATTTTCTGTTAATGAATTGGGAACTGAGTAAATCTTTTAGGTTTAAAATCTTTATAAATTTTTATCAAAAAATTTTCCCGAGCCAATCAGGTCTCTCTTTACTTGCTCTGGGCCCCACCACCAAATCTCTCTTTCTCTTCTATCTCTCCTTTTCTCAACCAATCAGAGATTCTCCCTTCAAACCCACGGGCCCCACGTCTCCCTCCCTTTTTTCTTCTTCTCTTTCTCTCTCTCTCCCCCTAGCGCAGCTATCTCTCTCTTCTTTCTCTCTCCTCTCGCGCCTTTCTCTCACCTCTCGCGACTACTGTTCATTCCTCGACTCCCGTCACCGCCCATAGGATCTGGTCACCTCCCTTCAGTATATTTCTTCTTCCTCCTTTAAACCTCGTGTCTCCCCTTCTTGAACCCATCGCCTCGCTTAAACTGTAACCCTAGACCTAGCCTCCTCTACCCTCTAAAATCGACCTCGTCACCACCTCCATCCCATCTCCTTCTCCTTCCCTCCTCTTTTCTCCCGAGTACCCAACGCCGCCACCAACATCCCTGCAACCCAAGAACCCAAGAAACCCTTGCCAAGCCATCACCGCCGATCACCAAGCCTCGTCGACGACCTTACCCCGTCACCCTTATTACCATACCACCTCCTTGTCCCTCTCCATACCCGATCACCCTGCAACCCCGACGACGCCAAGAACCCTACAACCGACCACCAGCCTTGTAAACCAGAACCCAACGACTACACCTTCATGGCCAGAGACCTGACCACCTCGTCGTCGTCGCCACCGTCATCTCCTCCTTCTCATCACCTCCCTCTTCATTCCCCGACACCCAAACAACCACTAATACTAACCCTGCACACCTCATCCTCGACCACAACAACAAACCCTAGCCTCGCCGGGAACCCTCACGTCGGCAACCCTTGTCGTCGCCACCCTCTTGCCGACTCCCCTCTGCAACCTCAGAACGCAGCTACGGTAAGCTCTCTTTAGTGTTTTCCTTCCTCCATTCTTTCTTCTCCTTCCTTATGTATTGTTCTCATGTTCACTTCTGTTTCTCGTTTGCCGGGATCCGACGTGCCGACGACGATCCCGATGACCCAGCGAGGATACCTGACCCGTGTGATTCCATCGTGCGTTGTTTGGACTCATTCCGTGTACCGTACGCGCGTCGCGACTCTTCCGCCAACGCGTAACGTTCCGTTTACCGTATCGTGATCCGATCAAGGCAAGTTAATCTTGCTGCATGCTATACTATTACCTACCATGTAAATTTAAATTATAATATCCCATCATGATTATTTATGCAACCCGCATTATCACTTTTCATGTTTTATCATTTTACGGATGTCCGATTACATCCGTACCATATATTTCACATCTAGTGCATGCAAGTGAAACTTGCTACATGCTATTAATACTATTCCTATATTTATTTATCTAATTTCATATTAAATCTATAGATAGAATCTAAAGTCATGAATTCCAAGTTAACAGTGCGATATTCCGTTTACATATTTTAGATTCAGAACTTGAAACCTAACTGTCGCATTTAGTTTACTAAACCTAGTAACCACATTTATATTTTTAAATCACATAATAACTAGTTACATAGTCTATGGTACCCTTTCTATAGTTTTACTCCATTTGACACCCATGTGCATCCTTAACCTGTTTTAGTTATAATTGCATCCATTGAACATATTATACATATCATTGCATCTCTAGATTACTTAATACATATTAACATGATTTTAACTTCCATAATTGTCATACTGTATTCATGCAAGGTTGAAACCATCCCTTAAACTCAAACAGATAACCGTACATCCAAGTAGTTTAATCTGCACCTATTTGCTCATCATATTACATGTTCCAGTTTATTGTTCTATTAGTACCCATGCTTATGATGTATACACATGCCTATGCTAGCGTGATTGTGCGCACCCACATGACATCTTGTGCACCCTGATATTACCTATTACACCTATTACTTGACACGACATGGTACCGTACAACACTTGACATAACATGACACCTTTATATATTACCTGGCTTGACCTGATGTACCATGGTCTTACCTGTTACCTGATCTTATGTCTAATGCCAACAAACCCGACCTGTTGTCCTTACGAACCGTTCCTGTTGTCTATCTAGACAAACCTGTACCTGTCTGATCCTGTGTTGGCATTAGCTCTAGATTAATACTTGACTTGAACATATATAACTTGGGGGTATGGGGAAATCAGTATTGTAACTGAACGTAACTCAAAAGGCCATCTTATTGTTTGCCGTTTTTCCGGGCGTTACGGAATACCCATTGTTTGTCGTTTTTCTGGGCGTTACGGAATACCCATTGTTTGCCGTTTTTCCTGGCGTTACGGAATACCCATTGTTTGCCGTCTTTCCGGGCGTTACGGAATAATCACCGACGAGTTACGATGAGGATTACATTACTTGGTTTCGAAGACTTTAGAATAGATAACCCCGTAGCACAGTTTAGATATCTCTGCACGTCACTTATACTGACACATTCATCCTTATATATTCTCATTATATTCTTGCTCATACTCATACCCGCATGTCGTACTACCTCTGTTAATATTATTGCTTGATATTATGACGCGTTGACGTCTGGGTTTTGCATGGCCCAGATCCTTCTACCTTTGTTGCAGACTGATCAGGAGTATTGCCGCTGTTAGATCGAGCGGTGAAGATCCTGTTGGTATGTAGTCTTACTTTCCATATGTTTCATTTATTGTATCCTTTGCTTCCGCATTTGATCATTATTTCTTGACTCATTCACTCTGGCTCATGGACATGTATTAGATAGTTTATGTTACTTTCCTGTTCTTGATATCTCTACAGCCGTAATGTGACTGTGGAGGGAGTTTTCCTATCCACAGGTAGCATGGTTGGCTATGTCACGTGCCCATCTTAGCGTACTCTGGGAAGTGGGGCGTGACATGGTTCTTTTGGTATCAGAGCCATGGGATATAGGTTAATCGAGTTTGATTCTTTTGTAGTTGGGTATTGGACCCAGTACACGAATCAGAATACTCGTAACTAGGAGCATGTCCTGCCATATTGTTATCATGATTCTTGAATCATATCCTTCTTTTATCCTTCGTTTTAACGATATGCAAACAACTTTGCATCTCGGCCTGAAACCTTTTTGGTTCTCTTTTGTTTCTTTCTGTCCTTTGATTCTGATACTAGGATTTGGGCGACTTGACTGGAGTTATGTAATTGTACCCATGAACTGCAGCATAGTTACAATGCGGTACTCTATTTAAGTAACTTGTAGTCCTGTTCTTAATTCATTTCCTTATTCCATGATCGTTATACTACCTTTCTTCTCTCGGTTTCATTGCTTACCAATTATTGTTTCATCGCCAGTTTGAATCATGTTTACCATGCTTGATCCTCTTCTGTATCTTGACTTCGGTTGAAGTCATCTCGGTATCTTACTTGTTCTTTTTTTCCCCGCATTAGGATTGTTCAATTCTGGTGCATCCTTTTGTTGTTGTTATCTTGGGAATGGATTTTCGCGGCACTTTCCACGCTCATATTGATTGTAAGGAAAGGTAAGTGATTCTCCAGATTCCCAGACATCCGGAATTTGTTTTGCTGGAGGAAGCGGTTCTGTCGGGCCAATCGAGTTTAAGGGCTAGGCCGACAAATAATGTTCTTTCGTCGATGGAAGTTGATAAGGAGGAAGCGCTGGATATATTTCGAGAGACCATGGACGTGTTCGAAGACATATCGGGATTATCGCCGAAACAAGATGTGGAATTTGCGATTGATCTTGTTCCCGGTGCAGCGCAAATCTCATGGGCGTATTATCCAATGGCACCAGTGGAGTTGGAGGAAGTCAGGAAGTAGGTTACCGAATTGCTTGAAAAGGGTTGGACTCGCAGCAGAAATTTAATTTGTGAAGCTCCAGTTCTTCTAGTAAAGAAGATGATGTTACAAGGAGGATATGCATCGATTATCGAGAATTAAACCGGGTGACTATTAAGAGCAAGTACCCGATCCCTCGCATTGGTGAATTATTTGAGCAGCTTAGTGGCGCGAGGGTATTCTCGAAGTTGGATTTGTGATCCAGATATCATCAGGTCCGAGTCAAATTAGAAGATATTTGCAAGACTGCGTTCCGAACTCGGTATGGACATTACGAGTATTTAGTGATGCCCTTCGGAGTAACAAATGCACCGGCGATATTCATAGACTTGATGAACTGAATCTTTCACTGTTCTTGGACCAGTTTATAGTGGTGCATCGATGATATTCTGGTCTACTCAGGGAGCAAGGAAAAACATGTAGAACCTTTGAAGATCGCACTGCAGACATCGAGGCAAGAAAGATTGTACGCAAGGAGGAGCAAGTGCGAGTTTGGCTTGAAGAAGTAAATTTTTGGGGCATGTCGTAGCTGGAGATGGAACCGCCGTTTATCCAGGGATGATTGCAGTAGTTCAAGACTGGCCGATTCCAAAAAACGTTGTAGAGATCAGAAGTTTTCTTGGACTTGCAGGATACTACAGAAGGTTCGTGGAGAATTTTGCTCGTTTGGCTGAGCCTTGACCAAGCTTACGCGCAAGGAAGTACCGTTTGTATGGACGGATAAGTGTGCGTCGGCTTTTGAGGCATTGAAGCAGAGATTGATAACCGCACCTGTTTTAACCGTACCAGACGGTTCCGGAGAATTGGTGTTTCGCAGCATCGCATCAGGGAAAGGATTGGGATGCGTTTGATGCAGCGTGGGAAGGTTGTAGCTTACGCGTCGAGACAGTTGAAGACCCATGATAAGAATTACCCAACTCATGACTTGGGGCTAGCAGCTGTAATTCTTTTGCTTTTAAGATTTGGAGACACTACTTATTGGACGAAAGGGGTTGAAGTATTCACCGATCACAAAGGCCTAAAGTAAGTGTTCATTCAGAAGGAGCTATTTACGAGACAGCGTAGATGGTTGGAGCTGATGGCTGACTACGATCTTGATCTTAAGTACCATCCGGGAAAATTTAATGTTGTGCCGGATGTGTTTAGTCGGTTGCCAGCAATTCAGATGTTGACTGCACAGAAGGAATTCATTGAAGATTTTCGGAGATCTAAGTTGGAGATTGTGCTACCGCATTTTTTGGGATAGTTGATGCAGCTGCAAGTACAGTCGACGTTGATCGAGGATATTAAAGCAGCGCAATTGCAGGACCCAAGATTTCGGAAGTTTCGAGCACAGGTTGAAACTGAACTTCGAATGGACTTATTGATTCATAAGGGTGGAGATCGCGAGAGGAGGCGAATAGAGGTCAGACAGGTAGAGTTCGACAGGGCAGTGAGTGGTTCGTTGCTATATGGTAGCCGTTTGTGTGTGCCAAAGGGAGATATTCGCGAAGAAGTTATGAAGGAGGCTCACGGTTCCGCACGTTCCGTACATCCAGGAGGCATGAAGATGTACCGAGATAGACAATAGCATTTCTGGTGGGAAGGCTTGAAATGGGAGATTGCCGCTTCGTAGCAAAGTGCTTGGTGTGTCAGCAAGTCAAGGCTGAACATCAAAGAGTTGCTGGTTTGTTGCAACCACTTCCGATTTCTCAATGGAAGTGGGAACATAACCATGGATTTCGTAACGGCCCTACCGATGAGTCCGAAAGGCAACAATGCAGTTTAGGCGATTGTTGATCGTTTGACCAAGGCAGCTTATTTTATACTATTGCGGGTTGATAAATCAACAGAAGCTTTGGCCGAACGGTGCATGCAGGAGATTGTAATATTGCGTGGAGTACCGGTGAGCATCGTGTCCGACCGTGACACTCGTTCCTTATCGCACTTCTGGAGGAGCTTACAGGAAAGTTTGAGGACTTGATTAAAGTTTAGCACAACATATCATCATCAGACCGATGGACAGTTAGAGAGGACGATCCAAACTCTTGAAGACATGTTGAGAGCTTGCATGTTAGACTTCAAGGGTTCATGGGAGGATCATCTACACTTGGTGGAGTTTCCGTACAATAACAGTTTCCAGGCGACTATTCAGAGGGCTCCATTCGAAGCTTTATATGGTAGCAAATGTTTTCACCTGTTTGTTGGGACGATGTTGGTGAACGAAGATTATCGGGACCGGACTTGATCGTGCAAACAGTTGAGAAGGTTAACACTATCCGGAATCGTATGATAGCAGCACAAGACGACAAAAAGAGTTGGGTAGTTACGTCGAGAAGACCTCTAGAGTTTGTCGTGGGTGATTTGGTGTTCTTGAAGATATCACCGACTAGAGGGGTGATCCGTTTCGGAAGTCGAGGAAAGCTTAGTCCTCGATTCGTTAGACCTTTTGAAATTTTGGAGCGTGTTGGAGAGGTAGCATGTCGTTTGGCTTTACCGCAACCCCTGGCGAATGTTCATGACGTGTTTCATGTATCTCAACTCCGTAAGTATGCTCGAGATGAAACACACATGCTGAATCATTCGGAGCTGACTGTACAAGAAGATTTGACTTTTGAGGAGCGACCGATGTCGACTGTGGATCGAAGAGGAAAAGTTTGAAGACCAAGGTTACCTCTCTTGTATTTGTTTCTTAGGGTAATCACTCACATGGAAGATGAACTTGGGAAACGAGAAGATGAAGTCCAAATTTTCCACATCTATTCTTGTAGTTTCTTGTTTGTTTATCTTATCTTGTTCTTGGAATTTCGAGGACGAAATTCTTTTGTAGTTGGGTATAATGTAACGCCCGAGTTTATTTATACCAATTCCAGTTTCCGTATTTACTTATCCATGGTCTATTCTTGATTTAGCGTGTTTGGGTGCGAATGGTACTTTACATATTACTTTGCATTCGACCCGACCCGCTTGCTTGAACCTGTTTAATCTTATTTATAGATTAGCTTGACTTGTTGCATGGACTAGTGCATCTTATAATTTAGTATATACTGGTATTTTATCTTGTATCGCATCTTTTGCATATAACAATTTAAATCACATAAAATAAATTAAAATTGTATTTCATGGCCTGCATGAGACCCCTAACCCTGTGGTAGCATCCCTGCATGGTGTTCTCGTCCCGTTCAGTGGAACGAACGTGTTTGGATGGCTACGCGCACGTGCGTGCGTCCGTTCTTGGGGGTATGCATTTCTGTTACATAACCTTTCATTTTAATTTTTGGAGCTTACTAATAATTTTCATATTTCAAATTCAAAATTTTGGACCCGACCCGGACGTGTTTCTGATATATTTTGTAGTCCACCTAAATTCAAATTAATTATTTTATTTGAATTATTTTAAAGATTTTCTGTTAATGAATTGGGAACTGAGTAAATCTTTTAGGTTTAAAATCTTTATAAATTTTTATCAAATTTTTTTCCCGAGCCAATCAGGTCTCTCTTTACTTGCTCTGGGCCCCACCACCAAATCTCTCTTTCTTTTCTATATCTCCTTTTTCTCAACCAATCAGAGATTCTCCCTTCAAACCCAGGGGCCCCACGTCTCCCTTTCTTTCTTTCTCCTTCTCTTTCTCTCTCCCCCGAGCGCAACTCTCTCTCTCTCTCTTCTTTCTCTCTCCTCTCGCGCCTTTCACTCACCTCTCGCGACTGCTGTTCATTCCTCGACTCCCGTCACCGCCCATAGGATCTGGTCACCTCCCTTTAGTATATTTCTTCTTCCTCCTTTAAACCCCGCGGCTCCCCTTCTTGAACCCATTGCCTCGCTTAAACTCTAACCTTAGACCTAGCTTCCTCTACCCTCTAAAATCGACCACGTCACCACCTCCATCCCATCTCCTTCTCCTTCCCTCCGCTTTTCTCCCGAGTGCCCAACGCCGCCGCCAACATCCCTGCAACCCAAGAACCCAAGAAACCCTTGCCAAGCCATCACCGCCGATCACCAAGCCTCGTCGACGACCTTACCCCGTCACCCTTATCACCATACCACCTCCTTGTCCCTCTGCATACCCGATCACCCTGCAACCCTGACGACGCCAAGAACCCTACAACCGACCACCAGCCTTGCAAACCAGAACCCAACGACTGCACCTTCTTCGCCAGAGACCTGACCACCTCGTCGTCGTCGCCACCGTCATCTCCTCCTTCTCATCACCTCCCTCTTCGTTCCCCGACACCCAAACCACCATTAATACTAACCCTGTACACCTCATCCTCGACCACAACAGCAAACCCTAGCCTCGCCGGGAACCCTCACGTCGGCAACCCTTGTCGTTGCCACCCCCTTGCCGACTCCCCTCTGCAACCTCAGAACGCAGCTACGGTAAGCTCTCTCTAGTGTTTTCCTTCCTCCATTCTTCTCTCCATTCTTTCTTCTCCTTCCTTATGTATTGTTCTCATGTTCACTTCTGTTTCTCGTTTGTCGGGATCCGACGTGCCGACGACGATCCTGACGACCCAGCGAGGATACTTGACCCGTGTGATTCCATCGTGCGTTGTTTGGACTCATTCCGTGTACCGTGCGCGCGTCGCGACTCTTCCGCCGACGCTTAACGTTCCATTTACCGTATCGTGATCCGATCAAGGCAAGTTAATCTTGCTGCATGCTATACTATTACCTACTATGTAAATTTAAATTATAATATCCCATCATGATTATTTATGCAACCCGCATTATCACTTTTCATGTTTTATTATTTTACGGATGTCCGATTACATCCGTACCATATATTTCACATCTAGTGCATGCAAGTGAAACTTGCTACATGCTATTCATACTATTCCTATATTTATTTATCTAATTTCATATTAAATCTATAGATAGAATCTAAAGCCATGAATTCCAAGTTAACAGTGCGATGTTCCGTTTACATATTTTAGATTCAGAACTTGAAACCTAACTGTCGCATTTAATTTACTAAACCTAGTAACCACATTTATATTTTTAAATCACATAATAACTAGTTACATAGTCTATGGTACCCTTTCTATAGTTTTACTCCATTGGACACCCGTGTGCATCCTTAACTTGTTTTAGTTATAATTGCATCCATTGAACATATTATACATATCATTGCATCTCTAGATTAATTAATACATATTAACATGATTTTAACTTCCATAATTGTCATACTGTATTCATGCAAGGTTGAAACCATCCCTTAAACTCAAACAGATAACTGTACATCCAAGTAGTTTAATCTGCACCTATTTGCTCATCATATTACATGTTCCAGTTTATTGTTATATTAGTACCCATGGTTGTGATGCATACACATGCCTATGCTAGTGTGATTGTGCGCACCCACATGACATCTTGTGCACCCTGATATTACCTATTACACCTATTACTTGACACGACATGGTACTGTACAACTCTTGACATAACATGACACCTTTATATATTACCCGGCTTGACCTGATGTACCATGGTCTTACCTGTTACCTGATCTTATGTCTAATGCCAACAAACCTGACATGTTGTCCTTACGAACTGTTCCTGTTGTCTATCTAGACAAACCTGTACCTGCCTGATCCTGTGTTGGCATTAGCTCTAGATTATTTAATACTTGACTTGAACATATATAACTTGGGGGTATGGGGAAATCAGTATTGTAACCGAACGTAACTCAAAGGGCCATCCTATTGTTTGCCGTTTTTCCGGGCGTTACGGAATACCCATTGTTTGCCGTTTTTCCGGGCGTTACGGAATACCCATTGTTTGTCGTCTTTCCGGGCGTTACGGAATACCTATTGTTTGCCGTCTTTCCGGGCTTTACGGAATAATCACCGATGAGTTACGATGATGATTACATTACTTGGTTTCGAAGACTTTAGAATAGATAACCCCGTAGCACAGTTTAGATATCTCTGCACGTCACTTATACTGACACATTCACCGTTATATATTCTCATTATATTCTTGCTCATACTCATACCCGCATGTCGTACTACCTCTGTTAGTATTATTGCTTGATATTAAGATGCGCTGACGTCTGGGTTTTGCATGGCCCAGATCCTTCTACCTTTGTTGCAGACTGATCAGGAGTATTACCGCTGTTAGATCGAGCGGTGAAGATCCTGTTGGTATGCAGTCTTACTTTCCATGTGTTTCATTTATTGTATCCTTTGCTTCCGCATTTTATCATTATTTCTTGACTCATTCACTCTGGCTCATGGACATGTATTAGATAGTTTAGGTTACTTTCCTGTTCTTGATATCTCTACAGCCGTAATGTGATTGTGGAGGGGTTTTTCCTATCCACGGGTAGCATGGTTGGCTATGTCACGTGCCCATCTTAGCGTACTCTGGGAAGCGGGGCGTGACAGAAATGAAGGCTGAATTTCGTTCTGCTTTTCGGTTATACATTTATCATCAACTTCAAGACGCATATGGGATTCGGGAAGAATAGTTAAAGGTTCGAGATGACGACCACACGGGAGTGAAATGAACTGATAAATTGGTGGGACAAACTCATCCAAAAATTCGGATTCATCATCCAATATATCCCCAACGTCAATATCCTCAATCAAGTGAAGGTTACAAGTCTCAGACACCTCATCAAAAGCAGGGTTTTCAATTAATTGTGGTTCTAGAGTGGAGGTGTAGAGATCACAAGTGTTAGGTGTGGCTTCACTTGAAATGGACACTTCACAATCGGGTAAATCAAATACTTCAAAGTCACACAACTCATCAGACATCCTATCTTCAATTGGTGAATCATTTGGTGTACTCGATAGATATATGAAACTGAAGGTGTGGATTTCAATTTGAGATAGGAAGGTTTGATTTAGAAGGGTGTACCGCTCTCTCTCACTATCCAAATTCTCAATTTGTCCTATGGCCGTATCATACGTTGGAAAATTTTGAGTTGGTTTGAAACTGGTTGCTCGTTCATTTTGTTTATTGAGCACGGCCATGCATTCATTCAATTCCTCTCTGACGCGGCGCGACGCTACCACATATTCTTCCACAGTCCGTTCTAGACTAGACATGGGTCGGTAAGGGGTTTCAGCATAAGATTGAAATTCTTGTGGATAAGTAAAACTCCCAAATGACTGATTAAAAGGAATGTCTCGAGAAGGTGTAAAAGTCAGGTAGGATTGATAGAAATCGAATGCTTGTGAAAATTAGGCAGGAGTAGGATCAACATTGTGATAAGAAGAATATTGATATTGGTTGTGTGGTTGGCGACTGTCAATAGATGTCATATACGCCAAAAACAGAGTAGTAAAATCTTCTTTAGAAGGTGGTGGCGTTTGTTGTCATAACGGTTTGACAGGATTGAAACTTTGGCCGTTAGTCCTTACTATATACTCAGCGATAGACATGCGTTTAGGAGTTCCCTCACACGCTTTAGATGGAGTATCAACAAAAGAAGATGTAGAATTTTGATGCAGTGGATAGGACATGGAGTGAGGTGGCCAACTGTTTTTTTCCGCTTGCTCTATCCGATCTCTTAAAGACATGGTAGAGTCGGATGGTATACCGAAGCGATTACGATAATAAGAAATATCTGGTTCTGGATAGCAAAACTCGGCAATAGTTCTTTTCTTTGGGTTACCTATTATAAGAAGGTGAAAAGAGGAAGGAGGGTGAAAAGATTTAAGCTCTATTTAGATTGTTTAGCTTTGAAAGTGGGACTTGAGGGTTGACTCAACAAATCACAAAATGCACAAGCAACCCTAGAACTAAGATTACCTAGGTCAAGCACTAGACTGCTCCTAGACTTCCAAAGGACAAGCCGCATAATCAATCCTTTACCATCTCTTTATAACTCTTGTGGCCAGGTAAGTGCCAGGTAAATGGGAGGTATCCGCTATACGAATCACCGAAAATAGCGGGCCTAATTAAGTAACAATTTGCCTTAGACACACTTGCCTAGACACCACAAAAGAAATGCAGATAAGCGATTTATTACCCACGACCTTCCTCTGTCCTATTTGAGCGCGACGGTGCTTAGGGTCTTGATCTAGATATTTTTAAATTAATATAGGGTTATGCGGATGCTCTTTTTGTGATTTGTGGGGCCTAGGAAGGGTGATGAAATCCCCACTTAATCTGAATTGTGGTCTTGCCCCTTAAAGTCCGTATTAAAATATGCAAAAACTCCCCGCAAAACAAAACACGCAAAAAGATTTTTGAGCGGCGATATTTTACAAAGAATCATGCAGAAAATATATTATTGGATTTTTCAGAGGAGAGAGAAAGAGATAGAAAAGATAGCAGAAAAGTTCGAGGGCACAACTCTCCAAGACCTCCGCGGTTCCGCCGCTGTTTGCACACAATAGCCACGGTTCCGCCGCGCTTTAGGGGGTTCTTTGTTTAATTTTTTCAATGTGGCTTTGTTCATATCAGATTTTTGCATTTTCATACCGCCCAATTTTTGTCACATTGCATATCGGTAGTTACTCTTGAGCCGTGTTTGCTAGTCAATTGCAGGATACAGGTTCTCGGTTCTAAAGCGGTGAAATTCATAGAAAACACAACAAAATCCGGGTTCCTACCAACCACAGAGAAAATACGGTCTCCGCTCGTCATCCGTATGTTGCCAGATACCAGTTTTGGAAGACAAAATGTCAAATTAATGTCACCTTCATGCACAAGGCTCAATGGTAGCACAAAATCCAAGAGATCTACGCGGAGCTCGAGGCAATCATGACAAAATCTTGACAAAAAGTCCACCTTTCCCTCAACAGAAATTCTGGAAAAATCGGGGAGCCAAATTGAGAAAATACATATGCCAGAATAATGTACACAGCAAAAAAGGGTGCCACCAAAAACACCAAGTGCCAATTCATCAAGAAGGCCGCGGATCCGCGGCCAAAGTGGGGTCCAGGCCGCGGATCCGCGGCCTTATAGTGGCGGCAAGCAAATATTTTCCAGGGTTATTTTGGTAATTGCATGTGTGGTCTGGTGGTTGCCCTAGGTTTCCATTCTACAGCCTATAAATAGCCCAGAAGTTTGAGAAGGAAAGGGTCCATTCTTGTATTTCTTTTTGCTAGGTTTTAGTACATGTTCTTCTTCCTCTTCTCACCTCTTCTCCATTAAACTTGTAAGTGAGCTTTTGAGTGAAGAGTGATGAATAAAGAAGACCATTTTATTATCATGCTTGTCTCCTTATCTTTATGCTTGTTGTAATTTTAATTCGTTAAGTAGTTGTTGTTATTTCCTTGTTGTTTATTTCTTCTCTCTTTTTCTTTATCATTCATACGACAATGATACTTACGCTCGATCCTCGCCAAGGTGAGGTCGCAAATAGTTAGTCGTATTCTCCTAATCTCCTTCTTTCTATCTTCCTCCTTTGTTTTGTTTTGTTTTTCCTTATCATGAAGTGTGAGTAGTTTTATACTTGTTAGGGTAGGATAAGGGAAGTTTGAGAGAAGGAAATCTCTCTCACTCTTTCCTTGCCCAACAACTTAAAATCGACTCCCGTTAATTGAACCACAATCCGCTCCTTACGGCACCCTATCCTACATGATAGCGGTGATTCCGTAGTGAGACCGGTTGTGGTTGAATTAACCGGAGGTTATGGATAAGAGCCAAGAACGGACGGACAAGCACCAAAAGGAAGGACTATGCGTTGGAAAGCCTAGCTTATACTCGCAAGTTCCTTTCTAGTCGTGTTAATCCCCGTTGTTGCCGATTACCGTAACACCGATATTAAGTAGGGCAACGAAAGATGTGGAGACTCCTAACTCAAACTAACCTAATCCTAACCCTAACAAGCTCTCTTTAAATATCAACTCAACACTTAGATAATCCAACAAAATCTGAAAACAGGACTTAACTCGTTAAAACACTTTGAAAAACACTCCCATCTCCCTGCGGACGACCCGTACTCAACCGGCTAGCTACAAGCGAAACCGTCTTGATTGCGGTATTTAAACTAGAACTTGAACACGCACGTATCCTAACAATCAAATGGCGCCGTTGCCGGGGAGACGGTAGTTTGTTTCTTTGTGTAATTTCGGGTTAATTTGTAAGTATAAAAAACCAAAAAACGAAAAAAATATACATACTTTGTAAAAACCATCTTGTTTTTTTTTTTATTAGCTTTTGTGCAAGTGTGTAGGAAAATACAAGGTTCGAGTTCAGTGGCCAAGACGTTGAAAATACGGAGTTCAAGTACAGTGCCAAAGACGTGGGAAGATAGACCCACATTTCGCGGCTACACCGCGACGGACAAAAACGAAGCATCCGGTCTACTGTCAAGATCTGGAGCAGGTACAGTGAGCAAGTAAACATTCAGTACATCCAGACAACCAGAGGACAGCTAAAAGAGCCCACACCAGAAAAATGAAGAGCCAACTCTTCATTTCCGCCGCGGAACCGCGGTATTAGGGCCTTATTGCCGCGGAACCGCGGCCTCTTGGTAGGGTCACTCTGCCATTTTCTCTGTAAGTGTTCCTCTGCCTCCCCCCTCTCCTCTGAACTCCAATAAATCGTGTTTTCTGCAGCCTTCTTTGCGCAAATTCTTCTCCCCCTTCCAATAAACTGTTCTTGTGCAGGATTCTTTGCGCCGCAAATAAAAATTGTTTGCTGTTGATTTGTTACTGTTTTGCATTCTTTAATACGGACTTAAGGGGCTTGAAACCAATCCAGATTGGGTGGGGATTTCATCACCCTTCCCAGGACCCCAAAAATCACTAAAGCATATGCATTGTCCATTGTAAATTAAAAAATACTAGACTTCAGCCCTAAGGACTTCGCGCTCATTAGGAGAAGGTAAACCGTGTTTAGAACCTCGCTTAACCGTATACTGTTTACGGGGTGTCTAGGAAAGTGTTAAAGGCGCAACCGCCGAAAGAGAAAGGGTTATTTAATTAAGGAACTTCACGAAAGCGTTGGACAACCTCCCCTTATCTCTGCACTTACCCGGCCCCGTGAACGGTGTATTTTTAAGCCTGTTTCTCGACACTGTTTAACTTCGACAATCAAGTTCAGGAGCAGGTCTAGTAGACCTAGGTTACCCTAGATCTAGGTGTGATTGTGCATATCTTGTTTGTGATTGCTTAAGCCGTATTTCCGTACATATTTCTGTAAAAATCTTTCTAAAAGAAAAGAGAAAAAAAGAAAAAAAATCAAAAACTTTTATAAAAACTTGCCCTTTTGTCGCCAAATCCATTTTCACCCACCACCCATCGCCTTTCTCCATTGACGTTTTCTTACCCTCACCTTCTCCGCTTTGACTATACTAAACTCGTTTAGTGTATGTCCGCTTGGACTCGGGACACTAGCGCCCGTCTAGTCCGCGTTACGTTAGTCGCGACCGACTACGCGATCGACTCCGAAGTCGATACTCCGTCCACTCCTCTTTCACCCCTTCCTTTGCCGGCCAACTCCGACGTTGACCGGAATTCTGTTCATACATCTTCACCTTCACCTTCACCTTCACCAACCTCTTCTTCCGCGATGTCGGGATTCAATCCGAACATCTCTTTGACCACCGCTGGATTGGCTCCACCTCCTACGGAGACCAATCTCCCACCACCTCCGCCTGTTGTAGCGCCGCAGCGAATCGCGCTCCAGGATCGTTTCTACCCCACCCGTTCTGCACTTCCCACCTGCCTTTCTCTTCCTCCGGCCAATGGGGACAACTTTGAAATTAAGCCCCATTTCATCAACATGCTTCCACGTTTTCATGGGCTTGAATCTGAAGATGCCTATATCTTCATCAATAAATTTCAAAATGTCTGTGCCATGATGAAAACCACCCAGCTGTCGGACGATGCTATACGTCTACGGGTCATTCCGTTCACTCTATGCGATCTCGCTGAAAAATGGCTGTATAGCACCGCTTCCCACTCAATCACCAGCTGGGACGAGTTTGTTAAAGCGTTTCTGAAAAAATTCTATCCGAACCATAAGACCGCAAGGATTCGAAATGAAATTAACCAATTCTCCCAGCTTCCTTCTGAACCCTTCTGGAAGTGCTTTGACCGATACAAAGACCTTCTTGTTCAGTGTCCTCACCACGGTATAGAGAAATGGCAACTTTGCCAAACCTTATACGAGGGACTGAACCCAGCAACGAAGCAGTTGCTGGAAACCATCTGTCAGGGCTACTTCCTATCGAAATCTGACGAGGAAGCGTGGCAGTTCTTTGATGATCTTGCGGAGCAAACGCTACAGTGGGAGAGCACCAGACCGACTTCTTCTTCTTCTTCTACCTCCACTTCTACCGGTCAGTCTAGGGTAGGAATCCACCAACTTGACGTCTCTATTGCGATGAAAGCTGAAATGGCTGCTATAACAAGAAAGCTTGAAGCGATAGAAAGCAAATTCTCTGCTCCTGCTCCTGCCCCTGTTCTCCCCCTTCGTACCATCTGCGCTTGTTGTTCCGATCCTTCCCACTTGACCGAAGAGTGTCCTTACAATCCACCCTCGCAAGGACAGGATCAGGTTAATGCTGCCTTCCAGCAAAGACCGAGGAATGATCCATACTCTTCCACCTACAATCCCGGTTAGAGGAACCACCCCAATTTCGCCTGGAATCAGAATCAGAATCAATTCCAAGGCAACAATTTCCAAAGGGGCCCTCCACCGCAACAACAAGCGCCACAACAAACTCAACATCAATATCAGCAGCCCTTCCAACCCCAACCTTTCCAAAACCAGACGAACAACTTTGCACCCAACAACTCTTTTCCACCAAACAACTTTGTTCCGTCAAACACTGATAAGGTTTCCTCGCTCGAGCGAAGTCTGGAGGCGTTTGTTAAACAATCGACTCAATCTACCGCCAACATCCAGTCTTCGATCCAATCTTTAGTGCAACACACCGCCGCACATGGGCAGAGCATCAAGACCATCGAGGCCCAGATTGCACAGCTGAACGCGGCCTTGAGTGAGTGAGAGAAGGGGAAGCTCCCGTCCCAGCCACTTCCAAATCCCGGTCACCCACATAATGCACATGTTGCTCTTGAACAACAAAACCATAATGTGAGTGCCGTGACCACACTGAGATCGGGAAGGATGCTGCAAAACAACACCGGCACACGAATCAACGATGACACCCCGGCCGCCGCTTCTTCTTCTTCTTCTTCTTCTTCTTCTTCTTCTTCTCCTTCGTCTTCGTCTTCTGAGCCTATTCTCCGTTCTTCACAAGGCTCTCCTTCCTCTTCTTCTCTGAACGGACCCACTTTTCACTCCACGAAAACACCTATTCTGGGATCCGTTCCAACTCCAAAATCTCCTCCTCCAGCATTAGACTCAACCAATTTTCAAAATGTTCCATTTCCAAACCGGTTGAGGTCTAACAAACAAAATCCTCAAATGGAGAAGATTCTGGAGTTATTCAAGCAGGTTAACATTAACATTCCTCTTTTAGATGCTGTCCAACAAGTCCCGTCCTACGCAAAAATCTTAAAGGACTTGTGCACGAAAAAGAGGAAATCTCAGGTACCCAAGAAAGTTTTCTTGGCTAGTGCTGTGAGTGATGCCCTTACCCAATCTTTACCACAAAAACGGAAGGACCCTGGCTGTCCTACGATTTCAATTACTATTGGGGATAAGAACATCAACCGCGCACTATTAGATCTTGGTGCCAGTGTTAACCTGCTTCCGTATTCAGTATACGAGCAATTAGGCGTCGGAGAGTTGAAACCCACACACTGCACTCTCCAAATGGCCGACCGATCGATCACCCATCCTAGGGGTGAGCTAGAGGATGTGTTAATCAAAGTCGGGGACTTCATATTCCCCGTCGACTTCATTGTATTAGACACACAGCCTGTAGCTAACCCCCGGAATCAAATTCCGGTGATACTCGGTCGACCATTTCTCGCAACCTCAAATGCTGTGATCAATTGTCGCAATGGTTCAATGAACCTCTCTTTTGGAAATATGACGATTGAACTCAACATTTTTAGGTTGGGGAATCAGCCCGCCGAACCTAATGCTCATATACTGGACGTCTGCTCAATCCAGGAGATCACACCAGAAGAGTGTGAATTCGAGGAGTTTCTGTTTGATCACGATAATCTTGACGCCACTAGTGCGTTTCTCTTCGAACCTGCTGCTGTTTCTGCGCCCGATAACGAATACGAGTGTTTCACGTTCTCGAACGATCTTAGCCGCGCACAACCCGAGTTTGAATCCTTCGACTTTCCGGATGAGTTACCTGAACCATCCGACTCGGTTGCCTACACTCGTTTTGAACCTTTGCTGGAATCCTTTGAGTTCGAGACCTTTGCACCAGTCTTGCCTTCCATCATTTCACCTCCAACGCTCGAACTCAAGCCGTTGCCGTCTCACCTTAAGTATGCTTACTTAGGTGAGAACGAGACCCTCCCTGTCATCATTTCGGCTTCTCTAGCTCCAGAGCAAGAGAAATCCCTTCTCGCGGTCTTGCACTGCAACAGGCAAGATTTTGGCTGGTCCATGGCGGACATCAAGGGGATTAGTCCCCTCATCGTTGAGCATCACATTCATCTGATGGATGATGCCAAACCAGCCCGGGATCCACAAAGACGTCTTAATCCAGTCATGAAGGAGGCTGTGAAGAAGGAGATCGTCAAATGTCTAGATAGTGGTATCATTTACCCTATCTCTGATAGCCAGTGGGTTAGCCCCATTCACGTTGTCCCCAAGAAGTCGGGCATCACGGTCATAACCAACGAGGCGAATGAGTTAATCCCTACTCGCACACAAACTGGGTGGCGAGTTTGCATTGATTACAGAAAACTCAACGCCGCAACGCGGAAAGACCACTTTCCGCTACCTTTCATTGACCAGATGCTGGAACGATTGGCCGGACATGAGTACTACTGCTTTCTTGATGGCTACTCCGGCTATAATCAAATTCCCATCGCCGAAAAAGACCAGGACAAGACCACTTTCACTTGTCCTTTCGGCACGTTTGCATATCGACGCATGCCCTTTGGGTTATGCAATGCGCCCGCTACCTTCCAGCGGTGTATGATGGGAATTTTCTCAGACATGGTGGAGAAATTTCTGGAGATTTTCATGGATGACTTCTCCATCTTCGGCGACTCCTTTGACGAGTGTTTGCTGCATCTTGACGCTGTCCTTACCCGATGTAAAGACAAGAATCTCACTTTGAACTGGGAGAAATGCCACTTCATGGTGCGCGAAGGTATTGTCTTAGGACATATCATCTCACAAAATGGCATAGAGGTTGACAAAGCAAAGATTGAGGTCATTTCCAATCTGCCTCCTCCCCGATGCGTCCGAGATATCCGAGCCTTCCTTGGCCATGCCGGTTTCTATAGACGGTTTATCAAGGACTTTAGCAAGATTGCTAGGCCCTTGACGCTTTTGCTGGCCAAGGATACACCTTTCGACTTCAACTCGAGCTGTGTGACTGCATTCGAGTCACTGAAACGCTCACTGACTTCTGCTCCCGTTCTTTCTTCCCCTGACTGGACGCACCCATTCGAGATTATGTGCGATGCATCCGACTTTGCCATCGGTGCTGTCCTTGGACAGCACATCAACAAGATGCCGCACGTAATCTATTACGCTAGCCGAACCCTGAACGACGCCCAACTTAACTATACAACAACTGAGAAGGAATTCTTAGCTGTTGTATTTGCTTTAGAAAAGTTCAGGCCCTACCTTATCGGCTCTCCAGTCATTGTCTACACTGACCATTCAGCTCTGCGCCATCTTTTTGCGAAGAAAGATGCCAAATCTCGGTTAATACGTTGGATCCTCTTGCTTCAAGAGTTTGACCTTGTCATTAAGGACAAAAGAGGATGTGAAAACGTGGTTGCCGACCATCTCTCACGACTTCCTTCTTCGCCTTCGCTTCCAATTCCGATCAACGACGTTTTCCCGGATGAACAACTCTTGACAGTATCGTGCGAACCCTGGTTCGCAGATATTGTGAACTATTTGGCCTCGGGATTACTACCGACCGAATGGTCACGTCAGGACAGACTTCGCTTCTTATCCCAAGTAAAACACTTTTACTGGGACGAACCCTACTTGTTCAAGTACTGTCCCGACCAGATTATTCGTCGGTGTGTCCCTGATGAGGAATTCAAGAGTGTGCTGTCATTTTGCCACGATCAAGCGTGTGGCGGGCATTTTGGGCCCAGAAAGACAGCTGAGAAGATCTTGCAATGTGGTTTCTACTGGCCACAACTTTTCAAAGACGCTCACGACTATTGCAAGACTTGCTCCCGGTGCCAACACATGGGCCGGATATCCCGGAGAAACGAGATGCCGCTCCAACCGATCTTGGTTGTGGAGATTTTCGATGTTTGGGGGATAGACTTCATGGGGCCGTTTCTCAGCTCTTTTGGGAACTTGTACATCCTTCTAGCTGTTGATTACGTCTCTAAATGGGTCGAGGCTGTGCCTAGCCGGACTAACGACAACAAGGTTGTCATTAGGTTCCTTAAAGAAAACATTTTCTCACGGTTTGGGCACCCCCGAGCGATCATTAGCGACAATGGAAGTCATTTCTGCAATAAAACTTTCGAAGCCTTGATGCGGAAATACTCCATTAATCATAAGCTTTCTACGCCCTACCACCCCCAAACTTGCGGGCAGGCCGAAGTTTCGAATCGGCAAATCAAGCAGATATTGGAGAAGACGGTTTCCAAGAACCGTAAGGATTGGTCTCTGAAACTCACTGATGCCCTTTGGGCATTTAGAACCGCTTATAAGACCGACCTTGGCATGTCTCCCTATCGGCTTGTGTACGGAAAAGCCTGCCACCTACCTGTCGAAATCGAGCATCGCGCATTTTGGGCGATTAAGGAGCTGAATCTGTCTCTTGAGGACGCGGGCAGCCATCGGAAGCTGCAGTTGAACGAACTGAACGAGCTTAGGGATGAGGCTTACGATAACGCGGTTGTCGTTAAGAATCGAACGAAGGTGTTTCACGACAAACACCTTTTGCGCAAAACCTTCGTACCTGGTCAGCAGGTACTGCTTTACGACACCCGACTTCACTTCCATCCTGGAAAGCTCAGATCTCGCTGGAAAGGGCCGTATTTTGTGCGGAATGTGTATCCGCAGGACGCTGTGGATTTGGAGAATCCAAAGGACGGTTCACTCTTCAAGGTAAATGGACACCGATGCAAACCGTACCTTAGCGCCGAACCAACAGAGGAGCTCCTGTTCCTACAGGAGTCGGTTTACCCTGAATGATCTTCTTCTGCCTACCTCCAAATTTCGGTTATCCAGCCAAGAACAGCGGACACTGTTCCAAATAAGTTTGGGGGTAAGTACAAACCATTTTGTATATATTTGTGTATATTGTTTTTCTTTTTTTTTTAAAAAAAAACAAAAACAAATAAAAATTTGTGTTTCACTAACCGACAATTTTGAACCTTCTTACTGCTCTCTTCATGCTACGACAGTGAGGACACTGTCCAGTTTAAGTTTGGGGGTACGCTCGGTACGCATTTCTTACCTTCGCATTCATATGTATATTTTGCACCTGCATATTAAAATCCATAAAAATCTGAAAATTTTCTAAAAATATAAAAACTTTTTTGTCAAGTTAGCTTGTGGAAGAACTCTGATTCAACATTCGACGGTTTTTGTTTGAAAAAATAGGAATAACTAAATCTTATGTTTGGATTTTGAAAACCTGAAAGATAACTCTCCTTTGAAGTTAACTATAGCTGATATACGTCTTTACATCACACTACACGTGTCGTAAGATTTTGGGAATTAGATGACAAGTCTTTCATGTTTAAACTTTTAAACAGATAAATGATTTTCTGAGGATCAAATAGGTTTGTTCTGAAATAAGTAATGTCAAGAATAGTTTATAAAGTAAAGCGAATATGAAGGAATGTTATTGATGCCGTAATTGGAGCTAAGTCTGAAAAATAACCCATCTAAAACTTGATTGGAATGATTACACACCAAACCCACTAAACACGTCTTTTATCCAAAAAATATTTGAACTGCCGGTTATATCTCCTTTCGTATTAAATCATCTGATTTTCACGACAAACTGTCTTTTGTTTTTGGACCTAGGTAACTTGAGTAATTAAGTCCGCTGGGGTGTTTCTACACCTAATGCCCTAAAACCAACTGGTTTGGGTGCATTGGCCCAAAGCTCGCTAAGAAGCCTAGAAAGTCCAGTTTAAAACAAAGTCAAGCAAGTGTTCTCTCCGAGTTAAAATTCCTAACGGTTCTTTGTGTGAGAATAATCTTGATAAAAGACAGGCTTTTATAAAAATTTTAACGGAGATATGAAGGTTTTATTCTATGATAAAGACTATTGCACGTTCACAGAGGTGTGTATGAAATGAAAACAAGAAAAAGGTGGAGTGAAAAATACGATTTAGTTTCCTGTTAAGGAAGATAGAAATTCTGAAGTTGAAACCTTACTGGGAAACGAAACTTGAAAAATGCTTAACTCTTTATAAAACTTATGTGATCCTTTTAAAATTGTTATCTGGGCTTTATTGTGCGACATGATGACTTTAATCGATCCTTCTGGAACTTAACGATACTATTTGCACTGCACGTAAAGACATATAAAATCTGTAGTTAAATAAGATGCGAGGTGTGAAAAATAAAGGTTCGATGGTCTAGACTTAGGATTATAGAATTGTTATTTTCTAAAACAAAACTTTAGGGTTTGGAGCTTAGTTATTTTACAAAACCAACTTGACCGGATTTTGTGGGTAGTATCCGCTGAAAACCCTCAGGAGACAACACTCCTCCTACTAGGGACACCTAGAGGTTTAACGGCTTGTTGCACATGCTCAGTGCAATCGCGTTCCCTGCGAAAGTGAGGTTAGGAAATTTTTTGTGAATAAATGGGCTTTGCTCGGGACGAGCAAATGATAAGTTTGGGGGTGTTTGTTCATATCAGATTTTTGCATTTTCATACCGCCCAATTTTTGTCACATTGCATATCGGTAGATACTCTTGAGCCGTGTTTGCTAGTCAATTGCAGGATACAGGTTCTCGGTTCTAAAGCGGTGAAATTCATAGAAAACACAACAAAATCCGGGTTCCTGCCAACCACAGAGAAAACACGGTCTCCGCTCGTCATCCGTATGTTGCCAGATACCAGTTTAGGAAGACAAAATGTCAAATCAATGTCACCTTCATGCACAAGGCTCAATGGTAGCACAAAATCCAAGAGATCTACGCGGAGCTAGAGTCAATCATGACAAAATCTTGACAAAAAGTCCACCTTTCCCTCAACAGAAATTCTGGAAAAATCGGGGAGCCAAATTGAGAAAATACATATGCCAGAATAATGTACACAGCAAAAAAGGGTGCCACCAAAAACACCAAGTGCCAATTCATCAAGAAGGCCGCGGATCCGCGGCCAAAGTGGGGTCCAGGCCGCGGATCCGCGGCCTTATAGTGGCGGCAAGCAAATATTTTCCAGGGTTATTTTGGTAATTGCATGTGTGGTCTGGTGGTTGCCCTAGGTTTCCATTCTACAGCCTATAAATAGCCCAGAAGTTTGAGAAGGAAAGGGTCCATTCTTGTATTTCTTTTTGCTAGGATTTAGTACATGTTCTTCTTACTCTTCTCACATCTTCTCCATTAAACTTGTAAGTGAGCTTTTGAGTGAAGAGTGATGAATAAAGAAGACCATTTTATTATCATGCTTGTCTCCTTATCTTTATGCTTGTTGTAATTTTAATTCGTTAAGTAGTTGTTGTTATTTCCTTGTTGTTTATTTCTTCTCTCTTTTTCTTTATCATTCATACGACAATGATACTTACGCTCGATCCTCGCCAAGGTGAGGTCGCAAATAGTTAGTCGTATTCTCCTAATCTCCTTCTTTCTATCTTCCTCCTTTGTTTTGTTTTGTTTTTCCTTATCATGAAGTGTGAGTAGTTTTATACTTGTTAGGGTAGGATAAGGGAAGTTTGAGAGAAGGAAATCTCTCTCACTCTTTCCTTGCTCAACAACTTAAAATCGACTCCCGTTAATTGAACCACAATCCGCTCCTTATGGCACCCTATCCTACATGATAGCGGTGATTCCGTAGTGAGACCGGTTGTGGTTGAATTAACCGGAGGTTATGGATAAGAGCCAAGAACGGACGGACAAGCACCAAAAGGAAGGACTATGCGTTGGAAAGCCTAGCTTATACTCGCAAGTTTCTTTCTAGTCATGCTAATCCCCGTTGTTGCCGATTACCGTAACACCGATATTAAGTAGGGCAACGAAAGATGTGGAGACTCCTAACTCAAACTAACCTAATCCTAACCCTAACAAGCTCTCTTTAAATATCAACTCAACACTTAGATAATCCAACAAAATCTGAAAACAGGACTTAACTCGTTAAAACACTTTGAAAAACACTCCCATCTCCCTGCGGACGACCCGTACTCAACCGGCTAGCTACAAGCGAAACCGTCTAGATTACGGTATTTAAACTAGAACTTGAACACGCACGTATCCTAACAATCAGGCTTCTTTTGCTCCTCTGAGTCTTGATGAATGTCTATGAATCTTTATCTCCTCGCTAAAAGTGACTCCAAATTCCCTCGCAAAAATCGCACACTTTCTTTAAATATATAAGATGCGGTTTTGTTTTATTTTATGATATAGATCGAATAAGAATTCAACACAAATAGTAAGAATAAAAAATTACGCACGTATCCCCGGCAACGACGCCATTTGATTGATCTGTAAAGTGTGTGCAGTAACCGCAATCAATAACGGTGTCGCGTGTAGCTAGACCGAGATGAGTGCGGGTCGTCCTCAGGGATATGTGGAATCTTTCAATCTTACTTTAGACGTGTTGCAAAAAAGGAAGGAGAGAAGAATAAAGAATGGTGGAGAATGGTTTCTAGATTTCCGTCAAAACACGGATGTATATAATAGATCTAGTTTAATTATGGATATAGATTTTATAAGAAGAGAACTTGTAGGGTTCGTTCGGATTTAGTAGTCATGGATGATTAATAAAGATTGCTCATTTTATCAATTGATAGATTTAATACTAGATAGATAGTGATGAATGAGGATTAGGGTTCTTGGAAGAAACTACGGTTTCCCTACTATTGACCCTTGTCCTTTCATTGATCTTTATTCATGTCTAGCCCTTAACAAAACAATTGTTAATCTGATCTCAAATCGCGGTCGAAACCGGCAATAAATTGGTAGCGCGCCCGATAAAGATGTTAACATTTATTTTGCTAAAGTTTATAAACTTCATAAGACTTAAAAGAAGTTAAAATATTTTCTCATCTATTGTTCTACCCTAATTCTACGAACCCTATCAAACGGAGAATTACTCGCGCGCATGATGGAGATAGAAGTGCGGATAGAGATGAAATTCATAATGTAACTAAATAATTAAACTAATTAAACTAAAGATCTACCTTTATTAATCAACTTCACAAGTACAAACTTCAAGTTTAGATTACAAGAGGAAGCAGAAGTTGCTCTCGATCTCTGCCTTATCGGATGTAGATGTTCCGTCGAGTCTCAAGTCGCTTTATTACGTCGAATCTTGGTCCTGTCTGGGATCACTTGTTCTTTGACAGTGATTAGCTTGTGTAAAAGATTGATGATTTCTAAATTTAGCTCTCGGTCCTTTATATAGCCCCAAAACCAGAAACTAAAGATCCTCAGAATTAGAATTAGTTGTAGCAAATCCAACCTGAAAATCCCAACTCCCGACTTGGTGAATCGGCCGCGGATCTGCCGCATATCTCAAGGTTTGGGCGCAGATCCGCAGCTGTTTGGTGGGATTTTGGCTGCAATTTTCTGGGGCTTTATTCTTGTGACACATGGAGATTGAGCTGATGTCTGGAACTTGAAAATATTTCCTGAGTCTCTGCCAGTATTGATTCTTCGATTTTATCTAATTTCATCGGCATATTTCTGATTCCCGATATCTCAACATCTCGATCTCTTGACATGAACTGAACCTTGCACAATATCTCAATGAATAATGTTACTAATATTTGGTATTTTTGAGATATCATCCTAACCAATTTGATATGATATTATATTTTAAGAATATTGATTAAGGATATTTGATATGATATATATATTTAAATTATCAAAATATTATATAAATATTATATGCATACATTTTCCATCATAATATTAATTATAATATATAAACATATGAAAATGGTATTTTACAGATAAACACTCATATGTGTTATATTTATAATAAACACTTTTAGATATTTAAGAATAGTAAGGAAAATGTCAAATCAAATGTGCACTTTTATTGACTGATCAACTAGTCTAAACTGGAGTACCGATACCCAGTCTCGATACCCCTAACTCCTACGATTAGGGACTTTTAAGAATGTGCTTATAGACTACCTAAGCCCCATTAGTATGATCCCTACTATAATCCTGATAGTTAAGCAAAAATCCTATGAGTTTTATCATTATGTATTAGTGATACGTTATAACGAATAAAACGTATGCTCATGAATGATAAATACAAATCAGATAGTATATTATCATTTCGAATAAGACTGTTCTTGATATAACTTCTCATAGAATTCAGTAATTGCATTCCTGCAACTATGATAATTGTCTTGAGAGCGCCTATATCCAACACCCCCAAACCCAAAATTCAATTTTTTTTGAATTATGTAGACCGGGCCGGGGCCGGCCGGAACCGGGCTCGGCATGGGCTCATGGCCGGGCCGGGCCGGGCCGAGCCGACGGGCTACCTTAGCCGAGCCCGGCCCTGCCTTAGGCTGGGCCTAGCAATTAGTCAGGCCGGCCCAGACCCGCGACGTGTCTGGCGGGCAGGACAGGGCAGGGCAACAGGCCATCCGGCCCATTTGCCACCTTGATACCCAGAGCCCATTCATGCACCACACCTGATCCCTCATAAATGCACTTTTATTGAAATCAATGGGTGCTTTTAGCTATCTTTTGCATTGTTTTTATCATCTTTATATTATTTAAATATCTAATATCATGTTATATACGTAATTATTATTCTGCCATTAATTTTTGGTAATATTTTGTTTTGTGTCAAATCTCATTCTAATGATTTTCCGCCTTAAAATCAACTTTTTTATTGGCTGTCCCTCTCCCACTCCGACTCCGATCAGTATCTATATATTATACTAATCCATACCATGTGTTCTCTTCCACTATGCATCTACATGCCCTCATCATCATGAGATAATGAAATAACATAATTCATCGCATGGATTGTTCACACAGTACTCTCTAGTTCATCCCAATGGCTGTCCGTACATTCTATCTGTTTTAATGCATTACACTGGAACTATATATTTATCTTCACCACCAACGGTAATGTCTGTTCTGCATTACATGGTGGTGTTTTTAGCGGATATTAGTTTTTCTACCGGTCCTGTAAAATTCACATAGACCAATTGATCTCTCATTGGATAGAGAGGGTGATATGATATCCACTATCTGTTCGATTTCCTCTTTTATCAAGGATATGATACTCATCTAGAATAACCAATGCATCCGAACCCGCTAGTGCAACGGTTCTGCAACCCCTTCATGCCCACCTGTTGGAACAGGTCACATGCACCTATTGGGTTTTACACTAATTCGGGTAGATTTACATTGTCTTGGTAAATATTGGGTTTTAAGCAAATAACTTGGCATTTGACGTGTGAAAAAAACTCACCCATAAACCTTGATAACTAAAGTAATAAAATTAACAAAAATGAGGTAACTCATACAAAATTAAACTGCATAATGCCAAAACAAGTTGCAATTTAAACTTTTAAATTCAACCGACATATCTTAAAATTTCAAATTTAGAAATAGAGTAAAGATAAGGCTAGAATTTATGTTACACAGACAAGTACAAAATACTACAATTACATTATTACATGACTTCCTACGGGTTTGGCTTGGTTGTGTGGTGCATGCTCCGTTCAGACGGGCTTTTATTTTTCTTACAACCTATCCAATATAAATATTAATCTACTTAAAACACGTCCCCTTTAAAAGCAGACGTGTTTTTTATCGCGTCTTTTTCCCAACGAGATACGGATGACTACCAGTGGGTTTGGGATCCAACCCGACATGGTGCATATGCCTATCTTCATCCCATGTTATATCTAGTGAGAGATGATGCATCATATGTATAACAAAATACCAAAATTTGTGCTCGCATGCTAAACCTCCGCGGTGACGTGTCCTCCACGGCTCCCTGCGCCTGCGGCCTCCCATTAGATGTATTTGTTGGTGAGAGGTATTATAAAATTACCGCCCAAAAAGTAGATTCCAATCACATGAGGGCCCTAACATTTCCCCATTAATGCCGAAACTGCCATTATCCGTACGTGGCTCTTTGGACGCGGAGCGAAACGGTTTTTATGCGCTCCATGGTTCGATAGCCTTACCGTTGGCGTCCTTTTAACACTCTAGCACCTCCTCATTCTGTTATTTGCAATGATTATTGTTTTTGTATTTACCCTTTTCAGATTTACATTAAAGCAAAATATTTTTCAGCCAAGTTGATGGAACCAGACCAAGCTTACGCACAACCCAATCAAATTCGTTCGATTTAATCTCTTAATTACGTGAACTCTAACTGTTTAGAGTTCATTGAAAAACAATAAGAAAGATTAATTCATTTAAAATGCTAAGAATTTATTTTATCTTCACGTGCCTCTTTGTTATTTTGCTAGAATTAGCATATGTTATTAAATTAGAAGATACCAAAAATATATCCTTTTTTCATTAGAGAAAAATATATGATATTTATTTGCAATCTAACTTATTTGAATATTTATTTGATAATGCAGCCTAAAAGCTTAGGATATTTTAATGAAATTAAGCCTAAAATGAAAGTCTCTCTATGCAAAATAGTTATTTACAAGGAAAGAATAAGTGGAGAAAAGATGTAACGTGAGAGATGTAAGAGATATTGTCGTTGCCAAAAATCAATTTTCATTCTTTGAGACGATCGGTTAAGTTTTGTTTTTGATCTTCATGGTCTAGAAAATAGATACATCAATTTTCGTATGTTTTTCTCAATCTTTGCATTTTCATCAAATGACTGTATTGCTAAAACTTTTTCCAGCAATAGATCTACATTTTTTCTGTCATTAAACCAATGAGAACATTGTGATCGAAACGGCATGAAATTCAGCATAACTTATTTTAGACAATAAGCAATAAAATTAACCACCATCATTTTCTTCCATATAAAGTGAGGATACTATGTGAAATATTAAAGAGAATAAAATCAAAAGGATTACTAGAAAAATAAAGATATTTATTCTTGCTATTTTTCAAATCATTTTGTCCTTATCTGCAAGTTTCCTACACCAAACCTATAAAAAAAGGAGACCCCCACTTCCCCACAACCCAAACCCGCTCTCTTCATCTTCCTCTGTTTTCTTTTTGCAAAAAGCACACCTCGTGATTTCAAAGAAAATCAAAACCCTAAAAAAGAAAATGTCATCAAAGATCCGATCTTTTCCCTGCTCCTCCTGCTGCTTTCGCTCCGACGTCCACGGCGGCGATCGCCGCCTATCTCTGATCAGATCCGCATGCGCTTGGATCCGATCAAAGGCCAGAGAGTTGGAGATCAAAGAGAGGCGCAGAGCCCTAGCTTCTCGAATCGGACACCATCGCCGAAGAGGCCAGACCGCTGATTTCAGGTACGATCCGCTGAGCTACGCGCTCAACTTCGACGAAGGTAACGGCGGCGACGACCGCCTCGATTTCGACGAAGTTGAGTTCCGGTTCCGGAACTTCGCGTCGAGGCCGCCGGTTTCTCCCCCGCCGCCCGCGGCGGCCCCGGCGGCTAGCTAGGGTTTTGTTCCGGCGTCTTGTGTTATGTGTGTGTATAATTTTTGTGGTTTTTGGTTGGTTGTAAATATGCGATTAGAGATCTGGAAATTAAAAGTTGTTGGCTGATTTAAGTTCTGATTTAAATAGATTGGAAATTTATTTTTGCGTTTTTGTCTGAGAAAATCTGACACTTAGAGTAATTTATTTACATTGGTTTGTGATGTGATTGTGATATGAAATTTGAGGAAAAGGTTGTGCTTGAGCCTTGAATCATGAAAAATATAGCGAAATGGGCCCTTGGAGATGTGGAAAATAATGAAATTAACCACAGAGAATAAAGAAACAAAACTTTCGGATGCGAAGTTTCTGGCACGGAACAGGCGGTCAACTTTGGAGAGAATGCAAACTTTATCTCAGAAAAAAAAATCACATTATAAAAAATGGTATTATTTATAAGTAGAAGTCCCCGCCATTCAATCTCTGTTATGCAAGGCTGTCTCCACTCAAAATTGAATTTTGATGGTGTGTTCGGTGTTGGAGCTATCTAAACTTCATGATGTTGTTGCCGAAATTTTAGAGTTTAGAAAACCTAAGTTGGATTGGAATTTTCAAAATCCATGTTATCTCAGCTTTAGAGTTATAATTGGAATTTATGTCTAAACTCCAAAAGGAAAGCTTAATGGGGCTTTAGTTATGTTAACTTTAGATGCCTCTACGGAAACAAAGCAGACCACCAAAGGTATAGAAAGAAGTAAACAAATAAGGGTGTCTTTTTTTCATTTGATGTGGCTCCATTAGGAATCGACCCTGTAACCGTTTACTTTGGGGTTTTTTTGTGAAATAGGACGGTTTTAATTTAAAATTATTAAAACAGGATGGTTTAAGTTTAAATTGTAAAAATAGGACGGTTTCTCGCCCCAACCCCCAACCCAGTACAGGGGGCGGGTTCCTAGAACCCGCCTCCTATATAAAAATAGAGAGGGCGGGTTCTGGGAACCCGCCCCCTATATAAATATAGAAAATTAAAATAAAAATTGAATAAAAATTAGTTTTGTAAAATAAATAAACAGGAAAATTGAAAAAAAATTGAATAAAATCATAAAATTTTATTATATGAATGTGTTGTACAAAATGAATCCGTCAAATTTACAATACAAAAAAATCCTATCTGTTTTCTATCTCGACGGTCAAATTTATAATATCAAAAATGAATCCGTCAAATTTACAATACAAAAAAATCCTATCTGTTTGTAAAATGTAAATAACTATCGTTTTCCTTTTCCCTTTCCCTTATGAAATCCGAGGAGGCTTGACATAAGCCTATGCCTCCTGAGATGACTGGAGGACCCACCCGTTTCTTGGATAGATGGCGGCGGCGGCGTTTGCTCTTCAGCTTCGTTTTCAGCTTCGTCTTCAGCAGCGTCTTGGAGGCTGTTGTTCCGCAAATCCTGAATGTGGGACAGGTGTCGGATGTGTGCTGCCTCCCAACAACTATACGTAGGACAAAAAATCCGTCTCCCAACTGGGCAGTTGTAGCGAAGAACCTGTCCCGGTATCATGCGGCTGTTGTTGCACAAAACCTGGGCCTCATGGCTGCGCAAATCCTGACCCCCAAGTTTGATGTTGTTGCGCAAAACCTGATCCCTAAGACGGCTGTTCTGCAAAACCTGACCCCCAAGACTGGTGTTGTTGCGCAAAACCGGTCCCCCAAAACTGTTGTTTTTCCGGTTGTTGCGCTTGTCCGGTATGCCAGGGTTGCTGCTGACGGTATGGTGATCCAAACCACTGATCCTGCTGTGCTGGATCTCCGTGATGCTGCGGCTCTGGTGCCGGCTCATGCTACGGCTCTGGTGCCGGTTCATACTGCTGCTCCGGTGCCGGCTCATACTGCTGCTCTGGTGCCGGCGATAAATGTGGAAAAATATTATATGAACCGAATACACCACCAATTAATTGGTCTACACTTGAAAATAGAGCTTGAGTCTCCGGACCAGCATCAGTCGGGTATGGATCCTGCACCATTGTTTGTATAAGATGCAACCCACGAGCCTGTTGTTACATTAGAAATAAGAAATAAGTATTGACTCATACCGCCGGATGTTAAAAAGTAATATAATATAAAGAATTCAACTTACCAAATCTCGTTCCACATGGCCTCTAGGCTTGTACCGCGCGATGTTTGGGAAGTCGTTAGGGGGAGCGGAAAGATATCTTATGGTGACACGCTTATACCACTGTAGATATGCTTCGGTAGCGTCGGTGGCTGTTTGGTCACCTATTTGCTGTAAGGCAATATTACGTTGCCTATCCTCCCATCTCAACAAATATTGATGATGATGCTCTCTCCAATCACGCTCCGCCTTTCCTCCTCGCATGTCTCCCTCTATTGTCATAGACGAAGGCGGCAGGACAGGAATATGTTGCGATCTATTAAACTGTCGCAACATCCGGTCCGGGAGATGCATGACAACGATATTAATGCAGAGGAGTGGGCATCGAGCCCGCCAAACCGGCTCTCCTTCGATACAGATGCCGGGTAATCTTTGCAGACGATCTGCTGTATAAGGCGTTCACGTGAACTGCGCAAATAACATACTACAAAAAATGTGATGAAGGTATTTCAAAATTTTAAAACAAACTTAATTACCTAAGTTATGCTTACCTGAGTCGCTTCAATGCGATCCAACTCATCTCTATAGTATCTAAGTACTCGACGAGGAGCCTTATACGCTTTCTTGCCATTCCACCAACAGCCGAGCGGCTTTCCAGGGGTATCCAAGGCAGTTATTTTAACTCGATCCGGTCTTCCCATACACATACGCTCTCATGACCAAATGTATAAATAAAGTGTCAGATGATAAGAGAGAGAACCAATATTACAATTTTGCAAATTTCTAGCTGTGAAAAACAAGGAATTTACCTGAAGTAATGTAATGCAGCCACAAATTTTGTTCTTCGTTGAAACACATGTCTTATCGAGTTCCTTGTAAAGAGAGGCCAGGACCCCTGCTCCCCAAGCATATTGGCCACACACATCAAAGTCCATAAGGAAGTCAAGGTATAACGGATGGACATGCGTTGCCGATTGGTCCGATATCAACCAAGAACCGATCATGTACAAAATGTAGGCACATGCATGTCTATCCAAGACTTCATCGATGGCTTCATCAGGGATATTAGTAAATGTATCTTTTGACCAGTTTAAACTGATCTTATAGCTCTTACTGTAGCCTCCTGGTGCCTGATATTAGCATTTTTTGTGAAATATTAAAGTTAGAAATAATGTACAACATGCAATAGGTACACTAAAGAGGGGAAACAAAATGAATTTTTTTACCTGTCCGAGAGCAGACTCGGTATATGTATCCCAGTATGGGTGGTCGGTATCTGGACCAACAATTTTTCCTCCGACCAATCCAAGCCCATTGACCCGTAAACCGAGTAAGAGACCAATATCCTGAAGTGTGATAGTGGCCTCACCTCATCTTAGATGAAAAGTGTGAGTCTTTTTTCTCCAGCGCTCAACTAGAGAGGTAACGAGGGCGTGGTCGATTTGGATATGACGAAGCAATGAAGCTTCATAAAATCAGGCCCTTCGAATCCGCTCGGTTATTCGCTGGTCGGTAACTATCCACTTGTCAGCATTATGGGTAACGACGGTGAGATTATCTCCATCCTGCAAAATTAAATAATATTATTTTCAACTATTAGAATTAAAAAAATGGGTAATTAAAAAAAATTAATAAGTTTAGAATCTTTTCTCTCCGTGTAATATATTAAAAGATCTGTGTTCGTTTTGATCAACGAGCAGAGATTTGTCGAATGGTTGATTTTCCATTAAGACGATTTTAGATATGAGAAGGGACTTTGGACAGAGTTAATTTGATGAAAGCCACACTGAAGAGGGGGTTTTATAGGGAAAAGAGGGCGGGTTCCAGGAATCCGCCCTCTTCAACGATTAGTGTTGTCACATCAGTTTTTTATTTTTTTAGTATTGTTGGATTCCTGTCTTGTCACATCATTTTGTGTCTTGTCACATCATTCTTGTCACATGTTTTAAGGAAGACCCGCCCTCTTCAATAATTAAATGAGAGTGTGTTACAGGAACCCGCCCTCATATTTGTCCCGTGTCATATTGTCACATCCCATGTATGTTGTCACATCATTTTAATTATCAGTAGGGGTGTGTTGTCACATCATTTTAATTATCAGGAGGGCGGGTTCTAAGAACCCGCGCTCTTCAATTATTAAATGAGGGCGTGTTCCAGGAACCCACCCTTATATTTGTTTTATAGTTGTATTATAGTGTGTTGTCACATCCCGTGTGTGTCGTCACATCATTTTATTATCAGGAGGGCGGGTTCTTAGAACCCGCTCTCTTCAATAATTAAATGAGGGCGTGTTCCATGAACTCGCCCTCATATTCCGTGTGTTTATCATTATGGTGTGTTGTCACATCATATATTGTGTTGTCGCATCATTTTTGTGTGTTTGTCATTTTGTGTATTATAGTATATTGTGTTGTCATATCATTTTTTGTGTTTGTCATTTTGTGTTATAGTGTGTTTGTCATTTTGTGTATTATCAGAACGAAGAGGGCGGGTTCTTAGAACCCGCCCTCTTCAATAATTAAATGAGGGCGTGTTCCAGGAACCCGTCCTCGTATTATTAATGGAATGCACCGTGTTCCTATAAATAACTCTCTGCTATACAGCAACTATCCATTTACCCTCTCTGCTATACAACAACTATCCATTTACCCTCATTTTGTGCAAGTGTGGAGTTTAGGAAGAAAGTCAAGTTCAGTCCCATAGTCGTGAGGAGCTGCTGGATAGGATCAAGACGGAACCACGGTTTGCTGTAAATTTCTGGAGCAAATTTAGTGACCAAACCAAGGTTCATGGGTTTTAAACAGGAAGAAGAGACCAAAACAAGCACATGGAAGAAATTTGAAGGTTCATTTTTTAAATTTATTTTCTAAACATTATTATTATCTTAATTTTAGTTATCATTTAATTATTATTCATTATTTTTTCACTTTATAATTACAATTTGGAAATGGAATTACTAGTAATTTTAATTTCTGTTCATAGAAATGACTTGTAACTCAAATATCACTATTAAAGATTTTTCATATATGCTTAAAAGTCGTATGTTGTAATCAACAAATATGCACATGCACAAACATGTGAGTGTGTGTAACTTAAATGTAATCGAAAAATATTTACCTAACGACTTTCCTAATTATATTTTTAGCAAGTATTAAATTGAAATTAAAAACATGTATAGACTTGAAATATCAAATTTTGCCTCGAAATGATTCTTCTTCTCGTATATATGATTTACGATAACAAAATTTTACCTAAACAATTTTTGTTCTCTATAATGGACTCCAATTACATTTAACAGGGCGTAAGGTTGTTAGTCTTATGAATTATATTTTCTATACGTACTAATATCTTGTTCAGTTTGATATTTATTATTTTGTATTATAAAATGGTTGTTTCAACACAACATAAAAAATATAGTTCGTAAAACTGAATATATATAAGTCGATGCAAGCTTATTCCAAGTTTCTTCTTTGCACAAACTCTCTTCCTCTCTCCAATAAAACTGTTTTTGTGCAGGATTCTTTACACCGCCACCAAATAAGTTGTTTGTAAGTGTTTTCGATTTATGTTTGTTACTGTTTTGCATAAATAATACGGACTTTAAGGGGCTATAACACCAATTCAGATTGGGTGGGGATTTCATCACCCTTCCTAACACCCCAAAAATCACTAAAAGCATACGCATTACCCTCGAGTTTAATTAAAAAATATCTAGACTCAGCCAACTAAGGACTGCCGTGCTCAATAGGACAGAAGAAGGTTGTGGGAATTCGATCGTTTATCTAAACTTGACTTTGTGGTGCGTAGGCTAGACAAGTGAGAAAGGTAATTTTAAAAGGCCCGTCTCACGGTGATTCATGAGCGGAACCCTCCTTTCCTTATTTGTGCTTACCTGACCACAATTGGCAGTGAAGATGCGATTTGAGAGTTATCTCACAACTTGTCACTTTGGAACAGTTAGGAGTAGTCTAGTGGACTTTGAAAACCATAGCTCTAGGTATGATTGTGCATGTTTTGACTGTGATTGTATGAAGTTGTTAACGCTTCTTTTATTCTTGGCTTGATATTGTTTGATGCAGATTATGACAAGTTCAAGTTTATTTGTTGTTTGTAAATACGATGGCCGGATTATCACAAGTGCACAAGATCCCGAGTATATGGGCGGGTTCGCAAGAATCATGCGATTAGAACTATCAACGAATTATAATGAAATCGAGAATAAAGTGTTCAAAATCACGAAATACGATTCCCGTGAAATTGGCTTAAGTTAAGTTGTATATGGCCTATATTTAGTGGAAATGCATTGGTTGAAATTATAGACGATGCATCAATATCTTCGATGATAGATTTCGGTCTGTCAAACACCCAGCATTCTTTTGAACTTTTGGTTCAGAAGGAACAATTGGAAGTATCAGATATCCCTCCAACGGGTAATTTTGATGGTAATGCTGGAGGTAGTTCTTGGGGGTACGGTCACATGGTTAATGATTGATTTAAAAAAAGTGTTTGTAGAATAACCGCAATCAGAACGGTGTCACACGTAGCTAGACCGAGGTGAGTACGGGTCTTCCTCAGGGAAACGTTGAATATTTTAATCTTACTTTAGATGTGTTGAAAAAGAGAGGAGGAATAAAGAATATTAAAGAATGGTTGTAGGATCTAGATCTACGTTAAACACTGATGCAAAATATAGATCTAGATTAACTACGGAGGTAAGTTTATATAAAAAGGGGGCTTGTAGGGTTCATTAGGATTTAGTAGTTATGGACGATTAATTAAAAATTACTCTTTTTATCTTTTAATAAATTTAAAACTAGAACGACAGTGATGCATGTAGATTAGGGTTTCTGGAGGAAAAAGGGTTCCCACTCTTAACCCCTATCTCGACATGGAACTCCGTTCATATCTAGCCTTTACCAAAACAATTATTAATTCAATCTCTAATCGCGGTCGAGACTAACAATAAATTGGTAGCGCGTCCGATTAGGATGTTAATGATTCTTTTGATAAAGTTTATAAACTTTATAGGACGTAAAAAGAGTTTAAGGATCTTCATCATCCATTACCCCTACCCTAATCCTACGAACCCTAACAAGCGGAGAATTACTCGCGCATGTTGGGAGAAGAAGAGATGGAGAGAGAAATCATATTAAAACTACAAAGAAAAAGAACTACCTTTATTAATCAACAAAACTCCTTTACACTTTGTTCCCTTAGAAAATGATTACAAATACTAGTTTGCTTCTCGATCTCTTCTAAGGAGGTAGATGAACCGTTGATGATCAGTCTGGATACGTGAGCCGTCTTGGACTTCGTGATTGCGTCGACTTGATGATTTTTCTAAGAAGCTCTCGGTCTTTATTTATAGTCCCAAAGCCAGAACCCTAGCTTCCTAAATTGGAAGCTAGAGGTTAAGATCCAACAGAAGAAATCCCAACTCCCAAGTCTTCTAGCACGCGGCGGATCCGCGGCCAATAGGTGGGTTTGGCCGCGGATCCACGGCCTTATGGTGCGATCTTCTGTTTATTTTTCTGGGGCTTCATCTATTATGACACGTGGCTATCTTTTGAATCTCAGAAAACTGAAAATCTTCTTGAAGTTACTGACAGACTTGATTTCTTAGTTTGCTTTCTTAATTAGGCAGGTTTGCATTAACAATTTTGATTCCTTTGATTTTAGTCCTGAAAATTCTGCACAACAACTCAACAAATAATATTAGTAGAGTTTTTTTATTGAGATATTAGTTTCATCATTAAGATTTGGTCAATGGTATTTTTGCATATATTTTCCTACCAAATGTTAATTATAATATATAAACACATGAAAATAGTATTTTTATAGATAAACCCTTATATGTATCATATATTATAATAAACACCTTTTCTAATATAGAAATAGTAGGAAAAATGTCATAATAAATGTGCAGTTTTATCAACTGAACAAATACCCCGAAACTTATCTTTGATCGTCTCGAGCAAACTAGTTTATTTAAGAGAAGGAAAAAAGAAAGGAGAAAACTAAGCACACTTTCGTAGGCAACACGATTGCACTGAGCATGTGTAACAAGCCGTTAAATCTCTAGGTGTCCCTAGTAGGAGGAGTGTTGTCTCCTGAGGGTTTTCAGCGGATTACACCCACAAAATCCTATAATAAAAGAGAGATGGTGAAAGTTACATATGAAGATAAGAACCATAAAAGAAATACTTTGAAAATTTAGAGTTTCCAACTACACTAGCCTTTCAGTTGTCATGAGCCCTATCTTAATAGTCATGAAAAGATGTTAGAAATCACATCATCCCTTAATAAAATATTGTCTTTATTCTTCATTCCTACCTTTCATCCAAACATCGATCATATACCCCTACGTGTGTGTATAGAACATCCCTACACTTGGAGATTTCAATTCAAGCTATCATACTCTTGTCCATCTACCTCAGTACTTTTTACTTTGATGAATATTTGGTTGGATTTTGCTCGCACATTTTTCATGCGACCGTTAATACTTCTTGAGGTACTAACCGACCGATTACTCATGTGCTAGCTGATTAGTATTTTCCTAGTCTTGCACCACCTAAGGCTTAGCAGTGACTCCCAGACCAGTTGGTCTAAGGCACTAGGTGATGAAGCACCTTCGCTATATTTTTTTATTGCTGCCTTGGTGATAACAAAACCAGTGTTCATTTTTCTCCACCATTTTATCTTTTATTCATTTTTTTATTTCCTTCATACTTTGGCTTTTAGACAAGAGCATTTCAAGGAATTCTTTACTATCCCGAGTTTCAAGACATGTGTAAGTGCGTATAGTAGGGTATCAACATTCAAATGTTTGGCTTCCAGAATAGGAACTATTTTTCAGACTTATTTTTATCCTCAAGTTAGTGACTTCTTTCATCTTACTAACCCTTGGGACAACAGCTCATAACTACTTATTACTAGTTCGTTTAAGAAAACTTCTAATTTTCTTGGTTTTCTTGAACTATTCCTATCTTTTAAATATAATTTTTCACTTTCTACTCTTTTGTTAAAAAATTTTTTGAATGCCCAGGGTCAAAGATAATTCAGTGAATACAAACCTCCCCCCTAAACCTGTTTCAGCAGTGTCCTCACTGATGTTGTCTTTTGAGAGCATGGACCTGTATCTTGGGGAGAGACAAAAGGGGTAAAATAATAGTTAAATGAAAACTACCCCCAAACTTGTTCTTCGGCATGCACAGATATTCAGTTAAGTCCATTTTCACTCACCTCCATTTTTAAAATGAGAAAATGTTACCAAAACATGGAGGTGAGGCGGAGGAAATTCAGTTCTGATAAAGCGGCTCCTGTAAAAACAGGAGCTCCTCCGCTGGGTCAGCAGAGAAATACGGTTTTAATCTATGCCCATTTACTTTAAAAATTGAACCGTTTTTCAAATTTTCAACTTCTACTGTCCCGTGCGGGTGTACATACCGCACTACAAAAGGTCCTTTCCAACGAGATATAAGCTTTCCCGGATGAAGATGGAGACGGAAATCGTAAAGAAGGACTTGTTGCCCCGATGTGAAGGTTTTTCTAAAAAGGTTTTTATCGTGGATCACTTTAGTCCTATTCTTTACTATCACTGCATTATCGTAAGCTTCATCGCGGAGTTCGCTTAGCTCATTCAATTGTAGCTTCCGATAGCTGCTCGCATGATCAAAATCGAAATTAAGCTCTTTAATAGCCCACATTGCTTTATGTTCGATCTCGACATGAAGGTGGCATGCCTTCCCAAACACGAGGCGGTATGGAGACATACCAAGATCGGTCTTATAAGCCGTGCGAAATGCCTAAAGAGCATCCATCAATTTGGTTGACCAATCTTTACGGTTTTTAGAAACCGTATTCTCCAAAATTTGTTTGATCTGTCTATTCGAGATCTCAGCCTGCCTGCTTGTTTGAGGATGATAGGGCGTAGAAAGCTTGTGAGTGATTGAATATTTCCGCATCAAGGCCTCGAAAGACCGATTACAGAAATGTATTTCGTTGTCTCTAATTATAGCGCGAGGGTGTCCGAATCGCGAAAAGATATTTTCTTTAAGAAACTTAATGACAACTTTGTTGTCATTAGTGCGGCACGGTATTGCTTCCACCCATTTCGAGACATGATCAACCGCTAACAAGATATATAAATTCCCAAAAGAATTGGGAAAAGGGCCCATAAAATCAATATCCCAAATATCGAATATTTCCACAACCAATATAGGTTGGAGCGGCATCTCGTTTCTTCATGAAATCCGACCCAAATGCTGACATTGCGGACAAGTTTTGCAATGTTCATATGCATCTTTAAATAATGTTGGCCAATAAAAGCCACATTGCAAAACTTTCTCCGCCGTTTTTCGAGGACCAAAATGACCTCCGCATGCCTGATCATGACAAAATGATAACACACTCTTGAATTCATTGTTAGGGACACACCTGCGAATGATTTGATCGGAACAATACTTAAACAGATAAGGTTCATCCCAGTAAAAGTATTTTACTTGGGATAGAAATCGAAGTTTGTCTTGTTTCGACCAATCGCTAGGAATAAGTCCCGTCGCAAGATAGTTCACAATATCCACGAACAAAGGTTCGTAGGATACAGTCAAGAGCTGTTCGTCAGGAAATGAGTCATTTATCGGCACGGTCAAAGTTGGCGAAGAAGTGATGCGTGAAAGATGGTCGGCTACAACGTTTTCACATCCACTCTTGTCTCGGATGACAAGATCAAATTCTTATAATAATAGGATCCAACGTATTATCCTGGCCTTAGTATCCTTCTTCGATAAAAGATGTCGTAGGGCGGAGTGATCAGTGTAAACCACAATTGGCGAGCCAATCACGTAAGGCCTGAATTTCTCTAATGCAAATACAACTGCCAAGAGTTCTTTCTCGGTAGTTGTGTAATTTATTTGTGCATCATTCAAGGTTCTACTTGCATAGTAAATTACATGTGGCATCTTATCAATGTGCTGTCCTAAGACTGCACCAATAGCAAAATCTGATGCATCACACATAAGCTCGAACGGGTGGTTCCAATCCGGAGATGATAGAACGGGGACTGTAGCGAGCGATCCTTTAAGCGATTCAAAAGCAGCCTCACAATCCGAATCGAAGTGAAATGTAGTATCCTTGGCTAATAGAAGAGTTAAGGGTCTAGCAATTTTGCTAAAGTCCTTAATGAATCTCCTATAAAATCCTGCATGACCAAGAAAGGATCGTATATCTTTAACGCATTTGGGACGAGGGAGGTTATGAATGACATCAATTTTAGCTCTGTCAACTTCAATACCTTTTCGTGAAATTATATGTCCAAGGACAATACCTTCTTGGACCATAAAATGACATTTTTCCTAATTCAAAATTAAGTTCTTATCCTTACAGCGGGTAAGAACCGCGTCAAGATTACGAAGGCAGTCCTCAAAGGAGTCCCCAAAAATGGAGAAATCGTCCATAAAAATTTCCAGAAAATTCTCCACCATATCTGAGAATATCCCCATCATACACCGCTGAAATGTAGTGGGAGCGTTGCACAACCCAAAGGGCATGCGTCTATAAGCAAAAGTACCGAAATGACAAGTAAATGTGGTTTTATCTTGATCCTTTTCGGCGATGGGGACCTGGTTATAGCCAGAGTATCCGTCCAAGAAGCAATAATATTCGTGTCCAGCTAATCGTTCTAACATCTGTTCAATGAAAGGTAGAGGGAAGTGATCTTTCCTCATCGCGTCATTGAGTTTTCTGTAATCAATACATACGCGCCACCCAGTTTGGGTGCGTGTTTGGATTAACTCATTAGCCTTATTAGTTATGACCGTGATGCCAGACATTTTAGGGATCACATGAATTGGACTTACCCATTGGCTATCAGATATAGGGTAAATTATACCACTATCATGGCACTTGACAATTTCTTTCTTTACCGCCTCCTTCATAACGGAATTTAACCGTCTTTGTGGGTCTCGGGTTGGTTTGGCTTCATCCATCAGATGTATATAATGTTCAACAATTAAGGGACTAATCCCTTTGATGTCAGCCATTGTCCAACCAAATGCTTGCCGATTTGATCTCAACACTGCCAAAAGTGCGTTCTCTTACTCTAAGGCTAGAGAATTGGATATAATCACTGGCAAAGTCTCATTCTCACCTAAATATGCATATTTAAGATGAGAAGGCAGCGGTTTGAGATCAAGTATCGGCGGAGAGACAATAGAAGATGGGGTAAGTGAATGATATTCGGACTCCCTAAGAGGTTCAAAACTTGCACAGGATATTGACTTGGAAAGTGCTGCTGACTTTTGCAATGAGTCAACGGGTTCAAACTCTGGGACGGACTCATTGAACATATCCACACTATGAAGTTGTATAAGATCAAACAATGTCTCATTAGTGTTGTCGAGATCATCAAAGCAAAGTTCCTCATCCATGCAGCTTTCGGGAGCTATCTCGTGGATGGAACAAACATCAAGCAAATGAGCAGAAGCTTCAGATGGTTGACTTCCTAGCTTGTAAATATTAAGCTCAATTGTCATCTTCCCGAAGGATAAGTTCATAGAACCGTTACGACAATTAATTACAGCGTTGGAAGTTGCTAGGAAGGGTCGACCGAGTATCACCGGGATTTGATTGCGTGGGTTTGCCACAGGCTGTGTATCTAAAACAATAAAGTCCACGGGAAATATGAATTCCCCGACTTTAATTAACACATTCTCTAGTTCACCCCGAGGTTTGGTGATTGATCGGTCTGCCATCTGGAGAGTACAATGGGCGGGTTTCAACTCTCCAATCCCTAACTGCTCGTATACTGAGTAAGGAAGCAAGTTAATGCTAGCGCCAAGGTCGAGTAAATCACGATTAATATTCTTACCCCCAATAGAAATAGAGATGGTAGGACAGCCAGCGTCCTTACGTTTCTTTGGTATTTGCTGGGTAAAAGCTGTGCTAACATTACTCGTCATGAAAACTTTTTTAGGCACTTGAGTTTTTCTCTTCCTAGTACACAAGTCTTTAAGGATTCTTGCATAAGATGAGACTTGTTAAATAGCATCTAGGAGAGAAATATTTACGTTAACTTGCTTAAACATTTCTACAATCTTCTCCATTTGTAGGTTAGGTCTATTGGCCCTTAATCTGTTTGGAAATGGAGCTTGATAAATAAGTTTTGGGTCCAACATTTGTGGAGAAGATTGTGGGGATGGATTCAATCCCAAAATTGGATTGGGAATCGTCTTAGATAGATTGGGTGAAGTGTTCGAGCCGTGGGGAAAACGGAGAATAGGCTCGGATGAAGGTGGGAGACTAGACGAATTAGGGGAAGAAGCAGAAGCTGGGGTATCATTGGTGTCACTAACATCATCAAATTGCTCACCCACTCAGTTATTCAGCACTTTTCCCGATCTCAACGTAGTAACGGCATTCACATTATGATTTTGTGAGTGGCCAGGATTCGGTAGGGGTTGAGATGGGAGTTTCCCTTTTTCTCTCGCGCTCATTGCGGCGTTTAACTATGCAAGTTGGTTTTCTATTGATTTAATACTCTCACCGTGGGAGGCGGAGTCTTTCTTTATGGTATCAATAGAAGACTTCATATCAGCCGACATTTGAATGGAATGTTTCATAAACAAATCCAAAGTTTGTGCGAGTGAAGAGTTATCAGTACCGGCCAGTTGCGGTGCGGAAGTGTTGGCCGGATTTTAAAAATTTTGTGACTGAAAGGGGTGCTGACTTTGTAGTTGTGGTTGCTGTGGAGGAGGTTTTTGATAATTGCTTTGGAACTGGTTTTGATTTTGGGGTTGGTTTTGGTTCCAAGTAAAGTTGGGATGATTCCTCCATCCTTGATTGTATGTGGAAGAATAAGGATCGTTTCTAGGTCGCTGCTGAAAAGCAGCATTAGTTTGCTCGAGACCTTGAAACGATACATTCATAGGACATTCTTCCTTCAAGTGTGAAGGATCCGAACAGCAAGCATACACGGTTTTGGGAAGCGTAACCTGGTTTAGGGAGGCTAATGAAAATTTGTTCTCAATAGCGTCGAGTTTCTTTTGCATCGCTTCCATTTCGGCTTTTACTGCGATGGAAACATCGAGCTGGTGAATACCTCCCCTAGATGAAGGTGGTCTTACGCTTTTCCACTGCAAAGCGTTTTCAGCGAGGTCTTCCAGATATTTCCAAGCTTCGCCATTATCTTTGGACATGAAATTGCATTGACACATTGTTTCAAGTATCTGCTTTGTCGCTGGATTAATGCCCTCATATATAATTCGGCACAAATCCCATCTTTGTATTCCATGATGAGGATATTGGACAAGCAGATCCTTAAAACGTTCAAAGCACTTCCAAAATGGTTCATTGGAAAGCTGGGTGAACTGGTTGATCTCGCTCCTAATATGGGTTGTCTTATGATTTGGGTAAAACTTCTTAAGAAATGCTATTACGAATTCATCCCAGTTAGTGATAGAGTGTGCGGCAGTATTATAAAGCCATTTTTCTGCCAAGTCGCACAGAGTGAATGGGAGAAGACGCAAGCGCATAGCATTTACAGTCAGTTGTGAAGTACCCATCATTGCGCATACGTTTTCGAATTTAGTGATGAAAACGTACGCGTCTTCAGATTCAAGCCCGTGAAATTTGGGCAACAGATTGATGTAGTAGGGTTTAATTTCAAAATTATCCTCGTTAGCTGGTGGAATAGATAGACAAGTGGGAAGTGGACCACGGATAGGATAACATCTCTCTTGGAGAGAGATGCGCGGTGGATTTTGCTCACCTACGGACGGTGGCAGCGTGGTGTTAAAGTGTGATGGAGCACCGTCCATCTCGGTTGATGTGGTGTGTGGTGGGGGAAAAGAAGATGAAGAAGCACCGACTTCGGAGTCGATAGCAGGAACGCGGACAAGACGGGCACTAGAATCCCGTGTCCAGCCAAGCATGCACTAAGCGGGTTTAGCGCAAGTGGCAACGTGTGTGGATTTAAAATTGGTCTGTTTTGAAAAGTGTGTCGGATTTAGACAAATCACACAAAAATGCACAAACAACCCTGAAACTAAGGTCACCTAGGTCAAGTCTCTAGACCGCTCCTAGACTTCCAAAGGACAAGCCGTAGGATCAATCCTCTACCACCTCTTTACTACTTGTGGCCAGGTAAGTGGGAGGTATCCACTACGTAAGTAGTGGGCCTAATTAAGTAACCACTTGCCTTAGACACACTTTCTTAGACACCACAAAAGTAATGCGGATAAGCGACAGATTACCCACGACCTTCCTCTGTCCTTATTGAGCGCGATAGTCCTTAGAGTCTTGTCTAGATATTTTTTTAAATTAATGTAGGGTTGATGCAGATGCTCGATTTGTGATTTGTGGGGATTAGGAAGGGTGATGAAATTCCCACCTAATCTGGATTTGGTCTTTGCCCCTTAAAGTCCGTATTAAAATATGCAAAACAAACCAATCACAAAACTTTTGCAAAAAGATTTTTGAGCGGCGATATTTTGCAAAGAATCATGCAGAAAAGATATTTTATTGGATTTGAGAGGAGAGAGAATGAGTTGAGAAAGATACCAGAGAAGTTTGGAACCCTAGATCCTCTAACCCGCCATGCTTCCACCGCGAATACGCTCATTCTGCCGTGGATCCGCCGCAAGAAAGAGGGATCAATTTATGAATTTTTTTTTCTGTGGCCTTCTGTGCCCCTCTGGATCTCGATGAATATCTCTGTCTTCCTGTTTCCTCAAGTCTGTGACTCCAGATCTCCTTGCAAAAATTCACACACTTCGTTAAATATACGATTTGCAGTTTTGTTTTAATTATGATATAGATCGTATAAGAATTCAACACAAATAGTAAGAATAAAAAATTACGCACGTATCCCCGGCAACGACGCCATTTGATTGATTTGAAAAAAGTGTTTGTAGAATAACCGCAATCAGAACGGTGTCGCGCATAGCTAGACCGAGGTGAGTACGGGTCGTCCTCAGGGAAACGTTGAATATTTTAATCTTACTTTAGATGTGTTGAAAAAGAGAGGAGGAATAAAGAATATTGAAGAATGGTTGTAGGATCTAGATCTATGTTAAACACTGATGCAAAATATAGATCTAGATTAACTACGAAGGTAAGTTTATATAAAAAGGGGACTTGTAGGGTTCATTAGGATTTAGTAGTTATGGATGATTAATTAAAAATTACTCTTTTTATCCTTTAATAGATTTAAAACTAGAACGACAGTGATGCATGTAGATTAGGGTTTCTGAAGGAAAAAAAGGTTCCCACTCTTAACCCCTATCTCGACATGGAACTCCGTTCATATCTAGCCTTTACCAAAACAATTATTAATATAATCTCTAATCGCGGTCGAGACTAACAATAAATTGGTAGCGTGCCCGATTAGGATGTTAATGATTCTTTTGATAAAGTTTATAAACTTTATAGGACGTAAAAAGAGTTTAAGGATCTTCATCATCCATTACCCTACCCTAATCCTACGAACCCTAACAAGTGGAGAATTACTCGTGCATGTTGGGAGAAGAAGAGATGGAGAGAGAAATTATATTAAAACTACAAAGAAATAGAATAAGAAAAAGAACTACCTTTATTAATCAACAAAACTCATTTACACTTTGTTCCCTTAGAAAATGATTACAAATACTAGTTTGCTTCTCGATCTCTTCTAAGGAGGTAGATGAACCGTTGATGATCAGCCTGGATGCGTGAGCCGTCTTGGACTTCGTGATCGCGTCGACTTGATGATTTTTCCAAGAGGCCCTCGGTCTTTATTTATAGTCCCAAAACCAGAACCGTAGCTTCCTAAATTGGAAGCCAGAGGTTAAGATCCAACAGAAGAAATCCTAACTCCCAAGTCTTCTGGCACGCGGCGGATCCGCGGCCAATAGGTGGGTTTGGCTGCGGATCCGCTGCCTTATGGTGCGATCTTCTGTTTATTTTTCTGGGGCTTCATCTATTATGACACGTGGCGATCTTTTGAATCTCAGGAAACTAAAAATCTTCTTGTAGTTACTGCCAGACTTGATTTCTTAGTTTGCTTTCTTAATTAGGCATGTTTGCATTAACAACTTTGATTCCCTTGATTTTAGCCCTGAAAATTCTGCACAACAACTCAACAAATAATATTAGTAGAGTTTGTTTTATTGAGATATTAATTTCATCATTAAGATTTGGTCAATGGTATTTTTGCATACATTTTCCTACCAAATGTTAATTATAATATATAAACACATGAAAATAGTATTTTTACAGATAAACCCTCATATGTATCATATATTATAATAAACACCTTTTCTAATATAGAAATAGTAGGAAAAATGTCATAATAAATGTGCAGTTTTATCAACTGAACAGTTAACGATGATACCGTCAGTCTCGGTGGATATGACTATACACAACATTATTCAAACCTTCAAAATCATGGGTAAACATTTTATAAATCCACATTCAAACATTTTAGTAATACCAAGATACTAATATATTTTATATATTGAATACAGCTTCTCCCAGTCGACCGCTGCAGTTACATGCATCCCAGAAGAACAACAAGGATTACTATACACAAGCTTCCACAGGTAAATAAATCTGAAACAAGTGGTGATTTATTTACAAAAATATTAAGGAATAATAGTATAATAACAATTTATATACTAAACGCAGATTTTCCTATACCTCCGCATCATTCCAACACGATCCAAGTAGTGCATTCCAAGCATGTCCGTCCATATCTTTCCGGTCTTCTCACCCCGAACCATCCACATTACACCGACCACAACCATCATATATTGCACCCGGGCCTTATGTTGCTACGGGTGATATTGATATGTGTGGCAGTGATGATGATGAAACCGGTGAAGGTCATCAAGAGGAGGATAGCGTGGAATATGCCGCTGGATTAAATGAGGTAGCATTGTTTGATGGTATGGTTGCGAATAATGATTTTGTCGAACTAGAAGATTCCGGCCTCGATCCGCTGGAAGATGATAGTTGGGTAGACTTAGCCATGGCAGAAGTAAATACGGCACCCTATTTGGAAGCGACAGTAGCAAGCGAAGATTGCGTCAGTGTCGGGGATTTGTTTCAGGAAAAAGGAGATCTTATTTGTAAGTTGAAGTCGTGGGCTATTCAGCAAAACGTTACATTTAAAACCGAAGAGTCAAATAAGACGTACTATACCGTGGTTTGTACGAAAGCTCCTGAATGTAAGTGGAGATTGCATGCATGTTGTTCCAAAAGAGCCAAAGCTTGGAAGGTCACGAAATACAACCAGGAACATACTTGCATCAATTCTATTATGTTACAAGATCACCGGAATTGCACTTCATCTTACATTTGCTCACTAATTATGCCACTAATCCGTACAGATGTGGCGATGACTCCCCGAGAGATACGGCTCTACGTTAGCGGAGAGCATAAAATTCAGATTTCGTATGTGAAGGCATGGGATGCCCGTAGAAAGGCTTTATGTAAGATATTTGGGGACTGGAAAAGCTCGTACAACTCACTAATCCCTTTTATGGAAGACATGAAAGCATCAAATCCGGGACCGTATACCGGTTAAAAACCACAGAAACAGATGTCGATGGCTCTGTCAGGTTTCAAAGAATTTTCTGGTGCTTTGCTCCATGTGCGGCTGGTATCACACACTGTCGGCCGGTATTGTGCGTTGATGGGACGTATCTATACCGTAAGTACAGAGGCTGCATGTTAATTGCTACAGGTGTTGATGCTAATAACGGTATATTTCCGTTGGGATTTTCTATTGTCGAGGGTGAAAATACATCATCCTGGTCATGGTTTTTCCGTCAACTCAAAAGTATCCCATCTGTTATTGATAAAACAAATTTATGCATCATATCTGATAGACATCTAGGAATACTAGCTGCAATGAGATCTTTATTTCCGATGACCCCACATAGGTTTTGCCTGCGGCACTTCAGGCAAAATTTTGATAGAAAATTAAAAATTCAGATCTACATAAGCTTATGTACAAAGCCGGTGAAACGTCTGACCCTAATGTTCATGACATGTACATGACGAAAATTGGGGAGATGAGTCAAGCCGCGAAAGCGTGGTTAGATGAGTATCCAGTACGCATGTGGTCACAAGCACATGATAATGGGTGCAGGTATCTACTAATGACCACTAATATGTCTGAAAGCTTCAACGGGGTCCTTAAAGGTGTTAGAGGCTTACCGATACAGGGGTTGATTGTTCGAACCTTTTTCCGGGTGAATACTTACTTTGTGCAAAGAAGAGAAAAGTCCTTGGCGATGGAGACTCCGCTCACCGCGTATTACGAAAATATATTCCGGAAAAGAGAGCGCAGAGCACAATACTACAGATCCGAAAGGTTTGACACTGCGGAGTTTCAAGTAACGGGGAGTAATGAGAATCAATATACCGTGAACTTTAGAGATGAAGGGCTCTCTTCATGCACATGCGGTGTTTTCCAGCAACAACATTTACCTTGTGCCCACGCAATTGCTGCTGCGAGCAGCATGCATAGCTCACATTACAATTTTGCTTCCCATTACTATACAGTTTTCAATTACCAAGGGGCATACGATCCAAAATTTCATCCTATACCGGACAGTCGCTATTGGCACTATTATACTGGAAACAGACAAACACCGACTGTATTACCGCCGGAAAAAAATATAGGATCCGGAAGACCTAAGGTGCGTCGAGATCGAATGACAATGGATGCTGATTCTCAGCAAAGACACGCCAGATGTAGCCTATGCAAACAATCAGGCCATTATAGGACTGTCCAGGACAGTCATCAGGGGCGGGACTTTCGAGATCGTGACAAGTGCACCGGAAGATTTTTTTGTATTATAAATTTGATGGATTCATTTTGATATTATAAATTTGACCATCGAGATAGTATTTACATTTTACAAACAAATAGGATTTTTTTGTATTGTAAATTTGATGGATTCATTTTGATATTATAAATTTGACCGTCGAGATAGAAAAAAGATAGGATTTTTTTGTATTGTAAATTTGACAGATTCATTTTGTACAGCACATTCATATAATAAAATTTTATTATTTTATTCAATTTTTTTCAATTTTCTCGTTTATTTATTTTACAAAACCAATTTTTATTCAATTTTTATTTTAATTTTCTATATTTATATAGGGGGCGGGTTCTGGGAACCCGCCCCCTATATAAATATAGAGATAGCGGGTTCTGGGAACCCGCACTCTAATTTTATATAGGGGGCGGGTTCCTAGAACCCGCCCCCTGTATTGGATGGGGCGTGGGGACGAGAAACCGTCCTATTTTTACAATTTAAAATTAAACCATCCTATTTTAATAAGTTTAAATTAAAACCGTCCTATTTCAAAAAAAAAAACACTTACTTTGGAGAGAATTTTTAGTGCATGAACCATGCCCAATTGGCAAATAATAGCACATTTGTTGTGTCTCTGGATATTTTGTAACCGCAAAATTAGAAACGTTTGAAATGAAGATTTGATTTGGTTAATATACAAGGTGACTTCGTAATTTAATTACATCATGTTTCTGAATCTCAATTCTAAATCAATGCATTTTTATTAACTGACAAGTTTCTGAGTAACAAAATTTAAATGGGTTATTTTTGATATACAACGCTTAAAGATGAGGGATTTTGAATAAACACCCCCAAAGATTAAAGTTTTTAAAAACAGCCCTCTAAAATTGTCCGTTAACTAAATACAACCTTTTGTTAGACCTACTCATGTTTAATCCCGGTTTACGGCTAACAATGGTTATTTGGGATATCTTTAGATATATTAAATATCCAATTTACCCTCAATCCCTAAGTTCTCATTATTCCTAAAAATTATACCCCCTCTCATCTCATCATAAAAAAACCCTTAGCTTCTCATCTCTCTTCCTTCTTCTAAAAGGAAGCCATCACGCAAGTTCTCCTCCATGAGAGATGAAGATCTCCCACCCCTTTATTGCCCATCACACGTTTTTATAGGACTCCATGCATACATGCACACACCGCTTCCTATGGCACCCTATCCCATGAGGTAGTGTGATACTGTAGTATAAAGGCCCGGTTGAGCGTGTTTTCCATGGAGGTTAGGGTAAGGATTAAGAAAGGAAGAACAAGAACCTAGAGGAAGAAACACCGTTTCTTCCCGATGGTATTAATCCTCTTTATTAATAATTACCATAACTCCTAAAGAGATCTTAATTTGGGTATAGAAAGCGGTGAGGAAATCTTTGCATTTCCAAACTTAACCTAAACCTAACCCTAGCAAGATTTAGATCTAGATAAACTTAGTTTTTAGATTTAATCAATCCGACACCCATCGGAATTAACTCGTAAGAACAATTAGAAAATTCACAAAATCCTTGTGGACCGACCCGTACTCACCGGCTAGCTACAAAGCGATGCCGTTCTTGATTGTGGTTAAATAATTCTTTGATCTAAAAATCTCTTTCAATCAAATGGCACCGTTGCCGGGGATCGAACCCGGGTCACCCGCGTGATAAGCGGGAATACTAGGTGTTGACTCGGTCCTCCAAATTTCTTCTGTTGTCTGTTGTGATATTCCTCTATTTGTTCAGATTTGATATTTACTGTTTTGCTCTCTGGATTTTTCCAGATCTGAACTCGATTGTAGATCCTGCAAAATTCAAAAAAAATACCCACTCACCTGGCACTTACCTGGCCGCAATTGGTGGTGAAGAGGCGGTTTGAGATCCTATTTCTAGCCCTTTGGAACAGTTAGGAGCTGTCGAGCTGATCTAGGTGACCCTAGATCTAGGACTGATTGTGCATTTGTGGTTGATTGCATTTGTGTCAAAGCCTTTATCGAAAATTTTTGCAAAGAGCACCACATAAAAAAAAAGGAGAGGAAATTTTTTTATAGAAACTTGCAACTTGTCGCTAAGAAATCCGTGCACCCCACATTCTTTTTCTTCTCCTTTCTTACATCATGGGTACCCCACCTCATAAAACTCTTGCCGAACTTTGGTATCCTGAACCAAACTTTGCTTCTTACGCGAATTGTTTTGGTCGAATTACGGACAACCCCTCCATTCCCAAAATTTCTTTGAAAGATCGAATAGAAGCGTCTAGGAGAAATAGTTGGACTCCGCAATCCAATTTGTGTCAACCTTCACCACCTTCTTACGTTGATACTCCTTTTTCAAGTCCTGTTGTAACTCCGAAACCCATGTCTATCGCTGAACATATTGAAAAATCACGTAACCGATCTTTCACTCCTTTCAACACTTCCAGTTCTTGGGATCAACAAGTCCATTCATCTTTTTATCAAAATGTTGATCCTACTCCTGTTCAACCATTCAATTCCTACCGGTCCTACCCAACTTTCGTACTTTCCCTAGACATTGTTTCTACACAGCCATTTGGGAGTTTCCAAAACTTTGAATCTTTTACTGAAACCCATTCACAACCCATGTCTAGTTTCGAACAATCGTTGGAGGCTTATATGGTAGCGACAAACCAAATGATTAGGAATGTGGATGCGTCCATGGCCGCCCTTATGCAACCTAGTGAACCGGTAGCTAGTTTCCAACTAGCTCCAAAAATTCCAATGTATGAGGAGGCGGTTGGACAGAGTAAGAATTTGAGAAGAGAGAGTGGGTTCAACACCTTTCCAAATCAAACCTACCCATACCCAATTGAATCCCACAACTCCGGTTTTCAAACAAGTGTTCTAAATGATTCATTAGTTGAAAATAAAATATTTAATGAGTTGTGCGACTTTGTAGTGCTTGATTTGCCAGATTGTGAAGAGTCCCTTTCGAGTGAAACCATACCTAATCCTTTTGAACTTTACACCTCCACTCTAGAGCCTAAATTAATTGATATCCATGCTTTTGATGAGGTGTCTGAAAAAATTGATTTTCACTTGATTGAGGATATTGATGCCGGGAATATTTTGGACGATGAACCCGTAGATTTGAATGAAATTTTATGTCCAATTCATCATCCCGAGTCATTAAATGTTTCTCCCGAACCTCATATGCATCTTGATTTTGATGATTATGGCATGGATAAGCTAAATTTTGAGGAGAATTATGAGGATAGTATTGAAGAGAGTATTGAGGATAATATTGAGGATGAACCATTTTTGTTTGATGTGTCGGATTTTCCAATTCATCCTCCTGAACCTTTAACTGTTATACTTCCTAAATCACCCTCTCTCCTTTCCATCGTTCCGACCACGCAAAAGATCACGCTTGAGGACCGTGGGTTTGAAAAATTTCTGTTCGATCACAGCAGTTTTGACGCCACTAGTGCGTACCTCTTTGAATCTGACACAGTTCTTACAGACGATAATGATTACGAGTGGTTCACTTTTTCGGACGATTTTGAACACTCACCTCCCGAGTTTGAGTCCTTTGAATTTTCAGATGAGTTAGTTGAATCATCAGACTCGATTTCTTACAGTCATTTTGAACCATTGATGGAATCCTTCAAGTTCGAGACAGATTACTTAGGTGAGAATAAGACTATCCCTAAATCACTCCCTTTCGTCCTTCCTATCGTTTCGACCACACAAGAATCCATCGCGTTTCCATTTTCAATGGATGGTTTACCAAGTTCAACGTACCCATGTTTTCTTGCGAATCTTGAGGGATTTGACCCCATTTCTTGACGGGTTGATAGATTAGCACAATCACTTTTAACTCATCGGTCATCACAAATTGCGCTAATTTATTCACTCGATTTACACCATCAAGTTCGTACTACACTTCTTTCTCTTTTCCGCTATTTTTCTCCTCCACCGAGACCATATTCCACCCTTCTTCCCATGCGGTCTCGTGTGTTTCTCATTTCTTTTCTCTACACCCTATTCTTTCACCAACCCTACCATTATCACGATAGAATTTTTGAATGGTTGGTGCTAACCTTTGGTTTGTGTAAGGCCTTGTATAGTTTGATTTTTCTCCTCCCTAACTCTGAACTTTAATGCTTAAACAGTGGAAACACTGTCTCACTTAAGTTTGGGGGGAACCTTGTTGTATATATATTTTTTTCTTTTAACAATAAAAAAATTTTGTAAAAAAATAAACAGGGGAGTGCCGAAATTTTGACCCTCTTGGTGTAGTATGACAGTGAGGACACTGTCAAGTTTAAGTTTGGGGGTATGCTCGGTAAGCCTTCTTCCTTCGCATTCATGTGTACATTTTTGCATTTGCATATTTGTTTTAAAACCCATAAAAATTGAAAATTATAAAAATTAAAGTATTCAATTTTGGCCATAATTGACTTGAGTTAGAAAAAAAGGTTAACTAGCTAGGAACAACTAGATCCTAGACTTAGTAAATTAAAAACCCTAATAATAACCTTTCGTAAAATTTAACGGTAGAAAGTATATGTCTTTGTAGTTTATTTAGAAATAGGCAAATTTCGAGTTGACTTCGTGGGCTAAGTTAAAACAAGGAAAAAGTATTGATATTTTTATTAAAGTATAAGTTTGAAAAATACTTCCTAGCTTAAGTCTAAATTCTGAAAATGTATACCCTATAAATTGCACAAACACGAACCTTGAAACTTAGAATAGTAGAAGAGACATTGAAATGCTCTTGTCTAAAGTCTTTAGTACGAAGAAAAAAAAATAAAATTAAAATACAAGTGTGAATAAAGAGATAATAAAAAAATGAACACTGGTTTTTGTGATTACTTAAGGCTGCATTAATAGAAAAAAAATATTTAGCGAGGGTGCTTCATCACCCAGTGCCTTAGACCAACTGGTTTGGGAGTCACTGCTAAAGCTTTAGGTGTTACAAGACTAGGAATTACGCTTTAATGTGCAAACACATCTTGTAATCGGTTGTTGGTACCTAAAGAAGTATTAATGGTCGCATGAAGGATGTGTGAGCGATATTCATCTAAAAATTCACCAATTAAGAAGTGCTTTGGACAACGGACAAGAGTATGATAGCTTGATTTGAATTTCCAAGTGTAGGGGTGATATATACACACACGTAGGGGTATGTGATTGGGGTTTAGTTAAGAGATAGGAATGAAGAATAGGACTTGTATCTTTAGTAAAATGATAAAAATTCCTAAGTTGAGATAGAACCCTAGAAGGAAAGCTTAAAAGATGCCAAAAGCTAAGTAAATTCACAAGAATATATACAATCTTAAGATAAATGATAAGGAAGTGTGAAATATACGGGTGGATAGTTTATGAGTCGAAGATAATAGACTTCCTTGTTGAAAAACCTAATTGGAGAATAAAAGTTAATGGGCCGAATTGATAGGATTTTGTGGGTAGTATCCGCTGAAAACCCTCAGGAGACAACGCTCCTCCTACTAGGGACACCTAGAGGTTTAACAGCTTGTTGCACGAGCTCAGTGCAATCGCGTTTCCCTGTGAAAGTGAGGTTAGGATTTTGTTGAGAATAAAACTAGGTTTGCTCGAGGACGAGCAAAAGATAAGTTTGGGGGTATTTGTTCATATCATAATATTGCATTATTATATTCCCCATTCTTATTCATTTTACAAATAAACAGGTGCTTTTGACCCATGTCTGCTACATAGTTGCAGGTTACAGGTTCTTGGAATAAAAACAGTGAAAACAATGAAAAGACGATGCAAAAGTGAGACTTCGACCAACAAACAGAGAATCTTTATCTTGCCTACAGTTTGAAGACTAAACGAAGATCAATGGACAATTTCACAAAGCACAAAGGCAGAGCAAGGTTCAAGACTTCGACACGAAGCAAGCGGTAAAAGTCCACGACTTTATTCACTGTGGAGATCTGGAAGAGAACCAGAAGCCAATTTGAGAAAACAACTGAAGAAAAACCAAGAAAAATGCAACAGGAATCAGCCCAAAGAAAATAAGCCCACAAGGCTCATATACGGCCGCGGAACCGTGGCCAAACGTGGGCTTTGGCCGCGAAACCGCGGCCATGAAGAGCCCGTATTGATGGAAAAATTCCGAGGCGGCTGCGAGCGTTGACTAGGTCTTTTTCTTAGGGGGTATTTTTGTAATAGCAGATGTGCGTCGATTGTAACCCTAGGGTTTTCTATGAATTTATAAATAGAAGCCCTAAAACCTTTTTTAGGTGATGCCTCTTCTTGTGCCTCATTGTAATTCTCAAATTCAGATCTGTAATTTCTGTAAAGAAAGAAGAGTGCATCAAATTAGAGTAAGTTTTCAATTCTTGCCCTAGTATAATTTTCTATTCTTGCCCTAGTTTAGATTTAATTCTCTGCCCTAGTTAATCAATTTAGAAATGTTTTTCAATTCCCTAATGAGTAAGTAGTCTCCTCGCTTATTAGGGTTAGCTTTGGGGAAGGCTTGAGAGATGAAGATCTCTCACCCCTTTCTTGCCCATCACACATTTTTATAGGACTCCATGCATACATGCACACACCGCTCCCTACGGCACCCTATCCCATGAGGTAGCGGTGATACTGTAGTATAAAGGCCCTGTTGAGCGTGTTTTCCAAGGAGGTTAGGGTAAGGATTAAGAAAGGAAGGACAAGAACCTAGAGGAAGAGACACCGTTTCTTCCCGATGGTACTAATCCCCTTTATTAATAATTATCATAACTCCTAAAGAGATCTTAATTTGGGTATAGAAAGCGGTGAGGAAATCTTTGCATTTCCAAACTTAACCTAAACCCAACCCTAGCAAGATTTAGATCTAGATAAACTTAGTTTTTAGATTTAATCAATCCGACACCCATCGGAATTAACTCGTAAGAACAATTAGGAAATTCACAAAATCCCTGTGGACCGACCCGTACTCACCGGCTAGCTACCAAGTGACGCTGTTCTTGATTGCGGTTAAATAATTCTTTGATCTAAAAATCTCTTTCAATCGGAGCCTCACGCGCTTTTCACGCGGGCGCCAATATGCAAAGCACAGAAAAATTTATTACATAAGAGTTAAACTCTAAGATGGTGCCGTACGTGCTCCTCAAGTGGGCATCCCCTTTTAATAGCGCCTAGCACCTCATGTGAAAAACACGCAGGCACCAATGTGCAATGCACATAAGTACCTATCATAAGAATTAAATTCGCCCACGTGCATAACACGTGAGCGCCAGCGCCCGAGTTCATATCAGTAGAATTAAAATCTACATTTTCCTAACAAAAGTTAGAATATTCTCTGTTAAACAAAGCCGTTGGATTAAAAATCCAACGGAGATGATAAATCATCAAAATATAGAATCAAATTCTTTTAGGAGAAAATATCTCTCATATCTTTCTAAATAAGAAAGATACGTTCGGTTGGATCAATGATCCAATAATAGAATAAAATTCTATTTTTATTGCTCTCTGTAAAACAAAAACCCTTAGATTAAAAATCCAATGGTGATTAAAAATCACCATTTTACAGAATAAATTATGTATATGGGAAAATATTTCCCCAATCTTGAGACAAGAGAACATATTCTATAAAAAAAATAAGTTCTTGGATCAAAGATCCAACGGTGGGTAAAATTCCCAAAATCAATTTTGAGACCAATTAAATCAATTGGAATCTCTCAATAAGAGATTTTTTTAAAACCGATTAACAATCTGCCTTTACTATATAAAGGACCAGAGACTTCAAGTCTCATATAAAAAAAAAAACCTATAAGCTCCTGCAAAAATACAATGAGCTCTTGAGAGAACAGAGAATTCAATTCTCAACGAAGAAGGCTTTTCTCCTAAAAATAACCCCAGGTAAAGAAACACAGAGATCAAATATCTTTTTTTTACCTATATAAGGGTTTAACCATTCTAAAGAACTTAGTTCTTCCTATGAATCAGAGATCCACCGTAAGTGCACAGCGGCGTCCCGGCCATCAATCCGAGACCAAAATGCGGAAACGATAATTTACTTTAAACTTTGAACCGGCACCACCGCGCACAAAAATCCCGGATCGGGCCATTAATCTAATTCTAGCTAACCAAAGAACGGGTAGAGAGATATACCGAGCGATCCATGTCCTTCGGACTTCTCGTCGTCGTCCCGATCTCCCGCGGAATCTCCGGTCTTCACCTCCTCGCCGGAAGGGCACCACGTCGCCGGCTTCTTTTATGGGCTCCCACCTCTGGACCGAGGCAACTCGGGCACGAAGTTGGCGAGCCGACGTGCCCAAGAATTGCTGTAGAATAAGTGTAGTGCTATGTCTCATTGGGGTTTTAAGAAGTTGCCTTTTCGTGGAGGAAATGAACTTTGTGTTTTTGAGATGAACCAAAAGGGATTTTGTGAGCATGAAGAGAGCAAAAATTGCCTCACAAAATTTTGGACAGCCCTCTCAAGAGAATGGCCGGCCCCTATTGTGTAGAGAATGAGAGAGAAAAGCCAAGGGGGGTGAGCACAAGGTAGGCAAGGTGACCATAAGAAAAGGTGGGCAATGATGATGAAAACAATGATCACAAACAAAACACCACTCCATCACCTAATCACTCTCATCACAAAAGTCAAGCCATCAAGAATAATCATGAACCAAGAAGTCAAATGGTGGTAGAATCATCATGAAGCTACAACATGCAAATAACACCCTCCACAAATCAAACTTGCATGCTTGCAAATAAGGCCTCCTCCACCAACTTTCAGCCAAGGAAAGATACAAAGGAAAATGGCCGAAACGGAAAGCAAACTGGCAACTTCAAAAAAAACTGATCCCGTAATAAATTACAGGAAAACCCCGCTACTGTATATACATATCCGCATTTGTATTCCGACCGAAATACAAATACAATGAGACAAAATCTACACTGTCCTATACTAGGATCCGGCTTAAACCAAAGCCCGCTAGTATAATCCGTCCGATCATGATCCGTGCAATACCGCACGTATATGATCGAACCCTGCCATATCTCCATACGGCCTCTACAGCGTTTCGCCCGAAACTTGAGCAAATGTTTGTGGGGGACTCTAAATACTCGTCAATAGTATGGCTGTGGATTTAACCACCAGCACGTCAGAGGTATTAGCCATACATAACGGGCTACCAGCTATTGACCAAAAGGGACGTCGATGAGCGAACTCATCCTGACACCCTACTGAGCCTGTCAGTGACAATATCCGTATAGTCCGGTCCGTTCGTCTATGAGCATCGCATGGCGGGCCTAGGGGTTGGTAAAAGTCAGACCCCCAAAAGCGGTACAAGTCGTGTCGGAGTGTAGCCCAGAATACCCTGAGATAACACTGGAATACCTACCAGAAAATCTCCTGCCTTGGCCAAGGACTTCGTGTAATGGCTCTCCTAGACATAGCATAACCTCACCCCCAATACCGGGAGAGACGAACCCCTGCAGATCCGCTCACTGCCTCCATGTGGCTCGGGACTGTACCCAACTAAAACCTGTTTGCACGTCTCCTTTGAGCGTGGTAGGGTAGTAATCAAAGTACAGTGGGAACTCACACGAGACAAATGACGATCTCAGGTCGATGAACTAACCTGTACACATGTCACCAGGGAACTGCTATCTGTCGTCAGGTATAAGACCAACTAGCATGTTCCCGGCGAGTCCTGCCCGGTGTACTCATAACCCAATGAGCACCTGTATATATCTTAGGTGATCCAACTGACACCAGTGGCTTGTGAGACCGGCCACCACCCCTCGTCGGGGTCTCGACTGTATACACTAGTCTACTCTGGAGTATCGATGCCCTGTCTCGAAACTCCCACGACTAGGGACCATTTAAAGATGTGCTTATAGACTACCAGCTCCCACGTATATGATCGCCTTCATACTGCTGGCAGTCAAGCAAGAATCCTAAGGGCTCTATCAACGTGTAATAGCGACCTGTAAGGTCACCTAAAGCAGTACACGATGATAAAGATAAACCAGATAGCATACTATCATCTTGAGTAAGACTGTCCTACTGGGACAGGTCCTCCCTCAATCATTGCAATCACGTGCCTGTGATCAAATAATTGAATCTGAGGGCACTATCTCCAACAATCTCCCACTTGCACTCAAGGCTAATTATTGCGATGTCGCATACTCACAGCCCGTGTGATACCGAACACCCAACTCCTCTACTAATCAGTCTCACAAAACCCGTTTGCGAAACTATTGCGTTCGAGGAATAGCCTCAGCGAGTGGATCCGCTTTGATGTTTCTTTCTATGTCTCTCTATATCTCAAGTTCGCGGAGAAAGCCATCTCCCGAAATGAGCAATACCTGTCTTAGAATGTGTCTGGATGTCTGATGGGACCTAGCTCATAAATGAACTCCAAATCCAAACTTCTTAGACTGTATCGTCAACTGAACTTAATCAGTATCCTGCGCCATGCCTCCCTCAGTATCCTCCTGGACCACCTGTCCATAATACCGCCCCTCGTCAGAGGGAAAACTATAACTCTGACGACCTCTCTGTCATGCAGGTCACCTTGGAAGCCTGGAATGATAACCGTCTCCCAAAAGAGGCTGTCGTTATCATATCCCTAGAACATCCACTTATGTTCTAAAACTGCTTCCGACTGTTTCTCCAGGATTGGATCAATATCAACTTATTGCATCTATTGCAAAAACAATATCTGGTGTGGTACTTGATATCTCATGATTGACTCAATTGCCTAAGCAAGTGATCTGCCAATCATGCACATCCCTCTCCCCTTTAGTCAGTAAGACACCTTTAGAGAGGGTGACTCCATCACCTGCAGGTACACTACCGTGCCAGGAGTCGTCCATTCTAAATACTCTTAGAATGCTGTCTAAGTACCCTGATTGGGAAACTACCCAAATCTAGATCTAAAACCATAGATCCAGTAACCAGTATGTCTTGATATAATATTAAAGTCCCGTGTGGAGAAACTACTGTATGACAACCAAAGTATAACCGATCGTAGTATAGGAATTTCACTTTCTACTCTATGTATGTCATCTAAATACCAGGACATCACACCCTACTACCTTCTCAACAGATCCATCCCCTATTCTGATAAAGTCAAACTGTGACTGTCACATCAGAAATAGATGATCTATCTCCGCTATATCTGCTTTAGTCCATAGACATAAGCTACTTGTCCACCAATGCTTCCGCTGCTCCCACTGACTACGACAACCCTCTGGCAGAGTCATATAGATGTACACTTCTAAAGCCAGTTTAGAACGACGTTATACTCATCCTCCTGCCGGGTCTCACAGTCTGGAACAACAGCAATGGCAAGCCTGGGTAAACAAGAACCTCCCTGTCACCGTCCTTGAGGCTACCGGAGTACCTCTCGGGTGCCTGAGGTTACCCACCTTATCTGCGGAGTGGCCAATGGAATGTCAAACCAGATTGAATCTTTAGGTTCTTATCAAATTTTCAGTAATCGTTTGCGGTTCTGGAATCACTTCCAGTTCTACCATACTCCCACTTCTGTTTTCTGAAAAAATCCATTTTTGTTAAAACTGTGGCGAGTCAAGAACAATATCACTATTGATCTTCCAGATGGTAGAAAGTCAACCCTCGTCATAACCGGGGTCAACCCACAAACAGCCATTACAGAAACGTGCCTTGAGTTATCCAGAGTCTGGTTTTAAGCATAAGCCGGACAACTCCCCGTACCTTAACAATGTCAAGATATGAACTGTTCTATATCCAATACAAAAACAGAGGCACTGATTTAATTGAACCAGATTCAAATCATGCAGCTGTCTCCAGTGCATGTCAACTAAATGGAAAGAGGCCGATCAGCGTTACTCAACTTAGGAATGCTTCCAATTATGAGTAACCTGAAAGAGAAGCAAGTTCTCTTAATCATTACTATCAACTGAATACCACACACAAGTATCTACATCTTCGATCACCTTGAAGAATCCCGATACTTGCAACACCTGGTTCTCTACTCTATTCTTATACCTATAACTTCTCAAAACTCAGACCTTGTGTTTCTACGAAACACATGTCTAAGAACCAGAGAAGTCACAAGTAAACAGAATCTAGTACGAGTACCAACCCCTCTGTCCTAATGGACACTGGACAACATACAATACTCTGTATAAGTCCCTTGAGTCTGATAACTCATTCCCTGTGTATCATAGGTTGAAAACTATACTTATGATTAAGAAGAATTACACCGCTGTTTAATGCTCCTTACCTAACCATCCACTGATATAGGTAAATGTCATAGACATAATTTCAAAAAGGTATATCTCACTCTATAAAAATAGACGTACAGATATATCAATTTGAAATTGGTGCATAACAGTGGATATTCAAAATCAAATATTTGCCGTCCGGCAAACAACCCAGGTGACTTCCTTAAATATCACCAATTATAACGAATTTCGATATAATGAGGACAATCACCTAATTCCCAATAACTTACTCCCACTCATCATCTATAAAACCATACAGATGTGAGAATCATACCTGGTAAATACATACCCTGGAGCAAGTGTCTAGTTGGGAAATCAGTTTTCTTTTAACAGTACACAGTGAAACTGAAACATTGAAATGTTTCGATGGGGTATTCGGGTATTCCTAGTAATGCCTCTTCCATTATCCAGATTCACAACTGTAACCGTATAATTCTTTGTCATCTCTCCAAATCCCTTTATATGTCTTTAGTCATTACCTTCTGTACACCCTCTTAGGCCAAATGGTTTTCTTCCTTCCCTACCGTTCGGCACGAGCCTATGGTTTGGAAGAAGACTATCCAATAAGCATAATGGGTGTATTGTCCTAATCCTAGGAGCACTCGCAATGCGAGAGAAGGTGAAGATAAAAGACAACCGAATAAACCTTATTCTTATTTCTCCTGAACCAGAATCCATCCCCGAACTGGAACAAGTTCCTTTCGAGTTCGTATATAACCATACGATGGAGTATCCAATAAACTGTGGATCTTCGTAGTGATACGGAGTGTTCTGGAGAAATACAAAGGTGATTTAGGATTGGCGAAGAAATACTTGGTTTGGTCGTGAATAGCAGTCGCAATTTTTTTCCCCCTCTTACTAATCCCTTGATATGTCTTTACTTAATACCTTCTGTACACCATCGTTATGCTAATTGGTTTTCTTCATTCCCCACCGTTCGGCACCGGCTTAAGGTTTGGAAGAAGACTATCCAATTTGCGTAATAGGTGTACTATCTCCTAAACCAAGGAGTACTCGCAACCTGAGAGAAGGTAAAAGGAAAAGACAACTGAATAGTCCTATTCGTTTTCTCCAGAACTGGAAACCATCCACGAATAAATTCCTTCGAGTTCGTATATAACCATACGATGGTTTTGTCCAATGGAAGTGGACGTTCGTAGTGATACGGGGTGTCCTGGAGAAAAGGGTAAAAGTAGGAGTGGCAATGAGGTGTGCAACTCTGACAATCCAAAAGCCAGTGTTTAAGAAGGTTCGGTTAATTTTGGTCACTGGGTCATAGTCAAGGGTCGGGTCATGGTCGCTGCCAAAGAGAGAGAGAAAAGAAACACTCAGCGTGCACTCTAGCCTAGATCAAAATGGTTACCAATTTATCTACTCTGGAAACCTCCCACTGTACCGTCAAATTCTCCTCCAAACCTGAAAGAAGAATTAGTCAGGATCACCCGAGGAGTAAACCAACTCATCAGTGGGAATCGGGATCCAACTATCTTCGCATGATAACGTGACGGAATCCGCTCTCGTTATTACACTCCAGAAGGTATGCGCATATCTGACAAGTTTCAGTTTCTTTAGAAACTCCCGATGTGATTTCTTCCCCATGCTCTTATGACCATGACGAAGACCAACATATCATAAGTCACATGTCAAGTTCTACCCGTCATTATCCAGGTTAATTTGAACCCACCCGTACATACCCTTGACGAAGGCCAAAATAGTAGTACGACTGTCCCAAACCAACGCATCTATCTATGCTGCAGAAAAGTAACAAATAGCAACCATACACTATGCCTTGACGAAGGCCAACATACATAGCATGAATACTAAGTGCTACCTTCCTGAAATGACGGAGGGCTACGAATGGTTTCTGGCGAAAAACCTTTAACGTAATGAACTTGATATCGTTGAAGGAACCGGATGGCTTTATAAAAATATAATGACGAAAATCTTTGCTAAACAGGTCACTCCCGGTGAAGGGATCTCGGCTCTTTCCCCGTAGAATGAGGTGCAGAATATTCCAACTGAATACCACGATGCAAAGCAAAAATAATCGGCTATAGTGAAGTTATTTCCCTGACGCAAACTTTTGTCCAAGGGGTCACTCCCGGTGAAGGGATCTCGGCCCTTGCCTCGTCGACTGAGGAGCTGGATATTCATAACCGAATACCACTGTGCAAAACAAAAGAGAACGCCCTTGCAATAACAGCTTTTTGAAAATTGTTCCAACAACATCAGAATAGGTTTGTTTAGCTTGCATTGATCCGAATCAATGCAGTCCCATCAATTGATCACACCACAAAAGAACGAAAATAATGATGTACGTATATGCCATCCGCATTCGCCACTGGGTCCCGTCATCACCCGTTAGGTTACTTAACTAACGACAGAGCGGGGAATGGACTAGCGCGGATGCAAAACATATACAATATCTACTAGTATATATATCAATATATAGTATTCGCTCATGGCGTGATAAAATGCAACATCACAGAAATGTAATAAGCATCACAGAACAATACAGATATCTGGGATCCCCAGGTTTCACAGAGCCGCTACTGAAACCCGACATTCCCCTGGTCGTGTGGATAGCCTGTGCAATGAAATCCTAGACCCCTACGGGCGCGGCAAGTTACCCGCCAAAACCTGAAGCGAGGCAGCCCCCTTCAGCAATGTGAATGGACCACCCGGCACTTCACATAATCCGGTAACTTGGGCACCCCTCCTGGGTCAACCTGTACCCCCTACGAGTGCGGCGAATAGCCCGCCAATTCTAGAGTGAAGCCCCCTCCGTCTCAACGCCATGAGATGCGGGCGTGTTGCCCTCTAGAACCCGGCTATCCGTGCACCCCACCTTGGGGTAATCCTAGTACAGAAAGTAAAATATACATACAACGGGTACATCGACCTCACCCCGGTCGTACCCCAAAAGAATAATATACAAACAGGCAGTGACGGCAGTCCACATGTCGGACGCTCGCCCCGCAATATCAAATGTACATAATACAACAAAAACTGTACTACCATTGCATCCAGGCTATCCCCACGACAATCCGCAACATCACAGCACAACACATAACATCAACGTGAATGTCACGTTCGCAAATCCGTCTAAAAGGGCTATAGCAGTTAGACAGGATTTACCGATCAAGTGATATTCACGGTCGCAGATATAATGTAAATACTGTGAACTAACATGTTTAAAATTTTCGATCGATCAAATTTACCCAAGTGGGCCCCCAAGCACTACTTTAGGACTTAAAGAAATTCTGGGCCCAAAACGAATATTCCAAAACCCCAATTTCCCTGTTTGAAGAGCTCTGTACAAAATTGGTGCAGTAAAAGCACTGTGTCGCGGCGGAACCGCGGCCGGAACTGGGCTTTGGCCGCGGTTCCGCGGTTGAGATACAGTATCAACTCCCCAATTTTTTACAGAACCCTTAACTTTCCCTGCACATACTTCTGCAACACACAGAAAAAAATTTCGAGCCCAAAAAATTTCTACAGAGAACTGATGCTTTTGAAAATGCGGTTTTGGAATTTTGTTCGATCGGAAATGTAAACACATTAGACAAAGCTAGACTAGGTTAATGGCGTGGCTCTGATACCAGTGTAAGTGCACGGCGGCGCCCCGGCCATCAATCCGAGGCCAAAATGCGGAAACGATAATTTACTTTAAACTTTGAACCGGCACCACCGCGCACAAAAATCCCGGATCGGGCCATTAATCTAATTCTAGCTAACTAAAGAACGGGTAGAGAGATATACCAAGCGATCCGTGTCCTTCGGTCTTCTCGTCGTTGTCCCGATCTCCCGCGGAATCTGTAAGTCCACGGTAGCGCCCCGGCCGTCTAACAGACGCCAAATGCGGAACAAAAACTTTTAACGAAACTGGCGTTATCGTGCACCGTAACCCGGATCTGCCATTAAAGCTAAACTAACAAACTACAAAGGGGTAGAAACGTTATACCGAATGATCCGAGTCCTTCGTTCTTTAACCATCATCCCACGCTTTGTTGCGGCTGCTCCGATCTCCTCGATCTCCAATCTTGTCGTCCAGGTGGCACCACGTCGACGGATCTTTAAATGGGCTCCCGCCTCTGAACCGAGGCAACTCGATCGTCAAGTTTGCTAAAAGAGACAACCAAGATGAAGTAGAGAATGAGTAGAACACTTTGTCTCGTTACGTCCAGGGTCACGGACGAACGGTTATGGAAGTTGCCTTTTGGATCGGGTGAAATGAGAAAGAGGGTATCTATTTTTCGTGAACCCGAATCTATCATAGTCTTTTTCTAGTGAACAACAACCATTATCTATGAGAGGGGGGGATGCCGGCCACTTATAGAAGGGAGGGGGTGAGTGTAGGAGCAAGGTGGGTGAGAATAAGAATGAAGCTTATCATGACACATAATATGAATACAATTAAAGCAAGTGATGAATCATTAAGCTTAGTCACCAAAACATTAATGGAACAATTAATGCAACCATGAGTCACTAATCCTAGTCATCATCTAAAAACTTCTAGATGCACGACTCACCTCATGACTCACCCTCCAGAAGAAAAGATAAATCCGTATTTAACCGAATGTCAAAATACGGCTGATAGAAAACTGGAAATTGGCAACTTCCAAAAGTGATCCTGAAACGAATTTCAGGATAACCCCGTATTAGTATAAACATACCCGCATTTGTATTACGACCGAATACAAATGCAACTGAGACAAAGATATTATATCTACACAGTATAATACTGAGTTCCGGCTTAAACCAAAGCCTACCAGTATTATCTGCCCGAAAAACGACACGTGCGAAAACGCACGTGCTTTTTCCGAACCTTGCCATAACACCATACGGCCTCTACAACGTTTCACCCGAACTTAGGAAAGTGTCTGTGGGGGACTCTAATGACGCATTAACACACTGGCACTGGGTATAACCCCTAGCACGTCAGAGGTACTAGCTGTACGTAACGGTTTGCCTATGTATTGATTGGAAAGGAAGCTGACGAGCGAACTCATCTATAAACCCTACCGAGCCTGACAGTGACAATGTATATACAGTCCGGTCCGTTCGTCTAAATAGTATCGCATATCGAGTCTAGGGGGTGGATAAAGTCAGACCCCTAATAACGCGATAAGTCGTGTCGGCATGAAGCCCATCACCACCTGAGAAACTAATGATCCAAATCAGTAATTCTCCACTACCTCGGTCGAGGATTCCTAATGATGGCCACCCGTGCACTGCGCGACATCAACCCCCAATACCGGGAGAGACGAATCCCTGACGATCCGCTCACTTGCTTCCAATGTGGCTCGGGACTGTACCCAAAAAAGACCTGTTTGCACGACTCCTTTGAGCCGTGGTAGGGTAGAAATCAAAGCACAGTGGGAACTCACACGAGAAAAATGACGACCTCAGGTCGATGAACTAACCTGTAGACATGTCACCAGGGAATTTCTATCTGACGATATGTATAATACCAACTAGCAGATTCCCGGCGAGTCCTGTCCGGTGTACTCATAACTCAATGAGCACCTGTATACATCTTAGGTGATCCTACTGACACCAGTGGCTTGTGAGACCGGCCACCGCCCCTCGTCGGGGTCTCGACTGTATACACTAGTCTACTCTGGAGTATCAATGCCCTGTCTCGAAAACTCCCACGACTAGGGACACTTTAAGGATGTGCTTACAGACTCCAGCTCCCACGTATATGATCACCATCATACTGCTGGCTGTCAAGCAAGAATCCTATGGGCTCTATCAATCATGCAATAGCGAACTAAAGCATGTATACGATGATAAAGACAAACCAGATAGCATATTATCATCTTGAGCAAGATTGTCATATCGGTATAGGTCCTGCCTCAATCATTGCAATCACGTACCTGCGATCCAATAATTGACTTTGAGGGCACTATCTCCAACAATCTCCCACTTGCACTCAAGGCTAATTATTGCGATGTCGCATACTCACAGCCCTTGTGATACCGAACACCCAACTCCTCTACTAATCAGTTTCACAAAGCTAGTTTGTAAAACTCTTGTGTTCGAGAAATAGCCTCAGTGAGTGGATCCGCCCTGATGTTTCTTTCTATGTCTCTCTAAATCTCAAATTTGCGGAGAAAACCATCTCCCGAATCGAGTAATCCCTGTCTTAGAATATGTCTGGATATCTGATGGGGCCTAGTTCATAAATGAACTTCAAATCCAAACTTCTTAGACTGTATCGATAACTGAACCTAATCAGTATTCAGCACCATGCCTCCCACAGTATCCTCTTGGACCACCTGTCCATAATACTGTCCCTTGTTAGAGGGAAAACTATAACTCTGACAATCACTCTGTCATCCAAGTCATCTTGAAAGCCTGGAATGATAACCGTCTCCCGAAGGAGGCTGCCGTCGTCAAATCTGTAGAACAAGCACTTATGTTCTAAAACTGCTTTCCTATGTTTCTTCAGGATTGGATTAATATAAACTTATCGCATTTAGTGCAAAAACAACATCTGGTGTGGTACTTGACATCTCATGATTGACTCAATTGCCTAAGCAAGTGATCTGCCAATCATGCACTTCCCTCTCTCCTTTAGTCTCTAAGACACCTTTAGAGAGGGTGACTCCATCACCTGCAGGTATACCACCATGCCAGGAGTCATCTATTCTAAATACCATTAGAATACTGTGAAAGTACCCAAATTGGGAAACTACCCAATACTAGATCTAAAACCGTAGATCTAGTAACCAGAATGTCTTATATTATATCCATATCCTTTGTGGAGAAACAACTGTGTGACGACCAAAGTACAACCGATTGTAGTACAGGAATTTTACTTCCTACTCTGTGTATGTCATCCAAATACCAGGACATCACACCCTACTACCTTCTTAACAGATCTATCCCCTATTCTGATGAAGTCAAAGCCATGACTATCTCATCAAAATTAGATGATCTATCTCCGCTATAACTGCTTAACCCCTGGGCCCCACACGCCATTCTCCCTCTCCCCTTTCTCCTTCTCTTTCTCTCGCTTCTTTCTTCCTCTCTCCTCGCGTAACGACGAATTTCTTTCTCCTCAAATCTTTCTCTCTCCTCTCGATCTCCCTCTCTATCTCTCTCCTCTTCTCTCTCCTCTCGATCTCTCTCTCTCCCCCGCGTCTCTCTCCCACTCTCTCCTCTCTCCTTTATATTTCTTTCTCCTTCTTCATTATTTTTTAACAGAACCCATCCCTGAAGGAACCCTAGCCGCCTCGTCTTCCCTCGCCATTGCCCTAGCGCCGACGCCTTCGTCGCCGTTCATCGCCGCTGTCACCCTCATCGCCTCTACCCTCTCTCCTTCCTCCCTCCTTCTCTCCCTGAGCACCCTAGATCTGGCAGCCGCGCCCCTGCACTTTTGCACCGCCGGAATTGTCACCGCCAGTGACGTCGCCGCCAGTGACATCGTCTCCGTGCCCCGGCCTTCGTGCAACCCCAGTGAGCATTCCCTATCCCTCTTCTTCCTTCTTTCCTCCTTCTTTCTCCTCCTCCCATTCTTCAAGTTCACGGCTGTTTTCTCTAACTGCCGGCGGTCGCTGCAGGTACCTCGTCAGAGCTCCGTCAACGCAGTCGACGATCTCAACACTCTACTGATCAACATGAGCACCCCCTCCTCAATCCTCCTTCTCTTCTTTCTTCTTAATCTTCTTTTCCCTTTTATTTCATGCATGCTTGTATCTTTATTGTTCACTGTTTTATCCGTTCGCCGGAATCCGGCGATGCCGACGACGTTTCCCGACGACCCAGCAAGGACCCCTGACCCCTGTGACTCCACCATTAGTCGTTTGGGTTCATTCCGTGAACCGTGCGCACGTCGTGATATTTCCCCGCCGACGCGTAACGTTCCGTTTTCCGTTTCGCGACCCGTCGAGGCAAGTTAATCTTGCTACATGCTATTTTAAACTACTACTTATGCTATTTAAATTACTATGTACCTGTTAGAGTGCACTTTAGATCTGTAGTTCCATTTTAATACCAGAATTCTTTTTTAACAAGTCGACGTCCTATTATATCATTTTAGAATCATGGCTCGAAATATACCGGTTTACGGTTAGTTCTGTTATATATAGTACCCGCATTCATATTTAAATCTTGTAACACTTATTTGCATGACCCACAGCACCCTTTCATATTTTATATCCTGTCGGACGACCGTGTGCATACAACTCACCTGATTTATATTCAATCATATCTTTAGATTATTTAGTACACTTTATCATGAATTTAACATCCATAAAGGTCATACTGTATGCATGAAATGATAGAACTATCTCTTAAACCCAAACTGTTAACCGTGCATCCAAGTAATCTAATCGGTAACTAGTTGCATATCATATTACATGTGCCAGTTTATTGCTTTGATAGTACCCATGCTTGTTTATTTATAACCATGATTATGCTAGTTGATTATGAGCACCCACATGTTATCTTTTACACCCTGGCCTGACTTGCTACACACATATTGATTGACCCGACATGGTACCGTACACTACTTGACTTGACCTGATGTACCATGGCTTGACCCGTTACTTGATCTTGTGTCTAATGCCAACAAACCTGACATGTAGTCCTTACGGACCGTTTCTGTTGTCTATCCAGACAAACCTGCTCTTACCTGATCCTGTGTTGGCATTAGTTCTTGATTACTGAATACCTGACTTGACATATATAACTTGGGGGTATGGGGAAATCAATGATGAAACCTGACTTGTAACTCAACAGTTCGATACATGTTCTGATCAGTCTTACGGGCTCGGCCAGCCCCAGAGTGATGATGCTGACATCACTCATCTGTACATGCTACCTTTTACTGCCTAGCGGCACGTCTCGGATTCAGCCCGAGAATTTTGACCGTGGTCCCGGGCACGCACGGGATACTATTGAGTTACATCGATGATTCATCAGATTGATTTCAAAGACTTTAGAGTAGAAAACCCAATAGAACAGTTTAGGTTACTCACTGCACACTACCCTGCACTGCCTGATTTATATTACTGTTACCCCTGCTTTTCATTCATGTTTATATTTGCATTGCCTGTTACTCTGTTCATATTTTATTACTTGATGACATGACGCGCTGACGTCTGGGTTTTGCATGGCCCAGATTCCGTACCTTTGCTGCAGTCCGAGCAGGAGTACTTCAGCCAGCAGGCTGAGCTGTGAGGTGTCAACAGTGTAAGTCCACGTTGCTCACCCCGGTTCTTACGGGGAGGCGGAAACGGCAAAAAACAATTATTTGGCGCAAAGCAACATGGACTCAAAAGCGAGATCTTTGCTAAACTAAAAACTAGCAAACTACTAGAGGCTTTAACTACTATGCCGTAGAAATTATACCTCACGAAAACGGTCCTTCGGGTCTTCTCTCCGCTGTCCGGATCGTCCATCCACGCTCCGAGGATCGATCCGGATCTTGGTCACCTCCGCGGCCTTCTTGAGTCGAAGACGATCCACCCGAGAGATGTACACCGAGCTCCACCTCGAGCCGAGGCAACTAGGGCAATGAGATCGCTAGTCTAGATGCCCTAGGTTGTGTAGTAGAGATATATGGAAGTGTTTGTCTTTGTGGGATCTTTTTCTCTCAAAACATGAGATCAAAAGAAGAAATCCAGAGGAGGAAGAAGGAGGAGCTAGCTACCATGAGAGCTTTTCTTTTCTTCTCACAAGAACAAGAGAGAGAATGAGAAAAGAATTATGAGCTAAAGAAATGAACCATGGTTGCAATAATGCAAAAATATCATCATTACCAATCCTTTCATGATAAAGTTGATGGCTACTAATTGAATTGACCATTTTCATAATCCATAAAAGAAAAAGAAATCCAAAGAAGAGTGTAGACCTCTCATGAAGGTCAATGGTCAACTCCGGTCAATGGGTCAACAAAGTCAAGAGAGGTCATGGTGGTCAAATGGTCAATGCAATTAGCCATCACTAAACTATCACTAAAAGGATTAGTAAACAATGTCTCCGGCTCATAATGGTCTTGAACAAACGAATTGCCAAAACCCTAATGAACCTGCCACATAACGGTTTTGGCCGAACCAACTGCCAAAACCCTAATGAGGCACCTCCTCCTTCATCGCTCCTCAAAACTGTGCATACACACCCGCATCCGCATTCCGTAGAATGCGAATGCACAGAAAACAAAACAAATCCATCCGCGCAATACTAGGATCCGGCTTAAACCAAAGCCCACTAGTATTGCCTGCCCGAACAGCATACGCACACAAGTGCACGTAAGTGATCGCAGCCCTGCCGTAAAACCATAGGGCCTCTACACGTTTCGCTCAGTGCAGGGAAACTCTCTGTGTGGGACTCTAAAGACTCGACACTACGCTGGCAGTGGGTTTAACCACAGACCGCAAGCGGCACTAGCTGTACGTAACGGTCCCCAGGTAGATGTCGATAAGAAGGCCGATGAGGTAAACCCATCCGAACTCCTACTGAGCCTGTATGTGACAATCTCCGTACAGTCCGGTCTGTTCGTCTAATACATCGCATGGCGGGCCTAGGGGGTGGCGAACGTCAGTCCCCTAATAGCGGTACAAGTTGTGTCGGAGTGTAGCCCAGAACACCCTGAGATAACACTGAAAACCTACCAGTATATCTCGCTTGCCCTGGCCAGGGACTACTCGTGTGATGGCTTTCCTAGACACAGCGCGATGTCAACCCCCAATACCGGGAGAGATGAATCCTGTCTAACCGTCACTGCCTCCAAGTGCTTCGGGACTGCACCCAACTACTACCTGTTTGCACGACTCCTTTGAGCCGTGGTACGGTAGTAATCTAAGTACAGTGGGAACACACTCGAGGCGAAGTGACAGTGTCAAGTCAGCGGACTAAGCTGTACTCATGTCACCTAGGAACTGATAACTGACGATAGGTATAATACCAACCAACAGTTCCCGACGAGTCCTGTCCAGTGTACTCGTAACCTAACGAGCACCCGCATACTATCTCCAGTACGACGTACTGATGGCTGTGGGACAGACCATTTCCTCTGCTGGGATGAGAAGCGCATACGCTAGTCTACTCCGGAGTATCGATGCCCTGTCTCGATAATCCTACGACTAGGAACCTGTAAAAGGATGTGCTTATAGATTACCCAGCCCCCACGAGTGTGACTGCCATCACAACGCTGATAATCAAGCAAAGATCCTAAGGGCTCTACTAATATGTATAAGCGATATGCTAAAAGAAACACATGCACATATTGAAGTAGAAACAAACCAAGTAGCATACTACCATTTTGAGCAAGATTGTCTATACAACTGTGAATATCCCAAGCTTCCATTAAGTAATATACAAGCTAGTATGATACAGTAATGGCCTCTAGGGCATATACACTAACAAACAGTAGTTAGTTCTTTTATTTCCTGCATTTTATCCTGATGTGAGCCCGTATTATGGGACATACATTCCAGTTAGTTTGTATTGGATCTTTTGCTTCCGCACTTTTATTATTCTTGACTCATGTTATCTTGGCTTATGGACATGTTTTAGATAGTTATGTTTTGTTCTTAATATCTCTACAGCCGTAATGTGACTGTGGATGGATACTTCCTACCCACAGGTAGCATGGTTGGCTATGTCATGTGCCCAATTTAGCGTACTCTGGGAAGCGGGGCGTGACATGGTTCTTTTGGTCTCAGAGCCATAGGTTAGTCGGGTTGATTCTTTTTGTAGTTGGGTATTGTACCCAATACAGGAATTAGAATACCCATGTTTAGGAAACATGTCCTGCCACCTTGCCGTTTTACCGTTCTTGAATCAAGTTCTCCCTGATTATATCTTTTACGATGTGCAAACTTCCTTTGCATATCGACTCGAAAACCTGATTCCTTGTCATCTCTAGGACTTAGGCGACTTGGGTGGAGTTATGTAATTGTAGCTATGATACCGCGGCATAGTTACAATGCGGTACTCTATTTAAGTAACTTGGAGTTCTAGCCTTGATCTATATTTTGAATCTGTTATCATGCTAATCTTGGGTGTTTTGATTTCAGGAATATGGCAGACAAGAATCTGAAGACGTACCAAAGGCGTGTTGACGAAGCCGCTATGCTGGGAGTGATACGGGGAATGCTGGAGAATCATAAGAGGCAGACCGAGCTGATCCAGCAGCAAGCTGAATCGTTTCAGGAAGGTTTGCGGACCGTTCAGCAGTCCGTGAACAATGTTGGAGCTAAGCTAGTTGTTCGTGTGGGGGCAGTAGCAGATTTCAGGCGTTTGGGTCCGTCTGTATTTACTGGTTTGGAGGAGCCATTGCCAGCGGAGCAGTGGCTGGTTGATACGGAGAACTTACTTATTGCGGCGTAGATCCCAGAAGATAAAAGGGTGGATGTGGTGCATATTCAGTTAGTGGATTACGCCCGTGAATGGTGGCTTGTGGAGGAGACCCGCTTGCCCAAGCCGATCAAGTGGGCGGATTTTTCGAGGAGTTTCCTGAAGAAGTTCTTCCCGCGGACTGCACGGGAGGAAATGGAAGAGAAGTTCATCAGTCTGAAGCAGAATGGAGCGCCCGTAGATGTACATGCAGCTGAGTGGACACGGCTCAGTAGATTCGCTGGACCTTTAGTTGCCAACGATGCAGACAGGGCACGGAGGTTCATGCGCAGCTTGGATGTGGACATCCAGAGGCAGATTGTCTTCCTGGGTTTGACCACTTTCTCACAGGTTCTTACGGCAGCCCGAGAACAGCAGAGTTTATCGGGGAAGACTGGGAGTTCACAGCAGACAACAGTTGCGGTAAGGAAGCCGGCATTTGTACCAAACCGAGCTCATGGTCGCAGAGGTATTCCAGTAGACCGTCGTGGCGTAACACCGATGAAGAAGCCTGTTGTCGTTGATCGAAGAAGGAGCGTGATCTGGGACTACTGCCATTTACCTGGCTACGTGCAAAAGGATTGTCGAAGGAGGCAGGGACTCTGTTTGGTTTTTGGAGCGGCAGATCACACTGTTAATTCTTGTCCGTCGAAGCTTCGCACAAGGGATGATATTCAGAAGCCTCTGCAGAAACCGTTCCAGGGACAGAAGCAGCTAACTCAAGGACCTAATCATGCTCGAGCTTTTACCTTGACGACTGAGGAAGCTAAGGCGTCGGGAGAAGTTGTTTCAGGTATTCTACTCGTTCATGGTTTTCCCGCATTAGCGTTATTTGATTCTGGTGCATCCCATTGTTTTATGTCGTCCAAGTTTATAACTACACACTTGATTACCTGCACGACCCTGTCTAGTTTCTGGGACATACACACTGGGAATGGGAAAATCATATCTAGTAGGGAATGTAAAGATTGTACAGTTGTTGTTTGCGGACGGGAGCTTTTTGCAGATTTCTTAGTGATTGATACGGGCAGCTACGAAGTCGTCTTGGGAATAGATTTTCTTGGCACTTTCCACGCTCGCATTAATTGTAGGGCAAAGAAAGTAATTTTCTAGATTCCCGGACATCCCGAGTTTACCTTCACTGGAGGAAGTAGTTCTGTCAGGCCAGTCGAGTTTAGGGCTAGGCCGACAACTAATATTCTTGCAGCAATGGAGGTTGATAAAAGTGAAGAGACAGCTGTTGTTCACGATTTTATGGACGTGTTTGAAGATATATCGGGATTACCGCCGAAGCGAGACGTGGAGTTCGCAATTGCTCTTATTCCTGGTGCAGTGCCAGTATCTAAAGCGTATTATCCAATGGCACCAGTGGAGTTGGAAGAAGTCATGAAACAGGTGACTGAACTGCTTGAGAAGGGTTAGATTCGAAGCAGTAACTCGCCTTGGGGAGCTCCAGTTCTTCTAGTTAAGAAGAAAGATGGCACAAGAAGGATGTGCATCGACTATCGAGAATTAAACCGGGTGACTATTAAGAACAAGTACCCGATCCCTGGCATTGGCGAACTTTTTGAGTAGCTTAGTAGCGCGAGGGTATTCTCGAAGCTGGATTTGCGATCTGGATATCATCAGGTCTGAGTAAAAGCAGAAGATATTTGCAAGACGGCGTTCCGAACCAGGTACGGACATTACGAGTACTTAGTAATGCCCTTCGGAGTAACAAATGCACCGGCGATATTCATGGACTTGATAAACCGAATCTTTTCACCATTCTTGGACCAGTTTATTGTGGTGTTCATTGACGATATTCTGGTCTATTCGAAGAGTTTTGAAGAGCATGCAGAACATTTGAAGATCGCACTGCAGACGTTGAGACAGGAGAAGTTATATGCGAAGATGAGCAAGTGCGAGTTTAGGCTGGAAGAAGTAAAGTTTTTGGGGCATGTTGTTTCTGGCGATGGAATCGCCGTCGATCCCGAAAAGATTGCCGCAGTTCGAGATTGGCCGATTCCGAAGAATGTTGCAGAGATAAGAAGTTTCCTTGGACTAGCCGGGTATTACAGAAGGTTTGTGGAGAACTTTGCTCGTCTAGCGGAGCCGTTGACCAAGCTTACACACAAGGAGGTACCTTTTGTGTGGACGGATAGTTGTGCGTCAGCTTTTGAGACGTTGAAGTAGAGTTTGATAACCGCTCCTATTCTGACGGTGCCAGACAGTTCTGGAGGATTGGTGATTCACAGCGACGCATCTGGGAAAGGATTGGGATGCGTTTTGATGCAGCTTGGGAAGGTTGTAGCGTACGCATCAAGACAGTTGAAGACCCATGAGAAGAATTACCCAACTCATGACTTGGAGCTTGCGGCTGTGATTTTCGCTCTGAAGATTTGGAGACATTACCTTTTGGGCGAAAGGGTCGAAGTTTTCACGGATCATAAGAGTTTGAAGTATGTGTTCACGCAGAAGGAGCTTAATATCAGGCAGCGTAGATGGTTAGAGCTGATGGATGATTACGATCTTGATCTCAAGTACCATCCGGGGAAGGTTAATGTCGTACCGGATGCGCTCAGTCGATTACCGGCAATTCAGATGTTGACTACGCAGAAAGAACTCATGGAAGACTTTCGAAAATTTGATTTGGAAGTTGTATTACCGCATTCTTCGGGATAGTTGATGCAGCTGCAAGTACATTCGTCGTTGATTGAGAAGATTAAAGCAGCGCAATCGCAGGATCTTAGATTGCAAAAGTTTCGAAAACAGGTTGAAGCCGGACTACGAATAGATTTATTGATCCACGAAGATGGTTCGTTGAGGTTTGGTAGCCGTTTGTGTGTGCCTAAAGGAGATATCCGTGAAGAACTTATGAAGGAGGCGCACAGCTCAGCTTATTCCGTACATCCAGGAGGCACGAAGATGTACCGAGACTTACGACAGCATTTCTGGTGGGAAGGTATGAAACGGGAGATCGCTCGCTTTGTGGCTAAGTGCTTGGTGTATCAGCAAGTTAAGGCTGAACATCAAAGAGTTGCTGGTTTATCACAACCACTTCCGATTCCTCAGTGGAAGTGGGAGCATATAACCATGGATTTCGTAACAACTCTACCGCGGAGTCCAAAAGGCAACAATGCAGTATGGGTGATTGTTGATCGTTTGACCAAAGCAGCTCATTTCATTCCTTTTCGGGTTGGTCAATCAACAGAAACTTTGGCGGAGCGGTACATACAAGAGATTGTAAGATTGCATGGAGTACCGGTAAGCATCGTGTCCGATCGTGACACTCGGTTCTTATCACACTTTTGGAGGAGTTTACAGGAAAGTTTGGGGACTCGATTGAAGTTTAGCACAGCTTATCATCCTCAAACTGATGGTCAGTCGGAGAGAATGATCCAAACTCTTGAAGATATGTTGAGAGCATGCATGTTGGACTTCAAGGGTTCTTGAGAGGATCATCTACATTTGGTGGAGTTTTCTTACAACAACAGTTTCCAGGCAACTATTCAGATGGCTCCGTTTGAAGCTTTGTACGGTCGCAAATGCCGTTCACTGTTTGTTGGGACGACGTCGGTGAACGAAGTTGTTGGGACCAGATTTGGTTGTGCAGACAGTTGAGAAAGTTAACGCTATTCGGAATCATATGAAGGCAGCTCAAGACCGACAGAAGAGTTGGGCAGATACGTCGAGAAGACCTCTAGAGTTCGCCGTGGGTGATTTGGTATTCTTGAAGATATCACCGACTAGAGGGGTGATTCGTTTTGGAAGTCGAGGAAAGCTCAGTCCTCGATTTGTTGGACCCTTTGAGATCTTGGAGCGTGTTGGCGAAGTAGCGTATCGTTTGGCGTTACCGCAGTCCTTGGCGAATGTGCACGATGTGTTTCACGTATCTCAACTCCGTAGGTATGTTCGAGATGAAACACATGTGTTGGATCATTCGGAGCTGACGGTACGAGAAGACTTGACTTTTGAGGAGCGACCGGTTGAAATCGTGGATCGAAGGGAAAAGGTTCTTAAGAACAAGGTTATCCCTCTTGTACTTGTTTCTTGGGGTAATCGCTCACATGGAGAGTCCACCTGAGAACGAGAAGATAAAATCCGGCAGAAGTTTTCTCATCTTTTCTTGTAGTTGTTTGTCATCTATCTTTCGTATTCTTGGAATTTCAAGAACGAAATTCATTTTGTAGTTGGGTATAATGTAACAACAGAGTCCAATTCTACTAATTTCAGTTATCGTATGTATGGTGTGTGGTATTTATTCCATCTGTCTTGCTTGACCATTGCTAATTATAAATTTACCCCGACAATTCAAATTCTGCATATAACAATTTAAGTCGTCTAAAATATAAATTAAAAATACTTGTCATGGCCCGATCGACACCCCTAACCCTGTGGTAGCGTCCTTGCATTGTGTTTTCGTCCCGTTCAGTGAAACGGACGTGTTTGGATGTCTACGCGCACGTGCGTGCGTCCGTTCTTGGGGGTATGCTTTTTAATTATGAAATTCTTCATTTCAATTTTTGGAACCTGCCAATAATTTTCATTTTTCGAATTCAAATTTTTAGACACGACCCGGACGCAATTCTGAAATGTTTTACATCCCGCTAAATCTTTTTTTCCAAAATCTTTTAAACCGGCTAAAATAAGGTCTTCAAGCCTATCAAATTTTAAACCTGGGATTATAATTATTTAAACCCACGAAAAATATTTTTAAGTAAATCTTTTAAAACCTTTCCCTAACCAAAACTTTCCCCACAGCCAATCACAATTCATTTTTAACCCCTGGGCCCCACACGTCATTCTCCCTCTCCCCTTTCTCCTTCTCTTTCTCTCTCTTCTCTCTTCCTCTCTCCTCGCGTAACGATGAATTTCTTTCTCCTCAAATCTTTCTCTCTCCTCTCGATCTCTCTCTCCCTCTCTATCTCTCTCCTCTCGATCTCCTCTCGATCTCCCCCCCCCCCCCCGCGTCTCTCTCTCTCCTCTCTCCTTTATATTTCTTTCTCCTTCATTATTTTTTTAACAGAACCCATCCCTGAAGGAACCCTAGCCGCCTCGTCTTCCCTCGCCATTGCCCTAGCGCAGACGCCTTCGTCGCCGTTCATCGCCTCTGTCACCCTCATCGCCTCTACCTTCTCTCCTTCCTCCCTCCTTCTCTCCCCGAGCACCCTGGATCTGGCAGCCGCGCCCCTGCACTTTTGCACCGCCGGAATTGTCGCCGCCAGTGACATCGTCTCCGTGCCCCGGCCTTCGTGCAACCCCAGTGAGCATTCCCTATCACTCTTCTTCCTTCTTTCCTCCTTCTTTCTCCTCCTCCCATTCTTCAAGTTCTCAGCTGTTTTCTCTAACTGCCGGCGGTCGCTGCAGGTACCTCGTCGAAGCTCCGTCAATGCAGTCGACGATCTCAACCCTCTACTGATTAACGTGAGCACTCCCTCCTCAATCCTCCTTCTCTTCTTTCTTCTTAATCTTCTTTTCCCTTTTATTTCATGCATGCTTGTATCTTTATTGTTCACTGTTTTGTCCGTTCGCCGGAATCCGGCGGTGCCGACGACGTTTCCCGACGACCCAGCAAGGACCCCTGACCCGTGTGACTCCGCCGTTCGTCATTTGGGTTCATTCCGTGAACCGTGCACACGTCGCGATATTTCCCCGCCGACGCGTAACGTTCTGTTTTCCGTTTCGCGACCCGTCGAGGCAAGTTAATCTTGCTACATGCTATTTTAAACTACTACTTATGCTATTTAAATTACTATGTACCTGTTAGAGTGCACTTTAGATCTGTAGTTCCATTTTAATACCAGAATTCTTTTTTAACATGTCGACGTCCCATTATATCATTTTAGAATCATGGCTCGAAATATACCCGTTTGCGGTTAGTTCTGTTATACATAGTACCCGCATTCATATTTAAATCTTGTAACACTTATTTGCATGACCCACAGTACCCTTTCATATTTTATATCCTGTCGGACGACCGTGTGCATACAACTCACCTGATTTATATTCAATCATATCTTTAGATTATTTAGTACACTTTATCATGAATTTAACATCCATAAAGGTCATACTGTATGCATGAAATGATAGAACTATCTCTTAAACCCAAACTGCTAACCGTGCATCCAAGTAATCTAATCGGTAACTAGTTGCATATCATATTACATGTGCCAGTTTATTGTTTTGATAGTACCTATGCTTGCTTATTTATAACCATGATTATGCTAGTTGATTGTGAGCACCCACATGTTATCTTTTACACCCTGGCCTGACTTGCTACACACATATTGATTGACCCGACATGGTACCGTACACTACTTGACTTGACCCGATGTACCATGGCTTGACACGTTACTTGATCTTGTGTCTAATGCCAACAAACCTGACATGTAGTCCTCACGGACCGTTTCTGTTGTCTATCCAGATAAACCTGCTCTTACCTGATCCTGTGTTGGCATTAGTTCTTGATTACTGAATACCTGACTTGACATACATAACTTGGGGGTATGGGGAAATCAATGATGAAACTTGACTTGTAACTCAACAGTTCTATACCTGTTCTGATCAGTCTTACGGGCTAGGCCAGCCCCGGAGTGATGATGCTGACATCACTCATCTGTACATGCTACCTTTTACTGCCTAGCGGCACGTCTCGAATTCAGCCCGAGAATCTTGACCGTGGTCCTGGGCACGCACGGGATACTTTTGAGTTACATCGATGATTCATCAAATTGATTTCAAAGACTTTAGAGTAGAAAACCCAATAGAACAGTTTAGTTTACTCACTGCACACTATCCTGCACTGCCTGATTTATATTACTGTTACCCCTGCTTTTCATTCATGTTTATATTTGCATTGCCTGTTACTCTGTTCATATTTTATTACTTGATGACATGACGCGCTGACGTCTGGGTTTTGCATGGCCCAGATTCTGTACCTTTGCTGCAGTCCAAGCAGGAGTACTTCAGCCAGCAGGCTGAGCTGTGAAGTGTCAACAGTAGTTAGTTCTTTTATTTTCTGCATTTTATTTCTTATGTGAGCCCGTATTATGGGACATACATTCCAGTTATTTTGTATTGGATCTTTTGCTTCCGCACTTTTATTATTCTTGACTCATGTTATCTTGGCTTATGGACATGTTTTAGATAGTTATGTTTTGTTCTTGATATCTCTGCAGCCGTAATGTGACTGTGGATGGATACTTCGTACCCACAGGTAGCATTGTTTGCTATGTCACGTGCCCAATTTAGCGTACTCTGGGAAGCGGGGAGTGACACCCGAGAGCAGCAGAGCCTATCTATGAAGACTGGGAGTACATACCAGCCAACAATTACAGTACGAAAGACGGCATTTGCACCGAACCGAGCACATGGACGCAGAGGTATTCCAGTGAACCGGCGTGGCGTAACACCGATGAAGAAGCCTGTTGTTGTCGATCAGAGGAGGACCGTGATTTGTGACTACTTCCATTTACCTGGGCACGTGCAAAGGGAATGTCGAAGGAAGCAGGGACTCTGTTTGGTGTGTGGATCGGCGGATCATACTATCAGCACTTGTCCGTCGAAGCTTCGCATAAAGGATGATGTTCAGAAGCCACAGCAGAAACCGTTTCAGGGACAGAAGCAGCTGACTCAGGGACCCAATCAAGCTCGAGCTTTTACTCTGACGGCTGAGGAAGCTAAAGCTTCAGGAGAAGTTGTTTCAGGTATTCTACTTGTTCATGGTTTTCCCGCATTAGCGTTATTTGATTCTGATGCATCCCATTGTTTTATGTCGTCCAATTTTATTGCTACACACTCGATTACTTGCACGACCCTGCCTAGTTTCTGGGACATACACACTTATTTGATTCTGATGGATCCCATTGTTTTATGTCGTCCAATTTTATTGCTACACACTCGATTACTTGCACGACCCTGCCTAGTTTCTGGGACTTACACACTGGGAATGGGAAGATCATATCTAGTAGAGAATGTAAGGATTGTGCAGTTGTTGTTTGCGGACGGGAGCTTTTTGCAGATTTCTTGGTGATTGATACAGGCAGCTATGAGGTCGTCTTGGGAATGGATTTTCTTGGCACTTTCCACGCTCACATCGATTGTAAGGCAAAGAAAGTAATTTTCCAGATTCCCGGACATCCAGAGTTTATCTTCACTGGAGGAAGCAGTTCTGTCGGGCCAGTCGAGTTTAGGGCTAGGCCGACAGCTAATGTTCTTTCGTCAATGGAAGTTGGTAGAGATAAAGCGCCAGCTGTTGTTCGGGATTTCATGGACGTGTTCAAAGACATATCAGGTTTACCGCCAAAGCGAGACGTAGAGTTCGCGATTGATCTTGTTCCTGGTGCAGCGCCAGTTTCTAAAGCGTACTATCCAATGGCACCAGTGGAGTTGGAAGAAGTCAAGAAGCAGGTTACTGAATTACTTGAGAAGGGTTGGATTCGCAGTAGTAACTTGCCTTGGGGAGCTCCAGTTCTTCTAGTTAAGAAGAAAGATAGCACAAGGAGGATGTGCATCGATTATCGAGAATTAAACCGAGTGACTATTAAGAACAAGTACCCGATCCCTCGTATTGGCGAATTATTTGAGCAGCTTAGTGGCGTGAGGGTATTCTCGAAGCTGGATTTGCGATCCGGATATCATCAGGTCAGAGTTAAAACAGAAGATATTTGCAAGACGGCGTTCCGAACTCGGTATGGACATTACGAGTATTTAGTGATGCCCTTCGAAGTAACGAATGCACCGGCGATATTTATGGATTTGATGAACTGAATCTTTTCACCATTCTTGGACCAGTTTATAGTGGTGTTCATTGATGATATTCTGGTCTACTCGAAGAGTATTGAAGAGCATGCAGAACATTTGAAGATTGCATTGCAGACATTGAGGCAAGAAAAATTGTATGCAAAAATGAGCAAGTGCGAGTTTTGGCTTGAAGAAGTGAAGTTTTTGGGACATGTCGTGTCTGGAGATGGAATCGCCGTTGATCCCAAAAAAATTGCATCAGTTCGAGATTGGCCGATTCCGAAGAATGTTGCGGAGATAAGAAGCTTTCTTGGACTTGCCGGGTATTACAGAAGGTTCGTGGAGAACTTTGCTCGTCTGGCGGAGCCGTTGACCAAGCTTACGCGCAAGGAGGTACCATTTGTGTGGACGGATAAGTGTGCGTCAGCCATTGAGGCGTTGAACCAGAGATTGATAACCGCTCCTATTCTAACCGTGCCAGACAGTTCCGGAGGATGGTGATTCACAGCGACGCATCTAGGAAAGGATTGGGATGTGTTTTGATGTAGCATGGGAAGGTTATAGCGTACGCATCGAGACAGCTGAAAACCTATGAGAAGAATTACCCAACTCATGACTTGGAGCTAGCAGCTGTGATTTTCGCTTTGAAGATTTGGAGACACTACCTATTGGGCGAAAGGGTCGAGATTTTCACCGATCACAAAAGCTTGAAGTATGTGTTCACGCAGAAGGAGCTTAATATGAGGCAGCGTGGATGGTTAGAGCTGATGGCTGACTACGATCTTGATGTTAAGTACCATCCGGGGAAAGTTAATGTTGTGCCAGATGCGCTTATTCGGTTGCCAGCAATTCAGATGTTAACTGCACAGAAGGAACTTATAGAAGACTTTCGAAGATTTGATCTAGAGGTTGTGCTACCGCATTCTTCGGGACAGTTGATGCAGATGCAAGTACAATCGTCGTTGATCGAGAATATTAAAGCAGCGCAATTGCAGGACCCAAGATTGCGGAAGTTTTGAGAACAGGTTGAAGCTGGACTTCGAACAGACTTACTGATCCATGAAGATGGTTCGTTGCGATATGGTAGCCGTTTGTGTGTACCAAAGGGAGATATTCGCGAAGAGCTTATGAAGGAAACGCACAGTTCAGCATATTCCGTACATCCAGGAGGCACGAAGATGTACCGAGATATACGACATCAATTCTGGTGGGAAGGCATGAAACGGGAGATTGCCCGCTTTGTGGCAAAGTGCTTAGCGTGTCAGCAAATTAAGGCTGAACATCAAAGGGTTGCTTGTTTATTGCAACCACTTCCGATCCCTCAATGGAAGTGGGAACATATAACCATGGATTTCGTGACGGCTTTACCGCGGAGTCCAAAGGGCAACAATGCAGTTTGGGTGATTGTTGATCGATTGACCAAGGCAGCTCATTTCATACCATTTCGAGTTGGTCAATCATCAGAAGCTTTGGCAGAATGGTACATGCAGGAGATTGTAAGATTTCATGGAGTACCGGTGAGCATCGTGTCCGACCGTGACACTCGTTTCTTATCACATTTTTGGAGGAGCTTACAGGAAAGTTTGGGGACTCGATTGAAATTTAGCACAGCTTATCATACTCAAACAGATGGCCAGTCAGAGAGAACGATCTAAACTCTTGAAGACATGTTGAGAGCCTGCATGTTAGACTTCAAGGGTTCATGGGAGGATCATCTACATTTGGTGGAGTTTTCTTATAATAACAGTTTCCAGGCGTCTATTCAGATGGCTCCATTCGAAGCTTTATATGGTCGCAAGTGTCGTTCGCCTATTTGTTGGGACGATACTGGAGAACGAAGATTGTTGGGACCGGATTTGATCGTGCAAACCGTTGAGAAGGTTAACACCATACGGAATCATATGAAAGCAGCACAAGACCGACAAAAGAGTTGGGCAGATATATCGAGAAGATCTCTAAAGTTCGCCGTGGGTGATTTGGTATTCTTGAAGATATCACCGACTAGAGGGGTGATTCGTTTCGGAAGTCGAGGAAAGCTTAGCCCTCGATTCGTTGGACCGTTTGAGATTTTGGAGCGTGTTGGAGAAGTAGCATACCGCTTGGCATTACCGCAATCCTTGGCGAATGTTCATGACGTGTTTCATGTATCTCAACTCCGTAAATATGTTCGAGATGAAACACACGTGCTGGATCATTCGGAGCTAACTGTCCGAGAAGATTTGACTTTTGAAGAGCGACCGTCGATCGCGGACCGAAGAGAAAAGGTTCTTAAGAACAAAGTTATCCCTCTTGTACTTGTTTCTTGGGGTAATCGCTCACCTGGAGAATCAACTTGGGAACGAGAAGATAAAATCCGGCAGAAGTTTCCACATCTATTCTTGTAGTGTGTTGATTGTTTATCCTTTCTTGTTCTTAGAATTTCGAGGACGAAATTCTTTTTGTAGTTGGGTATAATGTAACAACCGAGTTCAGTTATACTAATTTCTGTTTCCATATTTGTTTGTCTGTGGTATTTTATTGATTTATCATGTTTGGATGCGAATGGTAGTTTACTTTTATATTACATTCGACCCAACCCACTTGCTTGAACTGGTTGATTCATATTTATAGACTATCCTGGCTTGTTAAATAGACACGTGCATTTAATGTGGACTGCATATTGACTTTTCATCTGACGTCGCACATTTTATCATATAACATTTTAGATCGCGTAAAATAAATTAAAATTGCATTTCATAGCCTGCATGATACCCCTAACCCCGTGGTAGCATCCGCGCATCGTGTTCTCGTCCTGTTCAGTGAAACGGACGTGTTTGGATAGCTACGCGTACGTACGTGCATCCGTTCTTGGGGGTACATATTTTCTGTTACCTAGTCTTTCATTTTGAAATTTGGAAGCTGTATTTAATTTTCGTATTTTAAATCTAAAATTTTAGACCCGACCCGGGCGCATTTTGAAATATTTTTGTATCCGCCTAAATTCAAATTTATTATTTTTTTATTATTTATTTTAAATTTTCCTTTAAAAATTTGGTAACTGAACGAATCCTTTAGTTTTATAAAATATAAAATCTTTTAAAATTTTTTTAAAACCAATTCCCTTTCTTTCTCTTTTTCTCTTTCCTTACCTTTCTCTTTTCTTACTCTCTCTCTCAGAATCTTTCTCTCTCCTCACCGCTATCTCTTTCTCTCTCCCTCAAATAAAAACAAATTTATCTCTCGTCACTGTTCATCTCTCTCTCTCTCTCTTCTCTCTCTCTCTCTCAGAATCTCTCTCTCTCTCCTCTCGCATATATCTCTCTCTCTCCCCTATATATATATTTCTTCTTCCTTTTCTTTAACAAAACCCATAAACTCAAACCCTAGCCGCCTACCTCCTCTTCGCCGTCGCCCAAAACACCACGACGCCTCCTCACCCTCATCACTTTCGCCTCCACTCTCTCCTTCCCCGAGCACCCTGCACGTGCACCCAAGCACAACCGAGCACCCTGCACACACTACCTCGCCAGAGTTGATCGCCGCCGCCGATCTCACCCTCGTTCCCAGATCATCTTACACCCCCAGTGAGCTCTGCACTCCCTCTCCTTTCCTTCTTTCTTCTTCCTTTCTTTTCTTCTTCGGTTTTGTTTAAGATGCCGCTGTTCTCTGCAGATCAACTCGCCGGAGCTCCGTCGACGCCGTCGACATCCTCACGACCCCCTCCACAGACCACGGTGAGCTTCTTCTCCTCCTTCCTCCTTCCCTTCTTCTCTTCTTCATTCTTTTATGCATTTCTTTTCTTTCTATGTTCACTGTTCTTTTAGATTGCCGGAATCCGGTCGTGCCGACGACGATCTCGACGACCCAGCGAGCATACCTGACCCGTGTGATTCCCTTGTACGTTGTTTGGATCCATTCCGTGTACCGTGCGTGCGTCACGACTTTTTCCGCCGACATGTGACGTTCCGTATACCCGTTTCTGGATCCGTCGAGGCAAGTAAAACTTGCTACATGCTACTTATATTATTTTATACGTATTTAATTGCATGTTAAACCTGTAAATTAAATCTAAGGCCATTTGTTCCATTTTAACACTTCGATGTCCATTTATATCATTTTAGATTCAGAACTTGAAACATACCATGTTGCATTTTAGTTTACCATACGTGGTTCCCACGTCCATGTTTAAATCACATAATAACTATTTGCATAGCCCATAGTACCCTTTTAATAGTTTCTACCCTATCGGACACCCGTTTGCATCCATTTAACCTATTATATATATAATTGCATCCTTAGATCATTTAACCCATAATATTGAGATTTTTACATTCCGTATTTGATAAAGTGTATTTAATTAGTGTTGGAACCATAACCCTAACTCAAATCGATAACCGTGCATCCATAAGTTTTAATCTGTACCTTTTGCATACCACATTACAATGTTCCATTTTATTGTTCCATTAGTACCCCATACTTGTTTTGTATACACATGCTTATTTTAGTTTGATTATGAGCACCCACGTGACATGTTGTGCACCCCTGACATGACTTGATACACCTATTACTTGACACGACGTGATACCGTGCACTTCTTGACATGACATGATACCTATATACTACCTGACTTGACCTGATGTACCATGGCTTTACCTGTTATCTGATCTTGTTACTAATGCCAACAAACCTGACCTGTTGTCCCTGCGGACATTTCCTGTTGTCTATCCAGGCAAACCTGTACCTGCCTGATCCTGTGTTGGCATTAGCTCCAGATTATTTAATACCTGACTTGAACATATATAACTTGGGGGTATGGGGAAATCAATGATGAAACCTGACTTGTAACTCGACAGTTCGACACATTTTCTGATCAGTCTTACGGGCTAGGCCAGCCCCGAGGTGATGCTGCTGACATCACTCGTCATTACCTACTACCCTTTTACTGCCTTGCGGCACGTCTCGGATTCAGCCCGAGAGTCATAGACCGTGATCCCGGGCATGCACGGGATGCTATTGAGTTACATCGATGATTCATCAAATTGATTTCAAAGACTTAAGAGTAGATGACCCAGTAGACTAGTTTAGATTACTCACTGCACACTACCCTTCGCTGTCCTGATTTATATTGCCGTTACACCTGTTTTACCATTTATGATCATACCTGCATGTCTTGTTACCCCTGTTTATATTATTGCTTGATGTTATGACGCACTGACGTCTGGGTTTTGCATGGCCCAGATTCTTTACCTTCGCTATAGGCCGAGCAGGAGTATTTCAGTCAGCAGGCTGAGCAGTGAGGACTTGTTAGTAGTTAGTTCTTTTACTTTCGGTATTTTCATTCTTGATGTGAGCCGCATTATGGGACGTACATTCCAGTTTATTCTTGTATTGGATCTTTTGCTTCCGCATTATTTTATTCTTGACTCGTTTTATTCTGGCTTATGGACATGTATTAGATAGTTTATTATTGTTCTTGATATCTCTGCAGCCATAATGTGACTATGGAAGGATATTTCCTATCCACAGGTAGCATGGTTGGCTATGTCACGTGCCTAGCTTAGCATACTCTGGGAAGCGGAGCATACTCTGGGAAGCGGGGCGTGACACGTAGTAATCAAAAGTGCCTCATGAAAGCACTCAATCTTGTCCTCCACTGCATCGAGTATCGCTGGAGTCATCTCCGCTAGATGGGGGAATATCATGGAGCACGGACAAGAAGACCATCCGCAGCCAAATGGAGCTAATGGGGAGAGGCGATCCTCTACAAGTCAAGAGCTCGTGCAGCACCGTATCGCATTGGTCATCCTTAAGAGCAGGGTTCACCAAGCGGGCAGCAAAACGAGGAACAATTTCCTCAATAGGCACCTCCCATGGCTGCCGGCAAGCATGTGGACGATTACAACTCATAACTCTTCTCTGTTAAAACAATTCTCTAAAAGTGAAAGAGAGGAGAAGCGTTGCTTCAGATTATGAAGAGAGACATTCAAGTCTGGGCACAGAAAATGTTGTACATGATGAAACTATTTCTAATTATTGGAAAAGAAAAGTTTGACCCAGGAAAAGCAAAGAAAGAAGGAGAAAAGACACCTTCAGTAATGAGGCAGCGCCTCACGTGCCTTACATGAGGGCGCCAGCACCGAGAGTTAAAAACTCTGAGGCAGTGCCTTGCACGAGGGCGCCAGCGCCAAGAGTTAAAAACTTGAGGCAGCGCCTCACGTGCCCCGCACGAGGGCGCCGGCGCCAGAACTAAAAGTTCTCTGCCATTGGATCAAAGATCCAACAGGGATAACATAACATCAAAATACAGAATTAAATTCTGTTGAGGAAATATTCCTCAAATCTTTCTAAACGAGAAAGATTATTCTCTGTAAAACAGAGTACCGTTGGATTAAAAATTCAATGGTGATTAAAAATCACCAAGCTACAGAATAAGCTCTGTATGGGAAAATATTTCCCCAATCTTATTAAAAACAAGAAAAATATTTTCTGTAAAACAGAAGTCCTGGGATCAAAGATCCAACGGTGGATAAAATCCCCAAATCAATTAAGAATCTCTCAATGAGAGATTTCCTTAACTAAATCAACAAATCTGTCTCTACTATATAAAGACCCCAAGACTTCAAGTCTTAGGCAGAGAAACCTCCCCATAAACTTCAAGTTCAAAAAGAAGAACAGGCAAAAAAAGGAGAAAGTTTTAAGAGAGAAGAAAGAAGAAGAACTTTCTTCGAGGTAAATAAAAGCAATAGAGATCAGAGTATCTCATCTGCATATCTAAGGGTTTAACCCTCATAAAAAAAATATAGTTCTTTCCCCTGGATCTGAGATCCATGAGACAAGTCCCCCACAAATGAGAATTTAATTCTCGTAGGGATGAATTTGTTCTCGGAGATCAAAGATCCATGGGAGAACAGAGAATTGAACTCTTTAGAAAAATGCACAATGAAAGAAACAGCGCCAAGCACCTCACGTGCCCCTCACATGGGCGCTGCTAAAATAAAGAGTGCTTAGCACTCGGCGCCAAGCGCCTCATGTTCCCCTCACGTGAGCGCTGCTTAACATAAAGTGCTCTGCACTCATCAAACAGCGCCCAGCGCCTAGCGACAAGCGCCTGACGTGCTCCATACGTGAGCGCCATAAAGAGTATTTAACACTCCATAAAAATAAAAAGAACAATGAAAAAGAAGGGAAAATAAAGCAAAGCGTTATTTGCACAGAAAAGGGACTAAGCCCAAGCAAGTGTTTAACACTTTATTCAAAAACTGAGTGGGCTGAGTCCAAATTGACCAAATCCCCAATTCAGATCAACCGAGCCCATATGCTCATCATTTTCCAAATTGTTATTAGTCACAAATACAACTAAAGATATCCTAACTGACTTTGGTTTAAGGGTACATCTCCTCACACCTCTGATACATGTCGTTGTAATTCTTCAGCGTCTTCAGAGAGGTGGTGGGTCTCGATAACTAACAACTCTTTGGTGCACTCCTAAATTGACGGCACGTCCCACTACGGACCGCAATGACCTTAAACTAGCTACGGACCGTAATGTCCCTAAACTTACAACGGACCGAAACGTTATTAAACTAAAGCAATAGAGCCAAAATGCTCTTTTGTTGGGTCTGAATGATACCAAAACCCTGTTGAGTAGATCTTAGTCTAAAATTAGATTAACGTATTCTCAACAAATATTTAAGTTGATCTTATTCCCACACAAGATTAACGATCCTTAAATCAAACCAAACCCAAATCTAAGAATATACGGATTTGGACTAATCCACGCCCTACAGGCGACAACACAAATTAGTCTCCGTATACAATCCACGAGCAACCAAAAATAAAACAAACAAACACGACACTAAGTGAACTTCTGGAGCAGGAGAAAGTGGTTATCGCGATGCGGTAACGTAATTAACTGTAGGGGCTTGCGCCTACAGGGAAGAGTGTCCCCACAATCAAAAACCCCTCGCAAACGAGGGGGAATCTGACGAAGTCTGCTACAGTGGCCGCGTCCGTCCAAACCTCCAATACACGGTACCATAAATCAACTTGGCATCTTTGGAGAGGTGGACGGATAAATCCAAATATCATCTGCCCCCAAATTCAGGCAAGACGACCTACGTGATTCCGTCTCCCATTTTCGATGGTAAACAATGGACTTGATGACCAGATCTTTTCACCATTTCTATATCAGTTCATGGTGGTATTCACTGACAATATTTTGGTCTATTCGAGGAGCAAAGAAGAGCATGAAGCACACTTAAGAATCGCACTGGAGACGTTGAGATAAGAGAAGCATATGCTAAGATGAGCAAGTGCGAGTTTTGGTTCGAAGAAATGAAGTTCTTGGGTCATGTGGTATCTGAAAATGGAATCACGGTTGACCCGAAAAATAGTGCAGCTATTCGCGATTTGCTAACTCCAAAGACTGTAGCGGAGGTTAGAAGCTTTCTTGGTCTTGCCGGTTATTAGCGATGGTTTGTGGAGAACTTTGCTTAGATAGCAGAGCCATTAACTAAGTTAAGGCAAAAGGAGTACCATTTGTTTGGTCCGAGAATTGTACGCACGCTTTTGAGATGTTGAAGCAAAAGGTTGACAACCGCTCCTGATTATGCCAGATGGTTTCGGGGGTTTAGTTATTCATAGCGACGTATCAGGAAAAGTTTTGAGATTTGTATTGATACAGCATGGAAAAGTGGTAACTTATACGTCAAGACAGTTGAAGACTCATTAGAAGAATTAACCAACGCATGACTTGGAATTAGCAGCGGTTGTTTTTGCGCTGAAGATTTGGAGACACTACTTATTGGACGAAAGGGTAGATGTGTTTACTGATCACAAGAGCCTAAAGTACGTGTTCACACAGAAAGAGCTCAACATGCGGCAACGTAGATAGTTGGACCTAATGGCTGATTATGATCTTGATCTAAAGTACCATTCGGAGAAAATTAATGTAATGTCGGATGCTCTAAATCGGTTGCCAGAAATACGGATGTTGACTGCACAGAAGGAGATTATAGAAGATTTTCAGAAATGCGAGTTAGAGCTCGTACTACCAGATTCTTCGGGACATTTGATGCAGTTGCAAGTACAGTCATCATTGATTGATAGATTAAGGCAGCACAGTTGCACGATCTTAGATTGCAGAAATTTTGAGGACAGTGGATGCGGGACTTCAAACGGGTTTATTGATTCATGAAGATGGTTCTTTAAAATATGGAAGTCGTTTATGTGTACCTAAAGTAGAAGTTCATAATGAAGTCATGAAGGAGGCATTGGTAGAAAGGTATATGCAGAAGATTGTAAGATTGCATAGAATACCAGTAAGTATCATTTCTGATCATGACACCCAGTTCCTGTCACATTTTTGGAGGAGTCTATTAGAAAGTTTGGAAACTCGTTTGAAGTTTAGTACGGCTTATCATCCTCAGACAGATGGACAGTCCGAGAGAACGATTCAAACTCTTGAAGATATGTTGAGAGCTTGCATGTTAGACTTCAAGGGTTCATGGGAGGAACAATTGCATTTAATGGAGTTTTCATACAATAACAGTTTTCAGGTGACCGTACAGATGGCTCCATTCGAAGCATTGTACGGTCGTAAATTTCGCTCGCCTATATGTTGGGACGATGTTGGAGAAAGAAGATTGTTGGAATCGGAACTCATTGTGCAAACTGTGGAGAAAATTAACTTAATTTGTAATTATATGTAGGTGGCACAAGATCGACAGAAAAGTTGGGCTGATACGGGAAGAATACCTTTAGAGTTTTTTGTTGGTGATCTTGTGTTTTTGAAGATATCACCGACTAGGAGAGTGATCCGATTTGGTAGTCGAGGCAAACTTGGTCTTCAATTTGTGGGGCATTTCGATATCATAGAGCGTACTGGAGAAGTAGCTTATCGATGGGCTTTACCACCATCCTTGGTGGATGGTCATGACGTGTTTCATGTATCTCAACTTCACAAGTATGTTCGAGATGAGACGCACATCCTAAATCACTCGGAACTGCCTGTAAGGGAGGATTTGAGTTATGAAGAGCAAAAGATGGCTATTGTGGATCGACGAGAAAAGGTGCTCAAGAATAAAATAATCCCTTAAATACTCGTTTCATTGAGAAATCGTTCACATGGAGAATCTACTTGGGAACGTGAATACGAGATTCGGCAAAAGTTTCCACAACTCTTTCTTTAGACCCGTATCTTCATTGTTCTTGTCTTTTCCTGTTTCGTGAATTTCGAGAACAAAATTATTTTGTAATTGGGTATAATGTAACACTCTAGCATGTTCATACGATACTAATCAGTATTTTAAATTTTACTTTATATTTTATCTATTCATTTAGGTTGCGATTGATTTGAATAGTAGAAGTGGTTATCCGACCCGGCCCGCATGTGTGAAACCCAGTATGGTGCTAGATTAATATTTTTGATTAATATTTATCAGTAAACCAAATCCATGAGAATCTAGTATAACTGATATTTATAGTATCAAAATTATATGCACATATTTTTCGATAGCCACATGTTAGGGGTATTTTTTATATATATTAACTATCATCATATGATTAGGCATCGCATGTTTTATTTTTGACTCTTATCTATTACGCTTAAATCTAATATAGTCTAGATATCAAATATTTATTAGGTTTAAATATATTTAAAAATCCTTTTAAATCTTAAATAAGGGGTATGAGATATTTAAATTATATTCCTGCATTATAGTTAAAAAGGGTACGTATATATATTATTTTCCAAAATATATTTTCAGTGAAGATTTTAGTAGAGACGGAACGAAGTTTGATATTATTTATATACTATTAGTTATATTAAACTATAATATAATGAGAATAATGGAGGAAAGATGCCATAGGAGGGAATTTCCTCCTATGGCATCGAAAAATTACGCCCTCCCTTATTTTTTCTGAAGATCGGCACCCATCATCTTCATCGTTATCATCTAAGATGTGGGTACACCAAATTTCATGTGATTCTACAACTTTTGCACCGTTGATTTAGTGGGTTCAAAATTAACGGTTTACCGACAACAGAACCTTTTACATTGCTAAATCAACGGTGAAAAGTTGTAGAATCACATGAAATTTTTTGTACCCACATCTTAGATGATAACGATGAAGATGATGGGTGCCGATCGCCGGAAAAAATGAGGGAGAATGTACATTTTCGACGCCATAGGAGGAAATTCCCTCCTATGGCCTCTTTCCTCCATTATTCTCTAATATAATAAATATAACTTAATATATACAGTACCCCACACACACACATTATTATATCTTTATATTAAAAATAAACTCATTTTCTCTCTATCTATGTTCTCTCTCTCCCTCTCTTTTCTATTCTCCTCCATCACCGAGCTTATACCCCCGTACCTATCTCGATCCTTACCTTTAATCTCATCATCACCAACTCCTAACCTCGTCGCCACCTACTCATGCCCATCTCCCTCGTGGCTGACACCACACATCCCCGAGCATCCATCAACATCCTCATTAACTTCGGTCACCAAAACTCCATCTCATCACCATCACCGAGCATCCTAGCCTCCAATCCCGAGCACATCACCACAGCCGTTGTCATCCCTCTCCTTCACCTCCTCTGCAACCTCATCGCCATTATCGCTCACCATCTTCTTCTAATCTCGACCACACCCCCAAACCCTGACCTCCCGTCGGCGCTTTCTGCCTCTTTATCTTCCCTAACTCCAATACCTCTGGCTTCACCTCCGCCGCCTCTAACCTCGCACCCATCTCTCCATCCTCACCTCGCCATCATTGTCTCGTTTGTCGCCACCATCATCCCTAACCAACCAACTCCTTCGCCTCGCTTTCACCTTGCCACCGCGACCAACCCCCACCATCATCTTCATCTTGACCCATCTCACCAAACAACCCCTCACCGGCTCCTGGCCCCACAGTCACCATCGCCACCGCCCGCGTCTCCATTGTCGCAGCAACCCTTCGCCAAGAACCCACCATCGCTGAGTCCAACTTTGGCCCAAGCCCTGGTGGCCGAGATCCTTTGCTGCTCACAGCCAAGAAACAGCTTTTGTCGTCGTCGTCGTTGCCGGAGCACAAAGCCGAGATCAAGCGTCGATCTTGCTTCGTTCGGGCCATCTTGTCGTCTTGCCCTTTGTCTTAATCATCTTCATATATGAGGCAAGTTTCTAACTTGCAACATGCTAGTTATACCTATACCAACATATATATTAATAATATATACATATATTTATAATGTTGCGAATTATTATCAATACACAATTTTGTAGAGATAATCCGTATTTTATCATTTATTAACACTATCACGTGTGTTGTTACAATTGATAAACTTACGTGAAGTTACATATATAAGTAAAAGTTAATACGGTTTAATTTATAATAATCGGAAAACGCTATTGTAAACAGCTCGATAACCATGACCATTATATTCTTGCTTTCATTATAACTTATTGCGCAAGTAAATACGTCACCAGTTTAGTACACAATATTTAACATGCTTGCGACCTGCTATCTTGCCGCCGCTATTACTATATTGTTTATACATGTTACCTATAATAGCTACCGATGCCAACAATATTGAATTGTTATACTGATTGACCTGACTTGTTGTTTTGCTAGACAAGATCTGCACATGATTTTCCTGGTGTTGGCATTAGGTAGACATTCTATTTATACCTGACCTGAACATGAAACCTGGGGAAAGGGGAAATCAAGAATGTAATTAAAACGTAACTCAAGAGGATATTATTATTGTTTCCATGATTCCGGGAGTGTACGGAATAACCATTGTTTATTGTACCGTGGTCCTGTGGGGGTATGAACGGGATATATTGTACCGTGGTCCCGTAGGGAATGAACATAATATATACTGTTGAGTTACGATGAGAATTATATTAATTGGTTTCAAATACCTTTAGGATAAATAACCTAGAAACACAGACATTAGGATACACGTGATATATCTATAGCCTGTTGTCATAACATCTGTGATTGTTTATTTATACTCATATCTTAGGTTGCACGTGACACCCTGTATAGCACACTGTTCTTTTATTATTATGATCATGATATTTATGACGCACTGACATATGGGTTTTGCATGGCCCAGATACGTGACTTAGCAGGTAAGTACTTCGACAGGACTACTGATCAGTGAGGACTATCTCATTGGTATAACTCTTATTGATGATTAGTTATTTGTTAAATTTTTATTGCTTCCGCTACTATTTCCTGTTGTCGTTTATGGATATTTGGATATGTTTAGAGATAGATAATTATATTATTGTTCTTGATTACTGATAGACAGTCGTAATGTGACCATGAAAGGATACTTCCTACCATAGGTAGCATGTTTGGTTTTGTTACGTTCCGAATTTTCGTATTTTTGGAAGCGGGGCGTGACAGATGCTACACGTTTGCTTATATTAGGGGAGAGCTTAATATGTGTTCAATTGATTGATGTTGTGATTAAGTATCATCTTGCCAAAATGGCATCTGCAACCCTTGTTAGGGGAACCAAATTGTGGATTTGTTGTTTATAATATATCTTAGGATCTAGCGGAATGTGTTTAGGGCCTTCATGGGTTTGACGACACTAAAGATGAGAAAATCCTATTTTGCCTATATCTTTATCTCATCATTGCAACCATATGATATTAAAACTTGTGTATATGTATATCATATGGTTATGTTGCATGTATCAATTGCTTTTGCTTATCTCGTATACATACTTGTTGATGTGAGCTATATACTTGTCTTGAAAGTTATTTAAACGTTTAATTTTACTCTTCCTCACATCAACTCTTATTAGTCTTCCATGCATATATTTAGGGGTGTTATTCAAATGTTTAACTTATTTTTGGATATGCACATGTGTTTAGGGGGAGCTATTCAAACGTTTAACTTCTTATGACATACTTTTTGATTATGTCAAAAAGATGAAGTGGAATAGGTCTTATCAATATATTGAAGTTATTCAAACGTTTAATTTTAATATATTGGTCTTTTTATCGATTATTAAAGTCATTCAAACGTTTAATTTTCAATATATCGATATTTTCTATTAATATTTTGATATCATCAAAAAGGGGAAATTGATGGCTTATGGATTTTCATAAGCCTACTATTTAGTTTTGATAATGTTACACAATATTAATAGATTTATACATATATTTCTTATTGCATATTTCATAACATTGAATATGAGCTTGGTCGTGTTTGAGAAAAATTTCAGGATATCAAATGACACAAGCCTAAAAAGGGGGATGGAGGAAATTGAGCTAAAACGGCAAATCTATTGGAGTTTATAAGATAATGCACTAGAGCTCCTCAACGATCAATTTCAAGTTTCATGAAATTAAGGGGCCAAAGTCCAAGTTTGAAGAAATCAAGATAGCGAAGAATTCAAGAGCTCGTGCCGAGATATCGGAAAATTCAAATTTCGGCAAAAAATCGATACTGACATAGGAAACGTTGTAAGTACTTCATGGCCTATAAGATTATCCAATAAGAGCTCAATCACAAACAAAATCTTGCATAAAACATTTGGTTTATACTTTGCATGGTTTTATCGTTCAAAACGTTTTTTGTTTCAAAAGGCATTTTTCCCAGGTTTTTACACTTCAGACGTCTGCCCTCTCTGCTTCAAACGTCTGGCTTCTGTAGCCTTTGAAATATCAGAAAGTGTGCAGGTTTCGAGACGTCTGAAAGTCATTTGTGGCAGACGTCTGAAAGCCTTTTAATACTACATGTTTTGAACTTCAGACGTCTGCTTATTGAACTTCAGACGTCTAAGGTGCGCACTGTTCTTTGAAAACCACTTGCCAAATGCCTGAAGGCCATTTTTGGAAGACGTCTGAAAGTCTTTTAATACTACATGTTTTGAACGTCAGGCGTCTGTCTGTTGAACTTCAGACATCTCAGATGCGCTCTGTTTTTTGGAGGCCCCTTACCAGATGTTTGCAGTTGATCGTGGCAGACGTCAGAAGTTTTATTTTGACAAATATCTTTCTTATTCAAACATATGCATTTTTACTCTTCAGACGTCTGCCTCGCAAAACTTTTGAAAAAAGTTACTGTTACTGTGTATTAAATGTTCCAACGGCTCTATTTTTTAAGAGAGCAAACGTCTGGCCTATTGATCTTCAGACATCTACCCCTTCTGTCAAAACAACATTTAATTCATTTTCCTTGGTTTTTGTGTGGGGCTATGAAAGGGTGTTTTGGTGAGAATTTAAAGACAGCTATTAACTGAGCATTTCATTGCAGTTTATCATCTTCCTCACCAAACAAAATAAACAAAATCTTAAGCTCTTATTTGCAAATCCTATACTCATTGAAGTATATCTAGAGTATTGATTGTAAAACTCTTGAGTGAGTAATTTAGATTGTAATTATCCTTTTTCTTCATTTGTGTGAGGTCTCTTTGGTTTGAGAGAGCCTTTGTAAGAAGGAAGAAGTTGTTGAGAAGCAAGTCACTTGTGTGTCGAGTGACGTGGTGTAAGGAGTTGCAAATATGCATCGTGCTTGTCTCATCGAAGACATGAATAAGTGGAACGAGCTCGTACGTCTAAAGAAAGTGGACTAGCGGATCTTCCGAACCACTCTAAAACTCTTGTGTTTGCAATTGCTTCTCTATATCTCTCATTATATTACTTGCTCTATAAGTGTTTGTTTATTTTCTTGCAAGTAGATTTTTAATTTGTGGGTATTGTTAGCTTAATCCTATTCACACACACACCCTCTAGGATTATTTCACTTTTCATCTAATGCAGACCACTTATCTTCAAATTTCTCAACTGTCAAATTTTTATCTATGCAACATTTGAAGTCGTTTTGAAAACCGGTATACTGATGATATAAACTCTGCAATTTCTCAGGATACTTCTAACTAATGTGCCATATGCAATAATGATGTTTTGTATTTGAAAATATCTTGGCAATTGCATTTGTCATAGCTTGATCTTGATCAGTGACTATGGATAGTGGTGCCTTATTATTCATCGTAATTAACCACGTTTGAAACAACCAGGTGAAAGACTCTTCAGACTCATTCCGCAGTAACACCAAACCAAGTATTTGTGATTTATAATGATGATTAACACCGATGAATGGGGCATAGGGCATTTAATATTTGTTAGTTTGATACGTGGTATGAAAAGTAATTACATCACCATAAGTTTTATAGAAAGCTTTAGAGTGCGCATTCACGGGTATCAATATGATTTTCTTCGTCATATTTTACTACGTAAGTAAATTAGGTTTCTCAACTTGAGTGGATTGCAAATAAGCTAAAGTAGTTTGGGCGTCCAATATGTCCATAAATTGATGACGTATTTTTCTAAATACACTCTTTAAATCGTTTAGCCCGGAACTAAGATTCTCTACCCTACCATGACCTTATCATAGTATCGTATATGTTTTGCTTGGACCAACCCCACTATCCTTCAAATTATGAATTTGGTTTCTATCGAATTTGGAAATTCTTTTGTGGCAAGATAGGTATTGCACCATTGATTGCGGTACAAATGAATGGTTGTGCTCTCTCTTGTAAGAAGTTATTATCTATCGATCTTTCTTTTTAAAAACAAACATACTAGTTTCGCAGTTGGATCCAATATAATTATATCTCCGGAACGCCGAAAAAGATATTTTACGTTTTACATCAAGCTTGAATTGTTTAGGTTTTGCGGTCTTTTTACATTCATATAGTTTAGAGATTACAGAATTACTGCGAACTACACGACGAGTAAAACGAATTCTGATAGCAAACCCAATGTTTCGAGTATAAACCAAATAACATCTATAAGCACCATCTAATGAATTGAATATCATGTCAATTTCATATTCTACCAAATCACATGTAGTTTTCTCAAAATTTTCATACTTTGAATCAATTATTACATCTCCTTCATTATTCTCATCAGGACTGAGTTTAGGAGATGGTATATTTTTACATTTGTTTCCACTAATTGACGATATAAACTTAACATTTTTTCTTTCAGGAGATATTAAATCGATAGGAATAATAGGTTTTTTCAAGCATTGATTTTCGTTTGTTTCCATTACTATTCCCTCTTCTTCTTCTAATTCAGGGATAGTTCACTCATAGGCTAGATTAATCAACATGCTAGCATATGTAAACGTAGAAGTAAAAAATTTACCACAATCATTTTGAAAAACTTCGTTGAGGAATAGTTAGACGTGCTCTGGTGGAAGCTAAGGTTCCAAAATTGAGAGATCACTTCACAAAACTTCGTAAAGGAAGACACAAAGTGCTCTGGCGAAAGTTAGGGTTCCAAAATCGATAGGTGATATATTTCTCAACCGCTAGAAAAAAAATTACTTAAGTAACGGTTTGATATTTAACCCACTTTCTCAATCTCAAATATTCCTCAAAAATCTCTCAGTTCTCAATAATCAAGAGCTTTTCCATACATTAGGGGCACAACAGTGAATTTAAATTGGGGTTTTTTCATATACAACCCTTAAAGAAGAAGGATTTTTGAAAAAATACACCCGAAGATAAAAAATTTTAAAAACAACCCCAAAGACGTTAAGTAACTAAAAACGACCATGAACTTAAATTCTGTTACTAACGGTGTTAGAACTAGTTGATGGGTTTGTAAGAAGACATTGTTACCGTTCCCAGCTCCAATTATGTATTTTTTTGGGCCGCAGATCAAGTAAAGACGGAGGGGTTTAGAGGAAATGAAGAGGGACTTGTGAAGGAAAGAAGGAATAAATGAATGAGTGGATGAGAGCGACATGGCGGATGGAAAAGTTGAGGATGAAAAGAGATTCTAAGAGAGAGGAGAAGATGGAAAGGGTTTTGTAAATATTGTTTGAGATTGAGAATTTAAGTTGGCCTTCCCCAAAGCTAACCCTAACAAGCGAGGAGACTACTCACTCATTAGGGAATTGAAAAATATTTCTAAATTGATTAACTAGGGCAGAGAATTAAATCTAAACTAGGGCATGAATAGAAAATTATACTAGGGCAGATAATAAAATTAACTAGGGCAAGAATTGAAAACTTACTCTAATTTGATACACTCTTCATTCTTTACAGAAATTTACAGATCTGAATTTGAGATTTACAATGAGGCACAAGAAGAGGCATCACCTAAAAAAGGTTTTAGGGCTTCTATTTATAGAGTCATAGAAAACCCCAGGGTTACAATCGACGCACATCTGCTATTACAAAAATATCCCCTAAGAAAAAGACCTAATCAACGCTCGCAGCCGCCTCAGAATTTTTCCATCAATACGGGCTCTTCATGGCCGCGGTTCCGCTGCCAAAGCCCATGTTTGGCCGCGGTTCCGCGGCCGTATATGGGCCTTGTGGGCTTATTTTCTTTGGGCTGATTCCTGTTGCATTTTTCTTGGTTTTTCTTCAGTTGTTTTCTCAGATTGGCTTCTGGTTCTCTTCCAGATCTCCACAGTGAATAAAGTCATGGACTTTTACCGCTTGCTTCGTGTCGAAGTCTTGAACCTTGCTCTGCCTTTGTGCTTTGTGAAATTGTCCATTGATCTTCGTTTAGTTTTCAAACTGTAGGCAAGATAAAGATTCTCTGTTTGTTGGTTGAAGTCTCACTTTTGCATCGTCTTTTCATTGTTTTCACTGTTTTTGTTCCAAGAACCTGTAACCTGCAACTATGTAGCAGACATGGGTCAAAAGCACCTGTTTATTTGTAAAATGAATAAGAATGGGGAATATAATAATGCAATATTATGATATGAACAGGCTCCACCATAGGATTTAATCCTATAAGATTGGCTCTGGCGCTGACTCCCTCGTGGAAAGCGCGTGAGGCACTGCCTCATTAAATTCAAACAGAGCTTTGCTCTTTTATTAAGTTAAATATTGGAGAAACACTCCCGAGTAGTAATACCTACTCATCAGTGAGAATCGGGACCCAACTATCATTGTGTGATAACTTTGATGAAAACCGACCAAAATTACCATACTCCAAAAGGTATGCGCAAACTTGGCAAGTTTCCCGTATATTTTAAACACCCGATATGATTTTTGCCCCTAGCGGTTTATGACCTTAAAAAATGCCAACAAACCATAAGCCACTAGTCAAGTTCAATCTGTCATTATCCTAGATTAATTTAGACCCACCCATATAAACCCTTGACAAAGGCCAACAAGGCTATACGACTGTCCTAGAAAATCACATTTCTATGCAATATACAAGCAATATCTAGCTACCGTACACTATGCCTTGACAAAGGCTAACAAACGCAGGATGGATACTAAGTACCACTCATCCGAAATGACGAAGGGCTACAGCTGTGTTTTTTGGAAAAAGCCCTATAACGTAATGAACTTGATATCGTTGAAGGAAACGCGTGGTTTTGAAAAGGAGTGATTTAGGCTCCGCTTTTGAAAACTAGTGGTTTTGAAGAAAACCGAGTAATTTATAATAACATAAACTTTTGCTCAAGAGGTCACTCCCCGTGAGGGGATCTAGGCTCTTTCCTCCTCGAAGGAGGTGCTCGATATTCCTAACCGAATACTACTATACAAAGAAAAAGAATATGACTGTAGTTTTTCAAAATTTGTTCCAACAATATCTTATTAGGTTTCTTTTTCCTTGCATTAATAAAAATTAATGCGGTCCCATCAATTAAAACCTATAACACCAGAAAAAGAACGAAAATAAAATGTACGTATATGCCATCCGCATTTGCCATGGGGCCCCGTCATACACCGTTAGGTTGCTTATCTATCGGCAGAGCGGGGGCTGGAATAGCGCGGATGCAAAACATATACAACACACACACACACACATATAACCATTTGTCCCAGGCATGATATAAGCAACATCACAGAATAGCGATAAGCAACATGGAATAGCGGATAATGTAGGAGCCCTGGGTTTCCTTTGAGCCGCAAATGAAACTCGACATTCCCCGGTAGTGTGGATAGCCTGTACAATAAAGAACATAGACCCTTACTGTCACGACCCGAAAGTACGGAACGTGACCGGCACTTAAATTACGAAGCGTCTAGAGACGCGACGTAATCTAAGTAAGCCGAAGCCCAGAAATCTAAACCATTAAAAGAAGAAGTGTAGGAAAACAAGTTTAAAAGCAACATCAAATTTTCTCAAAAATTTCGGCAGAGTCTCCTTTGTAAAAACTGGCCCCCAAACGGGTACAAACAAGAATATATACATAAGCAATAAAAAGGCATCCCCATGGGGGAGCTAGCTCTTCGCCAATTGGCGGTCACAACCACGCAAGAAATATAATATACAACGCCGAAGGGCGAGGCTCAAAACTCAAAAGAAAACCAAATTCACCGAAAACCATAATAATACAAGCGCGACTTTAAGGTTGAAATAAAAACAACCGGTCTTCTAAATCTATCAAGTAATACAAGTCTGGTTGTGGAGCTTACTAGATACAAATGAAATAATAAAAATACAACGGCGGTCCTGATACAAGTGAACCAACCAACCAAGAAAATCACCCTGAATGAAATGATGTGCCAGCAAGCTACCAAGGAAACCTGTACATCGAAACCTGTAAGAAAATTTGGCACAACGGGGGTGAGTTGCCAACTCGTGAGTAGAAGACATCTGCGAGTAGAAATCGCATGCACGACGCTCTCCTAGGTTATAATAATATACTTAATATAACACTAGTCATCTAGTAGTGGTAGGGTAATAATCTATGCGTAAGTGCAACGCTCAGTTCTCGTGTCAGTGCCTCAAGTAGTAACATGTCATGTGTATGAGTATGCATGCACCATAAATGTAAAACAATCAACCATGAAATCTGGATATATCTGTATAAGAAATCTTTAACTTGTATCATAGTGAAATTTGTACAGTAATCTGAAACATCATCAATGAAATCTATGGAAATCCGTGTCCAGCATCGACACAAAACATGTAAATCTCAAGTCTCAATACCTCATAGTCTCAATATTTCATAGTCTCAAAATCTTGGGCTCCGTCAGTCCAGATCGGCCCATATCATCACATCTCATGACAACGGTCGGTATCCTCCGGATATCCGTCACGCCAGACACCACCGGTAGGTAGTTTTCCCCTGCCATCTCATCGTCTACAACTCGAGCTTCTTGCCCCGGGATACCATACCGGGCCCACCATGTACCCGAGACGGTTCATCCACTCCTCGAATCGGGTCTCGAAATCCAACAGAAAATAAGAAATTTCATGGTGGACGACACATACATCACGAGAAAACCGCAACTTGTATTTTAAAATGAGAGGGGAGAGAGAGAGAAGTTTTTATGTATATTCTTGCGGTTTTCCCCCAAAATCCAGAAATATCATAGAAATCCAAAATCCCAAAATCATAAGTAAATAATGAGTATCAGCATAATCCCCACAATACTGCATGATAATATGAAAATGTGAATGCATGAGGTGTCTAAGTAATAGATGCAATGTCTAAACTAGTATATGAGAGTAATCACACAATATTATATTGGACTAGCATTTAGCTGATTATATCAATAAAAAGATAATATGTTCTAAAGTGTACGTGACATGGCAATTACCGATGATGATGTGGGTAAGCCGGCAAATAAGTGTACGTGGAACATGCGCATCATTGGTAATGGTGCTGGTGTCCTAACAGGCAGAGTTTCATATTAGCTAAAGAAACACATGTATGAATATGCAATGCGATGAACACAACATGAATATAATGATGCATGTATAGTAAATGCACAACTAGAAAATACATACTAATTACGAGACATACAGTTTGTTGTTTGAAAAATCAGGATTCATTAGTTTGAAAATAAGTATGACTCGAGCCTAAACTAAGATCTACCTAACTAACTAAGGAATCAACAAAAGATACTAGTCGAAAGATAAGAAGAATCCTCCTAAAGTCTGAGTCGATATCTCAAGTAGTCGGTGATCCAGCCTCAATAGAATCACGTATGTAGTACAACTTCCTCGAGTCAAGATTGCAGATCAGTCATCTCATCTATGCCTTGTACGGCCATCGTACAACATCCCAAAATCGGGTACGGGTCAACTATCACATATATACATCATCATTCGTATAGTATCATCATCAAACAATATCATGATCAATGGTACAGTACTATAATCGTATACATCCCAATATCATCAACATATATTATCGTATGTGTAAATATCCATCGTCAAATGATCCACTAAAATATCATGGCATATATCATATCGTGATTAAGTCACATATTACAATCCGGGTTCTATTCTAGAGTCCCGTACATTTCAATGTTATCATCACCTATTATCGTTTATATATAAATATGCATTTTCTCATTCCCCAACGATCCGCTAATATCATAACACATCTCATGTTATAACTCGATCATATATCTAATATCTCACGGCAGCATGCCCAGTCATACCGACTCAACCCCATGTATCATATAACCTCCTCATATCACGTGTATATGTTATATATATATATACATATAGAAACCTACACATATTCATACACACACACATACTCACCAAGTTAAGTGTATGTGTGTGTGTGTCTACATGAAACCTACGAATTCCCTCCAAGGCAGTCATCCTCTGATTAAGTCTTTCTAAATCAGTCTAGTCCAACCTAAAGTCTTCAATAGTACCCTACTCGCCAAGAATCTAAGGTCACGTCCGACTTCCTAATAACAGTAAGTAATATCCCTATTTTACGTTTGCGGGGGTGCTATACGCTATACATCCGATTTTCCCCGTAGATATACATCTGCTCACCTGGTCCTTGTCTGCCGAAATCGATGTCGCCCTCCTCTTTTTCCTCGTTCAAAGTCCACGTGAGGGTACCTATACGCAAACATATATATAATATCGTAAACCGAATCGTGGACAAAACCAAAACGGCGCACGAAACGCGCATAGGTTAAAACCTATGACCCGCTCATGCAAAAGTACCAAATAATCCTCGATATCGGCGTACAAACACCGATTGATCGAGATAAAACACAAACGTACAAATCATAGTTCCAAAACTCATTAATTATAATATAAAACAGGGTTTAAATCATCAAAACCTTAAAATCAATCAAATCATTCTATTTCGCAAAAACCTAGAAAGCGTCAATTAACCGTTTTACTTCAAAACTTGATGTTTAAATGAAACTAATGGCCATAATATTCACTAAATTTCATAACTAAGTCATATAAACCATTTCTATAATTTAATCTCATCAATTTGAATTAAGTCCAAAATTCTAGTTTGCAAAAATATCAAATTTTAACACTTTTTAAAGCAAAATTCACAATTCAACAACTAAGCTAGATTTTTCATATTTTAAATTGTTAAACCACTCATGGAAACCTTAATGATGTGCTAAAACCCTAACTAGATTTTTAATCCCACATTTTAAATTAATTTCTAAAACCTAGTTTGCAAAATAGCATATTTATCACAATTTTTAAACCAACGAATAACAACTAGTAACCAAATTAGGTTTTGCATTCAATTAACATGTTAATCCCCTCATTAAAACCATGAATCATTGATAAACATTCTCACTAGAATTTTATATCACCTATTTATATGTTTTATAAAAATCTAGTTTACAAATAACTTAATTTAACAATTAAAATGTAACAGTTAGTAATTTGACAACTAAATTTCAATGTGCATACCCTAAGATGTTACACTACACTTTCAAATCACGACCAATTTATGAAAACCCTAACTTAAACTCAAACCCCTTTCTTGAATTTTGAATGACAAAATTAAAACCACAATTAAACTTCTAATTAAGCTAGACTAAAGTAATTTAACAATAATTTGAACATGATTTAGGATTATACCTCACAAGTTTAGATATCTAGCTTGCAACCTAGCCACCCCAACATGTTCTTTTGCTCCCAAAATCCATGCTTGATTTGGCCAAGGAACAAGGGTTAAAGGTTGGATTAGGAGTTTATGGAAATCGGTGTAGATTTTATTGGATTTTTGATGGATTTTTGAACAATTTTTGAAGTGAAAATGAGCTAGGGAAAATGGGGGCTGCCTCAAGTTAGGCTCAGCCACATGAGAGGAAGTGGAGAGAGAGAGAGAGAAATGAGTGTAGAATTGTGTAGAAACCACTTGAATAAATCATCTCCTTTAAGTCTTTTTACATTTATTTGATTTTATTCATTTTTCTTTTCTAAATAAAACCAAGGAAAATTCTAGAACCATGGAGAATTTTGAGAAAGAATTTACGTGTTACACACTTGATTCAAATATGTCATGGTTCACATTTATCAAATTAACCCATTCCAATTTGCAATTTACACTAATTTAATGTATATTTAAAAGCTTATATTAATATTAGAAATAATTAATTAAGGAAAAATATTTAAGCAAACTAAAAATTTATAAGTCACTAAATAATATTAATTACTAGCAATTATATAGTTAAAATAGGCGTATTTAAATCTATATTGAAAAATAATTGTAGTTAAGTTTTACGGGAAATATGGTTTATTTTACCGATTATCAGAAAATTCACCTAAAGGGTTTTATTTATTTAATTATTTATTTTTAAAACGTTACACCTACGAGTGTGACAAACCGCCTGCTAATTCTAGAAACTGGGTAACACGCTCTGAACGAAGTGAGTCGGTCACCCATCGCTTTCTAGAATCCGATAACTTGTGCACCCCTCCATGGGTCGATCCTATAACCCATACAACTACGGCGAGCAACCCGCCAATTCTAAAGCGAGATGACCCGGTCTCAACTCCATGAGGTGGCCACTTGCTGCACTCTAGAACTCAGCTACTCAAGCACTTCTCCTGGGTTAATCCTAGTATAGAAAAGAAATATATATATACAATGGTGATATCGATGTCAACCCGGCCGTGCCACAATGAAAGAATATACAAACTGGCAGAGACGACAGTCTACATGTCGGGCGCTCGCCCCGCAATAATGAATATATAAATGAATCTAAACTGTACAACTACCATTGCACTAGAGGCTATTCAATATGACAATCCGAATAAACCATCACATATATAAATATCACAGCAATAGAAGCAAGTATGTGCAACCCCGTTTAAATGACTATAGCAAATATACGACGTTTGAAAATACATACACCACATCATAGACATCAATGATGAAAAAGTTTCAAGTTCTAAACATTCCAAGTTGCCCCAAAGTAAAGATAACACTAAGTGAAATCTGGGGCAAATCAAACAAGACCAAAAATACCAATTTCCAAAACCCAAGACACTGGATGAAAAACGAGGACCGGAAGACATAGAAAAACCGCCCATAACGGTCAAAATAGGATTTCTGGAGGATTTTCTTAATGGATTTTTCTCGTTTTCATTGTGTGTCACTATCATATCAAGAGTAAGCCTCTGCAATTATTTAAAAAAATTTTAGAGACCAAAACTTTTTCGAATAGAAAGCGGGTTTTGAAAATCGGAATTTTTTTCGGTTTTGAAACAAAAGCATCGTCTACTACTAGTTTAAGGTGTTTGGGTAGTTCTATGTCACGACCCGAAATATTAGCTCGTGACCAGTACTTGAATCACGCAACGTCTTAAGGCGTAACGGAATTCAAGTAAGCTGAAAGCCAGAAATCTAATCCTTTTAAGAAAAATAAAGGAGGTGAGGTTTTGAAATAAAGGTTTAATGAAATCAAGTTTTCTTAATGCATAGAAAAGAAACATGAATGATGCAAGTGAAATTTACTAGTTTGAAAACATGTTTCGTCTTTTAAAAATTTTGGCAGCACCTCCTTTGTATATTTTGATCCAAAACCACAAATACATAATAATGATAGAGGCATCCCTAAGCGGGAGCTAGCTCTTCGCCAAATGGCGGATCACAACCTCGCAATACAGTATAAATAAGTATACGACACCCAATGGTGAATTTCACCACAAAAAGATAAATAAATAAGCAAGACATCAAAACCACAAGTAGCGAAAAACCCTTCGCTCTAAGTCTCGCAACCACAATCTCGACTAAGTCTCATTACTTATACAATTTACTAATTTTGATTCATGGAGTTAACTAGATACAATAGTAAAATATAGATACAAGAGTGGGTACGATACAAATGTCCCACCTACCAATGCAAAACACTCGAATGCAACTGTGTGCCAGCAAAGCCGCTACTGATCCAAGCGGTCAACCTGCAAGAACCGTGGCACAACGGGGGCGAGTTTCCAACTCGTGAGTAGAAAAATATCAATAGATAGAAATCGAATAAACAACGACTCCTAGGTCAACTATATCATAAAGGTAATACTATGATATCTAGGGTGACCGGGTCGAATATGTGCCAACAAGGTAGACAATGCCTAAAAGCATGCGGGTAACATCCAACAGTAATAATCAATGCATGTATGCATGTGGATCTCGTCCACCCATATAATCAATGTATGTATGCATGCGAATCTCGTCCACCCATATAATCAATGTATATATACATGTGGATCTCGTTCACCCATATAATCAATGTCTGTATGCACGTAAATATCATAAAGGAGTGTACATGAAAATATAAGGATATAGATCAACGGTGTCCCTCACGACACTTCAAAATCATAGAAGCTGAGTGCCTATCATCGACACTCGAAAACATCATGAAAACCGTGCCCAGCATCGGCACGTAAATCCTCATATATCGGGCTCCGTCAGTCCGGATCGGCTCATATCATCTCTCGACTCCGGTCGGTATCCTCCGGATACCCGCCGAGCCCAAATACTATCACCAGTAGGTAGTAGTCCCTCTGCCAGGCTCACCGTCTATATACACAGCATCCCTTTCTAGCCCCGGGTACCATACCGGGTCCACCATGTACCCGCAATCGGCCTCGTCCCGCTCCTCGAATCGGGTTTCACATGTCACACATCTCAGAACCGAGAAAACGCATGGTGGACACACTGAAATATCATATCAAGAGAAATCGGGTTTTTAAAACAACATATAATCTCTTTTAAAATGTCCACGGTTCTCAAATCCAGAAATCTCATGAAAACAACATATCTCAATGCGTGAAATCATAGAGCATGATGTATGCGATATATAATAGAAATGTGAGCATATCCGTGTATCATGCAACATGGAACAGTGATATGACATATTAAGGGAAAACCGCTCTTTTAAAATGATTCCAGTTTTTAAATATATCCTGCGGTTCCCAATCTCCCAATAAAAACCAGTTCTCTATGTAGGTACAATATGTATATGTGCAAGTATAGATGTACCAATGTATGTGTGCAGCAATATGGATATACAATGTGCATGTGCGTAAATATGGATATATCAATGTATATGTGCACTAATATGGATATACAAATGTGTAGATGCGCAAGTATGGATGTATCAATGTATACGTGCACCAATATGGATATACAAATGTGTATATGCGCAAGTATGGATGTATCAATGTATATGTGCACCAATATGGATATACAATGTGTATGTGCGCAAATATGGATATATCAATGTATATGTGCACCAATATGGATATACAATGTGTATGTGCACAAGTATGTTATGCGAAGAGTCATATCGTGATGCAGCAATCCTACTGTGTAGTGACATGGCAATTATCGATGATAAAGTGTGTGAGCCTACAATCTGTGTACGTGTAACATACGCATCATCGATAATGGTGCAGCTGTACTATCATAGGTATAAGTAATGCAATGCGAATAACATGAAGGCAGCATAAGGTAAATCATATGCAAATACTGACGGGTATACGTATCTAACATGATCGAGTCGGTGAATCAATCAATCGGCATCTAGCCACACAATGTCACGTACGGTATAATCCATCGTACGGTATCCTCTAGTCAAGGGTATGGATCAATCATAAAATCAACTCATCACGTACGGAAAAGATCATCGTATGACGGCATTTAAAACATTAGGGATCCTATCAACCTTTACGACAATGAGGGAGGGTATGGACCTAACTTCACGTACGGCATATCATACATGTTCACAACATATATAAATGTAACTATATACCTATGTCCCAGGTCACATCCATAACGATCTCATATCAGGGGACTGACAAGGTATCAACCACTTCAATCGACTCGCATCCGTATACCAAAACATCGTCATATCATCATATCGGTCTTATATTTTTGTCATTGCATTTATATCTCACATCAAGTCGTGTTTACATAACATTCTATCTCTACTAAAAGTATAAGTATCTAATCTAACATACACACCCGAACCATACAATCAGATTTTTAAAGAAGCGAATCGTAGTTTTGAAAATAGGGGTTACGGTGTTTTTAAGGAAAAGATATTATTTGAAAATCCGTAACATCCCTCAAGGTATATATTGAAAAGATACATACGATTCTTCGGTTTAGAAAAAGGCATGGTTCAGATGACGCATCTATATCGACCATCTAGTCCTACAGCACCCTAAACGGCAATATCGACAAACGTCATACTCAAATTCCGTCATCCGATGATAGTCGTAACATATCACTTCTAACTATCCTCTAGTTTCTAATATGGTTTCATAGCTATCTTCATTTTAACCCTAGTTTCCTAATCTAGGTTTCCTTAACCATATTCTATAAATCAGTTTCCAACAAAACTTTGCGGGGGTGCTATACGCCATCCACCCGACTTCCCCCATGGATATAGATCCACCCACCTTGCTTCTTGCTTGCCGAAGTTGATGACGCCATGCTCCATCGCCTCGGAATCCACATGAAGGTACCTAAAATAATAAACAATCGCAATGCGTATTAAAATCAAGGCGGAAAAACCAAAACGGCACACGTTTCACTCATAGGTTAAAACCTATAGCTTCGCGTGCAAAACAAGACTGAAAATCTTAGTCGTTGACGTTCAAACGCCACACGACCAAACACAAATCCCAATATCAAAACGAAGCATCCCAAAATACGGAAAACATAGCCAAAAACACCCCAATGTGCTCCCAGATATTACCCTAGGCCAAATTGGTCAATTCTGCATATTTGGAGGGTCTAATTTACTAAAGATAAAGCCTTGGAACCAAAATGAATCAAATCCACCCTACTCTGGCTGCAAATTGCGGCCAGAATGATTAAATCTACGTCCATGGGTTGGAGTTGGGGTCTCGGGTCTCTGTGGTAGCTTCTTAGGTACCTGCATGTGTCACTGTGTTCGCAAAATTATTTTTAGTGCCCCCGGGTTACTCCAGATTCCATAATACCCTCACAATTCACACATTTATCCGATGTCGGGGTTTCTAAATCCGTGTTTTGGGTTCCATCCCTTGTTCTAGGTCAGTAAAACACCACTCAAGCCTTGTTAATAGCCACTAGGCATTACCCAATCCACACAACACTCAAACCCTTCACTAGAAATTTCTAACATCACTAAACGAGTTCTAAGTTAAACCAAAATGCTAGGAATTCAAACTAAACTAACATGGAAAGAGATATACCTCCCATGGCAACCCAAGAAAACCCTAGCTCAACCAAAGTCACCAAAATCAAAATTTGCTTGGTCCAATGTGTAGAGGTTGAAGAGGGGATTAACTTTTGTGAAAGGGGTTTAGGGATTTGAGGATTATTTGGAGATGGATCTAGGGTTTTAAGTGGAGGGAAGTGGGGTTGAGGAAGATGAAGAGGGAGAAGAAAAATGATGGGGGAAAAGGTTAGGCAGCAGCCCCCCCTCTCCCACTTATTCACACACATACACACACTCTCTCTCCAATCATACCCTTTTTCACTAAATTACCCTTTTGCCATTTCTTTTTCTTTTCTCTTTTAAATTTCAAAACCAAATCACACAATACCTATAAAACAACACAAATTCAACAACATATAACCAAATGTAACATGACATGGTGCACTAGCCATGAAAATTGTAGAAACACGGATTTGGCCTAATCGCGATTAGCAGTGCACTAATCAGATTTTTATCGAAACTGCATATAATAATTTTTAAAAATGCCAAATTCTTTAAATATATTATTAAATGAATAAATCATTTTAATTTTCAATTATTTCACAATTATTGGTATATATTTATACCCTTTTTCGAAAACCCCAATTTCGCAAATCGGACAATTTTCGATGCCCTGTCTCGATAATCCTATGACTAGAGACCTGTATAAGGGGGTGCTTGTAGACTACCCAGCCCCCACTAGTTTGAATGCCATCACAACGCTGGTAGTCAAGAAAAGATCCTAAGGGCTCTACCAATATGTATCAGCGATACGTTAACAGAAACATACATACATATTAAGATAGATACAAACCAAGTAGCATACTACTATATTGAGAAAGACTGTCATTAATCCGTGTATATATCCTAAGCTTCCAAACTGTAATATACAAACTAGTACTATACAATAATGGCCTCTAGGGCATATTACACTAACAATCTCCCACTTGCACTAAGGACATGTGCTGGCATATCGCAGATCTATCATCTCGAATAGCCTCTCGAACTGCGTCTGAAGGATGGCCTTTGTGAATAGATCTGCAGTGTTGTTCTCTGTAGCAACCATCCACACCTCGATCTCTCGGCGATCCACGATCTCCCTGATCAGGTGATACCGCCTCAAGATGTGTCTGGACTTCTGATGGGACCTGGGTTCCTTTGCTAAAGCTATAGACCCGTTGTTGTCATAATACAGAGGTATTGGATCAACAATGGATGGAACCACCTGAAGTTCTGTTAAGAACTTCCTCATCCAGACTGCTTCTTTTATGGCATCAGAAGCTGTGATATACTCTGCTTCCATCGTCGAGTCAGCAACGGTGTCTTGGTTGGAACTCTTCCAATAGACCGCCCCTCCATTGAGGGTAAAGACATAACCCGATATGGACTTGGAGTCATCCTTATCACTTTGGAAGCTGGAGTCAGCAAAGGCCTCGATCTGGAGGTCTTTTCCGTCATAAACCAAGAACATTAACTTAGTCTTTCTAAGGTACTTGAGAATGTTCTTTACTGCTATCCAGTGCTTCTCCCCAGGGTTTGACTGATACCGGCTTACCATGCTCAGTGCATAGGCTACATCTGGTCTGGTACACAACATCGCATACATTATAGATCCTACCGTAGAAGCGTAAGGTATAATATACATGCGATCCCTTTCCAAATCAGTCTTGGGTGACATCTCTTTGGAGAGGGTGATTCCGTGACAAGCCGGTAGATTACCGCGCTTTGAATCTTCCATACCGAATCTTTTCAGTATAGTGCCGATGTACCTTGACTGTGAAAGTACCAACATTCTCTTAGATCTATCACGATAGATCTAGATCCCCAGAATGTAAGAGGCATCACCCAAGTCTTTCATGGAGAACCTTTGTGACAAGAATCTTTTAACAGATTGTAGCGTAGGAATGTCATTTCTTATTAAGAGAATGTCATCCACGTACAAGATGAGGAATACCACAGTTCTCCCTACAGATGGTTCATCTGAATTTTTGATAAAGTCAAATTCTTTGACCGTCTCATCAAAACAGATGTTTCAACTCCGTGATGCCTGTTTTAGTCCATAGATGGACTTAAGCAACTTGCACACTTTCCCGCTGCTCCTACTCTGAATGAAACCCTCTGGCTGGTCCATATAGACGCACTCTTCCAAATTTCCATTTAGAAAAGTGGTCTTTACGTCCATCTACCAAATCTCATAATCGTGGAAGGCAGCAATGGCAAGAAGGATCCGAATGGATTTGAGCTTAGCCACTGGAGAAAAGGTTTCATCATAGTCCAAACCAGGTCTTTGACGAAATCCTTTTACAACAAGTCTAGCCTTATAGGTTTCAACCTGTCCATCTACACCAATCTTCTTCCTGAAGATCCATTTGCAGCCTGCGGGTTTTACCCCTTCTGGAGAAATGTCCAAAGTCCATACTTTGTTGGTGTACATGGACTCCATCTTGGTCCGCATTGCATCTAGCCATTTTACCGAGTCTGTGCTTTGAATAGCTTGCTGGAAGTTAGTTGACTCATCATTATCAATGATGCAATCCTCTCTATCCCCATCTACGAGAAAACCGTAGTATCTCTCGGGCGGATGAGACAGTCTACTACCCCTGCGGAGTGGCACGGGAATGACCCGTTCTTCTGAAACTTCTGGCTCCACCAAGCTTTCAGTAATAGCTTGTGGTTCTGGAATTTTTTCCAGTTCTATTGCGCTCCCACTAGTTTCTTTTTTCTAAAAATTGATGTTCTAAAAAGTGGGCATGACGAGAAACAAAAACCTTTTGTTCCTCTGCGTAATTGAAAAGATACCCCCTGGAGTTCTTTGGGTATCCCACAAATTTACACAGTACTGAGCATGCTTCGAGTTTGTCCGCATGCTGCTTTTTAACAAAAGCTGGACATCCCCATATCTTCAGATATTGAAGATAGGGTTTCTTCCCACTCCACATCGGATATGGTGTGGTAGGCACAGTCTTAGTAGGAACCTTGTTGAAAAGATATGCAGCTGATTCTAGTGCATAGCCCCAGAATGATCGTAGTAACTCAGCGTTACTCATCATGGAATGTACCATATCCAATAGGGTTCGGTTCCGTCTCTCCGATACACCGTTGTGTTGTGGTGTGTATGGAGGAGTAAGCTGAGAGAGAACTCCATTCTCTTTTAGGTAATCCAGGAACTCGGTACTCAAGTATCCACCATCTCGATCAGATCTCAGTGTCTTGATACTTTTGTCGGTTTGTTTTTCCACTTCATTCTTATATTCTCAGGATTTCTCAAAGGCCTTGGATTTATGTTTCATCAAGAAGACATGGTCATACCTAGAGAAATCATCAGTAAAAGTAATGAATTAGGAATAACCAGTTCTTGCATGTGTAGACATTGGACCATGTTCACACCAGAATATTGCATTTAATACCACCCATTCTTCTGCACATTTTCTACCATTTTGTAAAACCGTATTTTCCTTTCTTTCTTTTTTTCTTTTCTTTTCCTTTTAAATATGTGAATAATTTCCATACTTGTTAGGGCTAAGGAAGGTTAGTATGAGGGACATAAAACTCTCTTGTGTTTCTCTTCGCCAAACACCTTAAAATGAACCTAAACCAAACAAACACAATCCCTGTTTCCCCAATCAGAGCAAAGCCCTGTTCAAATTTTGAAATTTGAAATGAAGCAGCGCATCATAACAGCGATAGCGCTGAGAGTCAAAGACTCTGGGGCAGCGCTCACGTGCAAAGCGCATGAGCGCTAGTGCTAAGAGCACTGCATTCTAAACAGCGGACCACGTTCAAAGCATGTGAGCGCTAGAGCTAAGAGCGCTGCACTCTAAGCAGCGCACCAAGTGCAAAGCACGTGAGCGCTAGCGATAGAACAAACTGTTCTCGGCCCTTAGATCAAAGATCCAACGAACATGATTAAAAATCACCAAAATACAAAATAAATTCTGTACAGGAAAAGATTTCCCAATCTTGTTAAAAATAAGAAGATTGCCTTCTGTAAAACAAAAGCCCTAGGATCAAAGATCTAACGGTGGGGAAATCCCCAAATTAATTAGAGAAAAGATCTCTTTAACCGATTCAACAAATCAGCCTCTACTATATAAAGGCCCCAAGACTTCAAGTCTCAGAGAGAAGAACCCCCCACAAACTTTGAGAAAGTTCAGAGAGAAGAGCATGCTCTCAGCGGAAGAAGAATTTTTTCAAGGTAAAATAAAGAGATCAAAGTATCTCATTAGAAAAGAACTTAATTCTTTGGCCAGATCATAGATCTTTAAGACAAATTGTCTTTCACAAAATAGATCATAACATCTCATTATAAAAAAGGGGGAGAATAATTCAATTCTCTTAGGATCACAGATCCATAAAGGAAAAGTCTTTCATCAAAAACATAAGGGATTGAAATATCTCCTATAAAATAAGAACTTTGTTCTTAGATCCATGAGACAAAGTCTCTTATATGAGAAAATTTAATTCTCAAAGCGCAAATCTGCCTAAAAAGAGTCTTAGTGCTCTAATTAAAAGAAGCGCCTCAGCGCTCCAAATCTAGCACACAGCACTGCAGATCCCCAGCGCTCCAAGTTTAAAGAAGCGCCTCAGCGCTCCAAATCCAGCGCACAGCACTGTAGAGCCTTAGCGCTCCAAATTCAAAAGAAGCGCTCTGCGCTCCAAAGTCTGGTGCACAGCGTAAAGCGTGCCACGTGTTCCTCACATGTGTGCTATTTCACAGAAGTCTTCAGCGCTCCAAGTCTGGCGCACAGCGCCAAGCATGCCACATACTCCTCACGTGTTCGCTACTTAACAGAAGCGCTATGCGCTCATTGTCTGGTGCACAACGCCAAGCACGCCACGTGCTCCTCATGTGTGCCCTACTTAAAATAAGCGTTCTGCGCTCATTGACTGGCGCTCAGCGCCAAGCGCGCCACGTGCTCCTCATGTGTGAGCTGAGAGAACATAAATTGTTCTTTAAATGACAAAGCCCCAGAGCTATAATGATTGCTCAACACTCAATAAAGACAAAAAGTTTGTCAGAACTCAAACCAATGCTCAGCATTGCTAAATGTCTAACATTTTAAATGAATGGGCCGAGCCCAAGTTGGCCACAAATCCCCAATTCAGATTAATTGAGCCTATATGCTCATAAATCTTTGATCTTAGTACCAAATGGGATTACAGACCTCCCAATATTGGTTCAAGGGTACATCTCTTCATTCCTCTGATATTTATCGTTGTAATCGTTCAACGTTTTTAGAGAGGTGAAGGGTCCCGACAACCAGACATTTCACGGACTGTGGGGTCCTTAAACTCATGGACTATGATGTCCTTAAACTTTGCAGACTATGATGTCTCTAAACCACCACAGACTGTGGGGTCCTTAAACTCATAGACTATGATGTCTTTAAACCTTATAGACTATGACGTCTTTAAACTGGACCACTGTCCCTAAACTAAAACAATAGAGCCCAAATGCCTTTTTGTTGGATCTAAATGATCCTGTTAAGCTGATCTTAGTCTAAAATCAGACTAACGTGTCCTTAACAAACGTTAAGTTGATCTTAGTCTAAAAACTAGACTAACGTATCCTTAACAAACGTTTAAGTTGATCTTAGCCTCAAATGAGATTAACGATCCTTAAACCCAACCCAAACCCAAATCTAAGAAAATACAGATTTGGACTAATCCATGCCCTACAGACGACAACATAAATTAGTCTCCGTATACAATCCACGGGTAACCAAAAATAAAATAAACACACACGACACGAAGTGACCATCTGGAGAAGGAGAAAGTGGTTACCACGACGCGGTAGCGTAATTAACTGCAGGGGCTTGCGCCTGCAGGGAAGAGCGTCCCCAAAATCAAAAACCCCTCAAATGAGGAGGAATCTGACGAAGTTTGCTACAACGGCCGCCTTCGTCCAAACTTCCGATGCACGGTGCCATAAATCAACTTGGCATCTTCGGAGAGGTGGACGGATAAAACCAAATAGCATCTGCCCCCAAATTCAGGAAAGACGACCTACGCGGTTTCATCTCTATTTTCGGCGGAGAATAGATTCTGGCACGCCCGGTGGGACCTTTTCCTCTTTCCACTCCACACTTCGCGTTTCGTGTTTCGCGAACGAATCGCGGTTTGCTATGGTTGCCCCTAGATTCGAGGTACTAAGATTTGGTGTCTTGCTCCGTACAGAAAACAGAAGATCAATGGCTTTCAACTGCACTAACTGCAACAATGGCAATAACTCCCACTCCGTCCTTGCTGGAGGAGTGACCTATAGGCCCCAAGCGGCCTCCATCTACGTAATGCCAATTGAACAGGTGACACAGGCCACCACGGGATTGTTCTTTGGGACCATGATCCCACCAATGAGCTTCAACGCCCCATTGCCGTTGCAAGAAGCTCCGAAGAAGTCGGTCTTTGATCGGCTTACGACTACCATAGCCCCTCTCAATGGGTCGCCCAAATCCAACACCTCAGTGTTCAATAGATTGGGCCAAAACTCTAATGGGCCCACGAAGAAACCTGCGATACCTAAAGGGGTTATCCCGAAACTGATAGCCATTCCTGCTCCTGAAGTCGTCAAAGCGGCTTCTCCTCCTAAAAGATCAGTCTTTGCAAGACTGGCCGCTCCAACTCCCGCTTCAGGCGAAGTCACCAAGGCTGCTTCCCCTGCTCGGAAGTCTGCCTTCGACAGGTTGGCCATCCCCACTCAACGGACGTCAGTCTACAAGAGGCTGGCACCGGCAACAACCCTTCACCAGAGCAGGGAGCATGATGAAACCACCCCCGTAGCTGAGTCAATATCGTCTGCAAGGCATGCTCGACATCACCACTGGCGTCGAGTGAGGAAAGCTGGGGGCAATTCCCCTTCCGGACTAACTCCACCAGCTCCGATGGTGGAAATTGATGCTGTTGTTCTAACTGGGAACAACTTTGAACTACTTAACAGGGTGCGCAGGAATTCGCCAACTGCCGTGCTAAAAAAGTCTCCTCCGCTTGTTGAAAAGATCACAAAGGCGAAGCCAGAGCAGCCCCCTCAGTGGCTGTCCTCCAAAATTTACAAAGTCTGGCGACAGGTCCAAGACTCGGTGATCAACCAAGACTACTCCCACCGATCGAAAAAGATGAAAGTTCGGCAAGAGAAGGACCACCCTGTCATATCACAGAAGGTGTCATCTACTTGGGTGCCCATTGCAATGGCCCCCTCAACTTCGACCGCTCACAAATGAAGAAGGCCGGAGAAAATCCCCGTGTCTGCGACGAAAGGCATTGAACCTAAACGCCCCAAGTCTAGGGGCATGGTGGTGCACACTGTTTATATGGCATCCGGAAAAGAGGATAGCCGTATCTCTATGGGTCATAGACCACTTACCAGATCCGTAACAAAAGCTCAGGAGCAACAATAGAAGCTCCAGGAAATGTTAACACAGATGGCCGTACTCACTGGGCCAAAAAAAAGCCCGAAAACGTCGTCAGAGCAGCGTCATGAACAAGAAACTGATGTTGAGTTCCTCCACAGAATTCTCGAGAAGAAGGACAAAGAGGCGGCGGAACAAGCTGCCAACATAAAACCAATGGCGCTTTTATTCCAAGACATGGTCGGGATGATGTTACAGCCGGATGCTCCAGCTGAAGACCCTCCGATTATCCTCGAAGACGACCGAGGGGAGACGTCAAACCCCCTCCCTGCTTGTTCAGCAGCCAAGGAGGAAACAATCTCCAAAGCTGCCCTGGATTACTATATCGCTCAGCAGATACGAGCTCATCAGGCGATCGAAGCAGCCGGGCAAATTGTTAAGACTGGACGACCCTATCCGGGTTGGTACGACCAAATAAAGTACCCACCGGGATATACGATCCCTAAATTCCATGTATATAAGGGGACGGGGAATCCACACCAGCATGTTGCTCAATATAGGGCTCTGTGCGGCAAAACCGGAGGTGATGACAAACTGCTGCTTCGCCAGTTTGTTGGCAGCTTGTCAGAGACAGCGTTTGAATGGTACTCCGAGCTCCCGAACGACTCCGTTAAGTCATTTGCAGAAATGGAGTTACTGTTCACACAAAGGTTCGCAAGCGCTAGCGTGCGCCCTCCATCACAGCATTAATTAACGCCAGGGTGAAGCCGGACAAAACATGGGTACAGTACGCGATACGGTGGTGGAATTTATGGTCGAAGTGCGAACAACGCATCGAAGAAGCTCCTGCGGTAGGCATGTTCGTGGGTACTCTTGATCTGTAGGCGGCAATATCCCAGTTCATGATGTTTTTCAAGCCAACTACTTTCCAGGCCTTGATTGACAAGCTGGCCCAGATGGGCCATAAGCCTTCCTTTTCAAAGACAGAACCGCGGAATGAAAAGGGCAAAGGGAAAGCCACCTTTGTCGCCAATGCTCAACAACAGTCGAGCGACTTAAAACCTGTTGTTCGCCAAAGAAACGTGCGTTCACGCCAATCCCAGGAGGAGAGACTGGGACGTCCTTACTCGTTACCCCGGGATAAAACAAGGAGACCGTTCGAGTTGGCAGTGCGCAATAGACTCATCAATCTGCTAGAGCCAAGACGTCCGCTGCAGCCAGGCGATGCCAATAATCCTAATTACTGCCCCTACCACCGAGCAGTAAGCCATCCAATCGACGATTGCTTCGTTTTCAAGGCTGGATTGAGGACCAATACCAACAAGGCAAATTCGCACTGTCCGAGAATTGGAAAGTAAGCCCGCCACAACCTCATGCTCCTAAAAGGGTAGACACGCCTGGGGCATCATGCTCATTTATAGAAGAAGCTCCATGGGAGGTTGCTCTTTCAGCTAAAACAAAAAGGATGCTGAAGGATCTTCAAACATGCCCGACGATTAGGTGGAAAAGTCCGCTGGAACCCGAGGTCATTGAGGAAATGCTGAAGCTTCGCCCAATGCCAAGAGTTGGTAGCTATAATCAAAACGCTCAGGCCCAGCGTCAAAGTCTCCGAAAAATAAGAAGAAGACCAAAAATCCCGTCCAACCCGAAGACAGCCGTACAGGTCTGCAAAAATACATCGATGCACTGGAAGAATATAACCAGAAGGCATGGACCCCAATCATGTTGGACGAATTCTTTAAGCATGTTCTTGAGAATGAAGACGATGACGCTAATGAAGGAGACGATTCTTTAGAAGGGCCTGAATACTATGTGGCAATCTGCCATGTGATCTCTCACTCGCCGTTAGATGGTGAAGAATCTCCTGATGGAGAGAAACTGGGGGCAGATTCTGAACCAGAACTCCTAGGACCGTCAGACGAGATGATTGACGTATTCCTGAATGAAGCCTGTCAGAGAAGCAAAGCCAATAGAGAGCGTGAACTGGCTATATTCGAAAAAGCCAAATGCCGGCGACTGAATGAAAAGGTTGAGGCACTCCAGCCAGATTGAAGCACTTCGGCCGCCAGCAAAAGCAGGTTCAGGACAAGAAAAAGGTTCACCAAAGCCATATCAATGGGAATGAAGCTGCCACCCTCCGAAGGAAACACTCCTGATAGGATATACCTTAAGGAAGAGGATACACATCCAAACTACTGCTTATACCATTGGAGGACCACACACCCTATTGAGGAATGCATGGCCTTTAAAAACTGGTAGCAAGGATATGTTGCCCACCGGCAGCATTTCAAGCAGATGAAGCGAAAAACGCATCGAGAGTAGAAGAGCATGACAGATGAGTGCAAAAGAACCGCCGACAACTGTCACATGGTTGATTCCAGGAGATCGTAAGTTCTTACCTTCGGGAGCGATTCTGATGAAGAAATAGCCCTCGGTCCTCTCTTCAAGAAATCCATCTCTGAAGTAGAGGAAATGAAGACCCGTGAGAACATTCAGCTGCGCAATCGCACATTACCCGAAAAGAATCTCAGACTCCCAAACAAGAGATCAGATAGAAAGGATAAGGGGAAAGAAAAGGTTCTTGAGGATATCACCCTCGATGACAGAGTCGTCGAAGAGCTGGCAGCTAAGGACCCGCCTAAGAAAAATAAGGTGGATTACAACGTTCTGGCACACCTGGGGAAGATACCCTCGCAACTAAGCATTCTCGATGCCTTTCTGCTATCCAAAGAGGCAAGAGATTCTCCGATCTAGGCATTACATGAGCCTGACCAGTTTTGAGCTTTCCTCGCCGAAGAAAAGATGAAGGACGAGCTGGAAGAAATTCACACAGCTGACATCCATTTAGGCGATGGAGATCTCCTCCTTGGAACATGCGAGCACGACCGTCCCCTATATGTCACCGGATACTGCCATGACATCAAGATAGGGAAGATTCTAGTTGACAACGGGTCCTCTGTCAATCTCCTAATTGTGAGGGTACTAAAAGGAATCTGCATGAGCGTTCAACACCTCGCTCGGGATAAAATCACTATCTCCAGGTTCGACTCCCAGTCATCACGGACGCTCGGGGTCTGTGATACTAATGTTATGCTTTGGGCTGCTCGTCACTGACATCAAGTTTCACGTCATTGACGCCAAGACTTGCTACAACACATTGTTTGACAGGTCTTGGTTACACGAGTACAACATTATCCCTTCTACACAACATCAGTGTATGAAGTACTTCAAGGATGGTCTCTAGTATACCGTGACACGGGAGTTGAACCCATTCTCCGTGAATGAAGTCCAAAAATACGAGGATGCAAAGTACTTTCTGCCAGACTTTGAAGACATGGAAAGATGCCATAAACCGGAGAATAAGCAAAAAGCTATCACCACTATTCCGGTCTTCGGGAGAGATACCGAGGAGGAAGAAGAGATAGTCTATTCGGGACCTCCCCGATACAACAAACCGGGACCGTCTACCCCTATTCTGGTCTATGGCAGTGACTCTGAAGACGAGGTCAACGCAGTATTCTCGGCTCGTCCATCAGTGTAAGCCTTCACTGGAGATGATCAGAGTTTGCAGATCGCCATGGTTCCGCAAAAGCATTACAAAGAGCTCGACGCACTTGATACCTACAGTGCGCAAGAACTACAGACGTTCTACATCCCTCCCAAGCGAAAAGATGAAAAGGTGATCCTCTTTTATCGATCCACGGAAACCAAAGTGGAGAAAGAAATCTGGTATGGCGCCGATTCTATGCTTGACAGGCTCCATCCCATCCGTCTGCCTAGATACTACACAGAAGGATTAAAAAGGCTGTTGAAGTGCCAAGGCGTACCCTTGAAGCAAACCGCGCGACAAGCCCAGTTCTACAACAGGATCTAGAACGTTCCTGAAACTCAGTGAAAATTACCCAACGGGAGAATGGAAACGATCGGGCTCAGATATGTTCAATCCAAGAAACTTGAGCGATTCCATGGCTTCTACGTTATATATGATTTCGATGAAGAAGGAGATGCTCTGTTAGAAGACGCTAACCCTGAACCAAAATGAGGTCTCGCCATGAAAGTGCCAAGTCCGTCGTTCGAAGAACAGATAGATAAACTAATAAGGGAAACGACACTAAAGGTCCGGGATGACCATAGCCGCGAAATGGCCATCTATGCAAAAGCCAGAACGCAGCGCCTCCTTCAGCAGGCTATGAAAAATGACGATGCCCTTCGTTGCCAGCCCGTCATACGGAAGACTCGACGCGGAGGCAAAAATAAACTGAAGAACGGAAAAAAATGTTCGACAGCAGCAAAGCGGGTCCAAGAAGCCTGGCGATAAAAAATTGAGTAGCCGGGATTCGTCTCTTATAAAGAAAATGGGTCGAGCATACTCTTTTTCCCAAGAAAAGACAAGAAAGATATTCGATCTTGTCATGAAATATCAAATGATTACGCTCCCGGAGTCCAAACACCCTGAACAAGCAGGCGGGGTCTCTCACCCGGATTATTGCTCCTATCATCGAGCGATAGGACATCTTCTCGAAGACTGCTTCAGATTCAAAGACTGGATAGAAGACCAGTATAAGCAAGGCAGGTTTGCTTTATCTAGCGGTTGGAGGCTATCCCCACCACAGAAGCATGAACCGAAAGCCACATATACAGCGAAAGTAGAGCCGGATCAACGTTGGTCTTGGAAGTGATCTCGCACCTGTCACGTAATAACACTGATAAAAGAAGAAGTGCCCGAGAATATGGATGACCTCTCCTGGTGCTTTGAAAACGATGATGATGAAGTGATCTCAGAGTTTCAATCGGCACCAAAAGAACTGGAAGATGGGATACATACTACGGTAGATAACCTCAGAAAAATCGACTTGGGACGGAAAACGACCCAAGGCCAATGTTCGTCAGTGAGCTGCTGTCTGAGAAACAGGTGGCTACACTAAAATACGTGCTCATGCAGTATAAAGACTGCTTCGCATGGAACTATTCCGAAATGCCAGGATTAGATCCAGAAATAGCCGTCCATAAATTGGCAATATCTCCGGACATCAAGCCAGTCAAACACGCGCCGAGAAGAATGCCGCTCGAACTTGAAATGAGCATCAACACCGAGGTCAAGAAGTTAATCGACTCTGGCTTCATCTAAGAGGTTCAGTACCCTAATTAGATTGCCAACAACGTCCCAGTGATGAAGAAAAATGGGACAGTGCGTATCTGCGTGGACTTTCGAGACCTCAACAAAGCCTGCCCAAAGGATGACTTTCCCTTACCGGTCACCGAGCCGATGATAGACAAAACTCACAAAGTTTTCTCCTTCATGGACGGCTCATCGGGGTACAATCAAATAAAGATGCATCCCGAAGACCAGAAGCATACCGCTTTCCGGACCCCGTTAGGCATATTCTGCTACCAAGTGATGCCTTTCGGTCTGAAGAACGCCGGCGCTACCTATCAGAGGGCCATGATGAAGATTTTCAATGACCTTATACATGAAGTCGTCGAATGCTATATCGACGACCTTGTGGTGAAAAGAAAATTGCATGAGGAGCATTGGGAGCATATAAAAATAGTGTTCCAACGTTATCGGAAATAAAAATTAAAGATGGACCCTCTGAAATTCGCATTCGGAATTTCCTCGGGAAAATTCCTAGGATTCATCGTATGACATCGAGGAATCGAGATAGACCCGTTGAAGATCAAGGCGATTGTGGAAATGTTTCCACCAAGAACTCTCAAGCAACTGCGGTCTCTCCAAGGGAAGCTCGCGTATATTCGGCGGTTCATAGCCAATCTTTCCGCAAAATGCCGTCCCTACAGTCACTTGATGAAGAAGGGAACACCGTTCGTTTGGGATCGCAAATGCTAAAGCGTACTGGACGAAATCAAGCAACACCTGCAGAATCCACCAGTACTGACCGCTCCGGTCGAAGGAAAGCCTTTCATCTTGTACACAACCTTCCTTGAAGGTTCCTTAGGCGCACTATGGGCACAGGAAAAGGACCAAGGGAAATAGATCCCTCTACTATTTGAGCCGAGTTCTCCTAGGGGCAGAAAACAATTACTCCCCTATTGAAAAACACTGCCTGGCGTTGATCTTCGCGATAACGAAGCTCAGACACTATGCGTTGGCGCATGAGGTCCATCTCATATCAAAGGTGGACCCTCTCAAATATTTGATGTCAAGAGCCATACTAACAGGGCGGCTCGCTAAATGGGCCCTACTCTTAATGGAATTCTTGATAACTTATCGACCTCTCAAGGCAGTGAAAGGCCAGACCATCGCTGATTTCCTCGCCGAGCATCCTATACCTGCCGATTCACCCCTAAATTGTGAATTCCCAGACGAGCATTCGTTCGACACAATCGATGGGGAGAAAGGAGAGAGTAACACCTGGTGAGAACTCTACTTCGACGGGTCATCTTCCATGAAGAAGCGAAAGCACAGCTCCCCCATAATCAAGTCTGGGGTAGGCCTCATCTTCATGACTCCACAAGGAGGGATAATGCGCTTTGCCTTTTCCCTAACAGAGCCGATGACAAACAATGAAGCCGAATATGAAGTTTTGATAGCAGGACTTGAGATCATTGTCGACATGGGGATCAAAAACATCCTCATATACAGAGACTCTCAGCTGGTCGTTAGCCAAGTAAACGGCGATTATCAAACGTGCAAACCAGAGTTGGTAAAGTACGGTGAGAGAGTGTAGCAACTGCTGACCTAAATACCCTCCTATGCAGGAAAGCATACCGCTCACGGAAAATAGCAAAGCTGATGCACTAGCCAAGCTCGCTAAAGAACTGGCCGACGAGAACCTCGATGACGTAAGGATCGTTGTGCAAAACCGTCGGGTTCTCGCACCGGCAGAAATATCTCCGGAGTCGTTTGAAGAAAAGGAAGTGACCAAACAAGCGGCCCTACAGATAGAGGACCAGGGAACGGTCAAAGATTGGAGAGAAGTCTTTATAGACTACTTCAAGTCCCGTCAAACACCTGAAGATGCGTCCTCGAGACATCAGCTCATGAAAAGAGCTCTGTCTTTCGCCTTCGTCAATGACACTCTATATAAGAGATCATTTGATTCTCTATGGCTAAGATGCCTGGTACCTGAAGAATCAAGGAGAGTCATTCAAGAAACTCACGACGGACTCTGCGGTTCTCACCAAGACGGGCCGATGATGAAACTGAAGATCAAAAGGATGGGCTACTATTGGCCCATGATGATCCAAGACTGTCTCGAATACGTGAAGCAGTGCCACTCATGCTAAATTCATGGAGACTTTATCCATCAACATCCAAATCCGCTACACCCGACGGTGGCTAGCTGGCCATTCGAAATGTGGGGAACTGACATAATCGGGCCCATTAAACCAGCATCGTCCAGAGGACATCGGTTCATACTGGCGACAACTGATTACTTCTCCAAGTGGTCAGAAGTAGTACCACTGAGAGAAGTGAAGACGGAGAATATCTTCCATTTCTTCAAGACACACATCATCTATCGGTTCGGCACTCCGCGACGGATTATCACTGATAACGGGCCGGCCTACAAAAGCCATAAAATCAGCCGCTTCGCACAGCAACATAATATAGACTGGAGATACTCTTCGATATATAATCCACGAGCTAATGGTCTAGCTGAGGCTTTCAACAAGACCTTGATGAAGATCGTGAAAATGACGGTGTCCAAAAATAAAAAGGACTGGCATGAGAGACTGCACGAAGCTCTCTGGGCGTATCGAACCACGTTCAAAACAGCCACAAACACAACACCGTTGGGCGTATCGAACAACGTTCAAAACGGCCACAAACACAACGCCGTATGCATTGGTATTCGGCGCTGAAGCAGTACTTTCCTTGGAGATAGAGCTACCCTCCTTATGAGTGGAAGTTCATTACGAGCTAACAGACGAAGAGAATGCTCATCTTCGGCTTGAGGAGCTTGACGCCTTTGACGAAACCTGGCTCATGGCACAGCAAAACTTGGAAGCTTACAAAGCAAAGATGACGCGCTCATAAAAGAGATTGAGTAGGCCGAGAACATTCCGCCATGGCGAACTCGTGCTAGTGGTCAAGAGACTTATGATCCCCAATCGTGCCAAACGGGGGAAATTCGAGCCGAACTATGAGGGCTCGTACATCAAAGACAAAGTCTACCAGGGTGGGGCTTACTTGCTCATGGATATGCATGGCGAAAGACCCTTCAAGCCAATAAATGGCCGTTTCTTGAAGAAATACTATGCCTGACCGAGACGTCTATAAACTACTATGGATCGCAGCATCCTAAGGCTGACGCAAAAAAAAAAACAACAAAACGGTACGTCCATAAGCGAGATGGGCACGGATGAAAACCCGAAAGGGCTCCGTGAGTAAAAACAGAAAGACTACCGGCGAGTTTGTGAAAACCCGAAAGGGCGCAATCTCATTAAAAGATACTTGCAAGGTTCTCTCGACCTTGTAAGGAGAAAACTACCTGCGTGAGATCCTTATGACTCACAAAGGAGCGGCACACTTAGGGATCCGCACGATTCCTAAGGAGAAATTACACTTATGAGATCCTCACGACTCATAAGGAGAACCCTCTTATGAGACCTTCACGGCTCGTAAGATTCAAAAGCCTTAAGCTACAGGGATCTGAACCTGTTCTTAAGCCATCGCCTTTCCCAGATTGCCCTACAAGCTTTTCAATATTGACCCTTGTATACAATCCACGAGCACAAATAAATATTTCCCTAACAGAGTCCCACCAGCAACTAGGGATATGCCCACACGGTGAACGACCCTTGTAAGTCCCCTCGACTTATAAGGAGAAAACACTCTTGTAAGATACTTACGACTTATAAGAGAACACACACTTAGGAATCCTTACGATTCCTGAGGAGAAAAGACACCTACGAGATCCTCATGACTCGTAGGAAGAAACACCTTTATGAGACCCTTATGGCTCATGAAGTCAAAAGCCCTAGTCGACAGGATCCTAACCCTGTTTACTAAGCCACCTTTGTTCGAATCGACAAAGGAAAATGATGATTCGCTCCTGGCAATGTCCTAGTTATAGCGATGCTGATGCCTAAATCGGTATCAAATCCCAAGTCCTTTCACGGCAAATAATGATTCGCTCCTGGCAATATTCCAGTCGTAGCGATGCTGATGCTGAGATTGGCATCAGATTCCAAACCCAAAACTCGCGGCAAAATTCAGCGAGTCATAAATGCATATGAAATAGCCGAAATGATGGGGCAGCATGCCACAAAATCAGCAAGTAAAATATGTGCATACAAAATAGCCGAAATGATTGGGCAACTCACAATAAAAAGCAGCGAGTAAAAAGAAAAAATAGCCGAAATGATTGGGCACCGTGAAAAATAGCCGAAATGATTGGGCAATTGCGATTTTCGCGATAAAAAAAGCTAAAATGATAAAGCACCGCAGAAAGAAAAAAAATATACAATACATATAACATGAAACTTTTGCCCTACAGATGAGATCACATCGATCTCTGTATACAATCCAGGGGCATAAACAAAGAAGGAACCATATCATCCCACCAGGCTCCATTAGAAAGAGAGCCAAGTCTTGATGGCAACATCTGCATCTCAAGAGATCAACAACGGCGTTGCTTCACGTTCCAACCAGAAACAGATACGACGTCAACAAATGGAGCCACGACAAATTCTCTAGTTCCAAATCTCGACGGTTCACAGACAACCTAGAGACCACCTCGCCATTCGTCTCGTTACAGCAGACGCAAAGTCAGCAAAGCAGAGCCTCGGCAAAGTCTCTAGTTCCAAATCTCGACGGTTCACAGACAACCTAGAGACCACCTCGACATTCGTCTCGTTACAGCAGATGCAACGTCAGCAAAGCGGAGCCACGACAAAGTCCCTAGTTCCAAATCTCGACGGTTCACAGACAACCTAGAGACCACCTCGACATTCGTCTCGTTACCGCAGACTCAACGTCAACAAGCGGAGCCACAGCAAAGTCCCTATTTCCAAATCTCGACGGTTCACAGACAACCTAGAGACCACCTCGATATTTATCTCGTTACAGCAGACGCAACGTCAGCAAATCGGAGCCACGGCAAAGTCTCTAGTTCCAAATCTCAACGGTTCACATACAACCTAGAGACCACCTCGACATTCGTCTCGTTACAGCAGACGCAACGTCAACAAATGGAGCCACGGCAAAGTCCCTAGATCTAAATCTCGACGGTTCACAGACAACGTAGAGACCACCTCGATATTCGTCTCGTTACAGCAGATGCAACGTCAGCAAAGCAGAGCCGGGGCAAAGTCCCTAGTTCCAAATCTCGACGGTTCACAGACAACCTAGAGACCACCTCGACATTCATCTCGTTACAGCAGACGCAACGTCAACAAGCGGAGCCACGACAAAGTCCCTAGTTCCAAATCTCGACGGTTCACAGACAACCTAGAGACCACCTCGACATTCGTCTCGTTACAGCAGACGCAACGTCAGCAAAGCGGAGCCACGTTAAAGTCCCTAGTTCCAAATCTCGATGGTTCACAGACAACCTAAAGACCACCTCGACATTCGTCTCGTTACATCAGACGCAATGTCAACAAAGCGGAGCCACGTCAAAGTATCTAGTTCTAAATCTCGAAGGTTCACAGACAACCTAGAGACCACCTCGACATTCGTCTTGTTACAGCAGACGCAACGTCAACAAGCGTAGCCACGACAAAGTCCCTAGTTCCAAATCTCGACGGTTCACAGACAATCTAGAGACTACCTCGACATTCGTCTCGTTACAGCAGACGCAACATCAACAAGCGGAGCCACGGCAAAGTCCCTAGTTCTAAATCTCGACGGTTCACATACAACCTAAAGACCACCTCGACATTCGTCTCATTACAGCAGACGCAATGTCAGCAAAGCGGTGCCACGGCAAAGTCCCTAGTTCCAAATCTCGACGGTTCACAGACAACCTAGAAATCACCTCGACATTCGTCTCGTTACAGCAAACGCAGTGTCAACAACGGCGTTTCTTCTCAACTCCAGCAGGATGCAGATACAACGTCAACAACTGACCCCAGGGTCAAAACAATGGAACCATGGCAAAATCCCTAGTTCCAATCCTCGACGGTTCACAGGCAACCTAGAGACAACTGCGACATTCATCTCGATACAGTAGACGCAATGCCAACAAACGAAGTAAAGGCAAAATTCCTAGCTTCAGGGTCATGACGGCAACTCAAATAAAACCTGAAAGACTATCGGAGATCATCCTACACCAGCGCGGAGTGGTTATGACTCATCGGGGCTCCCCAAACTGAGCCTAACCTCAAGTAAAAAGCGGCATGGCAAAATTCCTAACGCTTGCTTTTCCGACGGTCAAACTACCTAGGAAGATTGCTTGAAGACGTCTTGTCCAGCCCTGAAGGGATCAGAGACACGACAGTTGCAAGGCTACTAGAACGACAAGATTTCCTATTGAAGAATACATCAGTCGACGCGACTGTACGACGGACAAAACCCTAGTACCGCAGACCCTAACGAACCTCTTTCGTAAAGAACAGAGGTTAACTGTGACGTTAGGACATTCTTGCGAGAACTTCTCGATTCGTCTCGACTCGTAGGGAAAAGCCTTAGGCAATAAAAAAAAACTGTTTCCTAAGCACTGGGGCCCTGCAAGTCTATCTAAGATAGGCGCTTGCATACTATTCACAGGCCACACTCTCCGAAGACGAACATCGACAATGAGGGAAACAATTACTTACGAGTCCTCTCGACTTGTAAGCGGGAAAATTCTCTTGGGAGATCCTTAAGACTCTCAAGAGAAAAACACACTTAGGGAATCCCCCGATTCTTAAGGAGAAAATACACCTACGAGATCCTCTCGACTCGTAGGGAGAAAAATCTTTATGAGACCCTCACGGCTCATAAAGTTGGAATGCCTTAAGTGACAGACCTGAACCTGTTTCCTAAGCCATCACTATCCTACAAAGAGGTCAAGATGGACTATTTACAGACTACATTTGCAAAAATTACATGCCAGAGAAATGGAGGTGCTACTCAAGAGTGTGTAAACTGTTCTGCGTCAAATCGAAATGAAAAGGCATAACCTACGGACGTCAACCACATATTATGAATGACAGAAAGAAGAACATTTGATTCACATCCAGTTAAGCGTTCGAAGCATACCCATTTATATATGTACGGAAAAGGTTTAGTGCATAAAATAAACACGCGGAAACAAAAATTGTCTATTCATACTTCTGAAAATTCTTACAGTGATGAAAACAGTAAAGAAAAACATCATTAGAATGTTTACAATGGCAAGACATCAAATCCAGGACATGGATTGAGAAATTCAAAAGTTAGGCCATCTAAAATGTTTCGGTCCTCTCGGACCATTTTCGTATGCTTCCTCTCATGATCACAAGCGTCAGGGTCCTCACTGGTGTCCCCCGCCCTTCGATAGGCAGCAATTATCGTCGCCTGTTGAAAAGTTTGATGCATAATATCAACAATATTGCCTCACCTTTTCTTTGAGATTAGGCCTATCAGATACACTGAGTGTACCTTATCTTCGGCGTCATCCAATGCTTTAAGCGGCATGCCATCATAGAATAAAGGAAGTGCTTTCCAGATCGCTCTCACAATGAGCTTCAAAAGAGTGGAACGACGAGGAAGCAGTCGACCATTGTATTCATCAAAGTGACGCATGATTTCGGCGCACTGAGCGTTTGTAAACTCCTGGTTCTGGCAGCGGCCCAGTGCGCGAATGTCTCCATAAGAAATAATCTCGTCGAGATCATACAGATGAGCGACCATAATGTCTGAAAAGGAAAAACAGTGAGAGTTTAGTAGGCGGACTGTTTAAGAAAAAGCTTATTGAAACAGACACAGGGATTTAAACAACTCTTGATATCCTCACGGAGAAAATAAGTTCTGATTAAGAAACCTAAAAAAATCAAATTTGTGCAAATATAGGAGAAATCCTAGAAAAGATTCTCATTTAATGAGAGACTCCTCGGGTCAAGGAGTTAAACTCCTCGAGAGCGACGCTCTGTAGACAAGAGTGACACCTGTCAAAATCAATTATGAGGGGAATAAAAAATTTTCCTCGTAAATTCTGAAGAGCCATTCTCTGTAAAAATGATGGAATAGCCCATGTCATGATCTGTGAACTCTAAGAGTTCTTCATGAACAATGTTCCAGTTCATGGGTTAAAATCACCCTAAAAGAAGATTATATCTTGAAGATCTATTATCTAAAAGATGAGCATGGCTCTGGGTAAAAACCCTAAAACTTTTAGATCTATGATCTAAAGATGAGCATGGCTCAGTTAATAGGTAAAACCTTAAAAATATATTTTTTAAGATCTATGATCTGAGAAGAGCAAAGCTCTGTTAATAAGTTTAAATCTTACCAAAATTGGGCAGAGTTTTGACCCTTAAGAAATTTCTTAAGGGAAAGAGCTTGGCTCTGAGTGAGAATTAATTCTTATAAAACAAAGCAAGAAGATGAACAAACAGTCATCTTAAGGGCTAAAGGTCATATTTATAGGCACTGAGAGCCGTTTCAACGTCTGAGTTGATCCAATAGCATAGATGCTGCCACCGCTGCACTCACGTGTAGGCCATGTGAGCGCAACGATGGGGGGCATTTGTTTCTCCAATCAGAGCAAAGCTCTGTTCAAGTTTTGAAATTTGAAATGAAGCAACGCTTCATAGCAGCGCCAGCGCTGAGAGTCAAAGACTCTGGGGCAGCGCACCACGTGCAAAGCATGTGAGCGCTAGCGCTAAGAGCGCTGCACTCTAAGCAGCGCACCACGTGTAATGTACATGAACGCTAGCGATAGAGCAAAATGTTCTCGGCCCTTAGATCAAAAATCCAACAAACATGATTAAAAATCACCAAAATACAAAAATAAATTCTGTATGGGAAAAGATTTCCCAATCTTGTTAAAAACAAAAAATTGCCTTCTGTAAAACAGAAGCCCTAGGATCAAAGATCCAACGGAGGGGAAATCACCAAATCAATTAGAGAAAAGATCTCTTTAACCGATTCAACAAATCAGCCTCTACTATATAAAAGCCCCAAGACTTCAAGTCTCAGAGAGAGGAACCCCCCCCCCCCAAACTTTGAGAAAGTTCAGAGAGAAGAGCAACCTCTCAGCGGAAGAAGAATTTCTTCAAGGTAAAATAAAGAGATCAATGCATCTCATTAGAAAAGAACTTAATTCTTTGGCCAGATCATAGATCTTTAAGACAAATTGTCTTTCACAAAAGAGATCATAACATCTCATTATAAAAAGGGGGGAGAATAATTCAATTCTCTTAGGATCACAGATCCATAAAGGCAAGCCTTTCATAAAAAACATAAGAGATTGAAATATTTCCTATAAAATAAGAACTTTGTTCTTAGATCCTTGAGACAAAATCTCTTATATGAGAAAATTTAATTCTCAGAGCGCAAATCTGCCTAAAAAGAGCCTTAGCGCTCTAATTAAAAGAAACGCCTCAGCACTTCAAATCTAGCATACAGCGCTGCAGAACCCCAGCGCTCCAAGTTTAAAGAAGCGCCTCAGCGCTCCAAATCCAGCGCACAGCGCTGCAGAGCCTTAGCGCTCTAAATTCACAAGAAGCGCTCTACGCTCCAAAGTCTGGTGCACAGCGCAAAGCGCGCCACGTGCTCCTCACGTGTGCATTATTTCACAGAAGCCCTCAGCGCTCCAAGTCTGGCGCACAGCGCCAAGCACGCCACGTGCTCCTCATGTGTGCACTACTTAACAGAAGCACTCTGCGCTCATTGTCTGGCGCACAGCGCCAAATGCGCCATGTGCTCCTTACGTGTGTGCTACTTAAAATAAGCGCTCTGCGCTCATTGACTGGCGCTCAGCGCCAAGTGCGCCACGTGCTCCTCACGTGTGCGCTGAGTGAACATAAATTGTTCTTTAAATGACAAAGCCCTAGAGCTATAATGAGTGCTCAACACTCAATAAAGACAAAAAGTTTGTCAGAACTCAAACCAATGCTCAGCATTGCTAAATGTCTAACATTTTAAATGAATGGGCTGAGTCCAAGCTGGCCACAGATCCCCAATTCAGATTAATTGAGCCCATATGCTCATAAATCCTTGATCTTAGTCCCAATTGGACTACAGACCTCCCAACCAATATTGGTTCATGGGTACATCTCTTCATTCCTCTGATATTTGTCGTTGTAATCCTTCAACGTCTTCAGAGAGGTGACGGGTCCCGACAACCAGACATTTCACGGACTGTGGGGCCCTTAAACTCATGGACTATGATGTCCCTAAACTTTACAGACTATGATGTCTCTAAACTACCACGGACTGTGGGGTCCTTAAACCCATAGACTATGATGTCTTTAAACCTTATAGACCATGACGTCTTTAAACTGTACCACAATGTCCCTAAACTAAAACAATAGAGCCCAAATGCTCTTTTGTTGGATCTAAATGATCCTGTTAAGTTGATCTTAGTCTAAAATTAGACTAACGTGTCCTTAACAAACGTTAAGTTGATCTTAGTCTAAAAACTAGACTAACGTATCCTTAACAAACGTTTAAGTTGATCTTAGTCTCAAATGTGATTAACGATCCTTAAACTCAACCCAAACCCAAATCTAAGAAAATACGGATTTGGACTAATCCACGCCCTACGGGCGACAACATAAATTAGTCTATGTATACAATCCACGGGCAACCAAAAATAAAACAAACCCACACGACACGAATTGACCATCTGGAGAAGGAGAAACTGGTTACCGTGATGCGGTAGCATAATTAACTGTAGAGCTTGCGCCTGCAGGGAAGAGTGTCCCCACAATCAAAACCCCCTCAAATGAGGGGGAATCTGATGAAGTCTGCTACAACGGCCGCATCCGTCCAAACCTCTGATATACCGTTCTATAAATCAGCTTGGAATCTTCGGAGAGGTGGACGGATAAAACCAAATAGCATATGCCCCCAAATTCAAGCAAGACGACCTACGCGGTTTCGTCTCTGTTTTCGGCGGAGAACAACCCCCTCACTTAGGTTCGCTATACGTGACATATAGCCGCGACCTAAGTCGATAAGTCCTTTAAGCGCACTACAACGTGACATGTAGTTGTGAGTTTATTAGATACATTGTTGCGGGTGTTTGGCCTAGAGTTGGAAATAAGTGCATTTAGCGGACGGACAAGGGGCACTAGGAATGGATTTAGCATTGGAAAGCTTGCTTAAACTCGCAAATCCCATTCCTATGTCCTCCTAATCTCCGCTACTTTCGATTATCCCAACATCGTTTTAAGAATGGCAAAAGACAAGTACAAAACTAATCCTAACTCTACCAACCGACCTTAACCCTAACAAGCTTACTTGAATATACATACAAACACTTATGATAGATTTGAACATACACATATACATTCTTCATTGACTCGTCTAAAACACGAACGGACATACTACCATCTCCCTGTGGATCGACCCGTGCTCAACCGGCTAGCTGCAAAGTGACACCGTCTTGATTGCGGTAAGTAAAACAAATAGGATAAGGTAGAACACACAGTTTCTGCTGATAAATCAAATGGCGCCGTTGCTGGGGAGACGGTAACGTATTTCTTTCTTGTTATTCGGGTTAATATTTTTTGTATATATAAAATAAAATAAATATATATAAAAAAACCTTTTTGTTATTTTTAATACTTTTGTGTGCAAGTGTGCAGGCTATTTGGAGCAAGTACAGTATTCAAATAAAGAGAGAGGTTTTTATTCTGCCGTACAGAGAAAGAGGAGTGTAGAGACCCAAATTTTAGGCGCCGATTCAACATTTTGACCGCGGAACCACAGTCAAAGCTTGGGTTGTGCGGCGGTTCCGCGGTTATATTGTGGTTTCTTGGCCTCAATTTTTTTTCCACCACTTCTCTTCCCTCTAATCTTCTCTGTGAATTCCACTAAACTGTATTTTATACAGGTTTCTTAGCACAAATTGTGCCGCCGCCAATAAAATAATATATATCTTTTTTGTTTTAGATTTTGTTTGTTTATACGCTTTGCATATAATAATACGGACATTAAGGGGTTTGAACACCAATTATGATTGGGTGGGGATTTCATTACCCTTCATAAGACCCTACAAATCACAAAAAGCATACGCATCACCTTGTGCTAATAAAAAATATCTAAACCAAACCTATAAGGACTTGTCGCGCTCAATTAGGACAAGTGAGGGTTGCGGGGATGTCACGACCCGAAAAGTACAGAACATGACCGGCACTAAAATTACGAAACGTTTCGAGGCGTACGTAATCTAAGTAACCCAAACCCCAGAAATCAAAACCAAGTAAAGCAGTAGAGTGAAGGAAAAACCAATTTAAATTAAGTAGTTAGCAACATAAGCCGAAATATGTATTTTTAAAATCACAAGTCTTTTCTGAAAATTTCGGCTGAGTGTCCTTTGTTAATACTGGCCCCGAACGGGGTAAAACATGATAAATATATGCATCAATGATAAAAGGCATCCCCAAGCGGGAGCTAGCTATTCGTCAATCGACGGTCACAACCACGCAAACAAAATAATATACAACGCCGAAGGGCGAGGATCAAAGCTGAAAGGAAAGCTCTAAAACACATGAAAACCCATAATAATACAACGCGCGACTCTAAGGTCGAAAGAATAAACATCACTGGTCTCTAAGTCAATAAAATATACATGTTTGGTTGATGGATTTTTACTAGATACAATTGAAAACAAATATACAATGGTGGTCCTGATGCAAAAGAACCCACCTACCAAAGCAATCACCCTGAAGGAACAGTGTGCCAGCAAAACCGCAACGAAACCTGTACGGCAAAACCTGCAAGAAACTGTGGCACAACGGGGGTGAGTTGCCAACTCGTGAGTAGAAAATATCTAAGAGCAGAAATCGTATGTATGACACAATCTTAGGTCAATACGATCAATATACATATATATAACCACAAATGATAAGTCTGAAGCAAGAAAAGGTGGCAAGGGTAACAACTATACATAAGTGTAATCCCATGTGCTCATGTCAGTGCCTCAAGTAGCAACATATCATATTAATGAGGTATGAATGCATGAAAACAGAATACATGTAAATGAAAAATCCGTTTCATAACTTAGTGAGATTTCTGTATATTTAAAACAAGATATTATCAATGAAATCAACATAAAGAGTGTCTAGCATCGACACAAAACATAAATCCCAATATCTCAATATCTCAGGCTCTGGCTATCCAGACTGGCCTGTATAGTCAAATCTCAATGTCTCAAATCTCATTATCTAGGGCTCCGTCAGTCCGGATCAGCCCCTATTATCCTTCATACGACCACGAACGGTATCCTCCGGATATCCGACACGCCAGGTAAAATCACCGGTAGGCAGTCTGCCCGTGCCTGGCTCCTCGTCTACACCTCAATCTTCTTGCCCCGGGGTACCTTACCGGGTCCACCATGTACCCGCAGACGGTTCATCCAACTCCTCGAATCGGGTCTCGAAATCCATCTCATAACCGAGAAAACATCATGGTGGAAGACTCATACATCATAAGAAAACCGCACTTTTCATTTTAAAAAGAGAGAGAGAGAGAAAGAAGTTTATATATATTCTTGCGGTTTTCTCCCAAATCCAGGAATCTCATAAAAATCCAAAATCCGAGAATCGACAGTAAATAAACAGTGAATATAGGCATAAAACTCCATAATACTGCATAACCGTGAATAATAATTTGCATGAATTTGCAAGTAATAACTGCAATGTCTAAACTGGCATATAAGGCAAGTACACTAATATCATGTCGAAACTATCAGCTAACAAGCTATGTTAATGAAATAATATTCTCTAAAGTGTACATGACATGGCAATTACCGATGATGATGTGTGTGAGCCGGCAAGTAAGTGTATGTGGAACATACGTATCATCGGTAATGGTGCTGGTGTCCTAACAGCATGATTCAATACTAACGTATGAAAACACAATATAGGCATGCAATGCGATGCGAGAAGCAAGAATATGCAGGAGCTGAATATCAAATACAATGATAACGAATCTGCATATGTCTAATTATGAGTCGTACAGTTCTTCCAATTGAAATAACACGAATCGTGGTGTTTTGAAAATAAGGGCTACGGTGTTTTTAAGAAAATGTATGTCCTTTGAAATATCCGTAGAATCCCTTGGCCTGTCTTTAAAATACTCACGATTCATTAGTTTTGAAATAGGTATGACCCGAATCTAATCTATCATTTATAAGTAAACTACCGTAATAAACTAAACAGGCTGATCGAAAGGTAAAGAAACCGCCTAACATCTGAGTTGATACACACACACACACACACACACATATAGCAGTCGGTGATCCTGCCTCAAAAGTATCCCATACGATATAATATCTATAATATGATATCCTCAAGTCAAGAGTGCGGATCTATCATTAATATAGCTCGTACGGTAAATCCGTCGTACGACATCCCAAATCTGGGTACGGGTCAAATTTCACATAACACATTATTCATCTGGTATCCTCTTTATCAAATATCATGATCCGGGGTACTGATCTACGTCTAGTACAATACTGATACCACATATGTATATGCATGCGTGTGTATGAAAACACTACGTCAAAAGGACCCGCTAAAACATCATGTCGTATCTCCAATACGAACCATGTCACATCACCGATCTCACGGCCTCATGCCCAATCTCATCGACTCATCTCCAATCCCAAGTACTATCCTCATGATTCGTGTACACACACACACACACAGTCCCATACCCATGTGTGTGTGTATATATATATATACACACGGGTAAAAGAATGAATGTATGAAAGTGTGTGTGCGTGTGTGGGTGCAACAACTACTTTAGGGTTTCGCAAGTAACACTACTAATCCATGAACACATAATCTTATCCTGATAATCATCCACGTATCATAAACCACATATATATCCAGTTATATATCATAAATATACTACGAACTGTGGGGGTGCTATACCCCATCCACCCGACTTCTTCCCGTAGATATAAATCTACTCACATTGATCTTGCTTGTCGATGTCGCCATCCTCTTCTCCATCGTCTCGAATCATCATGGGGGCACCTACATGTCACACTCATCGTATCACATTAAAACCAAATCGAAACAAAAACGACACACGGAACTCATATAGGTCAGAACCTATGGTTAGGTCTCGCAAATCAACCCGATATCACTCGATATAGACGTACAAACGTCAAGTGATCGAGATGAAACACAAACACTAAAATCAAGAATTCAAAACTATGCAAAACCATATCCCGAATCAAAACAACAACTTGAGAAAGCGGTCCCAGATTTTAATTAAGGTGAAAACAATGTTGCAAAACAACACTAGGGTGGTATATAGGGTGTATGTGACCTACTGAAGCAACCTAGACCCCTGACTCAACAATGTGGCCGGCCCCCTACCCTAAAATTCCGGCCACCTCGGCCCTGATAGGGAGTTGGGGTGTCGTGTTTGTAGGGTTGTCTCCTAGTTGTGAATCTAAGCCCCTGAAGTTGTTTGCTAGGTTTTAAAATACCCCAGGTCATCCCAGATTTCTCTGCAAACACCAATACCTCAAAAACCGACATACAAAGTTTCAGTTTTTCAGAAAATTGGGCTTCAAGTTTTATCTAGTGTAAATTCTGGGTTTGTAACACCATGTGGGGGGGGGGGTTTAAGGTCACCAATAAGGGTCAAGTTCACCAACACAACTCAAATAAACCCTTAACCCTCACTAGGAAACTCCAAAGTTCATTAAACACCATAAAATCGATTTTAAACTTGAAAAGAGGCTTAAGCATCTGAAACACTACACTAATTGTGAAAGGACTACCTCATTTGGGACCCAAGAATCCCCTGCAGCACTAAAATGTGATTTTTCTTTGTCCAAAATGTAGCTTGTGAGCTTGTGCACAACTTTTGTGAATTGGAGATGGGGTTTTTCGGTTGTTTTTGATGGTGTTGTGTGTCTTGAAGAGGGGGAGGGAGGAGGTGTTGCCATGGTGAGTGAAGAGGGGGAGAAAGATGAAGAAGATGAAGACTTGGTCAAAGAACCCCTCATCTCACTCTCTTTTCACTCTCATGCCCATACCCCTTTCTTTAATCATTTCCTTTTTCTTTTTCTTTTCTCCTCAATTCATTCCAAAAGAAACCATGCTAGAAAATGAAGAAAACCATGTTGGAAAATGTAACAAGTGTTAAAAAATAAGACATGTGCACAAAACACGCTTAAAGTCCGATTATCGATTTTTAATCGCGATTAGCACAAAACTAGTGTCAAATAAATCATAAACTCTCATAATTTGCTTAAATCATATAAAGTACCATTGTTTTAGTAATTTCTATAATTTTCCAAATTTTTCCCAATTTATCGGTATTTAATTGTACCGCCATAATAAATTATTCAATATTTTATTATTAATTTATAAAAATTCCCAAAAATAATATTTTATTTTTTTGAAATGTTACAATCTTCCCCTCTTAAAGAAATTCGATCCCCGAATTTAAATTTAAATCTCTCAATACTAAAACATTTCAGTAAAAAGTTCAAGTCGTTGGGGCTCCGAAATCATCAATACATAAAACACATCATAGCGCAATGCATGCGCATGAATAATGAGCAGATAACTCAAAAACAAAATTCCGTCAAGCATCCCGCAATCATCGAAGTCATGGGGAAGACATCAATGTCTAAATCCAATACGAAAACCAATATGATATACATCAACACTATACATATAAACACCTGAAGGAAATGTATGCCAAACCGTGTTAAGTCGCTGTGCGATGCGCATAATACTGCACAGTGGCGGATGTCTCTAGTAAGAAAATAACTCTCTATATATATCCTTTGTTTACGTGCACGTACCGCCGTTTTGAAAACAATTTAGAAGGGTTTTCTTGTTTTAAACGTTTCGTGTCATCTCAGACTCGTAGGTAAATACTGAGATTATAGCTCCCTTTTTGAAAATCCATTCGATAACTATCAATGCATGCAAAATATATCCAGGTACTGTCCTCTAACTAGTCCTGCCCAGCCACTATATCAAATAGTAAATATCATAAAAACGTCCTGCTCCATAAGAAATCATTTCCAAAATGTGCATATGAATGCTACGTGCGTCCGGTGCGCACGAAAATCAAATCTACGAATGTGCTATACATGTGCACAGAAACAACATCTAAGTGCAACGGGTGTGCACGAAACATCTGTCAAGGGAAACAGGTGTGCCTGACAGCAATATCAGGTGCATCTGATGTGCACGAAAAATCCCGATTTAGTGCATCTCAAATCATGCGTCCAACATGCGCGAAAATCCAAATCAGGTGCATCCATCATGCATGAATATAAATCTAAATCATGTGCGTCCAACACGCTCGAAATCACGAAATCCAATATCAAGCGCCGAACATGCGCAAAATCCAATCCAAGCGCGTCAAATATGCGCAAGAATCCAATCAGGTGCACAAGGGTGCACAAAACAAATATTGAGTATCACAATCGAAATCGACGGTATACAACACATCTCAAATCCAAATCAGGTATACCGTAGTATCAAATCTCACAACCATGTGCATCAACGTGCACAAAATCTAATCAAAACACTAAAAGTGCATGAAAACTATGCCGTAAGCATAAGTCAAATCATATGCATGCCCTAGGCATGAAGTTAAAATCAATACCTTAAATAACATCAAATCGAAGTCCTGTGCAACTGTAGTGCACAAACTACGTATCACTGCACTGCAAGCATATGTGAACTATACCGAGTGCAAAAATCAAATCGGGTGCGTACCATATGCACAAAATCTACCCAACTGTATGAAATCCATGAAATCATAAACATGTGCAACCAAGGCACCAAAAACGATATCAAGTGCAATAACTGTGCGCAAATCATAAATCAACACAAAGGTGTATAAAGCATATCTCAAGTGCAATAATTACGCACAAAATACAAATACCCAGTAGGTGCAACCATGGTGCACGAAAATAAATATCATGAAACTTGGTCATCAAAACTCAATCATGAGAATAGATCACCTAAAATACCGAAATCAAGTATGGCGGAATAGTCCCGCTCAAGCACATCCTCTAAGAATCTCTGTCCAACTGTCATGGTCACTCATAACATGTCTCGTCGACGATGCCGAACTCTTGCCTGCTGGTGTGCGTAAAATGACCACTCCTGGTCTAAGTCTTTTCGTAATTTATTTCAGAAAGGTCCTGTCGAGGTCTATCCCAAATCTCGTCTCTATCGAACTGTCCGGAAGTTATCACCCTTCACTAAATCTGTTTCTTGTTCCGGAACGGCTGTATACTCATCGCGACTCCTTCTGGAAGATATATCCATATACAACGCCTCTACATGCGTATCACATCTCTGGTATCGGCGGAGTGGAACGTCATCTCATCAAGATCTCGTACGAACCTCTTACTCCACTTTTATCTAATGTCGACTGCTCCGGACTCGTCTCTTCGTGGCTGCATGGACTGTGCTCCAACGGCTATACTCGTATCTGGAGTCTCCCAAGAAATGCATCTCACCACATAGCATCCGAATGAAGTCGAACCATTCGATCGATTCGTCAAAACCTCATAATCCCCCAAGAGCTCAACATCTTGGGTACAGTTTAATAGTATCGAGTACATATCACATCATCGGTGGACCAGCCGTAGAAGGGCAAACCCAAGCCTCACTAATGGCACCGCGGAACTGCCGCAAACCCTAAAGTTCAAAGGCTTTCACACGGTCATTATGTCGAGTTAGGGTTTCATTCTTTTAGAGGGTCCATAGAATTGCTTGCTTGTCCTTCCGAATACTTTAAACTTGGAATATGGGTTTCTGAAATTCGATCGCCTCTATCGACACTCAATGTACCTACGTGAAGTCGCCTCTAGCTGGAAACAATCTATCTGATGACCTCGCATCGGGGTAAGCGAACAAACCACATGTCCTAGTCATTCATCCTCGGGTGACTTGCGACCTTCTATCATATTTCTAAGTATATACTCATGCTGCAGTAGCTCCAACATCTGGGCGATATCTCGTTATTTGCAGCAGCAACTGGCTCATTCTTCTGCATCCTGAACAGTGCCTCAATCATCATGAATAATCAATACATTAATGGTCATCACATTCTGGCTGGCCTCTATCAGTGGCTCAATCTTCTGGTGTAATTCTGCATGCCCGGGAAATCTCATAACAGCGATCCATCATACGCTCATGGCGCGAACACACAATAACACGGCGCATCTATGCAAATCGTATGTCCCTGGAATCACTCCCTAGTCAGTCCTCGTCCGTGACGAGCTCGTGCTGACCGCAACTCTAGCCATAGCTCTATCTACCCGTACAACCGTGGTAACAAAACCATAACTGTTACCGATGAGGCTAGATCATAGGAAGGAATATAATATTGTGCAAGGAAATGTACATCCTAAGGCTTCTTAAGCGGAGTATCGTTAAGTATGCCGCGGAACATACGTACGGTACGTCACTCTACTCAAGCTACCTACTCCATCAACCAAGGGTCATCCTACACTCCGAAGGTAAAACCTAACTCTCTGATACCAATTTTTTCATGACCCGAAAAGTACGGAACATGACCGGCATTTAAATTACGAAACGTCTCGAGGCGTACATAACCTAAGTAAGCCAAACCCCAGAAATTAAAACCAAGTAAAGCAGTAGAGTGAAGGAAAAACCAATTTAAATCAAGTAGTTAGCAACATAAGCCAAAATATGTATTTTTAAAATCACAAGTCTTTTCTGAAAATTTCGGCAGAGTGTCCTTTGTAAATACTGGCCCGAACGGGGTATAACATGATAAATATATGCATCAATGATAAAAGGCATCCCCAAGCGGGAGCTAGCTCTTCGTCAATCGACGTTCACAACCACGCAAGCAAAATAATATACAACGTCGAAGGGCGAGGATCAAAAGTGAAAGGAAAGCTCTAAAACACATGAAACCCCATAATAATACAACGCGCGACTCTAAGGTCGAAAGAATAAACATCACTGGTCTCTAAGTCAATAAAATATACATGTCTGGTTGATGGAGTTTTACTAGATACAACTGAAAACAAAAATACAATGGTGGTCTTGATGCAAAAGAACCCACTTATCAAAGCAATCACCCTGAAGGAACAGTGTGCCAGCAAAACCGCAACGAAACCTGTACGGCAAAACCGGCAAGAAACTGTGGCACAACGGGGGTGAGTTTCCAACTCGTGAGTAGAAAACATCTATGAGCAGAAATCGTATGTATGACACAATCCTAGGTCAATACGATCAATATACATATACATAACCTCAAATGATAAGTCCGAAGCAAGAAAAGGTGGCAAGGGTAACATCTATACATAAGTGTAATCCCATGTGCTCATGTCAGTGCCTCAGGTAGCAACATATGATATAAATGAGGTATGAATGCATGAGAATAGAATACATGTAAATGAAAAAGCTGTTTCATAGCTTAGTGAGATTTATGTATATTTAAAATGAGATATCATTAATGAAATCAACATAAATAGTGTCTAGCATCGACACAAAACATAAATCCCAATATCTCAATATCTCAGGCTCCGGCTATCCGGACTAGCCTGTATCATCAAATCTCAATGTCTCAAATCTCACTATCTAGGGCTCCGTCAGTCCGGATCGGCCCCTATCATCAATCATACGACCACGAACTGTATCCTCCGGATATTCGACGCGCCAGGTAAAATCACCGGTAGGCAGTCTACCCGTGCCGGGCTCATCGTCTACACCTCGATCTTCTTGCCCTGGGGTACCTTACCGGGTCCACCATGTACCTGCAGACGGTTTATCCAACTCCTCGAATCGGGTCTCGAAATCCATCTCATAATCGAGAAAACATCATGGTGGACGACTCATACATCACAAGAAAAACGCACTTTTCATTTTAAAAAGAGAGAGAGAGAGAGATAGAGAGAGAGAGAGAGAGAGAGAGAAAGAAGTTTATATATATATTCTTGCGGTTTTCTCCCAAATCCAGGAATCTCATAAAAATCCGAAATCCGAGAATCGACAGTAAATAAACAGTGAATATCGGCATAAACTCCATATTACTGCATAACAGTGAATAATAATATGCATGAATCTGCAAGTAATAACTGCAATATCTAAACTGGCATATAAGGCAAGTACACTAATATCATGTCGAAACTATCAGCTAACAAGCTATGTCAATAAAATAATATTCTCTAAAGTGTATATAGCATGGCAATTACCGATGATGATGTGTGTGAGCCGGCAAGTAAGTGTATGTGGAACATACGCATCATCGGTAATGGTGCTGGTGTCCTAACAGCATGATTTCAATACTAACATATGAAAACACAATATAGGCATGCAATGCGATGCGAGGAGCAAGAATATGCGGGAGCTGAATATCAAATACAATGATAACGAATCTGCATATGTCTAATTATGAGTCGTACAGTTCTGCCATTTGGAATAACACGAATCGTGGTGTTTTGAAAATAAGGGTTACGGTGTTCTTAAGAAAATGTACGTCCTTTGAAATATCCGTAGAATCACTTGGCATGTCTTTAAAATACTCACGATTCGTTAGTTTTGAAATAGATATGACTCGAATCTAATCTATCATTTACAAGTAAACTACCGGACTAAACTAAACAGGCTGATCGAAAGGTAAGGAAACCGCCTAACATCTGAGTCGATATATATATATATATATATATATATATATATATATATATATATATATATATATATATATATATATAACAGTCGGTGATCCCGCCTCAAAAGTATCCCATACGATACAATATCTATAATATGACATCCTCAAGTCAAGAGTGCGGATCTATCATCAATATAGCTCGTACGGTAAATCCGTAGTACGGCATCCCAAATCTGGGTACGGGTCAAATGTCACATCTATCACATTATTCATCTGGTATCCTCTTTATTAAATATCATGATCCGGGGTACTGATCTACGTCTAGTACAATACTGATACCACATATGTATATGCATGCGTGTGTATGAAAACACCACGTCAAAAGGACCCGCTAAAACATCATGTCGTATCTCCAATACGAATCATGTCGTATCTCCAATCTCACGGCCTCAAGCCCAATCTCATCGACTCATCTCCAATCCCAAGTACCATCCTCATGATCCGTGTATACGTGTATATATATATATATATATATATATATATATATATATATATACACACACACACACACACATAGTCCCATACCCATGTGTAAATATATATATATATATACACATACATATCCCTATATACGCACGGGTAAAAGAATGAATGTATGCAAGTGTGTGTGCGTGTGTGGGTGCAACAACTACTCTAGGGTTTCGCAAGTAACACTACTAATCCATGAACACATAATCATATCCTGATAATCATCCACGTATCATAAACCACATATATATCCAGTTATATATCATAAATATACTACGATCTGCGGGGGTGCTATACGTCATCCACCCGATTTCTCCCCGTAGATATAAATCTACTCACATTGATCTTTCTTGTCGATGTCGATGTCGCCATACTCTTCTCCATCGTCTTGAATCATCGTGGGGGTACCTACATGTCACACGAATCGTATCGCATTAAAACCAAATCGAAACCAAAATGACACGCGGAACTCACATAGGTCAAAACCTATGGTTAGGTCTCGCAAATCAACCCAAAATCACTCAATATAGACGTACAAACGTCAAGTGATCAAGATAAAACACAAACACTAAAATCAAGAATTCAAAATACGCAAAACCATATCCCGAATCAAAACAACAACTTAAGAAAGCGGTCCCAGATTTTAATTAAGGTGAAAACAATGTTCCAAAACATCACTAGGGTGATATATAGGGTGTATGTGACCTACTGAAGCAACCTGGACCCTTGACTCAACAATGTGGCCGGCCCCCTACCCTAAAATTCCACCCACCTCGGCCCTGGTAAGGAGTTAGGGTGTCGTGTTTGTAGGGTGGTCTCCTAGTTGTCAATCTAAGCTCCTGAAGTTGTTTTCTAGTCTTTAAAATAACCCAGGTCTTCCCAGATTTCTCTGCACACACCAATACCTCACAAACCGACATACAAAGTTTCTGTTTTTCAAAAAATTGGGCTTAAGGTTTTATCTAGTGTAAGTTCTGGGTTTGTAACACCATGGGGGGGTTTAAGGTCACCAATAAGGGTCAAGTTCACCAACACAACTCAAATAAACCCTTAACCCTCATTAGGAATCTCCAAAGTTCACTAAACACCACAAAACGATTTTAAACTTGAAAAGAGGCTTAAGCATATGAAACACTATACTAATTATGAAAGGACTACCTCATTTGGGACCCAAGAATCCCCTACAGCACCAAAATGTGATTTTTCTTTGTCCAAAATGTAGCTTGTGCACAACTTTTGTGAAGTGGAGATGGGGTTTTTGGGTTGTTTTTGATGGTGTTGTGTTGCTTGAAGAGGGGGAGGGAGGAGGTGCTGCCATGGTGAGTGAAGAAGGAGAGAAAGATGAAGAAGATGAAGAGAATGAAGATTTGGTCAAAGAACCCCTCACCTCACTCTCTCTTCTCTCTCATGCGCATACCCCTTTAGAAGATTAAGAGAATGAAGATTTGGTCAAAGAACCCCTCACCCCACTCTCTCTTCTCTCTCATGCCCATACCCCTTTCTTTAATCATTTCCTTTTTCTTTTTCTTTTCTTTTCTTTTCTTTTCTCCTCAATTCATTCCAAAACAAACCATGCTAGAAAATGAAGAAAACCATGTAGGAAAATGTAACAAGTGTTAAAAAAAAACATGTGCACAAAACACGCTTAAAATCCGATTAGCGATTTTTAATCGCGATTAGCACAAAATTAGTGTCAAATAAATCATAAACTCTCATAATTTACTTAAATCATATAAAGTACCCTCTTTTTAGTAATTTCTATAATTTTCCAAATTTTCCCCAATTTATCGGTATTTAATTATACCGCCGTAATAAATTATTCAATATTTTATTATTAATTTATAAAAATTCCCAAAAATAATATTTTATTTTTTTTGAAATGTTACAGGGGAATCGGTCGTTTATCTAAACTTGACTTTGTGGTGCCTAGGCTAGACAAGTGAGGAGGTAATTTTAAAAGGCCCGTCTCACGGTGATTCGTAAGCGGAACCCTCCTTACCTTACTTGTGCTTACCTGGCCATAATTGGCAGCGAACAGGCAATTCGAGGTTTATTCTGCAACTTTTCGCTTGGAAGTCTAGGAGTGGTCTAGTTGGACTTTGAAGACCCTAGCTCTAGGTGATTGCTTGTGCATATTATGATTGTTCTTATGTAAAGTTTAGTCCCAATTCCGTATTCTTTCAAACAAACAATTTCGAAAACTGCTAAAAAATAATAATAATAAAATTCAAAAAAAATTAAAATTTTTTCCACTTCCACTCTCCCCGCTTTTCATAATATGGGTACCCCAAAACCACCAACTCTTGCCGAACTTTGGTACTCACAACCAGACATTTCTTCTTACGGTTCTTGCTTTGGTCGAACTTCGAACGATCCCTCCTTGCCCAAAATTTCTTAGAAGGATCGGATAGACGCGTCTAGGACAAACAATTGGACTCCGCAATCCACCTTCTATCCACCATTTCAACCTTCCCGACCTTCTTACGTTGATACCCCTTTTGAGAGTCCTGTTGTAACTCCGAAACCCATGTCTATTGCTGAACGTATTGAACAATCCCGTAGCCGATCTTTCACTCCTTTCACCACTTCCAATTCTTTGGATCAACAATTCTATTCACCTTCTTATCATAACGTTGATCTTAACCATGTCCAAACACTCGATTCCTATCAATCCTACTCGACTTTTACACCTTCCATAGACATTACTTCTGAACAGCCTTTTGGGTGTTTTCAGTATCCAAACGAGTTTGAATCTTTTACTGAAACCCCTTCACAACCCATGTCTAGTCTGGAACAGTCATTAGAAGACTTTCGGGAAGCGTCGTACAAACAGATGATGGATTTGAATGCGTCCATGGCCGCCCTCATACAACCTAACGAACCGGCAGCTAGTTTCCAACTAGCTCCACATTTTCCAATGTATGATGAGGCGATATGACAGAGTGAGGATTTGAGTCGTGAGAGTGAGCGGTACACCCTTCCAAATCAAACCTACCCGTTGCAAATTGAATCCCACAACTCCAGTTTTGAATGTCTATCAAGTGTCCCAAATGATTTACCTATTGAAGATAGAATGTTTAATGAGTTGTGCGACTTTGTAGTGTATGATTTACATGATTATGAAGGGACCCTGTCAAATGAAACCAATCCCAACCCTTTTGACCTCTACACCTCCACTCTAGAACCTGAATTGACTGAAATCCATGCTTTTGATGAGGTGTCTGAGAAAATCGATTTTCACTTGATTGAGGATATTGACGTTGGGAATATTTTGGTTGATGAACCCGCAGTTTTGGATGAGTTTTTCTCTCCAAGTCATCATGTCCTTTCACTTCCGTCTGAACATCATCCCGAGTTATTAGCTGTTTTTCCCGAACTTCATATGCGTCTAGATATTGATGATAAAAGCATGGATAAGCTGAATTTTGAGGATATTTTTGAGGATGAACCAGTTTTACTTGATGAGTCGGATTTTCCAATTCATTCTGTCCCTTTCACTGACTGTATAAACCCTCCTGAATCTTTAACTGCTACCCTTCCTCGATCACTCCCCTCCATCCGTTTCGTCGTTCCTACTTTGCACGACACCGTATCACTTTCATTTCCTATGTCTGGTTTACCAAGTTCGCTCTACCCATGTTTTTTTATGAACCTTGAGAGGTTTGACGCCATTTCTCGACGGGTTGATAGATTAGTACAATCGCTTTTCTCACATCGGTCGTTACAAATTGTACTAATTTATTCACTCCATTTCCACCATCAAGTTCGTATTCCACTTCATTCTCCCTTCCGCCATTCTTCTCCTCCACCGAGACCGTATCCCGCTTCTATCCCAATACGGTCTCGCGTATTCTCCATTTCTTTCCTCTCCGCATTCTTTCACCAACCTGCACATTATAGCGATAAAAATTTTGAATGGTTGGTGCTAACTTTTGGCCTGTGTAAGACCTTGTATAGATTAATACTGTTCTCTTCCCCCTAACTTTGAATTTTAATGCTTAAACAGTGGAAACACTGTTTCACATAAGTTTGGGGGGACTTTTTTGTGTATATATATTTTTGGTTTGCTTTTTGTTTTGTTTAATAAAAAAAATAAATAAAAAAACAGGGAAGCGCCGACAATTTTGACCCTCTTGGTGTAGCCTGACAGTGAGACCACTTTCAAGTTTAAGTTTGGGGGTGTGCTCGGTAAATTTTCTTCCTTCGCATTCATATGTATATTTTGCATTTGCATACTTACTTAAAACCATAAAAATTAAAAAAATTAAAAAAATATAAAAACTTTTTCGTCAAGTTAGCTAATAGGGTAACTTAGATTTTTATTCCGAAAGTTTAGTTGATACGTTAAAAATAACTAAATCCTAGGTTTAGGAATTGAAAATCTAAAAATAACCCTCATTCTGGTTAATCTTGGTAATTATACATCTTTACAGTTTTTTTAGAAGTAGATAATCTTGAGTTCAGTTCTTGAGTTAAGTTGAAATAAAGGGAAAGTATTGAAAATTTTATTGAAGGATAAGTCTGAAAAATAGTTCATATTCTTAAGTCCAAATTCAGAAAGTATATACCCTACAAATCGCACTTACACGCACCTTGAAACTTGGGATAGTAGAGGATACCTAGAAATACTCGTGCCTGAAAAAGAAAAAACGGTATTTAAAGCTAACCACCAAAAGAGTATCATTGAAAAATATATCCGGTCTTGAAAAAGAAAAAGAAAAAAAAGAATAAAGTACAAGACCTGAAAACTGCTATTTACGTTTTAAGCTCACACATTTAGTAATCGACTGTTAGTGCCTCGAGAAACATTAATAGTCACATGAAAGGTGTGTGAGCAAAACCGTCCATTATTAATGAAAAGAAGTTGTATTAGGTATTAAGGCAAGGATACTATAGCTTGAATTGAATTCTTAAGTGTATGGGTGAAATTTTACATACACGTAGGGGTATACGATCGATATTTGGAGGAAAGATAGGAATAAAGAATAAGACTTATGTTTTCTATAAAGATGATAAAAATCCTGGATTGGAGACTGCACTTTAGAAGGAAAACTCAAGAGATACCGAGATCTTTCTAAACTGTCAAAATGTATAGGATTTGAGGTTGAATAAATAGGAGGTGTGGAAAATAAGGGTTGGATATTTCTAATTTAGGATAATAGAGTTTCTAACTTAGATGCTAAACTGTAGGAGTAGAATCAACGTTAACTTGTGAAACTAGCTTGATGGGATTTTTTGGGTAGTATCCGCTGAAAAATGTGGGTTTTCACGGCGGTTCCGCCGCGGTTTCGTGTCATCATCTGACCAAACTTTGGGGTTATTTTGGTCACTGTATTTGGGCTCAAAATTTAGCCTTAGAGTTTCATCTCTCTGCCTATAAATAGCCCAGTTTTGTGCCAATTAAAGGATGCTCATTCTTTGTTAGGGTTTAGTGTAGATCAGTTTGTATTTCTTATTCTTCATCATCTATTCTTCATTAAAGTGTAGTGAGAGCTCTTGAGTGGAAAATCAATGAAGATGAGGGTTTTTATTTAACTTGTATCTTTAATTTTCTTGTATTGTAATTTCATTTCTTGTCTTATAATTTTAATTCCTAGTCTAACTTTTATTTATTGTTGATAAGTAGTTGTTTTTTCTTGCTCTTTTTCTTTCCTTCTTATCCGTATTTTAAAGCTGTGATACTCGATGGAGTTCCTTTCTTAGGTGAGGACCCAAGTGGTTAGCTTGCTACCATTTTGTAAAAACGTATTTTTCCTTTCTTTCTTTTCTTCTTTTCTTGTTTTCTTTTCCTTTTAAATGTGTGAATAATTTCCACACTTGATAGGGCTAAGGAAGATTAGTATGAGGGGCGGAAAACACCCTTGTTCTTTTCATCGCCAAACACCTTAAAATGAACCTAAACCAAACAAACACAACCCCCTCATTTAGGCACGCTATACGTGACATATAGCCACGACCTAAGTCGAGAAGTCCTTTAAGCACACTACAACGTGACATGTAGTTGTGACTTAATTGGATACATGGTTGCGGGTGTTTGGCCTATGGTTGGAAATAAGCGCATTTAGCAGACGGACAAGGGGCACTAGGAATGGATTTAGCGTTGGAAAGCTTGCTTAAACTCGCAAATCCCATTCTTATGTCTTCCTAATCCCCGCTATTTTCGATTATCCCAACATCGTTTTAAGAATGGAAAAAGACATGTACAAGAATAATCCTAACTCTACTAACCAATCTTAACCCTAACAAGCTTACTTGAATATACATACAAACACTTAGGATAGATTTGAACATATACATAAACATTCTTCATTGACTCGTCTAAAACACGAACGAACATACTACCATCTCCCTGTGGATCGACCCGTGCTCAACCGGCTAGCTGCAAAGTGACACCGTCTTGATTGCGGTAAGTAGAACAAATAGGACAAGGTAGAACGCACAGTTTCTGCTGATCAATCAGACTACACACGTCGTTGTGTATTAGTCCCAAAAGCTCGCTCGCTCTTACTCCGTATCCATTGAACGGAGTCTTTGTCATCTTTCCTTTGAGACATGATTGACAAGTTGCGTAAGATTGATATTCGAACGGATCCAAATATCCTTTTTTATGTAACTTGTGTTAGTGTATATGCCCTAGAGGCCATTACTGTATCATACTAGTTTGTATATTACTTAATGGAAGCTTGGGATATTCACCTTGTATAAACAATCTTTCTCAATATAGTAGTATGCTACGTGGTTTGTTTCTACTTCAATGTGTACATGTGTTTATTTTAGTATATCACCTATACACATTAGTGGAGCCCTTAGGATCTTTGCTTGATTACCAGCGTTGTGATGGCAGCCACACTAGTGGGGGCTGTGTATCTATAAGCACATCCTTATACAGGTCCCTAGTCGCAGGACTATCGAGACAGGGCATCGATACTCCGGAGTAGACTAGCGTATGCGCTTCTCATCCCAGTGTGGGAGATGGTCTGTCCCACAGCCATCAGTACGTCGTACTGGAGATAGTATACGGGTGCTCGTTAGGTTACGAGTACACTGGACAGGACTCGTCGGGAACTGACCGGTTGGTATTATACCTATCATCATTTATAAGTTCCCAGGTGACATGAGTACAGCTTAGTCCGCTGACTTGACACTGTCACTTCGCCTCGAGTGTGTTCCCACTGTACTTTGATTACTACCCTACCACGGCTCAAAGGAGTCGTGCAAACAGGTGGTAGTTGGGTGCAGTCCCGAAGCACTTGGAGGCAGTGACGGTAAGACAGGATTCGTCTCTCCCGGTATTGGGGGTTGACATCACGCTGTGTCTAGGAGAGCCATTACACGAGTAGTCCCTGGCCAGGGCAAACGAGATATACTGGTAGGCTTCCAGTGTCATCTCAGGGTGTTTTGGGCTTCACTCCGACACGACTTGTACCGCTATTAGGGGACTGACGTTTACCGCCTCCCTAGGCCCGCCATGCGATGTATCAGACGAACAGACCGGACTGTACGGAGATTGTCACATTCAGGCTCAGGAGGAGTTCAGATGGGTTTCACCTCGTCAGTCTTCTTGTCGGCTTCTACCTGGGGACCGTTACGCACAGCTAGTGCCGCTTGCGGTCTGTGGTTAAACCCACTGCCAGCGTAGTGTCGAGTCTTTAGAGTCCCACACAGAAAGCTATTCGCCTTTAGGCAAAAGAGTAGAGGTCGCATGGTTTTGCGACAGGTCGCATGGTTTTGCGACAGGGTTCGGTCACATCCGTGCACTTATGCACGTACAGTGTCCGGACAGTTTACACTAGCGGGCTTTGGTTTAAGCCAGATCCTAGTGTACGTATTGGGATTGGATTTATCCAGTTTGTATTCGTGTTCCTCGGAACGCGGATGCGGGTGTGTATGCACAGTTGACGGAGAGACAGAGGCAGAGGATTCTCATTAGGGTTGTTGACCGTTGACCGTTGACTATTGACTTTTTGCTCAACCCTAATGAGAATATGATATGTGATTAACAATTATATTAATTAGGTATTATGGTGACATGGTTGTTGAGTTGTTGACTTTGTTGACTTGTTGACTTTTGTTGACTTGTTGACTTTTGTTGACTTTGTTGACCAGTTGACTAGGCTTGACTAGTTGACCATCATGATAACCATAGCTATCATTTCATGGCAAAGACTTTTGCTTGCTTGCTCTTTTGTGCAAAATGAGTGCATGAAATGATATGGCTTGCTTAAACCATCACATAATACTTGATTGATATGATGTGTTATGATTGTTTTGGATTATGAGAGCCAAATGAGAAAAGTCTTCTCTCATTCTTTCATGCTCATTCTCTCTCTTGTTCTTGAGCTCTCATCTTCCTCCTCTTGCTCTCCCTCTCTTGACTCTATGGTTCACTTGTCTCATGAGTTGAGAACCAAGAACCATAAATAAAATCCCATACAAACTCTTCTCTACTCACTCTAGTTCACAAGGTTTAGCAAACCGAGTGAACTAGTTTCTTCAAAGTTCGAAGAAGGAGCCAAAGGTTGAAGCTTTCAGGTGGATCTATCTTCGGCGCAAGGAGACGACGGGGAGAAGCCGATTCGGACGACCATCGAAGCTTGAAGACGAAGGAGTTCGAGAAAAAGAAAGGTATAACCCCCTAACCGAGTAGTTAGCAACTCGTAGTTAGGTTGTTAGTTAGATGTTTAACAAAGATCCGGGTTTTAAGTCCATGTTACCACCTTTAAGAAAATCGTTTTTTATCTAATTCCGCATGCCCGAAAGTACCGGGAGAGGTAGCATGGACTTACAGTGGTATCAGAGCCTAGTTAAACTCTATCTAACATGTTAGCAAAGTAGCTAGAAGATCGATCAAAGAAAAAGTCGCAAAACGAACCCCGTTTTTAAACTTTCTGTCGATTTTAAAAGTGCTGGAAAACTTTTTTGAAATACACCAAAAATCGACTCAGGGTTTTCTGAAGAAACTGCAAAAATTTGGTCCCCTAACTCGATCAAAGCGCCGCGGTTCCGCGGCGGGAGCAAGCTCCCGCCGCGGAACCGCGGCCGAGTTGACTCGGTCATGGGTTTTCTTCTTTGCAGTTTGCTCATAGGGGTATTTTGGGAATTTTGGAATATGTCTTTTTAGGCCAGATTTTCCAGAACGAAAATTTTGTGTTTGGGGCCTAAAAATCCGTATTTTTGATCGAACTTCTAAAAGACTTTAGCTAACGGGTTTTTTCTGTGATGTGATATTTGTATTGAACGTCTGCTAATCGCTATATGTCGATTAGTGGGGGTTATACAAATCTGTGATCTCTAATGTTGCTGGAATGTGTATATGAATTCATTGGATTGTCGCGGGTGAATAGCCGGGGGTTGTGAGACGAGATTTTTCTTTTCTTTCAATTCATGTAAATTTGTAAATTGATGTAATAATTATTTGTATGGCCGCACAACCGGGTCGGGGTTGTAGCCGTCATTGTATAATTTCTTTTTACTGTTTTTGCTCTTAGGATAGACCCATGGAGGGGGTGCACAAACTACCGGGTATGCCGAAGTGCCGAGTGGCCTACTCACGGGGATGAGGGAGGTTGCTTCGCTTTGGGTACTTGGCGGGTAGTTTGCCGCACCCGTAGGGGTCTTGGGTGGGGTTTTGGCTATTCACCGCGACCGTGTAATCTGCTTTTCGTTACAGGCTCGTACGAATTGCAGGTTCCTAGTATATCCAATGTGTTCATCTGTGATCTGAAATGTCTATCATTGCAATATATCTATATATGATATTATTTAGGCGTTGCTTATGTTTTACAGCCGCACTAGCCCAGCCCCCGCTCTGTCGTTAGTTAAGTAACCTAACGGGTAATGACGGGGCCCCGTGGCGAATGCGAATGGTATAAGCGTACGTCATATTTTGGTTTTTTTCTGCAATGGTAGGATTAAATGATGGGACGCATTAAAAGAACTAATGCAACAATATCACGCATTAAAAGAACTAATTCAAGAAAATAAACCAAGTAAAAGTCGTTGGAACACTTTCGAAAAACCACTCGGTTCTTTTCAAAACAAACTTTTAAATGCGGAGTTTGAGCCACTCCTTTTAAAAGCTATCTCGTTCCATCGACCATATCAAGTTCACTACGTTCACGGTTTCGCCAAAACCATCCGTAGCCCTCCATCATTTCAGTTAAATATTCGGTAGTATTCAAGCTATGTATTTTGACCTCACGCCAAGGCATAGTGATTGGTAGCTGCCGGATATTTATCTGTTGCATAGATAGAATGCGTTGGTTTGGGACAGCCGTACTACCATTTTGGCCTACGTCAAGGGTAGGTACGGGTGGATTCAAATTAACCTGGATAATGATGGGAAGAACTTGACATGTGACTTATGACATTTTGACCTCACGCCAAGGTCATAAGAGCATGGGGCAAAAATCCACATCGGGAGTTTCAAAAGAACTGAAACTTGCTAGTGTTGCATACCATTTGGAGTGTGATGATTCTGGTAGGATTCCTTCAGTTTCGTCACGCGATGATATTTGGATCCCGATCCTACTGTGAGTATATGCTACTCCTCGGGAAATTTCTCACTTAACGATCAATGCTACAAACCTAGTAGGTGTCTAGAAAGGTGTTAGCGGGGCTACGCCCCCAGGGAAAAGAGGTTCTTAAATTAAGGAACTTCGCGAAAGCGTTGGAAAACCTCCCTCGAAGTACCGACACCAGCCTGGCCGAACGGTTAAGCAAGTATTGTACGGTGAGATTGATCCTGACTAATTCTTCCTTTTTGGTTTGAGGAGGGATTCGAGAAACAGTGGGAGCCATCCTGTTTAGACAAACTAAAACCACTCTAAACTTGGAAGAGCATCATGCTAAGTGTTTCTTCTTCTCTCTCCTAATTGCAGCGACCAATCGAAATGACTGGACATAAGTTACTTCTAGATAAAAACATACTGACAGGGCCAAACTACAAAGATTGGCTCAGGAATGTCAAAATGGCAATCACTTACGACAAGCTGGGGTATCTTCTTACCACCAAAGCTCCCCCTGTCCCAAGTCCCACCTCCAGCGTCGCGGATAAGGAAATCCGTAAGACTTGGGAGATTGATAGCGCGAAGGCCAAGTGCCTCGTACTTGCCTCGATGGACAACGAACATCAGAGGAGGCACGAGAATATGGACCTTGAATCCATATTTCTCCATACAAAAGAACTGTATGGAGAGCAATCTCCTATCGCAAGATACGAAGTGTCGAAAAAGTTATTTTCGGCAAGGTTGGCCATCAGATCATCGGTAGCAGAACACGTGCTTAAGATGATTGGCTTCATTGAGGAGCTCGCGGAACTTGGAACCACGTTAGAGAACGAGCTCTATACGGACTTGATTCTCCAGTCCCTTCCTTCCACTTACGCCCAGTTCATACTGAACTTCAACTTACAAGAAAAAGAAGTTGAACTTTCAGAGCTCCTCAACATGCTGAGGAGCGCAGAGGGCACCCTACAGAAAGGTAGGGAAACATCCACTTTGTTTGTAGGAGGATCATCTTCTTCTAGGTCCAAGGCGAAAGCCAAGGGAAAGAAGAAGAAAGCCCCCGCCAAACCAAGAGGCGGTGTTAGTAAAGTGGATACAAAGGGACAAGCTAAAGCAACAAAGATAGCGGGGAAGCTTGTGGATAAGGAAGAATGCTTCTATTGTCATAAGAAAGGTCACTGGAAGAATGATTGCAGGGCTTGGAAAGCCAGGACACAGGAATTGAAGCAGGTTGCAGCTTCAGCTTCAGGTGTGTATGTTATTGAAAACTGTCTTTCAATAAACTCTACTTCCTGGGTATTGGATACCGGATCAGGATCTCATATCTGTAATTCTTTGCAGGCGTTGAGAAACCGTAGTGTTTTGAAAGCAGGTGACATGACCCTCAGAGTTGCGAACGGAGCTAGCATGGATGCTAAGGCCGTGGGGGACTATCACCTGGGAATGTCAGATGAACATGTTTTGGTTTTGCATAATTGCTTTTTTGTACCCAACGCAACATGTAATATCATTTCTGTATCTTTAGTTTCTAAAGAAGGTTATGAATTTGCGTTTGTAAGTAATGTTGTAAACATTCACCTTAATCAAGTTTTGATTGGGTCAGGTACATTGAGCAATGGTATATACGTATTAAACCAACCATAGATTTTCAATGTCCAGAATACACACAAAAGAAAGTCTCCGGAAATAAATCAGACTTTCTTATGGAATTGTAGACTGGGTCACATCAATGAGAGAAGGTTGAAGAAGTTACATACAGAAGGATATTTGAATCCGTTCGAATATCAATCGTATGCCACTTGTCAATCCTGTCTCAAAGGAAAGATGACAAAGACTCCGTTTACTGGACACGGAGTAAGGGCGAGCGAGCTCTTGGGACTCGTACACAGCGATGTGTGCGGTCCAATGTCTACACATGCGTGAAGCGGTTATTCTTACTTCATTACTTTTACGGATGACTTTTCAAGGTACGGTTATGTCTTCTTGATGAAACATAAGTTCGAAGCCTTTGGAAAGTTCCTAGAATTTAAGAATGAAGTAGAAAAACAAACCGGCAAAAGTATTAAGATTCTAAGATCGGATCGAGGTGGAGAATACTTGAGTGCCGAGTTCCTGGACTATTTAAAAGAGAACAGAATTCTCTCTCAGCTTACTCCTCCATACACTCCGCAACATAACGGTGTATCGGAGAGACGGAACCGAACCCTATTGGATATGGTTCGGTCCATGATGAGTAACACTGAGTTACCGCGATCATTCTGGGGGTATGCGCTAGAATCAGCTGCATACCTTTTGAACCGAGTTCCGACTAAGACTGTGCCTACCACACCATATGAAATGTGGAGTGGGAAGAAACCCTATCTTCAATATCTGAAGATCTGGGGATGTCCGGTTTTTGTCAAAAAGCAGCATGCAGACAAGCTCGAGGCACGCTCAGTACTTTGCAAGTTTGTGGGATACCCAAAGAACACCAGGGGGTATCTTTTCTACCACGCAGAGGAACAAAAAGTCCTTGTTTCTCGTAATGCCCACTTTCTAGAACACCAGTTCTTGGAAAGGGAAATTAGTGGGAGCGCAGTAGAACTGGAAGAAATTCCAGAACCACAGACTATTACTGAAAGCTTAGTGGAACCAGAGGGTTCAAAAGAACAGGACATTCCTACGCCGCTCCGCAGGAGTAGTAGGTAGTCTCATCCGCCCGAGAGATACTACGGTTTTCTCATAGACGGGGATAGAGAGGATTGCATCATAGATTATGATGAGCCTATTAGCTTCCAGCAGACCGTTCAGAGCGTTGACTCAGTAAAATGGCTGGATGCAATGCGGACCGAAATGGAGTCCATGTACACCAACAAAGTATGGACGTTTGACATTGCTCCAGACAGGGTAAAACCCGTAGGATGCAAGTGGATCTTCAAAAGGAAGATTGGTGTAGATGGACAGGTTGAGACCTATAAAGCTAGACTTGTTGCAAAGGGTTTCCGTCAAAGACCTGGCTTGGACTATGACGAAACCTTTTCTCCAGTGGCTATGCTGAAATCCATTCGGATCCTTCTTGCCATTGCTGCCTTCCACGATTATGAGATTTGGCAGATGGACGTAAAGACCGCTTTTCTAAATGGAAATTTAAAGGAGTGTGTCTATATGGACAAACCAGAGGGTTTCATTCAGAGTGGGAGCAGCGGAAAGGTGTGCAAGTTGCTTAAGTCCATCTATGGACTAAAGCAGGCATCGCGGAGTTGGAACATCTGTTTTGATGAGACGGTCAAGGAATTTGGCTTTATCAAAAATCCATATGAACCATGCATCTATAGTAGATTTGTAGCGAGAATTGTAGTATTCCTCGTTTTATACGTGGATGACATTCTCTTAATAGGAAATGACATTCCTATGCTACAATCTGTCAAGGGGTTCTTGTCACACAGGTTCTCCATGAAAGACCTGGGTGATGCCTCATACATCCTGGGGATCCGGATCCATCGTGATAGATCCAAGAGGATATTAGGACTTTCACAGTCCATGTACATCGACACCATACTGAAAAGATTCAGTATGGAAGATTCCAAGCGCGGTAACCTACCGGCTTGTCACGGGATCACCCTCTCTAAAGAGATGTCTTCCAAGACTGATTTGGAGAGGGATCGCATGTCTATTATACCCTACGCTTCTGCGGTAGGCTCTATAATGTATGCGATGTTGTGTACCAGACCGGATGTAGCTTACGCACTGAGTGTGGTAAGCCGGTATCAGTCAAACCCTGGGGAGAAACACTGGATAGCGGTAAAGAACATTCTTAAGTACCTGAGAAGGACTAAGGAGATGTTCTTGGTGTATGGCGGAAAAGACCTCCAGATCGAGGCCTTTGCTGACTCCAGCTTCCAGAGTGACAAGGATGATTCCAAGTCCATGTCGGGTTTTGTCTTTACCCTCAATAGAGGGGCGGTGTGTTGGAAGAGTTCCAAACAGGAAACCGTTGCAGACTCGACGATGGAAGCGGAATACATCGCTGCATCTGATGCCACAAAAGAAGCTGTCTGGATGAGGAAGTTCTTGAAAGAACTTCAGGTGGTTCCGTCCATTGTTGATCCAATACCTCTGTATTGCGACAACAACGGGGCTATAGCTTTAGCGAAGGAACCCAGGTCCCATCAGAGATCCAGACACATCTTGAGGTGGTATCACCTGATCAGGGAGATCGTGGATCGCCATGAGATCGAGGTTCGGAGAGTCGCTTCAGAAGATAACACTGCAGATCCATTCACCAAGGCCTTGCCTCAGACTCAGTTCGAGCGGCTGATCGAGATGATAGGTCTTCGATACGCCAGTACATGTCCTTAGTGCAAGTGGGAGATTGTTAGTGTATATGCCCTAGAGGCCATTACTGTATCATACTAGTTTGTATATTACTTAATGGAAGCTTGGGATATTCACCTTGTATAAACAATCTTGCTCAATATAGTAGTATGCTACTTGGTTTGTTTCTACTTCAATGTGTACATGTGTTTATTTTAGTATATCACCTATACACATTAGTGGAGCCCTTAGGATCTTTGCTTGATTACCAGCGTTGTGATGGCAGTCACACTAGTGGGGGCTGGGTAATCTATAAGCACATCCTTATACAGGTCCCTAGTCACAGGACTATCGAGACAGGGCATCGATACTCCGGAGTAGACTAGCGTATGCGCTTCTAATCCCAGTGTGGGAGATGGTCTGTCCCACAGCCATCAGTACGTCGTACTGGAGATAGTATACGGGTGCTCGTTAGGTTACGAGTACACTGGACAGGACTCGTCGGGAACTGACCGGTTGGTATTATACCTATCGTCAGTTATCAGTTCCCAGCTGACATGAGTACAGCTTAGTTCGCTGACTTGACACTGTCACTTCGCCTCGAGTGTGTTCCCACTGTACTTTGATTACTACCCTACCACGGCTCAAAGGAGTCGTGCAAACAGGTGGTAGTTGGGTGCAGTCCCGAAGCACTTGGAGGCAGTGACGGTTAGACAGGATTCGTCTCTCCCGATATTGGGGGTTGACATCGCGCTGTGTCTAAGAGAGCCATTACACGAGTAGTCCCTGGCCAGGGCAAACGAGATATACTGGTAGGCTTCCAGTGTTATCTCAGGATGTTTTGGGTTTCACTCCGACACGACTTGTACCGCTATTAGGGGACTGACGTTTACCGCCCCTCTAGGCCCGCCATGCGATGTATCAGACGAACAGACCGGACTGTACGGAGATTGTCACATTCAGGCTCAGTAGGAGTTCAGATGGGTTTCACCTCGTCAGTCTTCTTGTCGGCTTCTACCTGGGGACCGTTACGCACAGCTAGTGCCGCTTGCGGTCTGTGGTTAAACCCACTGCCAGCGTAGTGTCGAGTCTTTAGAGTCCCACACAGAAAGCTATTCGCCTTTAGGAAAAAGAGTAGAGGTCGCATGGTTTTGCGACAGGGTTCGGTCACATCCGTGCACTTATGCACGTACAGTGTCCGGACAGTTTACACTAGCGGGCTTTGGTTTAAGCCAGATCCTAGTGTACGTATTGGGATTGGATTTATCCAGTTTGTATTCGTGTTCATCGGAACGCGGATGCGGGTGTGTATGCACAGTTGACGGAGAGACAGAGGCAGAGGATTCTCATTAGGGTTGTTGACCGTTGATCGTTGACTATTGACTTTTTGCTCAACCCTAATGAGAATATGATATGTGATTAACAATTATATTAATTAGGTATTATGGTGACATGGTTGTTGAGTTGTTGACTTTGTTGACTTGTTGAATTTTGTTGACTTGTTGACTTTGTTGACCGGTTGACTAGGCTTGACTAGTTGACCATCTTGATAACCATAGCTATCATTTCATGGCAAAGACTTTTGCTTGCTTGCTCTTTTGTGCAAAATGAGTGCATGAAATGATATGGCTATGGTTGCTTAAACCATCACATAATACTTGATTGATATGATGTGTTATGATTGTTTTGGATTATGAGAGCCAAATGAGAAAAGTCTTCTTTCATTCTTTCATGCTCATTCTCTCTCTTGTTCTTGAGCTCTCATCTTCCTCCTCTTGCTCTCCCTCTCTTGACTCTATGGTTCACTTGTCTCATGAGTTGAGAACCAAGAACCATAGATAAAATCCCATACAAACTCTTCTCTACTCACTCTAGTTCACAAGGTTTAGCAAACCGAGTGAACTAGTTTCTTTAAAGTTCGAAGAAGGAGCCAAAGGTTGAAGCTTTCAGGTGGATCTATCTTCGGCGCAAGGAGACGACGGGGAGAAGCCGATTCGGACGACCATCGAAGCTTGAAGACGAAGGAGTTCGAGAAAAAGAAAGGTATAACCCCCTAACCGAGTAGTTAGCAACTCGTAGTTAGGTTGTTAGTTAGATGTTTAATAAAGATCCGGATTTTAAGTCCATGTTACCACCTCTAAGAAAATCGTTTTTTTATCTAATTCCGCATGCCCGAAAGTACCGGGAGAGGTAGCATGGACTTACAACTTGGTCAACCTTGTTTCGTTGATGTGACCCAGTCTACAATTCCGTAAGAAAGCATGATTTAATTCTGGAGTCTTTTTTCTATGTGTGTTCTGGACATTGAAAATTTGCAGTTGGTTTAATACGTATATACCGTTTTTTGTGTACCTGACCCAATCAGACCATGATTAAGGTGGATGTTTACGACATCGCTTACAAATATAAAATCATAACTTTCTTTAAATAACAAAGATACAGAAATGATATTACAAGTCAAATTAGCTACACAAAAACAGTTGTGCAAAACCAAAATATGTCCACTCGTCAATCCTAAGTGATATTCCCCTACGGACATAGCATCCACGCTCGCTTCGATAGCAACCCTGAGGGTCATATCATTGGTCTTCAGAACTCTATGGCTTCTCAGCGCCTGTAACGAATTACAGATATGAGATCCTGATCCGGTATCCAATACCCAGGAAGTAGAGTTGATTGACAGAAAGTTTTTAATTACAAACACACATGAAGTCAAAGCTACAACTTTCTTCGGGTCCGGGATCTTGGCCTTCTAAGCCGTGCAATCTTTCTTCCAATGGCCCTTTTTATGACAGTAGAAGCATTCTTCCTTTCCTACTTTCGGCCCCGCTACTCTTGCCTTGCCCTTTGCTTCCACCTTACTTGTAAGTCCGCGGCAGCGCCCCGGCCTTCTAACAGATGCCGATATGCGGAACAAAACTTTTACGACTGGCGCTATCGCGTACTTTATCCCGGATCGTCCATTAAAGCTAAACTAACAAATTGTAAAGAGGGTAGAATTGTTATACCGAATGATCTGAGTCCTTCGGTCTTCAACCATCATCCCACGCTATGTTGCAACTGATCCGAACTTGCTCGATCTCCGGTCTCGTCATCCAGGTGGCACCACGTCGACGGATCTTTAAACGAGCTCCCGCCTCTGAACCGAGGCAACTCGATCGTCAAGTTTGCCAAAAGAGATGACCAAGATGAAGTAGAGAATGGGTAGAATACTTTGTCTCGTTACGTCCAAGGTCACGGACGAACGGTTTTAGAAGTTTCCAATTGGAATCGGGTGAATGGAAATTGAACTAGGAAATTTCCATACACTTGTATCATAATCTTTTTGCCAATTAGAAATGATTCAAAAATCACACACCAACACAATGAGTGGCTGGCCAAATATATGAGAGGAGGGAGGTGAGGGTAGGAGCATCAAGTGGTGACCATAAGCTTTCAACCTTATCAAGTCATTAAAGAAAGAATGAATCATCAACTAGCATTAAAAGCAAACCTATCACAATTAACCTAGTCATGCTTTATCATTAATGAACTATTAATGACAAAGCCACCTCACTATCCTAGTCACCTCTTCTAGAAGTTTCCACACAAATCCCAAGAAAAGATAAATCCGCATTTAACCGAATGTCAAAATACGGCTGATAGAAAACTGGAAACTGGCAACTTCCAAAAATCATCCCGAAACGAATTTCAGGATAACCCCGTATCGGTATAAATATACCCGCATTTGTATTACGACCGAATACAAATGCAACTGAGACAAACATATTATATCTACACAATATAATACTGGGTTCCGGTTTAAACCAAAGCCTACCAGTATTATCTGCCCGAAAACTGACACGTGCGAAAATGCACGTGCATTTTCCGAACCTTGACATAAACCTATACAGCCTCTACAACGTTTCGCCCGAACTTGGAAATGTGTATGTGGGGGACTCTAATGACTCATCAACACACTGGCACTTGGTATAACCACTAGCACGTCAGAGGTACTTGCTGTACGTAACGATTTTCCTATGTATTGATTGGAAGGGAAGTTGACGAGCGAACTCATCTATAAACCCTACTGAGCCTGACAGCGACAATATCTGTACAGTCCGGAACATTCGTCTATGAGTATCGCATATTAGGCCTAGGGGGCCGGTAAACGTCAGACCCCCAATAGCTGCATACGTCGTGTCAGAGAGCAGCCCAGAACACCCTGAGATACTACTGGTATACCTACCAGTATATCTCGATTACCCTGGCCAGGGATTTTGTGTAATGGCTCTGCTAAACACAGCGCGATCTCACCCCCAATACCGGGAGAGATGAATCCCCGACGATCCGCTCACTTGCCTCCAATGTGGCTCGGGACTGTACCCAACTAAAACCTGTTTGCACAACTCTTTTGAGCGGGGTAGGGTAGTAATCTAAGCACAGTGGGAACTCACACGAGAAAAATGACGACCTCAGGTCGATGAACTAACCTGTACACATGTCACTAGGGAACTGCTATCTGACGATATGTATAATACCAACTAGCATGTTCCCGGCGAGTCCTGTCCGGTGTACTCATAATCCAATGAGGACTTGTATACATCTTAGGTGAGCCAACTGACACCAGTGGCTCGTGAGACCGGCCACCGCCCCTCGTCGGGGTCTCGATTGTATACACTAGTCTACTCTGGAGTATCGATGCCCTGTCTCGAAACTCCTTCGACTAGGGACTCTTTAAGGATGTGCTTATAGACCCCAGCTCCCACATATATGATCGCCATCATACTGCTGGTAGTCAAGCAAGAATCCTATGGGCTCTATCATGATGATAAAGACAAACCAGATAGCATACTATCATCTCGAGTAAGACTGTTTTATCGGTATAGGTCCTCCCTCAATCATTGCAATCACGTACCTGCGATCCAATAATTGACTTAGAGGGCACTATATCCAACAATCTCCCACTTGCACTTAAGGATAATTATTGCGATGTCGAGTACTCACAGCTCGTGTGATACCGAGCATCCAACTCCTCTACTAATCAGTTTCACAAAGCTAGTTTGTAAAATTCTTGTGTTCGAGAAATAACCTCAGTGAGTGGATCCGCTTTGGTGTTTCTTTTTGTATCTCTCTATATCTCAAGTTCGCGGAGAAAACCATCTCCCGAATCGAGTAATACCTGTCTTAGAATATGTCTGGATATCTGATGGGACCTAGTTCATAAATGAACTCCAAATCCAAACTTCTTAGACTGTATCTATCACTAAAAATAATCAGTGTCCAGCACCATGCCTCCCACAGTATCCTCTTGGACCACCTGTTCATAATACTGTCCCTTGTCAGAGGGAAAACTATAACTCTGACAATCACTCTGTCATCCATGTCACTTGTGAAACCTGGAATAATAACTATCTCCCGAAGGAGGCTGCTGTCATCAAATCCGTAGAACATTTACTTATGTTCTATAACTGCTTCCTGATATTTCTCCAGGATTGGATTAATATAAACTTATCGCATGTAGTGCAATAACAACATCTGGTGTGGTGCTTGACATCTCACGATTGACTCGATTGCCTAAGCAAGTGATCTGCCAATCATGCACGTCCCTCTCCCCTTTAGTCTGTAAGACACCTTCAGAGAGGGTGACTCCATCACCTGCAGATTCACCACCATGTAAGGAGTCATCTATTCTAAAATAATATTAGAATATTGTCAAAGTACCCACATTGGGAAACTACCCAAATCTAGATCTAAAACCACAGATTTAGTAACCAGAATGTCAGATATTATATCCATATCCTTAGTGGAGAAATAACTGTGTGACGACCACGGTACAACCGATCGTAGTATAGGAATTTTACTTCCTACTCTGTGTATGTCATCCAAATACCAGGACATCACACCCTACTACCTTCTTAACAGATCCATCCCCTATTCTGATGAAGTCAAACCCATGACTGTCACATCAAAAATAGATGATCTATCTCCGCTATTTCTGCTCAAGTCTATAAATAGACACCAGCTACTTGCCCACTATGCTTCCGATGCTCCCACTGACTACAACAACCCTCTGGCAGAATAATATATACGTGTACTTCTAAAACTAGTTTAGAACGACGCTATACATTTCCTCCTGCCAGGTCTCATAGTCTGGAACAACAGTAGTGTCAAGTCTGGGTAAACAAGAACCTCCCTGTCACCGTCCTTGAGGCTACCGGAGTACCTCTCGGGTGTCTGAGGTTACCCTCCATATCTGCAGAGTGGCTATTAGAATGTCTAACCTGATTGAATATATAGGTCCTATTAAAACTTTCCGTAATCGTTTGCGGTTCTGGAATCACTTCCAGTTCTACCATGCTCCCACTTGTTTTTCTGGAAAAATCTATTTTAATAAAACTGTGGCGAGTCAAGAACAATATCACTATTGATCTTCTAGATGGTAGAAAATCAACCCTCGTCGAAGTTAGGGTCAACCCACAAACTGCCATTACAGAAACGTGCCTTGAGTTATCCAGTGTTTGGTTTTGAGCATAAGCTGGACAACTCCCCTTATCTTAACATCGTTAAGATATGAAGCATTCTATATCCAATATAGAAAATATGGCACTTATTTAATTGGAACCAGATTCAAATTATGCAGCTGTCTCCAATGCATATCATCTTTATGGAGAGAGGCTAATCAGCATTACTCAACTTTAGGAATCCATCCAATTATGAGTAGCCTGAAAGAGAAACAAGTTTCTCAAAAACCATTACTATCAACTGAATACCTATCAAAAGTATCTACATCTTCGATTTCTTTGAAGAATCCCGATACTTGCGATACATGGTTCTCTACTTTATTCTTATACCCACAACTTCTCAAAACTTAGACATTATATTTCTACGAGACGCTTGTCTAAAAACTAGAGAAGTCACAAGTAAACAGAATATAGTACGAGGACCTACCCCTTTGTCCTGACGGACACTGGACAACATACAATACTTTGTATAAGTCCGCTGAGTTTAATAACTCAAAACCTGTGCATCGTAGGTTGAAAATTGTATCCAGGTGATTTCCTTAAATATCACTAATTACAACGAATTCCGATATAATGAGGATGATCATCTAATTCCCAATAACTTACTCCCACTCAATATCTGTAAAACCATACAGATGTGAGAATCATACCTGGTAAATACATACCCTGGAGTAAGTATCCAATCGGGAAATTGGTTTTCTATTAACAATGCACAGTGAATATGAAACATAAATATGTTTCGTAGGGGTATTCTGGTATTCCTAGTAATGTCTCTTCCATAATCCAAATCATAACTTTAACCGTATATTTCCCTGCCATCTTTCCAATTCCCTTTATTTGTCTTTTAGTCGTTACCTTCTGTACACCATCATTAGGCTAAACGGTTTTCTTTCTTCCCTACCGTTCGGCACCAGCCTATGGTTTGGAAGAAGAATATCCAGTAAGCATAATAGATGTACCATCCTAATCCTAGGAGTACTCGCAACTTGAGAGAAGGTGGCGATAAAAGACAACTAAATAATACCTTATTCCTATTTCTCCTGAACCAGAATCCATCCTCGAAAAAATATTCTTCGAGTTCGTATATAATCATACGATGGATTTATCCAATGGAATTGGATGTTCGTAGTGATACGGGTTGTTCTGGAGAAATCAAAGGTGAAGTAGAGTGGCGATGAAATACGTGGTTTGGTCGTGAATGTTAGTAGTCGCAATTTACTTTGCCCTCTTTCTAATTCCTTTATTTGTCTATACATATTACCTTCTGCACACCCTACTTAGGCTAATTGGTTTTCTTCATTCCCTACCTTTCGGCACCAGCCTATGGTTTAGAATAAGACTATCCAATAAGCGTAATAAGTGTACTCTCCTAAACCAAGGAGCCCTCGCAACCTGAGAGAAGGTGATAATAAAAGACAATTGAATAAACCAATTCAATTTCTCCTGAACCTGGACCCATCCTCTAAGAAATCCCTTCGAGTTCGTATATAACCATACGATAGATCTATCCAATGGAAGTGGATGTCCGTAGTAATACGGGGTGTTCTGAGAAATACAAAGGGTAAAAGAAGGAGCGGCAATGACTTATGCAATTTTAGACAATCCAAAAAGCTAGTATATTAAGAAGATTCGGTCAACTTTGGTCACTGAGTTATAGTCTAGGGTCGGTCAAAAGTCGCTGCCATAAGAGAGAGAGAAAAGAAACACTCTGCGTGCATTCTAGTCTAAATCAGAATGGTTATCACTTTATCTAATTAGGAAACCTCCCACTGTTTTCTCAAATTCTCCTCCAAACCTGAAAGAAGAATTAGTCGGGGTCACCCGAAGAGTAAACCAACTCATCAGTGAGAATCGGGATCCAACTATCATCGCATGATAACTTGATGGAAGCCACTCAAGTTAACACACTCCAGAAGGTATGCGCAAGTCTGGCAAGTTTCTTGTATGTTTAAAACTCCCGATGTAAGTTTTATCCCATGCTCTTATGACCTTGACGTAGGCCAACAAATCATAAGCAACATGTCAAGTTCTATCCGTCGTTGTCCTGATCAACTTAAGTCATCGTATAAGCCCTTGACGTAGGCCAACAAGGTGTACGTCTGACTTAAACTAATGCATCTATCTATGCAACAAATGAATACCCAGCAGCTACCAAACACTATGTCTTGACGTAGGCCAACAAACATAGCTTGAATACTACTGACCATCCATAAGAAACGACGGAGGATTACGGCTGGTTTTTGGCGAAAAACCTTTAGCGAAATGAACTTGATCTCGTTGAAGGAACCTGATAGCTTTATAAAAATATATAGTAGCGAAAAACTTTTGTCAAAGAAGTCACTCCCGGTGAAGGGATCTCGGCTCTTTCCTCATGGAATGAGGTGCAGGATATTCCAACTGAATACCGCTATGCATAACAAAAGGAAACGTCTTTGTAATAATTTTAAAATTTATTCCAACAACATCAAATATAGGTTTGTTTTATCTTTGCATTGATAAGAATCAATGCAGTCCCATCAATCAATTACACCAGAAAAGAACGAAAATAAAATGTACGTATATGCCATCCGCATTCGTCACTGGGTCCCGTCATCACTCGTTAGGTTACTTAACTAACGACAGAGCGGGGACTGGACTAGCGCGGGTGTAAAACATATACAACATCTAATATACAGTAATCGCTCCAGGCGTGATAATATGCAACATTACAGAAAAGTAATAAGCATCACAGAACAATACAGATAATCTGGGATCCCCGAGTTTCACAGAGCCGCTACTGAAACCCGACGTTCCCCTGGTCGTGTGGATAGCCTGTGCAATGAAACCTAGACCCCTACGGGTGTGGCAAGTTACCCGCCAAAACCTGAAGCGAGGTAGTCCCCACAACATAGTGAATGGAATACCCAGCACTTCACGGAATCCGGTAAAATGAGCACCCCTTCTTGGGTCAACCTGTGCCCTCTACGAGTGCGGAGAATAGTCTGCCAATTCTAGAGTGAGGTCCCTTTGCCTCTCAATGCCATGAGATACGGACCCGTTGCCTTCCAGAACCCGGCTATTCGTGCACTCCTTCACGGGATAAACCTAGTACAGAAATAAAAATAGTACAACAGGTACATCGACCGCAATCTGGTCGTGCCCCAAAAGAATATTATACAAACAGGCAGTGACGGCAGTCCACATGTTGGACGCTCGCCCCACAATATCAAATGTACAAATAAATTCACACAGCTCTATCATTGCACCCTGCTATCCACCACGATGAATCCGCAACATTACAGCACAACACAGAACATCAACGCGAATGTCACGTTCGCAAACCCGTCTGAAAGAACTATAGCAATCAGACGTGGTTTACCGATCAAATGACATTCCTGGTCGGAGATATAATGAAAGTACTGAAAACTAACAAGTTTAAAATTTCGATCGACTAAATTTCCCGAAGTGGGCCCCATAAGAATCTGGTGTACAGTAATAAAATATGGGCCCAAAATAACAGTACCAGAAACCACATTTCCCTGTGAAGAATCCCCTGGAACAATTTGGTGCACCAATCCCACTAAACCGCCGCGGAAGCACGGTCAAACCCTAGGTTTGACCGCGGTTCCACGGTGATTTAATGGGATCACGTGCCCAAATTTGCACAGTTTGCTTCAAAAACCCAGCTTGTTTTTCTGAAATGCTCAAAATGAATTTTAGAACAGATTTAAAATCGACAGAAACTGTGGGTACAGAAAAATATAGTTTTGAAAATTCCGTTCGATCGATCTTTTAAACGCGTTAGCACAAGTTAGTATAGCTTAATGGTGAGGCTCTGATACCACTGTAAGTCCGCGGCAGTGCCCCGGCCGTCTAAGAGACGCCGATATGCGGAACAAAACTTTTACGACTGGCGCTATCGCGTACTTTATCCCGGATCGTCCATTAAAGCTAAACTAACAAATTGTAAAGAGGGTAGAATTGTTATACCGAATGATTCGAGTCCTTCCGTTTTCAACCATCATCCCACGCTATGTTGCAACTGATCCGAACTTGCTCGATCTCCGGTCTCGTCGTCCAGGTGGCACCACGTCGACGGATCTTTAAACGAGCTCCCGCCTCTGAACCGAGGCAACTCGATCGTCAAGTTTGCCAAAAGAGATGACCAAGATGAAGTAGAGAATGGGTAGAATACTTTGTCTCATTACGTCCAAGGTCACGGACGAACGGTTTTAGAAGTTGCCAATTGGAATCAGGTGAATGGAAATTGAACTAGGAAATTTCCATACACTTGTATCATAATCTTTTTGCCAATTTGAAATGATTCAAAAATCACACACCCACACAATGAGTGGCCGGCCAAATATATGAGAGGAGGGAGGTGAGGGTAGGAGCATCAAGTGGTGACCATAAGCTTTCAACCTTATCAAGTCATTAAAGAAAGAATGAATCATCAACTAGCATTAAAAGCAAACCTATCACAATTAACCTAGTCATGCTTTATCATTAATGAACCATTAATGACAAAGCCACCTCACTATCCTAGTCACCTCTTCTAGAAGTTTCCACACAAATCCCAAGAAAAGATAAATCCGCATTTAACCGAATGTCAAAATACGGCTGATAGAAAACTGGAAACTGGCAACTTCCAAAAATCATCCCGAAACGAATTTCAGGATAACCCCGTATCGGTATAAATATACCCGCATTTGTATTACGACCGAATACAAATGCAACTGAGACAAAGATATTATATCTACACAATATAATACTGGGTTCCGGCTTAAACCAAAGCCTACCAGTATTATCTGCTCGAAAACTGACACGTGCGAAAATGCACGTGCATTTTCCGAACCTTGCCATAAACCCATACGGCCTCTACAACGTTTCGCCCGAACTTGGGAAAGTCTATGTGGGGGACTCTAATGACTCATCAACACACTGGCACTGGGTATAATCACTAGCACGTCAGAGGTACTAGCTGTACGTAACGTTTTGTCTATGTATTGATTGGAAGGGAAGCTGACGAGCGAACTCATCTATATACTGAAAGGTTCCTAGGCACCCTATAGAGGTCTCACAAGGCATCGAACATGCCAATTTCAAAAAAATGGTGCCGGGAAACCCTAGACTACGGATCGTTGCTAGAAATCTAGGCGAAAAGTAAACTAGTTAACACTTAACTACTTGGATATGGAAATTACAACCTTTGTAGATACGGATATCCACCTCCACGGCTCCGCAACGAAGTCTCCTCGCTGTCCATGTCGAACCCCGGGCTCTAGCGTCGGCTTCATCGGAGAATAAACGGGCTTGGTCGTCGACGACGATGCCGAAGATGATCTACGTCGAGGCATCGCTAGATCAAGCTCACACTTCACAAAGTGATGAAACTTGTGAAGGAAACACACTCTACTACTTGACAAGAGGTAGAGGATGAAGAAATAGGAGGTGGGTTCTTTTTAGAATTGGATTTCTCACTCTCAAGCTCAAGTTGCCATTGATGGCCTTAAGGTTTCAAACTTGAAGATGAAGAAGAAGATGAGCTAGAAATATGATAAGCCTTTTTAAAATAAAAAGAAAAAGGAATACTTATCATAATTCTTACTAGGGTTAAGTGTAGAGAATAGACCATGGTTAATGGATGGGTTAGGGTTAAGCATGATGACAAGAAAGGTTAAGAAGTCAAAGCTTCATGAAGCTTCAACTAAAAGACAAAGAAAGCCACCATTCTTTTTTAAATCATTTCCAAATAAATAAATGAACAAATAAATAAATGAATATGCAAAACCCTAATCAACACTTAACCATGGTTTTAATTCTTTACACTTTACTAAATAATCAAGTATCATCAAACATGATACAAGTATGTGCACGAAAATATATCACATATACAACTTGCACATCAAGTGAGAAAATCCATATAAAGTGAACCAATACTAGTTAATGCAAAGTAATATATCAAATATATAATTATACATTAAATCATTAAATCAACATTTGATTCAATGATCCGGTCATGTCGCACATCACCGACTAGTATTCGATGTATCGATTTATCGAATCAATGATTCGATAACTAGGTCATATCGAATATAACCAATCGAAACATTTATCGCGAGAATGAAATGCGGTATCACATACACGCATTATTCTCGGTCCTGCACATATCTCATATGCGCTCCTATTTCGTTTCGCTTGAGCCAGGAAACCTCTGTGTAGGACTCTAAAGACTCGTCAATACGCCGGTAGCAGATGATGATCATATCAAGCATCCACAAGCCGCAAGCGGTCTGCTAAACGTAACGGCCACCCGGGTATTGAGCGATCAGAAGATCGACGAGCTAGCCCGCTCACACTCCTGCGAATCCGACCAGTAACACTTACCATACAGTCCGGTCTCTTCGTCTGATATGTCGCATATCAAGTCTAGGGGTGGTATACGTCAGACCCCAATAAACGATAAGTCATGCCGATGTGAGGCTCATAACGGGTCGAGAAACTACTGGTAACACTTACCAGCAAATCTCTGATCAGCCCTGGCCAGGGACTTCCCTGTTACGGCCAATCGAGCACAGCGCAACATCAACCCCCAATACCGGGAGAGACGAAACCCCTCCTATCGTTCATTGCCTCCATGTGACTCGGGACTGTACCCAAAGACCACCGTTTTGCACGCCCTCATGGACGTGGTAAGGTGGAGATCAAAGCACAGTGGGAATCACACAAGACTCTATGACGATCTCGGGTCTACAGACTAACCTGTACAAGTGTCACCTGAGAACTGCCATCTGACGTGAGGTATAATACCATCTGGGAGTTCTCGGCGAGTCCGTCCAGTGTACCCAGTCTCCACTGAGCACCCGTATACCATCTATGATGTCAAACACCAATGGATATGGGATCATCCATCGCCCATCACATGGGTCGAGAAGCGTATACGCTAGTCTACTCTGGTATATCGATGCCCCGTCTCGATACACCCACGACTAGGGACCTTGAAGGATATACTTATGGACTACCATGTCCCCACTAGTATGATCTGCATCATAGTCCAGGTAGTCAAGTACACATCCTAAGGGCTTTACCAACATGTAACTATAAGACAGTATAAAGAGACTAGTGTACATGTTAAGATAAAGAGTAACCAGATAGCATACTATCATATCGAGCAAGAAAGTCATCTCTATATATGTCCAAGCATCCAATATAATATACAACATCTGTACAATACTGGCCTCTAGGGCATACATACAACTAACAATCTCCCGCTTGCACTAGGGCCAGCTGCTGTAGTATCGCATACCGAGCATCCCAAAGAGTCTCTCAAACTGTGTCTGGGGAATGGCCTTCCTGAGTGGATCCGCCGTGTTGTTCTTCGTGTCAACTCTCCTGACCTCGATCTCCCGGCGATCAACTATCTCCCGGATCAGGTGATACCGCCTCAGAATATGCCTGGATCGCTGATGGGACCTGGGTTCCTTGGCCAAAGCCACCGCTCCATTGTTATCGCAATACAAAGGTATTGGACGCTCAATGGATGGAACCACTCCAAGTTCAGTAATGAACTTCTTGATCCAGACAGCCTCTTTGGCAGCATCGTTGGCAGCGATGTATTCAGCCTCCATCGTCGAGTCTGCCACGGTTTCCTGCTTGGAACTCTTCCAGCTAACCGCCCCTCCGTAAAGGGTAAAGACAAATCCTGACTGCGACTTAGAGTCATCCTTATCACTCTGGAAGCTCGAATCGGTAAAGGACTCCACTTGGAGCTCTCCGTTACCATACACCAAGAACATATCTCTAGTCCTTCGTAAGTACTTGAGAATGCTCTTCACAGCTGTCCAGTGACTCTCTCCAGGATCAGCTTGATACCTGCTCACTATACTTAGTGAGTATGCTACATCGGGTCTGGTACATAGCATCGCATACATGATAGAGCCTACTGCCGAAGCATAGGGTATCCCTTGCATGCGAGCTCTCTCCAAATCAGTCTTGGGAGACATCTCTTTGGAGAGAGTGACTCCAGAGATCATGGGTAAGTTCCCACGCTTGGACTCTTCCATACTAAACCTCTTTAGTATGGTGTCAATGTACCTGGATTGGGACAATCCCAAAATCCGTTTGGATCTATCTCTATAGATCCTAATTCCTAATATGCAGGAGGCATCACCAAGATCTTTCATTGGGAATCTTTGTGATAAGAAGAGCTTGACCGATTGCAGCATAGGAATATCATTTCCTATCAAGAGTATGTCGTCCACGTACAATACGAGGAAGACAACCTTACTCTCTGCCACCTTCTTGTAGATACAAGGTTCATCTGGATTTTTGACGAAATCAAACTTTTTGATAACGACGTCAAAGCAGATGTTCCAACTCCGCGATGCTTGCTTTAATCCATAAATGGATTTAAGCAGCTTGCACACCTTCCCGCTGCTCCTACTGTCTACGAAGCCCTCTGGCTGAGTCATGTACACGCACTCTTCTAAATCACCATTTAGAAAGGCGGTCTTAACATCCATTTGCCAGATTTCGTAATCATGATAAGCAGCGATGGCAAGCATGATCCGGATGGATTTAATCATAGCCACTGGAGAAAAGGTCTCGTCATAGTCCACACCTGGTCTTTGACGAAAACCCTTTGCTACAAGTCTAGCTTTGAAAGTCCCCACTTTCCCATCTACACCAAGTTTCTTCTTGAAGATCCACTTGCTCCCAATGGGTTTTACCCCTTCAGGAGCAACGTCCAAAGTCCATACTTTGTTGGTGTACATGGATTCCATCTCGGACCGCATAGCATCCAGCCATTTCACTGAGTCCCCACTTGTGATGGCCTGCTCGAAGCTAGTTGGGTCATCATCCTCCATGATGCAATCCTCGCTCCCACCGTCCATGAGAAAACCGTAGTATCTCTCAGGTTGGCGAGGAACCCTACTAGATCGGCGGAGTGGCTGGGGTTCATCGGGAACTACGGAATCCTCTGGTTCCACCAGATCTTCTGTTGTAGCTTCTGCAGCTGGAACTTCTTCCAGTTCTACCTCATGACCACTAATCTCTTTTTCAAGAAATTCCTTTTCTAAAAAGGTGGCATGCTGAGAAACAAACACTCTTTGTTCCTCAGGGTGGTAGAAGATATACCCTTGAGAATTCTTGGGATATCCTACAAATTTGCATAGAACAGACCGTGCCTCGAGTTTGTCCGGATTTTGTCGTTTGACATAGGCTGGACAACCCCATATCTTAACATAGTTAAGACATGGTCTCTTCCCTTTCCATATCTCATATGGAGTGGTAGGCACAGATTTGGTGGGGACCATATTCAATAGATGTATGGTTGTCTCAAGCGCATACCCCCAGAAGGAAATAGGTAACTCAGCTGTGCTCATCATAGAGCGCACCATATCTAAAAAGGTGCGGTTCCTCCGTTCTGATACACCGTTGTGCTGTGGTGTATATGGAGGAGTCAGCTGAGAGAGAATCCCATTATCTTTTAGGAAGCCCAGGAATTCATTGCTCAAGTATTCACCTCCTCGATCAGATCGAAGGATTTTAATACTCTTTCCGGTTTGGTTTTCGACTTCTTGTTTATATTCTCTAAATTTCTCAAAAGCTTCAGACTTGTGTCTTATTAAGTACACATGTCCGTATCTTGAGAGATCGTCAGTGAATGTAATGAAGTACGAAGAAACATCCCTGGCATGTGTAGACATGGGACCACATACATCGCTATGTATTAGTCCCAAGAGTTCGGTAACTCTTTCTCCGTGTCCCGTAAATGGAGTTTTGGTCATCTTGCCTTTGAGACATGACTGGCAAGTGTCATAAGATGAAAATTCGAAAGGTTTCAAATATCCATCTTTATGCAACTTAACCAGTCGTGTCACATTGATGTGACCCAGTCTACAATGCCACAAGTAGGATTCGTTCAGTTCTGAACTCTTCCTCTTGTGTGTGTTTGTTATGCTCAGAACTGTTGATTGATTTAGAACATAAATGCCATTGCACAACGTGCCTGATCCAACCAACTTTTGGTTACGGAAAATGTTCATAACATTATCCTGTAATACAAAATTATATCCCTCTTTACTTAATAAAGAAACCGATATAATGTTGCATATCAGGTTTGGCATGTAATAGCATTCGTTCAGAACCAATGTATTACCAGTTGGTAATACAAGGTGATATTCCCCGACAGTCTTAGCTGCAACAATTGCACCATTTCCAACTCTAATGTCTTTAGCACCTTCTCCAAGTTCTCTACCTTTCCTTAGCCCATGTAACTGATTACATATATGGGATCCCGACCCGGTATCCAATACCCAGGACGTAGAGCAAATAGAGAAACAGTTCTCAGTAACGAACACACCCGAAGAAAATGCATCAACATGTACTTTCTTCATTCGGGTGGCATGGGAATCCTGGTATTCCCCTATATCCTGTTCATTCCTATAACTCTTATAGGAAAGAACGGAACCAACGTTCCCCAGCACAGTATAACATGCGGGTTCGGTCAATACATCCATATTATTATCTTCATTAGGGCATGAAATGGTCGCTACCTGGAGAGAGAGAGAAGAAAACACTTTAGCGTATGCTCGTGCAAGATCAGATTGGTTATTATCTTATCTAATCAGGATGGCTCCCACTGCTTTTTATCAAATCTTCCTCCAAACCCTAAAAGGAAAGACTAGCCGGGATTAATTACACACTACAGGTTCGCCAATCTTTTAGCCAGGCCAGTGTCAGTACTTTGAGGGAGGTCCCCCGTGCTTTCGCACGAACCTAATTAATGTAAACCTCGTTTTCCCAGAGGCGTAACCCCGTTGACACCTTTCTAGACACCTACTTGATCAGCTAATTGCAATGTGTAAAACTCTCCCAGGAGTAACTCTTACTCGCAGTGGGTATCGGGATCCAACTATCTCATAGAAGGTATGCAATCTCATTGCAAATTTCAACACTTGAAATTCCCAATAATGCTTTTGCCCCTAGCGTGCTATGACCTTGACGAAAGCCAACAAACCACAGCCCGCTAGTCAAGTTCAACCCGTACATTTCTTGACTGAATTAAACCCACCCGCACGACCCTTGACGAAAGCCAACAAAGTCGTACGACTACCCTAATCCAGTCGCATCATATGCAGCAGATAAACAGCACATAGCTACCGCACACTACACCTTGACGAAAGCCAACAAATGTAGCACGAATACTATATGTAACATATCTGAAATGACGGAGGGCTACGCAGGTTTTTCTGAAAACCTATTGCGTAATGAACTTGATATCGTTGTAGAATCAAATGAAGTTTTTGAAGTGGAGTGATTTTGAGGCTTTTCTAGTTTTGCTAAAGGAGTCACTCCCGGCGAAGGGATCTCGGTCCTTTCCTCGTCGAATGAGGTGCGGGATATATCATATATATCGCTGTGCAAAGCGAAAACTCAAAAGCAGTCAAAAGCAAACCGAGTGTGTAGCATCTACCAGTTATTGCTAAAGGAGTCACTCCCGGTGAAGGGATCTCGGTCCTTTCCTCATCGAATAAGGTGCAGGGTATATCATATATACCGCTGTGCAAAGAAAGAACTGTAGCTACCTGTTTTATTTTAAAATTCGATTCCACAACATCTTAGGTTTCTTATCTTTCATTAATCACATTAATGAAGTCCCATCATTTAAATACCTAAACATCACAGATAGATATGACGTACACTTATGCCATCCGCATTCGCCACGATGTCTCCTCGTGCACCGTTAGGTTAGGTAACTAACAACAGAGCAGGGCAGGGCTAGCGCGGGTGTAAAACATAAGTAACGTCTATATAATATATCATATATACTATATACTATATCCATCACAGAGTCACAACACAGATATCGCAGCAGAATAAACATATGAAATATTGGATATACTAGGACGTCCGTGTTTTCAATACGAGCCAGTATAAAACACGGATTCCACGGTCGTAACGAATAGCCAATCCCACACCCCTAGACCCCTACGAGAGCGGCAAGCAACCCTGCCATTTCTAGGGTTAGGAGACCCGGACTCGACTCCTCGAGTTGGTCTCCCACTGGACCCCAGAACCCGGTTACTTGTGCTCCCCTCCTTGGGTCTATCCTAATGCGGAAAAGTAAATAATATACAAAAGGTGACATCTTCCGCTACCTGGAAGTGCCCCAAATAAAAGAATATTACATACAAGTTTTTACATGAATGAAAATGAAAAACACTCATCTCACATAAAAACCCCCGGCTATTCGAACACGACGATCCAATATAACATATCCAGCAACACATAACATCCCATGCCATCAACGTAAGTAAGTATGCATACCCCAATTGTCGTTGACGTATAGCAACGAAACCGGCGATATGACCATACTACACTTACGGTCACAGAAAAGAAAGTGTAAAACTACAACAATTGGAATCCGCAACTTCTTTAGACATCACATGCCTAATCAAATGAAATACTTAGACATCACATGCCTAACAGATATAAATCCCGCATTTTAGTCTCATTATCGAAAACTCTTTTCAATATTATGTGGGACTAATCTGCTAGATTTATAACATTCATTCAGTTATCTCATAACTGTTTGTGAATTCCAATTATTGTATCACATTCCAGATAAACAGAAAATGTTAAACTTTCCGATCGAACAGTCGAATACCCAAGTTTTCCCGATACAGTCCAACACATGAAATAAGTCTAACAACATTCAGTTCGTGCCTCTGTACCGACGGTCCAGCCGTAGAAGGGTTAAGCCAACGCCTCACATGTGGCACGCCGTACTGCCCCAAACCCGAAGGTTCAAAGGGCAGTTCAAGACGGTCACATAATCGAGTTAAGGTTTGTTGTCTTCTAGAGGGTCCATCGCGTTACTTGTACTACTGAGAACGTCGTTAAACTACGGAAAAATCCAACACTTGGAAATTTCCCGACAGGGGAAAAATTGGGTATTTATATCCAGTCGAACTTTTTAACATATTCTGGAAATTATCCGGAAAAACACAAAAGACGAAATTTGATAATCCGATCGAAATACCGAAAGCCCAAAACAACCCAGGAAAACTCTACTGTAGAATCACAATAAAAATACCCCAGAAAATACAGCATTATATTATATGAGTTACTGTGCAGAAAATATTAAATAATTGAACAGTAAGGCCGTGGAACCGCCGCACCATGCATAGCACGTGCCGCGGTTCCGCGCTGGAAAATTTGATTTAGGCCCTCGAATTTCACAGTATTTCATATAAGACCCTGCATGATTTTCTGCATATTTTTAATTGACAAAAATCCAAAATTTCAGAAATTTTCCAGAGAGCACCTTGGAATTATGGTTTCGGGTTCGTTCGGACTTCAAACTCCGTCTAGACTTCGCCTAAGGCTCTAGCTAGGCTCTGATACCAGTGAAAGGTTCCTAGGCACCCTATAGAGGTCTCACAAGGCATCGAACATGCCAATTTCAAAAAAATGGTGCCGGGAAACCCTAGACTACGGATCGTTGCTAGAAATCTAGGCGAAAAGTAAACTAGTTAACACTTAACTACTTGGATATGGAAATTGCAACCTTTGTAGATCCGGATATCCACCTCCACGGCTCCGCAACGAAGTCTCCTCGCTGTCCATGTCGAACCCCGGGCTTTAGCGTCGGCTTCATCGGAGAATAAACGGGCTTGGTCGTCGACGACGATGTCGAAGATGATCTACGTCGAGCCATCGCTAGATCAAGCACCCACTTCACAAAGTGATGAAACTTGTGAAGGAAACACACTCTACTACTTGGCAAGAGGTAGAGGATGAAGAAATAGGAGGTAGGTTCTCTTTAGAATTGGATTTCTCACTCTCAAGCTCAAGTTGCCATTGATGGCCTCAAGGTTTCAAACTTGAAGATGAAGAAGAAGATGAGCTAGAAATATGATAAGCCTTTTTAAAATAAAAAGAAAAAGGAATACTTATCATAATTCTTACTAGGGTTAAGTGTAGAGAATAGACCATGGTTAATGGATGGGTTAGGGTTAAGCATGATGACAAGAAAGGTTAAGAAGTCAAAGCTTCATGAAGCTTCAACTAAAAGACAAAGAAAGCCACCATTCTTTTTTAAATCATTTCCAAATAAATAAATGAACAAATAAATAAATGAATATGCAAAACCCTAATCAACACTTAACCATGGTTTTAATTCTTTACACTTAACTAAATAATCAAGTATCATCAAACATGATACAAGTATGTGCACGAAAATATATCACATATACAACTTGCACATCAAGTGAGAAAATCCATATAAAGTGAACCAATACTAGTTAATGCAAAGTAATATATCAAATATATAATTATACATTAAATCATTAAATCAACATTTGATTCAATGATCCGGTCATGTCGCACATCACCGACTAGTATTCAATGTATCGATTTATCGAATCAATGATTCGATAACCAGGTCATATCGAATATAACCAATCGAAACATTTATCGCGAGAATGAAATGCGGTATCACATACACGCATTATTCTCGGTCCTGCACATATCTCATATGCGCTCCTATTTCGTTTCGCTTGAGCCAGGAAACCTCTGTGTAGGACTCTAAAGACTCGTCAATACGCCGGTAGCAGATGATGATCATATTAAGCATCCACAAGCCGCAAGCGGTCTGCTAAACGTAACGGCCACCCGGGTATTGAGCGATCAGAAGATCGACGAGCTAGCCCGCTCACACTCCTGCGAATCCGACCAGTAACACTTACCATACAGTCCGGTCTCTTCGTCTGATATGTCGCATATCAAGTCTAGGGGTGGTATACGTCAGACCGCAATAACCGATAAGTCGTGCCGATGTGAGGCTCATAACGGGTCGAGAAACTACTGGTAACACTTACCAGCAAATCTCTGATCAGCCCTGGCCAGGGACTTCCCTGTTACGGCCAATCGAGCACAGCGCAACATCAACCCCCAATACCGGGAGAGACGAAACCCCTCCTATCGCTCATTGCCTCCATGTGACTCGGGACTGTACCCAAAGACCACCGTTTTGCACGCCCTCATGGACATGGTAAGGTGGAGATCAAAGCACAGTGGGAATCACACAAGACTCTATGACGATCTCGGGTCTACAGACTAACCTGTACAAGTGTCACCTGAGAACTGCCATCTGACGTGAGGTATAATACCATCTGGGAGTTCTCGGCGAGTCCGTCCAGTGTACCCAGTCTCCACTGAGCACCCGTATACCATCTATGATGTCAAACACCAATGGATATGGGATCATCCATCGCCCATCACATGGGTCGAGAAGCGTATACGCTAGTCTACTCTGGTATATCGATGCCCCGTCTCGATACACCCACGACTAGGGACCTTGAAGGATGTACTTATGGACTACCATGTCCCCACTAGTATGATCTGCATCATAGTCCAGGTAGTCAAGTATACATCCTAAGGGCTTTACCAACATGTAACTATAAGACAGTATAAAGAGACTAGTGTACATATTAAGATAAAGAGTAACCAGATAGCATACTATCATATCGAGCAAGAAAGTCATCTCTATATATGTCCAAGCATCCAATATAATATACAACATCTGTACAATACTGGCCTCTAGGGCATACATACAACTAACATAAACCCTACTGAGCCTGACAGTGACAATATCTGTACAGTCCGGAACATTCGTCTATGAGTATCGCATATTAGGCCTAGGGGGCCGGTAAACGTCAGACCCCCAATAGCTGCATACGTCGTGTCAGAGAGCAGCCCAGAACACCCTGAGATACTACTGGTATACCTACCAGTATATCTCGATTACCCTGGCCAGAGATTTCGTGTAATGGCTCTCCTAAACACAGCGCGATCTCACCCCCAATACCGGGAGATACGAATCCCCGACGATCCGCTCACTTGCCTCCAATGTGGCTCGGGACTGTACCCAACTAAAACCTGTTTGCACAACTCCTTTGAGCGTGGTTGGGTAGTAATCTAATCACAGTGGGAACTCACACGAGACAAATGACGACCTCAGGTCGATGAACTAACCTGTACACATGTCACTAGGGAACTGCTATCTGACGATATGTATAATACCAACTAGCATGTTCCCGGCGAGTCCTGTCCGGTGTACTTATAACCCAATGAGCACCTGTATACATCTTAGGTGAGCCAACTGACACCAGTGGCTCGTGAGACCGGCCACCGCCCCTCGTCGGGGTCTCGACTGTATACACTAGTCTACTCTGGAGTATCGATGCCCTGTCTCGAAACTCCTTCGACTAGGGACTCTTTAAGGATGTGCTTATAGACCCCAGCTCCCACATATATGATCGCCATCATACTGATGGTAGTCAAGCAAGAATCCTATGGGCTCTATCATGATGATAAAGACAAACCAGATAGCATACTATCATCTCGAGTAAGACTGTTTTATCGGTATAGGTCCTTCCTCAATCATTGCAATCATGTACCTGCGATCCAATAATTGACTTAGAGGGCACTGTATCCAACATTACTAACACTGCATCTCGACTTGGTGGAGGCCTTCTTCTTCTTTCTTTTGGCATTCGCCTTGGATCTTGAAGAGGAAGCTCCATCAACAAGTAGAGCGGGTGTTTCTCTGGCTTTCTGCAGGGTGCCCTCAGCACTCCTCAACATGTTGAGGAGTTCCGGAAGTTCAACTCCTTTACCTTGAATATTAAAATTTATGATAAACTGGGTGTAGGTAGAAGGGAGGGACTGCAGAATTAAGTCTGTATACAACTCATTCTCTAATGTGGTCCTGAGGTCCACGAGCTCCTCAATGTTGTCGATCATCTTAAGGATGTGTTCCCCTATACAGATGACCCGACGGCCAACCTCGCTTGAAATAGCTTTTTCGAGATCTTGTATCTTGCGATACGAGATTGCTCTCCATATAATTCCTTGGTATGGAGGAATATGGATTCAAGATTCATATTCTCGTGCCGCCTCTGAGGTTCGTTATCCATAGAGGCCAGTATGAGGAAATTGGCCTTCGCGCAGTCAATATCCTATGGATTTCCTTATCCGCGACGCTGGACTTTGGACCTGGGATGGTGGGGGCTTTAGTAGTAAGGATATAGCCCATCTTGTCATAAGTTATTGCCATCTTGACATTCCTGAGCCAATCTTTATAGTTTGGCCCTGTCAATATATTTTTATTTAATAGTAACTTAAGGCCCGTCATCTTTGGTTGCTGCAATTAGGAGAGATAGAAGAAACACTTTAGCATGATGCTCTTGCAAGTTTAGATTGGTTTTTAGTTTATCTAAACAGGATGGTTCCCGCTGTTTCTCGAATCCTTTCTCAAACCATAAAAGAAGAATTAGTCAGGATTAATCTCACTGTACAATACTTGCTTAACCTTTCAGCCGGGCTAGTGTCGGTACATCGAGGGAGGTTTTACGACGCTTTCGCAAAGTTTTTTTAATTAAATAACCTCTTTTCCTTGGGGGTGTAGCCCCGCTAACACCTTTCGAGACACCTACTTAGTTTATAGCATTGATTGTTAAGTGAAAAAATCTCCCGAGGAGTAGCATATACTCACAGTAGAATCGGGATCCAAATATCATCGTATGATAAAGTCGAAGGAATCCTACCAAAATTATCATACTCCAAATGGTATGCAACACTTGCAAGTTTCAGTTTCTTTAGAAACTCCTGATGTGAATTTTTACCCCATGCTCTTATGGCCTTGACGAAGTCCAACATATCATAAGTCACATGTCAAGTTCTACCTGTCATTGTCCATGTTAATTTGAACCCACTCGTACATACCATTGACGAAGGCTAAAATAGCAGTACGACTGTCTCAAACCAACACATCTATCTATGCTACAGATGAATATTCAGCAGCTACCAATCACTATGCCATGGCGAAGGTCAAAATACATAGCTTGAATACTACTGAATATCCAACTGAAATGAAGGAGGGCTACGAATAGTTTTGGCGAAACCGTGAACGTAGTGAACTTGATATAATCGAAGGAACCTGATAGCTTTTAAAATGAGTGGTTTAAGCTCCGCATTTTAAAAGTTTTACTTTTTTGAAAAAAATCGAGTGGTTTAAAAATTGTTCCAATGATTCAGCTTCGATTTGTTTGCTTTGCATTAATGTAATGCAGTCCTATCAATTGACCTACCATTGCAGAAAAGGACGAAAATACAATGTACACTTATGTCATCCGCATTCGTCACGGGGCCCTATCTTACACCGTTAGGTTAGATAACTAACGCCAGAGCTGAAGGCTGGACTAGCGCGGATGCAAAACATAAGCAACGTCTATTATATATATATATATATATATATATATATATATATAATATCCATTCGGCAGACGCAATAATAGGCATTCCAGATTATAGATGAACATATTGGATATACTAGGAATTCCGCGTTTCGTTTAAGCCTGTAATAAAAGACGGATTCCACGGTCGTGATGAATAGCCAAACCCCACACCAGACCCCTATGGGTGCGATAAACTACGCACCAAATACTCAAAGTGAATCAACCTCCCTCATCAACGTAAGTAGGCCACTCGGCACTTCAAAATACCCAGTAGTTTATGCACCCCGCCTTGGGTCTATCATAGGAGCAGAAAACAGTAAATGAAATAATACAACGGTGGCTACAACCTCAACCCGGATGTGCCCCGCAAAAAAATATTACAACAATTTACAATTTACATTTGAATAAAAGAAATTCTCGTCTCACATCCCCGGCTATTCATTCACGACGATCCAATAAGTCTATATACACAAACCAAACATCACAGAAATGTGCAACCCCCAACTAACCGACATATAGCATTTAGCGGAAGTTTACGAACACATATATCACAACCTGAAACATTTAACGACGTTAAACTGCGACTTCAAAACATCCCGTATTGCCACAGTGAAGAATTGACAGAATATTCAAAATTGGAAAAAATAAACAACTCCTGAAACACTAGATCCAAGTAACAAAACCACAGACCAAAACACGAAGCAATTCCCTTCACAAAAATCGGTGAGGCCGGATTTTTTGCTATTGTGGCCGGTCTAGTTTAGAGAGAATTATCTTGTTTTTGGTGTGTGTTCACTTTACAAGTGAAGGAGTACTCTGCAGTTGCTTAAATAATTTTTAGAGCCTCATAAAAAATCAACAGAAACTAGGATCTACGTTTCGATGTTTTCGGGTTATTTCGGTTTCGTAGTTTTAGTTGTCGTTTAACCTGTTAGCTATGGTTTAGTTGGCTCTGATACCACTGTAAGTCGATGCCACACACCCCACATGTTCGCAGGGAGGCGGAGTTTGCAAAAAAACGATTTTTATAAGCTTCGTAATATCGACTAAACTCCAGGATTGATACTAAACCGTAACTAACAAACAATCAAAGAGATTTAACTACTATGTGTGAGAGTTATACCTCAAGTTCTTTCTGTCCTTCACCTCCTCGCTGTCTTTCTCCACCTTGTGAGCTCCTTGATGTGAGAACGGATTGTGCTTCCTCGTCGGCTTCTCCAAATCGTAGAAGATCCACCCGAGAGTTCCGACTTTGAGCTTAACCTCTAACTTGAGGTAACTAGGTCACTTGGTTTGCTAAACTAAGTAGCCTAGGATGTGTAGAGAGTGATTAGGAGTCTAGCAGTATTACAAACCCTAGAATTCTTAACTCATGAGATGGTTAGGGTTTGAAATGAGATGGATAAAGCTTGAGAAGAATGAGAGAGGAATGTATCTGTAGTTTTTTCTAGGGAAAAGATAATGTGTAAAATGGCTAGAGTTTTAGACTTTAAACCTATAGAAAATATCTCATACGAATATCTAACAAATATCTAAGTCAACAAATCTCAAATGAGTCCAAGAAAGTCAATGTGAGACCCTAATCCCATTTCACAAAAATACCACAAAGTTTCCTCTCTCATTTCCTCCACCTCACAAAAGAATTAATCATAAAAGAAAAACCCTAATTGAGGTGTCTCACTCCAAGTTGTAATCTTGATCAAATTACAAGAATACCTCTCTCATCTGTATATACATACCCACATCCGTATCCCGAGAAATACGAATACAATGAGAAGAAACTAATCCAATAATCAAATACCAGGATCCGGCTTAAACCAAAGCCCACTGGTATTGTCCGCCCGAACATCATATGCGTACAAGTACACGTATGTGATCAAACCCTGTCGTAAAACCATACGACTTCTACACGTTTCGCCCGAAGCTGTGAAACCTTCTGTGTGGGACTCTAAAGACTCGATAGTACGCTGGCAGTGGGTTTAACAACAAGCACGTCAGCGATACTAGCTGCACGTAACGGCTACCCAGGTATCTGTCGATAAGAAGGTCGACGAGCAAACTCATCCGTACCCCTACTGAGCCCGTCTGTGACAATCTCTGTACAGTTCGGTCTGTTCGTCTAAGAGTATCACATATCGGGCCTAGAGGGGCGACAAGCGTCAGACCCCTAATAGCGCAATAAGTCATGTCGGAGTACAGCCCAAAACACCCTGAGAAACTACTGGAGTACCTACCAGTAAATCTCGCTTGCCCTGGCCAGGGACTTTGTGTAATGGCTTTCCGAGTCACAGCACGACATCAACCCCCGATACCGGGTGAGACGAATCTTATCTAACCTCCACTGCCTCCAAGAGCTTCGGGACTGCACCCAACTACTACCTGTTTACACGAATCAATAGAGTCGTGGTAGGGTAGTAATCTAAGAATAGTGGGAACACACTTGAGGAGAAGTAGCAGTGTCAAGTCGACGGACTAAGCTGTACTCATGTCACTTGGGAACAGCTACCTGACGATAGGTATAGTACTAACCAGCAGTTCCCCATGAGTCCGTCCAGTGTAACTCATAACCCAATGAGCACCTGCATACTATCTCCAGTACGACGTACTGATGGCTGTGGGACAGACAATCTCCATTGCTGGGATGAGAAGCGTATACACTTGTCTACTCTGGAGTATCGATGCCCTTTCTCGATAATCCTATGGCTAGGGACCTGTAGAAGGATGTGCTTGTAGACTACCCAGCCCCTACTAGTATGACTTCCATCACAACGCTGGTAGTCAAGCAAAGATCCTAAGGGCTCTACCAATATGTATTAGTGATACGTTAACAGAAACATACACACATATTAAGATAGATACAAACCAAGTAGCGTACTACTATATTGAGCAAGACTGTCATAAATCCATGTATATATCCCAAGCTTCCAAAATATAATATACAAACCAGTACTATACAATAATAGCCTCTAGGGCATATCACACTAACACCAGTTATGTGCCATTTCCGGGTCATGACAACGGATCACTATTATATGTTGATAAAGCCCAAAGGATTTTTGCTTGACTACCAGGGTTATTGTGACGATCACACATGTGAGAACTGGGTAGTCTATAAGCAAATCTTTAAATGTCCCTAGTTGTAGGAATATTGAGACTGGACATCGATATTCCAGAATAGACTAGTGTATACATTTCTTGACCCCGACGAAGGGCGATGACCAGTCTCACAGCCATTGGTGTCGGTTAGTCACCAAAGAATGTATATAGGTGCTCATTGGGTTATGAGTTATACTGGACGGTCTCACCGGGAACATGCTAGATGGTAGTATACCTATTGCTAGGCTGCAGTTCTCTGGTGACATGAGTACAGATTAGTCTATCGACCTGAGATCATCATTTTTTTCGTGTGAGTCCCCACTGTGCTTTGATTACTACCCTACCATGCTTGTACTGAGTCATGCAAACAGGTTTTAGTTGGATACAGTCCCGAGTCACATAGAGGCGGTAAGTGATCGTCAGGGATTCGTCTCTCCCGGTGCATGGGTGGCCATCACCAGAAATCCTTGGTCAAGGTGGATGAGAACTACTGATTGTAGATCAGTAGTTTCTCATTGGGTGATAGGCTTTACACCGACACGACTTATCGCGTTATTTAGGGTCTACTTTATCCACCCCCTAGACCCGATATGCGATACCCTTAGACGAACAAACCAGACTGTACGGAGATTGTCACTTTCAGGCTCAGTAGGGATACATATAAGTTTGCTTATCGGCCTTCCTTTCGTTCAATACCTGGGTAGCCGTTACGTACAGCTAGTGCCGCTGACATGCTTGTGGTTAAACCCACTGCCAGCATATTATCGTGTTTTTAGAGTCCCACATAGAGGGTTTCCCAGCTCGGATGAAACAATATAATGTACGTATTTTGATATACTCCGGTTTGGTTAAAACACTTGTTTTTATATACGTGCTTTTAATCGAACAGTTTTGTTGATACTATCCGGTTTAAAAGATAGCCAGGTTATTACATTTTGGATTAAACATAAGCTAGTATTATATATCTCTTTTAATATCTTTTTTCGGTATTCGTTTTTTGACAGAATACAATATTTATATGAATACGAGTATTTGTATAAATACATGTATTTGTGTCTTGATACAAATACGGGTATTTTTGTCTTAGTACAAATACGGGTATTCGTATTTTGATACAAGTACGGGTGTATGTTTTTGTAGAATATACTTGTATTTGTGTATTTGTATATATATTTATGTATGTACATATACATATGTATATGTGTACAATGAGGTGGCATTCTTAACACTTCTCTTTTCTTTCTACTTTCTTGAAGAATATGGTGGAACTTGTGACTCACCATGGTGAGTCACAATACACTCATATTTATATAAGAAAGAAAAAGAAAATAGAAAGTGTAAGATGATGAGAGTTTTTCTTGAGTTTCCATGGTAGAAAAATTTCATCTAAGTTTCCTCTTCTCCTCTCTTGATTTTTCTAAGAAGAATGGAAAAAATTATGAGAGAACACTAGAGATGTTAGGAATATGTATGTCCTATAGGTCATTATTGTGTGTGTGTGTGTGTGTGTGTGTGTGTGTGTGTGTGTATGGCTTTCTTGCTCGACATGATAGTATGTGTAACACCCTAGTACATTTATACTATATATTTTTGGTATTTTAAATCTTGCAGTAAAATTCTTTTCTTCGTTTGCGGTTGTGTTGCGATGATTCAAGTAGTAGTGGTCATTATCCGACCCGACCCGCATAATTAAAACCTGACATGATGCAAGGATGTATCCAATATTTTCTAGTACAGAGTATCCATGTGAATCGAGTACAGGGTATCCTATATATATATATATATATATATATATATAGATATATACACACACACACTCTACATATCTCTTTATAATACAAGATATAAATAAATAATTTCCTTTTGTTGTCTACCTTGCATGGCAAATCACCCTATATCGGGTTGTTGCGCCTATATATCATGTTCATATCCTCAGTTATAAACAGATAAAAAATTAGAAATCTTTACGTATATTTACGTAGATTTTCAGTGGGGGTATATGTATTTAATTATGGATAGTTGCATTATGGGTAAAATCCTTACGTATGTATTTTATATTTAAAAACTATTTTTTGACTTAATTTGGGAAATATTTGGAGTGATCTAGTATTATCTGTAAAATCCTACAAAATATATATAATATATTCCCTAATATATCTTCCTATACCTTTATTATATATAACTGTTATATATATATATTATTAATAAATTTATTTATAATATAAACTCTCTCTCCCCCTCTCTTCCCCCCGTCTCTAACTTTCTCTCTCCTCTCGCTCCCTGTCTCGTGCCGAGCCCTAACCCACGTTCCCACCACCTCTTCACCCTCACCTCCTCTTCACCACCGTAGTCAATGTCTCTTTCCTCCTCCTTCCCCGAAGGCTCTCCCCAAGTCGTCCCCACGCCGAGAACCCACCTCCTTCTCCCTCGTCGACCTCGTTGCCAGAACCGACCACCACCATCACCTTCAGTCACCTTCTCCTTCTCGTCGTCAAGCCCAGAGCCCTCATCCCCGACTTCTTCTTCTCCTTCTCGTTTCCCCGATCACCAGCTAACCCATCACCGCTCATGGGACCTCGCCGTCGAACTCGGTCCCCAGCACCTCGTCGCCGACCAACTCCCTCTTCTTTCCTCGCCCACGTTAAAACTCCAGAACCAACATCTTCTTCTTCTTCTTTCTTCCTCTTATCTTTTCTTTTCCGGATTTGCCGGAGTTTCTCACATCGTCGACGGTCCCAGTCCCCATCGTCGTCTACTCCAGTCACCATTTCACACAGTTGCTCTGTTCAGGCAAAGTTTTGCGTACGTGGGTTTTTGCATCGTGACGTTATTCGGTGTTCGAAACATGATATCCATATATTCGTTGTGAGATTTCGATCAGGAAAGTTCTAACTTGTAACATGCTACTTTGCTTATATCAATATTTATATGATTAATTATAGTACATGTATTTTAATGTTCAGCAAATATTATCAATCTACAGTTTTATGACATCAGTCTGTATTCATACCAATAATGATTTTATCTAGTTGCATGCCGGTTCATCATAATATTATTATAATATTATAATCCGTTCGGTATTCATTATATAGATTGCAATATACCTGGTAGCAGACTTAAAACGGTTATTACAGATAGATACGTAAACATCTTGGGCATTAGTCATGTTTACCGTATTTAGATATCGGTTACGGTTTTCCCATCTCGTATCTACTTTGTTTAATATACTTTTCCCGACATATTCACAAGACATTACCAAACCTGTTACTTGGATTATAACTAATGCCGACAATCCTGAGTTATTGTCCTGACGGACGAGACTTGTTGTCTACACAGACAAGACCTGTACCTGCTTGATCCTGTGTTGGTATTAGATTGATATCATCAATACCAGACTTGAACACAAAACCTGGGGGTATGGGGAAATCAATAATGAAACCTGACTTGTAACTCAACAGTTCGATATTTCCGGAGACTGATCAGTCGATACGGGCTTCGGCTCCGGAATGATGATGCTGACATCATTCGTCTGTACATGATATCATGTTTTTACTGCTTAGCGGCACGTCTTGGATTCAACCCTGAGGGTCTTGACCGTGGTCCCGGGCACGCACGAGATACTATTGAGTTAAATCGAAGATTCCATTAATTGATTTCAAAGACTGGTAGAATAGATGACCTAGAAGCATGGACTTTAGGATACACATCACATACTTATACCTCACTGTTTTATACCTATGTTTATTATTTATACTCATGTTTAATCATAGCATCCTATTCCGGTTATTACTATTATTTTGATATTTATGACGTACCGACATCTAGATTTTGCATGGCCCGGTTCCTTTGACCTTGTCGCAGGAAGATCGGGAATATTTTAACAAGCAAGTCGAGTAATGAGGAGCTTGATGATTAGTTTTAGAGATGTTTATTTTATTTTATTTCCATAGTTTTATTTTATCGGTGTGATCCCATAAGAGACGTGATTCAGATGTTATTCTTTATTGGATCTTTGTTCGTTTCTACTATATGCATTTCTTGACTGTTTTCTACTGTAGCAGATGGACATATGTTAGTTAGATTTTATTTACTATTCTTAATATCTGATCGATAGCCGTAATGAGACAATGGAGGGATTTTTCCTAGCCATAGGTAGCATGGTTGGCTCTGCCACGTGCCATATTTACGCAGTTTGGGAAGCGGGGCATGACAGGGTTTGTTTGGTATCAGAGCCATAGGATTTAGGGTTAGTCGGGTTTGGTTCTTTTGCAGTTGGGTATCGAATCCAATACACTAACCAGGAAACCCGAAATTAGGAACATGTCCTGCTATATTACTATCTTGCTAGTCTTGAATCTATAGCTATCAATATTTTTTCTATTGCATCATATTTACCGTTACTAATCCCTTTTAGTGTCTTTGGCTTCAGAATAATGGTGGATAGACAGAGGCATGTAGATAACGCCACATCACTCAGATTTGTGCGTGGTATGCTAGAAAACCAGAAGCGTCAAACTGAGCTGAATCAGCGGCAGGCCAAGGCTTTTCAAGAGGATCTGAGGATGGTCTAGTAGTCCGTTGTTACAGCGGCTGAGAGGGAAGCAGCGACTAGGACAACCCAGTGTGAGGGCACCGTGGCAGACTTTAGGAAGCTCGGTCCGTCCATATTTACAGGATTGGAGAAGCCGTTCCCAGTGGAACAGAGTCTAGTTGATACAGAGAACCTGCTCATTTCCGCACAGATTCCAGATGAGAAAAGGGTGGATGTAGTACGCATCCAATTGGTAGATTACGCTTGCGAGTGGTGGCTCGTAGAGGAGACCTGTCTGACCAAGCCGATCAGTTAGGTGACCTTTTCGCGAAGTTTCTTGGAGAAGATTTTTCGCAATCTGATCAAGAGTAAATGGAGGAGAAGTTCATTAGATTGAAGCAGAATGAAGGATCTGTTGATACACATGCGGCTGAGTGGACCCGGCTCAGTTGATTTGCGGGGCCCTTGGTTGCCAATGAGGCAGATAGGGCAAGGCGGTTTATGCATAGCTTGGATGTGGAGATACAAAGACACATCATATCTCTGGGATTGACCACCTTCTCTCAAGTCCTCAAGGCGGGTAGGGAACAACAAAGTTTGTCGGTGAAAGTCAACGGTAATCTACCGCAAGAGGTTGTAGTGTGGAAGACGGCGTTTATGCCAAACAGAGCTCCTATGTGTGGAAGCATTCCAGTAAACCAGCGAGGGACAGTACCCATGAAGAAGCCTTTTGTATCAGATCAAAAAAGGGGTATGATTTGTGACTTTTGCCATCTACCCGGACACACGCAGAAAGAGTGTCGAAGGAGGCTCGAACTTTGTTTAGTATGTGGATCAGCTGACCATACCATCAATGCTTTCCCTTCAAAGCTACGATCGAGAGACGGTATTCAGAAACCACCGCAGAAGCAGATTTATGGGCAGAACCTGATCACTCAGAGGCCCAATCAGGGACGGGCTTTCACCTTAACGGCCAAGGAGGCCAAGACATCAGATGATTTTGTTTCAGGTATCCTATTTGTTTATAATTTTCCCGCATTGGCATTATTCAATTCAAGTGCATCCCATTGCTTCATGTTATCCAAGTTTATTAGTACACACTCTGTCCTACACACGGCCCAGTCTAGTTGCTGGGACATACACACTGGGAATGGGAGAATTATATTTAGTAATGAGCGTAAGGGTTGCTCGATTGTTATTTGTGGACGGGAGTTATTCACAGATTTCTTGGTGATTGATACTGGCAGCTATGATATTGTCTTGGGAATGGATTTTCTTGGAATTTTCCATGCTTACATTGATTGTAGGGAAAAGAAAGTGATTTACCAGATTCCCGGATATCCGGAGTTCATATTTTTGGGAGGTAGCAGGTCTGTCGGGCCAGTTGAATTTAGGGCTAGGCCGATAAGTGCCGTTCTTTCGTCGATGGAAGTAAACAAGGAAGAAGCACAAGCAGTAGTTCGGGATTTTATGAATGTGTTCGTAGACATCTTGGGTTTACCGCCAAAGCGAGACGTGGAGTTCATTATTGACCTTATTCCTGGAGTAATGCCGATTTCAAAGACGTATTATCCAATGGCACCAGTGGAATTAGAAGAGGTAAAGAAACGAGTTGCCGAATTACTAGAAAAGGGTTGGAATCACAGCAGCGGTTCACCATGGGGAGCTCCAGTCCTTCTAGTCAAGAAGAAAAATAGCACACGACGGATGTGCATTGACTACCGGGAATTGAATCGGATGACTATTAAGAATAAGTACCCAATCTCCCGTATAGGAGAACCATTCGATCAACTCAGTGGTGTGAGGGTATTCTCGTAATTGGATTTGCGATCTAGATATCATCAAGTTCGGGTGAAAGCAAAAGACGTTTGTAAGACGACGTTCCGAACTCGATATGGGCATTATGAGTACTTAGTGATGGCATTTGGAGTTATTAACGCACCGGCAATATTTATGAACTTGATGAACCGAATCTTTTAACCATACCTGGATCAGTTCATAGTGGTGTTCATTGATGATATTTTGGTATATTCGAGGAGCAAAGAAGAGTATGAAGAACACTTGAGGATCGCACTGCAAACGTTGAGACAAGAAAAGTTATATGCTAAGATGAGAAAGTGCGAGTTTCGGCTCGAAGAAGTGAAGTTCTTGGGTCATGTTGTATCCGAAGATTGGATTGCAGTTGACCCCGAAAAGATTGTAGCTGTTCATGATTGGCCAATTCTAAAGAATGTAGGGGAGATCAGAAGTTTTCTTGGGCTTGCTGGGTACTATAGAAGGTTTGTGGAGAACTTCGCCCGAATAGCCGAACCATTGACCAAGCTAACACGAAAGGAGATACCGTTCGTATGGACTGAGAAGTGTGCATCAGCTTTTGAAGCGCTGAAGCAGAGATTGACCACCGCTCTTATTCTGACAGTGCCAGATGGTTCTGGAGGACTAGTTATGAAAGTATGTCTTGGCACCTCTACCGTGTTTCAAAGAGCATCAAGTATACAAATTTAAAAATACTAGAGGTCTAAGTCATACTATACATGAATCTAACAAGAGAATTAGGATTTTAGTGTTAGCAAAAAAGTACTAAACTAAGTAATGGAGGTTTACAACCTTTTGGTTCCAGGGTACATCTCCCCACACCTATGATAAATGTCGTTGTAATTCTTCAACGTCTTCAGAGAGGTGTCGGGTCCAAACAACCAACAACTCTGTGGACCGCAATGTTCTTAAACTAGCCATGGATTGCAAAGTCCTTAAACTAGTTACGGAACGTAACGTCTTTAAACTAAAATAAAAGAGCCCAAATGTTCTTTTGTTGGGTCTGAATGGGCCCAAAAACCCTGTTGAGTAGATCTTAGTCTAAAATTAGATTAACGTATCCTCACCAAACATTTAAGTTGACCTTAATCCCAAATAAGATTAACGATCCTTAAATCAACCCAAACCCAAGTCTAAGGATATGCGGATTTGGACTAATCCACACCCTACGGGCGACAACACAAATTAGTCTCCATATACAATCCATGGGCAACCAAAAAAAAACAAAAAACGAACACACACGACACGAAGTGAGCTTCTGGAGCAGGAGAAAGTGGTTATCTCTACGCGGCAACGTAATTAACTGCAGGGGCTTGCGCCTGTAGGGAAGAGCATCCCCACAATAAAAAACCCCCTTAGAAATGAAGGGGAATCTGACGATGTCTGCTACAACGGGCCGCATCTTTCCAAACCTCCGATACATGGTGCCATAAATCAACTTGGCATCTTCAGAGAGGTGGACGGATAAATCCAAATATCATCTGCCCCCAAATTCAGGCAAGACGACCTCCGCGGTATCATCTCCCGTTTTCGGCGGTAAACAGCATCTGGCATGCCCGGTGGGAACTTTTCCTCTTTTTACTCCACACTTCGTGTGTCGTGTTCGCGAACGAATTGCGGTTTAATATGGTTGCCCCTGGATTCGAGGTACTAAGATTTGGTGTCTTGCTCCATGCAGGAAAAAGGAGATAACATCGATGGCCTCCAGCTGCACTAATTGCAACAGCAACTCTCGCTCCGCTCCGATTGGAAGAGTGACTTACGGGTCCCCACGTGGCCTCCATCTTTGCAATGCTAGTGGAACAGGTGACTCAGGAAACCACAGGACTGTTCTTCGGGACCATGATCCCGCCATCAAGCTTCAGCACTCCGATGCCATCACAGGAAGCTCCGAAGAAGTTGGTCTTCGATCGGCTTGCAACCACCGCGGCCCCTTTTAACGGGTCGTCCAAGTCAACTACATCAGTCTTTAACAGACTGAGCCAAAGCTCCAGTGGGCCTACAAAGAGGCTTGCAATACCTGAAGGGGTGATCCCGAAGCGGATAGCCATTCCAGGTCTGAAAAACGAAGTTGCCAGAAGGGCTTCTCCTATTAAACGATCGGTCTTCACAAGACTAACCGTTCCAACTCCCGCTTCGCGAGAAATTACCAAGGCTGCTTCCCCTGCCAAAAAGTCTGCCTTCGACAGATTAACCATTCCCTCTCAGCGGACATCAGTCTTCGATAGGCTAACGCCGACAGCAGCTTCTCATCAAAGCAGGGGGCATAACGAGGTTGCTTCCACAACAGAGGTGGTCCCATCTGCACGACGTGCTCGACGTCGCCACTGGCACCAAGTGAGGAAAGCTGGGTTCAGTTCCCCCTCTGGACTTACCCCACCAACTCCAATGGTCGAAATTGACGCTGATGTTCTAATTGGGAACAACTTTGAACCGCTCAGGAGGGTGCGAAAAAACTCTCCAACTACCATATTGAAGAAGTCTCCTCCTCCTGCTGAAAGCATGACACAGGTGAAGCCAGAACAACCTCCTCAGCAGTTTTCCTCCAAGATCCATAGAGTCTGGAGGAAAGTCCAAGACTCTGTAATTGAAAAAGATTACTCTCGCCGGCTGAAGAAGACGAAGACTCAGCAGGATGAGGACCATCCCTCCGTCGTACCACAGGAGGTATCTTCTGCATGGGTGCCTGCTGCAATGGCCCCCTCAACTTCGGCCTCCCAAAAAAAGAGTAGGCCTGAGAATATCTCACCACCGGCGGCAAATATCAAAGGCAGTGGACCCAAACACCCCAAGTCTGGAGGCATGACAGTACACACGGTGTACATGGCTTCCGGGAAAGAGGTAAGTCGTACTTCCACGGGTCATCGACCACTCACACGGTCTGTGACGAAAGCTCAGGAGCAACAACAAAAGCTCCAAGAGATGCGAATGAAGATGTCAGCACTCACTGGGAAAAAAGAAAGCCCGGAAGTATCGTCTGAATAGCACCGGGAGAAGGAGACTGGCACCGAGTTATTGCGGAGGGTGCTAGAAAGAAAGAATAAAGAGGCCACGGAACAGGCTGCCAATATAAAGCAGATGGCGTTTCTGTTCCAAGACATGGTTGGGATGATGATCCAGCCGGAACCTCCAGCCGAAGACCCTCCGATAATTATCGAAGACGACAGAGGGGAAACGTCAAATCCTCTACCGGCTTTCTCAGCAGCCAAGGAAGAAACGATCTCCAAGGCTTCCCTTGACGACTACATAGCCCAACAAATACGAGCTTATCAGGAAAGAGAAGCGGCTCGCCAAGTCGTCAGAAATGGGCGACCTTATCCATGCTGGTACGATCAAATTAATTACCCGCCGAGATATACAATCCCTAAATTCCACGTGTATAAGGGGACAGGAAATCCTCATCAGCACATCGCTCAGTTTAGAGCTCTATGCGGCAATTCTGGAGGCGACGACAAACTGCTGTTTCTCCGGTTCGTCGGCAGCTTGACGAAGACTGCATTTGAATGGTACTCGGAGCATCCGAATGACTCCATCAAAACATTTATAGAAATGGAGCTGCTGTTCACGCAGCAGTTCGTAAGCGCAAGCGAGCATACCCCAATCACGGCATTAATCAATGACAGGGTGAAGCCATGAGAGACCTGGATTCAATACGCAATTCGATGGCTGAACCTATGGTCAAAATGCGAACAATGCATAAAAGAAGCTCCTGCCGTGAGTATGTTCGTATGGTCCCTTGATTCTCAGGCAACTATATCCCAATTTACGATGTTCTTCAAGACGACCACCTTCCAGGACTTGATTGACAAGCTCGCCCAAATAGACCAGATGGGTCATAGGCCGTTCTTTTAAAAAACGGATCTCCAGAATGAAAAGGGCAAAGGGAAAGCGACCTTCGTTGCCAACGCTCAATAACAAACGAGTGACTCGAAACCGGTTGCTCGCCAAAGAAAAAAACCACGATCCCTCGAAGAGAAGTTGAGACGTCCTTACTCGTTTCCCCGGGATAAAACGAGGAGGTTGCTTGAACTGGCAGTGCGTAACAGGCACATCACTCTGCTTGATCCGAGACGCCCACTATAGCCTGGTGACATCAACAATCCCAACTACTGCCCCTACCATAGAATAGTAGGCCACCCAATCTAAGATTGCTACATCTTCAAAAACTGGGTTGATGACCAGTACCAACTGGGCAAGTCCGCGCTATCCGAAAACTGGAAGGTAAACCCGCCACAGCAGCACACTCCTAAAAAGGTGGATACGTCGGGGCATCCTGCTCGTTTGTAGAAGAAGCTCTATAGGAAGTTGTCCTTTCGTCCAAAACTAAAAGGATGCTGAAGGATCTTCAGGCATACCCATCGATCAGGTGGAAAAGCCCGCTGCAGCCCGAGATCATTGACGGGATGCTAAAACCGCGCCCAATACCGAAAGTTGGTAGCGATGGGCAAACCACCCAGGTCAGGCCTTCAAAGTCTTCGAAGAAAAAGAAGAAGGCCAAAAAACTCGTGCCGCTCGATGACAATCGTACGGACCTACAGAACTATATTGATTTGCTAGAGGAATACAAGCAGAAGGCGCAGACCCCAATCACACTAGAGGAGTTTCTCAAGCATATTCTTGAGAACGGAGACAGTGACAATGATGAGGGGAACGACTCGTCATAAGAACCTGAGGAGTATGTAGCAAGTTTCCAAATGGTCTCTCACCTGTCGTTAAAAGACGAAGAAGCTCCCTCGGCATCGAAAAGCAACGCAGAGGAACTGGGGGCAGGACCGGCATCAAAATCCTTGGAACTGTCAGATGACCTGATCGATAAGCTGCTGAACGAAGCCCTTCAAAGGAGTTAAGCTAACCGAGGACGTGAAACAGCCATATATGAAAAGGCCAAGCGTCGGCGTTAAGCTGAAGAAGCTCCGGTAATAAGAAGTCATAAAGTACCCCAACCGGATCGAATCACACCTGCCACCAGCAAGAGCAGAATCAAGGTAGGGAAGCAGTTCGCCAAAGCTCTGTCAATGGGAATGAAGTTGCCACCTTTCAAAGGAAATATTCCTGGGAGTACGTGCCTTGACGGAGCGAACGTACATCCGAACTACTTCTTGTATCATCGGAGGGTCATACACCTTACCGAAGAGTGCAATGCCTTCACGAAGTGGTGGCAGGGATACGTTGTCCACCGACAACACTTCAAGTGGATGAGGCGCAAAGCTCGTCGGGAATAAAGAAGCATGATAGACAAGCATAAAGGAATAGCCGGTAACTGTCATATGGTTTATGCCGTCCCAACAAAAGGGAAATCTGAAGTCCTTACCTTCGGGAGCGTTTCGGACGAAGAAATGACCCTCGGCTCTCTCTTCAAGGAATCCACCTCTGGAAAAGAAGAAGAGGTGAAGAAATGCAAGAACATTCAGCTGTGTAATCGTACGTTGCCTAAAAAGAATCTCTGGCCCTCAAACAAAGGTTCAGGTAAGAGAGACAAAGGGAAGGAAAAAGTCCCTGAGGAAATTTCCCTCGATGACGGAGTCGTCAAAGAGCTTGCAGCTAAGGACCCGCCTGAGAAAAACAAGATTGATTACAATATCCTGGCGCACCTGAGGAAGATACCCTCGCTACTGAGCATACTGGATGCTCTCCTCCTATCCAAAGTGGCACGAGAATCTCTGATCAAAGCATTACAGGAGCCCGATTAGTTTCAAACTATCCTTGCAGAAGAAAAGATGAAGGACGAGCTGGAAGAAGTTCACACAGATGACATTACATTCGGCGATGAAGATCTCCTCCTCGGAATGTGCGAGCACAAACGTCCTTTGTATGTCACTGGGTACTGCCACGACATCAAGATAGGGAAGATCCCGGTTGACAACGGGTCATCCGTAAACCTTCTCATTGTGAGAGTGTTGAAGGAGATTTGCATGAACGTTCAACACCTGGCTCGGGAAAAAATTACTATCTCTGGGTTCGACTCGCAGTCATCACGGACACTTGGGTCCGTAATACTAACATTACGCTTCGGGATGCTCGTCATTGATATCAAGTTTCATGTCATCGACGCCAAAACTTGTTATAACGCTCTGCTCGGACGGCCTTGGTTACACGAGTACAACGTCATCCCTTCTATACAACATCAATGTTTGAAGTACTTCAAAGACAGCTTCGAGTATACAGTTACAAGTGAGCTAAACCCATTCTTCGTAAATGAAGTCCGCAAATATGAAGACGCTAAGTACTTCCTACCAGACATCGAAGACACGGAAAGATGTCGTAAATCGGAGAATAAACAGAGAGTCGTCGCCACCATCCCGATCTTTAGGAGCGATACTGAAGATGGTGAAGAGGTGGTTTTCTCGGAGCAACCCTAAGGCAGAAAGCCAGGACCATCTACTCCTATTTTGGTCTTTGGCAGTGACTCTAAAAACGAGGTCAACACAGTGTTCTCTGTTCGTCCATCAATAAAAACCTTCATTGGAACTGATCAGAGTTTGCAAATCACCATGGTTCCGCAGCACCATTACAGAGAACTTGATGTGCTTGATGCGTACGGTGTGCAAGAGCTGCAGACATTCTACGTTTCTCCTAGGCGAAAAGGTGAAAAGGCGATCCTCTTCTACCAATCCACGGAGACTAAAGTAGAGAAAGAAATCTGGCATGGTGCCGATTTTGCACTCGATACGCTTCAACCGATCCGTCTGCCCAGATATTACGCAGATGGATTGAAAAGGCTGTTAAGATGCCAAGGCGTACCCTTCAAACAAACTGCTCGACAAGCCCAGTTCTATAACAAGATTTGGGACATTCCCAGGACTCAGCGAAAAATGCCCAACGGGAGGATGGAGACGACTGGGCTTGGATACGTTCGGTCCAATAAACGAGAACAATACCATGGCTACCATGTCATAAATAACTCCGGTGGAGAAGCGAATGCATTTCCATATAGCGCTGATATCGAACCAAAGTGAGATCCCGCCGTGGGAATACCAAGCCCGTCATTTGAAGAACAGATTGACAAGCTAATAAGAGAAATAGGTCAAAAGGTTCGGGATGACCATGGCCACGAAATGGCCATTTACGAAAAAGCCAGGACGCAACGTATCATTCAGCAGGCTACGAAGGATGACGATCCCCTTCACCCTCAACCTGCTGTGTGCTCTTGTGTCAAAAAGAAAGCCCAACGTAGAAGCAACAATAAGGTAAAGAATGAGAATGACGTTCAAAAATAGCCACGCGATCGAGAAAAGGTCAGCTAGAATCCATCTTTAATGAAAAAGATGGGTCGAGAATACTCTTTCCCTAAAGGCAAGACAAGGAAAATATTCAACCTTGTCAGGAAGCATCAAATGATGACACTCCCAGAGTCTCTTCACCCTAAGCAAGTAAACGAGATCCACCATCCGGCTTATTGCTCCTACCACCGAGCAATAGGACATCCTATTGAAGATTGGTTCACCTTCAAAGACTGGGTCGAAGACCAGTATCAACGAGGCAGGTTCGCTCTATCCGACAGTTGGAAGATAACCCCGCCACGAAAGCATGAGTCAAGATCAATCTACACTGCGAAGGAAAGTCTGGATCAACATCGAGCTTGGAAGCGAACTCGTACCTGTCATATAATAACACTCTCAAAGGAAGAGGAGCACGAGAATATGGATGACTTCCCCTGGTGCTTCGCAAATGAAGATGAAGACGAGGTGATCTCGGAATTTCCACCGGCGCCAAAAGAGCTGGAAGATGGGATACACACCACAGTGGACAACCTGAGAAAAATCGACTTGGGAACGGAAAATGATCCAAGGCCAACGTTCGTCATTGAGCTGCTGTCTAAAGAGAAGGTGGCTACACTAAAATACGTTCTTATGCAGAATAAAGACTGCTTCGCATGGAACTACTCCGAGATGCTGGGATTAGATACAAAAATAGCGGTGCATAAATTGTCCATATCGCCGGACGTTAAGCCAGTCAAGCAGGCGCCCAGAAGAATGCGGATCGAACTTGAAATGGGTATCAACGCCGAAGTCAAGAAACTAATCGATTCCAGCTTCATCCAAGAAGTACAATATCCCGACTGAATCTCCAACATTGTCCTAATGATGAAGAAGAATGGGACAGTATGCATATGCGTGGACTTTCGGGACCTCAACAAGGTTTGCCCGAAGGACGACTTCCCAGTACCTGTTACCGAGCTAATGATCAATAACATGTCCACTCATGAGGTTTTCTCCTTCATGGATGGATCTTCAGGCTATAATCAAATAAAGATGCATCCTGAAGACCAAAAGCACACCGCCTTCCAGACTCCGCTAGGTATATTCTGCTATAAAGTAATAGCCTTCGGTCTGAAGAACGCTGGCGCTACCTACCATAGAGCTATGACAAAGATCTTCAATGACCTCATCCATGAGATCGTTGAATGGTATATTGACGACCTTATGGTGAAAAGCAAATCGTACGAGGAGCACTGGGAGCATTTGAAAATAGTGTTCCAGCATCTTCGGAAATTTAATCTGAAGACGAACCCTCTGAAATGCGTGTTTGGAGTCTCCTCAGGCAAATTCATAGGATTGATCATATGACACCGAGGCATCGAATAGACCCATCAAATATCAAGGCGATTATGGAAATGCCTTCTCCAAGAACTCTCAAGGAACTGCGGTCCCTCCAAGGAAAGCTCATGTATATCCGACGGTTCATAGCTAACATCTCCAGCAAATGCCGCCCTACAGCCATTTAATGAAGAAGGGGACTCCGTTTGTGTCGGATCGTAAATTCCATAGTGTATTGGACGAAATCAAGCAATATCTGCAGAACCCACTGGTACTAACCGCTCCGGTAAAGGGAAAGCCCCTCATCCTGTACACAACAGCAGTTGAAGGTTCTTTAGGCGCGCTATGGGCATAAGAGAACGATCTGGGAAAAGAGAGAGCTCTCTATTATTTGAGTCGACTCCTCCCGGGGCAGAAAACAACTACTCCCCTATTGAAAAGCATTGCCTCGCACTGATTTTCGCGATAACGAATCTTCGATATTATGCCTTGGCACATGAGGTCCATCTCATATCAAAGGTGGATCCTCTCAAATATTTGATGTCAAGAGCCATGTTAATAGGAAGGCTTGCCAAATGGGCCTTCCTTTTGATGGAGTTCTCGATAATATATCGACCCCTCAAGGCAATAAAAGGTCAGGCCATCGCGGACTTTCTCGCTGAGCATCCCATACCAGCCGATTCTCCCGTAAATTGCGATTTGCCAGACGAACACGCGTTCGACGCAATCGATAGAGAGGAGGAAGGAAATAATACCCGATGGGAACTTTACATCGATGGAGCATCTTCCATGAAGAGCCAAAAGCAGAGCACCCCCATAATCAAATCTTGGGTGGGCCTTATTTTTGTGACTCCGTAAGAAGGGATAATGCGTTTTGCCCTTTCCTTAACAGAATCAAGAACAAACAATGAAGCGGAATATGAAGCTTTGATAGCAGGTCTTGAGATCGCTGTCGATATGGGCATCGAAAACCTCCTCATATACGGAGACTCCCAGCTGGTTGTTAGCCAAGTAAATGGAGACTACCAGACATGCAAGCCAGAGTTGGTGAAATATGGTGAAAGAATGCAGCAATTGCTGACACAAATTGCCTCCTACATCCTGAAAAGTATACTGCGTGTGGAAAATAGCAAGGCGGATGCGCTAGCCAAGCTCGCTAAGGAGCTGGCCGACGAAAACCTCGATGACGTGAGGATCATCGTGCAAAGCCGCCGGATTCCCGCACCAGCAGAAGTATCTCCGGAGTCATCTGAAGAAAAGGAAGCGACCAAACAAGCGGTATTCCAGTTAAAAGATGAAGAAAAGGTAAAGGATTGGAGAGAAGTCTTCATAGTAATTCAAATCCCATCAAACGCCCGAAAATGCATCTTCGAGACATCAGGTCATGAAACGAGTTCTGTCTTTTGCCTTCATCAATATTACACTATTTAAGAGATCGTTTGACAGTTTGTGGCTAAGGTGTCTGGGACCAGAAGAAGCAAAAATGGTCGTCCAAGAAACCCATGACGGACTCTGCAGTTCCCATCAAGCCGGGCCAAAGATGAAGCTGAAGATCAAGAGGATGGGTTATTATTGGCCCACAATGATACAAGACTGTCTCGAATATGCGAAACAGTGTCATTCATGCCAAATTGACGGGGACTTCATCCACCAGCATCCAAATTCACTACACCCAACACTGGCTAGCTGGCCATTTGAAATGTGGGGAACCGATAATGTCGGGCCCATTAAGTCGGCATCATCTAAGAGACATCGGTTCATATTGGCAACGACTGATTACTTCTCCAAGTGAGCAGAAGCAGTGCCACTAAGGGATTTGAAAACAGAGAACATCCTCTATTTCTTCAAGACACATGTCATCTACCGGTTCGGCACTCCGCGACGGATCATCTCGGATAACGGGCCGGCCTACAGAAGCCATAAGATCAGCCGCTTTGCACAGTAACATAATATAGATTGGAGATACTCTTCGGTATATAATCCCCGAGCTAACGGTCTAGCTGAGGCTTTCAACAAGACCTTGATGAAGATCATAAAGAAGACAGTGTCCAGAAATAGGAAAGATTGGCATGAGAGATTGCATGAAGCTCTCTGGGCGTATCGAACTACGTTCAAAATGGCCACGAATATAACGCCATTCACGTTGGTATTCGGCATGGAAGTGGTACTTCCCTTGGAAATAGATCTAACCTCTCTACGAGTAGCAGTTCGATATAAGCTGACAGATGAAGAAAATGCCTATCTTCGGCTTGAGAAGCTCGATGCCCTCGATGAAACTCGTCTCATGGCGCAACAAAACCTGGAAGCTTACAAAGTAAGGATGACGCGCTCATACGAAAGATTGACTAGGCCAAGAACATTCCGCCAAGGCGAACTCGTGATAGTAGTAAAAAGACCTATGATCCCCAATCGTGCCAAACGGGGGAAATTTGAGCCAAACTACGAGGGTTCGTACATCATAGACAAGGTCTACCAAGGTGGGGCCTACTTGCTCATGGATATGCATGGCGAAAGACCCTTTTGGCCAATAAACGGCCGGTTCCTTAAGAAATACTACGCTTGACAAGTCACGGCTCAGGTTATTGATAGATGACGACGCTCGTGTCCGCTCGCTGTCTTCCTGAGTCCAAACTCTATAAGTAGTGTCCGGCAAAACTTTTCCTCAAAGCTGGTAATGGACCAAGATGTCCTTAAACTAACAATGGACCGAGATGTCCCTAAACTAACAATGGACCGAGATGTCCTTAAACTGAATAGATAGGCTCAAGCACGGCGATAGTGGAATTTATGTCCGCAATTCCCAGCGGTGAAGACTGCAACTCAAATCCCACTGGCAAACAGATAGGTCACTTGCGGCGAAACTATTTTCGAGAGCTTCATCGTTCAAACAAAAAAAATGGTACGCCCACAAGCGAAATGGGCACGGATGAAAACCCGAAAGGGCACCGTGAGTAAAAACAACAGGGCTGCCAGCGAGCTTGTGAAAACCTGAAAGGGCGCAATCTCGTTGTCAAAAAAAATGATACATCCATAAGCAAAAGGGGCACGGATGAAAACCCGATATGGCGCTGTGAGTAAAAACAGCAGGGTTACCAGCGAGCTTGTGAAAACCTGAAAGGGCGCAATCTCATGATGTAAAAAAAACGATACGTCCACAAGCGAAATGGGCATGGATGAAAACCCGAAAGGGCGCCGTAAGTAAAATCAGCAGGGCTACCGGCGAGCTTGTGAAAACCCGAAAATGCGCGATCTCATTAAAATAGAGACATCTACAAGGTCCTCTCGACCTTGTAAGGAGAAAATACCTGCGTGAGATCCTTACGACTCACAAAAGGGAGCAACGCACTTAGGAATCCCCATGATTTCTAAAGTGAAATTACACTTACGAGATCCTCACGACTCGTAAGGAGAATTCCCCCCTATGAGACCCTCATGGCTCGTAGGATTCAAAAACCTTAAGCTACAGGGATCCGAACCTGTTCTTAAGACATCACATTCCCTAAGTTTCCTTACAGACGGTCCAGTATCGATCCTTGTATACAATCTATGGGCACAAATAAATGTTCCTTCACCTAGTTCCACCAATGGCGCGAAATTTTCCCATTCGGTGAACAACACTTGTAGGTCCTCTCGACCTGCAAGGAGAAAATACTCTTGTGAGATTATTACGACTTACGAGAGAAAATATCATTTAGGAATCCTCACGATTCCTAAGGAGAAATACACCTACGAAATCCTCACGACTTGTAGGGAGAAACACCTTTATGAGACTCTTATGGCTCATGAAGTCAAAAGCCTTAGTCGGCAGGATCCTAATCCTGTTTGGTAAGCCACCTTTGTTCAAATCAGCAAAGGCAAATGATGATTCGCTCCTGGCAACATTCCAGTGGCAACAATGCAGAAGCCTAAATTGGTATCAAATTCCAAGTCCTTTCACGGCAAATGATGATTCGCTCCTGACCATATTCCAGTCGCAGCGATGCTGATGCTAAGATTGGTATCAAATCTCAAGTTCCAAACTTGCAATGAAAATTAGCGAACCATAAATGCATATGAAATAGCCGAAATGATGGGGCAACTCGCAATAAAAATCAGTGAGTAAAATATATGCATATAAAAATAGCCGAAATGATTGGGCAATCGCGACTTTCGCTATATGAAAAGCTGAAATGATAGAGCATCGCGGAAAGAAATAAAAAAAATGAAATGAAATTTTTGCCCTGCGGGTGAGATCACATCGACCCCTGTATAAAATCCAGGGGCACAAACGAAAAGGGAACCATATTGTCCCACCAGGCTTCTTCAAAGGGAAGCCAGATCTCGATGGCTACATCTACAGCCCCGAGATTAACGACGGCATTTCTTATAATTTCTAATGGATGCAGACGCGACGTCAACAAAGCGGAGCTATGGCAAAGTCCCCTAGTTCCAAATCTCGACGGTTCACAGACAACGTGGAGACTACCTCGGAGCCATGGAAAAGTCCCCTAGTTCTAAATCTCGACAGTTCACAGACAACCTAGAGACTACCTCGGAGCCACAGCAAAGTCCCCTAGTTCCAAATCACGACGGTTCACAGACAACCTAGAGACTACCGCAGAGCCATGGCAAAGTCCCTAGTTCCAAGTATCGACGGTAACATCTACAGCCTAGAGATCAACAACGGCGTTCTTCCTCCCTCCGGCAGGATGCAGACATGACATCAAAACAAACGGAGCCATGGCAAAGTCCCTAATTACAAGACTCGATGGTTCATAGACAACCTAGAGACAATCTCGACATTCATCGCAATATTGCAGACATAATGTCAACAAACGAAGCCAAGGAAAATCCCTCGCTTCAGGGTCTTAACGGCAACTCAAATGAGACCTGGAAAGACTATCAGAGTCATCCCACACCAGCGCGGAGTGGTCATTACTCACCGGGGCTCCCAAACTGAGCCTAACCTCAAGTAAAAAGCGGCATGGAATATTCCAAATTCTTGCTCTTCCGAAGGTAATATCATCTGGAAGATTACTTGAGGACGTCTTTTGCAGCACCCAAAGGGATCAGAGACATGACAGTCGTAGAGCTACTCGAATAGCAAGATTGCATATTAGGGAATACATCGGCCAACGCGACGGTACGACAGGAAAAAAACTCTAGTACTACAGACCCTAACGAACTTCTATTAGCAGAAGTTAACTGTGACGTTAGGACACCTTGGGAGAACTTCTCGATTCGTCTCGACTCCTGGGAAAAATAATGTTCCCGCAAGAACTTCTCGACTCGTCTCGACTTGTAGGGAAAAGTCTTAGGCCACGGGGATAACAACCTGTTTCCTAAGCACTGGACCCTGCAAGTTGGTCCAAGACAGACTGTTGCATACTATCTACGGGCCACACTCTCCAATGTCGAATATCGACAAGGAGGGAAAAAGCCACTTACGAGTCCTCTCGACTTGTAAAGGGGGAAAATTCTCTTATGAGATCCTTACGACTCTCAAGAGAAAACACACTTAGGAGTCCTCACGACTCCTAAGGAGAAAATGCACCTACGGGATCCTCATGACTTGTAGGGAGACAATTCTTTATGAGACCCTCACGGCTCATAAAGTTGAAAAGTCTTTGGCGGCAGATCCAAACCTGTTTCCTAAGCCATCGCTGCCTTACAAGGAGATCAAGATAGACTATCTACAAGACACATTTCCCAGAGATACACGCCAATATGAAATAAAATATGTATTTTTATCCATGAATTCAAGTGAATACAAGGTAAATTTCATAAAGGAATCAAAATGAATACATGTTATTCATAAATCGCAACTTTACAGTCAGTACAAAAAAGAGAAGGTACAATGATGGTTATTAAGGAGGAGGCGTCTTCAACAAATAAGCAAGCTGCTCGCGTGCTCTCCTCAATCCTTTCTCATGGTCAGTTACCGCGGCCAACTTCGCTTCAACTTGAGTCCGTTGCCGTAAGCAGGACGAAAGATTTTCATTGGTTTCTAGCATGGCAGCTTCGTAGTCCTGCATGACTCGCTCGGTGAAGTGAAGCGTTCTCCTTAGAGTCAACTCATCCGAAATACATCGCTGGAGGTTGTCGAAGAAAGCTTTTAACTGCGCAGCATTCGCTTCAACGTGGGTGTGCAACCAGGAAGATTCTCTTGAAGCCACCTCATATTCCTTTTACCTTAAGGTCACCTTTTATTCAAAATGGTGAATGAAAACAACACTACGCTTGACCCATGTAGCCCGCTGGGAGTTCGAAGCCAACACCTGAGGAGCGAAACGCTTGAGCTCAATCTCGTGCAGGCAAGCCTCCATCTTTCTGCAGTAATCAACCCAAGAGGCGATGAAATCTTCATCATAGAAGTTCACGAGTGTCGCCAGCATTGGATTGACTTCAACGGTAAAATCCGTAGTAGAACCGAGGGCCTCGGCATCGAGATCTTCGATGAATTCTCTCAACGTTCGCCGGCTATTTGCAGCGTCCCTAGAAGATGTGCGTTTAGCAAAGGGCCCTGCGGGCATTGGAATGCAAGACTCAAAAGGAGCTGGAGCCGGTGCAATTGCTGCAAAATAAATTATGGTCAAGTGTCGACTCGGGAGGTGAAGAAAATACACGAGGGATGGAATCTTGTAGACCGGCTGTGGCAGGTGGCATGATGGGGAGTACCGGAGGCGCGGCTATTCTCTTGTCTCCTCCTTTGACCTGTGATGCTATGATCAACATTAAGAAAACTTAGCAACAATACGTCTATTCATAAAAGAAAGGAAAGGACGTTAGTTGAAGAATATACTAACAAATACCAGAAGGCGGAATGACTTCCGACTGAAAGGAGAAATGCGGGTTCAAACCTGGTATAGATGGTCGAAAGGACTCCTGCAGAGTTGCGACAATATACTGTCAATATAAGGAGGATGGTACCCACAGTAAAACAAATAATTCACAAGCCCATACCTTCAAATATTCGAGAGGGTACAGAAGAAGGCGAGGGGACAGCGACCGTCAGAGCAGCAACCGGCGACACTTCTTCAGACGTCACAGCCTCAGGGTTCACCGCACCTATACTCAAGACAGACAAAATAACATCAGAAGGGCTGAACAAGATTGAGAAACTAAAAAAATAATGACCCAAAGACTACCTGATAGGTCATGGACCAAAACTATGACGGAGGCGTCACCAGGTGTAAGGTCTTCTTCACTCTTTCTCGGAGGAATAGATTCTGCGTATATAGCCTCGTATCCTGACTCGACAAGGGCCGTTGTAACGCTTGCGACGCCCACTGATACCAAAGAGCCACAAGGAGAAAGGGCAGCGGTCTGGATAGTCCCAGATTCCCGCGAAAGGGTAGCCACTTCGGGATCTGTAATCTCCAGCGTTTCAACTGTCATCCTATCGCCAGAACTTGTCCCTGCAGAGAGTGCGCATGTCAAAATTCGAGGATCGAGTTTTGATAAAAGGATGGGCATTGCATTACCTTGAAGCAGCTTTTCAGTTTCTTCCCGAGCTGCGCGTGCAACCTGTCTACAGACGGTAGACAGAGCAGAAGGAATATCCACCGAAGGAGTCTCGGCAAGTGGAATGTTGATTGAGCCTGCACCTACAGCCAAAACGGCATCACGTTCCCTCGCTGCGTGCTTCCTGCATTTCCTTTCGGTGTGGGCAGTGAGAGATGACCTCCTCAAGACCTCTGACAAAGGGACGTCGTCGTCCGAACCGAGTTCTGCCTCCGGAGCCGTTATAACGTCCATCATCGGCTGTTTCAGCAAAGCCTCCTGCGGTGACATTGGGAGAGCTGAGGCCATAGTAGCCGACTCTAGAAGTTTTGCCGCATCACTACTCAGGATCGACACTGCACTTGAAATAACCTGAGTCGACATAGTCCCTGTAATAAAGTGAAGGAGTGGGTCAGAGCAAGAATAAAAATAATAAGGGTGTGATGAAGCGAATCATACCAAGACCCAAAGAAGCGCGGAGCCTCTCTTCCTCCTCGAACGTCCTGAGGGAAGCCGCGAAAGCCTCTTCGGCAGAAATACATGTTGAAGAAGAAAGCATCAATAGAAACATAATAAAGAGAAAAGAGACAGCCGCAGAAGAACATAACTGAAGTATACCTGACTTCGCGATAGTAATCAGCGTCGCTTCCTCGTGAGCCAGTCGCTCGGAAGCCGCTAGAGCAGCCTGTAGATCAGTATCATTCGTAGGCGTGTCGAATAAACCCTCATTGGTCCCGTATTCGCACAAACCCTCGCTGTAGGGAGCGTGTGGCTCTTGGCCAAAGATGACATCAGAAAAAAATAGTGACTTCTTCTTTTTCTGCTAGCGGACACCAGCGGCCGATGAAAATAGCTTGCGCTTGAAAGGCAATTTTGGGTGGCGGGTCCCGATTTCCACACCATCGCCAGATTCTGCAGACGCCACGGCTACCACCTCTACGGGAATACGGGATGGAGGCTTCTCAGGGAAGGCACGCGGGAACACAACCATAGCGACTTCTCTTAAGGAAGGACGAACAGCAGTCCGTCGTTTCAAAGGGACTGCTGGGTTACCAGCTGGGACAATGTCCTTATTTTCAAGTAATAGCTGCCTCTCTTCCCTGATAACAACACCCGTCGTATGCCGGTACCACGCCACGTAGGCGTTCGAAGCATTTTGCACGTAGCTCGGTTCGCTGATAAGAAAGTTGGATCCCGAGTTTAGCCGCATAAAGTGGTGCAGTGTGCTGCGGATACCCTCTTCAGTTGCGGCTGGCTCGGCTAAGAATGCCTCAAGGGGAACACCCTAATTATAACCCGACTGTTGAGCAAAACGGTGCGGGTTATACTTCATGAACAGTGCCGAGGTGTTTTGCCTAAACACTAGAAAGCCCGGCCTAATAGAATCTAAATGCAGGATCTCCCGAGCCTTCAAAGTGGAAGCCCCGTCAATGAAAGTATCACGCAGCGGTTGCACCGCCTTGGAGGATTCCTTGCTGATGGTTAAGATTCTGTCGACAAAGGTCATACTGTCCCCGACCATGCGCGGGCGGAGGACCAGTCGTCGAGCCTCTCGTTGCGACGGGTCTAATGCAGAAGCGTCAACTAGATACATGACCTGAGGGAAATTGTAACTGTCATAGAAGCAGGGTCGTTTATGGACACCGAAAGCACCTGGCGCATCCATCTTGACCCACGACGTGAAATAGTGCAACGGGAGATGTACGTGCTTTATCCCAGGCTGAGTAGTGTCTGCTGCTAACCTCAAGCCATGGTATAGATGAGCCATCCCCTCTATCCCAACAGCCACACGCATCCCTGCAACCATCCGGTGGGCTGGGTAAAATACTGGAGGCCTCATGTAGCGAGGGTGCATCGGAAGCACGAACCAGTTCAACCACAAGAAAATAAACCCCAGGAAGAACGTCTTTTCATCGACGTATGAAGCAGCGAGCTCTACAAAAGGGACGATCGGGGTGTCTGGAATGAAGAAGCTTCTTAAATCTGTTTCCGCCGTCGGCTGATTATCCAAACCGAAACCAAACGGGTCGTCAAGATTAGAGAATTTCGCGGCTTTTTTTGACAAGAATTCTGGGCGAAGAAAGCGAGCGATGAAATCTGTGAAGCTGACTCCATGCCCCCAGACTCTAGAAATAGACTCTCGTAAATATTCAACACCTTGATTAGGCTCGAGAATCGATGTTGAACGGCATTCTCCGGGGTAAGGCCTATCACCACTGATTTGGTGGCGAAGATGTACTCGTCAGGGGGAAGTATCTCCTCGTAATGTTCCCCTCTGATGGTAGGCCCGAAATTTCCGCGAACTCCTCTAAGGAAATCGAAACTTCCCGGTCCGATAGAAGAAAGGTGTGAGTCAGGATGTTCCATTGCTCCAGGATAGCCTTTACCCACCATACATGAGGCTCGGGATACTAGAAAAAAGACGCATAAATTACGGGGTACAACCCGAGCTTCAGCAACAGTGTCTTCTTGGCCAACAGGATGTATCGAGCCCACTGCAGATATCCGGCTGAATGGCGAGGAGTCAAACCAATCATATATACTTGTCCCCAAGGGCGCGGCTCACCTTGACATATGCGTCGCCCCAAGATATCTAAAGCCATCGGCGGCTGTACGGGTATTGAAGCCATAGAAGGCTAAAGGCGACCCTTCGACGTCCAGTTGACTTTCTCTACAGCGTAATTCACTTGAGGCGAGTCGGCATAGTGAACTGCTGAAATGGGCTCTGAGGGTACTGCACAAGAAAAATTGCACCGGCTCTTGATAATCTGATTGTACCACGACCCCCATAGATGAAGAGATTTCTGCTCCGGATCGTGATCTTTAATGAGCGTGAAGACTTCCCGATTAATGGGCGCGTCAGCAAAGGCGCTTTCAGAACGTACAAAAGGGAAGAGTCTAGAGCCATAGTACCTGCATGAAAAGAGACGAGGGATTTGTTGTCAACACCATATTCTGAATTCTGACACTTGGTACTTAAAAAATTATACCGCACTGCAATACAGAAGAAAAGGACCAAGGGGGACCCATAAAATCAATGTGACGGCCCATCAATGATGAGGCAGACACTCATTAAGGATGGAATCCTAAAAGGATTCTCATTTAATGAGAAATGCATTGGGCCAAGGAGTTGAACTCCCTCGAGAGCAGTGCTCTGCAGACAGAAATCATATCTGTCAAATTTAATTAAGAAGGAAATAAAAATCCCCAATTTTTTTTTAAAGTGCTATGCTCTGCAAAAACAATGGTACAATCTACCAGAACCTTCAAAAGCAAATTTTTTTAACAAGGTAAAACCCCAAGATCTTTAAAGATGTGAAGGAAAAAAATCCTAGAAACTCTAAGAGTTCTTCATTAACGGGTTAAGAAACCCTGAATTTTTTTTAAGATCTGTGATCCAAGAAGAGAAAAGCTCTGTTTAATGGGTTCAAGCATAATCCTTACAAATTTTTTGGACAAAGTCCTAACTCTAAAAAGGTTTCCTTGGGCAGAGATCTAAGCACTGGAAAGAGAGTTGAATTTCTAGAAAGAAGAAGAATGGAAGATGAACATCAGTCATATCAAGGGCCAAAGGCCCTACTTATAGGCAGGGGATGCCGATTCAACTTCCAAGAAGATCCAACAGTGGAAATGCAGCCACCGCTGCACTCAAGTGTAAGCCATGTGAGCGCAACGGTGGGGGGCATTTGTTTCCACCCAATAATAAAAGAGCAAGGCTCTTTTCAAAATTTGAAAAGAGGCAGCGCCTCACGTGCCTTGCACGAGAGCGCCAGCGCCGAGAGTTAAAAAAACTCTGAGGCAGCGCCTCACGTGCCTTGCACGAGGGAGCCAGCGCCAAGAATTAAAAACTTTGAGGCAGCGCCTCACGTGCCAAGCACGAGGGCGCTGGTGCCAGAGCTAAAAGTTCTCTGCCATTGGATCAAAGATCCAACAGAGATGATAAAACATTAAAATATAGAATTAAATTCTGTTGAGGAAATATTCCTCGGATATTTCTAAACGAGAAAGATTACTCTCTGAAGAACAGAGCACCGTTGGATTAAAAATCCAATGGTTATTAAAAATCACCAAGCTACAGAATAAGCTCTGTATGGGAAAATATTTCCCCAATCTTGTTAAAATATCTTTTGTAAAACAGAAGTTCTTAGATCAAAGATCTAACGGTGAATAAAATTCCCAGATCAATTAAGGATCTCTAAATGAGAGATTTCCATAACTAAATCAGCAAATCTGCCTCTACTATATAAAGGACCCAAGACTTCAAGTCTTAAGAGGAGGAACCCCCCATAAACTTCAAGTTCAAAAAGAAGAACATGCAAAAAAAGAGAGAGTTTTAAGAGAGAAGAAAGAAGAAGAACTTTCTTCGAGGTAAATAAAAACAATGGAGATCAGAGTATTTCATCTGCATATCTAAGGGTTTAACCCTCATAAAAGAACATAGTTCTTTCCCTGGATCTGAGATCCATGAGACAAGTCTCACACAAATGAGAATTTAATTCTCATGGGGATGAATTTGTTCTTGAGGATTGAAGATCCAGAGAAGAATAAAGAATTGAACTCTTCAGAACATAATACACTAAGAAAAATCATCACCAAGCGCCCCACGTGCCTTTCACGTGGGCGCTGCTTAATAAAGAGTGCTTAGAACTCAGTGGTTGGTGCTCAGCGCCAAGCGCCCCACATTCCCCTCACGTGGGCGCTGCTTAATAAAGAGTGCTTAGCACTCAGTGGTTGGCCCTTAGCGCCAAGCGCCTCACGTGCCCTTTTACGTGCGCGCCACTTAATACAGAGTGCTTAGCACTCAGTGGTTGGTGCTCAGCACCAAGCGCCCCACGTATCCCTCACATGGGCGCTATTCAGCATTAAGTGCTCTACACTCATAAACCAGTGTCCAACGCCTGGCGCCTAGCACCAAGCGCCTCACGTGCTCCACTCGTGGGCGCCATAAAGAGTGTTTTACACTCCTTTAAAAAAACAAAAAAAGGGGGAACCAAGCCCAAGCAAGTGTTTAACATTTTATTCAAAAATGAAATGACGGGGCTGAGCCCAAATTTGGCCAAACTCCTAATCAACCGAGCCCATGTGCTCTTCATCTTCCAGAGTGGTCTTAGTGCGAAACATGACTACCGAGCTTCTGACGAATATTCATTGGTTCCAGGGTACATCTCCCCACACCTCTGATATATGTCATTGTAATTCTTCAACGTCTTCAGAGAGGTGGCGGGTCCCAACAACCAATAACTCTGTGGACTGCAATGTCCTTAAACTAGCTATGGACCGCAAAGTCCTTAAACTAGTTACGGACCGTAATATCCTTAAACTAAAACAAAAGAGCCTAAATGTTCTTTTGTTGGGTCTGAATGAGCCCCAAACCCTGTTGAGTAGATCTTAGTATAAAATTAGACTAACGTATCCTCAACAAACATTTAAGTTAACCTTAATCCAAAATGTGATTGACAATCCTTAAATCAACCCAAACCCAAATTAAGGATATGCGGATTTGGACTAATCCACGCCCTACGGACGACAACACAAATTAGTCTCCGTATACAATCCACGGGAAACCAAAAAAATTATAAAAAAAACACACACACGACATGAAGTGAACTTCTGGAGTAGGAGAAAGTGGTTATCGCTACGCGGTAACGTAATTAACTGCAGGGGCTTACGCCTGCAGGGAAGAGCGTCCCCACAATCAAAAACCCCTCAGAAATGAGGGGGAATCTGACGAAGTCTGCTACAAAGGCCACATCTGTCCAAACCTCTGATACACGTTGCCATAAATCAACTTGGAATCTTCAGAGAGGTGGAAGGATAAATCCAAATAGCATCTGCCCCCAAATTCAGGCAAGACGACCTACGCGGTCTCGTCTCCCGTTTTCGGCTGTAAACAGATTCTGGCACGCCCGGTGGGACCTTTTCCTCTTTCCACTCCACACTTCGTGTGTCATATTCGCGAATGAACCGTGGTTTAATATGGTTGCCCCTGGATTTGAGGTACTAAGATTTGGTGTCTTGCTCCATGCAGGAAAAGGAGATAATATCGATGGCCTCCAGCTGCACTAATTGCAACAGCAACTCTCGCTCCGCTCCGATTGGAGGAGTGACTTACGGGTCCCCAAGCGGCCTCCATCTTTGCAATGCCAGTGGAACAGGTGACTCAGGACACCACTGGACTGTTCTTCAAGACCATGATCCCGCCATCAAGCTTCAGCACTCCAGTGCCATCACAGGAAGCTCCGAAGATGTCGGTCTTCGATCGGCTTGCAACCACCGCGGCCCCTCTCAACGGGTCATCCAAGTCTACTACATCAGTCTTTAACAGACTGAGACAAAGCTCCAGTGGTACTGCAAAGAGGCTCGCAATACCTGAAGGGGTGATCCCGAAGATGATAGCCATTCCAGCTCCGGCAGACGAAGTCGTCAGAAGGGCATCTCCTATTAAAGGATCAGTCTACACAAGACTGGCCGTTCTAACTCCTGCATCGGGAGAAATTATCAAGACTGCTTCCCCTGTCAAAAATTCCGCCTTCGACAGATTAACCGTTCCTTCTCAGTAGATGTCAGTCATCGATAGGCTGATGCCGACAACAGCCTCTCATCAAAGCAGGGGGCATAACGAGGTCGCTTCCACAACAGAGGTGGTCCCATCTGCACGACGTGCTCGACGTCGCCACTAGCACCGAGTGAGGAAATCTGGGGGCAGTTCCCCTTCTGGACTTACCCCACCATCTCCAATGGTAGAAATTGTCGCAGCTGTTCCAACTGGGAACAACTTTGAACAGCTCAGGAGGGTGCGCAAAAACTCTCCAACTGCCATATTGAAGAAGTCTCCTCCGCCTCCTGAAAGCATGACACAGGTGAAGCCGGAACATCCTCCTTAGCAGTTGTCCTCCAAGATGCACAGAGTATGGCGGAAAGTCTAAGACTCTGTAATTGAAAAAGATTACTCTCGCCGGCTGAAGAAGATGAAGGCTCGGCAGGATGAGGACCATCCCTCCATCATACCACAGGAGGTATCTTCTGCATGGGTGCCTGCTGCAACGGCCCCCTCAAGTTCGGCCTCCCACAAAAAGCGAAGGCCTGAGAATCTCCTACCACCGGCGGCATATATCAAAGGTAGTGGACCCAAACGCCCCAAGTCTAGGGGCATGATAGTACACACGCTGTACATGGCTTCCGGGAAAGAGGAAAGTCGTACTTCCACGGGTCATCGACTACACACACGGTCTGTGACGAAAGCTCAGGAGCAACAACAAAAGCTCCAATAGATGCTAATGAAGATGTCAGCACTCACTGGGCAAAAAGAAAGCCTGGAAGCATCGACTGAACAGCGCCGGGAGTAGGAGACTGACACCGAGTTCCTGCGGAGGGTGCTAGAAAGAAAGGATAAAGAGGCCGCGGAACAGGCCGCCAATATAAAGCAGATGACACTTTTGTTCCAAGACATGGTTGGGATGATGATCCAGCCGGAACCTCCAGTCGAAGACCCTCCGATAATTATCGAAGACGATAGAGGGGAAACGTCAAATCCTCCACCGGCTTTCTCAACAGCTAAGGAAGAAACGATCTTTAAGACTTCCCTTGAAGAATACATAGCTCAACAAATACGAGCTCATCAGGCAAGCGAAGCTGCTGGCCAAGTCGTCAGAACTGGGCAACCTTATCTAGGCTGGTATGATCAAATCAAGTATCCGCCGGGATATACGATCCATAAATTCCACGTGTATAAGGGGACAGGCAATCCTCATCAGCACATCGCTCAGTTCAGAGCTCTATGCAGTAATACTGGAGGCGACGACAAACTACTGTTTCGCCAGTATGTCGGCAGCTTGGCGGGGACTGCATTTGAATGGTACTCGGAGCTTCCGAATAACTCCATCAAAACATTTACGGAAATGGAGATGCTGTTCACGCAGCGGTTCGCAAGCGCAAGCGAATGCACCCCAATCACGGCATTAATCAATGCCAGGGTAAAGCCAAGAGAGACCTGGGTTCAATACGCAATTCGATGGCGGAACCTATGGTTAAAATGCGAACAACGCATAGAAGAAGCTCCTGCCGTGGGTATGTTCGTAGGGACCCTTGCTCTTCAGGCAACTATATCCCAATTTATGATGTTCTTCAAGCCGACCACCTTCCAGGCCTTGATCGACAAGCTGGCCCAAATGGACCAGATTGGCCATAGGCCTCCTCTTCAAAAACGGATCTCCAGAATGAAAAGGGAAAAGGGAAAGCGACCTTCGTGGCCAACACTCAACAACAACCGAGTGACTCGAAACCAGTTGCTCGCCAAAGCAACAAACCACGATCCCTCGAAGAGAAGTTGAGACGTCCTTACTTGTTTCCACGGAATAAAACGAAGAGGTTGCTCGAACAGGTAGTGCGCAACAGGCTCATCACTCTGCTGGATCCGAGATGCCTACTGCAGCCGGATGACGTCAAAAAATCCCAACTACTGCCCCTACCACAGAATAGTGGGCCTCCTAATCAAAGATTGCTACGTCTTCAAAAACTAGGGTGAAGACTAGTGCAAACAAGGCAAGTTCGCACTATCCGAAAACTGAAAGGTAAACCCGCCACAGCAGCACACTTCTAAAAAGGTGGATACGACGGGGGCATCCCACTCGTTTGTAGAAGAAGTTCCGTGGGAAGTTGTCCTTTCGGCCAAACCTAAAAGGATGCTGAAGGATCTTCAGGCATACCCAGCGATCAAGTGGAAAAGCCCGCTGGAGCACAAGATTATTGACGGGATGCTAAAACCGCACCCAATACCGAAAGTTGGTAGCGATGGAAAAAACACCCAGGTCAAGCCTTCAAAGTCTTCAAAGAAAAATAAGAAGACCAAGAAGCCCGTGCCGCTCGATGACAATCATACGGACCTGCAGAACTACATTGATTTGCTGGAGGAATACAACCAGAAGGCGCGGACCCCAATCACACTAGAGGAGTTTCTCAAGCATATTCTTGAGAACGGAGACAGTGACAATGATGAGGGGAACGACTCGTTAGAAGAACCTGAGGAGTATGTAGCAAGTTGCCAAATGGTCTCTCCCCTGTCGTTAAAAGATAAAAAGCTCCCTCAGCATCAAAAAGCAACGCAGAGGAACTGGGGGCAGGACCGGCGTCAAAATCCTTGGAACCGTCAGATGACCTGATCGATAAGCTGCTGAATGAAGCCCTTCAAAGGAGTAAAGCTGACCGAGGACGCGAAATTGCCATATATGAAAAGGCCAAGCATCGGAGTCATAAAGTACCCCAACCGGATCGAAGCGCACCTGCCACCAGTAAGAGCAGAATCAAGGTAGGGAAGCAGTTCGCCAAAGCTCTGGCAATGGGAATGAAGCTGCCACCTTTCAAAGGAAATACTCCCGGGAGTACGTGCCTTGACGAAGCGGACGTACATCTGAACTACTGCTTGTATCATCGGAGGGTCACACACCCTACTGAATAGTGCAATGACTTCAAGAAGTGGTGGCAGGGATACGTTGTCCACCGACAACACTTCAAGCGGATGAGGCACAAAGCTCGTCAGGAACACAGAAGCATGATAGACGAGCATAAAGGAATAGCCGGTAACTGTCATATGGTTTATGCCATCCCAACAATAGGGAAATCTCAAGTCCTTACCTTCGGGAGTGATTCAGATGAAGAAATGACCCTCGACCCTCTCTTCAAGGAATCCACCTCTGGAAAAGAAGAAGAGGTGAAGAAATGTGAGAACATTCAGCTGCGTAATCGTACGTTGCCTTAAAAGAATCTCGGGCCCTCAAAAAAAGGTTCAGGTAAGAGAGACAAGGGGAAAGAAATAGTCCCTGAGGAAATTGCCCTTGATGATGGAGTCGTCAAAGAGCTTGCAGCTAAGGACCCGCCTAAGAAAAACAAGATGGATTACAATGTCCTGGCGCACCTGAGGAAGATACCCTCATAATAGAGCATACTAGATGCTCTCCTCCTATCCAAAGAGGCACGAGATTCTCTGATCAAGCCATTACAGGAGCCCGATCAGTTTCAAGCCTTCCTGGCAGAAGAAAAGATGAAGGACGAGCTAGAAGAAGTTCACACGGCTGACATTACATTCGGCGATGAAGATCTCCTCCTCGGAACGTGTGAGCACAACCGTCCTCTGTATGTCACTGGGTACTGCCACGACATTAAGATAGGGAAGATCCTGGTTGACAATGTGCCATCCGTCAACGTTCTCAATGTGAGAGTGTTGAAGGAGATTTGCATGAACGTTCAACACCTGGCTCGGGACAAAATTAATATCTCTAGGTTCGACTCGCAATCATCACGGACGCTTGGGTCCATAATACTGACATTATGCTTCGGGATTCTCGTCACTGACATCATGTTTCATGTCATCGATGCCCAAACTTGTTATAACGCTCTGCTCGGCCGGCTTGGTTACATGAGTACAACGGCATACCTTCTACACAACATCAGTGTATGAAGTACTTCAAAGACGGCCTCGAGTATACAGTTAAAGGTGAGCTAAACCCATTCTCCATAAATGAAGTCTGCAAATATGAAGACGCTAAGTACTTCCTACCAGACTTCGAAGACACGGAAAGATGTCGTAAATCGGAGAATAAACAGAAATCCGTCACCACCATCCCAATCTTTGGGAGTGATACCGAAGATGATGAAGAGATGGTTTTCTCGGAGCAACCCCAAGGCAGCAGGCCAGGACCATCTACTCCTATTTTGGTCTTTGGCAGCGACTTTGAAAACGAGGTCAACGTAGTGTTCTCTGTTCGTCCATCAATAAAAACCTTCATTGGAATTGATCAGAGTTTGCAAATCACCATGGTTCCGCAACACCATTACAGAGAACTTGATGTGCTCGATATGTACGGCGTGCAAGAGCTGCAAACCTTCTACGTTCCTCCTAGGCAAAAACGTGAAAAGGAGATCCTCTTCTACCAATCCACGGAGACTAAAGTAGAGAAAGAAATCTGGTATGGTGCCGATTATGCACTCGATAGGCTTCAACCGATCCGTCTACCCAGATATTACGCAGAGGGATTGAAAAGGCTGTTAAGATGACAAGGCGTACCCTTCAAACAAACCGCTCGACAAGCCTAGTTCTACAACAAGATTTGGGACATTCCCGGGACTCAACGAAAAATGATCAACGGGAGGACGGAGAAGACCGGGCTTGGATACGTTCGGTCCAAGAAACGGAAACGATACCAAGGCTTCCATGTCATAAATAACTCCGGTGGTGAAGCGAATGCATTTCCAGATAGCGTTGATATCGAACCAGAGCGAGATCCCGCCGTTGGAATGCCAAGCCCGTCATTCGAAGAACAGATTAACAAGCTAATAAGAGAAGCGTGTCAAAAGGTTCAGGATGATCACAGCCGCGAAATGGCCATTTACGAAAATGCCAGGACGCAACGTATCATTCAGCAGGATACGGTGGATGACGATCCCTTTCACCCTCAACCCGTTGTGCGCTCTCGTAGCAAAAAGAAAGCCCGACGTAGAAGAAACAATAAGTTAAAGAACGAGAATGACGTTCAAAAACAACGAAGAAGATTCAAGAAGCCACGCGATCGAGAAAAATTCAGCTGGAATCCATCTTTTATGAAAAAGATGGGTCAAGAATACTCTTTCCCTCAAGGCAAGACAAGGAAAATATTCAACCTTGTCATGAAGCATCAAATGATGACACTCCTGGAGTCTTGGCACACTGAGCAAGTAAACGAGATCCACCATCCGGCTTATTGCTCTTACCACCGAGCAATAGGACATCCTCTTGAAGATTGCTTCACCTTCAAAAACTGGGTCGAAGACCAGTATCAACGAGGCAGGTTCGCTCTATCCGACAGTTGGAAGGTAACCCCACCACAAAAGCATGAGCCAAGAGCAACCTACACTGCGTAGGAAAGTCTGGATCAACATCGAGCTTGGAAGCAAACTCATACCTGTCATATGATAACACCCTAAAAGGAGGAGGAGCATGAGAATATGGATGACTTCCCCTGGTCTTCGCAAATGAAGATGAAGACGAGGTGATCTCGGAATTTCCTCCGGCGCCAAAAGAGCTGGAAGATAGGATACACACCACATCGGACAACCTGAGAAAAATCGACTTGGGAACGGAAAATGATCCGAGGCCAACGTTCGTCAGTGAGCTGATGTCTAAAGTGCAGGTGGCTACACTAAAATACGTGCTTATGCAGTATAAAGACTGCTTCTCATGGAACTACTCCGAGATGCCGGGATTAGATCCAGAAATAGCGGTGCATAAATTGGCCATATCGCCGGACGTTAAGCCAGTCAAGCAGGCGCCCAGAAGAATGCGTCTCGAACTTGAAATGAGTATCAACGCCGAAGTCAAGAAACTAATCGATTCCGGCTTCATCCAAGAAGTACAATATCCCGACTGAATTGCCAACATTTTCCCAGTGATGAAGAAGAATAGGACAGTACGCATATGCGTGGACTTTCGGGACCTCAACAAGGCTTGCCTGAAAGACGACTTCCCAATACCTGTTACCGAACCGATGATCAATAACACGTCCACTCATGAGGTCTTCTCCTTCATGGCTGGATCTTTAGGCTATAATCAAATAAAGATGCATCCCGAAGACCAAAAGCACACCGCCTTCCGGACTCCGCTAGGCATATTCTGCTATAAAGTAATGCCTTTCAGTCTGAAGAACACTGGTGCTACCTACCAGAGGGCCATGACGAAGATCTTCGAATGACTTCATCCATAAGATCGTTGAATGCTATATTGACGACCTTGTGGTAAAAAAAAATCATACGAGGAGCACTGGGAGCATTTGAAAATAGTGTTCCAGCGTCTTCGGAAATTTAATCTGAAGATGAACCCTCTGAAATGCGCGTTTGGAGTTTTCTCAGGAAAATTCCTAGGATTCATCGTAAGACACCGGGGCATCGAAATAGACCCATCAAATATCAAGGCGATTATGGTAATGCCTTCGCCAAGAACTCTCAAGCAACTGCGGTCCCTCCAAGGAAAGCTCGCGTATTTCCGATAGTTCATAGCTAACCTCTCTGGCAAATGCCGCCCCTACAGCCATTTAATGAAGAAGGGGACTCCGTTTGTGTTGGATCGTAAATGCCAAAGTGCATTGGATGAAATCAAGCAATATCTGCAGAACCCACCGGTACTAATCGCTCCGGTCAAGGGAAAGCCCCTCATCCTGTACACAACAACCCTTGAAGGTTCTTTAGGCCCGCTATGGGCACAGGAGAACGATCAGGGAAAAGAGAGAGCTCTCTATTATTTGATTCGAGTCCTCCTGGGGGCAGAAAACAACTACTCCCCTATTGAAAAGTATTGCCTGGCACTGATTTTCGCAATAACGAAGCTTCGATATTATGCCTTGGCACATGAGGTCCATCTCATATCAAAGGTGGATCCACTCAAATATTTGATGTCAAGAGCCATGTTAAGAGGAAGGCTTGCCAAATGGGCCCTCCTTTTGATGAAGTTCTCGATAATATATCAACCCCTAAAGGCAATAAAAGGTCAGGTCATCGCCGACTTTCTCGCTGAGCATCCCATACCAGACGATTCTCCCGTAAATTGTGAATTGGCAGACGAACACGCGTTCGACGCAATCGACAGAGAGGAGGAAGGAAATAATGCCCGATAGGAACTCTACTTCGACGGAGCATCTTCCATGAAGAGGCGAAAGCAGAACAACCCCATAATCAAAGCTGGGGTGGGCCTTATTTTTGTGACTCTACAAGAAGGGATAATGCATTTTGCCCCTTCCTTAACAGAATCAAGAACAAATAACGAAGCGGAATATGAAGCTTTGATAGCAGATCTTGAGATCGCTGTCAACATGGGCATCAATATCCTCCTCATACACGGACTCACAGCTGGTTGTTAGCCAAGTAAATGGAGACTAACATTCGTGCAAGACAGAGTTGGTGAAATATGGTGAAAGAGTGAAGCAATTGCTAACACAAATTCCCTCCTACATCCTGGAAATTATACCGCGTGCGGAAAATAGCAAAGCGGATGCGCTAGCCAAGTTCTCTATGGGGCCGGCCAACGAAAACCTCGATGACGTGAGGATCATTATGCAAAGCCGCCGAATTCTCGCACCAGCAGAACTATCTCCGGAGTCATCTGAAGAAAAGGAAGCAACCGAACAAGAGGCATTCCAGTTAAAGGATGAAGAAAAGGCGAAGGATTGGAGAGAAGTCTTCATAGATTACTTCAAATCCCATCGAACGCCCGAAAACGCATCTTCGAGACATCAGCTCATGAAACGATCTCTGTCTTTTGCCTTCGTCAATGATACTCTATATAAGAGATCTTTCGACAGTTTGTGGCTAAGGTGCCTGGGACAAGAAGAAGCAAAAAGGGGCATCCAAGAAACCCATGACGGACTCTGCGGTTCCCATCAAGCCGGGCCAAAGATGAAGCTGAAGATCAAGAGGATGGGTTATTATTGGCCCATAATGATACAAGACTGTCTCGAATATGCAAAACAGTGTCATTCGTGCCAAATTCACGGGGACTTCATCCACCAACATCCAAATCCACTACACCCAACGCTGGCTAGATGGCCATTTGAAATATGGGGAACCGATATTGTTAGGCCTATTGAGCCGGCATCATCCAAGGGACATCGGTTCATATTGGTAACAACCGATTACTTCTCCAAGTGGGTAGAAGTAGTGCCACTAAGGGATGTGAAAATAGAGAACATCCACTATTTCTTCAAGACATATGTCATCTACCGGTTCGGCACTTCGCGACGGATCATCTCGGATAACGGGTCGGCCTACAGAAACCATAAGATCAGCAGCTTTTCACAGCAACATAATATAGATTGGAGATACTCTTCGGTCTATAATCCCCGAGCTAACGGTCTAGCTGAGACTTTCAACAAGATCTTGATGAAGATCATAAAGAAGACAATGTCCAGAAATAGGAAAGACTGGCACAAGAGATTGCAAGAAGCTCTCTAGGCATATCGAACCACGTTCAAAACGGATACGGATACAACGCTATTCGCGTTGGTATTCGGCACGGAAGCGGTACTTCCCTTGGAAATAGGGCTAACCTCTCTATGAGTAGCAGTTTGATACGAGCTGACGGATGAAGAAAATGCCTATCTTCGGTTTGAGGAGCTCGATGCCCTCGATGAAACTCGTCTAATGGCGCAGCAAAACCTAGAAGCTTACAAAGAAAGGATGACGCGCTCATACGAAAGATTGACTGGGCCGAGAATATTCCGCCAAGGCGAACTCGTGTTAGTAGTAAAAAGACCTATGATCCCCAATCGTGCTAAATGGGGGAAATTTGAGCCAAACTACGAAGGTCCGTACATCATAGAAAAGGCCTACCAATGTGGGGCCTACTTGTTCATGGATATGCATGGTGAAAGACCCTTCCGGCCAATAAACGGCCGGTTCCTTAAGAAATACTACGCTTGACGAGTCACGGCTCAGGTTAATGATAGATGACCACGCTCGTGTCCGCTCGCTGTCTTCCTGAGTCCAAACTCTATAAGTAGTGTCCGGCAAAACTTTGCCTCGAAGCTGGCAATGGACCGAGATGGCCCTAAACTAACAATGGACCGAGTGTCCTTAAACTGAATACGTAGGCTCAAGCATGACTATAGTGGAATTCAAGTCCGCAAGTCCCAGCGGTGAAGACTGCAACTCAAATCCCACAGGCAAACAGATGGGTCACCTGCGGCGAAACTATTTTCGAGAGCTTCATCATTCAAAAAAAACGGTACGTCCACAAGAGAAATAGGTACGGATGAAAACCCGAAAGGGCGCCGTGAGTAAAAATAGCAGGGCTACCAGCGAGCTTCTGAAAATCTGAAAGGGCGCAATCTTGTTGTCAAAAAAATGGTACGTCCATAAGCAAAAGGGGCACGGATGAAAACCCGAAATGGTGCCGTGAGTAAAAACAGCAGGGCTACCAGCGAGCTTGTGAAAACCTGAAAGGACGCAATATCGTGATGTAAAAAAAATGATACGTCCACAAGCGAAATGGGCATGGATGAAAACTCAGAAGGGCGCCGTGAGTAAAAACAGCAGGGCTACCGGTGAGCTTTTGAAAACCCGAAAAGGCGCGATCTCGTTAAAATAGAGACACCTACAAGGTCCTCTCAACCTTGTGAGGAGAAAATAACTGCGTGAGATCCTTACGACTCATAAAAGGGAGCAACGCACTTAGGAATCCCTACGATTTCTAAGGAGAGATTACACTTATGAGATCCTTATGACTCGTAAGGAGAATTCCCCATATGAGACCTTCATGGCTCGTAGGATTCAAAAGCCTTAAGCTATAGGGATCTGAACATGTTCTTAAGACATCACATTCCCTAAGTTGCCCTACAGGCGGTCCAATATCGATCCTTGTATACAATCCATTGGCGCAAATAAACGTTCCCTCACTTAGTTCCACTAATGGTGCAAAATTTCCCCATTCGGTGAACAACACTTAGAGGTCCTCCCGACCTGCAAGGAGAAAATACTCCTGTGAGATCCTTACGACTTATGAGAGAAAATATCACTTAGAAACCTCACGACTCCTAAGGAGAAAATACACCTACGAGATCCTCGCGACTTGTAGGGAGAAACACCTTTATGAGACCCTTACGGCTCATGAAGTCAAAAGCCTTAGTCGGCAGGATCCTAACCCTGTTTACTAAGCCACCTTTGTTCAAATCAGCAAAGGCAAATGATGATTCGCTCCTGGAAACATTCCAGTGGCAGCGATGTTGATGCCTAAATTAGTATCAAATTCCAAGTTCTTTCACGGCAAATAATGATTCGCTCTGGCCATATTCCAGTCGCAGCGATGCTGATGCTAAGATTGGTATCAGATCTTAAGTTCCAAACTCGCAATGAAAATTAGCGAGCCATAAATGCATATGAAATAACCGAAATGATGGGGCAACTCGCAATAAAAATCAGCAAGTAAAATATATGCATATAAAAATAGCCGAAATGATTGGGCAATCGTGACTTTCGCGATATGAAAAGCTGAAATAATAGAGCATCGCGGAAAGAAATAAAAAAATGAAATGAAATTTTAGCAACTATACGTCTATTCATAAAAGAAAGGAAAGGACGTCAGTTAAAGAATATACTAACCAATACCAGAAGGCAAAACGACTTCCGACTGAAAGGAGAAATGCGGGTTCAACACCTGGTATAGATGGTCGAAAAGGACTCCGGCAGAGTTGCGACAATATACTGTCAATACAAGGAGGATGGTACCCACGGTAAAAAAAATAAGTCATAAGCCCATACCTTCCAATATTTGAGAGGGCACAGAAGAAAGCGAGGGGACAACGACCGTCAGAGCAGCGGCCGGCGACACTTCTTCAGACAGCACAACCTCAGGGTTCCCCGCACCTATACTCAAGACAGACAATATAACATCAGAAGGGTTGAACAGGATTGAGAAACTCAAAAAACAGTGACCCAAAGACTACCCGATAAGTCATGGACCAAAACTGCGACGGAGGCGTCACCAGGTGTAACGGCTTCTTCACTCTCTCTCGGAGGAATAGATTCTGCGTCCATAGCCTCGTCCCCTGACTCGAAAAGGGCCGTCTTAACACTTGCGATGCCCGTCGATACCAAAGAGCCACAAGGAGAAAGGGCAGCGGTCTAGACAGTCCCAGATTTCTGAAAAAGGGTAGCCACTTCGGGCTCTGTAATCGCCAGCGTTTCAACTGTCATCCCATCGCCAGAACTCGGCCCAGCAGAGAGTGCGTATGTCAGAATTCGAGGATCGAGTTTTAATAAAAGGTTGGGCTTTACGTTACCTTGAAGCAGCTTTTCAATTTCTTCCTTAGCTGCGCGTGCAACTTGTTTACGGACGGTAGACAGAGCAGAGGGAATATCCACCGAAGGAGTCTCAGCAAGCGGAATGTTGCTTGAGCCTACACCTACGGCCAAAAGGGCATCGTGTTCCCTCGCCGCACGCTTCCAGCGTTTCCTTTCGGTATGGGCAGTGAGATATGACTTCGTCAAGACCTATGACAAGGGGATGTCGTCGTCCGATCCGAGTTCTGTCTCCGGAGCCGAACGACGTCCATCATCGGCTGCTTCAGCAAAGCCTCCTGCGGTGACTTTGGGAGTGCCGGGACCATAGTAGCTGGCTCTAGAAGTTTTGCAGCATCGCTACTCGGGATCGGAACTGCACTTGGAATAACCTGAGTCGAGGTAGTCCCTGTAATAAAGTAAAGGAGAGGGTCAGAGCATGAATAAAAAGAATAAGGGTGTAATGAAGCAAATCATACCAAGACCCAAAGAAGCGCGGAGCCTCTCTTCCTCCTCGAACGTCCTGAGGGAAGCCGCGAGAGCCTCTTCGGCAGAAATACCTGTTGAAGAAGAAAGCGTCAATAGAAACATAATAAAGAGAAAAGAGATAGTCGCGGAAGAACATAACTGAAGTGTACCTGACTTCACGATAGTAATCGGCGCCGCTTCTTCGCGAGCCAGTCGCTCGGAAGCCGCGAGAGCAGCCTGTAGATCAGTATCATCCGCAGGCGCATCGAATAAACCCTCATTGGTCCCGTATTCCTACAAACCCTCGCTATAGGGAGCGTGTGGCTCTTAGCCAAATATGACATCAGCAGAAAATAGTGACTTCTTCTTTTTCTGCGAGCGGACACCAGCGGCCGATGACAAGAGCTTGCGCTTGACGGCATTTTTGGGTGGCGGGTCCCGATTTCCGCACCAGCACTAGATTCTGGAGACTCTACGGCTACCACCTCTACGGGAACACGGGGTGGAGGCTTCTCAGGGAAGGCACGCAGGACCACAACCGTAGCGACTTCTCTCAAGGAAGGACGAATGGCAGTCCGTCGCTTCAAAGGGACTACTGGGTTACCATCTGCAACAGCGTCCTTATGATCAAGTAATAGCTGCCTCTCTTCCCTGATAACAACACCCGTCGCATGCTGGTACCACGCCATGTAGGCGTTCGAAGATTTTGGCACGTAGCTCGGGTCGCTGATAAGAAAGTTGGACCCCGTATTTAGCCGCATAAAGTGGTGCAGTGCGCTGCGTATCCCTCGTCTCTTCAAGGGGAACACCCTGATTATAACCCGACTGTTGAGGAAAAACGGTTCGGGTTATACCTCAAGAATAGTGCCGAAGTGTTTTGCCTGAACACTAGAAAGCCCGGCCTAATAGAATATAAATGCAAGATCTCCCGAGCCTTCAAAGTGGAAGCCCCGTCTTTGAAAGTATCATGTAGCGGTTGCATCACCTTGGTGGATTCCTTTCTGATGGTTAAGACTCTGTCGACAAAGGTCATACAGTCCCCGACCATGCGCGGGTAGAGGACCAGTCGTCAAGCCTCTCGTTGCGACGGGTCTAATGCAGAAGCGTCAACTAGATACATGACCCAAGGGAAATTGTAACTGTCATAGAAATGGGGTCGTTTATGAACACCGAAAGCACCTAGCGCATGCATCTCAACCCACGACGTGAACCGGGAGATGTACGGGCTTTATCCCAGGCTGAGTAGTGTCTCCTGCTAAGCTCAGGCCATGTTATAGATGAGCCAGCCCCGCTATCCCAATGGCCACATGTGTCCCTGCAACCATGCGGTGAGCTGGGTAAAAGACTGAAGGATTCATGTAGCGAGGGTGCATCGGAAGCATGAACCAGTTCAACCACAAGCAAATAAACCCCAGGAAGAACGTCTCTTCATCGACGTCTGAAGCAACGAGCTCTGCAAAAAGGACGACCGGGGTGTCGGGAATGAAGAATCTTCTTAAATATGCTTCCGCCGTCGGCTGATTATCCAAACCGAAACCAAACGGGTCGTCAAGTTTAGCGAATTTCGTGGCTTGTTTTGACAAGAATTCTGGGCGAAGAAAGCGAGCGATGAAATCTGTGAAGATGACTCCATGCCCCCTGACTCTAGAAATAGACTCTCGTAAATGTTCAACACCTTGATTTGGCTCGGGAATCGATGCTGAACGGCATTCTCCGGGGTAAGGCCCATCACCACTGATTTGGTGGTGAAGATGTACTCGTCAGGGGAAAGTATCTCCTCGTAATGTTCCCCTCTGACGGGTAGGCCCGAAATTTCCGCGAACTCCTCCAAGAAAATCGAAACTTCCCGGTCCGATAGAAGAAATGTATGAGTCAGGATGTTCTATTGCTCCAGGAAAGCCTTTACCTACCATACATGAGGCGCGGGATACTTGAAAAGAGACGCATAAATTACGGGGTACAACCCGAGCTTCAGCAACAGCGACTTCTTGGCCAACAGGATGTATCGAGCCCACTGCAGGTATTCGGCTGAATGGCGAGGAGTTAAACCAATCATATATACTTGTCCCCAAGGGCGCGACTCATCTTGACATATGCGTCGCCCTAAGATATCCAAAGCCATCGGCGGCTGTACGGGTATTGAAGCTATATAAGGTTGAAGGCGACCTTCCGAGGTTCAGTTGACCTCCTCTACAACGTAATTCACTTAAGGCGAGTCGGTGTAGTGAATTGCAGAAATGGGCTCTGAGGGTACTGTACAAGAAAAACTGTGCCGGCCCTGGATAATCTGATTGTACCACGAACCCCATAGATGAAGAGATTTCTGCTCCAGATTGTGATCTTTAATGAGTGCGAAGACTTCCCAATCCACGGGCGTGTCAGCAAAGGCGCTCTCAGAACGTACAAAAGGGAAGAGTCGAGAGCCATAGTACCTGCACGAAAAGAGACGAGGGATTAGTTGTCAACGACATATTCTGAATTTTGATACTTGGTACTTAAAAAATTATACCGCACTCCAATACAGGAGAAAGGGACCAAGGGGGGACCCAAAAAATCAAAGTGACGGCCCATTATTGATGAGGCAGTCACTCATTAAGGATGGAATCCTAAAAGGATTCTCATTTAATAAGAAAGGCATTGGGCCAAGGAGTTGAACTCCTTCGAGAGCAGTGCTCTACAGACAGAAATCATATCTGTCAAATTTAATTAAGAATGGAATAAAAATCCTGAATTTTTTGTAAAGGGTTATGCTCTACAAAAACAATGGTACAATCTACCAGAACCTTCAAAAGCAAAGCTTTTTAACAAGGTAAAACCCCAAGATCTTTAAAGATCTGAAGGAAAAATCCTAGAAACTCTAAGAGTTCTTCATTAACGGGTTAAGAAACCTTGAAAAACATTTTTAAGATCTGTGATCTAAGAAGAGCAAAGCTCTATTTAATGGGTTCCAGCATAATCATTACCAAAATTTTGGACAAAGTCCTAACTCTAAAAAAGTTTCCTTGGGCAGAGATCTATGCTCTGGAAAAAGAATTGAATTCTCAGAAAGAAGAAGAATGGAAGATGAACAACAGTCATCTCAAGGGCCAAAGGCCCTACTTATAGGCAGGGGAAGCCGATTCAACTTCCAAGAAGATCCAACGATGGAAAAGCTGCCACCGCTGCACTCACGTATAAGCCACGTGAGCGCAACGGTGGGGGGCATTTGTTTCCACCCAATAATAAAAGAGCAAGGCTCTGTTCAAAATTTGAAAAGCGACAGAGCCTCGCGTGCCTTGCACGAGGGCGCCAGCGCTAAGAGTTAAAAAACTCTTAGGCAACGCCTCACATGCCTTGCTCCGTTGGATAAATCATCAAAATACACAGAATAAGCTCTGTATGGGAAAATATTTCCCCAATCTTGTTAAAAACAAGAAAAATATCTCTTGTAAAACAGAAGTCCTTGGATCAAAGATCCAACGGTGGATAAAATCCCCAGATCAATTAAGGATCTCTCAATGAGAGATTTCCTTAACTAAATCAACAAATCTGCCTCTACTATATAAAGGACCTAAGACTTCAAGTCTTAAGAGGAGGAACCCCCCATAAACTTCAAGTTCAAAAAGAAGAACATGCAAAAAAAAGAGAGAGTTTTAAGAGAGAGGAAAGAAGAAGAACTTTCATCGAGGTAAATAAAAACAATGGAGATCAAAGTATCTCATCTGCATATCTAAGGGTTTAACCCACATAAAAGAACATAGTTCTTTCCCTGGATCTAAGATCCATGAGACAAGTCTCCTACAAATGAGAATTTAATTCTCATGGGGTTGAATTTGTTCTTGGGGATTGAAGATCCAGAGAAGAATAGAGAATTGAATTCTTCAGAACATAATACACGAAGAAAAATCAGCACCAAGCACCCCACGTGCCTTTCACGTGGGCACTGCTTAATAATGAGTGCTTAGCACTCTGTGGTTGGTGCTCAGCGCCAAGCGCCCCACGTGTCCCTCACGTGGGAGCTTCTTAAAACAGAGTGCTTAGCACTCAGTAGTTGGCGTTCAGCGCCAAGCGCCTCACATGCCCTTCACGTGGGCGCCACTTAATAAATAATGTTTAGCACTCAATGGTTGGCGCTCAGTGCCAAGCGTCCTACGGGCCCCTCACATGGGCGCTATTCAGCATAAAATGCTCTGCACTCATAAACCAGTGTCCAACGCCTGGCGCCTAACACCAGGCGCCTCACGTGCTCCACACGTGGATGCCATTAAGAGTGTTTAACACTCCTTTAAAAAACCAAAAAAGGGGAACAAAGCCCAAGCAAGTGTTTAACATTTTATTCAAAAATGTAATGGCTGGGCTGAGCCCAAATTTGGCCAAACTCCTAATCAACCGAGCCCATGCGCTCTTCATATGCCAGAGTGGTCTTACTGCCTGCCTGGTGGGGGTGGCTCCTTCGTTATAGGTAAACGGGAAACCCGACTCTAAGAACCCGAGCCCAAATAAAACTATCGAGCTTCTGACGAATATTCATTGGTTCCAGGGTACATCTCCCCACACCTCTGATATATGTCGTTGTAATTCTTCAACGTCTTCAGAGAGGTGGCGGGTCCCAACAACCAACAACTCTGTGTACTGCAATGTCCTTAAACTAGCTATGGACCGCAAAGTCCTTAAGCTAGTTACAGACCGTAACGTCCTTAAACTAAAACAAAAGAGCCCAAATGTTCTTTTGTTGGGTCTGAATGAGCCCAAAAACCCTGTTGAGTAGATCTTAGTCTAAAATTAGACTAACGTATCCTCAATAAACATTTAAGTTGACCTTAATCCTTAATGAGATTAACGATCGTTAAATCAACCCAAACCCAAATCTAAGGATATGCGGATTTGGACTAATCCACGCCCTATGGGCGACAACACAAATTAGTCTCCGTATACAATCCACGGGCAACCTAAAGAAAATAAAACAAATACACACGACACGTAGTGAACTTCTGGAGCGGGAGAAAGTGGTTATCGCTACGCGGTAACGTAATTAACTGCAGGAGTTTGCGCCTGCAGGGAAGAGCGTCCCTATAATCAAAAACCCCTCAGAAATGAAGGGGAATCTGAAGAAGTCTGCTACAACGGCCGCATCTGTCCAAACCTCCGATACACGGTTCCATAAATCAACTTGGCATCTTCGGAGAGGTGGAGGGATAAATTCAAATAGCATCTGCCCCCAAATTCAGGCAAGACGACCTACGCGGTCTCGTCTCCCATTTTCGGCAGTAAACAAGCTCACTATATTTTTGCAGAAGCTTATCTGGGGGTTTTCTCTCTCTCTCTCTCTCTCAAATTCAGGCAAGACGACCTACGGTGTTAATTGGTTTTGAGAAAATCTCTCATTGAGAGATTCCAATTGATTAAGTTGGTCTCAAAATTGACATGGGGAATTTTACCCACCGTTGGATTTTTGATCCAAGTGTTTTTGTTTTCACAGAAAATGTTCTTGTTTTTAGAAAGATTGGGGAAATATTTTCCCATATACAGAATTTATTCTGTCAAGTGGTGATTTTTAATCACTATTGGATTTTTAATCCAAGGGTTCTCTGTTTTACATAGAGCAATCTTTTTGTTTGGAAAGATTAAGGGAATATATTCCCAAAATAGAATTTTATTCTACTACTGGATCATTGATCCAACCGAGTGTATCATTCTTATTTAGAAAGATATGGGAGATATTTTCTCCTAATAGAATTTGATTCTATATTTTCAGGATTTATCGTCTCTGTTGGATCTTTTGATCCAACGGCTCTGTTTAAAAGAGAATATCCCAGCGTTTGTTAGGGAAATATAGAATTTAATTCTACTGATATGATCTTGGGCGCTAGCGCTCACGTGTTATGCACGCGGGCGCTACTTAAGAATTTAATTCTTATGATAGGTACTTATGTGCTTTGCACATTGGCGCTTGCGTGAGGAGCACGTACGGCGCCATCTAAGAGTTTAACTCTTACGCAATAAGTTCTTCCGTGCTTTGCACATTGGCACTCGCGTAAGGAGTACGTAAGGCGCCACTATAGGATTTAATCTATAAGATTGGCTCTTGCGCTGGCGCCCTCATGGAGAGTACGTGAGGCGCTGCTTCATTAAATCCGACAGAGCTTTGCTCTTTTATTAGGTTTAAATATTGGGGAAACAAATGCCCCAACCGTTGTTCTCACGTGGGTGCAACGGTGTCACTTTGTCCACCGTTGGATCCTCTAGGGAGTTGAACCGTCCCTTCACATCTTATAAATAGGGCCTTTGGCCCTTGAGATGACTGTCGTTCTATCATCCTCTTTCTTCTTCCTTTAAGAATTTAATTCACTTTTCAGAGCTTAGATCTCTGCCCCAAAGAAACTCTTAGAGTTGAACTCTGTTAAAAAACTTGGTAAGAATCATGGCCAAATTTCAACCCATAAAAAAACTTCCCTTTTGTTTTGGATTTTTACCCATTAACAGAGCTTTGCTCTTTTAGTGGAATGATTTCTTAGAGATCTTAAAAAAAAACTTTTATTTGGGTAGACCATGGGTCTTAGAGATCTTACGGTTTTACCCTGTTAGTAACTTTGATCTCTGAAGGTTTCTCTGGAATTTAATTCCAATATATTTCCCATGGGGATTTCTAGGGTTTAATCCCACTATCAGAGGAATTCAATTCCGGTTTGTTCTACAGAGTTTAGCTCTGAGAAGATTTCTTTTGAAAATTCTTTTGGAAATTTTATTCCCTTTTCTTATTCCCTTTTTGGAGTTCTTCTTGCAGATTTGAATCTGTTGTGGAACACGTTCTTCGAGGCCATTGGGAGTCTTCAACTCCACTGTTTAATGAGATTCTTATAATGAGTGCATGCCTCATCATTGATGAGGCATTACCTTGATTTTGTGGGGGGCACTGTTTTCTCTTCTAGATTGTAATGATTTTGGTATTTTGATTGCTAACTCTTTACTGGTTTTTCTTTTCAGATACTATGGCTTCTCATCTGTATGATCTTGAAGAGATTATCTCTTATGAGGAGATTCGTATCCAAGGCTGCTGCCAGAGCCAAGAGTTTACTGATGCCCAGTGCGCTGAGGTGATGCGTCGCTTCGACGATTACAAAGGTCGATTGCTCCCCCGCCGTTATGCTCTTTTGAAGATTGTCGTTGGGTCGATTTGGGAAGCACTTCCCGAGATTGATGAGGCTATGCCGCTCGAGGCACTTGACGATGCTGAAGACAAGGTACATTCAGTATATCTGATGGGCCTGATCTCAAAGAAGTGGAGAGATGATCTTGTCGCTGTTTTGCATCACGTCTTCCAACAGAAGGCGATAATATCCGCGTACCAGAGGATGGATGACATCAGCGGGGATCTCGACGCTTGCATTCGTAAGAAAATCCATAAGAAGATGGTCAACGAATCAAGAAGCACTTTACTCAAACTTGCCTGGCCCTTGAGATGACTGTCGTTCTATCATCCTCTTTCTTCTTCCTTTAAGAATTTAATTCTCTTTTCAGAGCTTAGATCTCTACCCCAAAGAAACTCTTAGAGTTGAACTCTGTTAAAAAACTTGGTAAGAATCATGACCAAATTTCAACCCATATAAAAAACTTCCCTTTTGTTTTGGATTTTTACCCATTAACAGAGCTTTGCTCTTTTAGTGGAATGATTTCTTAAAGATCTTAAAAAAAACTTTTATTTGGGTAGACCATGGGTCTTAGAGATCTTACGGTTTTACCCTGTTAGTAACTTTGATCTCTGAAGGTTTCTCTGGAATTTAATTCCAATATATTTCCCATGGGGGTTTCTAGGATTTAATCCTACTATCAAAGGAATTCAATTCCGGTTTGTTCTACAGAGTTTAGCTCTGAGAAGATTTCTTTTGAAAATTCTTTTGGGAATTTTATTCCCTTTTCTTATTCCCTTTTTGGAGTTCTTCTTGCAGATTTGAATCTGTTGTGGAACACGTTCTTCGAGGCATTGGGAGTCTTCAACTCCACTGTTCAATAAAATTTTTCATTAAATGAGAATCCTTTTGGATTCTTACAATGAGTGCATGCCTCATCGGGGCATTACCTTGATTGTGTGGCGGGCACTGTTTTCTCTTCTAGATTGTAATGATTTTGGAATTTTGATTGCTAACTCTTTACTGGTTTTTCTTTTCAGATACTATGGCTTCTCATCTGTATGATCTTGAAGAGATTATCTCTTATGAGGAGATTCGTATCCAAGGCTGCTGCCAGAGCCAAGAGTTTACTGATGCCCAGTGCGCTGAGGTGATGCGTCGCTTCGACGATTACAAAGGTCGATTGCTCCCCTGCCGTTATGCTCTTTTAAAGATTGTCGTTGGGTCGATTTGGGAAGTACTTCCTGAGCTTGATGAGGTTATGCCGCTCGAGGCACTTGACGATGCTGAAGACAAGGTACATTCAGTATATCTGATGGGCCAGATCTCAAAGAAGTGGAGAGATGATCTTGTCGCTGTTTTGCATCACGTCTTCCAACAGAAGGCGATAATATCCGCGTACCAGAGGATGGACGACATCAGCAGGGATCTCGACGCTTGCATTCGTAAGAAAATCCATAAGAAGATGGTCAACGAATCAAGAAGCACTTTACTCAAACTTGCCTCTAAGTTCATGAATCCGTGTCCGAAATTCAGCATCTTGACACAGCTCCCCCTTTTCTTTACGCTAATGTTCATATGTGCCTCCGTAAGGTGTTGTTACACACACACACACACATAAAAAATAGTGTCGGTGCTTATATGTCATGCACGTGAGGCGCTGCTGATGGATTCAATCCTTAAAAGAATCAGCATCGGCGCTTCGCGTGTCATGCACGTGGGGCGCTGCTGATGGATTTAATCCTAAAAGAATCAGCGTCGGCGCTCACGTGTCATGCACGTGGGGTACTACTAATGGATTTAATCCTAAAAAGAATCAATACCTGCGCTCACGTGTCATGCACATGAGACGCTGTTGAAGGAGTCACTTCACCTTCTGGCTCTGATTTTCATGAGTCAACTCTTTCTTTTCCCATACCCTTTTTGTCAGGCCTTAGAAATAGTTCCACCATTCACAACATTTTCTGTGTCTAAATTTAACTGCTTCTCTTTATATTCTGAAGCAATGATCTTCTTTTCCTTCACAAAGAGAGAACCATTTTTAACAGACCAAGAGTCATGGCTTGCAATCGTCCTCACGTTCGTCGGCAACCATGGGAGGTACCTATCGAGGGAATTGATCCTCATTTTGCTGCGCGATTAGTGGATCCTGTTCTCACAGATGACCAATATGACACAGTGATGTTTGAGCTTCTGGCTTGTAGGGGCTCTCCTCTTCCTATCGGCTCCATTTGGCTCCGGATGATCTTCTTGTCTGTACTTGCTGACATCCCTCCTCATCCAGTGGAAATGACTCCGGCGATGCTCGACGCGGCGGAGGAAAAGATCAAGTGCTTTCATGAGGCACATTTGATTACCCAGCCTCTGAGGGATCGTTCTGTTCAGTTGCTAAGTCAGATACGCGCTCAGCGGGCCATCATATCTGCCTTCGCTTATGGGCACGGCACTGACCGATGGGGAGCAACTCCTTGTGAAGATCGTCGTTTCGACATGGTGGAGAAGACAGAGATGGCTTTAGAAAATTTTATTCTTAGTTTTGTAAACCCTTGTACTTTTGATCCCGTGTACTTGTGAAGATCTGTTTCCTTCTAAGATTTAAATGTGCTTCTTTATTGTTGACTGTTGAATGTTTTTTCAGTACATATCCATGTGGGCATCTTGTCTCTGCACATATACTTTGCATTTTAATCTTAGAAGTTTCCAATGCATGCATCTAGCTGAACACTGGACTGATGTGAAAAAATGGTTCCCCCTACCACGTTGCTCATAGTCGTGAGTGAAGTAATGCATAGAATATGGCCGGTTTCGAGCTGGCATACATAATTTTTATTAGAATTTTGACCTGAGAAGATAGCGAGCGGACACAAGCGTCATCATCTATCGTTAAATCAGATCTCGATCCTTAAGAAATGTAGTTATAAACCCCCGAGGCCTATGAGTTGCACTTTTCTGTTTCTTGATGTCTTGATCTGGCGCGAAGTAGTTTATGTACTCATTTCGGAGTTTGTAGTTTATTCACTTGTTTCGGAGTCTCTAGTTTATGTACTCATTTCGGAGTTTGTAGTTTATGTACTCATTTCCGAGTTTGTAGTTTATTCACTCGTTTCGGAGTTTGTAGTTTATTCACTCATTTCGGAGTCTCTAGTTTATGTACTCATTTCAGAGTGCTTTTTGTTTACCTCCCTTTGGTTTACAGGCAAACTTGTCCTAACGTTGTATGTAGATAATCACTATTCTTTACAACAGAGGTCTGTTAGGTTTATGGTACTAGGGTTTTAGTCTGTGGTACCATCGCGTTGGTTGATATATTCCTCGATATGCAGTCTTTAAGCCGTTGTTTGAGTAGCCCCGCGACTGCCGTATCTCTGATCCCTTCGGGGGCTGGACAAGACGTATTCAAGTAATCTTCTTAGATCATACTACCGTCGAAATAGCAAAAATTAGAAATTTGCCATGACGCTTTTTACCTGACGTTAGGCTCAATTTGGAACCCCGATAAGTCATAACCACTCTGCTCTGGTGTGGGATGATCTCCGATAGTCTTTTAGGCTTTATATGAGTTGTCGTTAAGACTCGAAGCTGGGAATATGCCGTCACTTCATTTTTGCTTTGACGATGCCAAGTCGTTTCTTTACTGAAATAGGGTAGACATCTGTGGGACCTCTATGCTGTATGTATTGCAATTGAAGTCCGGAGCTAGGAATATTCCATTGCTCCAATTTTATTTGATAGTTGCATCCACATCTTGCTGAAATGAAGGGGGAACGCCGAGATAGTCTCTAGGTTGTATATTTACCGTCAAGACATAGAGCTAGGATTTTGCTGTGACTCCATTTCTATTTGACCCTTGGGTCTTTGTTGACGTCTTGTCTGCACCCTGCTGGCATGAGAAGGAATGCCGGGATAGTCTCTAGGTTGTATATGCACCGTCAAGACTTAGAGTTAGGATTTTGCCATTACTCTATTTTTTTTTGACCCTTGGGTCTTTTTTGACGTTGTGTCTGCATCTTGCTGGAATGAGAAGAACGTCGAGCTAGTCTCTAGACTGTAGATGTTACCGTCAAGATCTGGCTCTCCTTTTGACAGAGCCTGGTAGGAAAATATGGTTCCCTTTTCATTTGTGCCCATGGATTGCATACAGGGGTCAGTGTGGACTCACCTGCAGGGCAAAGGAAATTTCATTTTATATATATATATATATTTTATTTTTCCACGATGCTCTATCTTTTCATATCACGAAAGTTGCGATTGCCTAATCATTCCGGCTATGTATTTTTCGTGGTGCCCCATCATTTCGGCTATATATATTTTTTATTTACTAGATGCTTTTTATTGCGTGTCAGGAACTTGAGATCTGATACCAATCTTGGCATCAGCAACGCTGCAACTGGAATATTTCTAGGAGCGAATCATCATTTGCCCTGAGAGGACATGGAGCTTGATACCTATTGAGGTATCAGTATCGCTACCAATGGAATAGTGCCAGGAGCAAATCATCATTTTCCATGAGAGGACATGGAATTTGATACCTATTTAGGCATCAGCATCGCTACCACTGGAATATTGCCAGGAATGAATTATCATTTTCCATTGTCAATTTGAACAAGGATGGCTTAGCGAACAGGGTTAGGATCCCGTTGACTATGGCTTTTGACTTTATGAGCCGTAAGGATCTCATAAAAGTATTTCTCCCTACGAGTTGTGAGGATCCCGTAGGTGTATTTTCTCCTTAGGAATCGTAGGGATTCCTAAGTGATATTCTCTCTTGTAAGTCGTAAGGATCTTCCAAGAGTATTTTCTCCTCATAAGTTGAGAGGAGTTACAAGTGTCGTTCACCATATAGGGACATTTCTCGCCATTGGTAGAACTTGGTAAGGGAATATTTATTCGTTCCCGTAGATTGTATACAAAGTTCAATATGGACCGCCTGTTGGGCAACGTGGGGGATATGATTGCTTAAGAATAGGTTCGGATCCCTGTAGCTCATGGCTTTTGAATCCTATGAGCCGTGAAGGTCCCATAGAGGGGAATTTTTCGTACGAGTCATGAGGATCTCGCAAGTTTACTTTCTTTTTATGAGACTGCGCCCTTCCGGGTTTTCGCAAGCTCGCCAGTAGTCCTACTATTTTTACACACGGCGCCCTTTTGGTTTTCATCCGTGCCCATTTCTTTTGTGGACATACCACTTTTTTTAATAAGATTGCGCCCTTCCGGGTTTTCACTAGCTCGCCGGTAGTCCTGCAGTTTTTACTCATGGCGCCCTTTTGGGTTTTCATCCATGCCCATTTCGCTTGTGGACATACCTTTTTTTTAACGAGATTGCGCCCTTCCGGGTTTTCACAAGCTCGCCGGTAGTCCTGCTGTTTTTACTCACGGTGCCTTTTCGGGTTTTCATCTGTCCCATTTCACTTGTAGACATACCCGTTTTTTTGAACGATGGAACACCCGAGAGTAGTTTCACTGCAGGCGACCCATCTGTTTGCCAGTGGGATTTAGGGGTGACTTCATCGTTGGAGTAGCTGTGTAGCCAGTGGGATTTAAGTTGCAACCTTCACCTTTAGGGCTTCGATTGCAATATAGATCTCAAGGGAATGTATCGCCGTATTTAGGGCGATGCACTAGTTTAGGGACATTCCGGTCCATTATCACCATGTTGAGGCGAAATTTTAGATTAGGGACTTTTCGGTCCATTGTTGCCAAGTTTGAGGCGGATAATTAGTTTAAAGACTTCTCGGTCCTATGTCACCGTATTTGAGGCGGATAATTAGTTTAAAGAATTATCGGTCCTATATCTCCATATTTGAGACGCGGTTCTAGTTTATGGACATCTCGGTCGGTTATCGCCATGTTTGAGGCAAAATTTTAGTTTAAGAACTTTTTGGTCTTTCATCACCATGTTTGAGGAGACAGAGCTTCTTTGCATACTGCTCTTAGAGTTCTGACTTAGGAAGATAGAGAGCGGACACGAGCGTCGTCATCTATCATTGACCTAAGCCGTGACTCGTCAAGTGTAGTATTTTTTGAGGAATCGACCGTTTATTGGCAGGAAGGGTCTTTCGCCATGCATATCCATGAGCAGGTAGGCTCCACCTTGGTAGACTTTATCTATGACATTCGGGCCTTCATAGATCGGCTCGAATTTCCCCCATTTTGCACGATTGGGGATCATGGGTCTTTTGACGACTAACATGAGCTCGCCTTGGCAGAATGTTCTCAGCCTGGTCAGTTTTTCGTATGACCTCGTCATCCTTGCCTTATAAGCCTCCAGATTTTGCTATGGTATAAGGCGAATTTCGTCGAGGGCATCGAGCTCCTCAAGTTGAAGATGAGCATTTTCTTTATTGATCAGCTCGTATCGAACCGCTACTCGTAGAGAAGGGAGTTTTATTTCCAGGAGAAGCACTGCTTCCGTGCCGAATACCAACGCGTATGGTGTTGTATTCGTGGCCGTTTTGAACATTGTTCGGTACGCCCAGAGAGCTTCATGCAGCCTTTCGTGCTGGTCTCTTTTGTTTCTGGACACTGTTTTCTTTATAATTTTTGTCAATGTCTTGTTGAAAGCTTCAGCTAGACCGTTGGCACGAGGATTATAGACTGAAGAGTATCTCCAATCTATCTTATGCTGTTGTGCAAAGCGGCTGATTTTATGGCTTTTATAAGCTGGCCCATTATCCGAGATAATTTACTGCGGAGTGCAGAACCGATAGATGACATGTGTCCTGAAGAAATAGAGGATATTCTCCATCTTCACCTCCCTTAGTGGTACTGATTCTACCCACTTAGAAAAGTAGTCGGTCGTTACCAGTATGAACCGATGTCCTTCGGACGATGCTGGTTCAATGAGGCCAATTATATCGGTTCCCCACATTTCGAATGGCCAGCTAGCCATTGTTGGGTGTAGCGGATTTGGATGTTGGTGGATGAAGTCTCCGTGAATTTGGCACGAGTGACACTACTTCGCATATTCGAGGCAGTCCTGAATCATTGTGGGCCAATAGTAACCCATTCTTTTGATCTTCAGCTTCATCTTTGGCCCAGCTTGATGAGAGCCGTAGAGTCCGTCGTGAGTTTCTTGGAAGACTCTCTTCGCTTCTTCTGGTCCCAGGCATCTTAGCCACACACAATCAAACGATCTCTTATATAGAGTGTCATTAACGAAGGCGAAAGACAGAGCTCGTTTTATGAGCTGATGTCTAGACGATGCATTTTTGGGCGTTCGTTGGGATTTGAAGTAGTCAATGAAGACTTCCCTCCAATCGTTGACCTTTTCTTTTTCCCTTATTTGAAGGGTTACTTGTTCAGTCATTCCTTTTCCTTCGGATAGCTATGTTAAGTCTTTCGAAGATATTTCTGTTGGCATGAGAACCCTGTGGCTTTGCATAATGATCCTTACGTCGTCGAGGTCTTCGTTGGTCAATTCCTTAGCCAATTTGGCCAATTCATCCGCCTTACTGTTTTCTGCACGCGGTATACTCTCCGGGATGTAGGAGGGGATTTATGTCAGCAGTTGCAGCACTCTTCCGCCGTACTTTATCAGCTCTGGCATGCACGTCTGATAGTCGCCATTTACTTGGCTAACGATCAGATGAGAGTCTCCATATATGAGGAGATCTTTGATTCCCTGTCGACAGCAATCTCGAGACCTGCTATCAAAACTTCATATTCAACTTCGTTATTAGTCCTTGGCTCCGTTAAGGAGAGGGCGTAACACAATATCCCTCCTTACGAAGTCACGAAAATAAGGCCCACCCCGGCTTTGATTATGCGGGTGTTTTGCTTTCACCTCTTCATGAAAGACGCTTTATAGAAGTAGAGTTCCCATTAGGAATCATTTTATTCTTTCTTTTCTTCGATTGTGTCGAACGCATGTTCATCCGGCAACTCGTAATTCAAGGGGGAGTCGACTGGTATCGGATGCTCGGCAAGAGAGTCGGTAATGGCCTAGCCTTTCACTGTTTTGAATGGTCGATACGTTATTGAGAACTCCATCAGGAGGAGGGCCCATTTGTCAAGCCTTCCCGTTAGTATGGCCCTTGACAAAAGATATTTGAGAGGATCCACCTTTGATATGAGATGAACCTCATATGCCAAAGCGTAATTTCTGAGCTTCATTATCTCGAAGATCAGTGCCAGACAATGCTTTTCGATGGGGGTGTACTTGTTTTCGGCCCCCAGGAGAACTCGACATAAATAGTACAGAGCTCTCTCCTTTCCCTGATCATTCTCTTGTGCACATAGCGCACGTAGAACCCTTAAGGGTTGTTGTATATAGGATAAGGGGTTTTCCTTTAACCGGAGCGGTCAATACCGGTGGATTTTGCAGGTATTGATTGATTTCGTCTAATGCATTTTGGCACTTTTGATCCCAAATGAACGGGGTCCCCTTCTTCATTAAATGACTGTAGGGACGATATTTTCCAGAGAGGTTGGTTATGAACCGCCGGATATATGTAAGCTTTCCTTGAAGAGACCGCAATTGTTTGAGAGTTTTTGGCATGGGCATTTCCATAATCGCCTTGATCTTTGAGGGATCGATTTTGATACCCCGGTGCCGTATGATGAATCCTAGGAATTTGCCCGAGGAGACTCCAAACGCGCATTTTAGAGGATTCATCTTCATATTATACTTCCGAAGACGCCGGAACACTATTTTTAGATGTTGCCAATGCTCATCGTGAGATCTGCTCTTTACCATAAGGTCGTTAATATAGCATTCGACGATCTCGTATATGAGGACATCGAAGATCTTTGCCATAGCCCTTTGGTAGGCAGCGCCAGCGTTCTTTAAACCGAAGGGCATCACCTTATAATAGAATATGCCCAGCGGAGTCTGGAAGGCGGTATGTTTTTGGTCTTCTGGATGCATTTTTATTTGATTGTACCCTGAAGAAACATCCATGAAGGAGAAGAACTCATGGGTAGACGTGTTATCGATCATTAGCTCAGTAATAGGTACTGGGAAGTTATCTTTCGGACAGGCTTTGTTGAGGTCCCGAAAGTCTACACAGATGCGCACCATCCCATTTTTCTTCATCACTAGAACGATGTTAGCGATCCAGTCAGGATATTGAAATTCTTGAATGAAGCTAGAGTCGATTAGTTTCTTGACCTCGGCGTTGATACTCATCTCAAGTTCGAGCCGCATTCCTCTTGGCGCCTGTTTGACTGGCTTTATGTCTGGCGATATAGCCAGTTTATGTACTGCTACCTTTGGATCTAGACCCGGCATCTTGGAATAGTTCCATGCGAAGCAGTCTTTATATTGCATGAGAACATCCTTTAACATGGCTACCTTTTTTCAGATAGTAGCTCACTGAATAACGTTGGCCTCGGATCGTCTTCCGTCCCTAAGTCAATTTTTCTTAGGTTGTCTGCCGTGGTGAGTATCCCATCTTCCAGCTCCTTTGGTGCTGGTGGAAATTCGGAGATTAGCTCATCCTCGTCTTCATTTGCGAAGCACATGTAGAGGTCATCCATAGTCTCATGCCCTCCCTCTTTTGAAAGCGTTATCATATGGCAGGTACGAGTTCGCTTCCATTCTTGATGTTGAGCTGGTCCTATCCTCACGGTATAGGTCCTCTTTAGCTCATGCTTTTGCAGTGGGGTTACCTTCTAGTTGTCGGATAAAGCGAACCTGCCTTGTTGATACTAGTTTTCTACCCAGTCTTTGAAGGTGTAGTAGTCTTCGAGGGTATGGCTTATTACTCGGTGGTAAGAGCAATAATCCGGGTGATGGACCTCGTTTATTTGTTCGGGATGCCAAGACTTCGGAAGTGTCATCATCTGGTGCTTCATGACAAGGTTGAATATTTTCCTTGTCTTGTCTTGGGGAAAGAGTATTCCTGACCCATCTACTTTATAAAGGATGGGTGACAATCGACCTTTTCTCGATTGCACGGCGTCTTGGATCCGCTTTGTTTTTTCAGCGTTGTTGGCCCTATTTTTGCCTCTATTTCGGGATTTTCCCTTTTCGCGAGGACATACAGTGGGCCGGGATGAAGAGCATTATAGTCTTCCTTCTCCGCAGATAGCTGATTGAGGCGCTGCGTCCTGGCCTTTTCATAAATGGCCATTTCGCGACTGTGATCGTCTCGGCTTCTTTGACAAGCTTCTTTTATTATCTTGTCTATTTTTTCTTCGAGTGACGGACTTAACGTTCTTAGAGCGGGATTTCTCTCTGTTTCAACATCACGGCCATTTGGAAGAGCGTTTTCCCTTTCGTTGGAGCTATTTATGACACGGCAGCTATGGAACTGCTCCTATTTCTTGGACCGAACGTATCCGAGCCCAGTTGTCTCCATCTTTCCATTGGGCATCATTCGTTGAGTCCCGGGAATATCCCAAATCTTTTTGTAGAATTGGGCTTCCCGAACAGTTTGTTCGATGGGTATACCTTAGCATCTCAATAGCCTTTTCAATCCCTCTGCATGGTATCTTAGTAGACGGATTGGTTGAAGCCTGTCGAGTGAAAAATCGGCACCATACCAAACTTCTTTTTCTACTTTAGTCTCCGTAGATTGGTAGAAGGGGATCACATTTTCACCTCTTCACTTGGAAAGGACGTAGAAACTCTGTAGTTCTTGTACGTTGTATGTATGGAATGCATCAAGTTTCCTATAATGCCAAGGCAGAGCCATTATGATTTACAGACTCTGATCTGCTCCGGCGAGGGTTTGCACTGACTGGCGAATGGAGAACACTACGTTGGCATCGTCCTCTGAGTCGCTGCCGAAGACCAAAATAGGAGTAGATGGTCCGGGCCTGTTGTTTTCTTTCTGAGGTTTCCCCGAGTAGACTACTTTTTCATCTTCCTCAAAATCGCTCCTAAAGATCGGGATAGTGGCGACAGGCTTCTGTTTATCCTCCAGCTTATGACACCTTTCTGTATCCTCAAAGTCTGGTAGGAAGTACTTTGCGTCTTCATATTTTAGGACCTCGTTTACGGAGAACGGATTTAGCTCCGCTGTGACGGTGTACTCCGAGCTATCCTTGAAATACTTCATACACTGATGTTGTGTAGAAGGGATGACGTTGTACTCGTGTAACCAAGGCCTGCCGAGCAAAGCATTATAGCAAGTCTTGGTGTCAATGACATGAAATTTTATGTCAGTGATGAGCAACCCGAAGCGCAACGTCAATATTACGGACCCAAGCATTCGTGACGACTGTGAGTCAAACCTGGAGATGGTAATTTTGTCTCAGGCTAGGTGTTGAACGTTCATGCAAATCTCCTTCAGTACTCTCACGTTGAGAAGGTTGACGGAGGATGCATTGTCGACGAGAATTTTCCTTATCTTGATGTCGTGGCAGTACCCGGTGACGTATAACGGGCCGTTATTTTCGCATGTACCGGGGAGGAGATCTTCATCGCTGAATGTAATGTCAGCCGTGTGGACCACTGCCCGTTCATCTTGTAAGCCCGCGGGGGCGCCCCAGCCGTCGATCCGACGCCGGAAACGCGGAAACAAAAACTTTTTAAAACTTGCAATCGGCACCACCGCGCACTTTTCACCCGGATCGGGCCATTAACCTAGCAACTAGCAAACAAGAAAAGAGTAGAGAAGTATACCAAGCGATCCGTGTCCTTCGGTCTTCGTCTCCACTCCGATCTCCTGCGGAATGTTCGTCACCTCCTCGCTCGTCGGAAAGGCACCACGTAGCCGGAATCTTTTACGGGCTCCCACCTCTTGACCGGGGCAACTCGGGCGCGAAGTTGGCTAGCCGACGCGTCCAAGACTTGCTATAGAATAGTGTAGTAGCCATGTCTCTTTAGGGTTCATGAAGTTGCCTTGATGGAGGGATGTGAAGAGGAGAATGAATGAAGGAGAGAAGCTTGGAATTTTAGCAAGCAAAGAAGCATGAAAATGAGATGAATCAATCCCTCACTAAAAAGAACACTCTCATTCTCCCCTCACCTTAGTGGCCGGCCCTCTCTATCAAGAATTGGATTGGAGAGAGAAAAAAGACCTCTCCTTGTGTATATAAAATAGAATGAAAAACAATATAGAAAAAGGTCACTCTCATTTCTCATCTCAACAAGTCAAACAACCATCAAAAGAAAAGCAATGGAAAAGACTAGAATAGAATCTCATCATGATGCTAGTCTCATCATAAAGCCACAAATGCAAGAAAGTCCCTTACTAGTAAGTTAATTGCAAACTTGCAATTAACCCCCTTCCACCAAAAGGTCCGGCCGTGAAGGAATGAAAGAAAACCGGCCGGAACGGAATGCAAACTGGAAACTTCAGAAAACTGATCCCGTAATAAATTACAGGAAAACCCCGCTACTGCAAATACATGCCCGCATTTGTATTCTCACTGAACACAGATGCAAAGAGACAAAACTACACTATCTAATACTAGGATCCGGCTTAAGCCAAAGCCGGCTAGTAAAATCCGTCCGATCATGATCCGTGCAATACCTCACGTATCTGATCGAACCCTGCCATATCTCCATACGGCCTCTACAGCGTTTCGCCCGAAACCTGAGTAACTGAGTGTGGTGGACTCTAAAGACTCGTCAATACTATGGCTGTAGATTTAACCACTAGCACGTCAGAGGTATAAGCCAATACGTAACGGGCTACCAGATACTGACTGAAAGGGACATCGATGAGCGAACTCATCCTGACACCCTACTGAGCCTGTCAGTCACAATATCCGTACAGTCCGGTCCATTCGTCTATGAGCATCACATGGCGGGCTTAGGGGGTTGGTGAAAGTCAGACCCCCGAAAGCGGTACAAGTCGTGTCGGAGTGCAGCCCAGAACACCCTTAGATACTACTGGAATACCTACCGGCAAATCTCCTGCCTTGGCCAAGGACTTTTCATGTTCTGGCTCTCCTCGACACAGCGCGACCTCACCCCCAATACCGGGAGAGACGAACCCCTGCAGATCCGCTCACTGCCTCCTTGTGGCTCGGGACTGTACCCAACTAAAACCTGTTTGCACGACTCTTTTGAGCCGTGGTAGGGTAGTAATCAAAGCACAGTGGGAACTCACACGAGACAAATGACGATCTCAGGTCGATGAACTAACCTGTACACATGTCACCAGGGAACTGCTATCTGACGTCTGGTATAAGACCAACTAGCAGGTTCCCGGCGAGTCCTGTCCGGTGTACTCATAACCCAATGAGCACCTGTATACATCTTAGGTGAACCAACTGACACCAGTGGCTTGTGAGACCGGCCACCGCCCCTCGTCGGGGTCTCGACTGTATACACTAGTCTACTCTGGAGAATCGATGCCCTGTCTCGAAACTCCCACGACTAGGGACCTTTTAAGGATGTGCTTATAGACTCCAGCTCTCACTTATATGATCGCCCTCATACTGCTGGTAGTCAAGCAAGAATCCTAGGGGCTCTATCAACGTGCAATAGTGACCTGTAAGGTCACCTAAAGCAGTACACGATGATAAAGATAAACCAGATAGCATACTATCATCTTGAAGAAGACTGTCCTACTGGGACAGGTCCTCCCTCAATCATTGCAATCACGTGCCTGTGATCCAATAATTGACTCTGAGGGCACTATCTCCAACAATCTCCCACTTGCACTCAAGGCTAATTATTGCGATGTCGCATACTCACAGCCCGTGTGATACCGAACACCCAACTCCTCTACTAGTCAGTCTCACAAAGCTCGTTTGCGAAACTATTGCGTTCGAGGAATAGCCTCAGTGAGTGGATCCGCTCTGGTGTTTCTTTCTATGTCTCTCTATATCTCAAGTTCGCGGAGAAAGCCATCTCCCGAAATGAGCAATACCTGTCTTAGAATGTCTGATGGGACCTAGCTCATAAGTGAACTCCAAATCCAAACTTCTTAGACTGTATCGTCAACTGAACTTAATCAGTATCCTGCGCCATGCCTTCCCTCAGTATCCACCTGGACTATCTGTCCAAAATACTACCCCTCGGCAAAGGGAAAACTATAACTCTGACAGCCATTCTGCCATCCAGGTCACCTTGGAAGCCTGAAATGATAACTGTCTCCCAAAGGAGAATGCTGTTATCATATCCCTAGAACATCCACTTATGTTCTAAAACTGCTTCCGACTGTTTCTCCAGGATTGGATCAATATCAACTTATTGCACCTACTGCAAGAACAACATCTGGTGTGGTACTTGACATCTCATGATTGACTCAATTGCCTAAGCAAGTGATCTGTCAATCATGCGTATCCCTCTCCCCTTTAGTCTGTAAGACACCTTTAGAGAGGGTGACTCCATCACCTGCAGGTATACTACCGTGCCAGGAGTCGTCCATTCTAAATACTCAAAGAATGCGGTCAAAGTACCCAGATTGGAAAACCACCCAAATCTAGATCTAAAACCATAGATCTAGTAACCAGAATGTACGATATAAGATCCAATTCCTATGTGGAGAAACCACTGTGTGACGACCATAGTATAACCGATCGTAGTATAGTAATATCACTTCCTACTCTGTGTATGTCATCAAATACCAGGACATCACACCCTACTACCTTCTTAACAGATCCATCCCCTATTCTGATGAAGTCAAACCTATGACTGTCACATCAGAAATTGATGATCTATCTCCGCTATATCTGCTTTAGTCTATAAATAGACATAAGTTAACCGTCCACCAATGCTTCCGCTGCTCCCACTGACTACGACAACCCTCTGGCAGAGTCATATAAACGTACACTTCTAAAGCTAGTTTAGAACGACGCTACACTCATCCTCCTGTCGGGTCTCACAGTCTGGAACAACAGCAATGGCATGTCAGGGTAAACAAGAACCTCCCTACCACCGTCCTTGAGCCTACCGAAGTACCTCTCGAGTGCCTGAGGTTACCCACCATATCTGCGGAGTGGCCAATGGAATGTCAAACCAGATTGAATCTTTAGGTTCTTATCAAATCTTCAGTAATCGTTTGCGGTTCTGGAATCACTTCCAGTTCTACCATACTTCCACTACTGTTTTCTGAAAAAATCCATTTTTAATAAAACTGTGGCGAGTTAAGAACAATATCACTATTGATCTTCCAGATGGTAGAAAGTCAACCCTCGTCATAGCCCGGGTCAACCCACAAACAGCCATTACAGAAACGTGCCTTGAGTTATCCAGAGTCTGGTTTTAAGCATAAGCCGGACAACTCCCCATATCTTAACAATGTCAAGATATGAACTGTTCTATATCCAATATAGAAATAGAGGCACTGATTTAATTGAACCAGATTCAAATCATGCAGCTGTCTCCAGTGCATGTCAACTGAATGGAAGGAGGCCGATCAGCGTTACTCAACTTAGGAATGCTTCCAATTATGAGTAACCTGAAAGAGAAGCAAGTTCTCTTAACCACTACTATCAACTGAATACCATGTACAAATATCTACATCTTCGATCATTTTGAAGAATCCTGATACTTGCAACACCTGGTTATCTACTTTATTCTTATACCTATAACTTCTCAAAATTTAGACCCTGTGCTTCTATGAAACACCTGTCTAAGAACCAGAGAAGTCATAAGTAAACAGAATATAGTACGAGGACCAACCCCTCTGTCCTAATGGACACTGGACAATATACAATACTTTGTATAAGTCCCTTGAGTCTAGTGACTCATTCACTGTGTGTTGTAGGTTGAAAACTGTATTTATGGTTAAGAAGAATTACACCGTTGTTCAATGCTCCTTACCTAACCATCCACTGATATAGGTAAATGTCATAGACATAATTTCAAAAAGGTATATCTCACTCTATGAAAATAGACGTACAGATATATCAATTTGAAATTGGTGCATAACAACGGATATTCAAAACCAAATATTCGCCGACCGGCAAACAACCCAGGTGACTTTCTCAAATATCACCAATTACAACGAATTCCGATATAATGAGGATGATCACCTAATTCCCAATAACTTACTCCCACTCATCATCTGTAAAACCATACAGATGTGAGAATCATACCCGGTAAATACATACCCTGGAGCAAGTGTCTAATTGGGAAATCAGTTTTCTATTAACAGTACACAGTGAAACTGAAACATTGAAATGTTTCGATGGGGTATCCCGGTATTCCTAGTAATGCCTCTTCCATTATCTAGATTCACAACTATAACCGTATAATTCTTTGCCACTTCTCCAAATCCCTTTTTATCTCTTTAGTCATTACCTTCTGTACACCCATTTAGGCCAAATGGTTTTCTTCTTTCCCTACCGTTCGGCACCAGCCTATGGTTTGGAAGAAGACTATCCAAAAAGCATAAAGGGTGTATTGTCCTAATCCTAGGAGCACTCGCAATGCGAGAGAAGGTGAATATAAAAGACACCTGAATGTACTTTATTCCTATTTCTCCTGAACCAGGATCCATCCCCGAACTGGAACAAATTCCTTTCGAGTTCGTATATAACCATACGATGGATTATCCAATAAACTGGGATCTTCGTAGTGATACGGAGTGTCCTGGAGAAATACAAAGGTGATTTAGGATTGGCGAAGAAATACTTGGTTTGTTCGTGAATAGAAGTCGCAATTTACTTTGCCCTCTTACTAATCCCTTGCTTTGTCTGAACTTAATACCTTCTGTACACCGTTTAGTCTAATTGGCTTTCTTCATTCCCTACCGGTCGGCACCAGCCTATGGCTTGGAAGAAGAATATCCAATTTTCGTAATAGGTGTACTACTCCTAAACCAAGGAGTACTCGCAACCTGAGAGAGAAGGTAAAAGGAAAAGACAACTGAATAGTCCTATTCATTTTCTCCAGAACCAGAAACCATCCTCGAATTCCTTCGAGTTCGTATATAACCATACGATGGTTTTGTCCAATGGAAGTGGACGTGCGTAGTGATACGGGGTGTCCTGGAGAAAAGGGTAAAAGTAGGAGTGGCAATGAGGTTTGCAACTCTGACAATCCAAAAGCCAGTGTTAAGAAGGTTCGGTCAACTTGGTCACTGAGTCATAGTCTAGGGTCAGGTCAATGGTCGCTGCCAAAGAGAGAGAGAAAAGAAACACTCAGCGTGCACTCTAACCTAGATCAGAATGGTTGTCACTTTATCTAATCTGGAAACCTCCCACTGTAACGTCAAATTCTTCCCCAAACCTGAAAGAAGAAGTAGCCGGGATCACCCGAGGAGTAAACCAACTCATCAGTGGGAATCGGGATCCAACCATCATCGCATGATAACTTGACGGAATCCGCTCACGCTATCATACTCCAGAAGGTATGCGCATATCTGGCAAGTTTCAGTTCTTTTGAAACTCCCGATGTAGATTTTTACCCCATGCTCTTATGACCTTGGCGTGAGGTCAAAATATCATAAGTCACATGTCAAGTTCTACCCATCATTATCCAGGTTAATTTGAACCCACCCGTACATACCCTTGACGTAGGCCAAAATAGTAGTACGACTGTCCCAAACCAACGCATCTATCTATGCAACAGATAAATATCCGGCAGCTACCAATCATTATGCCTTGGCGTGAGGTCAAAATACATAGCTTGAATACTACCGAATATTTAACCGAAATGATGGAAGGCTACGAATGGTTTCTGGCGAAAACCTTTAACGTAATGAACTTGATATCGTTGAAGGAACTGATAGCTTTTTAAAAATATAGTGACGAAAACCTTTGCTAAAGAGGTCACTCCCGGTGAAGGGATCTCGGCTCTTTCCCCGTAGAATGAGGTGCAGGATATTCCAACTGAATACCACGATGCAAAGCAAAAGTAATCGGCTATAGTAAAGTTATCGTCCAGACGTAAACTTCTGTCCAAGGGGTCACTCCCGGTGAAGGGATCTCGGCCCTTGCCTCGTCGACTGAGGAGCAGGATATTCCAACTGAATACCACGATGCAAAACAAAAGAGAACACCCTTGCAATAACAGCTTTTTGAAAAGTGTTCCAACAACATTAAAATAGGTTTGTTTGTCTTGCATTGATCCGAATCAACGCAGTCCCATCAATTGATCACACCACAAAGAACGAAAATATATTGACGTACGTATATGCCATCCGCATTCGCCACTGGGTCCCGTCATCACCCGTTAGGTGAGCTAACTAACGACAGAGTGGGGACTGGACTAGCGCGGATGAAAAACATATACAACATCTACTAGTATATATATAATATATAATTTTCGCTCAAGGCGTGATAAAAATGCAGCAACACAGAAATGTACAGCAACACAGATCAATACAGATATCTGGGATCCCCGGGTTTCATAGAGCCGCTACTGAAACCCGACGTTCCCCTGGCCGTGTGGATAGCCTGTGCAAAGAAATCCTAGACCCCTACGGGCGCGGCAAGTCACCCGCCAAAACCTGAAGCGAGGCAGCCCCCTTCAGCAACGTGAATGGACCACCCAGCACTTCACGGAATCCGGTAACTTGGGCACCCTTCCTGGGTCAACCTGTACCCCCTACGAGTGCGGCGAATAGCCCGCCAATTCTAAAGTAAAACCCCCTCCATCTCAATGCCATGAAATGCGGGCTTGTTGCCCTCTAGAACCCGGCTATCCGTGCACCCCTCGGCAGGGTAATCCTAGTACAGAAAATAAAATATACATATAACGGGTACATCGACCACAACCTGGTCGTGCCCCAAAATAATAATACAAACAGGCAGTGACGGCAGTCCACATGTTGGACGCTCGCCCCGCAATAACAAATATACATATAAAACAAAACTGTACTAACGTTGCAACCAGGCTATCCCCCACGACCGATCCGCAACAACACAGTATAACACAGAACATCAACGTGAATGTCACGTTCGCAAATCCGTCTAACCGGGCTATAGCAGTTAGACAGGATTTACCGATCGAGTGACATTCACGGTCGCAGATATAATGTAAAAACTGTGAACTAGCATGTTTAAAATATCCGATCGAATAAATTTTATCAAGTGGGCCCCCAAGCAATACTGTAGCACTTACAGAAAATCTGGGCCCAAAATAATATCCCAAAATCCCTATTTCCATGTCAAAAGCCCTCTGGAAAAATTTGCCACGATGAACAGTTAAAAGCGCGGCGGAACCGCGGCCCAATCATGGGTTTTACCGCGGTTCCGCGGCGGTATAGTTGGATCTCGCGACCAAATTTTACAAGAATTCTTATTTTTTCATGCACAGTATTCTGAAACAACCTGAAAAAATTTGGAGCTGAAAAAATTTCGACAGAAACACGATGCATTGGAAAATACGGTTTTTGGGGATTTTTGTTCGATCGAGTTCTAAACATACAAGAGCAAGCTAGGCATGGTTAATAGCGTGGCTCTGATACCATTGTAAGCCCGCGGGGACGCCCCGGCCGTCGATCCGACGCCGGAAACGCGGAAACAAAAACTTTGCAAAACTTGCAATCGGCACCACCGCGCACTTTTCACCCGGATCGGGCCATTAACCTAGAAACTAGCAAACAAGAAAAGAGTAGAGAAGTATACCAAGCGATCCGTGTCCTTCGGTCTTCGTCTCCACTCCGATCTCCTGCGGAATGTTCGTCACCTCCTCGCTCGTCGGAAAGGCACCACGTAGCCGGAATCTTTTACGGGCTCCCACATCTTGACCGAGGCAACTCGTGCGCGAAGTTGGCTAGCCGACGCGTCCAAGACTTGCTATAGAATAGTGTAGTAGCCATGTCTCTTTAGGGTTCATGAAGTTGCCTTGATGGAGGGATGTGAGGAGGAGAATGAATGAAGGAGAGAAGCTTGGAATTTTAGCAAGCAAAGAAGCATGAAAATGAGATGAATCAATCCCTCACTAAAAAGAACACTCTCATTCTCCCCTCACCTTAGTGGTCGGCCCTCTCTATCAAGAATTGGATTGGAGAGAGAAAAAAGACCTCTCCTTGTGTATATAAAATAGAATGAAAAAAAATATAGAAAAAGGTCACTCTCATTTCTCATCTCAACAAGTCAAACAACCATCAAAAGAAAAGCAAAGAAAAAGACTAGAATAGAATCTCATCATGATGCTAGTCTCATCATAAAGCCACAAATGCAAGAAAGTCCCTTACTTGTAAGTTAATTGCAAACTTGCAATTAACCCCATTCCACCAAAAGGTCCGGCCGTGAAGGAATGAAAGAAAACCGGCCGGAACGGAATGCAAACTGGCAACTTCAGAAAACTGATCCCGTAATAAATTACAGGAAAACCCCGCTACTGCAAATACATGCCCGCATTTGTATTCTCACTGAACACAAATGCAAAGAGACAAAACTACACTATCTAATACTAGGATCCGGCTTAAGCCAAAGCCGGCTAGTAAAATCCGTCCGATCATGATCCGTGCAATACCGCACGTATCTGATCGAACCCTGTCATATCTCCATACGGCCTCTACAGCATTTCGCCCGAAACCTGAGTAACTGAGTGTGGTGGACTCTAAAGACTTGTCAATACTATGGCTGTGGATTTAACCACTAGCACGTCAGAGGTATAAGCCAATACGTAACGGGCTACCAGATACTGACTAAAAGGGACATCGATGAGCGAACTCATCCTGACACCCTACTGAGCCTGTCAGTGACAATATCCATACAGTCCAGTCCGTTCGTCTATGAGCATCGCATGGCGGGCCTAGGGGGTTGGTGAAAGTCAGACCCCCAAAAGCGGTACAAGTCGTGTCGGAGTGCAGCCCAGAACACCCTGAGATACTACTGGAATACCTACCAGCAAATCTCCTGCCTTGGCCAAGGACTTTTTATGTTCTGGCTCTCCTCGACACAGCGCGACCTCACCCCCAATACCGGGAGAGACGAACCCCTGCAGATCCGCTCACTGCCTCCATGTGGCTCGGTACTGTACCCAACTAAAGCCTGTTTGCATGACTCCTTTAAGCCGTGGTAGGGTAGTAATCAAAGCACAGTGGGAACTCATACGAGACAAATGACGATCTCAGGTCGATGAACTAACCTGTACACATGTCACCAGGGAACTGCTATCTGACGTCTGGTATAAGACCAACTAGCAGGTTCCCGGCGAGTCCTGTCCGGTGTACTCATAACCCAATGAGCAACTGTATACATCTTAGGTGAACCAACTGACACTAGTGGCTTGTGAGACCGGCCACCGCCCCTCGTCGGGGTCTCGACTGTATACACTAGTCTACTCTGGAGAATCGATGCCCTGTCTCGAAACTCCCACGACTAGGGACCTTTTAAAGATGTGCTTATAGACTCCAGCTCTCACTTATATGATCGCCCTCATACTGCTGATAGTCAAGCAAGAATCCTAGGGGCTCTATCAACGTGTAATAGTGACCTGTAAGGTCTCCTAAAGCAGTACACGATGATAAAGATAAACCAGATAGCATACTATCATCTTGAGTAAGACTGTCCTACTGGGACAGGTCCTCCCTCAATCATTGCAATCACATGCCTGTGATCCAATAATTGACTCTGAGGGCACTATCTCCAACACATCTTTCATCTTCTCTTCTGCAAGGAAGCTTGGAACTGATTTGGCTTTTGTAATGCCTTGATTAGAGAATTTCGTGCCTCTTTGGACATGAGGAGAGCATCCAGCATGCTCAGTTGTGAGGGTATTTTCCTCAAATGTACTAGAACATTGTAATCTACTTTGTTTTTCCTAGGCGGGTCCCTTGCTGCGAGCTTTTTGACAACTCCACCGTCGAGTGCAATTTCCTCAGAGATTTTCTCTTTCCCTTTGTCATTTTTGCTCGAACCTTTGTTTGTAGGTTCGAGATTCTTTTCTGGCAGTGTGCGGTTACGCAGCTGAATATTATCGCAGTTCTTCTCCTCCTCTCCTTTTTCGGAGGTGGAGTCTTTGAAGAGAGGGCTGAGGGGTATTTCGTCCTAAGAATCGCTCCCGAAAGTAAGAACTTGAAGTTTTTCCCCTTCTGAACTGGTATCAACCATATGACAGTTGCTAGTCATTTTTGCATGTTTATCTGTCGCACTATTTTGCCGTCGACGAGCTTCGCGCTTCACCCTCTTGAAGTGTTTTTTATGGGTAACGTATCATTACCACAACTTCTTGAAGGCACTGCATTCCTCGGTGGGGTAGATAGCCCTCCGATGGTATATGCAGTAGTTTGGATGCGAATCCTCTTCATCGAGGCATATGACCCCGGGAGTGTTTCCTACGAGAAGTGGCAGCTTCATTCCTATTGACAGGGCTTTAGCGAACCGCTTCTCTATCTTGATCCTGCTCTTATTTGTCGCAGGTATGCTTTGGTTTGGTTGGAGTACTTTACGACTCCTCCTTGTCGCGACTGCTTCATCCTGACGCCGACGCTTAGCCTTTTCGTATATGGTTGTTTCGCGTTCTCGGTCAGCTTTGCTTTTTTGAAAGGCTTCGTTTAACTGCCTATCAATCGGGTCTTCTGGCAGTTCCGGGGATTTTAGCGCCGATCCTACCCCCAGTCCCTCCGCGTTGTTTTCTGACGCTGAGGGAGTTTCTTCGTCATTTAACAACGAATAGAAGAATGTGGCAACTTGCTACATAGTCTTCGGTTTCTTCTAATGATTCATTTTCCTCATCGTTGTTACTATCTTCATTCTCAAGAATATACTTGAGGAACTCTTCGAGCGTGACCAGTTTCCGTGCCTTCTGGTTGTACTCCTCTAGTGCATCAATGTACTTTTGTAGGTCCATGCGCTTGTCGTCATACTCGGCAGTCTGCACAGGCTTCTTGGTCTTCTTCTTTTTCTTCGAAAACTTTGAAGGCTTGACTTAGGGATTTTTCCCTTTATCAACAATCTTCGGTACGGGATGCGGCTTCAGCATCCCTTTGATGATTTCAGGTTCAAGTGGGCTTTTCCACCTGACTGTCGGACATGCCTGTAGATCCGTCAGCATTCTTTTGGTTTTAGCTGAAAGAACGACTTCCCATAGAGTTTCTTCCACGAGCAAGCATGATGCTCCCTGCGCATCCACCTTTTTAGGAGTGTGCTTCTGTGTTGGGTTTACCCTCCAGTTCTCAAACAGCACGAACTTCCCCTGTTGATACTGGTCCTCGATCCAGTTCTTGACGATGTAGCAATCCTTAATTGGGTGGCTCACCATTCTGTGATAGGAGCAGTAGTTAGGGTTGTTAACGTCGCCGGGTTGCGGTGGACGCCGTGGATCTAGCAATGTGATGAGTTTGTTGCGCACTGCCAACTCAAATAATCTCCTCGTCTTGTCGTAAGGGAATGAGTAAGCGCGACCTAGCCTTTCTTCCAGGGATAGGCGTGGACGCGCGTTGTTTTGGCGAGCAGCCAGTTTTAAACCACTCGATTGTTGTTGAGTGTTGGCAATGAAGGCCGCTTTCCCTTTACCCATAGCATTTCGAGGGTGTTTATTTGAGGAGGAAGGCCCATCGCCCATCTGGTCCATTTGGACCAGTTTATCTATCAGAGCCTGGAAGGTTGTTGGTTTGAAGAATGTCATGAACTGGGACACAGTCGTTTGAGGATCAAAGGTCCCAATGAACATGCCCACGGCAGGGGATTCTTCGATGCGTTGTTCGCACTTTGACCATAGGTTCCTCCACCGGATCGCATATTGGACCCAGGTCACTCCTGGCTTTACCCTGGCATTGATTAATGCCGTGATTGGGGTGCGCTCGCTTGCTCATCTCCATGAATGTTCTCACGAAGTCATTTAGGAGCTCCGAGTACCATTCAAAGGCCGTCTCTAACAGGCTGCCAACGAACTGGAGAAGCAATGGTTTGTCATCGCCTCCAGTGTTGCCGCACAAAGCTCTGAACTGCACGACGTGTTGGTGTGGGTTGCCTGTCCCCTTGTACATATGGAATTTAGGGATTGTATATCCCGGTGGGTATTTAATTTGGTCATACCAGCCTGGATATGGTCGTCCAGTTCTGACGATTTGGCATGCGTCTTCAATAGCTTGATGAGTTCGTATTTGTTGAGCCATATAATCATCAAGAGCAGCCATGGAGATTGTTTCCTCTTTAGCTACTGATAAAGCCAGAAGAGGGTTTGATGTTTCCCCTCTGTTATCCTCGATGATTATCGGCGGATCGTCGGCTAGGGTTTCTGGCTGGATCATCATTCCAACCATATCCTGAAACAAGAGCGCCATCCGCTTCATGTTAGCAGCTTGTTCAGCAACTTCTTTATCTTTTCTTTCAAGAACTCTTCGCAGGAACTCTGTATCGGTCTCCTGCTCCTGGCGCAGTTCGGCTGTTATGTCTGGGCTTTCTTTCTGCCCGGTAAGTGCTGCCATTTTGATCAGCATTTCCTAGAGCTTTTGTTGTTGCTCCTGAGCTTTAGTCAGCGATTGAGTTTGCGGTCGGTGACTCTCTGAAGCATGACTTTTGTTGGTGATATATGCCCTAGAGTCCATTATTGTATAGTACTGGTTTGTATATTACATTTTGGAAGCTTGAGATATACACGGATATAATAACAGTCTTGCTTAAAATGGTAGTATGCTACTTGGTTTGATTCTATCTTAATATGTGTATATGTTTCTTTTTAGCATATCGCTTATACATATTCATAGATCCCTTAGGATCTTTGCTTGACTACCAGCGTTGTGGTAGCAGTCACACTAGTGGGGGCTGGGTAGTCTATAAGCACATCCTTATACAGGTCCCTAGTCATAGGATTATCGAGACAGGGCATCGATACTGCAGAGTAAACTGGTGTATACGCTTCTCATCCCAGTTCGGGAGATGGCCTGTCCCGCAGCCATTGGTATCCGATACTGGAGATAGTATACATGTGCTCATTAGGTTATGAGTTACACTGGATGGAATAGTTAGGAACTGCTGGCGGGTATTATACCTATCGTCGGGTAGCAGTTCCCAATTGACATAAGTACAGCTTAGTCCGTTGACTTGACATCACTATTCGTCTTGAGTGTGTTCCCACTGTACTTAGATTACTACCCTATTATGGCTCAAATGAGCCGTGCAAACAGGTAGTGGTTGGGTGCAGTCCCGAAGCACTGGGAGGCAGTAGTGGTTAGATAGGATTCGTCTCTCCTGGTATTGGGGGTTGATATTGCGCTGTGTTCGGAAAGCCATTACACAAAGTCCTTGGCAAGGGCAAGCGAGATTTACTGGTAGGTACACCAGTAGTTTCTTAGGGTGTATTAGGCTCTACTCCGACATGACTTATTGCACTATTAGGGGTCTGACGGTTACTGGGCTCCTAGGCCCGCACGAGTATCTTAGACGAACAGACCGGACTGTACGGAGATTGTCACATATTGGCTCAGTAGGAGTTCAGATGAGTTTTCTTATCGGCTTTCTTATCAACAGATACCTGAGTAGCCGTTACGTGCAGCTAGTACCGCTGACGTGCTTATGGTTAAACCCACTGCCAGCGTACTATCAAGTCTTTAGAGTCACACACAGAGGGTTTCCCTGCTTCGGGCTAAACGGTGTAGAGGCAATATGGTTTTACGGCAGGGTTCCGATCATATACGTGTACTTGTGCACGGATGATGTTCGGACGAATAATACTAGTGGGCTTTAGTTTATGTCGGATCCCAGTATTATATTATTGGATTATTTTCGTCTCTTGGTATTCGTATTTTTCGGAATACGAATACGAGTATGTATATATGGTGAGGTGTATTCTTTTAATTTCACAAGAGTGCTTCTAGAAGAAGACATCTCGTTTGTGCTTTAATCCATTTACTTAAATGGATAATGAAGTGGAGGTATGAGGTGTTATTAAGTACATGATTGAAGCATGGCTACTTAGGTGAATCATTGTTTTGATGACTATTGAAGCATGGTTGATTCATTATTGATTTAATATATGCTTCATTATCATCAAGCCTTATCCATTCTTCATATCATTATCTCTTGAATACACTCTCTCCTCTAAGGTTCTCTTCTTCTCCCTCAAACCCTAAACACTCTCATGAGTTGAGAAACCTAGGGTAATTGAGATAAATTAATCCATAATCATTCTCTACATTTTCTAGGCTATCTAGTTTAGCAAACTAGGTACCCTAGTTAACTCAGTTTAGAGGTTGGAGCTTGAAGTATATACTCTCGGGTGGATCGTCTTTGACACGAGGAGGACCATGATCAAGCGCAATACGTACACTTGAAGAGCTCAAGAAGAGGATAAGAAGACTCGAAGGACTTGAAACTAGGAGGTATAAAACTCTTCATAGTTAAACCTCCAAGTAGTTTGCTAGTTAAGGTTTCCGTATTGATCATAGAGTTCAAGTCAGTGTTGTGAAGCTTGTAAAAATTGTTTTTGTAAATTCCGTCTTCCCGCGAACCCGCGGGGTGCGCAACATCGACTTACAGTGGTATCAAAGCCTACTAAACCTTAACTAGCAGTTTAGACGATTTTTTGAATTACAAATCGAAATAACTCCGAAACAACGAAACCGAAATCCAAGTTTCTGTCATTTTTGACAGAGGCTCTAAAAATTATTTAAACAGCTGCAGAGTGCTCTTCTTGTTACCACTAGAACACTGTAGAAAAACGAGACCTAAATACCATTTTTTGGCCGGCCAAAATGAGGTTTTTCCCAGCCTGGCCGGTTTTGTCATGGTGTTTGGTCTTGAGTTTTCTGTGGTATTCTGTAAACTTAGATTTAGGGTTTCAGGTGATGTTTGTTTTTTCCCATATTGCTATTCTGTTATCTTTGTGTTGGGGCAGTACGGAGTATTTTGAAGTCGCGGTTTTAACATCGTTTACAAGTTTCAGTTTGTATATGTGTTGGTAAACGTCCGCTAATTGCTATACGTCGATTAGTGAGGGTTGCACATATTTGTATCTTGTGATGGTTTGTGCATATGGAGTATTGGATCGTCATGGATGAATAGCCGGAGGATGTGAGAAGAGTGTTTTCTTTTCTTTCATTCATGTAATTTGTAATTTATATAATATTATTTTGCGGGGCACATCCGGGTTGAGCTTGTAGCCAATATTGTATTATTTCATTTACTTTTTCTTGCACCTAGGATAGACCCAATGTGGGGTGCACAAACTACCAGTTTCTTGAAATGCCGAGTGCCCTACTCATTTTATTGAGAGAGATTGCTTCATTTTGGGAATTTGGCGGGTATTTTGCCGCACCCATAGGGGTTTAGGGTGGGGTTTGGCTATTCATCACGTCCGTGGAATCCGTCTTTCGTTCTAGGCTCAAACGAAACACGGAATTCCTAGTGTATCCAATATATTCATCTATGATCTGGAATGCCTATTACTGCATGAGACGTATATATATATATATATATATATATATATATATATATATAAACGTTGCTTATGTTTTGCACCCGCGCTAGTCCAGTCCCCGCTCTGCCGTTAGTCAAGTAACCTAACGGTGCATGACGGGGCCCCGTAGCGAATGTGGATGGCATAAGCGTACGTTGTATTTTCGTTTCTTTTTTGCGATGATAGGGTTAAATGATGGGACCACATTAACATTGATTAATGCAACAAACCAAAGCTAAATCGTTGGAACAATTTCAAAACCACTCGGTTTTCTTGAAAAGAAACTTTTAAATATGGAGCCTAAATCATTCCTTTTAAAAAAAGCTATCATGGTTCCTTCAACTAAATCAAGTTCATTACGTTTACGGTTTCGCCAAAACCAGCCGCAGCCCTTCGTCATTTCAGATGAGTATTCAGCAGTATTCAAGCTATGTATTTTGAACTTCGCCAAGGCATAGTAATTGGTAGCTGCTGGGTATTCATCTGTAGCATAGATAGATACGTTGATTTGGGACAGTCGTACAACTATTTTGGCCTTCGTCAAGGGTTTGTACGGATGGGTTCAAATTTACCTGGACAATGACGGGTAGAACTTGACTTGCGACTTATGATATGTTGGCCTTCGTCAAGGTGATAAGAGCTTGGGGAAAAAATCCACATCGGTAGTTTCAAAGAAAAATGAAACTAGCTACTGTTGCATACCATTTGGAGTGTGATGATTTTGGTAGGATTCCTTCAAAATTGTCACACGATGATATTTGGAACCCGATCCTACTGTGTGTATCCGCTACTCCTCGGAAGATTTTTTTTCACTAAACAATCAATGCTATAAACCAAGTAGGTGCCTAGAACGGTGTTAGCGGGGCTACACCTCCAGGGAAAAAAGGTTATGTAATTAAGGAACTTCGCGAAAGCGTTGGAAAACCTCTCTCGAAATACCAACACTAGCCTGGCCGAAAGGTTAAGCAAGAATTGTAGGATGAGATTAATCCTGACTAATTCTTCTTTTATGGTTTGAAGGAGAATTCGAGAAACAGTGGGAGCCATCCTGTTTGGATAAATTAATAACCAATCTAAACTTGCAAGAGCATCATGCTGAGTGTTTCTCCTCTCCATCTCTCTCTCTCTTGACTCTAGCGACGAAAATGACTGGGTTTAAGTTACTGCTACATAAAAACAAACTGACTAGGACAAACTATAAAGATTGTCTAAGGAATGTCCAGATGGCCATTACTTATGACAAGCTGGGCTACCTCCTTACTACCAAAGCCCCCACCGTCCCAGGTCCATATTCCACCATCGTAGATGTTCAAATCCGTAAGACATGGGAAAAAATACAGTGCGAGTGCCAAGTGCCTCGTGTTAGCTTCAATGGATTATGAACACAAGAGGCAGCATGAGAAGATGGACTTAGTTTCCATGTTCCTCCATACCGAGGATTTATATGGAGAGCAATCTCGTATCACAAGATATGAGACCTCGAAGAAATTATTTTAGGCGAGGTTGGCCGTCGGGTCATCAGTAGGGGACCACGTCCTTACGATGATTAGCTATATTGAAGAGCTTGCGGACCTTGGAACCACGTTGGAGAACGAGTTATATACTGATTTGATTCTACAGTCCCTCCCCTCCACCTTTGCCCAGTTTATCTTGAATTTTAACATTCAAAAGAAGGAAGTTTCACTTCCAGGACACCTCAACATATTGAGGAGCACTGAGGGTACCCTGAAAAAATCTAGGGGGACACCCGCTCTACTCATTGGGGAATCTTCCTCTTCTAGGTCCAAGGCGAAAGCCAAGAGAGAGAAAAAGAAGGCCTCCACCAAGCCGATAGGCGGTGTCAGTAAGGTAGAGGGAAAGGGCGGGACAAAAGTTTCGAAGGAAGGAGGAATGTTTCTATTGTCACGGGAAAGGGCATTGGTAGAAGGACTGCAGGGCTCAAAAAGCCAGAAACCAGGATTCAACGCACGTTGTGGCTTCGGTTTCGGGTGTGTTTATGATTGAAAACTATCTGTCAATTAACTCTACTTTCTGGGTACTAGATACCGGATCAGGATCTCATATCTGTAATTCATTACTGGCTCTGAGAAACCATAGAGTTATCCGGGCAGGTGATATGACTCTCAGGGTTGCTAACAGAATGAGCGTGGACGCTGTATCCGTAGGGGAATATCACCTAGGATTGACAAGTGGGCAGATTTTGATTTTGCATAACTGTTTGTATGTACCTAGTTTGGCTTGTAATATCATTTTTGTATCATTACTTTCTAAAGAAGGTTATGATTTTACATTTGTAAGCGATATGGTCCACATCCACCTTAATCAAAATTTGATTGGGTCAGGTACACTAGATAACGATAAATATATGTTAAATCAAGCTCAGGTTTTCAACGTCCAGAACACCCTTAAAAGAAAGTCTCCAGAATTAAATCAGGCTTTCTTATGGCATTGTAGACTAGGTCACATCAATGAAACATTGTTGACGAAGTTACATAAAGAGGGATATTTGGATTTGTTTGAATATCTGTCCTATGCAACTTGTCAATCATGTCTCAAAGAAAAAATGACAAAAACTCCGTCTAGACATGGGGTAAGAGCGAGCAAGCTCTTGGGACACATACACAGCGACATGTGTGGTCCATTGTCTACACATACAAAAAGTTGTTATTCCTACTTCATTACTTTTACGGATGATTTCTCAAGGTATGGACATGTATTCTTGATGAAATATAAATCAGAGGCCTTTGAGAAATTCCAGGAATATAAGAATGAAGTGGAAAAACAAACATGCAAAAGTATCAAGACACTTAGATCTGATCAAGGTGGTGAATACTTAAGTGCCGAGTTTCTGGGTTACTTAAAAGAGAATAGAATTCTCTTTCAGCTTACTCCTCCATACACACCTCAATACAACGGTGTATCGGAAAGGAGGAACCGAACCTTATTGGATATGATACGTTCTATGATGAGTAACGCTGAATTTCCGTGATCCTTCTGGGGTTATGCACTAGAATCAGCTGCATATCTTTTGAACAAGGTTCCTACTAAGTCAGTGCCTACCACACTATATCAGATGTGGAATGGGAAGAAACCTTATCTTCAGTAAAGATATGGGGATATCCAGCTTTCGTAAAAAAGAAGCATGAGGACAGGCTCGAGGCACGCTCAGTACTGTGTAAGTTTGTGGGATACCTAAAGAACTCCAGGGGGTATCTTTTCTATTACGTGGAGGAACAAAAGGTCTTTGTTTCTTGGCATGCCCACTTTTTAGAAACTCAATTTCTTGAAAAAGAAATAAGTGGGAGCGCAATAGAACAAGAAGAAATTCCAGAACCACAAGCTATTACTGAAAGCATGGTGGAACCAGAAGTTTTGAAAGAACTGAACATCCCTGCGCCACTCCGCAGGACTAGTAAGCAGTCTCATACGCCCGAGAGATACTACGGTTTTCTCATTGACGGGGATAGAGGATTGCATCATCGAAGATGATGAGCCAACTATTTTCCAGCAATCCAATCAGAGCAGAGACTCGGTAAAATGGTTGGATGCAATGCAGACCGAAATGGTGTCTATGTACACCAATAAAGTATAGATTTTGGACATTGCTCCAGAAGGGATAAAACCTATAGGCTGCAAATTGATCTTCAGAAAGAAGATTGTTGTAGATGGACAGGTTGAAACCTATAAGGCTGGACTTGTTGCAAAAGGTTTTCGTTAAAGACATGGTTTGGCATATGATGAAACATTTTCTCCAGTGGCTATGCTCAAATCCAATCAGATCCTTCTTGCCATTGCTTCCTTCCATGATTATGAAATTTGGCAGATGGACGTAAAGACCGCTTTTCTGAATGGAAATTTGGAAGAGTGTGTCTATATGGATCAGCCGGAGGGTTTCATAGAGAGTGGGAGTAGCGGAAGAGTATGCAAGTTGCTTAAATCCATTTATGGATTAAAGCAGGCATCGCGGAGTTGGAATATCTGTTTTGATGAGACGGTCAAGGAATTTGACTTTATCAAAAATCCAAATAAACCATGTATCTATAGTAATATTGTAGCAAGAACTGTGGTATTTCTAGTCTTGTACGTGGATGACATTCTCCTGATAGGAAATGACATTTCTATGCTACAATCAGTCAAAGGATTCTTGTCACAAATGTTCTCTATGAAGGACCTGAATGATGCCTCCTACATTCTGGGGATCCAGATCTATCGTGATAGATCTAAACGGATGTTGGGACTTTCACAGTCAAGGTACATCGACACCATACTGAAAAGATTCAGTATGGAAGATTCAAAGCGTGGTAATCTACCGGCTTGTCACGGAATCACCCTCTCCAAAGAGATGTCTCCCAAGACTGATTTGGAAAGGGATCGCATAAGTATTATACCCTACGCTTTTGCAGTAGGCTCTATAATGTATGCAATATTGTGTACTAGACAAGATGTAGCTTACGCACTGAGCGTTGTAAGCAGGTATTAGTCAAACCCAGGGGAGAAGTGTTGGATATAGTGCCCTCAAAGTCAATTATTGGATCGCAGGTACGTGAATGCAATGATTGAGGGAGGACCTTTACCGATATGACAGTCTTGCTCGAGATGATAGTATGCTATCTGGTTTGTCTTTATCATCATATACATGCTTTAGTTCACTATTGCATGTTGATAGGGCCCATAGGATTCTTTCTTGACAGCCAGCAGTATGATGGCGATCATATACGTGGGAGCTGGGGTCTATAAGCACATCCTTAAAGTGTCCCTAGTCGTAGGAGTTTCGAGATAGGGCATCGATACTCCAGAGTAGACTAGTGTATACAGTCGAGACCCCAACGAGGGGCGGTGGCCGGTCTCACAAGCCATTGGTGTTAGTTGGTTCACCTAAGATGTATACAGGTGCTCATTAGGTTATGAGTACACTGGACAGAACTCGCCGGGAACTTGCTAGTTGGTATTATACATACCGTCAGATAGCTGTTCCCAGGTGACATGTGTACAGGTTAGTCTGTTGACCTGAGATCGTCATTTGTCTCGTGTGAGTTCCCACTGTGCTTTGATTACTACCCTACCACGCTCAAAGGAGACGTGCAAACAGGTTTTAGTTGGGTACAGTCCCGAGCCACATGGAGGCAGTGAGCGGATCGTCGGGGATTCGTCTCTCCCGGTATTGGAGGTTGATGTCGCACAGTGCACGGGTGGCCATCACTGGAAATCCTCGGCCGGGGTAGTGGAGAATTACTGATTTGGATCAGTAGTTTCTCAGGAGGTGATGGGCTTCATACCGATACGAATTATCGCGTTATTAGGGGTCTGATTTTATCCACCCCCTAGACTCGATATGCGATACTCTTAGACGAACGGACCGGACTGTACGGATATTGTCACTGTCAGGCTCAGTAGGGTTTTCTGGATGAGTTCGCTCGTCAGCTTCCCTTCCAATCAATACATAGGCAACCGTTACGTACAGCTAGTACCTCTGACGTGCTAGTGGTTATACCCAGTGCCAGTATGTTGATGAGTCATTAGAGTCCCCCACACACAGTTTCCCAAGTTCGGGCGAAACGTTGTAGAGGCCGTATGGTTTAATGGAAGGGTTCGGAAAATGCACGTGCGTTTACGCACGTGTCATATTTCGGGCAGATAATACCGGTGGCCTTTGGTTTAAGCCGGATCCGAGTATTATACTGTGTTGATATAATATCTTTATCTCAGTTGCATTTGTATTCGGTCGTAATACAAATGCGGGTATGTTTATACTGTTACGGGGTTATCCTGAAATTCATTTCGGGATCGCTTTTGGAAGTTGCCAGTTTCCAGTTTTCTATCACCCGTCTTAAACATTCAGTTTAATGCGGATTTATCTTTTCTTGAGGGTGAGTCATGAGTGTGGAAGCTTCTAGATTGGTGACTCATCATTGCATTAAATGGTTGATGACTAGGTTAGTGACACATTTGTTTGCATTAATTGTTTTCATGAGGTGTTTAAATGAGTCACCCTTTTCCATTAATTCCTTTTGTTCTTGTTTAAGATCTTTTCTTTATGGTTACCCCTTTGCTCCTACACTCACCCCCACCTCCTCATATATGTGGCCGGCCTCTTGTTTGAAAAGATGATGGATTTATTTTGATTAAAAAGATTATAGTTTTGGTTCATGAAAATTTGTATACTCATTTCCTCATTTACCCGATCCAAAAGGCAACTTCATTAACCGTTCATCCATGGTTTTGGATATAACGAGACAAAGTGTTCTACTCATTCTCTACATCAATCATGGTCATCTCTTTTAGCAAACTTGATGACCGAGTTGCCTCGGTTCAGAGGCGGGAGCCCGTTTAAAGATCCGTCGACGTGGTGCCACCTAGACGAGAAGACTGGAGATTCAGGAGATCGGAGCAGCCGCAACAAAACGTGGGATGATGGTTGAAGACCGAAAGACTCGGATCGTTCGGTATAACATTTCTACCCACTTTGTAGTTTGTTAGTTTAGCTTCAATGGCAGATCCGGGTTATAGTATACGATAGCGCCAGTCAAAAAGTTTTTGTTCCGCATTTGGCGTCTGTTAGACAGCCGGGGCGCTACCGTATACTTACAAGAAGCACTGGACAGTAGTGATGAACATTCTCAAGTACCTGAGAAAGACTAAGGAGATGTTCTTAGTGTACGGCAGTGAAGACCTCCATATCGAGACCTTCACCGACCCCAGCTTCCAGAGTGACAAGAATGACTCCAAGTCCATGCCGGGTTATGTCTTTACCCTCAATGGAGGGGCGGTCTGTTGGAAGAGCTCCAAGAAGGAACCGTTGTTGACTCCACGATGGAAGCGGAGTATATCGCTGCATGTGATACCGCGAAAGAAGCAGTCTAGATAAGGAAGTTCATAACAGAGCTTCATGTGGTTCCGTCCATTGTTGATCCAATACCGCTGTATTGTGACAACAATGTCACTATAGCTTTAACGAAAGAATGAAGTTCCCATCAGAAGTCCAGGCATATCTTGAGGCGGTACCACCTGATCAGGGAGATCATTGATCGCCGGGAGATTGAGGTGCGGAGAGTAGACACAGAGAACAACACTGCAGATCCACTCACAAAGGCCATCCCTCAAACACAGTTTGAGAGGCTATTCGAGATGATAGGTCTGCGATATGCCAATACATGGCCTTAGTGCAAGTGGGAGATTGTTAGTGATATATGCCCTAGAAGCTATTATTGTATAGTACTGGTTTGTATATTACATTTTGGAAGATTGGGATTTACACGGATATAATAACAGTCTTGCTCAAAATGGTAGTATACTACTTGGTTTGATTCTATCTTAATATATGTATATGTTTCTTTTTAGCATATCGCTTATACATATTGATAGAGCCCTTATGATCTTTGCTTGACTACCAGCGTTGTGATGGCAGTCACACTAGTAGGGGCTAGGTAGTCTATAAGCACATCCTTATACAGGACCCTAGTCGTAGGATTATCGAGACAGGGCATCGATACTCTAAAGCAGACTGGTTTATACGCTTCTCTTCCCAGTTCGGGAGATGGCCTGTCCTGCAGCCATTAGTATCCGATACTGGAGATAGTATACAGATGCTCATTGGGTTATGAGTTACACTGGACAGACTCATTGGGAACTGCCGGTTGGTATTATACCTATCGTCAGGTAGTAGTTCCCAGGTGACATGAGTACAGCTTACTCCGTTGACTTGACATCACTATTCGTCTCAAGTGTGTTCCCACTGTACTTAGATTACTACCCTACCACGGCTCAAATGAGTCGTGTAAATAGGTAGTGGTTGGGTGCAGTCCCAAAGCACTGAGAGGCAATATTGGTTAGATAGGATTCGTCTCTCCTGGTATTGGGGGTTGATATCGTGCTGTGTTTAGAAAGCCATTACACAAAGTCCCCAGCAAGGGTAAGCGAGATTTACTGGTAGGTACTCCAGTAGTTTCTCAGGATATATTGGGCTCTACCCCGGCACGACTTATTGCGCTATTAGGGCTCTGACGGTTACCGGACTGTATGGAGATTGTCATAGATAGGCTCAGTAGGAGTTCGGATGAGTTTGCTCATCAGCCTTCTTATCGACAGATACCTAGGTAGACGTTACATGAATCTAATACCGCTGACATGCTTGTGGTTAAACCCACTTCCAGCGTACTGTCGAGTCTTTAGAGTCCCACGCAGAGGGTTTCCCTGCTTCGGGCGAAACGATGTAGAGACCGTATGGTTTTACGGCAGGGTTCCGATCATATACGTGTACTTGTGCACGGATAATGTTCGGCCGGATAATACTAATGGGCTTTGGTTTAAGTCGGATCCTAATATTATATTATTGGATTATTTTCGTCTCTTAGTATTCGTATTTTTCGGAATACGAATACAAGTATGTACATACGGTGAGGGGTATTCTTGTAATTTCTCAAGAGCGCTTCTAGAAGAAGACACCTCATTTGTGCTTTAATCCATTTACTTAAATGGATAATGAGGTGGAGGTATGAGGTGTTATTAAGTACATGATTAAAGCATGTCTACTTTGGTGACTCATTGTTTTTATGACTATTGAAGCATGGTTGATTCATTATTGATTTAGTGTATGCTTCATTATCATTAACCCTTAGCCATTCTTCATATCATTATCTCTTCAACACTCTCTCTTCTCGAAGGCTCTCTTCTTCTTCCTCAAACTCTAAACACTCTTATGAGTTGAGAAACCTAGGGTAATTGAAACAAATTAATCCATAACCATTCTCTGCATCTTCTAGGCTATCTAGTTTAGAGAACTAGGTACCCTAGTTACCTCGGTTTAGAGGTTAGAGCTTGAAGTACATACTCTCGGGTGGTTCGTCTTTGGCACGAGGAGGCCGACGATCAAGCGTGATCCGTACACTTGAGGAGCTCAAGAAGAGGATAAGAAGACCCAAAGGACTTGAAATTAGAAGGTATAAAACTCTTCATAGTAATTAAACCTCCAAGTAGTTTGCTAGTTAAGGTTTCCATATTGATCCTGGAGTTCAAGTCGGTGTTGCGAAGCTTGTAAAAATCGTTTTTGTAAATTCTGCCTTCCCGTAAACCTGCGGGGGGCACGACATCGACTTACAACTTTCTTCTTTCCTGGAAGCCATGTAGACCGCATGCATGACCATGCCCCCATACTTGGGGTGTTTGAGTCCATCACCTTTGGAATTTATCGCAGGCGGTGGGATTTTCTCCTGCCTCATCTTTTTGTAGGAGGTCAAAGTTGAAGGAGCCATTGTAATAGTTTCTCGTGTAGATGAAGTCCCTCACTGTATGACGGAGGAGTGGTCCTTTTCATGACAAGCCTTCAATTTCTTCGGCCGAAAAGAGTAATCTTTGTTGATCATAGAGTCCTGTACTTTCCGCCAAACCCTATGAATTTGCGAGGAGAGCCGCTGATGGGGCTGCTCCAGCTTTGCCTACGCTGCGACTTCCGCAGGCGGGGGCGATTTCTTTACCATCGCCGTTGGAGCGTACTTACATACCCTCCTGAGCAGATCAAAGTTGTTCCCAATTGGAACAGCAGCGTCAACTTCCAAAGGGGGAGTTGCCCCCAGCCTTTCTCACTCGGCGCCAGTGGCGATGTCGAGCGTGTCTTGCAGACGGGACCGCCTCAGATTTAGAAGCAGCTTCTTCATGCCCCCGGCTTTGCTGAGGGGCTGATGTTGGCCTCAACCTGTTAAAGACTGACGTCCTTGGCACGTTTTGAGGAGGAACAACCAATCATTCATAGACCGATCTTCTGATAGGGGAAGCGCTTTTGACGGCTTCGCCCGTAGTGGGAGTTGGGAGGGCTATCTGTTTTGGGCTAGCCCCTTCAGGTATTACAAGCCTCTTTACGGGCCCATTCGAGCTTTTGCTCAGCATGTTGAAGACTAAGACGTCATATTTGGACAACCCATTGAGAGGGGCCGTTGCGGTCGCCAGTCAATCGAAGACCGACCTCTTGGGAGCTTCCGCTTGGGGCGCAGAGGCACCGAAACTCACTGGTGGGAACATGGTCCCGAAGAATAGTCCAGTAGTGGCTTGTGAAAGTCGACCTTAGCACCGTCATGGGGTTCAAGAGGCATCAAGCATGCCAAATTTTAATTTTTCTAGGTGCTAAGTTAGACTAACAAGATCACTACTAGAATTTTAGGTTTTTCCTTTGTGATGCGATTAAGCTTAAGAGAAAGTTTAAGAGCATACAACCTTTGTAGTTCGTGTCCTTCTCTTCAAAAGCTCCGGGATGAAGTCTACGCGACTCTTCAAGGCTCCTCTCCAAGTTGAACGAACCTCCTTCGTGATCTTCGCGCCAAAGACGATCCACCCGAAGTCCACAAGCACAAGCTTTTCACTACACTAAACACTTTTAGTGTAGGAAACACACCACACCAAATTGCTAGTTTGGTGTGGGATGATGAAGTAGGGAATAAGTAAAGCTCACTAAGGCCTCACAAGCTCAATGATTCACATCTCATGTGAGGGTTTTGAGCTTGGAGGTGAGGTGAAGAAAATTGTAGAGAGCAAGAGAAAAAAAGAGCTCTTGAAAAATGGCTAAGGCATGAACCATGAAGCAAGTGTAGAATGAATAAATAAAATGAATAATAATTATCCTCACTTATTCAAGCATGGATTAAATTGCAATTCTAAATTGCAACCATACTTGAATAGTGAGTCAAGGCTAATATTATATCATAAAAACCCATGCCTTAACCATACCCAAAATATCTCCACAATTTACACCTCATTTTTTTATTTTCTAAAAATAGAAAAACACGCAATGTTTCATATAATATATATATATATATATATATATCAAATATACATTAATATATATATAAAGAAATTAGTGAGCTAATGATATTAACTAAGATATAATTATATCACATATAATATATATCACATTATTAAATCAACACTTGATCTAATATTCCGGTTATATCACATATAACCGACTAATATCATTAATCTGAATATCACATTATCAAACCAACACTTGATTCGATAATCCGGTTTTATCACATATAACCTGACTGATAACAGATAACTGCCAGATTACAATACGGTATCACATACTCGTATTTAATCAGGCCCACACACATATCACATATGTGTCCTACTTTGTTTCGCTTGAACCAGGAAACTTCTGTGTGGGACTCTAAAGACTCGTATTTAATCTCGGCAGTAGCCCTGGCCAGGGACTTCAAGTTATAGCCAATCGAGTATAGCGCAACATCAACCCCCAATACCGGGTGAGACGAAACCCCTCCTATCGCTCATTGCCTCCATGTGACTCGGAACTGTACCCAAAATCCACCTTTTTGCATGACTCCTTTGAGCCATGGTAGGGAGGAAATCGAAGCACAGTAGAAGCCACACAAGACTCTATAACGATCTCGGATCTATAGACTAACCTGTACCAGTGTCACCAGAGGACTTCTATCTGACGATAGGTATACTACCACATAGGAGTACTCGGTGAGTCCTGTTCAGTGTACCCAGTCTCCACTGAGCACCCGTATACCATTTTTGATGTCAAACACCAATGGATGTGGGATCATCCATCGCCCGTCATATGGGTCAAGAAGCGTATACGCTAGTCTACTCTTGAATATCGATGCCCTGTCTCGATATTCCCTTGACTAGGAACAATTAAAAGATGTACTTGTGAACTACCCTAGCCCCATTAATATGATCTCATCATAGTCCTGGTAGTCAAGTACATATCCTATGGGCTTTATCAACATGTGAGAGCAAGACAGTATAGAATACCAGTCAACATGTTAAGATCAAGAGTAACCAGATAGCACACTATCATGTCGAGCAAGAAAGTCCTATATATATATGTCCAAGTATCCACTATAATATACATCACATGTACAGTAATGGCCTCTAGGGCATACATATTCCTAACAATCTCCTACTTGCACTAAGGCCATGTGCTATAGTATCTCATACCCAACATCCCGAAAAGTCTCTCAAATTGTATCTAGGGGAAGGCCTTCATGAGTGGATCCGCTACGTTGTCCTTCGTGTCAACTCTCCTGACCTCGATCTCCTGACAATCTACTATCTCCCTGATCAGGTGATACTGTCTCAGAATATGTCTGGATCTCTGATAGGACCTGGGTTCCTTGGTCAAAGCCACCTCTCCATTGTTATCATAATACACAGGTATTGGATGCTCAATGGATGGAACCACACCAAGCTCGGCAATGAACTTCTCCATCCAGACAGCCACTTTGGCAGCATCGTTGGCAGCGATGTATTCAGCCTCCATCGTCGAGTCTGCTACGGTGTCTTTCTTGGAACTCTTCCAACACGCCGCCCCTCCGTTGAGGGTAAAGACAAAACCCGAGACTGACTTACTGTCGTCTTTATCACTCTGGAAGCTCGAATCGGTAAAGGACTCCACCTGGAGTTCACCATTACCATACACCAATAACATTTCTTTAGTCCTTCTCAAGTACTTAAGAATGTTCTTCACAGCTGTCCAATGGTTCTCCCCAGGATCTGGTTGATACCTGCTCACTACACCTAGTGAGTAAGCTACATCCGGTCTGGTACATAACATCGCATACATGATAAAGCCTATTGCCGAAGCATAGGGTATCCCTTGCATGCGAGCTCTCTCCAAATCATTCTTGGGAGACATCTCCTTAGAGAGAGTGATTCCTGAGCAAGCGGGTAAATTACCTCGCTTGGAATCTTCCATACCAAACCTTTTTAGTATGGTGTCTATGTACCTGGATTGGGACAATCCCAAAATCCTTTTAGATCTATCTCTATAGATCTTTATCCCTAGGATATAGGAGGCATCACCAAGATCTTTCATGGAGAACTTGAGTGATAAGAAGAGCTTGACCGAGTGTAGCATAGGAATATCATTCCCTATCAAGAGCATGTCATCCACGTACAATACGAGGAAGACCGCCTTACTCTCTACAGCCTTCTTATATATACAAGGTTCATCTACATTTTCGATGAAGTCAAACTCTTTGATAGCTTCATCAAAACAGATGTTCCAACTCCGCGATGCCTGCTTTAATCCGCAGATGGATTTAAGCAGCTTGCACACCTTTCCACTACTCCCACCGTCAACGAAGCCCTCTGGCTGTGTTATGTACACGCTCTCTTCTAAATCACCATTTGGAAAAGCGGTCTTGATATCCATCTGCTAGATTTTGTAGTCATGGTATGCAGCAATGGCAAGTAGGATCCTGATGGACTAAAATATAGCGACAGGAGAAAAGGTTTCATCATAGTCGATGCCAGGTCATTGAAGAAAACCTTTTGCTATAAGTCTAGCTTTGAAAGTCTTAACTTTTCCATCTACACCAATCTTCTTTTTGAGGATCCACTTGCACCCAATAGGTTTTACCCCTTCAAGGGCAATTTCCAAATTCCATACTTTGTTAGTATACATGGATTCCATCTCGGACCGCATAGCATCTAGCCATTTCATAGAGTCCCCACTCGTGATGGCCTGCCCGAAACTAGTCGGGTCATCATCTTCTATGATGCAATCCTCACTCCCACCGTCTACGAGAAAACCGTAGTATCTCTCAGGTGGATGAGGAACCCTACTAGATCTACGAAGTGGCTGGGGTTCGTTGGGCACTATTGGATCCTTTGGTTCCACCAAATCTTCTGTTGTAGTCCGTGTAGCCGGAATTTCTTCTAGTTCTACCTCTTTGGCACTAAATTCCTTTTCAAGAAATTCCTTTTCTAAAAAGGTGGCATGTCGAGAAACAAACACATTTTGTTCTTCGTTGTGGTAGAAAAGATATCCATGTGAATGTTTGGGATATCTCACAAACTTACAAAGAACAGACCATGCCTCGAGTTTGTCCGGATTTTGCCTTTTGACATAGGTCGGACAACCCCATATCTTAACTCGTTTAAGAGATGGTCTCTTTCCACTCCATATCTTATATGGCGTGGTAGGTACAGATTTAGATGGAACTTGATTCAATAGGTATGCAGCTGTTTCAAGCGCATAACTCCAAAAGGAAATAGGTAACTCAGCGGTGCTCATCATAGAACGCATCATATCTAATAGGGTGTGATTCCTCCACTCCGATAGACCGTTGTGCTGTGGTGTATACAGAGGAGTAAGCTGAGAGAGAATCCCATTCTCTTTTAGATAGTCACGGAATTCCGTGCTCAAGTATTCTCCTTCCCGATCAGATCGAAGGATTTTAATACTTTTACCCGTCTGGTTCTCAACTTCATGCTTATATTCTTTGAATTTCTCAAAAGCTTCAGACTTGTGTTTCAATAGGAACACATGACCGAATCTTGAGAGATCGTCAGTGAATGTAATGAAGTACGAGGAACCATCCCTGGCTTGTGTATAGATATGGGACTGTATACATCACTATGTATGAGTACCAAGAGTTCCGTAACTCTTTCTCCGTGTCCTGTAAACAGAGTTTTGGTCATCTTTCCTTTGAGACATGACTGGCAAGTTTCATAAGATGAAAGATCGAATGGATTCAATGTAACACCTTAGAATGCGATTAGTGTTAATTAAGCGATAATGCGGGGTTTTAAGGAAAAGTTTACCAAATTGGTTTTCTCATATTTTATAACAATTAATTAATATTTTATTATTATTTGTTATGGCTTGCACACACTTGTGCATGTTAGTGTGGGGGTTAGTTAGTGTTAATCTTGTTAGGTAGCCATGACACTTTAAGCTAATCCATGCCTTGATTTAACCTTGCACTTAGATATTTTGTGTGAGAGATATTTTCAATTTTTGGAATGAGGGAGGTGGCTAGGTGAGTCATGAGGGCATTAATGTTAGCATTGGTGAGGAGAGGGAGAGAGTAAGTGTAAGGCTAATACTCACCCTACACTCACCCTCTCATCATTATCTTCCCTCACTCTATCATTCTTATCTCTTCTCAATCACTCCTTCATCTCCTTTGCCCTCAACTGAAACCCTCACCATTTCTTCACTATAACCTTGCAAAACTTTATTAAACACCATGAAAACACTTCACAAGTCTTGATTTAGCCACTAGGTTGACTTGGAGCATGGAAAGATTGGATTTTTGAGCAAGAGTGGCTAGGTAATGACCTCTAACTGATAATTAGGTGTTTATATTATTGTATTGCCTTGTAGTGGTGGTTTAGAACACTAAAGGTAGAGTTTTTGTGAACATGTCATATTTTGGTAAAGTGTTGTGTCTCAAGTGAATCTGCTATTGAACCAGGTTGTTGTTTTAGAAGTTGCCATCACAGAGACCTAGTTTTTAGGTATAGAACCCACCATAAAAACCTGAGACCGTTCCTTTCTTTCATGACCGCAATTTTATTGCTTCTGGCCACAATTTGTGGCCAGAATGAGGAATGGGGTCTTGAATCTTGGTCGTAGGGTCTCTGGGGTTGTATGTGGTCATGTGGAACTTGCAACTTTCACTAATTGTTTGTGTATCAAAATCTGGGATCACTTTGCTATAATCTAGTGTTTTGACTACGCACGTTACGTTATCCGACACGGTTCGTGATCTTGTGTAGCTGCTGCACTTGGGTTGGTTTTGGGATGTCACTACACACGTTAGCCACTAGACGGACACTTGAGAGTTGGATTGGAGTTGGTGCGTCGGTCAAATGTAGTTGTACGTGATATTGGTCGATTTCTGAGATTTGCACTTGTTATGTTTTGTGTTAATAGGATCGCAGGCGGGGACTTCGAGCGCTGCGAAGAAAGGGAAGCAGGTGACTGGATTTACCTAGCTCGACATCGTCGGTGAGTAGATTTAACATCTACGGGAAAATCGCCTGTATGGCGTTAAGCGTCAGGGCTAGATATGATATGATATTAGCTGCATGTTTATATGCACATATAGAGATTGTGCATGAACTTCATTACATATTATTACTTGTTGTGCCTGAAGTAGTAATCATTGGACACTGCACTATTATTGACGGTTCATGTTGCACGAGCACTAATTGTATGCTACACACACACTGTCAATAATTGTCATGACATGCACGACACATATACATATGTGATATTGTATTGGTTAGTGACATTGAGGCATTGGTTCTTGTGCGATTACGCATATGAAATATAGTTTGCATGCATACCTACATGCCTACACATATACATTGCTATAGCTACATGTTCACCTTTATATGATGTTGCGTTGGATTTTGGATAAATTGGGAACCACATGATATATTTAATAACTTGATGCATTTAAATAGCGGGTTTTCCCTTGATATGCTCATATTACTGTTCTATGTTGAATACTTCATATTACATAGATTTACGCATTGAGATATGGATTTCATGTGATTTTCTGGATTTGAGAACCGCGGGGATATTTCAAGAAATGTGTATTGTTTGAAAACCCCGGTTTCTCTTGATATGATATTTCAGTGCGTCCACCATGAGTTTTCTCAGTTCTGAGATTGGCATGTGAAACCCGATTCGAGGAGTAGAGGAACCGTCTGCAGGTACATGGTGGGCCCGGAGGTGCCCCGAGGCAAGAAGACTCGTATTGTTAGGCGGTGAGCCCGAGGCAGGGGAGTACTACCTTACCGGTGATAGTTTTGGACTTGGCGGTTATCCGGAGGATATCGACCGGAGTCGTGAGATGGATATGGGCCGATTCGTACTGCCGGAGCCCGCGGGCCGATCCGGCCAGACGGAGCACGCGGGCCGATCCGGCCAGACGGAGCCCATTATACGTGGATTTGCGTGTCGATGTTTGACATGAGTATTTCATGATGTTTCGAGTGTCGATGTTGGACACTCAGGTTCCATGAGATATACGGATATGAGGGTCGGTCCTGGTGACGGCGCCTGAGGATTTTGGAATTTAGGGTGTCGTTGATGGACACCAGGGTTTTTCCATGCTGATGATTTGTGCATGAGGTTTATTATTTATCCCACACTCAGGATTTATGCATTTGATTCATGTAGATGTAGTACCCTGGTGGTGTACCTTGATCATGATTGTTGCATATCCATATTGCCATACTTATGCTATCAGATTGCATGTGATAGATTATCGTTGTTCATGCATACTTGCGATTATAGTATGATGTTATTTACTATTCACGAGTTGGCAACTCACCCCTGTTGTACCACAGTGTTTTGCAGGTCTGATCCTCAGAGTAGTCGCGGCAGGACGCCTTATTATCTCTATTTTTGCAGATACCGCTACGGTTGGATGTGAGAACTTTTGCTATAGGTGGGTTGCGGTTATACGATGATGTTCATTGTATATCTTTTGTATCTAGTACTCTCCATCTACCACCTTCATGTATTGACTTAGAGACGAGTTGTGAGGATCGATGTTGTATATTCTTATGACTTTGGTTGTCGTTCTCGTGTGAGCCGGCCTTTGTTTATGTTGATTATCTCTTTTATGCTGTTTCTTCGCTACGGCGTCGTATATCTGTTGTGATGGTTGTTTCCACCTTTGGGCAAGATTTGCTCCCATTTGAGGATGCTTTACTTATATCTTATTTTTTTACCCGTTTCGGGGCTAGTTTTTACAAAGGAGGTGCTGCCGAAATTTTTATGAAAACAAACTTAAGCTTTATGTTTTGCTTGAGAATTAAAAATGTTTCTATCTTTTCCTTTTTGTAATGGTTTAGATTGCTGTGTTTTCGGCTTACTTAAATTGCGTTACGCCTGTTGACGTTACATGGTCTAAGTGCCGGTCATATGCCTAACTTGGGTCGTGACATTCAAATATCCATCCTTATCTAACTTCGCTAGTCGTGTCGCATTGATATGACCTAGTCTACAATGCCACAAGAAGGATTCGTTCATTTATGAAGTTTTCCTCTTGTGTGTGTTCTGTACGTTAAGAACTGTGTTTTGATTCAGAACGTATAATCCGTTACACAACGCACCAAACCCAATCAACACTTGATTTAGGTAAATGTTCATAACATTATTCTCTACTACAAAGTTATATCCTTCTTTATCTAATAAAGAAAATGATATTAAATTGCATATCATAGAGGCTACGTAATAACAGTCGTTCAGGATCAATGTATTCCCAGTTGGTAATATAAGGTGATATTCACCAACTGCTTTGGCTGCAACATTTGCACCATTCCCTACTTTTAGAGAATGATCACCTTTTCTCAGTTCTCTACCTTTCCTTAGCCCATGCAACAAATTGCATATGTGGGATCCCATTCCGGTATCTAATACCCAGGACGTAGAGTGTACTGAGAAGCAGTTCTCTGTAACTAACACACCCGAAGAAGATGCATCAACATGCTTATTCTTTGTTTGGATGGCGTGGGAATCCAGATATACCCCTATTTCATGCTTGGACTTATAACACTTATAAGTTGGAGCGGAACCAACGTTCCCCTACTCAGTATAACAAGCGGGTTCGGTCAATACATCCATATTATTATCTTGATTAAGGTGTGACATTGGTTGCTGCCTAGAGAGAGAAAGAAGGAAACGCGTTAGCGTGCGCTCTTTGCAAGGTTATATTGGTTTATTATCTTATCTAATCAGGATGGCCCCTACTGTTTTTATCAAATCTTCCTTCAAACCCTAAAAGGTAAGACAAGCCGGGATTAATTACACTTTACAAGTTCGCCAATTTTTCAGCCAGGCCAGTACCGGTACTTTGAGGGAGGTTCCCCGTGCTTTCGCACGGACCTAATTAAAATAAACCTCGTTTTCCCATAAGAATAACCCCGTTAACACCTTTCTAGACACCTACCTGATCGGCTAATTGTGATGTGTAAAATTCTCCCAGGAGTAACTCTTACTCGCAGTGGGTATCAGGATCCAACTATCTTATAGAAGGTATGCAATATCATTACAAATTTCAACACTTGAAATTCACGATAATACTTTTGCCCCTAACCTCCCATGACCTTGACAAAGGCCTACAAACCATAGGATGCTAGTCAAGTTCAACCTATCATTTCATGATTGAATTAAACCCACCCGCACGACCCTTGACAAAGGCCAACAAGGTCGCACGACCACCCTAATCCAATCATATCATATGCTTAAGCAGATGAGCACTAGTTAGCTACCGCACACTACGCCTTGACAAAGGCCAACAAACGCAGCACGAATACTACATAGTACTTATTTGAAATGACGGAGGGCTATGCATGTTTTTAGGAAAACCATAAGCGTAATGAACTTGATATCATTGTAGAATCGAGTGATTTTGAAAAGGAGTGTTTTTGAGGCTTTTACTAGTTTTGCTAAAAAGGTCACTCCCGGTGAAGGGATCTCGGCTCTTTCCTTATTGAATAAGGTGCGGGATATTCTACAAAGAATACCGCTATGCAAAGCAAGAACTAGGGAAGCAATCAAAAGACAAATTGGGTTGTAGCATCTACTAGTTTCGCTAAAGAGGTCACTCCCGGTGAAGGGATCTCGGCTCTTTCCTTATCGAATAAGGTGCTGGATATTCTACAAGGAATGCCGCTATGCAAAGCAAGAACTAGAGCTACCCTTTTTGAAAATTTTATTCTACAACATCTTTTGGTTTCTTTCTTTTCATCAATCACATTAATGAAGTCCCATCATATAATGTTTCCTAAACATTGCATAGAAAGAAACGAAAATAGAACATACGCTTATACCATTCGCATTCGCCATGGGGCCCTATCATGCACCGTTAGGTTACTTAACTACCGGCAGAGCGGGGGCTGGACTAGTGTGGGTGCAAAACATAAGCAACGTTTATTATATATCATATATATAATATAACATGATCACATCACATAAACAAGCAGCAGAAGCAACATATGAAGTATTGGATATAGTAGGATTTCCGTATTTTAAATTCAGCCAGTAATGTAAAACACGGATTCCACGGTCGTGATGAATAGCCAAACCTATATCCCTAGACCCTTATGAGAGCGGCAAGTAACCCTGCCAATTCTATAGTTAGGAGACCCGATCTCAACTCCTTGAGATGGTCTCCCACTGGACCCTAGAACCCGGTTACTTGTGCTCCCCATCTTAGGCCTATCTTAATGCGGAAAAGTAAATAATATACAACAACAGTGGCATCATTCTCAACCCAGAAGCGCCCCAATAAAAGAATATTACATTGAATTTTATATGAATGAAAATATAAAAACTCTCATCTCACAAAAAAAAACCCGGCTATTCAATCACGACGATCCGATAAATCATATCATAAGCAACACATAACATCTCATGTCATCAATGTAAGTAAATATGCATATCCCGAAAAATCTTTGATATATAGAAACGAGATCGGGATACCACACATATTACACTTACGGTCGTAGAAAAGAAATAGAAAACTACAATGATTAGAATCCGCATTATCCTTAGACATCATAAACTCAGAATATCACATATTCCGAATTTCATGCCTAACATGTAAAACTTGCATTTTAGTCTCAAATTGAAAACACTTTTCAATAATGTGTCGGATAATTCAACAAGATTCCCGACTAGATGATCGCGTACAATACGCAATTGCAACGGAGTTTTGATCCGAATCAAAACTTCTTCGCAATCGATCAATTGAGACTAAACGACTAGGTTTACTAACTAGTTTTCATAAAACTTATTAATCTAGATTCTAATAATTGTATCACACATCACAAAGCTTGTAAAGTAACCGCGACATTAGAATTCTGCATGCATTTAGAAAACTTAAACCAATTTTTTTCAACACTTGAAAAAACAGTGAGCAAAAGTTTCAAAACCGATCGTTTTAAGCCAATCCGGGAGTCAAAACGAACTCGAAACCCGCCTGAATCTTCGCCGGTGGGGGGAGGGGGAAAGGGGGTGAAGTCATAAAAACGGCGGTTTTTGCGCGATAAAAACGGCGGATTTCTAACGTCGCTACAAGTAATTCTAATGTTCTAGCTTGGCTTTGATACCATGAAAGTTTACCTTAGCACCATCAAGGGGTTCAAGAGGCATCAAGCATGCCAAATTTTAATTTTTCTAGGTGCTAAGCCAGACTAACAAGATCGCTACTAGAATTTTAGGTTTTTCCTTTAAGATGTGATTAAGCTTAAGAGAAAGTTTAAGAGCATACAACCTTTGTAGTTCGTGTCCTTCTCTTCAAAAGCTTAGTGTAGGAAACACACCACACCAAATTGCTAGTTTGGTGTGGGATGATGAAGTAGGGAATAAGTAAAGCTTGTTAAGGTCTCACAAGCTCAATGATTCACATCTCATGTGAGGGTTTTGAGCTTGGAGGTGAGGTGAAGAAAATTGTAGAGAGCAAGAGAAGAAAGGAGCTCTTGAAAAATGGCTAAGGCATGAACCATGAAGCAAGTGTAGAATGAATGAATAAAATGAATAATAATTATCCTCAATTATTCAAGCATGGATTAAATTGCAATTCTAAATTGCAACCATGCTTCAATAGTGAGTCAAAACAAATATTATTTCATAAAAACCCATGCCTTAACCATACCCAAAATATTTACACCTCATTTTTCTATTTTCTAAAAATAGAAAAACATGCCATGCTCCATATTATATATATATATATATATATATATATATATATATATATATATATTAAGCAATTAGTGAGCTAATGATATTAGTTAAGATATAATTATATCACATATAATATATATCACATTATTAAATCAACACTTGATTTAATAATCCGGTTATATCACATATAACTGACTAATATCATTAATCTGAATATCACATTATCAAACCAATACTTCATTCGATAATCCGGTTATATCACATATAACCTGACTGATAACAGATAACTGCCAGATTACAAAACGTTATCACATACTCGTATTTAATCAGGCCCACACACATATCACATATGTGTCCTACTTCGTTTCGCTTGAACCAGAAATCTTCTGTGTGGGACTCTAAAGACTCGTCAATAGGCCAGCAGTAGGTGATGATCACATCAATCACCTACAAGCCGTCAGCGGTACTAGCTGGACGTAACGGCTACCTGGGTATTGAGCGATATGATGATCAACAAGCAAGCTCATCCATACTCTCCATGAAGCCTACCAGTAACACTACCGTACAGTCCGGTCTCCTCGTCTGATATGTCGCATATCATTTCTAGGGGTGATAAACGTCAGACCCCAGTAACGTGATAAGTCATGCCGATGTCTGGCCTATAATGGTTCGAGAAACTACTGATAACACTTATCAGTAAATCTCGGCAGCAGACCTGGCCAGGGACTTCTAGTTATAGCCAATCGAGCATAGCGCAACATCAACCCCCAATACCGGAAGATATGAAACCCCTCCTATCGCTCATTGCCTCCATGTGACTCGGGACTGTACCCAAAATCCATCTGTTTGCATGACTCCTTTGGACCGTGGTAGGGAAGAAATCAAAGCACAGTAGGAGCCACACAAAACTCTATGACGATCTCGGGTCTACAGACTAACCTGTACCAGTAGCACCAGAGGACTGCTATCTGACGATAGGTATACTACCACATAGGAGTCCTCGACGAGTCATGTTCAATGTACCCAGTCTCCACTGAGCACTCGTATACCATCTTTGATGTCAAACACCAATGGATGTGCGACCATCCATCCATCGCCCATCATATGGGTCAAGAAGCGTATACGCTAGTCTACTCTGGAATATCGATGCTCTGTCCCGATATTCCCTCGACTAGGAACAATTAAAGAATGTACTTGTGAACTATCCTGGCCCCATTAGTATGATCTCATCATAGTCCCGGTAGTCATGTACATATCCTAAGGGCTTTATCAACATGCGAGAGCAAGACAATATAGAATACCAGTCAACATGTTAAGATAAAGAGTAACCAGATAGCATACTATCATGTCGAGCAAGAAAGTCCTCTATATATATATATCCAAGCATCCACTATAATATACATCACATGTACAATAATGGCCTCTAGGGCATACATATTCCTAACAGCTTGCATAACTTGCCCCACCGGCATTGAAAAGATAGAGGCCGCGTGGGGCCCGTAGGTCACTCCTCCTATTGGGGTGGGGCGAGAGTTGCTGTTGCAAGAGGTGCAGCTGGAAGCCATCAATTTTCTCTGCACAGGAGCAAAACACCAAATTTTAGTACCACAAATCCAAGAGCAACCATATAGAACTGTGATTTTGTTCGTGAAACACGACTCACGAAGTGTGGAGTGGAAAGATGAAAAGGTCCTACGGACGTGCCAGAATCTGTTCACCGCCGAAAGATGGGGGCCGAAACGTTGAGACGTCTGGCCTGAATTCTGGAGGCAGATGCTTTTTGGACTTATCCATTCACCTCTCCGAAGATACCAAGTTGATTTATGGCACCATATATCGGAGGTTTGGATAGACGCAACCGTTGTAGCAGACTTTATCATATTCCCCCTCATTTTATGAGGGGTTTTTGATTGTGGGGACGCTCTTCTCTGCAGGTGCAAGCCCATGCAGTTAATTACGTTATCGCATTACGATAACCACTTTCTCGTGCTCCGGCAATTCACTTCGTGTCGTGTGTGTTTTTTTTCGTTTTGGTTGCCCAAGGATTGTATACGGAGACTAGTTTGTGTCGGCGGATTAGACCAAATCCGTATATCTTAGATTTGGGTTTGTTTTATTTAAAAACCATTAATCTAGTTTGAGATTAAGCGCAACTTAAACATATATAAGCACTTGGGGCTCATTTGTTTTTGCTAAGGATACTTTAGTCTAATTTGAGACTAAGATCCACTTAGCAGTATTTTAGGATTATTTTTACTTAATATCCAGTAAAAGAGCATTTGGGCTCAGCTGCAAGAAAACTTCAGAGACCTAGCCAATTTGGGCGTAATCTGCTTAGTCTTTTCTTTTATTCAAAAGTGCTAAGCACTTATTTGGGCTTTATTTATTTAGCCATTTTCCTTTTATGTAAAAGTGCTAAGCACTTATTTGAACTCTGATGCCTACATGTATGCGAAGCATTCAGTCATGGGCGATGCTCAATAAATGTTGAACACTTTAGTCATTTTGACTAAATGTGAAGTACTACTTGTTGGAGATAGTGCCCTCAGAGTCAATTATTGGATCACAGGCACGTGATTGCAATGATTGAGGGAGGACCTATCCCGGTAAGACAGTCTTACTCGAGATGATAGTACGCTATCTGGTTTACCTTTATCATCGTGTACTGCTTTAGGTGACCTGACAGGTCGCTATTGCACGTTGATAGAGCCCCTAGGATTCTTGCTTGACTACCGGCAGTATGAGGGCGATCATATACGTGGGAGCTGGTAGTCTATAAGCACATCCTTAAAAGGTCCCTAGTCATGGGAGTTTCGAGACAGGGCATCGATACTCCAGAGTAGACTAGTGTATACAGTCGAGACCCCGACGAGGGGCGGTGGCCGGTCTCACAAGCCACTGGTGTCAGTTGGTTCACCTAAGATGTATACAGGTGCTCATTGGGTTATGAGTACACTGGACAGGACTCGCCGGGAACATGCTAGTTGGTCTTATACCTGACGTCAGATAGCAGTTCCCAGGTGACATGTGTACAGGTTAGTTCATCGACCTGGGGATCGTCATTTGTCTCGTGTGAGTTCCCACTGTGCTTTGATTACTATCCTACCACGGCTCAAAGGAGTCGTGCAAATAGGTTTTAGTTGGGTACAGTCCCGAGCCACATGGAGGCAGTGAGCGGATCTTCGGGGGTTTCGTCTCTCCCGGTATTGGGGGTGAGGTCGCGCTGTGTCTAGGAGAGCCATTACACGAAGACCTTGGCCAAGGCAGGAGATTTACTGGTAGGTATTCCAGTAGTATCTCAGGGTGTTCTGGGCTACACTCCGACACGACTTGTACCGCTTTTGGGGGTCTGACTTTTACCAACCCCCTAGGCCCGACATGCGATGCTCATAGACGAACGGACCGGACTGTACGGATATTGTCACTTACAGGCTCAGTAGGGTGTCAGGATGAGTTCGCTCATCGACGCTCCTTTTAGTCAATAGCTGGTGGCCCGTCACGTATTGGCTTATACCTCTGACGTGCTAGTGGTTAAATCCACAGCCATAGTATTGACGAGTCTTTAGAGTTCACCACACTTCCAGTTACTCAAGCTTTCGGGCGAAACGCTGTAGAGGCCGTATGGAGATATGGCAGGGTCCGATCAGATACGTGCGGTATTGCACGGATCAGGATCGGACAGTTTTGTACTAGTTGCCGTATGGTTATATGGCAGCGTTCGATCAGATACGTGCGGTATTGCACAGATCAGGATCGAACGAATATTACTAGCCGGCTTTGGTTTAAGCCGGATCCTAGTATAGTACAGTGTAGATTCTGTCTCATTGCATTTGTATCTGGACGAAATACAGATGCGGGTGTGTATGCACAGTATCGGGGTTTTTCCTGTAATTTATTACGGGACCAGTTTTCTGGAGTTGCCAGTTTGCATTCCGTTCCGGCCGGTTTTCGTTTGTTCTTTCCCGGCCGGACTTTTCTGATGGAGGGGGTAATTTGCAGTTTTGCAAATTACATATGAGGAGGGGGTTTCTTGAAATTGTGTTGATTATGATATCTTTCATCCATGTTGTGCATTAATGAGATTTGATGTGATTAAAGTGTAAGCATGGTTGATGTTTTCTTGTCTTGGATGTGGTCACCATTTCTATCTCCTACACTCACCTCCCTTCATGTTATGGTTGATATTCTCATTCCTTCACCATAATGATTCTCACTTGATGAAAAGAAAGAACAAAGAGAGAAAGAAAAGAATGAGAGAGTTCATCTTTGATTTGTGAGGAATTCTTCATCTCCTTCTTCTTCTTGTTTTGGAAAAATGAAAGCACCATTTTTCCTAACCCCATTCCTCCATCAAGGCAACTACAAACCCTAAATGAGACTAGCATCATCTACACTACATTCTACAGCAAACCTTGGGCATGTCGAGTTGCCGGCTTCATGCCCGAGTTGCCTCGGTATAGAGGCGGGAGCCCGTAAACGATGCAGGCGACGTGGTGCCCTTCCGGCGAGGAGGCGACGACCGGAGATCCCGCGAGGAGATCGGAGTGGAGATGAAGACCGGAGGACTAGGATCAGTCGGTATATCTCTAACTCTATCTTCTAGTTCGCTTAGACTTGTTAATGGTTACGATCCGGGTGTTTAGTGCGCGGTGGTGCCGGTTTGCTAAGTCCGCAAAATTTAAGTTTATCACCGTTTCCGCGTTTGGCCGTCGGATTGACGGCCGGGGCGCCGCCGTGCACTTACAGTGGTATCAGAGCCTCGCCATTAACTTCGTCTAGCTTCTTTTGGTGTGTTTGCATTTCCGATCGACCAAAATTTCCAAAAACCGTATTTTTTGTTCACATCAGTTTCTGTTGAAATATTTTGGTCTCGAAAAATTTTTCAGGTTGTAAAATATTGATGTACTGGAAAATCTAAGAACTCTGTAAAATTTCGATGAAGTGAATCCACAGTTGGAGCGCGGAACCGCCGCACAAACCCCATTTCCGCGGCCCTTCCGCCGCGCACTATTCACATCACTTCACCAATTTTTTACAGAGGCCTTCTGGGCTTAAAATATGGGTTTTGGAATATTAAAATTGGGCCCAGGTTTTCTGTGAGTGCTACAGTTTTGATTGGGGGCCCACTTGTTAATTTTTGATCGATCGGATATTTTTTTAAACACATCTTTCACAGTATTTATATTATATCTGCGACCGTGAATGTCACTCGATCGGTAAATCCGGTCTAACTGCTATAGCCCGGTTAGACGGATTTGCGAACGTGACTTTCACGTAGATGTTCTGTGTTTTGCTGTGATGTTGCGGATCGGTCGTGGGGGATAGCCTGGATGCAATGCTAGTACAGTTTTTGTTGTATTATGTACATTTGATATTGCGGGGCGAGCGTCCGACATGTGGACTGCCGTCACTGCCTGTCTGTATTATTCTTTTGGGGCACGACCTGGTTGCGGTCGATGTACCCGGTGTATGTATATTTTACTTTCTGTACTAGGATTACCCCGCGGTGGGGTGCACGGATAGCCGGGTTCTGGAGGGCAACAAGCCCGCATCTCATGGCATTGGGATGGAGGGGGCTTCACTCTGGGATTGGCGGGCTATTCGCTGCACTCGTAGGGGGTACAGGTTGACCCAGGAGGGGTGCCCAAGTTGCCGGATTCCGTGGAGTGCTGGGTGGTCCATTCACGGAGCTGAAGGGGGCTGCCTCGCCTCAGGTTTTGGCGGGTGACTTGCCGCACCCGTAGGGGTCTAGGATTTCATTGCACAGGCTATCCACACGACCAGGGGAACGTCGGGTTTCAGTAGTGGCTCTGTGAAACCCGGGGATCCCAGATATCTGTATTGTTCTGTGATGCTATACATTTCTGTGATGTTGCATTTTTATTCACGCCTTGAGCGAAATATAATATATTGGTATATATATTAGTAGATGTTGTATATGTTTTTCATCCGCGCTAGTCCAGTCCCCGCTCTGCCGTTAGTTAGCTAACCTAACGGGTGATGACGGGACCCAGTGGCGAATGCGGATGGCATATACGTACGTCAGTATATTTTTGTTCTTTGTGGTGTGATTAATTGATGGGACTGCGTTGATTCGGATCAATGCAAGATAAACAAACCTAATCTGATGTTGTTGGAACATTTTTCAAAAGCTGTTATTGTAAGGACGTTCACTTTTGTTTTGCATCGTGGTATTCATTTGGAATATCCTGCTCCTCAGTCGACGAGGCAAGGGCCGAGATCCCTTCACCGGGAGTGACCCCTTGGACAGAAGTTTGCGTCAGGGCATTAACTTCACTATAGCCGATTACTTTTGCTTTGCACCGTGGTATTCAGTTGGAATATCCTGCACCCCATTCTACGGGGAAAGAGCCGAGATCCCTTCACCGGGAGTGACCTCTTTAGTAAAGGTTTTCGTCACTATATTTTCTAAAAAGCTATCCGTTCCTTCAACGATATCATGTTCATTACGTTAAAGGTTTTCGCCAGAAACCATTCGTAGCCCTCCGTCGTTTCAGACGGGTAGCACGTAGTATTCATGCTATGTTTGTTGACCTTCGTCAAGGCATAGTGCATGGTAGCTGCTTGTTGCCTTTCTGCTGCATAGATAGATGTGTTGGTTTGGGACAGTCGTATAGCCTTGTTGACCTTCGTCAAGGGCTTGTACGGGTGGGTTCAAATTAACCTGGACAATGACGGGTGGAACTTGACATGTGACTTATGATTTGTTGACCTTCGTCAAGGTCATAAGAGCATGGGGCAGAAATCACATCGGGAGTTTCAAAAGTACTGAAACTTGCCAGATATGCGCATACCTTCTGGAGTGTGATACCGTGAGCGGATTCCGTCACGTTATCATGCGATGAGAGTTGGATCCCGATTCCCACTGATGAGTTGGTTTACTCCTCGGGTGACCCCGACTAATTCTTCTTTCAGGTTTGGAGGAGAATTTGAGGTACAGTGGGAGGTTTCCTGATTAGAAAAAGTGATAACCATTCTAATCTAGGTTAGAGTGCACGCTGAGTGTTTCTTTTCTCTCTCTCTTTGGCAGCGACCATTGACCCAACCCTAAGACTACGACTCAGTAACCAAGTTGACCGAACCTACTTAACACTGGCTTTTGGATTGTCAGAGTTGCAGACCTCATTGCCACTCCTACTTTTACCCTTTTCTCCGGGACACCCCGTATTACTGCGAACGTCCACTTCCATTGGACAAAACCATCGTATGGTTAGATACGAACTCGAAGGAATTCGAGGATGGTTTCCGGTTCTGGAGAAAACGGATAGGATTATTCAGTTGTCTTTTCTTTTCACCCTCTCTCATGTTGCGAGTACTCCTTGGTTTAGGAGTAGTACACCTATTACGCAAATTGGATAGTCTTCTTCCAAACCATAGGCTGGTGCCGACCGGTAGGGAATGAAGAAAACCAGTTAGCCTAAACGGTGTACAGAAGGTATTAAGTTCAGACAAAGCAAGGGATTAGTAAGAGGGCAAAGTAAATTGCGACTGCTATTCACGACCAAACCAAGTATTTCTTCGCCAATCCTAAATCACCTTTGTATTTCTCCAGGACACTCCGTATCACTACGAAGATCCCATTTTATTGGATAATCCATCGTATGGTTATATACGAACTCGAAAGGAACTTGTTCCAGTTCGGGGATGTATTCTGGTTCAGGAGAAATAGGAATAAGGTTTATTCGGTTGTCTTTTATCTTCACCTTCTCTCGCATTGCGAGTGTTCCTAGGATTAGGACAGTACACCCATTATGCTTATTGGATAGTCTTCTTCCAAACCATAGGCTGGTGCCGAACGGTAGGGAAGGAAGAAAACCATTTGGCCTAAAGGGGTGTACAGAAGGTAATGACTAAAGACATATAGAGGGATTTTGAAAGGTGGCAAAGAATTATACGGTTACAGTTGTGAATTTGGATAATGGATGAGGCATTACTAGGAATACCAGGATATCCCATCGAAACATTTCAATGTTTCAATTTCACTGTGTAATGTTAAAAGAAAACTGATTTCCCGATTAGACACTTGCTCCAGGGTATGTATTTACCAGGTTTGATTCTCACATCTGTATGGTTTTACAGATGATGAGTGGGAATGAGTTGTTGGGAATAGGGTGATCATCCTCATTATATCGGGATTCATTGTAATCGGTGATGTTTGTGGAGATCACCTGGGCTTGTTTGCCGGTCGGCAAATATTTGGTTTTGAATATCCGCTGTTGTGCACCAATTTCAAATTGATATATCTGTACGTCTATTTTCATAGAGTGAGATATACCTTTTGATATTATGTCGATGACATTTACCTATATCAGTAGATGGTTAGGTAAGGAGCATTAAACAGCGGTGTAACTCTTCTTAACCATAAGTACAGTTTTCAACCTACGACATACAGTGAAAGAGTTGTTAGACTCAGCGGACTTATACAGAGTATTGTATGTAGTCCAGTGTCCATTAAGACAGAGAGGTTGGTCCTCTTACTATATTCTGTTTACTTTTAACTTCTCTAGTTCTTAGATATGTGTTTCGTAGAAACACAGGGTCTAAGTTTTGAGGAGTTATAGGTATTTGAATAGAGTAGAGAACCAGGTGTAGCAAGTATCGGGATTCTTCAAAGTGATCGAAGATGTAGATACTTATGTATGGTATTCAGTTGATAGTAATGATAAAGAGAAATTACTTCTCTTTCAGGTTACTCATAATTGGAAGCATTCCTAAGTTGAGTAACGCTGATCGGCCTCCTTCCATTTAGTTGACATGCACTGGAGACAGCTGCATGATTTGAATCTGGTTCAATTAAATCAGTGCCTCTGGTTCTATATTGGATATAGTACAGTTCATATCTTAACATTGTTAAGGTACGGGGAGTTGTCCGGCTTATGATTAAAACCAGACTCTGGATAACTCAAGGCACGTTTCTGTAATGGCTGTTTGTGGGTTGACCCAGGCTACGACGAGGGTTGACTTTCTACCATCTGGGAGATCAATAGAAATATTGTTCTAGACTCGCCACGGTTTTATTAAAAATGGATTTTTTCAAAAACAGTAGTGGGAGTATGGTAGAACTGGAAGTGATTCCAGAACCGCAAACGATTACTGAAGATTTGATAAGGAACCTAAAGATTCAATCTGATTTGACATTCCATTGGCCACTCCGCAGATAAGGTGGGTAACTTCAGGCACCCGAGAGGTACTCCGGTAGCCTCAAGGACGGTGACAGGGAAGTTCTTGTTTACCCACACTCGCCATTGTTGTTGTTCCAGGCTGCGAGACCCGGCAGGAGGATGAGTATAGCGTCGTTCTAAACTAGTTTTAGAAGTGCACGTCTATATGACTCTGGCAGAGGGTTGTCGTAGTCAGTGGGAGCAGCGAAAGCATTGGTGGACATCAGGCTCATGTCTAAAGCAGATGTAGCGGAGATAGATCATCTATTTCTGATGTGACAGTCATAGGTTTGACGTCATCAGAATAGGGGATGGATCTGTTGAGAAGGTAGTTGGAAGTGATATTCCTATACTACGATCGGTTATACTTTGGTCGTCACACAGTGGTTTCTCCACATAGGACTTGGACATAATATCTGACATACTGGTTACTAGATCTATGGTTTTAGATCTAGATTTGGGTGGTTTCCCAATAAGGGTACTTTGACAACATTCTAAGAGTATTTAGAATGGACGACTCCTGGCACGGTAGTGTACCTGCAGGTGATGGAGTCACCCTCTCTAAAGGTGTCTTATAGACTAAAGTAGAGAGGGATGTGCATGATTGGCAGATCACTTGCTTAGGCAATTGAGTCAATCATGAGAGGTCAAGTACCACACCAGATGTTGTTCTTGCACTAGATGCAATAAGTTGACATTGATCCAATCCTGGAGATACAGTCGGAAGCAGTTTTAGAACATAAGTAGATGTTCTAGGGATATGATAACGGCTGCCTCCTTTAGGAGACGGTTATCACTCCAGGCTTCCAAGGTGACATGGACGACAAGGAGGTTGTCAGAGTTATAGTTTTCCTTCTGACGAGGGGCAGTATTTTGGACAGGTGGTCCAAGGCAATACTGAGGGAGGCATGGCGCAGGATACTGATTAGATTCAGTTGACGATACAGTCTAAGAAGTTTGGATTTGGAGTTCATTTATGAGCTAGGTCCCATCAGGTATCCAGACAATCTAAGACAGGTATTGCTCATTTCGGGAGATGGCTTTCTCCGCGAACTTGAGATATAGAGAGACATAGAAAGAAACATCAAGGCGGATCCACTCACTGAGGCTATTCCTCGAACGCAATAGTTTCACAAACGGTTTTTGTGAGACTGACTAGTAGAGGAGTTGGGTGTTCGGTATCACACGAGCTGTGAGTATGCGACATCGCAATAATTAGCCTTGAGTGCAAGTGGGAGATTGTTGGAGATAGTGCCCTCAGAGTCAATTATTGGATCACAGGCACGTGATTGCAATGATTGAGGGAGGACCTATCCCGGTAAGACAGTCTTACTCGAGATGATAGTACGCTATCTGGTTTACCTTTATCATCGTGTACTGCTTTAGGTGACCTGACAGGTCGCTATTGCACGTTGATAGAGCCCCTAGGATTCTTGCTTGACTACCGGCAGTATGAGGGCGATCATATACGTGGGAGCTGGTAGTCTATAAGCACATCCTTAAAAGGTCCCTAGTCGTGGGAGTTTCGAGACAGGGCATCGATACTCCAGAGTAGACTAGTGTATACAGTCGAGACCCCGACGAGGGCCGGTGGCCGGTCTCACAAGCCACTGGTGTCAGTTGGTTCACCTAAGATGTATACAGGTGCTCATTGGGTTATGAGTACACCGGACAGGACTCGCCGGGAACATGCTAGTTGGTCTTATACCTCACGTCAGATAGCAGTTCCCAGGTGACATGTGTACAGGTTAGTTCATCGACCTGGGGATCGTCATTTGTCTCGTGTGAGTTCCCACTGTGCTTTGATTACTATCCTACCACGGCTCAAAGGAGTCGTGCAAACAGGTTTTAGTTGGGTACAGTCCCGAGCCACATGGAGGCAGTGAGGGGATCTTCGGGGGTTTCGTCTCTCCCGGTATTGGGGGTGAGGTCGCGCTGTGTCTAGGAGAGCCATTACACGAAGACCTTGGCCAAGGCAGGAGATTTACTGGTAGGTATTCCAGTAGTATCTCAGGGTGTTCTGGGCTACACTCCGACACGACTTGTACCGCTTTTGGGGGTCTGACTTTTACCAAACCCCTAGGCCCGACATGCGATGCTCATAGACGAACGGACCGGACTGTACGGATATTGTCACTGACAGGCTCAGTAGGGTGTCAGGATGAGTTCGCTCATCGACGCCCCTTTTAGTCAATAGCTAGTGGCCCGTCACGTATTGGCTTATACCTCTGACGTGCTAGTGGTTAAATCCACAGCCATAGTATTGACGAGTCTTTAGAGTTCACCACACTTCCAGTTACTCAAGCTTTCGGGCGAAACGCTGTAGAGGCCGTATGGAGATATGGCAGGGTCCGATCAGATACGTGCGGTATTGCACGGATCAGGATCGGACAATTTTGTACTAGTTGCCGTATGGTTATATGGCAGCGTTCGATCAGATACATGCGGTATTGCACAGATCAGGATCGGACGAATATTACTAGCCGGCTTTGGTTTAAGCCGGATCCTAGTATAGTACAGTGTAGATTCTGTCTCATTGCATTTGTATCCGGACGAAATACAGATGCGGGTGTGTATGCACAGTATCGGGGTTTTTCCTGTAATTTATTACGGGACCAGTTTTCTGGAGTTGCCAGTTTGCATTCCGTTCCGGCCGGTTTTCGTTTGTTCTTTCCCGGCCGGACTTTTCTGATGGAGGGGGTAATTTGCAGTTTTGCAAATTACATATGAGGAGGGGGTTTCTTGAAATTGTGTTGATTATGATATCTTTCATCCATGTTGTGCATTAATGAGATTTGATGTGATTAAAGTGTAAGCATGGTTGATGTTTTCTTGTCTTGGATGTGGTCACCATTTCTATCTCCTACACTCACCTCCCTTCATGTTATGGTTGATATTCTCATTCCTTCACCATAATGATTCTCACTTGATGAAAAGAAAGAACAAAGAGAGAAAGAAAAGAATGAGAGAGTTCATCTTTGATTTGTGAGGAATTCTTCATCTCCTTCTTCTTCTTGTTTTGGAAAAATGAAAGCACCATTTTTCCTAACCCCATTCCTCCATCAAGGCAACTACAAACCCTAAATGAGACTAGCATCATCTACACTACATTCTACAGCAAACCTTGGGCATGTCGAGTTGCCGGCTTCATGCCCGAGTTGCCTCGGTATAGAGGCGGGAGCCCGTAAACGATGCAGGCGACGTGGTGCCCTTCCGGCGAGGAGGCGACGACCGGAGATCCCGCGAGGAGATCGGAGTGGAGATGAAGACCGGAGGACTAGGATCAGTCGGTATATCTCTAACTCTATTTTCTAGTTTGCTTAGACTTGTTAATGGTTACGATCCGGGTGTTTAGTGCGCGGTGGTGCCGGTTTGCTAAGTCCGCAAAATTTAAGTTTATCACCGTTTCCGCGTTTGACCGTCGGATTGACGGCCGGGGCGCCGCCGTGCACTTACACTACTTATGGCGTCCACATGAAGTGCACGTGCATCGCTGGGTGTTGTCCAATTAGTGCTGAGCACTCAGCCGTTTTGGCTGTATGTAAAGTGCTAAGCACTTGTTGTATGGCGTCCACGTGAGGTGAACGTGCAGCGCGGGCGCGGCCCCATTAGTGCTGAGCACTCAGCCATTTTGGCTGTATATGAAGTGCTAAGAACTTTTTATATAGCGCCCACGTGAGGAGCACATGAGGCTCTGGTCTTCTGTTTTGGGCGCCCGCATGTTTTTCACGTGAGGCGCTAGGCGTGTTATAGAGGGGCGCCCACGTGAAGTGCTAGTTTTTTTTATATGAAGATTTAATCTCTGTTGATATTGTCAGAGAAGTTAAACCTCTGTCGATGGCATTTTGACTATTAACACTCATCCAAAATCACTATTTTTAAGGATTTCAGGTTGAGTTTTTAGAGAACTAAGTTCTTGATTTGAAGGAACTGAGTTCTTGGAGTATTTTGGACTCCATTTTTTTCTTTTTGAATTTGTTCTTCCCTGAATGTTAGATTCTCAAGAACAAGATCTTTCCGATGAGAATTAAATTCTCAACTTATGCGGGACTTGTCTTGTGGATCTCAGATCCAGAGAAAGAACTAAGTTCTTTTAAAAGGGTTAAACCCTTAGATGTGATAGACATATTTTGGTCTCTTTTCTTTACCTAGGGTTTCGAGAAGGAAGGTTTTCTTCTTTGAGAATTGAATTCTCTGTTCTCTCGAGAGCTCACTGTATTTTTGCAGAAGCTTATCTGGGGTTTTCTCTCTCTTTTTTTCTCTTTTTTCCTCTGTCCCTCCCCCTCTCTGTATGTGTGAGACTTGAAGTCTTGGGTCATTTATATAGTGAAGGCAGATTGTTAATTGGTTTTGAGAAAATCACTTATTGAGAGATTCCAATTGATTTAATTGGTCTCAAAATTGACTTGGGGAATTTTACCCACCGTTGGATTTTTGATCCAAGTGTTTCTGTTTTCACAGAATATGTTGTTCTTTTTTTTAGCAAGATTGGGAAAATATCCCATATACTGAATTTATTCTGTCAAGTGGTGATTTTTAATCACCAATGGATTTTTAATCTAAGGGTTCTCTATTTTACATAGAGCAATCTTTTTTTTTTGGAAAGATTAAGCGAATATATTCGCAAAATAGAATTTTATTCTATTATTAGATCATCGATCCAACCGAGAGTATCTTTCTTATTTAGAAAGATATGGGAGATATTTTCTCCTAATAGAATTTGATTCTATATTTTGATGATTTATCATCTCCGTTGGATCAAAAATCCAACGGCTCTGTTTAACAGAGAATATCCCAACTTTTGTTAGGAAAATATAGAATTTAATTCAACTGATATGAACTTGGGTGCTGGCGCTCACGTGTTATGCACGTGGGCGCTACTTAAGAATTTAATTCTTATGATAGGTACTTATGTGCTTTGCACATTGGCGCCTGTATGAGGAGCACGTGTGGCACCATCTAAGAGTTTAACTCTTATGTAATAAGTTCTTCTGTGCTTTGCACATTGGCACCCGCGTGAGGAGCACGGGAGGCGCCACCATAGGATTTAATCCTATAAGATTGGCTCTGGCACTGGCGCCCTTGTGGAGAGCACGTGAGGCGCTGTCTCATTAAATCCAACAGAGATTTGCTCTTTTATTAGGTTTAAATATTAACGAAACAACGTCCATCTGCCAGATTTCATAGTCATGGTATGCAGCAATGGCAAGTAGGATCCTGATGGACTTAAGCATAGCCACTGGAGAAAAGGTTTCATCATAATCGATACTTGGTCATTGACGAAAACCTTTTGCTACAAGTCTAGCTTTGAAGGTCTCAACCTTTCCATCTACACCAAGTTTCTTCTTAAAGATTCACTTGCTCCCAATAGGTTTTACCCCTTCAGGAGCAATTTCTAAAGTTCATACTTTGTAGGTGTATATTGATTCCATCTCAGATCGCGTAATATCCATCCATTTCACAGAGTCCCCACTTTTGATGGCCTGCTCGAAACTAGTTGGATCATCATCTTCCATGATGCAATCCTCGCTCCTATCGTCTACGAGAAAACCGTAGTATTTCTCAGGTGGATGATGAACCCTACTAGATCTGCGGAGTGGCTGAGCTTCGTCGGGGACTATTGAATCCTCCGATTCTACCAAATCATCAGTTGTAGTTTGTGTATCTAGAACTTCTTCCAGCTCTGTCTCATTACCACTAATTTATTTCATATGAAATTCCTTTTCTTAAAAGGTGGCATGTTGAGCAACAAGCACTTTTTGTTCCTCACGGTGGTAGAATAGATATCCATATGAATTCTTTGGATATCCTACAAACTGACAAAGAACTGATCGTGCTTCGAGTTTGTCCGGATTTTGTTTCTTAACATAGACCGGACAACCCCATATCTTAACTCATTTAAGAGATGGTCTCTTCCCATACCATATCTCATATGGAGTGGTAGGCACGGATTTGGTCGGAACCCTATTCAATAGGTATGCAGCTGTCTCAAGTGCATAACTCCAAAAGGAAATAGGTAACTCGGCAATACTCATCATAGAGCGCACCATATCTAACAGGGTGTGATTCCTCCGTCCGATACTCCATTGTGTTATGGTATATATGAAGGAGTAAGCTGGGAGAGAATCCCATTCTCTTTTAGATAATCTCGGAATTCCGTACTTAAGTATTCTCCTTCTCGTTCAGATCGAAGGATTTTAATACTTTTACCCGTATGGTTCTCTACTTCGCTCTTATATTCCTTGAATTTCTCAAAAGCTTCAGATTTGTGTTTGAATAGGAACACATGTCCGAATCTTGAGAGATCATCGGTGAATGTAATGAAGTACGAGGAACCATTTCTGGCATGTGTACACATAGGATCGCATACATCACTATGTATCAGTCCCAAGAGTTCAGTAGCTCTTTATTCGTGTCCCGTAAACGGAGTTTTGGTCATCTTGCCTTTGAGACTTGACTGACAAGTTTCATAAGATGTAAATTCAAACGGATTCAAATATCCATCTTTATGCAACTTAGCTAGTCTGGTCGCATTGATATGATCAAGTCTACAATGCCACAAGAAGGCTTCGTTCATTTCTGAACTTTTTCTCTTGTGTGTGTTCTGTATATTTAGAACTATATTTTGATTTAGAACATATATATCATTACATAACGTACCAAACCCAATCAACACTTGATTTAGAAAAATGTTCATAACATTTTTCTCTAGTGCAAAGTTATATCCTTCTTTATCTAGTAATGAAATGGATATGATATTGCACATCATCGACGGTACGTAATAACAGTCGTTCAAAATTAATGTATTGCCATTTGGTAATACTAGGTGATATTCCCCGACAGGTTCGACAACAACAATTGCTCCCTTCCCTACTCTGAGTGACATATCACCCATTCCCAGTTCTCTACTTCTCTTTAACCCTTATAACATATTACAAATGTGGGATCCTAATCCGGTATCCAATACCCAGGAAGTAGAGTAGACTGAGAAACAGTTCTCAGTAACTAACACACCCGAAGAAGATGCATCAGAATGCTCGTTCTTCGCTCGGGTTGCGTATAAATCCTTGCATTCCTCTATCCCTTGCTCGGACTTATGAAGGTCATAAGATAGAGCGGAATCAACGTTCTCCAGCCCAGTATAATAAGCGGGTTCGGACAATACATCCATATTTTTATCTTGATTAAAGCATGTCATGGTCGCTACCTGGAGAGAAAGAGAAGAAAACACTTTAGCATGCGCTCTTGCAAGATTAGATTGGTTATTATCTTATCTAATCTGGATGGATCCCACTGTTTTTATTAAATCATCCTTCAAACCCTAAAAGGTAAGATTAACCGGGATTAATTACACCCTACAAGTTCGCCAATCGGTCAGCCAGGCAGGTATTGGAACTCTGAGGAAGTCTCCCCGTGCATTCGCATGGAACTAATTAAATAACCACGTTTCTACAGGGGCATAACCCTGTTAACACCTTTCTTAGACACCTACTGGATTAGCTAATTATAAAGTGGAAAACTCTCCCAAGAGTAACACTTATTCACAGTGGGTATCGGGGTCCAACTATCATATAGAAGGTATGCAATCTCATTGAAAATTTCAACACTTGAAATTCCCGATATCTGTTTTTACCCCTAGCGATTTATGACCTTGGCTATGATCAACAAATCATAAGTGCTAGTCAAGTTCAACCCATCATTTCATGATTGAATTAAACCCACCCACACGACACTTGGCTATGGTCAATAAGGCCATACGACTACCCTAATCCAATCGCATCATATGTAGCAGATAAGCACTAATCAGCTATCGCACACTACGCCTTGACAAGGTCAACAAACGCAGCACGAATACTAAATAGTACTTATCTGAAATGACGGCGGGCTACGACTGGTTTTGAAGAAAACCTTTAACGTAATTAACTTGATATCGTTGTAGAATCTAGTGATTTGAAAAGGAGTGGTTTAAGCCCCGCTTTTAAAATCGTGTAGTTTTCAAAATAAACCGAGTGGGTTGCAGCATGTGCTAGTTTTGCTAAAGAGGTCATTCCCGGTGAAGGGATCTAGGCTCTTTCCTCATCGAATGAGGTGTTGGATATTCATAATGGAATACTGCTATACAAAGCAAGAACTAGAGCTACTTTTTTGAAAATTTTGATTCTGCAACAACTTTTAGGTTTCTTTTCTTTTCATTAATCTCATTAATGACATCCCATCATTTATGTTTCTTAAACATCACAGAAGAAATGAAAATAAAACACACATATATGCCATCCGCATTTGCCACAGGGATCCGGGTCTTCACCATATGGTTACTTAACTTACGGCAGGACGGGGTCAGGACTAACGCGGATGCAAAACATATATAGTGTCTATTAGTGTGTGTGTGTGTGTATAAGTAACATTCGTCACACGCGGTTATATGATCACATCATATCACAGAAAATAGAAGAAGCAAACATATGAAATATAAGATATACTAGGATATCCATGTTTTAGATTTAGCCAGTAATGAAAAACACGGATTCCATGGTCGTGATGAATAGCCAAGCCTATATCCCTAAACCCTTACAAGAGCGGTAAGCAACCCTACCAATTCTAGAGTTAGGCGACCGGTCTCGACTCCTCGATATGGCCTCCCACTGGACTCTAGAACCCGGTTATGTATGCTTCCCGTCTTGGGTCTATCCTAATGCGGAAAAGTAAATAATATATATCAATGGAGACAACAACCTCAACCCAGAAGTGTCCCAATAAAAGAATATTACATACAAATTTTTACATGAATGAAAATAAAAAACTCTCATCTCACGCAAAACCCTCCGGCTATTCAATCACGACGATCTAATATAACATATCAACCAGCAACACAATAACATCACATGTCATCAACGTAAGTAAATATGTGTATCCCTAATATTGTTGACGTATAGCAACGAGATCGGGGATACTGCCATATATTACACTTACGGTCGCAGAAAGAAATGAAACCTACAATAATTAGAATCCGCATCATCCTTAGACATCATAAACCCGGATTATCACATATTCTGTATTTCATGCTTAACCATATAAACCTTGCATTTATGTCTCGAATTTGAAAACACTTTTCAAAAACAAAGTCGGGCAATTCAACAAGATTCCCGATTAAAAGATCGAATACATAACTTTAGTAGATGGGCGCACCCCCCGATGCCGTCAATGAAGTGCACTTGGGTGGAACACCGTGGCTGCAAGCACTCGAGTGGATTCTTTTGGCCATGAGGTTCTTCTATAGTCACTTGGTCGGGGCTATAGGGCGTGATTGTCTAGTAGTGTCTCCCGGCGAGTGTTCGCGTACAATACGAGATTGCAACGGAGTTTTGATCCGAATCGAAACTCCGTGGCAATCCATCAAATGAGACTAAAATTCAAGATTTAAAAATCGTTAACCAGTTTTCACAAAACTAATCAATGTGGATTCCAAAAACTGTATCACATATCCAAACTATCTAGACGATGTTAAAAATTTCGATCAATATTTCAAACACCAGCAAATCATAGATACCTCAACAACTTGAGCCTCACTAAAAATACCTAGAAAGGCCAAAATGACACAATGAAGCAGCAGAAGAAAAACGAGCCCATAACCCCTCAAACCAGCGGTGGAACCGCAGCCAAAACAAAGTTTAGGCGGCGGTTCCGCGGCCATTTGTTGAAGTTAGGCTCTCATTCTTCTTGGGGCTCCATAGAATTACCTGCATGATTTTCTGAGAATTTTTAATCCGTAAAATTTCAACGTTTGAAAAATTGGACAGAAACATGTGAAAAACTGGTTTTAAAATTTTGATCAAACACTTTAACGGTGTTTAGACTTCGCCTAAGTCTCTAGCTTGGCTATGATACCATGGAAGTATGTCTTAGCACCTCTACTGGGTTTCAAAGAGCATCAAGTATACAATTTTAAAAATTCTAGAGGTCTAAGTCATACTATACAAGAACCTAACTAGAGAATTAGGTTTTTAGTGTAAGCAAACAAGTACTAAACTAAGTGATGGAGATTTACAACCTTTGTAGACCAAGTCCTTCACTTTTAAAGCTCCAAGTAGTAGTTCCTAGAACTCTTCTTTGACTCCACTTTAGAAAGGAACGAGCTTACTTGTAGTCTTCGAAGCCGAAGATGATCCACCATAAAATCTCTCTCACTCAAGCTCACTCTTCACTAATCAAAATATTAGTGAAATAAACAACCTATACTAAAAGGCTATGATAGTGTAGGTTGATGAAGTAGGAATTTTGCTCACTGGAAATTTTTTTCTCATTTCTTTTTCATAATTCAAGAAAAATCAAGAGTGAGATGAAGAAGGAGATGAGAATGAACTTGGATGAGAGAATGAACCATGAGGTGAAGTGGTAAGATGAGTTGAGATTGTGATAAATATCAATGAATAATCAAAAAAGAGAAGTGATGAGTCATGGCTTCTCAAGATTTCTACAAGCAACTAAAGAATATGACCCATTTCCTTTTATTTTAATTCATTAATTTAAATCATTATCTCCTCATCTCACTTCATGTGTGATTCTCATACATCCTAATTCTATGTATCATCAACCATGATACAAATCCAAAATACATATTTAAATGTATATCACATATATATAAATGTATGTGAAGAGAAGAAAATCTTAAATGAGCAATAATATTAGTTAATAAATATCAAATATATAAATATATATCAAATTATTAAATCAACACTTGATTCAATAATCCGGTTATATCATATATAACCGAATATATATATATATATCACATTATTAAATCAACACTTGATTCAATAATCCGGTCATATCACATACAACCGGCTAATATTCAGTATTAGATATTAAATCAACACTTGATTCAATAATCTGTTCATATCATTTATAACCGGCCAATATGAAATATATATACATAAATCAAATCATTGAATCAACACTTGATTCAATAATCCGATTATATCACATATAACCTAACCGATATCAAATATCGCCAGATTAGAATACGGTATCACATACTCGTATTTAATCAAGCTCCCGCATATGTCTTCATATGTGCCCTATTTCGTTTCGCTTGAGCTAGGAAACCTCTGTGTGGGACTCTAAAGACTCTTCAATACACCAGCAGTAGGCAATGATCACATCTGATACCCACAAGCAATCAGTGGTACTAGCTAGACGTAACGGCTAGCCGGATATTGAACGAATAGAAGATCAACAAGCAAACTTGTCCAAACTCCCGTAGAGCCTATAAGCAACACTTACCGTACAGTCCGGCCTCTTTGTCTAATATGTCGCATATCAAGTTTGGGGGTGGAATTGTCAGACCCCGGTAACTTGATAAGGTATGCCAATGTGTGGCCTATAACCTTTCGAGAAACTACTGATAACACTTACCGGTAAATTTCATCAGCCCTGGCCAGGGACTTACTGTTATAGCCAATCGAGCATAGCGCAACATCAATTCCCAATACCGGGAGAGACGAAACCCCTCCTATCGCTCACTGCCTCCATGTGACTCGAGACTATACCCAAAATTCACCTGTTTGCACGACTCCTTTGAGCCATGGTAGGGAGGAAATCAAAGCATAGTGGGAACCACAAAATAATCTATGACGATCTCAGGACTACAGACTAACCTGTACAAGTGTCACCAGAGAACTGGTATCTGACGATAAGTATTGTACCATCTAGGAGTTCTTAGCGAGTCATGTTCGGTGTACCCATTCTCCAATGAGCACCTATGCACAATCTTTGATGTCAAACACCAATGGTTGTAGGATCAACCATCGCCCCATACAGGGTCAAGAAACGTACACACCAGTCTACTCTGGAATATCGATGCCCTGTCTCGATACTCCCTCGACTAAGAACTGTTAAAGGATGTACTTATGGACTACACAAGCTCCCCTAGTATGATCTGCATTATAGTTCTGATAGTCAAGCCTACATCCTAAAGTCTTTATCAACATGTAAACGAGAGACAGTATAATAATACAAGTGCACATGTTAAGATAAAGAGCAAACAGATAGCATACTATCATGTCGAGCAAGAAAGTCCTCTATATATATGTCCAAGCATCCACTATATCATACAATAATGGCCTCTAGGGCATACATATTCTTAACAAGTTATACACATCGACGCATCTGGTAAAGGCTTGGGATGTGTTCTAATGCAGCATGGGAAGGTCATAGCATATGCGTCGAAACAATTGAAAACTCATGAGAAGAACTACCCAACTCATGATCTGGAGTTAGCAACAGTGATTTTTGCTCTGAAGATTTGGAGACACTACTTATTGGGTGAAAGGGTAGAAGTATTTATCAATCACAAGAGCCTAAACTATGTGTTCACATAGAAAGAGCTCAACATGAGGCAGCGTAGATGGTTAGAGTTGATGCTCTAAGTCAGTTGCCAGCGATACGGATGTTGACTGCACAGAAAGAGATTATAAATGATCTTCAGAGGTTCGAGTTGGAGATCGTACTACCAGATTCTTCGGGACAGTTGATGCAGTTGTAAGTACAGTCATTCTTGATCAATAATATTAAAGCAGCACAGTCGCACGATCCAAGATTACAAAAGTTTTGAGAACAAGTAGAAGCGGGACTTTGAACTGATTTTTTGATTCATGAAGATGGTTTGTTACGATATGGAAGTCGTTTATGTGTGCTTGAAGGAGATATTCGTGAAGAAATCATGAAGGAGGCTCATAGTTTCGCGTATTCAGTACATCCGGAAGGCAAAAAGATGTATAGAGATCTGTGACAACACTTCTGGTGGGAAGGCATAAAAAGGGAGATTGCAACCTTTGTATTGAAGTGCTTGGTGAGTCAGCAAGTCAAGGCTAAATATCAAAGGGTAGCTGGTTTGTTGCAACCATTTCCAATTCCTCAATGGATGTGGGAACATATAACCATGGATTTCATGACAGCATTACCACGGAGTCCAAAGGGCAATAACACAGTGTGGGTCATTATTGATCGATTGACCAAGGCAGCTCATTTCATACTATTTCGAGTTGGTCGGTCGACGGAAGCTTTGGCAGAACTGTACATTCAGGAGATTGTGAGATTGCATGGAGTACCCATGATCATAGTTTCTAATCGTGATACTCGATTTCTATCACATTTTTGGAGGAGTCTACAGGAAAGTTTGGGAACTCGCTTGAAATTTAGTACGGTCTATCACCCTCGGACAGATAGCCAGTCTGAAAGAACGATCCAAACTCTTGAAGATATGATGAGAGCATGCATATTAGACTTCAAGGATTCGTAGGAGGATTATTTGAACTTAGTGAAGTTTTCATACAATAACAGTTTTCAGGCGAATATACAGATGGCTCCATTCGAAGTATTATATGGTCGTAAGTGTCGCTCACCTGTCTGTTGGGACGATGTTGGAGAAAAAAGATTATTGGGATTGGATATTATTATGCAAACGGTGGAGAAAATTAACATGATCAGAAACCATATGAAGGTGGCACAGGATCAACAGAAAAGTTGGGCAGATACGGGACGAAGACCTTTAGAGTTCATGGTTGGGGATCTTGTGTTCTTGAAAATATCACCGACTAGAGGAGTAATCCGATTTGGTAGTCGAGGCAAGCTTAGTCCTCGATTCGTAGGGCCTTTCGATATCATCGAGCGTGTTGGAGAAGTAGCTTATCGACTGGCTTTACCACCGTCCTTGGCGGGTGTTCATGACGTGTTTCATGTATCTCAACTCCGCAAGTATGTTTGAGATGAGACGCGCGTTCTAGATCACTCGGAATTGATAGTAAGAGGAGATTTAATGTATGAAGAGCGACCAATGGCTATTGTGGATCGACGAGAAAAGGTTCTCAAGAATAAAGTAATTCCACTAGAACTCGTTCTGTAGGGAAACCGTTCGCATGGAGAATCTACTTGGAAACATGAAGATGAGATTCGACAGAAATTTACACACCTCTTTTATTAGATCCGTATCTTCTTGTCTTTTCCCTATTTCGTGAATTTCGAGTACGAAATTCTTTTATAGTTAGGTATAATATAACAACCTAGTACATTTATACTATATATTTTTGGTATTTTAAATCTTTCAGTAAAATTCTTTAATTTGTTTTCGGTTAGGTTGCGAAAGATTCAAGTAGTGGTGGTCATTATCCGACCCAACCCGCATGATTTAAACCCGACATGATGTAAAGGTGTATCCAATATTTGCTAGTACAGGGTATTCATATGAATCGAGTACTATATATATATATATATATATATATATATATATATACATATCTCTTTGTAATACAAGATATAAACAAATAATGTCCTTTTGCTATCTAGCCTTGCATGGCAAATCACCCTATATCAGGTTGTTGCGCCTATATATCATGTTCATATCCTCAGTTATAGACAGACAAATAATTAGAAATCTTTATCTTTATTTATGTAGATTTTAGGTGGGGGTATATGTATTTAATTATAAATAGTTGCATTATGGGTAAAATCCTTACGTATGTATTTTATATTTAAAAACTATTTTTTGACTAAATTTGGGAAATATTTGGAGAGATCTGGTATTATCTGTAAAATCCTAAAATATATATATAATATATTCCCTAATATATATTCCTATACTTTTATTATATATAACTGTTATATATATATATATATATATTATTAATAAATTTATTTATAATATAAACTCTCTCTCCCTCTCACTCTTCTCCCCGTTTCTAACTTTCTCTCTCCTCTCGCTCCCTCTCTCGCGCTGGGCCCTAACCCACGTTCCCGCCACTTCGTCGTCGACCCCTCTCGTCGCCATCACCACCTCTTCACCATCACCTCCTCATCACCACCGCAGTCAACGTCTCCTTCCTCCTCCTTCCCCAAAGGCTTACCCGAGCCGACCCCACGCCGAGAACCCACCTCCTTCTCCCTCGTCGACCTCATCACCGGAACACACCACCACCATCACCCTCCGTCACCTTCTCCTTCTCGTCGTCAAGCCCAGAGCCCTCATCCCTGACTTCTTCTTCTCCTTCTCGTTTCCCCGATCACCAGCCAACCCATCACCACTCACGGTACTTCGCTGTCGACTTCGATCCCCAGCACCTCGTCGCTGAGCAACTCCCTCTTCTTTCCTCGCCCACATTAAAACTCCAGAACCAGCATCTTCTTCTTCTTCTTCTTCTTTCTTCCTCTTATCTTTTCTTTTCTGACTTCGTCGGAGTTGCTCACGTCGTCGACGACCCCAGTCACCGTCGTTGTGTACTCCAGTCACCACTTCGCATAGTTGCTCAGTTCAGGCCAAGTTTTATGTACGTGGATTTTTGTATCCTGACATTATTCGGTGTTCGGAACGTGATATCCGTACATTCATCGTGAGATTTCGATAAGGCAATTTCTAACTTGCAACATGCTACTTTGCTTATATCAATATTTATATGATTAATTGTAGTACATGTATTTTAATGTTCAGCAAATATTATCAATCTACAGTTTTATGACATCAGTCTGTATTCGTACTAATAATGGTTTTATCTAGTTGCATGCCGGTTCATCATAATAATATTATAATATTATGATCTGTTCAGTATTCTTTATACAGATTGCAATATACCTGGTAGCAGACGTAAAACGGTTATTACATATAGATACATATACATCTTGGGCATTAGTCATGTTTACCTTATTTAGATATCGGTTACGGTTTTCCCATCTGGTATCTTTTTTGTTTAATATACTTTTCCTGACATGTTTACAAGACATTACCAGACATGTTACTTGGATTATTACTAATATCGACAATCCTGACTTGTCCTGACGAGCGTAACTTATTGTTTACATAAACAAGACATGTACCTGCTTGATCCTATGTTGGTATTAGATTGATATCATCAATACCTGACTTGAACACAAAACCTGAAGGTAAGGAGAAATCAATAATGAAATCTGACTTGTAACTCAACAGTTCGATACTTCCAGAGACTGATCAGTCAATACAGGCTTCGGCCCCGGAATGATGATGCTGACATCATTCGTCTGTACATGATATCCTGTTTTTACTACTTAGCAACACGTCTCGGATTCAACCCCAAGGGTCTTAACCGTGGTCCCGAGCATGCACGGGATACTATTGAGTTACATCGACGATTCCATTAATTGATTTCAAAGACTAGTAGAATAAATAGCCTAGAAGCACAGACTTTAGGATACACATCATATACCTATACCTCACTGTATTATACCTGTGTTTATTATTTATACTCATGTTTAATCATAGCATCCTATTTTTGTTATTACTATTATTTTGATATTTATGACGCACTGACATCTGGGATTTGCATGGCTCAGTTCCTTTGACCTTGTCGCAGGAAAATCGAGAATATTTTAACAAGCAAGCCGACCAATGAGGAACTTGATGATTAGTTTTAGAGATGTTTAGTTTATTTTATTTCCGTAGTTTTATTGTATCGATGTGATCCCATAAGGGGCGTGATTAAGATATTATTCTTTATTAGATCTTTATTCTTTTCCGCTATATGCATTTCTTGACTGTTATCTACTGTGGAAAATGGACATGTGTTAGTTAGATTTTATTTACTATTCTTGATATCTGATTGGCAGCCGTAATGTGACTATAGAAGGATTTTTTCCTTGCCATAGGTAGTGTCACGACCCGGAAAAGGCACACGACCGGCACTTAAATCACGAAACGTCTAAAAGCGTAACGTAACTCAAGTGAGCCGAAGCCCAGAAATCTAAACCATTTTGAGGGAAAAAAAGAAGAGGAGGTGCAGTTTTGAAATAAAGGTATGATGAAATACATTTTTTCTTTAAGGCATAGCTAATGATATAAGAAAATGCAAGTGGAATATATTAAAATTGAGAACATTTTTCGTCCTTTAAAAAAAATTGGGCAGCACCTCCCTTGTATACTTTTATCCAAAACCGCATACATACAATTAAAGGCATCCCCAAGCGGGAGCTAGCTCTTCGCCAACAAGCGGAATCACAACCACGCAAATACACACATATACGACGCCCTACGGTGAAGATCAACCTAGAAAAAACAATAAATAAAGCAAGACATCAAAACCCCAAAAGAATGCAAACATACACACATCGCTCTAAGTCTTGCCAATATACAAAGTCTAGTTTCTGATTGATGTAGTTTATTTAGATACAATTGAAATAAATACAAAAGTGGGCACTGTCACGCCCCGCTTTCCGGTGTACATTAAGGAAACGCGACTGGGCCCGTTACGCATTTACTCAGAAGTAAATACACTAAGCGTAACTAAGCAATATAAAGTAAAATGTACACAAGAAACATAAATATAAATGAACACCAGCTTTTATTTATTTAACAATTCTTTACAAGTACAACTGAAAATGTAAATACAGGAATAGAAAGCAATGCCTAAACAATGGCATAACTGAAATGAAAAGTATATACAAGTGCCTACAGCTCTGGGTCGATGGCAAACTGCTCCAAATTCTCAGTACTGGGCTCGATCTTTAGTGAGTCAGATCCACCTGACAACATTCCAAAGAAAGAAGAAAAGGAATTTCGTCAGCGAACAATCGCTCGGTAAGTCCCAAAGGAAGAAAGAAGTAGAATAGACAAAAAAGAGAATATGACTGTATAATGTTATCTTTGTTCTGTTAACGCAGTTGTTTATAGCTTGGTACAGAATATGCCAGTGTTTATGAGAGTAGTCCCACTATTCAGGAGATTAAGGTATACGGAGCACAAAGAACCGTTAAGCCACGGTACAACAGCAATGGATATTCAGGTTAGGTGTATTAAGGTGACCGTATCGTGCTACTTCAAACACATTCCGTACCAGTCTACACCTTTAAAATCCCCGTAATGTCTTTTGTATTGATTGTATGGTTTGTTTTGTAAATGTAAGACTTGCCGAAACCATGATATCATGTAAACGGAATGGATATAAATGGATAGTCATGTAATCAGAGTATATCCATGGTTCGGTTCAAGTCATGTTCATGTTGATATGGATTGTATTCTGGTACTCATGGATTCATGTTGTATTGTAGTTATACTTGAAATGAATTCAAGTCATATTGTATTCAGATTTGACCATGACTCGAACTGAGTCAGACTTTTAAATAGAATTGATGTCCTGATTGTTTTGGAGTTATCGGTAACTGCTGCACATGGACGGCAGGATTTGTGTCTTTTTCCAAGACAATTACCGTGTTGATAATACCGTTTTTATATTGTCTACCTTAGATAGGCAAGCACCCATATTCTTCGGCTTCCTGAGACTCAAGAGAACTGGTCCCGCTTAAACCTATGTTTACTAGGGTCCTTATTGTAAATTAATATAACTTGAGGGGGTTTTATGAAAAATAGTTTTGATATATTTTCAAAATACACCTCAAGTATTTAGATATCTACTTTAATTATCGTCTTTAGGGTTTTCATAATTGTAATTTTTATAAAGTGAAATATTTTAGTGGATATAACCTAGATTTCATTGTATATGATATTTTAGTGTAATATTGAAATTATATTTAGTTGTAATGGTAGTTTCATGAAATTGGTGATTCCTTTAATTTAGAAAATATAGAATATATATATTGTATAGTTAAAGTAGATATTTTGATAATATATATATAGAACTTATTTATTAACTAGAAATCACATTTTTCTTAAAAATTGCATTAAAAATTCCATCGAGATCGAATGCTCCTTACGGAGGTCTGCATCTCGCTCTACTAGGCCCAAGAATGTGTGATAACCCGCACCATCCCGATCGGGGTTTCCCAAAATGGGTTGTAGAGGCGTATTTGTAAGGAATTAAGTAATACACTTTTAAAGAAAACGGTTTTTGAATGTTTATGGTATTTAAATATAAATTCGTATTTTCCCAGAAACTAATGTTCCACAAATCATCGTGCTTTGTCAAGAATGTGTGTTGTGATGAGGTAGGTTATTACCTTGTAAGTTTTCTAAAGGTATTATGGGTAAAATGAATAAACAATGTCATATGTAAATATGATGCTATTTTACTGTAAAGTGAAATAGAAATTGCAATACGAATTATTTTGAGATGAAACTTATTCTAATGTGTTTATTTATATTTGTTAAACATTATAAGAAGATATGGTAATTTATTGTTTAAGAGAAATTTTGTTTTTAAACAAAAGAAGGTCGGAAGTCTGAATAACTCCACTTCCGAGGAGTTTTTAAAAGAAGATGTTTAAGGCTTGAAGTTAAGAATGGTGAAAAGAACTTACATATTGAAATTAAAGAGGAGAGACAGAGGAAGCTATGGGAATCATCGGGAAGTCATTTCGTCGCCGGATTCTTCACGAAACGTCGCCGGAACCTTGCCATTTGCTAACTCCACTTGTACAACTTAGGACTTGGAAATTTTAGAGAGTTTTTGTATGGGATTTCTGAATGAGGAGGGGTGAAATGTAGTGTGGTATTTATAAGGAAAATTAGGGTTTAGAGTAATGAATTTGAGAATTAAAATGTGCATTAAAATTTTGGTTTAATAGTGATTTTTAATTCTCTGGATAATTGCAGAGTAAACAAACAATATCGGGGTAGTGAGGTAGGCCAAGGGGTGCCAGGGGAAAAATCCAAGGCAATACCTATGGCTATACCCGGCGGTGCCGGCCCCTCTAGTTCATCTCGCCGGTCAAAAAACCGGTAGCTAGGGCTTGGATTCATGCCATGTGTCCCTATCGCTTGGTATACCTCAGTGCACGTGTTTGATTACTTTATGACTTTTCATTTTATGTATAGTACACGTGCAAACTTTTGGGCTTCTAAAAGATTAAAATAAAAACCAATTAAAAATATATATGGCTGGGGGGATTCGATCAAAGAGGCTACATCACAGCAGTGCAAGACTTTACCAATGAGCTACAAGTTATTTCTTGCTGTTCAAAAGCAAATTAAATTTATAACTTCTGCTCAGGCTTAGGTGTTCCTTTCTGTATTTTCGAAAAAAAAATTGTACAGAAAGTTTAGGGTTGTTACATTCTACCCTCCTTATAAAAATTTCGTCCTCGAAATTTATAGAAGGAAAGTGTAATAGATTCAAGAAAAGTATGGTGATAGAACTATTGATAGTGCATAAAAATATTTGGTAGAACGAAAGAATGCAAAAGTTTTGCTAAGATTGAAAAGATGTGAGGGAAATACCAGGGTTACCTTGGTCTAAAGTCTCGGCTTCTACGGCTGCTAAAGTGAAAGCCTGACGCCAAGGTACATTCCTCTTAGCTGGAGACACATTGCTCTGTCCTTGGGGCATGTTTCTCTGCCCTCGAGGCATGTTCCTCAGTGGCTGATGGAATTGGCGATTAGGTTGTGCAGGAGGTCCACATGGAGGTGGAGCTAGAAGAGCAAGACGAGGTGCAGGATCCTGGATAGCTGGCCGCTGCAGATAAGTGTTGTGAGTTGGAACTATGTTGCGTCTATAAGGACATGTTCCAATTCCATGATTAGATGCTTCACAAACTAAGCCTAGACCTTTTGCGCGCTTACAGTCATTCCACAGGTGTCTATCCCTTTTGCGGTAGAAGCAAAAATATGGACTTGGCCGGTTATTTGTTTCTTCAGGTCTCCTGGGTTCAAAAGTTGGCTTTGAAGAGGCTCCTCCTTCCCTCTAAGTGGCAGGGCGCTTCATTCCGGCAGATTGGGGTTTTCCCTTCTTCTTCACTACTGCCTCATATCGACATGCAACTTTCAAAGCCAGGTCGTGGGTTAGGAAATCCCCTGTAGCTAAGGCAGTTTGGATCTCTGGATCTAACCCTTGCTGAAATTGTCTGGACCTGATCTCAGTAGTCGGTATCAAGTGTGTCGTGAACCTACTGAGCATGGTAAACTCAGCATCATACTCATCCACAGATTTGGTCCACATCGAACCTTGTTGTAGATGAATGAATTGCTGCTCCATGTCAAATCGGGCAGTCTTTGGAAAGTACTTTGCGTCGAACATATCGTGAAAGGTTTTCCATTTGATCGGCTGGTCAAGATGGCTTTCTTCCGCCTTCCACCAAACTCGGGCGTTGTCGGTGAGTTGCAGCTTCGCAACTCATACCCAAGCGATCTCTGGTACTTGTGCTGCCGCCAGATCGTCCTTGATGCTCTGAGCTCATTCTTCAGCTTCCAGAAAGCTCTCTTATTAGATTGATTAGTCTCAATGCTCATTGATTCACAACTCATGTGATGGGATGAGTTTGAGGGAGGAGGAGAGGAAACCTAATAGAGAGAATGATAATATGAGAATGATCTTGAGAAATGGGTGTGTGAATGACTAAGTCAATTTCCAATAATTCAAGCATGGAATAAAATACTAATTTTGTTCTATGTTCTTGTCTCTTGGATTTAGTGTTTCAAATGTTGTTTGATTTTGCCAATTTTGACTGCACTGTTAACTTTTTACTGGGGCAATCTCGGAGTGCTTCGAAGTCGTAGTTTTAGTGTCGTTTAAGTTTCAGTTATTATCTGAATTGATATATGTGTTTCTAAACGTCTGCTAATCGCTATACGTCGATTAGTGGGGGTTGCACATATCTGTGTTGCTGATTTGATGGTTTGTGTATATGAACTTTATTGGATCGTTGATGATGAATAGCCTGGGGTTGTGAGATGAGTGTTTTCTTTTCTTTCATTCAATGTAATTGTAAAAGTGATGTAATATTATTTTGTGGGGTACATCCGGGTTGAGGTTGTAGCCATCGTTGTACTATTTTCTTTTACTGTTTTTGCTCCTAGGATAGACCCAAGGAGGGGTGCACAAACTACCGGGTTCTTTGAAATGCCGAGTGGCCTACTCACTTTGTTGAGAGAGGTTGCTTCACTTCGGGAATTTGGTGGGTAGTTTGCCACACTCGTAAGGGTCTAGGGTGGGGTTTGGCTATTCATCACGACCGTGGAATTCGTCTTTCGTTATGGGCTTAAACGAGGCGCGGAATTCTTAGTATATCCAATATGTTCATCTGTGATCTGGAATGCCTATTATTGCGTGAGACGGATGTATATATATCTATATATGATATTTAGTAGGCGTTGCTTATGTTTTGCACCCGTGCTAGTCCAGCCCCCGCTCTGTCGTTAATTAAGTAACCTAACGGGTGATGACGGGGCCCCGTGGCGAATGCGGATGGCATAAGCGTATATTGTATTTTCGTTTCTTTCTGCAATGGTAGGATTAATTGTTGGGACATCATTAATTCATTAATGCAAAGAAAACAAAACTAAGCTAAATCGTTGGAACAATTTCAAAACTACTCAGTTTTCTTAAAAAAGCAAATTTTTAATGCAGAGCCTAAACCACTCCTTTTAAAAAGCTATCATGGTTCCTTCGATTATATCAAGTTCATTACGTTAACGGTTTCGGCAAAAACCAGCCGTAGCCCTCCGTCGTTTCAAATAAACAATGCATCATATTCATGCTATGTTTGTTGGCCTTCGTCAAGGCGTAGTGAATGGTAGCAATATGTTGCTTATTTGTTGCATAGATAGATGCATTAGTTTAGGACAGTCATACAGCCTTGTTGTCCTTCGTCAAGGGCCAGTATGGATGGGTCTAAATTAATTAGGACAACGACGGGTAGAACTTGACTTGCATCTTATGATTTGTTGGCCTTCGTCAAGGTCATAAGAGCTTAGGGTAAAAATCACATCGGGAGTTTCAAACATAAAGGAAACTTGCAGATTTAGCATACCTTCTGGAGTGTGGTGACTAGAGTGGCTTCTATCTAGGTCATCATACAATGATAGTTGGATCCCGATCCCACTGATGAATAGGATTACTCTCAGGAAAATTTCTCACTTAACAATCAATGCTATGAACCAAGTAGGTGTCTAGAACGGTGTTGGTGGGGCTACGCCTCCAGGGAAAAGAGATTATATAATTAAGAAACTTCGCGAAAGCGTTGGAAAACCTCCCTCGAAGTATCGAAACTAGCCTGGCTGAAAGGTTAAGCAAGTATTGTGACGTGCGATTAATCCTGACTAATTCTTCTTTTAGGGGTTTGAAGAAGAATTTGAGGAAACAGTGGGAGCCATCCTGTTTAGATAAACTAATAACCAATCTAAACTTGCAAGAGCATATGCTGAGTATTTCTTTTCTCTCTCTGGAAGCTACCATGACGGGACTAAAACTATTACTTGAAAAAAATACACTGACTGGGCCAAACTATAAGGATTGGCTGAGGAACGTCAACACTGCACTGACTTATGACAAAGTTGCATATGTTACCATCGCTGCTGCTCCCCCTATCCCAGGACTAGATTCCTCAGTTGCGGACAAAGTGGTCCGCAAAACTTGGGATCTGGACTGCAAGAAAGCTAAGTGCATCATGCTGGCATCCATGAATAATGAACTTAAGAAAAAGCACGAAAGTATGGATATTAAATCCATTTTTCTCCATTGCAAGGATCTGTATGGAGAGCACTCTCGTATCATTAGGTACGAGACCTCAAGAAAACTATTCCAGATGAGGTTAGCTTCAGGATCACCTGTAGGAGAGCACGTCCTAAAGATGATCAGCCTCGCAAACCTGGGATGCGTACTAGAGAATGAGTTATACATTGGCTTGATTTTACAGTCTCTTCCCCACACCTTCTCTCAGTTCGTGCTGAACTTCAACATGCACGATATGGAAGATGATCTTCCAAAGCTCCTCAACATGTTTAGGGTAGCAGAGAGCTCCTTGAAAAAAGAGAAGATACCCGTTCTGTATGTTGGCCAATCATCATTTTCTAAATCCAAAGCGAAAGCTAAGGAGAAGAAGAAGATGAACGCCACCAAACCGAAAGGTGGGGTCAAGAAGGTGCAGGGAACAAACAAGGCGGGGAGAGTAAAAGCGGATAAGAGTGAGTGCTATTATTGTCACAAGAAGGGGCATTGGAAAAAGGATTGCATGGCTTTTAAACCCAAGGAAACGAAGCAAGCTGCTGCTTCTGCTTCAGATGTGTTTGTAATCGAAAACTGTTTTTCAGTAAACTCTACATCATGGGTACTTGATACCGGTTCGGGCTCTCACATCTGTAATTCTTTGCAGGCTCTGAGAAACCATAGAGCACTAAAGGCAGGTGATATGACCCTCCGGGTTGGCAACGGAACATGCGTAGATGCTGTTGCAGTGGGCAATTATCACCTGGGGTTGACTGGTGGGCACATTTTGGTGTTGTACAGCTGTTTTTGTACTCCCAGTATGTTATGTAATATTATATCCGTATCTTTATTGTCTAATGAAGGATATAATTTTGCACTTGAAAGAAATTTCATGAACATTCTCCTAAATCAAGAAATGATTGGGTTTGGCACACTGGAAAATGGCATATACATACTTAATCAACCTCAAGTTTTCAATATCCAAAACACACTTAAAAGAAAGGCTCCAGATTCAAACCAAGCCTTCTTATGGCATTGTAAACTTGGTCATATAAATGAAACAAGGTTGACTAAGTTGTATAAAGATGGATATTTAGATCCGTTTGAATATATATCATATCCAACTTGTCAATCTTATATCAAAGGGAAGATGACCAAATCTCCGTTCACAGGACACGGAGAAAGAGCCACGGAGCTCTTGCGACTTGTACATAGCGATATATGTGGTCTAATGTCTATACATGCATGAAGCGGTCGCTCCTAATTCATCACTTTTACTGATGATTTCTCAAGGTATGGACATGTGTTCTTAATGAAGCATAAATCCGAGGCCTTTGAGAAATTTAAGGATTATAAAAATGAAGTGGAGAAACATATTGGTAAAAGCATCAAGAAGCTTCGATCTGATCGAGGTGGAGAATACTTAAGTACCAGTTTTTTTGAATGCTTAAAAGAGAATGGAATTCTCTCTCAGCTTACTCCTTCATATACACCTCAGCATAATGGTGTATCAGAAAGGAGGAATCGCACGCTACTTGATATGGTGCATTCAATGATGAGTAGTGCTGAGTTGCCATGTTCCTTTCGGGGTTTTGCACTAGAATCAGCTGCATACCTTTTAAATAGAGTTCCGACTAAGTCTGTGCCTACCACTCGATATGAAATGTGGAGTGGGAAGAGACCATATCTCAAGTATCTCAAGATATGGGGGGTCCAGCATTTGTTAAAAAACAGAATCCGGACAAGCTCGAGGCACGATCGGTTTTGTGCAAGTTTGTAAGATACCCCAAGCATTCAAGGAGATATCTAGTCTACCACGTTGAAGAATAAAAGGTGTTTATCGCTCGCCACATTGTCTTCTTAGAAAGAAAATTTCTTGCAAAAGAAATTAGTGGGAGCGCGGTAGAACTGGAAGAAATTCCAGAACCCCAAACTACTGCCGAGGACTTAGTCGAACCTCAGGTTTCAATAGAGCCCAACGAACCAACGCCACTCCACAAATCTACTAGGCTTTCTCGTCCGCCTGAGAGATACTATGGGTATCTTGTAGATGGGGATCGAGAGGATTGCATTATCGATGATAATGAGCCTACTAATTTTCAGCAGGCTATCACGAGTAAAGACTCGGTGAAGTGGCTGGATGCTATGAGATCCGAAATGGAATCCATGTACACTAATAAAATATGGACTTTGGATGTTGCTCCTCCTGGGGTGAAACCAGTTGGATGCAAATGGATCTTCAAAAAGAAGATTGGTGCATTTAGACAAGTGGAAACCTACAAAGCTAGACTCGTTGCAAAAGGTTTTCGTCAAAGACCAGGATCAAACTATGATGAAACATTTTCTCCAGTAGCTCTGCTTAAATCCATTCGGATCCTGCTTGCCATTGCTGCCTTCCATGACTATGAAATCCGGCAGATGGACGTAAAAACAGCTTTTCTAAATGGACATTTAGAAGAAAGTATTTACATGGATCAACCACAAGGTTTCTTAGACAGTGGAAGTAGCGGAAAAGTATGCAAGTTGCTTAAATCTATTTATGGATTAAAGAAAACATCGCGGAGTTGGAACATCTACTTTGATGAGACGGTCAAAGAATTTGACTTTATCAAAAAATATAGATGTACCATTCATTTATAGGAAGATTGTAGAAGGAGCAGTAGTCTTCCTCGTACTGTACGTTGACGACATACTCCTGATAGGGAATGATATCCCTATGCTACAATCAGTAAAGCTCTTCTTGTCACAGAAATTCTCCATGAAAGACTTAGGAGATGCCTCCTACATTCTGGGGATTATGATCTATCGTGATAGATCCAAAAGAATGTTGGGACTTTCACAGTCCAGGTACATTGACACTATACTAAAGAGATTTAGTATGGAAAATTCCAAGCGCGGTAATTTACCCGCTTGTCACGGAATCACCCTCTCCAAAGAGATGTCTCCAAAGACTGATGAAGTGAGGGCTCGCGTGGGCATTATACCCTACGCTTCGGCTGTAGGATCTATAATGTATGCGGTATTATGTACCGGACCAGATGTAGCTTACACACTTAGTGTAGTAAGCAGGTATCAGTCTGACCCGGGTGAGAAGCATTGGATAGCGGTAAAGAACATTCTCAAGTACCTGAGAAGGACTAAGGAGATGTTCTTGGTTTACGGTAATGGGGACCTCCAGATCGAGGCTTTTACATACCCCAGCTTCCAAAGTGACAAAGATGACTCTAAATCCATCTCGGGTTTTGTGTTTACCCTCAATGGAGAGGCGCTATGTTGGAAAAGTTCCAAACAGGATACCGTCGCAGACTCAACGATGGAAACTGAGTATATAGCTGCTAACGATGCCGCGAAAGAGGCTGTCTGGATGAAGAAGTTCATCTCTGAACTTCAGGTGGTTCCGTCCATTGCTAATCCAATACCTTTATATTGTGATAACAATGGGGCTGTGGCATTAGTGAAGGAACCAAGGTCCCTTCAGAAATCCAGGCATATCTTGAGGCGGTATCACCTGATCAGGGAGATCGTGGATTGCCGGGAGATCGAGGTGCGGAGAGTGGACACAAAAGACAACACAGTAGATCCATTCACCAAGGCCATCCCTCAAGTCCAATTCGAAAGGCTGTTTGAGATGTTGGGCATGCGGTACGCCGGCAACTGGATCTAGTACAGATAGTGGGTACTCATTGCACCAATTACAGGCCTTAGTGTAAGTAGGAGATTGTTAGATATATATTCCCTAAAGGCCCTCATTGTATAGGATGCTAGGGATATGTATATACGGGACAATCTTGCTCGATATGATAGTACGCTATTTGGTTTGTCTTTATCTTAACATGTGATATATTTTACTTTGTATTCCATATATTGTATATATGTTGATAAAGCCCGTAGGATATTTGCCAGACTACCAACGTTGTGATGGCAGTCATACTTGTGGGAGCTGGGTGGTCAATAGGCACATCCTTAAATGTCCCTGGTCGTAGGAGTATTGAGACTGGGCATCGATACTCCAGAGTAGACTAGTGTATACATATCTAGATCCTGACGAGGGGCGATGAATTGGTCCCGCAGCCATTGGTGATGTGCACCTAAGATTGTATACAAATGCTCACTGGGTGTGAGTTCACCGGACAGGACTCGTCAAGGACTGACTAGATGGTATTATACCTAGCAGTTCTCTGGTGACATATGTGCAGATAGTCTATCGACCTGAGGTCGTCATTTGTCTCGTGTGAGTTCCCACTGTGCTTTGATTACTACCGTACCACGGCTCAAAGAAGTCATGCAAAAAGGTTTTAGTTGGGTACAGTCCCGAGCCACATGGAGGCAGTGAGCGACTGTTAGGGATTCGTCTCTCCCAGTATAGGGAATCAATATCGTACTGTGATCGGTTGGTCATTTCCATAAGTCCCTGGCCAGGGCTGATTGAGAATTACTGGTGATCGGACCAGTAGTTTCTCGAATGGTCCATACTGACACGACTTGTACGGTTATTAGGGGTCTGACGTTTTTTCCACCCCCTAGGCCTTACATGCGATACTCTCAGACAAACAGACTGGACAGCACGGATATTGTCACGGACAGGCTTAGTAGGGGTTTCAAACGAGTTCGTTCGTCGGCCTCTTTTTCGACATGTACCTGGGTAGCCGTTACGTACAGCTAGTGCCACTGACGTACTTATGGTTAAACCCACTGCCAGCATACTGTCGAGTCTTTAGAGTCCCACACAGAGGGTTTTCCTGGATCAGGAGAGATGATGTAGAGGTCGTATGGTCTTACGGCAGGGTTTCGATCGCATACGTGTACTGGCTACACGAATGATGTTCGGACAGATAATACTAGTGGGCTTTGGTTTAAGCCGGATCCTAGTATTATACTATTAAATTATACTTGTCTCTGTGTATCCGTATTTTTCAGAATACGGATACGGGTATATATATACGGTGAGGGCATTCTTGTAATTTTACAAGAATGAGTTTTTAGAAGGAGACTCCTCATTATTAAGTTATCCTTTTTTGATAAAGGATTAATGAGGTGGAAATTATGAGATATTTGAGGAATGGGTTGCAAGCATGGCTTTGTATATTTATTTATTCATTTGGGTTTCCTATTCAAGCATGGTTGCATTTTTTGTGAGTATTTTATTCCATACTTGAATTATTGGAAATTGACTTAGTCATTCACACACCCATTTCTCAAGATCATTCTCACATTATCATTCTCTCTCCTAGGTTTCCTCTCCTCCTCCCTCAAGCTCATCACATCACATGAGTTGCGAATCAATGAGCATTGAGACTAATTAATCCAATATATCTTCTCTACTTCTACTTATTAGTCTTCCTTAGCAAGATGGATCACTAAGTTACCTCTTTTGAGGTTAGAGCATGACCATAGGCTCTCGGGTGGATCTTTCTTCGACACAAAGGAGACCGGCAACTGAGTTCATTCGAAGATTTGGAGGAGCCAAAGAAAGGAGATCACAAAGAACTATTTGAAGACCCGAAGGACTCGACGCGAGGGTATAACACTTTAACTGAGTAGTTAACGCCCTCTTGTAGTTTATTTTTTGCTAGTTAAGGTTTAATCAAGATCCTAAAGTGGATAAAGTCTATGTTGCAAAGCCAAACATGATCTTTTGATGTGAGAAAAATCGTTTTTGATGTATACTGCCTCCCCGCGAACACGTGGGGTGTGCTACATAGACTTACACCTCTTTCCCTGAAAATTGCTTTGGGTGCAATGCCCGGAGTTGCTTTATTCCGGACGCTTCCGCTTCTGTACGGTTCAGCAATATAGCAGTCTACTGCTGTTGTCCTTCCAGAAGGCTTCGGATTGCCTCAAGCAGTAACGTCTGCTCATTGATCGGAGCAGCAACTGTAGGCGTAAGTGGTAGAAGTGATGGTATGTTGTTGAAGTCGGTGCTGGTATTGTTTGGAGAATCCATAACCTTGAAAGAAAAATATGGTTATGATAGATTCAAAATATATGAAATTGTAAGATTCAAAGAACATAAACTGTAAAGAATGTTTTTAGTTGTTGATTCTTGTGTTGTATTACTCAGGACTTCATGCAGAATTGACCTGCATGGGCCACCAACAAAACCTATCATGCCCAGCTTCCCGGTGTACGGTAAGGAAACGCGACTGGGCCCATTACGTATTTACTCAGAAGTAAATACGCTAAGCATAACTAAGCAATATAAAGTAAAATGTAGACAAGAAACATAAATATAAATGAACAACAGCTTTTATTTATTTAACAATTCTTTACAAGTACAACTGAAAATGTAAATATAGGAAGAGAAAGCAATGCCTAAACAATGGCATAACTGAAATGAAAAGTATATACAAGTGCCTACAGCTCTGGGTCGATGGCAAACTTCTCCAAATTCTCAGTACTGGGCTCGATCTTTAGTGAGTCAGATCCACCTGACAACATTCCAAAGAAAGAAGAAAAGGAATTTCGTCAGCGAACAATCGCTCGGTAAGACCTAAAGGGAGAGAAGTAGAATAGACAGAAAAGAGAATATGACTGTATAATGTTATCTTTGTTCTGTTAACGCAGTTGTTTATAGCTTGGTACAGAATATGCCAGTGTATATGAGAGTAGTCCCACTATTCCGGGGACTAAGGTATACAGAACACAAAGAACCGTTAAGCCACGGTACAACAGCAATGGATATTCAGGTTAGGTGTATTAAAGTGACCGTCTCGTGCCACTTCTAACACATTTCGTACCAGTCTACCCCTTTAAAAACCCCGTAATGTCTTTTGTATTGATTGTATGGTTTGTTTTGTAAATGGAAGACTTGTCAAAACCGTGATATCATGTAAACGGAATGGATATAAATAGATAGTCATGTAATCAGAGTATATCCATAGTTCGGTTCAAGTCATGTTCATGTTGATATGGATTGTATTATGGTATTCATGGATTCATGTTGTATTGTAGTTATACTTGAAATGAATTCAAGTCATATTGTATTCAGATTTGACCATGACTCGAACTGGGTCAGACTTTTAAACAGAATTGAAGTCCTGATTGTTTTGGAGTTATCGGTAACTGCTGCACATGAACGGCAGGATTTGTGTCTTTTTCCAAGACAATTACCGTGTTGATAACACTATTTTTAGGTTGTCTACCTTAGATAGGTAAGCATCCATATTCTCCGGTTCCCTGGGGCTCAAGAGAACCGGTCCCGCTTAAACCTATGTTTACTAGGGTCCTTATTGTAAATTAATATAACTTGAGAGGGTTTTATGAAAAATAGTTTTGATATATTTTCAAAATACACCTCAAGTATTTAATTATCGTCTTTAGGGTTTTCATAATTGTAATTTTTATAAAGTGAAATATTTTAGTGGATATAATCTAGATTTCATTGTATATGGTATTTTAGTGTAATATTGGAATTGTATTGAGTTGTAATGGTGGTTTCATGAAATTGGTGATTCCTTTGATTTAGAAAACATGGAATATATATATTGTATACATAAAATAGATATTATTTTGATAGTATATATATATATATATGACTTATTTATTAAGTAGAAATCACATTTTTCTTAAAATTGCATTAAAAATTCCATCGAGATCGAATGCTCCTTGCGGAGGTCTGCATCTCGCTCTACTAGGCCCGAGAATGTATGATAACCCGCACTATCCCGATCGGGGTTCCTTAAAATGGGTTGTAGAAGCGTATTTGTAAGGAATTAAGTTATACACTTTTAAAGAAAACGGTTTTTGAATGTTTATGGTATTTAAATGTAAGCTCGTATTTTCCCAGAAACTAATGTTCCACAAATTATCGTGCTATGTCAAGAATGTGTGTTGTGATAAGCTAGGTCATTACCTTGTGAGTTTTCTAAAGGTATTATGGGTAAAATGAATAAACAATGTCAACATGATGGTATTTTACTGTAAAAGTGAAATAGAAATTGCAATACGAATTATTTTGAGATGAATTTTTTTTTAATGTGTTTATTTATGTTTGTTAAACATTATAAGAAGATATGGTAATTTATTGTTTAAGAGAAATTATGTTTTTAAAGAAAAGAGAGTCGGAAGTCTGAATAACTCCGCTTCCGACCAGTTTTGAAAAGAAGATGTTTAAGACTAGAAGTTGAGAAGGGTGAAAAGAAATTATAGATTGAAATTAAAGAGGAGAGATAGAGCAAGTTATAGGAATCATTGGGAAGTTGTTTCGTCGCCGGATTCTTCACGAAACGCCGCCGGAGCCTTGTCTTTTGCTAACTCCACTTGTACAACTTAGGACTTGGAAAATTTAAAGAGTTTTTTTATGGGATTTCTGAATGAGGAGGGGTGAAATGTAGTGTGGTATTTATAGGGAAAATTAGGGTTTAGGATAATGAATTTGAGAATTAAAATGTGCATTAAAATTTTGTTTTGATAGTGATTTTTAATTCTCTGGATAATTGCAGAGTAAACAAACAACATGAGGGTAGTGGGGTAGGCCAAGAGGTGCCAGGAAAAAATCCAAGGCAATACGTACAGCTATACCTGGCGGTGTCGGCCCCTCTAGTTCATCTCGCCGGTCAAAAAACCGGTGGGTAGGGCTTGGATTCATGCCATGTGTCCCTGTCGCTTGGTATACCTCAGTGCACGTGTTTGATTACTTTATGACTTTTCATTTTATGTGTAGTGCACGTGCAAACTTTTGGAATTCTAAAAGATTAAAAGAAAAATCAATTAAAAATATATGTGGCTGGGGTGATTCGATCATAGAAGCTGTGTCACAGCAGTGCAAGGTTTTACCAATGAGCTACAAGTTATTTCTTGTTGTTCAAAAGCAAATTAAATTTATAACTTGTGCTCAGGCTTAGGTGTTCCTTTCTGTATTTTTGAAAAAAATTCTGTACAGAAAGTTTAGGGTTGTTACAGGCACGATCCAATATGCCCCACCTACCATAGCAAACACCCTGAAAGCAAGCTGTGTGCCAGCGATACAACTACTGATCCAAGAGGTCAAACCTGCAAGAAAACTGTGGCACAATAAGGGTGAGTTGCCCACTCATGAGTAGAAAACATCAGCAGGTAGAAATCGAATACACAATGATTTTCTAGGGCATACTATATCATGAAGGTAATACTATGATATCTACGGTGACCATGTATGCATATACGTTAACAAACGAGTTAATGCAGTGATATATATATAAATAAACATCTGAAACATATGCCAGCAAGCATGTGGATACCATCCACGTGCGTCCATCAACGACACAAACAATATCATGGAACCTGAGTGTCTAACATCGACACTCGAATCGTCATAAAAACATATGCCTGTAAGTATGAGGAAATCAACCAACCTGTGTCCATTAACGACACATCAATCTCATGGAACCTGAGTGTCCAACATTGACATTCGAAATATCATGAAAACCCGAGTCCAGCATCAACACGTAAATCCTCATATCTTAGGCGCCGCATACTCAGATCAGCCCTCAGGCGCCGCATACTGTGATCGGCCCTCATATCCATCTCACGACTCCGATCGGTATCCTCCGAATAACCGCCGGGTCCAAAAATATCACCGGTAGGTTGTAGTCCTTCTGCCAGGCTCATCGTCTACTACACAACATACTTTTCTTACTACGGGGTATCATACCTGGTCCACCATGTATCCGCAGACGGCTCATCCAACTCCTCGAATCGAGTATCATTTAGCTCAGAACCGAGAAAACTCATTGTGGACGCCTCAAAATATCATATAAAGAGAAACCGCATTTTTAAAACAATATACAATTTCCTTTGAAATATAGCCATGGTTCTCAAATCCAGATATCTCATAAAAACAACATCTCAATGCATATAACCATTGAGTACGATGTATTCAATATAGAAAAGTAATATGAGCATATCAAGTATATCATTCAAGCATATCCTATAATAGTACTGAATAATGAATGTACTTACGGTTATGAAAAATATCATGATACAGCAGTTCTACTGTGCAAGTGGCAAGGCAATTACCGATGATGAATGTGTATGAGATGGCAAATCTATGTAAGTATGACATGCGCATCATCAGTAACTATGCATGTGTACTAACAGATGATATTATATATCGATAAGTACTAAGAACATCACACGTGAATTACGAGGGATAAACCGATATAAACATGAACAATATCAGATGGAAATCTTTATGTCGGCGATCCCGCCTCATAGCATCAAGTGTGGCAATATCCTCGATAATCCTCCTCAATTCACGAGCGCAGATCAATCATCCGGTATATCTCATCACGTACGGTAATCAATCATACGATGTCATTAATCTAGATTAAGGATCTATCATCCTATTCATCAATAAAGGTACCGATCTATAATCTCATACGACATATCTTATCAATCACATAACACATCTATATCCATTTCATATCGTAATATCTATCTCGTGTCATATCAATATCGATCTCGCATCAAGTCACTATAAATCTCATACTTGTCCCTTTTCAATTTTATACTTATCACGATTCACTTTCTTATTTCATATTCTCATATAGCAATCTGACTCATCTAACTCTATCATCTCAATATCCCACATCACGTTATCTTATATACATATATCATATTCTTAAGACAATATATCCATTAGTGTCAACATTTATCACATCATCTTTTACTAAAACCTTTAATCATGTCCGTAAGTTCGTAGCATATCTTTTCTCCAAATTATAATTTATACAACGATCTTTCCATATCAAAGGTTGCGGGGGTGCTATACGCCATCCATCTGACTTCCCCCGTAGATATAAATCTACTCACCTGTTAATCTTCTCGCTTAGACGAAGTCGATATGCTTTATCGTCTCGGAAGTCCACATGAAGGTACCTACAATCAATACACAATCGCAATACTATTAAAACCAATATCTGAAAACTGATACGACACACGAATTGCTTATAGGTTAGAACGTATACCTTACGCATGCAAAAACAACCAAATAACCCTCGCCGTTGACGTACAAACGTCCAACGACGAAATACAATATCAAATACCAAAACCCAAGTTCAGAAATCGGAAAACGAAATCAACAACTCAAGAAAACACCTCCAAAGTTTGCCTTAGGTAAAATTAGCCAATTTTGCATATAGGAGAGGTCTAATTAGAAGATATAAGAGCTATGGACCAAGCACGAGGAAAAACCATCGTCCCAGGCCGCAATCTGCGACCAAAATGCAATTATTTGCGGCCAAGACAAGAATTAGGGACTCGGGTCTCTACGGTAGCTTCAAGTTACCTACACGACTCACTGTAATTGCTATATATTTTTCAAGGCCTCCGGGTCATAGCAGATCCCTAAATGTCATCACAAATTCCATAAATTCCGATATCGGCATATTTCAAAGTTCGTGTTTTGGGTTTTATTCTCTGGTATTGGACAGTAAAACATCACTAAGGGTTTGTAAACACTCACAACACCTCAAATACAACTCTAAAAGTCATAACATCCACTAAACATCAACCTAGAATATTCTAAGATCACAAACCTCACTAAATCGAACTCTAAACTAAACTAGAAAGTTAGAAAACTAATTACAAGGTGGGAAGTGGAAGTTATATCTTTTGGAGAATCTAAAGAAAATTCCAAGATGGTGCAAGTTTCTAAAAATCCAAACTTGAGCTCACTGGGGAAGTTTAGGATGAGGTTATGTGCATTTTTTGTGAAGGTGGCATGAGGTTTTGAGGTGGTTTGAGGTGTTTGTAGAGAAGGTAGTGAGGTGGAGGAACTTAAGGAGAAGGAGGAAGATGAAGAAGATGAAGGAGTTGAAGTGAAGAAAGGAATGGTGGGGGATGCCATGGGAGATAACCTCTCTCTCTCTCTCTTTCATGCTCATGCCTCCATGTCTCCTCTCACTGACTTTTCTTTTCTTTTTCTTTTCTTTTCTTTTTCTCTCTCTCAATTAAAATTACAAATATAAATAAAACAAACACAAATGAAACAATCATACAACAAAAATGTAACATGTCATGGTGCACTAACCATAGCTAATTAAAAATACGGATTTGGCTTAATCGTGATTAGTAATGCACTAATCAAGTTTAATTAAACTTGCATATAATTAATTATAAAAATACCAATATCCGATAAATATCTTTATAATTAACAAATCATTTTAATCTCCAATTATTTCCCAAATATTAGTATACTTATACCATTTTACGAAAAACACTTATTCGCAAATCGAATAGTTTTTGTGAAATATATTATTTTATTATTTAAATTCTAAAAATAATATTTTATATTTCTGAAATGTTACAATCTTCCCCCCTTAAATAAATTCGGTCCTCGAATTTAAATTTAACACCCAAATTCCAAAACATTTCAAAAGTCAATCCAAATCGACGGGGCTCTGAAATCACGGAATACTCAAACACATCTCAGCGCATTATGTGCGCATGAAGACGGGTGTGAAACTTCAAAATCAAAACTCAATCGAGCATCACGCAATAATAGGAGTTATAAAGGAGATGCAAATTTAAAAATCCAATGCCATTCTCAAATATACTATAATCTAAATTATAATACGTATATAGTACGCATCCTCGTAAAATCCTCTAAAAACTGAATAAAACACATGCAAAAAAAAAATCCGAATCGCCGTGCGATGCGTAACTCACGGTATAAGTGGCGAATGCTCATTTGTAAAGTAGAAAATATACGTCTATAAATATTTGCTTAAGATATACGTTCCGCCCTTTAGAAACATTCCAAAAGGTTTTCCTTGTGAAAGTTCGTGTCACTCTTGGGCACGTAGAAAAATAGTGAGACTATAGCTCCTTTTTGAAAACCCCTTGGTAATTACTACTGCATGCAAAAATACTCAGGAACTGTCCTCAGACCAGTCCTGCTCGTCTACTATATAATATAGTGCCCACCATGAAAATATGATGCTCAGAAATAAATCAACCTCAAAAGGCGTATCTAACATCACGTGCGTCTGGTGCGCACGGAAAACCAAATCCAATACAAGTGCCACAAATGTGCACCAAAGCAAAACTAAGTGAACCAGATGTGCACGAAAGCATCTGTCAAGTGCAACGGATGTGCACGACAACAATATCAAGTGCATCTATAATGCACAAAAATCTCAACCCAGTGTAACTAACCTGCACGAATGAAAATCTCAATCAAGTGCATCCAACATGCATGAATAAAATCTAAATCAGGTGCATCCAATATGCACTAATAATAATCTCAATCGAGTGCACCCGGTGTGCACAAAACCACATCTCATGCGCCTAGTGTGCGCAAAATCTAAATCAAATGCGTCAGGTCCGTATAAAACATCTAGTGCATTAATAAGCACGATAACGAACGTCAAGTGCAGACGCGCACGAAAACATAAATTTGGTGCAACAAATGCACGAAAACTCATTAATATCTCAAATGCACACAAAAACAACACCGAGCGTATCAAGGTGTATACAATTATAAACGTGTGCAACTGCGTGCACAAAACACGTATCAATACACTACAAGCACATGTGAGCTATACCGAGTGCACAAATCAAATCGACAGTATCGAAATTCACGGAATCAAAAATACGTGCAGTAAAGGGAAAGAATCGATATCAAGTGCAATAGATATGCACAAATTGCAAACCGATGTAACGGTGTATAAAACATAAACCTAGTAGGTGCAGCCATGGTGCACGAAAGCAATATCATGAAACTCAATCATCAAAACTCAAACCCAAGCGATAAAAGTGTGATACCCGGATCACAAAACACAAATCGCAAAAATAACATTGAGGTACACCTCCTACAATATCGAAAATGCCGGTGCGTCCAAGCTGGTAGAGCACGAACATCTTCTTGCCTCCTGCTCACGGTCTGGCGTCCTCGGTCTCAGAGTCCTCATTTTCTCTATGGATTACCAATCTCACGATCATTCTGCTCGTCGGTCCGGTCAGGTGTACTAATGGAACAGTTCTGCTCTGGATTTCCTCTGATCGTCGTTTGGCCAATCAACATGACCACTCACAAACGGCATGTTACTGACGATGACAACTGGCCCTCCGAATACGTGTGATATAACTGATCCTAGTGCAAATCATTTATCGATGCGGTGCCCTGGAAAGAACCTACTCAAGGTCTCTTCCGGTCTCATCTATGCTGAACTATACGGAGGTTGGCACTCTTGCTTAACTTCTTTTCTCATAACCGGACAGCTGCATCCTCAGCACGGCTTTCCTCTGGAATTTGGCCATAACTAATGCCTCTGCATACATATAACTCCTCTGGCATCATCGGGGAGCAACAACAGTATGTTAACATCTCGCACGAACCTCTTGTTCTATTTGTCGTCATTATCATCCACTTCGACGTCATCTCTTGCTGTCTTCGTACGGCAATTCGTCCTCGGTTACAGTCAATCTGGAGTCTCTCATAAGGACTCAAAATTATGAACTCCGTATCTTCACCACTCTGTGGAAGATATCTAGCCGAACACGTCCTCGGGAACGCGTTCCAATCATCGGAGGAATACGCTTCATTCGCCCATTCTCGATTAACTCTCAACGCATCAGGGTACAATCATTCTATCCGAAACTGGTCAACTTACTGATCTCACATCAGGGCATCCAATGAACAGCGTCCTCCATTGATCGATTTACTCTAGATCCGAGTAAGATCCTTCAACTGGGATCCTTCAACTCAACTGAGCCTACATCGGCACATCAAATCAGACGAATCATCTTCGTCTCTCTATTCAAGATAGACTAGCGGTCCTCTGTCACATCTTTGTCTAAAAGCTCCAGTGGTCTCAACTCTAAATCTATGGAGGTGACATCCCATCAATTTCAGCAGCAGCTGGGTCATCTGTCTGCACGGTAGACAACATCGCGACCTCTAGGGTAGGCTCTACATCAACATCCTTCTCAATCTGGCAGCCTCTATCAATGGCTCGATCGTCCAGTACAGATCCGAACACTCGCCTCAAACGAGAGATCTCAGCACAAACACTATACTGATACGTTCCTATGTCACCAGAAAAACATCATGGTCAGTCCTTGTCCGTGACGAGCTCGCCGTGACCGCATCTCTAGCAACAGCTCAATCTGTGCTCAAACCATGGTGAAAGGAACCTCATGCAGGTATCAATGAAGATAGATTAAAGGAACGAAAGAAATCAACAGGTCCAAAGTGGATATATGATCATAGGAAAGAATGAAATTAATAGGAGTATGATCATCGAAACGAATAGAATCAAGGATCTCAAGTAATATACATCCTAAGGTCACTTAAGCATAGCAGCGTCTCGTAAGTATGCCACGGAACATACACACGGTACGTCACACTACTCAAGCTACCTACTCCATCAATCAAGGTTAACCTATGCGACGAAAGTTCGGGTCTAATAACCCCTCAATCAAGTCTAAGTTCCGAAAGGTCAAGCCTAAACTTGAACGAAGGTTAAACCTAACACTCTGATACCAACTTTGTCACGACTCAGAAAAGGCATATGATCGGCACTTAAATCACGCAACGTCTAAAGGCGTAACGTAACTCATGTAAGACGAAGCCCAAAAATCTAAACCTTTTTGAGGAAAAAAAGAAGAAGTGGAGGTGCATTTTTGAAATAAAGGTATGATGAAATAGAGTTTGTCTTTAATGCATAGCTAATGATATAGGAAAATGCAAGTGGAATATACTAAAGTTGAGAACATTTTTCGTCCTTTAAAAAAAATTATGCAGCACCTCCCTTGTATATTTTGATCCAAAACCACATACATACAATAAAAGGCATCTCCAAGTGGGAGCTAGTTCTTCGCCAACTGGCGGAATCACAACCATGCAAATGCACACATATACGACGCCCTACGGTGAAGATCAACACAGAAAGAACAATAAATAAAGCAAGATATCAAAACCCCAAAAGAATGCGAACATACACCCATCGCTCTAAGTCTCGCCAATATACAAAGTCTAGTTTCTGATTGATGGAGTTTATCTAGATACAATAGAAATAAATAAAAGAGTGGGCATGATCTAATGTGTCCCACTTACCAGAGCAAACACTCTGAAAGCAAGCTGTGTGCCAGCGATACCGCTACTGATCCAAACGGTCAAACCTGCAAGAATACTGTGGCACAACGGGGTGAGTTGCCAACTCGTGAGTAGAAAACATCAGCATGTAGAAATCGAATACACAATAATTTCCTAAGGCATACTATATCATGAAGGTAATACTGTGATATCTAGGGTGACCATGTATGCATATACGTCAACAATTGAGTCAATGCAATGACATATATATAAATAAACATCTGAAACATATGCCTGCAAGCATGTGGATATCATCCACATGTGTCCATCAACGACACAAACAATATCATGGAACCTGAGTGTCCAACATCGACACTCGAATTGTCATGAAAACATATGCATGTAAGTATGAGGAAATCAACCAACGTGTGTCCATCAACGACACATCAATCTCATGGAACCTGAGTGTCCAACATCGACGCTCGAAACATTATGAAAATCCGTGTCCAATATCGACACGTAAATCCTCATATCTCAGGCGCCGCATACTTAGATCGGCCCACAGGCGCCGCATACTCTGATCGACCCTCATATCCATCTCATGACTCCGATCGGTATCCTCCGGATAACCGTCGGGTCTAAAAATATCACCGGTAGGTAGTAGTCCCTCTTCCAGGCTCATCGTCTACTGCACAACATACATTTCTTGCCCCGGGGTACCATACCGGGTCCACCATATACCCGCAGATGGCTCATCCAACTCCTCGAATCGGGTATCACATAGCTCAGAACCGAGAAAACTCATGGTGGACTCCTCGAAATATCATATCAAGAGAAACCGCATTTTTAAAACAATATACAATTTCCTTTGAAATATAGCCACGGTTCTCAAATCCAGAGATCTCATAAAAACAACATCTCAATGCATATAACCATAGAGTACGATGTATGCAACATAGAACAATAATATACATAGAACAATAATATGAAAATATCAAGTATATCATTCAATCATGTCCTATGATAGTACTGAATAAAGAATGTACTTACGGTTATGAATAATATTATCATACAGCAGTTCTACTGTGCAAGTGGCATGGCAATTACCGATGATGAATGCATGTGAGGCGGCAAATCTATGTAAGTGTGACATGCACATCATCGATAACTGTGCATGTGTACTAACAGATGATATTATATATCAATAAATACTAAGAACATCACACGTGAATTACGAGGGATAAACCGATATAAACATGAACAATATCAGATGGAAATCTTTATGTCGGCGATCCCGCCTCATAGCATCAAGTGTTGCAATATCCTCGATCATCGTCCTCAATTCACGAGCGCAGATCAATCATCCTGTATATCTCATCGCGTACGGTAATCCATCGTACGATGTCATCAATCTAGATTAAGGATCTATCATCCTATTCATCAATAAGGGTACCGATCTATAATCTCCTACGGCATATCTTATCAATCACATAACACATCTATATCCATTTCATATCGTAATATCGATGTCATGTCATATCAATATCGATCTCGCATCAAGTCACTATAAATCTCATACTTGCCCCTTTTCAATTTTATACTTATCACGATTCACTTTCTTATTTCATATTCTCATATATCAATCTGAGTCATCTAAATCTATCATCTCAATATCCCACATCGCGTTATCTTATATACATATATCATATTCTTAAGCCAATATATCCATTAGTGTCAACATTTATCACATCATCTTTTACTAAAACCTTTAATCATGTCCGTAAGTTCGTAGCATATCTTTTCTCCAAATTATAATTTATACAACGATCTTTCCATATCAAAGGTTGCGGGGGTGCTATACGCCATCCATCTGACTTCCCCCGTAGATATAAATCTACTCACCTGCTAATCTTCTCGCTTAGCTCAAGTCGATATGCTTCATCGTCTCGGAAGTCCACACGAAGTTACCTACAATCAATACACAATCGCAATACTATTAAAACCAATATCTAAAAACTGATACGGCGCACGAATTACTTATAGGTTAGAACGTATAGCTTACGCATGCAAAAACAACCAAATAACCCTCGTCGTTGACGTACAAACGTCCAACGACGAAATACAATATCAAATACCAAAACCCAAGTTCAGAAATCGGAAAACAAAATCAGCAACTCAAGAAAACACCTCCAGATTTTACCTCAGGTAAAATTAGCCAATTTTGCATATAGGAGAGATCTAATTAGAAGATATAAGAGCAATGGACCAAGCACGAGGAAAAACCATCATACTCAGGCCGCAATTTGCGGCCAAAATGCAATTATTTGCGGCCAAGACAAAGAATTAGGGAATCGGGTCTCTAGGGTAGCTTCTAGGTCACATGCACGACTCACTGTAATCGCTATATATTTTTCAGGTCCTCCGGGTCATAGCAGATCCCTAAATGTCATCACAAATTCCACAAATTCCGATATCGGCAGATTTCAAAGTTCGTGTTTTGGGTTCCAGTCTCTGGTCTTGGCCATTAAAATATCACTAAGTGTTTGTAAACACTCACTACACCTCAAATACAACTCTACAAGTCAAGACATCCACTAAACATCAACCTAGAATATTCTAAGATCACAAACCTCACTAAATCGAACTCTAAAATAAACTAGAAAGTTAAGAAACTAATTACAAGGTGGGAAGTGGAAGTTATACCTCTTGGAGGAACTGAAGAAAATTCCAAGATGGTGCAAGTTGCTAAAAAATCAAACTTGAGCACTAGGGGGTTTTGGATGAGGTTGTGTGCATTTTTTGTGAAAGTGGCATGTGGTTTTGAGATGGTTTGAGGTGTTTATGGAGGAGGTAGTGAGGTGGAGGAACTTGAGGAGAAGGAGAAAGATGAAGAAGATGAAGGAGTTGAAGTGAAGAAAGGAATGGTGGGGGATGCCATGGGAGATAACACCCCCCCTCTCTCTCTTTCTCTCTCACTCTCATGCCCATTCTTCCATGTCTCCTCTCATTGACTTTTCTTTTCTTTTTCTTTTCTTTTCTTTTTCTCTCTCTCAATTAAAATCACAAATACAAATAAAACAAACACTATTGAAACAATCATGCAACAAAAATGTAACATGTTATGGTGCACTAACCATAGCTAATTAAAAATGCGGATTTGGCTTAATCGTGATTTGTAGTGCACTAATCAAGTTTAATTAAACTTACATATAATTAATTATAAAAATGCCAAAATCCGATAAATATCTTTATAATTAACAAATCATTTTAATCTCAAATTATTTCCCAAATATTGGTATACTATTCGCAAATCGAATAGTTTTCGTGAAATATATTATTTTAATATTTAAATTCTAAAAATAATATTTTATATTTCTGAAATGTTACAGGTAGCATGGTTGGCTCTGTCACATGGCGTATTTACGTAGTTTGGGAAGCGGGACGTGACAGTATGCTATCTGGTTGCTCTTTATCTTAACATGTGCACTCATTTTAGTTTACTGTCTCTTTGATACATGTTGATAAAGCCCTTAGGATGTTAGCTTGACTACTAGGACTATGATGCAGATCATATTAGTGGGGCTTGTGTAGTCCACAAGCACATCCTTAACAGTTCCTAGTCGAGAGAGTATCGAGAAAGAGCATCGATATTTCAGAGGAGACTAGGGTGTATGTTTCTTGACCCTGTATGGGGCGATGGTTGATCCCATAACCATTGGTGTTTGACATCAAAGATTGTATACAGGTGCTCATTAGAGAATGATTACACCGAACAGGACTCGCCGAGAACTCCCAGATGGTAACATACCTATCGTCAGATAGCAGTTCTCTGGTGACACTTATATAGGTTAGTCTATAGACCCAAGATCGTCATAGTGTCTTGTCTGGTTCCCACTGTGCTTTGATTCTCTCCCTACACGGCTCAAATGATTCGTGCAAACAGGTGATTTTTGGGTACAGTCCCGAGTCATATGGAGGCAGTGAACGATAGGAGGGGTTTCGTCTCTTCCGGTATTGGGAGTTGAAGTTGCGCTATGCTCGATTGGCTATAACAACAAGTTACTGGACAGGGTTGATGAGATTTACTGATAAGTGTTATCAGTAGTTTTTCGAAAGGTTATAGGCCATACATTAGCATGACTTATCGAATTATTGGGGTCTAACGATTCCACCCCCAAGACTCGATTTGCGACATATCAGAAGAAGAGACCAGACTGTACGGTAAGTGTTGCTTATAGGCTCGACGGGAGTTTTGATAAGTTTGCTTATTGATTTTCTATTCGTTCAATACCTGGGTAACCGTTACGTCCAGCTAGTACCGCTGATGGCTTGTGGGTATCTGATATGATCATTACCTACTACTGGCATATTGACGAGTCTATAAAGTCCCACATAGAAGTTTCCTAGCTCAAGCAAAACGAAGTAGGGTACGTATGGAGATATATGCGGGAGCTTGATTAAATACGAGTATATGATACCGTATTCTAATCTAGAGTTATATGATATAACCGGATTATTGAATCAAGTGTTGATTCAATGATTTGATAAATCAAGTGTTGATTCAATGATTTGATATATATATATATATATATATATATATATATATATATATATATATATATATGAGCCAGGTTATATATGATATAACCGGATTATTGAATCAAGTGTTGATTCTGTAAGTCCATGCTACCTCTCCCGGTACTTTCGGGCATGCGGAATTTGGTGAAATTTTTTTTTCTAGAGGCGGGTAACATGGACTACCAATACGAATTTTTGTTAAACTACTAGCTAACAACCTAACAAGAGTTTACCTACTCGGTTAGGGGGCTATACCTTTCTTGAACTCCTTCGTCTTCGACTCCTCCCGGTGTACGGATCGGCCTCACCTCGTCGTCTCCTTGCGCCGAAGATGGATCCACCCGAAAGCTTCTACATTTGGCTTCTTCTTCGAACTTTGAAGAAACTAGATCACTTGGCTTGCCAGGCCTTGTGAACTAGAATGAGTAGAGGAATGTTTTGGTGTCTTTTTATCTCTAAGGCAATGAGTCTCAACACATGAGAATGGTTTGCATTGAGGTAGAGAGAGCAAGAGAAAGAGGGAGAGCTTGAGAATGAGAGAGCTCAAGAGAGAGAATGCAAATTGATAGAATGAACCATACTCTTCTCATTCTCACCTCTCATAATCCAAAAGCCATCATCACAAAAATAGTAATCAAGTATTGTGTAAATGGTTTAAGTCAAAATTGCTATATCATTTCATGCACTCATTTTGCATAAATAAACAAGCAAGCAAAAGTCTTTGTCATGGAATGATAGCCATTGTCATGATGATGGTCAACTAGTCCAACCTAGTCAACCGGTCAACAAAATCAACAAGTCAACAATGTCAACCCCTCAACAACCATGTCACTATAATACTTAATTAATATTAATGTTAATCATATATCTTATTCTCATTAGGGTTAAGCAAAAGTCAATGGTCAACAGTCAACTGTCAACAGTCAACAGTCAACAACCCCAATGAGAATACTCTGCCTCTGTCTCTCTGTCAACTGTGCATACACACCCGCATCCGCGTTCCGAGGAGCACGAATACATACGAGATAAAACCAACCCCAAAACGTACACTAGGATCTGGCTTAAGCCAAAGCCCGCTAGTGTTAACTGTCCGGACACTGTACGTGCACAAGTGCACGGATGTGACCGAACCCTGTCGCAAAACCATGCGACCTGTCGCAAAACCATGCGACCTCTACTCTTTTGCCTAAAGGCGAATAGCTTTCTGTGTGGGACTCTAAAGACTCGACACTACGCTGGCAGTGGGTTTAACCACAAATCGCAAGCGGCACTAGCTGTGTGTAACGGTCCCCAGGTAGATGCCGACAAGAAGACTGACGAGGTGAAACCCATCTGAACTCCTACTGAGTCTGACTGTGACAATCTATATACAGTCCGGTCTGTTCGTCTGATACATCGCATGGCGGGCCTAGGGGGCGGTAAACGTCAGTCCCCCAATAGTGGTACAAGTTGTGTCGGAGTGACGCCCAGAACACCCTGAGATAACACTGGAAACCTACCAGTATATCTCGCTTGCCCTGGCCAGGGACTACTCGTGTAATGGCTCTCCTAGACACAGCGCGATGTCAACCCCCAATACCGGGAGAGACGAATCCTGTCTAACCGTCACTGCCTCCAAGTGCTTCGGAACTGCACCCAAAAACTACCAGTTTGCACGACTCCTTTGAGCCGTGGTAGGGTAGTAATCAAAGTGCAGTGGGAACACACTCGAGGCGAAGTGACAGTGTCAAGTCAGCGGTCTAAGCTGTACTCATGTCACCTGGGAACTGATAACTGACGATAGGTATAGTACCAACCAACAGTTCCCAACGAGTCATGTCCAGTGTACTCGTAACCCAACGAGCACACGCATACTATCTCCAGTACGACGTACTGATGGCTGTGGGACAGACCATCTCCCACACTGGGATGAGAAGCGCATACGCTAGTCTACTCCGGAGTATCGACGTCCTGTCTCGATAGTCCTGCGACTAGGGACCTGCATAAGGATGTGCTTATTGATTACCCAGCCCCCACTAGTGTGACTGCCATCACAACGCTGGTAATCAAGCAAAGATCCTAAGGGCTCCACTAATGTGTATAGGTGATATACTAAAATAAACACACGTACACATTGAAGTAGAAATAAACCAAGTAGCATACTACTATATTGAGCAAGATTGTTTATACAACTGTGAATATCCCAAGCTTCCATTAAGTAATATACAAACTAGTATGATACAATAATGGCCTCTAGGGCATATACACTAACAATCTCCCACTTGCACTAATGCCATGTACTGGCGTATCGAAGACCTATCATCTCGATCAGCCGCTCGAACCGAGTCTGGGGCAAGGCCTTTGTGAGTGGATCAGCAGTGTTGTCTTCTGTAGAAACTCTCCGAACCTCGATCTCCTGGCGACCCACGATCTCCCTGATCAGGTGATACCGCCTTAAGATGTGTCTGGACTTCTGATGGGACCTTGGTTCCTTTGCTAAAGCTATAGCCCCGTTGTTGTCGCAATACAGAGGTATTGGATCAACAATGGACGGAACCACCTGAAGTTCAGTTAAGAACTTCCTTACCCAGACAGCTTCTTTTGCGGCATCTGCAGCAGCGATATATTCCGCTTCCATCGTCGAGTCAGCAACGGTTTCCTGTTTGGAACTCTTCTAACACACCGCCCCTCCATTGTGGGTAAAGACATAACCCGACATGGACTTGGAATCATCCTTGTCACTCTGGAAGCTGGAGTCAGCAAAGGCCTCAATCTGGTGGTCTTTTCCGCCATACACCAAGAACATCTCCTTAGTCCTTCTCAGGTACTTGAGAATGTTCTTTACTGCTATCCAATGTTTCTCCCCAGGGTTTGACTGATACCTGCTTACCACACTCAGTGCATAAGCCACATCCGGTCTGGTACACAACATCGCATACATTATAGAGCCTACCGCAGAAGCATAGGATATAATAGACATGCGATCCCTCTCCAAATCAGTCTTGGGAGACATCTCTTTGGAGAGGGTGATCCCGTGACAAGCCGGTAGATTACCGCGCTTGGAATCTTCCATACTGAATCTCTTCAGTATGGTGTCGATGTACCTGGACTGCGAAAGTCCTAATATCCTCTTGGATCTGTCACGGTAGATCCGGATACCCAGAATGTATGAGGCATCACCCAGGTCTTTCATGGAGAACCTGTGTGACAAGAACCCCTTGACAGATTGTAGCATAGGAATGTCATTTCCTATTAAGAGAATGACATCCACGTATAAAACGAGGAATACTACAGTTCTCGCTACAAATCTATTATAGATGCATGGTTCATCTGGATTTTTGATAAAGCCAAATTCCTTGACCGTCTCATCAAAACAGATGTTCCAACTCCGCGATGCCTGCTTTAGTCCATAGATGGACTTAAGCAACTTGCACACCTTTCCGCTGCTCCCACTCTGAATGAAACCCTTTGGCTGGTCCATATAAACACACTCTTCTAAATTTCCATTTAGAAAAGCGGTCTTTACGTCCATCTGCCAAATCTCATAATCGTGGAAGGCAGCAATGGCAAGAAGGATTCGAATGGATTTCAGCATAGCTACTGGAGAAAAGGTCTCGTCATAGTCCAAACCAGGTCTTTGACGAAAACCCTTTGCAACCAGTCTAGATTTATAGGTCTCAACCTGTCCATCTACACCAATGTTCCTTTTGAAGATCCACTTGCATCCTACGGGTTTTACCCCATCTGGAGCAACATCCAACGTCCATACTTTGTTGGTGTACATGGTCTCCATTTCGGTCAGCATTGCATCCAGCCATTTTACCGAGTCAACGTTCTGAATGGCCTGCTGGAAGCTAGTCGGCTCATCATAATCTATGATGCAATCCTCTCTATCCCCGTCTATGAGAAAACCGTAGTATCTCTCGGGTGGATGAGACTGCCTACTACTCCTGCGGAGCGGTGTAGGAATGTCATTTTCTTGTGAACCCTCTGGTTCTACTAAGCTTTCAGTAATAGCTCGTGGTTCTGGAATTTCTTCCAGTTCTATTGCGTTCCCACTTATCTGATTTTCCAAAAATTCAGTTTCCAAGAAGTGGGCATGAAGAGAAACATAAATCTTTTGTTCCTCTTCGCAATAGAAGAAATATCCCTTGGAGTTCTTTGGATATCCCACAAACTTGCACTGTACTGAGCGTGCCTCGAGCTTGTCCGCATGCTGCTTTTTGACAAAAGCTGGACATCCCCATGTCTTAATGTGATTAAGATAGGGTCTCTTCCCACACCACATCTCATATGGTGTAGTAAGCACAGTCTTAGTGGGAACTCGGTTCAAAAGGTATGCAGCTGATTCTAGTGCATATCCCCAGAATGATCGCGGTAACTCAGCGTTACTCATCATGGACCGTACCATATCCAATAGGGTTCGGTTTCGTCTCTCCGATACACCGTTATGTTGCGGAGTGTATGGAGGAGTAAGCTGAGAGAGAATTCCGTTCTCTTTTAAATAGTCTAGGATCTCGGCACTCAAGTATTCACCACCTCGATCCGATCTTAGAATCTTGATACTTTTGTCGGTTTGTTTTTCTACTTCATTCTTATATTCCTGGAATTTTCCAAAGGCTTCGGACTTATGTTTCATTAAGAAGACATAACCGTACCTTGAAAAGTCATCCGTAAAAGTAATGAAGTAAGAATAACCGCTTCGCGCATGTGTAGACATTGGACCGCACACGTCGCTGTGTACGAGTCCCAAGAGCTCGCTCGCTCTTACTCCGTGTCCAGTGAACGGAGTCTTTGTCATCTTTCCTTTGAGACAGGATTGACAAGTGGCATACGATTGATATTCGAACGGATTCAAATATCCTTCTGTATGTAACTTCGTCAACCTTCTCTCATTGATGTGACCTAGTCTACAATGCCATAAGAAAGTCTGATTTATTTCCGGAGACTTTCTTTTGTGTGCATTCTGGACATTGAAAATCTGTGGTTGGTTTAATACGTATATACCATTGCTTAATGTACCTGACCCAATCAAAACTTGATTAAGGTGAATGTTTACAACATTACTTACAAACGCAAATTCATAACCTTCTTTAGAAACCAAAGATACAGAAATGATATTATAAGTTGCGTTGGGTACAAAAAAGCAATTACGCAAAACCAAAACGTGTCCATCTGACATCCCCAGGTGATAGTCCCCCACGGCCTTAGCATCCATGCTAGCTCCGTTTGCAACTTTGAGGGTCATGTCACCTGCCTTCAAAACCCTACGGTTTCTCAACGCCTGCAAAGAATTACAGATATGAGATCCTGATCCGGTATCCAATACCCAGGAAGTAGAGTTTATTGATAGACAGTTTTCAATAACATACACACCTGAAGCTGAAGCCGCAATTTGCTTCAGTTCCTGTGTCCTGGCTTTCCAAGCCCTGCAATCATTCTTCCAGTGACCACTTTTATGACAGAAAAAGCACTCTTCCTTCTTGGCTGGTGGTAGGAACTTTAAAATCTTGATTTTCCGGAACCTCTACCCAGCCGGCAAAAACGCCGCTATCTTTGTTGCTTTTGTTTTTCCCTTCGTATCCACTTTACTAACACCGCCCCTTGGTTTGGCGGAGGCTTTCTTCTTCTTTCCCTTGGCTTTCGCCTTGGACCTAGAAGATGAAGATCCTCCTACAAACAAAGTGGATGTTTCCCTACCTTTCTGTAGGGTGCCCTCTGCACTCCTCAGCATGTTGAGGAGTTCTGAAAGTTCAACTTCTTTTTCTTGTAAGTTGAAATTCAGGATAAACTGGGCGTAAGTGGAAGGAAGGGACTGGAGAATCAAGTCTGTATAAAGCTCGTTCTCTAACGTGGTCCCAAGTTCCGCGAGCTCCTCAATGAAGCCAATCATCTTAAGCACATGTTCCTCTACCGATGATCCGATGGCCAACCTTGCCGAAAATAACTTCTTTGACACTTCGTATCTTGCGATACGAGATTGCTCTCCATACAGTTCTTTTGTATGGAAAAATATGGATTCGAGGTCCATATTCTCGTGCCTCTTCTGATGTTCGTTGTCCATAGAGGCAAGTACGAGGCACTTGGCCTTCGCGCTATCAATCTCCCAAGTCTTACGGATTTCCTTATCCGTGACGCTGGAGGTGGGACTTGGGACAGGGGGAGCTTTGGTGGTAAGGAGATACCCCAACTTGTCATAAGTGATTGCCATTTTGACATTCCTGAGCCAATCTTTGTAGTTTGGCCCTGTCAGTATGTTTTTATCTAGAAGTAACTTAAGTCCAGTCAAGTCGATTGGTCGCTGCAATTAGGAGAGAGAGAAGAAACACTCAGCATGATGCTCTTGCAAGTTTAGAGTGGTTTTTAATTTGTCTAAACAGGATGGCTCTCACTGTCTCTCGAATCCCTCCTCAAACCAGAAAGGAAGAATTAGTCAGGATCAATCTCACCGTACAATACTTGCTTAACCGTTCGGCCAGACTGGTGTTGGTACTTCGAGGGAGGTTTTCCAACGCTTTCACGAAGTTCCTTAATTTAAGAACCTCTTTTCCCTGGGGGCATAGCCCCGCTAACACCTTTCTAGACACCTACTTGGTTTATAGCATTGATCGTTAAGTGAGAAATTTCCCGAGGAGTAGCATATACTCACAGTAGGATCGGGATCCAAATATCATCGCGTGACGAAACTGAAGGAATCCTACCAGAATCATCACACTCCAAATGGTATGCAACACTAGCAAGTTTGAGTTCTTTTGAAACTCCCGATGTGGATTTTTGCCCCATGCTCTTATAAGCTTGACTTTGACCAACAAATCATAAGTCACATGTCAAGTTCTACCCGTCATTCTCCAGGTTAATTTGAGCCCACCCGCACATACCCTTGACTTTGGCCAACAAGGTAGAACGACTGCCCCAAACCAACACATCTATCTATGCTGCACATGAATACCCAATAGCTACCAATCACTATGCCTTGATTTTGGCCAACAAACATAGCTTGAATACTATTGACCATCCATGTGAAACGACGGAGGGCTACGAATGGTTTTGGCGAAACCGTGAACGTAGTGAACTTGATATAATCGATGGAACGAGGTAGCTTTCAAAAGGAGTGGTTCATGCTCCGCATTTAAAAGTTTGGTTTTGAAAAGAACCGAGTGGTTTTTCAAAGTGTTCCAACGACTTTTACTTGGTTTATTTTTCTTGCATTAGTTCTTTTAATGCGTGTTTTTCTTGCATTAGTTCTTTTAATGTGTCCCATCATTTAATCCTACCATTGCAGAAAACAACCAAAATATGACGTACGCTTATGCCATTCGCATTCGCCACGGGGCCCCGTCATTACCCGTTAGGTTACTTAACTAACGACAGAGCGGGGACTGGGCTAGCGCGGCTGCAAAACATAAGCAACGCCTAAATAATATCATATATAGATATATTGCAATGATAGCCATTTCAGATCACAGATGAACACATTGGATATACTAGGAATCCGTAATTCGTACGAGCCTGTAACGAAAAGCAGATTACACGGTCGCGGTGAATAGCCAATACCCCACCCAAGACCCCTACGGGTGCGGCAAACTACCCGCCAAGTACCCGAAGCGAAGCAACCTCCCTCAACTCCGTGAGTAGGACACTCGGCACTTCGGGATACCCGGTAGTTTGTGCACCCCCTCCATGGGTCTATCCTAGGAGCAAAAACAGTAAAAAGAAATTATACAATGACGGCTACAACCCCGACCCGGTTGTGCGGCCATACAAATAATAATTACATCAATTTACAAATTTACATGAATTGAAAGAAAAGAAAACTCTCGTCTCACAACCCCCGGCTATTCACCCGCGACAATCCAATGAATTCATATACACATTCCAATGCCATTACAGATCACAGATTTGTATAACCCCCACTAATCGACATATAGCGATTAACAGACGTTCAATACAAATATCACATCACAGATAAAAACCTGTCAGCTTAAGTCTTTTAGAAGTTCGATCAAAAATACGGATTTTTAGGCCCCAAACACAAAATTTTCGTTCTGGAAAATCTGGGCTGAAAAGATATATTCCAAAAATCCCAAAACAACCCCAGAAAAACACTGCACTAAATTTGGACCTCGACAGAGTCAACTCGGCCGCGGAACCGCGGCGGGAGCAATCCGCGGCGCTTTGATCGGTTCGTGGGACCAAATTTTGTGGTTATTTAATAAAAAGCCTGAGCCGATTTTTAAGATGAAATTTATCAATATTTGAACAGAAAAAATAATCGGCAGAAACTTGACATATCGGGTTCGTTTCGTGACTTTTTCCTTGATCGATCTTCTAGTTACTTTGCTAACATGTTAGATAGAGTTTAACCTAGCTCTGATACCACTGTAAGTCCATGCTACCTCTCCCGGTACTTTCGGGCATGCGGAATTTGGTGAAAAACAATTTTCTAGAGGCGGGTAACATGGACTACCAATACGGATCTTTGTTAAACTACTAGCTAACAACCTAACAAGAGTTTACCTACTCGGTTAGGGGGCTATACCTTTCTTGAACTCCTTCGTCTTCGACTCCTCCCGGTGTACGGATCGGCCTCACCTCGTCGTCTCCTTGCGCCGAAGATGGATCCACCCGAAAGCTTTTACCTTTGGCTTCTTCTTCGAACTTTGAAGAAACTAGATCACTTGGCTTGCCAGGCCTTGTGAACTAGAATGAGTAGAGGAATGTTTTGGTGTCTTTTTATCTCTAAGGCAATGAGTCTCAACACATGAGAATGGTTTGCCTTGAGGTAGAGAGAGCAAGAGGAAGAGGGAGAGCTTGAGAATAAGAGAGCTCAAGAGAGAGAATGCAAATTGATAGAATGAACCATACTCTTCTCATTCTCACCTCTCATAATCCAAAAGCCATCATCACAAAAATAGTAATCAAGTATTGTGTAAATGGTTTAAGTCAAAATGGCTATATCATTTCATGCACTCATTTTGCATAAATAAACAAGCAAGCAAAAGTCTTTGACATGGAATGATAGCCATTGTCATGATGATGGCCAACTAGTCCAACCTAGTCAACCGGTCAACAAAGTCAACAAGTCAACAATGTCAACCCCTCAACAACCATGTCACTATAATACTTAATTAATATTAATGTTAATCATATATCTTATTCTAATTAGGGTTAACCAAAAGTCAATGGTCAACAGTCAACTGTCAACAGTCAACAGTCAACAACCCCAATGAGAATACTCTGCCTCTGTCTCTCTGTCAACTGTGCATACACACCCGCATCCGCGTTCCGACGAGCACGAATACATACGAGATAAAACCAACCCCAAAACGTACACTAGGATCTGGCTTAAGCCAAAGCCCGCTAGTGTTAACTGTCCGGACACTGTACGTGCACAAGTGCACGGATGTGACCGAACCCTGTCGCAAAACCATGCGACCTGTCGCAAAACAATGCGACCTGTCGCAAAACCATGCGACCTCTACTCTTTTGCCTAAAGGCGAATAGCTTTCTGTGTGGGACTCTAAAGACTCGACACTACGCTGGCAGTGGGTTAAACCACAGACCGCAAGCGGCACTAGCTGTGCATAACGGTCCCCAGGTAGATGCCGACAAGAAGACTGACGAGGTGAAACCCATCTGAACTCCTACTGAGTCTGACTGTGACAATCTATATACAGTCCGGTCTGTTCGTCTGATACATCGCATGGCGGGCCTAGAGGGCGGTAAACGTCAGTCCCCCAATAGCGGTACAAGTCGTGTCGGAGTGAAGCCCAGAACACCCTGAGATAACACTGGAAACCTACCAGTATATCTCGCTTACCTTGGCCAGGGACTACTCGTGTAATGGCTCTCCTAGACACAGCGCGATGTCAACCCCCAATACCGGGAGAGACGAATCCTGTCTAACCGTCACTGCCTCCAAGTGCTTCGGAACTGCATCCAAAAACTACCTGTTTGCACGACTCCTTTGTGCCGTGGTAGGGTAGTAATCAAAGTGCTGTGGGAACACACTCGAGGCGAAGTGACAGTGTCAAGTCAGCGGACTAAGCTGTACTCATGTCACCTGGGAACTGATAACTGACGATAGGTATAGTACCAACCAACAGTTCCCGACGAGTCCTGTCCAATGTACTCGTAACCCAACGAGCACCCGCATACAATCTCCAGTACGACGTACTGATGGCTGTGGGACAGACCATCTCCCACACTGGGATGAGAAGCGCATACGCTAGTCTACTCCGGAGTATTGATGCCCTGTCTCGATAGTCCTGCGACTAGGGACCTGCATAAGGATGTGCTTATAGATTACCCAGCCCCCACTAGTGTGACTGCCATCACAACGCTGGTAATCAAGCAAAGATCCTAAGGGCTCCACTAATGTGTATAGGTGATATACTAAACTAAACACTTGTACACATTGAAGTAGAAACAAACCAAGTAGCATACTACTATATTGAGCAAGATTGTTTATACAACTGTGAATATCCCAAGCTTCCATTAAGTAATATACAAACTAGTATGATACAGTAATGGCCTCTAGGGCATATACACTAACAGATTCAACGATTTGAGATATATATATGATATAACTGGATTATTGAATCAAGTGTTGATTCTATATTAGCCGGGTTATATATGATATAACCGGATTATTGAATCAAGTGTTGATTCAATGATTTGAGATATACATATGATATAACCGGATTATTGAATCAAGTGTTGATTCAATGATTTGATATATATATATATATATATATATTTGATATTAGCCGGGTTATATATGATATAATCGGATTACTAAATCAAGTGTTGATTCAATGATTTGATATATATATATATATATATATATATATGTATGTATGTATTTGATATTTGCCGGTTTATATAAGATATAACCGGATTATTGAATCAAATGTTGATTTAATGATTTGATATATATATATATATATATATATATATATATATTCATTTGTATCATGGTTGATGATACATGGAACATGGATGTGTAAGAATCTCATTAGAAGTAAAGATGAGAAGATAATGGTTTATATATATGAATTAAAAGAAAAGAAGAATGAGTTATTTCTTTAGTTTCTTTGAGAAGCATTGAGATGGCATGACTCACCTCTTTTCTTTGTTTTATTCACACATATTCATCATATTCTTGTTCTCATCTTACACTCAAGGTTCACACTCACTTCCAAGTTCATCTTCTTCATCTCCTCTCTAGTTTTTTCTAAGTTGAGAAAAAACAAAAGAAAAATAAAAGAAAGATTTTTAGTGAGCAAAATCCCTACTTCATCAACCTAAACTACTCTAGCAAATTAGTATAGGTTGTTCTCTTCACTAATACCTTTTTTTAGTAAAGTGTGAGCTTGAGTGTGAGTTGCCTCAAGGTAGATAATTTTCGACGACGAAGACATCGAGAAAACTCGTTACATCTTTCAAGTGGAGTCAAAAAGGGGGTTTAGGACTACTACTCGGAGCATTTGAAGTGAAGGACTAGATTACAAAGGTTGTAGTTTCTCTTCACTTAGTTTAGAACTTGTTTTGCTTAATTTTGAAACCCTAATTCTCTAGTTCGATTCTTGTTTGGTATACTTAGCCCTCTAGATTTTTTAAATTTCATGCTTGATACTCATAGAAACCTAGTAGAGGTTCTAAGATATACTTTCAAGATATTAGCAATTACTACATCGTAGCGATCAATTCCTAGAATGTTTTGATCACTAGTTGCTTCACTAGATTTTTGTTATGAAGCTAGAGCCTAAGTTAAGTTTCTTTCGAGGTGTATTATCTTCAGCAAGGAAGACCGACTTCCAAGCTCGTTCTCGAGAACCTAAGGAGCTTAGGAAGTGAAAAGAAGATGAAGGACATGACTACAAAGATTGTAATCATAAACCTAGTAGTTAACTCCTTCTAGTTTAGTGTTTGGATTCGATTCTAGTTTGTAGTAATTCTTGCACAAGTTTAGAAAATTTTCGTTTTGTATTCCGCACTCACCGCAAGTTAGCGGCATAAGCATGAGCGTCTACCTACATGAACAATTATCTTTGCTTCCTCATGGCATCAAAGAGCTCGTTGACTTCGCCAACCTGGGCCTAGAGGGCCCGGTTGGACTCAGTCAGGGACCGGTAGGCCTCCTTCGGCCTTGTGGCCTTCACCCCCTCCGAAAGCAACCGCATCTCGAAGGAGGTGGCATTGTCCTCGGTCTCCTTCAACTTAGCGAGGATTTCTTCCTCACGTGAAAATGTCTCCCTGGCCTTTTTATCGCCGGGGCAACTTCTTTGACCTCTATGGCAGCCAGGAGGGTACAGTGATGAAGAACCTGCAGGAAAAAGCAGACGGCATTCGTCAGAGATTAAACAAGCGAAAATTACTTGAAAATTTTACCGAGAGATCACCAACCTGGACAGCCTCCTGGGCTATCACAGCGACCTAGGCTTTCATGGTGCCCCGATGTATTTTGGCCCCCGCCACTTTCTCCATGTTCGCCAGCTGATTATCAGCCACAGATAGCCCCAACGGCACTTCATAGCGAAAGTCGCCCTCCTCTATATGTATCCCGGCCGGAGATGACCGGGAAATCACCTTCTTGAGCCTCTTAGCCAGAGACTCGGCTGAAGAAGGCGCCTCCGGCCTCATCCGGGGAACCTATTCCCGGGCTTGTTTCTGCCTACCGCTCCTGTGCTCCTCGGGGGAAAGCGGAGGAACGGCGGTCTTTGCTGAGGACCCCTGGTGGAGCGTCCTACTCGGGGAGGGCTTGGACGAGCTGCCGCCACCGCCCTTCGTTCCCTGTACCTTGGCGGCCAAGGCGGCCATTATTTTCAATCGGTCCATAGGCTCTGCGGGGAGAAACAAAAAAAGGGTTAGCAACAAAATATGCCAAGTCTAAATTGATCGGCTGAGACCTAACTTACCCACGAGCAATCGGGGCTGAGTTCCGCCTAGCTCAGGGCTTGCTCGGAAAGTAAAGAATTAGCATGTTGGATCATCTCCCTCCGAGACACGATCCCCTCCTCTGGAGCATTCGACAGCTTGGCCTTCGGGCAATCACCCTATGCCACTCGGTAGGCACCAGCCACTCCTCTCCCTTTGGAGGAACGGCGAAGATGAACTTCTCTTTCCACCCGTGAATAAAAGAAGGGACGAACACTACCCCGATCCGACCGCCCTACCCTTAGCATCTTAAAAGAAAAGTATACCCAACTCGGCTCATCCTTATGGGTACCCGAATGGTTCTTATAGCAGATAAAGGACAAGAGGAGCCCTAAATTAAAGTGGATCTGATCGATTTTAAGCCGGACCAGAAATCCAAGGAGAATCCTCCACGAATTCGATGCTAGCTGGCCCGGGGCGAGTTGAAAACAGTGAAGGACTACATAAATCCCAGGCAAAAAGGGCAGACGTATCTCTGCTCAGAACGCTTCCAAATACAGGGAAATCTCATTACCCTGTACCTGATTTGCCCGTTCGCCCTCCCTGGCCATACACAGCGTGTAGCCAGAGGGAATGTGGAAACGAATCCATATGACGGAAAGCTCATCCAACCTATTCAGCGCCGAGGCAGTGTCATGAGTGTTCTCGATACGCACTTTAGGGGCCTTCTAGGCCCCTCGACGATGCGAAATAAGAGAATCGCTACCCCTGTTCACTGTAGAAAGATAGAGACCGAGACGTTGAGACATCTGGCCTGAATTCTGGGGGTAGATGCTATTTAGATTTATCCGTCCACCTCTCCGAAGATACCAAGTTGATTTATGGTATTATATATCGGAGGTTTGAACAGACGCAACCGTTGTAACAGACTTTATCAGATTCCTCCTCCTTTTATGAGGGGCTTTTGATTGTGGGGAAGCTCTTCCCTGCAGGCGCAAGCCCCTGCAGTTAATATGAGATATTATAGGTAATAGAGATATTTTGATCTCTTATCTTTACCTAGGGTTTTAAGAAGGAAGCTCTTCTTCTTTGAGAATTGAATTCTCTGTTCTTTCTATCTGTGGTCTCTTCTTCTCTCCGTGTGTTCTCCGTGAGACCTGAAGTCTCGGGTCCTTTATATAGTGGATGCAGATTGTTAATTAGTTTTGAGAAAATCTCTCATTGAGAGATTCCAATTGATTTAATTGGTCTCAAAATTGATTTGGGAATTTTACCCACCGTTAGATCTTTGATCCGAGGACTTCTGTTTTACAGAATATGTTGTTCTTGTTTTTAGAAAGATCGGGAAAATATTCTCCCATATACAGAATTTATTCTGTCAAGTGGTGATTTTTAATCCGAGGGTTCTCTGTTTTACAAAGAGCCGTCTTTTTTTAAAAAAAGATTGAAGGAATATATTCCCAAAATAGAATTTTATTCTATTATTGAATCATTGATCCAACCAAGAGCATCTTTCTTATTTAGAAAGATTTAGGAGATGTTTTCTCCTAATAGAATTTGATTCTATATTTTGATGATTTATCACCTCCGTTGGATCTTTGATCCAACGGCTCTGTTTAATAGTGAGTATTGTATAATTTAATTCTACTTGGGCGCCGGCGCTCACGTGTTATGTACATGGGCACCACTTAAAAATTTAATTCTTAAAATGGATATTCCTGTGTTTTGCACATTAGCACCCGCGTGAGGAGCACATGCGGCACCATCTAAGAGTTTAACTCTTATGAAATAAATTCTTCTGTGTTTTGCACACTGACGCCCGCATGAGGAGTACGTGCGGCACCATCTAAGAGTTTAACTCTCATGTATTAAATTTTTCTGTGCTTTGCACATTGGCACCGGCGTGAGGAGCGCGTGAGGTGCCACCATAGGATTTCATCATATAAGAGTAGCTCTGGCGCTGGCGCTCTCATGGAGAGCACGTGAGGTGCTGCCTCATTAAATTCAACAGAGCTTCGATCTTTTATTAGGTTAAATATTCGGGGAACAAATGCCCCCCACCGTTGTGCTCACGTGGCTCACACGTGAGTACAACGGTGTCACCATTTCCACCATTTGATCTTCTGGGGAGTTGAACCGTCCCTTCACATCTTATAAATAGGGCCTTTGTCCCTTGAGATGACTACCGTTCCATCATCTTCTTTCTTCTTCCTTGAGAATTTAATTCTCTTTTCAGAGCTTAGATCTCTGGCCCAAAAGAACTCTTAGAGTTGAACTATGCCAAAAAACTTGGTAAGAATCATGATCAAATTTCAACCCAAAAAAAAACTTCCTTTTTGTTTTGGATTTTTACCCATTAACAGAGCATTACTCTTTTCTTGGAATGATCTTTTAGAGATCTTAAAAAGAACTTTTATTTGGGTAGACCATGGGTCTTAAAGATCTTAGGGTTTTACCCTGTTAGTGATTTTGATCTCTTAAGGTTTCTCTGAAATTTAATTCCAATATATTTCCCATGGGGATTTCTAGGATTTAATCCCACTATCAGAGGAATTCAATTCAGGTTTGTTCTACAGAGCTTAGCTCTGAGAAAATTTCTTCTAAAAATTCTTTTGGGAATTTTATTCCCTTATCTTATTTTCTTTTTAAGGTCTTCTTGTAGATTTGAATCTATTATAGAACACGTCTTTCGAGGCCATTGGGAGTCTTGAACTCCACTATTCAATGAAATTTTTCATTAAATGAGAATCCTTTTGGATTCTCATAGTGGGTACATGTCTCATCACTGATGAGGTATCACCTTGAATTTGTGGGGGCCACTATTTTTTCTTCTAGATTGTAATAATTTTGGTATTTTGATTGCTAACCCTTTACTAGTTTTTCATTTCAAATACTATGGCTTCTCATCTGTATGATCTTGAAGAGATTATCTCTTATGAGAAGATTCACATCCAAGGCCGCTGCTACGGCCAAGAGTTTACTGACACCCAGTGCGTTGAGGTGATGCCTTGCTTCGACGATTACAATGGTCGATTGCTCTCCCGCCTTTCTACTCATTTGAATATTGTCGTTGGGTCGATTTGGGAAGCACTTCCTGAGCTTGATGAGGCTCTACCGCTCGAGGCACTTGATGATACTGAAGACAAGGTGCATTTAGTATATCTGATGGGCCTGATCTCAAAGAAGCGGAGAGATGATCTTGTCGTTGTTTTGCATTGTGTCTTCCAATAGAAGACGATAATATCTGCATACCAGAGGATGGACAACATCAGCGGGGATCCCGACGCTAGCATTGGTGAGAAAATGGATAAGAAGATGGTCAATGAAGCTAGAAGCACTTTACTCAAACTTGCCTCTAAGTTCATGAATCCGTGGCTGGAATTCAACGTCTTGCCATTATAAATATTTTGATGATATTTGTTCCCTTTTTCTCCCTTATCACCAATGTATAAATTTCTTCGAAGTATGAATGACACAGCTCCCCCTTTTCTCTACGCCAATGTTCATATGTGCCTCCGTGAGGTGTTGTTATATATATATATATATATATATATATATATATATATAGTGTCGGCGCTCATGTGTCATGCATGTGAGGCATTGTTTCGAATCCTGAAAAGAATCAGTGACGGCGCTTCGCGTGTCATGCACGTGGTGGCGCTGCTGATGGATTTAATTCTAAAAAGAATCAGCAACAGCACTCACATGTCATGCACGTGGGGCGCTGCTGATGGATTTAATCCTAAAAAGAACCAGCGCCGGTGCTCACGTATCATGCACGCGAGGCGCTGCTGAAGGAATCACTTCACCTTCCGGCTCTGATTTTCATGAGTCAACTCTTTCTTTTCCCTTGCCCTTTTTGTCAGACCTTGGGAATAGTCCCACCATGCACAACATTTTCTATGCCTAAATTTAACTATTTCTCTTTATATTCTGAAGCAATGATCTTCTTTTTCTTCATAAGGAGAGAACCATTTTGAGCATACCAAGAGTCATAGCTTGCAATCGTCCCTACGCTCGTCGGCAACCATGGGAGGTACCTATCGAGGGAATTGTTCCCCGTTTTGCTGCGCAATTAGTGGATCCTGTTCTCACTGATAGCCCGTGTGACACAGTGATGTACGAGCTTCTGGCTCGTAGGGGCTCTCCTTTTCCTATCGGCTCCATTTGGCTCCGGATGATCTTCCTGTCCGTGCTTGCTGACATCCCCCCTCATCTAGCGGAGATGACTCCAGCGATGCTCGACACAGCGGAGGTTAAGATCGAGTATTTTATGAGGAATATTTGATTTCCCAGCCTCTGAAGGACCATTCTGTTCAGTTGCTAAGTCAGATGCAGGCTCGGCGGGCCGTCATGTCCGCCTTCACTGATGGGAATGGCGCTGACTGATGGGGAGCGACCCCTCGCGAAGATCGTCGTTTCAACATGGTAGAGAAGGCAGAGAGGGAGTTAAATAATTTTGTTTATTGTTTTACTAATCCATGTACCTCTGATCCCATATTTGGTGATATTTTTTCTGTGGAATAAATAAATAAATAATTTATTGACCGCTGAACGTTTCGCCCCAGCATATATCCATATGGGCATCTTGCTTCTGCACGTATACTTTGTATTTTAACCTTAGAAGTTTCTGATGCATGCATCTAGACATAGGTGAGTACTGGACTGATGTGAACAAATTCTTCGCCCTGCTACCTTGCACATGGTGGTATACCCATGAGTGAAGTATAATATATGGCTGGTTTCGGGCTGGCATGTCATTTAGAATTTTGAAAGCGGATGGACACAAGCGTCATCATCCATGATTAACTCAGGTCTTGATCCTTAAGAAACATAATTCCGAGCCCCGAGGTCTATGAGTTGCGCCTTTTTGTTTCTTGATGTCTTAATTTAGCGCCAATTAGTTTATTCACTCATCTCGGAGTCTCAAGTTTATTTACTCATTTAGGAGTCTGTAGTTTATTCACTCATTTTGGAGTTTCTAGTTTATTTACTCATTTCAGAGTCTGTTGTTTATTCACTCGTTTCGGAGTTTCTATTTTATGTACTCATTTCATAGTTTGTAGTTTATTCACTCGTTTCGGGGTTTCTAGTTTATGTACTTATTTCGGAGTTTGTAGTTTATTCACTCATTTCGGAGTCTCTAGTTTATGTACTCATTTCGGAGTGCTTTTAGTTTACCTCCCTTGGGTTTACAGGCAAACTTGTCCTAACGTTATATGCAGATAACCCCCACTCTTTACGACAGAGGTCCGTTAGGTTTGTGGTACTAGGTTTTAGTCCATGGTATCATCGCGTTGGCTGATGTATTCATCGATATGCAGTCTTCAGGCTGTTGTTCGAGTAGCCCCGCGACTATTGTGTCTCTGATCCCTTCGGGGGTTGGACAAGACGTCTTCAAGTAATCTCCTTAGGTCATATTACCATGAGAAGGGCAAGCGTTAGGAATTTGCCATGACGCTTCTTACTTAGGGTTAGGCAAAATTTGAAGCCCCGATGAGTTATAACCACTCCGCTCTGGTATGGGATGATCTCCGATAGTCTTTTAGGATTTATATGAGTTGTCGTCGAGTCCCGAAGCTGGGAATATGCCATCACATCATTTTTTTAATGATGCCATGTTGTTCCTTTGTTGAAGTAGGGTAGACATTTGTAGGACTTCTATGCTGTATGTATTGCAATTGAAGTTCGGAGCTAGGAATATGCCATTGCCCCAATTTCATTTGATAGTCGCACCCGCATCCTGCTGAAATGAGAGTGAACGTTGTGACAGTCTCTAGGTTGTATATGTACCGTTGAGACTTGGAGTTAGGATTTTGCCGTTTCTCCACTTTTGCTTTGACCCTTAAGCTTTTGTTGACGTTGCGTCTGCATCCTGTTGGTATGAGAAGTACGTCGAACTGATCTCTAGGCTGTAGATATTGCCATTAAGATCTGAAGCTAGGATTTTGCCGTCACTTCACATTTATTTGATTGGTGTGTCTGCCCCTGCTGGAATGAAGAAGGAAGAGACACAGGGATAGTCTCTAGGAGCTAGGATTTTGCCGTCACTCCTTTTTTATTTATCTGCTTGGAGCCTTTGTTGACGTCGCATCTACACCGAGAAGGAATATCGAGCTGGAGCTGGGATTTTTCTATTACTCCTTTTTTGTTTGACCCTTGGGTCTTTGATGACGTTGCGTCTATATCCTGCTGGCATGAGAAGCACGTCGAGCTAATCTCTAGGCTGTAGATGTTACCGTCAAGATCTGGCTCTCCCTTTGATGGAGCCTGGTGGGATAATATGGTTCCCATTTCATTTGTGCCCATGGATTGTATACATGGGTCGATGTGGACTCACCTGCAGGGCAGAAAAGTTTCATTTCCATTTTTTTTACTCGCTGCTTTTTATTGCGAGCTGCTCAATCATTTCGACTTTTTCATACACATTTTTTTATGACTCGCTGAGTTTTATTACGAGTTAGGAACTCGAGATCTGATCCCAATCTTGGCATCAGCATCACTGCAACTGGAATATTACCAGGAGTGAATCATCATTTGCCTTTGTTAATTTGGACAAAGGTGGCTTAGCAAATGGGGTTAAGATCCTGTCGGCTAAGGCTTTTGACTTTATAAGCCATAAGGGTCTCATAAAGGTATTTCTCCTTATGAGTCGAGAAGATCTCGTAAGTGTATTTTCTCCTTAGGAATCGTGAGGATTCCTAAGTGATATTTTCTCTTGTAAGTCGTAAAGATCTTCCAAGAGTGTTTTCTCCTTATAAGTCGAGAGGACTTACAGGTACCGTTCACCATATGGGGACATTTCTTGCCATTAGTAGAACTTGGTAAGGGAATATTTATTCGTGCCCATGGATTGTATACAAGGGTCAAAACTGGACCGTCTGTAGGGCGACGTGGGGGATATAACGGCTTAAGAACATGTTCGGATCCCTGTAGCTCAAGGCTTTTGAATCCTATGAGCCGTGAGGGTCTCATAGAGGGGAATTCTCCTTACGAGTTGTGAGGATCTCGCAAGTGCGCTTTTCTTTTTATGAGACTGCACCATTCTGGGTTTTCACAAGCTCGCCGGTAGTCCTGCTATTTTTATTCATGGCTCCCTTTTAGGTTTTCATCCGTGCCTATTTTGCTTGTAGACATACCGTTTTTTTTACACGAGATTGCGCCCTTCCGGGTTTTCACAAGCTCGCCGGTAGTCCTGCTGTTTTTTTACTCACGGAGCCCTTTTGGGTTTTCACACGTGCCCATTTCACTTGTGAACATACCCCATTTTTTATTTATTTTTTTATTTTTATTTTTATTATTATTTTTTTAGAATAGAGAAACTCTCGAAAGTGGCTTCGTCGCAAGTGACCCATCTATTTGCCGGTGGGATTTGGAGGTAGCTTCATCGCTGGAGTAGCTGTGTAGCCAATGAGACTTGAGTTGCAACCTTCACCATTAGGACTTCGATTGCAATAAAGATCTCATGGGAACATATCACCGTATTTGGGGGTGATGTGCTAGTTTAGGGACATTCCGGTCCATTATCGCCATGTTTGAGGCGAAATTTTAGTTTAGGGACATCTCGGTCCATTATCGCAGTGTTTGAGGCGAAATTTTAGTTTAGGGACTTTTCAGTCCAATGTCGCCATATTTGAGGCGAGGTTTTAGTTTAGGAACATCTCGATCCGTTGTTAGTTTAGGGACTTCTCGGCCCGTTGTTGCCATATTTGAGGCGGATAATTAGTTTAAGGACTTCTCGGTCCTTTATCGTCATTTTTGGGGCGATGGAGCTTTTTTGTATACTATTCTTAGAGTTCTGACTCAGGAAGATAGCGAGCGGACACGAGCTTCATCAAGTATCATAGACCTAAGTCGTGACTCGTCAAGCGTAGTATTTTTTGAGGAATCGGCTGTTTATTGGCCGGAAGGGTCTTTCCCCATGCATATCCATGAGCAGGTAGGCTCCACCTTGATAGACTTTGTCTATGATGTACGGGCCTTCATAGTTCGACTCGAACTTCTCCCGTTTTGCACGATTGGGGATCATTGGTATTTTGACGACTAGCACGAGTTCGCCTTGGCGGAACGTTCTCGGCATGGTCATTCTTTCGTATGACCGTGTCATTCTTGCCTTATAAGACTATAGGTTTTGCTGTGCTATAAGGTGAGTTCGTCGAGGGCATTGAGCTCCTCAAGCCGAAGATGAGCATTTTCTTCATTTGTCAGCTCGTATCGAACTGCTACTCACAGAGAAGGGAGTTCTATTTCTAGAGAAAGCACTACTTCCCTGCCGAATACCAACGCAAATGGTGTTGTATTCGTGGCCGTTTTGAACGTTGTTCAGTATGCCCAGAGTGCTTCATGCAGCCTTTCGTGCCAGTCTCTTTTGTTTCTGGACACTGTTTTCTTTATAATGTTTGTCAAGGTCTTGTTGAAAGTTTCAGCTAGACCGTTAGCCCTAAGGTTATAGACTGAAGAGTATCTCCAATCTATTTTATGTTGTTGAGCGAAGCGGCTGATTTTATGACTTCTATAAGTCGGCCCATTATCCGAGATAATTCGTCGCGAAGTGCTGAACCGATAGATGACATGTGTCCTGAAGAAATGGAGGATATTCTCCGTCTTCAACTCTCTTAGTGGTACTACTTGTACCCACTTAGAGAAGTAGTCGGTCGTTGCCAATTTAAACCGATGTCCTTTGGACGATACTGGTTCAATAAGGCTAATTATATTGGTTCCCCACATTTCAAACGACCAGCTAGCCACTGTTGGGTGTAGCGAATTTGGATGTTGGTGGATGAAGTCCCCGTGGATTTGGCACGAGTGACACTGCTTCGCATATTCGAGGCAGTTTTGAATCATTGTGGGCCAATAGTAACCCATTCTTTTGATCCTCAGCTTCATCTTTGGCCCAGCTTGGTGAGAACCGAAGAGTCCGTCGTGAATTTCTTGAACAACTTTCTTTTCTTCCTCCGGCCCCAGGCATCTTAGCCATAGACAGTCGAACGATCTCTTATATAGAGTATCATTGACGAAGGCGAAAGACAAAGCTTGTTTCATGAGCTGATGTCTAAACGACGCATTTTCAGGCGTTCGTCGAGACTTAAAGTAGTCTATGAAGACTTCCCTCCAGTACTTGACCTTTTTTCGTCCTCTATTTGAAGGGATACTTGTTTGGTTTCTTTCGGATGACTCTATCAGATCTTCCGAACATATATTTGTTAGTGTGAGAACCCTGGGGGTTTGCACAATGATCTTTACCTCATCGAGGTCGTCATCAGCCAGTTCCTTAACCAATTTGGCCAACACGCCCGCTTTGTTGTTTTCTGCATGTGGTATACTCTCCAGGATGTAGGAAGGGATTTATATTGGCAGTTGCTGCACTCTTTCGCCATACTTTATCAGCTCAGGCTTGCATATCTGATAGTCGCGATTTACTTGGCTAACGATCAGCTGGGAGTCTCCATATATGAGGAGGTCTTTGATTCCCATGTCGATAGCGATCTCGAGACCTGCTATCAAAACTTCATATTCAGCTTCATTGTTAGTCTTTGGCTCCGTTAAGGAAAGGGTGTAATGTAATATCCCTCCTTGTGGAGTTACGAGATAAGGCCCACCCCGGCTTTGATTATGGGGGCATTTTTCTTTCGCCTTTTCACGGAATATGCTCCATCGAAGTAGAGTTCCCATCAGGAATCATTTTCTTCCTTCTCTTCTTTGATTGTGTCGAACGCATGTTCATCCGGCAACTCGCAATTTAAGGAGGAATCGGCTGGTATCGGATGCTCCACGAGAAAGTTGGCAATAGCCTGGCCTTTCACTGCTTTGAGAGGTCGATACGTTATCGAGAACTCCATCAGAAGGAGGGCCCATTTGGCAAGACTTCCTGTTAGTATGGCCCTTGACATTAGATATTTAAGAGGATCCACCTTTGATATAAGATGGACCTCATGTGCCAAGGCGTAATGTCTGAGCTTCATTATCACGAAGATCAGTGCCATGCAATGCTTTTCGATGGGGGAGTAGTTGTTTTCTACCCCCAGGAGAACTCGACTCAAATAGTACAGAGCTGTCTCCTTTTCCTGATCGTTCTCTTGTGCCCATAGCACGCCTAGAGAACCTTCAAGGGCTGTCGTATATAGGATAAGGGGTTTTCCCTTAACCGAAGCGGTCAATACTGGTGGATTTTGCAAGTATTGCTTGATTTCGTCTAGTACATTTTGGCACTTTTGATTCCAAATGAACGGGGTCCCCTTCTTCATCAAATGACTGTAGGGACGGCATTTTCCAAAGAGGTTGGTTATGAACAGCCCGATATATACGAGCTTTCCTTGAAGAGATCGCAATTGTTTGAGAGTTCGTAGTGTGGGAATTTCCATAATCGTCTTGATCTTTGAGGGATCGATTTTGATACCCCGGTTCCGTATGATGAATCCTATGAATTTGCCTGAGGAGACTCTAAACGCGCATTTTAGAGGATTCATCTTCAGATTATACTTCCGAAGACGTCGGAACACTATTTTTAGATGTTCCCAATGCTCCTCGTGATATCTACTCTTTACCACAAGGTCGTCAATGCAGCATTCGACAATCTCATGGATGAGGTCATCGAAGATCTTTGTCATAGCCCTTTGGTAGGTAGCGCCAGCGTTCTTTAAACCGAAAGGCATCACCTTATAGCAGAATATGCCCAGCGGGGTCCGGAAGACGGTATGTTTTTGGTCTTTAGGATGCATTTTTATTTGATTATATCCTGAAGATCTATCCATGAAGAAGAAGACCTCATGGGTAGATGTGTTATCGATCATCAGGTACTGGGAAGTCATCCTTCGGGCAAGCTTTGTTGAGGTCCCAAAAGTCCACGTAGATGCGCACCATCCCATTCTTCTACATCACTGGAACGATGTTAGTGATCCAGTCGGGATATTGAATTTCTTGGATGAAGCCGGAGTCAATTAGTTTCTTGACTACAGCGTTGATACTCATCTCAAGTTCGAGCCGCATTCTTCTTTGCACCTGTTTAACTGGCTTTATGTCCGGCGATATGGCCAGTTTGTATACCGCCACTTTTGGATCTAGACCTGGCATCTTTGAATAGTTCCATGTGAAGCAGTATTTATACTGCATGAGCACGTCCTTTAACATAGCTTCCTGTTTTTCAGATAGTAGCTCACCGACGAACGTTAGCCTCGGGTCTTTTTTCGGTCCCTAAGTCAATTTTCCTTAGGTTGTCTGCCGTAGTGTGTATCCCATCTTCCAGCTCTTTTGGCGCCGGTGGAAACTCTGAGATCACCTCGTCCATGTCTTCAGTTGCAAAGCACATGTGGAGGTCATCCATAATCTCGTGTCCTCCCTCTTTGAGAGTGTTATCATATGGCAGGTACGAGTCTGCTTCCCTTTTTGTGGTTGAGCTGGTCCTCTCCTCATGATATAGATCCTCTTTGGCTCATGCTTTTACGGCGGGGTTACCCTCCAGCTGTCGGATAAAGCGAACCTGCTTTGTTGATCTGGTTTTCTACCCAGTCTTTGAAAGTGAAGCAGTCTTCAAGTGGATGACCTATTACTCAGTGATAGGAGCAATAATCCGGATGATAGACCTCATTTATTTGTTCGGGATGCCAAGACTCCGGGAGCGTCATCATTTGATACTTCATGACAAGGTTGAATATTTTCCTTGTCTTGTCTTGGGGGAAAGAGTATTCCCAACCCATCTCCTTTATAAAGGACGAGTTCCAATCGACCTTTTCTCGATTGCATGGCCTCTTGGATTCGCTACGTTGTTTTCGAACGTTGTTTGCGTTCTTTGCCCTGTTTTTGCTTTTATTTCAGGATTTTCCCCTTTCGCGAGGTCATACAGCGGGCCGGGATGAAGAGCATTATATTCTTCCTTCTTCGCGGATTGCTGATTGAGGCGCTGCGTCCTGGCTTTTTCATAAATGGCCATTTCGTGGCCGTGATCGTCTCGGCTCCTTTGACAAGCTTCTTTTATTACCTTGTCTATTTGTTCTTCGAGTGACGGACTTAACGTTATTAGAGCAGGCTCACACTCTGTTTCAACGTCGCAGCCATTCGGAAGAGCATTTTCCCTTTTACGGTAGCTGTTTATGACGCGGCAGCTGTGGAACTGCTCCCATTTCTTGGACCGAACGTATCCGAGCCTGGTTGTCTCCATCTTCCCGTTGGACATCTTTCGCTGAGTCCCGGGAATATCCCAAATCTTTTTGTAGAATTGGGCTTGTTGAATAGTTTGTTCGAGAGGTACACCTTGGCATCCTAACAGCCTTTTCAATCCCTCCGCGTAGTATCTTAGCAGACGGATTGGTTGAAGCCCGTCGAGTGCAAAATCAGAACCATGCCAGACTTCTTTTTCTACTTTGGTCTCCGTAGATTGGTAGAAGAGGATCGCCTTTTCACCTCTTTGCCTGGGAGGGACGTAGAAAATCTGTAGTTCTTGTACGCTGTATGTATCGAGCGCATCAAGTTACTTGTAATGCCGAGGCGGAGCCATTGTGATTTGCAGACTCTGATATGCTTCGTCGAGGGTTTGCACTGACGGACGGATGGAGAACACTGCGTTGGCCTCGTCCTCAGAGTCACTGCCAAAGACCAGAATAGGGGTAGATGGTCCGGGCATGTTGTTTTCTTTCTAGGGTTGCCCCGAGTAGACTATTTCTTCATCTTCCTCAGAATCGCTCCCAAAGATCGGGATAGTGGCGGCGGACTTCTATTTATCCTCCGGCTTATGACACCTTTCTGTATCCTCGATGTCCGGTAGGAAGTACTTCGTGTCTACATATTTCCGGACCTCGTTTACGGGGAACGGATATAGCTCCCCTGTGATGGTGCATTCCAAGCCGTCCTTGAAATACTTCATACACTGATGTTGTGTAGAAAGGATGACGTTGTACTCATGCAACCAGGGCCTGTCGAGCAAAGCGTTATAGCAAGTCTTGGCGTCAATGACATGAAATTTGATGTCAGTGACGAGCAACCCGAAGCATAATTTCAGTATTACGGACCCAAGCGCCCGTGACGACTGTGAATCAAACCCGGAGATTGTAATTTTATCTCGGGCCAAGTGCTAAACGTTCATGCAAATCTCCTTCAGCACTTTCACGTTGAGAAGGTTGACGGAGGATCCGTTGTCGAAAATGTTTTTCCCTATTTTGATGTCGTGGCAGTACCCGGTGACGTATGACGGGCGGTTATGTTCGCACGTACCAAGGAGGAGATCTTCATCGCTGAATGTAATATCAGCTGTGTGAACCTCTGCCATCTCATCCTTTATCTTCTCTTCTGCAAGGAAAGTTTGGAACTGATCAGGCTCTTATAATGCCTTGATCAGAGACTCACATGCCTCTTTGGACAATAGGAGAGTATCCAATATGCTCAACTGTGAGGGTATTTTCCTAGATGTGCTAGGACATTGTAATCCACCTTATTTTTCCTAAGTGGGTCCCTTACCGCGAGCTCTTTGACAACTCCATCGTTGAGGGTAATTTCCTTAGAGATTTTTTCTTTCCCTTTGTCTTTTTTGCTCGAACCTTTATTTGTAGGTCCGAGATTCTTCTCAGGCAGCGTACGGTTACGCAACTGAATATTCTCGCAGTTCTTCTCCTCCTCTTCTTTTCCAGAGGTGGAGTATTTGAAGAGAGGACTGAGAGGTATTTCGTTCTCAGAATCACTCCCGAAAGTAAGACTTGGGGGTTTTCCCCTTCCGAACTGGCACCAACCATATGATAATTGCCAGTCGTTTTTTCACGCACATCTGTCGCACTATTTTTCCGTCGATGAGCTTCGCACTTCATCTTCTTGAAGTTTTTTTGATGGGCAACGTATCCTTGCCACCACTTCTTGAAGGCACTGCATTCATTGGTAGGGTGGGTAACTCTTCGATGATATAAGCAGTAGTTCGGATGTGAATCCTCTCCGTCGAGGTATATGACCCCGGGAGTGTTCCTCATAAGAGGTGGCAGCTTCATCTCCATTGACAGTGGGCTTTGGTGAACCGCTTCTCTGCCTTGATCATGCTGTTATTTGTCGTAGGTATTCTTTGGTTTGGTTGGAGCACTTTACGAATCCTCCTTTCCGCAGCTTATTCATCCTGACGCTGACGCTTAGCCTTTTCGTATATGGTTGTTTCGCGTTCTCGATCAGCTTTGCTTTTTCGAAAGGCTTCGTTTAACAGCCTATCGATTGGGTCTTCTGGCAGTTCCGGGGATTTTAGCGCCGATTCTGCCCCCAGTTCCTCTACGTTGTTTTCTGACGCTGAGAGAGTTTCTTCGTCATTTAACAATGAATGGGAGACCATGAGGCAACTTGCTACACGGTCTTCGGTTTTTTCTGATGAGTCATTTTCCTCATCGTTGTCACTATCTTCGTTCTCAAGAATATGCTTGAGAAACTCTTCGAGCATGACCGGTGATTGCACGCAAAAAGCGTGTCGAGTTTTAAAGTTCTAAAGTTAACCGCAATCAGGACGGTATCGCTTTGCAGCTAGCCGCAATGAGTACGGGTCGTCCGCAGGGAAACGAAGCGTTTCACGTTCTTGTTTTGACGAGTTAATGCGCGTGGCGGAATGTTCGTATCTATCCTATGTGTATATATGCACAATTATAAGCTTGTTAGGAAAAGATAGGTTAGTGTAAGTTAGTGGATCCGTACTCAGTCCTTTGAGCCGAACTTGACCAATGAAGCTAGAGCAATCGGCAATAATGTGGATTAGGGTGCTTAAGCACGGTATTTGTGAAATCCGGCTTATTGACCCTTGTCCTTCTGTTCTCGTCTCTTTCTTTCGCCTCCGACCAAACCGAACGCAACCGGTCGTGGTTAGGGATCACCGATACCTTGGTAGGGTAGGGTGCCTAACGAAGCGCTTGCGTAAGGTTTGGGCAGAGTTCAATTGGAAAATAACGGGAAAAGAAAATGAGAAAAAAAACCCTAACTTACACAACCATTCTATTTCTTAACAATAACATATTCACAAACCACCAAAACAACAAACAAAAAGAGCAAAGAAAAGATAAACAAAGAAAAGAAAAGAGCATTGCAAGAAAGTAAATGACATGGTAATTAAAGTGCAAGTAAGTAAAAAGAAAGAATGTAAATGCAAGTAAGTAAAGCAAGTAAGAAAATACTAAGAACCAAAGAATGAAAGCTTCATTAACTCAAAGTGACAATACAAGCCATGGGTTCAATAACCTAATCTTAAACTTGCAAGCTCAATGAAGAGTTTGCAAGATCAAGAGAAGGCAAAGAACTCAAGTTGAAGTGAAGGTAAAATGAAAGCTTTATTAATCTTCAAGTAATGATACAACCCTTGAGATCAATAACCAAAACTTAAACTTGCAGGCTCAATGAAAAGGTTGCAAGATCAAGAGAAGGCAATGAGCTCAAGGGAACTAGCTATGTACAGGAACAAAATGAAAACAAAAGAGTATGAAGTGTAAAGAATGAGACAATGTAAGACCCCCTCTTCCTTGCTCACTGGTATGCTTTTATAGGCACAAAAGAAAAATAAGCAAGCAATAAAAATAAGATGATGTGGCAGCAAGGAAGGGACTACAGAAAATTGGGGATCTTAGGGGCAAGGGGGCCGACCACCTCGAAATTTTAGAGGGTGTGGCCGGCCCAAAACCGAGCAAGCTTGCTTATATTTGTTGTGTGGTCTTGTGTGCTCTCCAATATCACTCTGGTGCTGCTTGGTTTCTCTATAGAGGCCTGGGTTGCACTCAGGGATTTGGAGGGAAACTTGTAGCTATACATCACATCATATCTTTTTGCATTTATCACTCTTATCCCCCCCCCCACACTTGCACAAGCTATTATTTGTGTGTGCCATGGGCAGCCCCACCATGGTCCTAGTGCCAAAGAGCATGTGTAGACTTGCATTGTGTTGGACCAATATTGTGTGCACACAGTTTATTTGTAAAAACTCTTTAGATATCGGTCGGTTTCCGGTTCCGGTTGTAGTGTCGGCTCACAAACGATATATCTGTGATTTTAAGTGTATTTCAGTATTTTGTCACGGATACCTATAATCTGTAATTACTGAGCAGACACTAGTTAATAGTACCAATATATAACAAAACATATAATAAATGAGTGGTATTGAAATGCAATTTTCTGAGATGATCAAATACCCCCAAACTTATCTTTTGCTCATCCCGAGCAAAACAAAAAATCCTAACCTCACTTTCGCAGGGAACACAATTGCACTGAGCTCGTGCAACAAGCCGTTAAACCTCTAGGTGTCTGTCATGCCCCGCTTCCCGGTGTACGGCGAATGGGACGCGACGAGGTCCGCTACGTATATACTCAGAAGTACATACGTTGAGCATATCTAAGCAATATAAAAGTAAATCACAAGAGAAAAGAGATATAGAAATAACAGCAACTTTATTAATAACATTCTTTTATACAATGCATGAAAAGTAAATACAACTGAAATGAAAAGCGATGCCTAAACAATGGCATAACAGAAAATGAAAATACTGAATAGAACAAGGTACAATGTCTAGAGCTCGGGGTCTTCATGAAACTGCTCCAAGTCTTCACCGGTGGGCTCGATCTCTGTTGGGTCCAAAGCACCTGACGACATTCAAAGAAGAAAGAAATAGAATGTCATCAGCGAACAGGTCGCTCGATAAGTCCCAAAGATAAAGAATAATTAGAAAAGATAGAATAAGAGGTATCTTCTAAAGTATAATGTTTTTAGAATATTTTGTTTATGCTGTTGTTTGTAGCTTGGTATGGAAGGATACCAGTGTATACGAGAGGGGTCTCTATATGCTAGAGACCAGGGCAAACGGAATGTACAAGGAACCATTAAGCCACGGTACAACAGCAACGGAATATAGGTTAGGTGTCTTAATCTGACCATCTCGTGCCACCTTTAACACCTTCCGTACCAATCTACCCCTTAAACCCCGTAGTGTTTTGGTTGTATTGTTATATTGTATTGTGTAAGTTGGATGACTGACCAAAACCATGATATCAGTAAACATATTGTAACTGCATAATCAGGTAAATAGAATAACGGAAGAATGGATATATATCCATGGTTTGGTTCAGTCAAGTTGTATAGATTGTTAACTGGATTCTGGGATTCATGTGTTCATATTGAGTTGGAATATTAAAGAATGTAGATTGACTTGAATCATATTCAAGTCAGAAATAATCAGATTCAAACCCGAGTCAGACCAAAAGAAATGTAAATCGAAATTCTATATTTAGGGTCATTATTGTAATTTATGAAACTTGAGGGGGTTTTATGTAAAAATACTTTTGTATAGTTTTCAAGATACACCCCAAGTATTTATTATTCATCTTTATAGTTATAATGAGTGTAAATTTTATTTGTGTTATTTCTAGTGATAATATCCTAATTACATAAATAAAGGTATTAATTTATAATATCGATTTATTTGAAATTCATGGTATTTTAATGTAACTTTTAATCTTATAATTTTTAGGAAAAGCTGGAAACTTTATCTTATAATAAAATAGGTGTTTAAATGATAAATATACATATGTTTATACAAGAATAATTTTTAATAAATATTTTATTTTCCAAAAATCTCGTTTTTCTTAAATATCGTATTTTAAACCTTTCGAGACCGAATGCTCCTAGCGGAGGTCTAAATCTCGCACTACTAAGCTCGAGGGTGCACGATAAACCGTACAATCCCTAACGAGTTCCCCAAATGTGGGTTGTAGTGGCGCTTTGCAAAGATTTTATAAATACTAATCATTTAGAAAACGGTTTTATAAAGATAAGGTATTTATTTGTAAAATGGTGTAAATTTCCGTATTTTAGATTCTAGGGTTTCCTAAGCCAACTAACCTATTTATAAATGGACTAAACGATAAGTCATTAGAAGCCTCAAATCGCCTTTTCACCGCCAATTGCGGCCAGGTAAGTACAAATGAGAAAAGGAGGGATCCGCTCACGAATCGTGAGACGGGCCTTTTAAAGTTACCTTTTCTCACTTGCCTAGCCTAGACACCACAAAGTCAGGTTTAGATAAACGATCGATATCTACGACATATCGTATTTTCCTATTAAAAGATATTGTTTTTAAATTGTATATAACTTAGAACTTTTAGAACAAGGTTTTATTAAGAAAATGGTATTTTAATGTGAAATCTTGTTTTATCGTATTCTAAGTTTTCAAGGTAGCGTGTTATGATTACATATGAGTGTGTGTGGAGGTAGGTCATTACCTCGTGATCTACTTTAAAGTATAGCAATGTTAAGGGGTTAAATGTGATAAACTAAACATGGTGGTATTTTAGTGAAAGAATACAATATATTTCAAAAGCTATCATTTCATGTGTGAAAACTTGTTCAAATTAATTTTTAAGTGATTAAGTCAACATGAATATGTATAAGTATTATAGAATTAGTGATAAGTGAGTTTTGATAGAAAACCGAATCGGAAATCGATTTGTTCCGATTTCCGTCGGGTTTGAAAAGTCGTATTTTTTATGAAAGAATAGAAAGGTAGAAAAGAGGGACTTATGGGTTTGGACAACGCTAGAGAGTGAGAGGGAGGTAGCGGGTTTGCCGGTGCGTCGAAACGTCGTTGAGAGGTCCTATCACGATCACCGGAATTTCACCGTCGATTTGGTCAGCGTTTCGCCTTTCGCTCGTTTTCTAACGTACCAAGTTCTCTTGAGATTTTGAGAGAGTGGACTTAGAGATTTAGGATGAGAGGGTAGATAGTAGGGGTGTTTATATAGGGTTAGTCTAGGGTTAGGGTTTTAATTTTAAAAAAATGAAAATATATGAAAAATCATTAAAATTTTGGAGTAAAAGGGATTTATTGGACTTTCTGTAACCGGTCAAGAAATTTAGTGTATGCAGGTGAGAAGACCAAGTCAAAAAGCACATTTTCACCGTTGACGTCCGGCCGAGTCCGGCCGGCGGCGCCGGCCCAAGTCGGCCGGTCCGCCGGCCGAGTCGGGCCGAGTCGAAAGGTCGTCGGGTGGGGTTTTTCCTGGGGGGAATTTTGGTGCATCTAACTTTTTATGTTCAGTTCAAGTTTTATGAGTTATGGCCTTTTGACTGTTGACTTCCTAAAAAAATTAAAACAAAATAAATACAAAAATAACGTGGGGCATGGGATTTGAACTCTGGTGGCTTGGTTCAGCAGTGCAAGGTGTTACCAATGAACTACAAGCTCCTTCTTGGAATTATGGAGTGAAATAAATACTTAAAGAGATATCAGCCACAATAAATACTCCAAATATACATTGAATTTAAATTAATTCTTTGTACATTAAAAATGGAGTTGTTACAGTCTACCCTCCTTACAAAAATTTCGTCCTCGAAATTTACAACTTATATTTGACTACTAGTTTACAAAGAGGTGTGGATATCTAGTATGCATTTCATCCTCCCTTTCCCAAGTGGACTCTCCTGGAGTGTCTTTCCTCCACATCACTCGAACCAAGTTAACTTCCTTGTTCCGAAGTGTCTTCACTTTCCTGTCCAGGATCTCTACGGGCTGTTGCTCACAAGACAAATCGGGCTGTATCGTGAGCTCGGAATGATCGAGTACATGGCTGGGGTCACTCACATACTTTCTGAGTTGGGATATGTGGAACACATTATGCACTCCTTCCAATGAAGGTGGAAGCGCTAAGTGGTATGCCACTTCACCGACTCGTTCGAGTATGTCGAACGGTCCAATATATCTCGGACTCAACTTACCCCGTCTTCCAAATCGGATCACTCCGCGGTTCGGAGATATCTTCAGGAATACGTGATCTCCTGGCTGGAACTCCAAGTGTCGTCTCTTTGCATCAACCCAGTGTTTCTGTCGATCTTGGGCTATGCGCATCCTTTCCCTGATAGTACGAACCACATCAACAGTCGCTACTATCATCTCCGGTCCAAGAAGTTCCATATCTCCGATGTCGTTCCAACTTAATGGCGAACGACACTTCCTTCCATACAATGCTGCAAAAGGTGCCATTCCTATGCTTGCTTGGTAGCTGTTGTTGTACGAAAACTCCACAAGATGTAGGTGATCTTCCCATGATCCTTTGAAATCTAACATACACGCTCTGAACATATCCTCCAAGATCTGAATAGTTCATTCCGACTGACCATCTGTTTGTGGATGATAAGCCGTGCTGAAGTTCAGACTTGTTCCCAAGCTTGCTTGCAGACTCTGCCAAAATTGCGATCGGAACCTGGTGTCACGATCGGAGACAATGCAGACCGGTACTCCATGAAGTCTCACAATTTCCTCCATGTACTTCTTTGCTAGTGTCTCAGTTGATTGGCCAACTCGAAATGGGATGAAGTGAGCCGACTTTGTGAGTCGATCAACAATGACCCATACAACATCATTACCCTTTGTGCTGCGAGGAAGAGCAGTCACAAAATCCATCGTGATATGTTGCCACTTCCATTCTGGGATTGGTAACGGTTGAAGTAATCCAGCAGTCCTGTGATGTTCAGCCTTTACTTGCTGACACACCAAGCATTTTGCGACGCTTCTGGCTATTTCACGCTTCATTCCATGCCACCAATAATTCTGATGTAGATTTTTGTACATTTTGGTACCTACAGGGTGTACTGAGTAGGGAGAGCTGTGAGCTTCCTTCATTAACTCTTCCGAACAGGACCTTTTGGTACACACAATCTGCTGCCGTATCTCAAAGATCCGTCTTCATGGATGATGAAGTCTGTTCTGAGTCCATTCTCCACTTGTTCTCTGATCTTTTGCAACTTAGCATCGCTGGCTTGAGCTGCTTTGATCTGATTGACAATGGTTGATTGAACTTGTAAATTCATCAAACTTGAAGTATTACCTGGCATGACTACTTCAATCTCCATCTGATGAAAATCTTGTTGAAGATTCCACTGAGCGGTGAGATTCATTGCTAATGGTTGGCGACTAAGAGAATCAGGTACTACATTCACCTTCCCTGGGTAATATTGCAAGTTGATGTCAAAGTCCTCCATGAGTTCTAACCATCTTCTCTATCGCATATTCAACTCCTTCTGAGTAAACACATACTTTAAGCTCTTATGATCTGTGTAGATGTTCACTCGTTCACCAAGTAGATAATGACGCCAAATCTTGAGAGCAAAGATGACGACTGCCAACTCCAAATCATGCGTCGGATAATTGCGCTCATGAATCTTCAGCTGTCTTGAAGCATAAGCCACAACCTTACCATGCTGATGTAGAACACAGCCTAATCCCTTACCGGATGCATCGCAATGCACTTCGAATCCTCCAGATTGATCCGGTATGACAAGAATAGGTGCTGATGTCAACCTTGACTTGAGTTCTACGAAATCTTGTTCGCATGCTTCTGACCACACAAATTCTTCATCTTTACGTGTGAGCTTGGTCAGGGGCGTTGCTGTCTTCAAAAAGCCTTCAATAAACCTTCTATAATATCCAGCTAAACCCAAGAAACTTCGAATATCCTCACTGACTTTGGTGTAGGCCATTCGCTAACTGCCGAAACTTTCGCTGGATCCACAGAGATTCCTTCTCCTGATACGATATGTCCAAGAAAACCAACTTGATTTAGCCAAAACTCGCACTTGCTGTACTTGGCATAAAGCTGATGTTGTCGAAGAGTTTCTAGGACAATTCGTAAGTGCTCTGCATGTTCTTTTCGACTCTTAGAATACACCAGGATGTCGTCGATGAAGATGACAACAAACCTGTCTAAGTACTCCCGGAAAACTTGATTCATTAGGTTCATGAATATTGCGGGTGCGTTGGTCACTCCAAATGGTATCACTAGAAATTCGTAATATCCATAGCGAGTTCTGAAAGCTGTTTTGTGAATATCATCTTCCTTAACCTTCATTTGATGATAACCTGAACGAAGATCTAATTTAGAGAAAACACAAGATCCGCTTAGCTGATCGAATAAATCATCGATGCGCGGGAGTGGATACTTGTTCTTTATAGTGACTTCGTTCAAGGATCTGTAATCGATGCACATTCTGTATGAACCTTCCTTCTTCTTCACAAGTAATACAGGTGATCCCCAACTTGAAGTGATGGGACTAATCCATCCTTTCGCCAGTAATTTGTCCAACTGTATTCGGACTTCCTTCAAACCTTTCGGACTTAAACGATAGGGTGCTTTGATCACCGGTTGTGCTCCTGGTACTAAATCAATACTGAATTCAAGAGCTCGATCGGGAGGCAAACCTGATATATCGTCAGGAAATACATCATCGAACTCTCGAACTACATCTGGCCTTGATTCTTCCTCTGCTTGAGCTGCTGCAACTACTGCTTCTCTTGGCTTCGCTTTGTAGGTACTTGGCTCCAGTGTACGGTCTCCGCTTTTGAAATAGAAGACCGGATGGTCTGGAATCTCGAATACTACCCTCCTTTGACGATATTCTATGGTAGCATAAAAAGTTCCAAGCCAATCCATTCCTAGAACCACATCGAAATTCGGTATGTCCAGCACTTTGAAATCAGCATAAAACTCTCGACTGCAGACGACGACTGGACACAAGCTGTATCCCATAGTTGCCTTTAGAACGCCATTTCCTGAACTAACATTCCAGCTGGATACAAGCGGTGAGACTGGAATCGTATGGGTTCGAACAAACCATTGCGACATAAAGCAGTGTGATGCTCCAGTATCAAACAGTGCAAGTGCAGGGATTGAGGATACTAAGATTGTACCTAAGGTATATAGGATTTGTTTTAGGTATAAGAAATATGTAACTAAGTAGCAGAATAGAAAAGCAAAGTTTGAAAAGAAAAGTTTACCAGTGATGACTTGGCTAGTGGCCTCAGCTTCTTCCACGGATATCGTGAAAGCCTGGCGCCTTGGTACATTCCTCCTGTCCTGAGGAGCATTCCTCGGAACGTTCCTTTGAGCTTGATGGAACTGACGAGTGTAAGTACACGGTAGCGTCCCGGCCGTCTAACAGACGCTAAATGCGGAACAAAAACTTTTACAACTGGCGCTATCGTATACTATAACCCGGATCTGCCATTAAAGCTAAACTAACAAACTACAAAGTGAGTAGAAATGTTATATCGAACGATCCGAGTCCTTCGGTCTTCAACCATCATCCCACGCTTTATTGCGGCTGCTCCGATCTCCTGAATCTCTAGTCTTCTCGTCCAGGTGGAACTACGTCGACGGATCTTTAAACGGGCTCCTGCCTCTAAACCGAGGCAACTCGATCATCAAGTTTGCTAAAAGAGATGACCAAGATTGATGTAGAGAATGAGTAGTACAGTTTTTCTCGTTTCGTCCAAAGCCATGGACGAATGGTTAATGAAGTTGCCTTTTAGAATCGGGTAAATGAGAAATGAGCATACAAATTTTCATGAACCAAAATCTATCATCTTTTTTAACCAAGTGAGAGTGTGTGAAGAGGAGGGGAGGGCCGGCCACATATAGAGGAGGGATTGAGGGTAGGAGGAAAAATGGTGACCATAAGCAAAAGATCTTAAGCAAATATCTTTCATGCAAACAAAACCACATTAATGCAAATGGTGACTCATTTAACCTAGTCATCCATTCATTAATGCATATAATGAATCACTAATCCTAGTCACCTACTTCTAGAAGCTTCCACACTCATCACCCTCATGACTCACCAAAGTGAAGAAAAGATAAATCCGCATTTAATCGAATGTTAAAGCGGGTGATAGAAAACTGGAAACTGGCAACTTCCATAAGTGATCCTGAAACGAATTTCAGGATAGCCCCGTAACAGTATAAACATACCCGCATTTGTATTACGATCGAATGCAACTGAGACAAAGATATTATATCTACACAGTATAATACTCGGATCCGGCTTAAACCAAAACCTACCAGGATTATCTGTCCGAAAAATGACACGTGCGTAAACGCACGTGCATTTTCCGAACCTTGCCATAAAACCATACGGCCTCTACAACGTTTCGCCCAAACTTGGGAAACTGTCTGTGGGGGACTCTAATGACTCATCAACACACTGGCACTGGGTATAACCACTAGCACGTCAGAGATACTAGCTGTACGTAACGGTTGCCTATGTATTGATTGGAAGGGAAGCTGACGAGCGAACTCATCCAGAAACCCTACCGAGCCTAACAGTGACAATATACATACAGTCCGGTCCGTTCGTCTATGAGTATCGCATATCGTCCTAGGGGGCTGGTAACGTCAGACCCCAAATAGCGGTATAAGTCGTGTCAGAGAGTAGCCCAGAACACCCTGAGATACTACTGGAGTACCTACCAGTAAATCTCCTGCCTCGGCCGAGGGCTTTGTGTAATGGCTCTCCTAGACACAGCGTGATCTCACCTCCAATACCGGGAGAGAAGAATCCCCTGCCGATCCACTCACTTGCCTCCATGTGGCTCGGGACTGTACTAAAAAAAGTCCTGTTTGCATGACTCCTTTGAGCCGTGGTATGGTAGAAATCAAAGCACAGTGGGAACTCACACGAGACAAATGACGACCTCAGGTCGATGAACTAACCTGTACACATGTCACCAGGGAACTGCTATCTGACGCTAGGTATAATACCATCTAGCAGATTCCCGGCGAGTCTGTCCGGTGTACTCATAACCCAATGAGCACCTGTATACATCTTAAGTGAACCAACTAACACCAACGGCTTGTGAGACCGGCCACCGCCCCTCGTCGGGGTCTCGATTGTATACACTAGTCTACTCTGGAGTATCGATGCCCTGTCTCGAAACTCCCACAACTAGGGACACTTTAAGGATGTGCTTATAGACCCCAGCTCCCACGTATATGATCGCCATCATACTGCTGGCAGTCAAGCAAGAATCCTATGGGCTCTATCAACATGCAATAGTGAATTAAAGCATGTATACGATGATAAAGACAAACCAGATAGCATACTATCATCTCGAGCAAGACTGTCATATCGGTATAGGTCCTCCCTCAATCATTGCAATCACGTACCTGCGATCCAATAATTGAGTTTGAGGGCACTATATCCAACAATCTCCCACTTGCACTTAAGGCTAATTATTGCGATGTCACATACTCATAGCCCGTATGACACCGATCATCCAACTCCTCTACTAATCAGTTTCACAAAGCTCGTTTGTAAAACTATTGTGTTCGAGAAATAGCCCTAGTGAGTGGATCCGCCCTGATGTTTCTTTCTATATCTCTCTTAATCTCAAGTTCGTGGAGAAATCCATCTCCCGAATCGAGTAATAAGTGTCTTAGAATATGTCTGGATTTCTGATGGGACCTAGATCATAAATGAACTCCAAATCCAAACTTCTTAGACTGTATTGATAACTGAACCTAATCAGTATCCAGCACCATGCCTCCCACAGTATCCTCTTGGACCACCTGTCCATAATACTGTCCCTCGTCAGAGGGAAAACTATAACTCTGACAATCACTCTGTCATCCATGCCACCTTTGAAGCCTGGAATGATAATCGTCTCCTGAAGGAGGCTGCCGTCATCAAATCCGTAGAACATGCACTTATGTTCTAAAACTCCTTCCTTATGTTTCTCCAGGATTGGATTAATATAAACTTATCGCATCATAGAGCAAAAAAACAACATCTGGTGTGGTACTTGACATCTCACGATTGACTCAATTGCCTAAGCAAGTGATCTGCCAATCATGCAATCCCTCTCCCCTTTAGTCTGTAAGACACCTTTAGAGAGGGTGACTCCATCACCTACAGGTATACCACCATGCCAGGAGTCATTTATTCTAAATACCATTAGAATACTGTCAAAATACCCAAATTGGGAAACTACCCAATTCTAGATCTAAAACCATAGATCTAGTAATCAGAATGTCTGATATTATATCCATGTCCTTTGTGGAGAAACAACTGTGTGACAACCACAGTATAACCGATCGTAGTATAGGAATTTTACTTCCTACTCTGTGTATGTCATCCAAATACCAGGACATCACACCCTACTACCTTCTTAACAGATTCACCCCTATTCTGATGAAGTCAAACCCATGACTTTCACATTAAAAATTAGATGATCTATCTCCACTATATGTGCTCTAGTCTATAAATAGACATAAGCTACTTGCCCACTATACTTCCGCTGCTCCCACTGACTACGACAACCCTCTGGCAGAATAATATCTACGTACACTTCTAAAGCTAGTTTAGAACGACGTTATACTTATCCTCTTGCCGGGTCTCATAGTCTGGAACAACAGTAGTGTCAAGTCTGGATAACCAAGAACCTCCCTGTCACCGTCCTTGAGGCTACCGGAGTACCTTTCGGGTGTCTGAGGTTACCCACCATATCTGTGGAGTGGCTATTGGAATGTCAAACCTGATTGAATATATAGGTCCTATTAAATTTTCCGTAATCGTTTGCGGTTCTGGAATCACTTCCAGTTCTACCATACTCCCACTACTGTTTTCTGAAAAAATCCATTTTACTAAAACTGTAGCGAGTCAAGAATAATATCACTATTGATCTTCCAGATGGTAGAAATGTCAACCCTCGTCAAAGCCAGGGTCAACCCACAAACTGCCATTACAGAAACGTGCCTTGAGTTATCCAGTGTCTGGTTTTAAGCATAAGCCGGACAACTCCCCGTATCTTAACATCGTTAAGATATGAACCATTCTATATACAATATAGAAATAGAGGCACTAATTTAACTGGAACCAGATTCAAACCATGCATCTGTCTCCAGTGCATATCAACTTAATGAAGAGAGGCTAATCAGCATTACTCAACTTAGGAATCCATCCAATTATGAGTAACCTGAAAGAGAAACAAGTTTCTCAAAACTGTTACTATTAACTGAATACCAATCACAAGAATCTACATCTTCATCTCTTTGAAGAATCCCGATACTTGCGATACCTGGTTCTCTACTTTATTCTTATACCCACAACTTCTCATAACTTAGACATTGTATTTCTACGAAACACTTGTCTAAAAAACTAGAGAAATAACAAGTAAACAGAACATAGTACGAGGACCTACCACTTTGTCCTAACGGACACTGGACAACATACAATACTCTGTATAAGTCCGCTGAGTTGAATAACTCAAAACCTGTGCATCGTAGGTTGAAAACTGTACCCAGCCGATTTCCTGAAATATCACTAATTACAACGAATTCCGATATAATGAGGATATCACCTAATTCCCAATAACTTGCTCCTACTTATTATCTATAAAACCATACAGATGTGAGAATCTCACCTGGTAAATACATACCCTGGAGTAAGTATCTAATCGGGAAATCAGTTTTCTATTAACAAATGCACTGAAACATGAAAATGTTTTGTAGGGGTTTCATGGTATTCATAGTAATGCCTCTTCCATAATCCAATTCATGACTTTAACTATATATTTCTTTGCCACGTTTCCAAATCCCTTTATATGTCTTTATTCGTTACCTTCTGTACACCATCGTTAGGCTAAATGGTTTTCTTCCTTCCTTACCGTTCGGCACCTGCCTATGGTTTGGAAGAAGACTATCCAGTAAGCATAATAGGTGTACCCTCCTCAGCTTAGGAGTACTCGCAAATTGAGAGAAGGTGATGATAAAAGACAACTGAATAATACCTTATTCTATTTCTCTCGAACTGGGGAAAAAGGCAAAGGTGAAAAAGGAGTGGTGATGAAGTACGCGGTTTGGTCGTGAATGATAACAGTCGCAATTTACTTTGCCCACTTTTTAATCTCTTTATTTTGTCTTTAGTTATTACCTTCTGCACACCTTACTTAGGCTAATTAGTTTTCTTCATTCCCTACCTTTCGGCACCTGGCTATGGTTTGGAAGAAGACTATCCAATAAGCGTAATAGGTGTACTCTCCTATACTAAGGTGCCCTCGCAACCTGAGAGAAGGTGATAATAAAAGACAACTGAATAAACCAATTCTATTTCTCCTGAACCTGGATCCATCCTCGAAGAAGTCCCTTCGAGTTCGTATATAACCATACGATGAATTATCTAATGGAAGTGGATGTCTGTAATAATACGGGGTGTTCTGAGAAATACAAAGGGTAAAAGAAGGAGCGGCAATGACTTATGCAACTTTAGACAATCCAAAAGCCAGTATTTTAAGAAGGTTCGGTCAACTTGGTCACTGAGTCATAGTCTAGGGTCGGTCAAAGGTCGCTGCCAAAGAGAGAGAGGAAAGAAACACTATGCGTGTACTCAAACCTAGATCAAAATGGTTATCACTTTATCTAATCAGGAAACCTCCCACTGTACCGTCAAATTCTCTTCCAAACCTGAAAGAAGAATCAATCGGGATCACCCAAAGAGTAAACTAACTCATCAGTGAGAATCGGGATCCAACTATCATCGCATGATAACGTGATGGAATCCACTCACGTTATCACACTCCAGAAGGTATGCGCATGCCTGGCAAGTTTCAGTTTCTTTAGAAACTCCCGATGTAATTTTTGCCCCATGCTCTTATGACCTTGGCGATGGTCAAAATGTCATAAGTCACATGCCAAGTTCTACCCGTCACTATCCAGGTCAATTTGAACCCACCCGCACATGCCCTTGACGATGGCCAAAATGGCAGAACGACTGTCCCAAACCAACTCATCTATCTATGCAACAAATGAATACCCAGCAGCTACCAAACACTATGCCTTGGCGAAGGTCAAAATACATAGCTTGAATACTATTGAATACCCAAAAGAAATGACGGAGGGCTACGGCTGGTTTTTGGCAAAAAACCTTTAACGTAATGAACTTGATCTCGTTGAAGGAACCTGATAGCTTTTTATAAAAATATAGTGACGAAAAACCTTTTGCTAAATAGGTCACTCCCGGTGAAGGGATCTCGGCTCTTTCCTCGTGGAATGAGGTGCAGGATATTCCAGCTGAATACCGCGATGCAAAGCAACTTGTAATCGACTATTATAAAGTTATTACCCTGACGCAAACTTCTGCCCAAGGGGTCACTCCTGGTTAAGGGATCTCGGCCCTTGCCTCGTCGAATGAGGTGCAGGATATTCTAAACTGAATATCACTATGCAAAACAAAAAGAAACGTCTTTGTAATAACACTTTTTAAAACTGTTCCAACAACATCAAATATAGGTTTGTTTTATGTTTGCATTGATCAGAATCAACACAGTCCCATCAATTAATCACACCAGAAAAGAACGAAAATAAAATGTACGTATATGCCATCCGCATTCGTCACTGGGTCCCGTCATCACCCGTTAGGTTACTTAACTAACGACAGAGCAGGGACTGGACTAGCGCGGGTGTAAAACATATACAACATCTAATAGTATATATACCAATATACAATAATCGCTCCAGACTTGATAATATGCAACTGAAAGGGTTCCTTGGCACACTAATGAGGTCTCACAAGGCATCAACCATGCCAATTTCAAATTTTACGGGTGCCGAGAAACCCTAATACGGATCGTTGACTAGAAGTTTAGGCGAAAAACGAATCTAGTTAACAACTTAACTAAAGGAGAGAGGCTACAACCTTTGTAGATCCGTTTCTCCACCTCCATAGCTCCATGATGAAGTCCTCTCCACTGTCCAAATCGAACCATGACTCTAGCATCGGCTTCATCGGAGAAAAAGGGGGCTAGGTCATCGACGACGATGCCGAAGATGATCTACGTCGAGGCATCACTAGATCAAGCTCCACCTTCACCAAGCCATGAAAACTTGTGAAGGAAACACCCTATACTACTTGGCAAGAGGTACAGGATGAAGAAATAGGAAGTGGGTTCACTTTAGAATTGGATTTCTCACTCTTGTTCATCAATCACCATTGATGAAGCAAGCTTTCTTCAAGTGATGAAGAAGAAGAAGAAGATGAATATTTTATGATAAGTCTTTTTCAAAAAGGAAATAAAAAGAATACTTATCATAATGTAACCATGGTCAAGTGTAGAGAATAGACTAGGGTTAAGTGGAAAGGTTAGGGTTAAGCATGAGACAAAATGGTCACTAAGTCAAAGCTTCATGAAGCTTCATAATACAAACAAAGTTAGCAACCATTTTTCTCTTTATGCTTTTCATTTTCCATAAAGAATAAATAAATGAGAAAAAGAAATGAAACCTTAACCACTTAAGTAACCATGGTTTAATTCTTTACACAAACCCAAACTAGCATGTATCATCAAACATGATACAATCTTGTGCACAAAAAAATATATCATATATACAATGTGCACAAACAAGTGAGAAAATCCATTTAAAAGTGAACCGATACTAGTTAATGCAAAGTAATATATCAAATATATAATTATGCATTAAATCATTAAATCAACACTTGATTTAATGATCCGGTCATATCGCATATAACCGACTAGTATCCAATGTATCGGCTTATCGAATAAACCCTCGATTCGATAACTAGGTTATATCGCATATAACCATTCGATACATTCATCGCGAGAATGAAATACGGTATCACATACACGCATTATTCTCGGTCCCGCACATATCTCATATGCGCTCTTATTTCGTTTCGCTTGAGCCAGGAAACCTCTGTGTAGGACTCTAAAGACTCGTCAATACGCCGGCAGCAGGTGATGATCATATCAGACACCCACAAGCCGCAAGCGGTCTGCTAAACGTAACGGCCACCCGGGTATTGAGCGATCAGAAGATCGACGAGCAAGCCCGCTCACACTCCAGTGAATCCAACCAGTAACACTACCGTACAGTCCGGTCTTGTCGTCTGATATGTCGCATATCTTGCCTAGGGGTGGTAAACGTCAGACCCCAATAGCTCGATAAGTCGTGTCGATACGAGGTCCATAACAGTTCGAGAAACTACTGGTAACACTTACCAGTAAATCTCAGCAACCCTGGCCAGGGATTTCCGGTTATAGCCAATCGAACACAGTGCAACATCAACTCCCTATATCGGGAGAGACGAATCCCCTCCTATCTCTCATTGCCTCCATGTGATTCGGGACTGTACCCAAAAGCCACCGTTTTGCACGCCCTCTTGGACGTGGTAAGGTGGAAATCAAAGCACAGTGGGAACCACACAAGACTCTATGACGATCTCGGGTCAACAGACTACTCTGTACCAGTGTCACCAGAGAACTGCCATCTGACGTAAGGTATAATACCATCTGGGAGTTCTCGGCGAGTCCGTCCAGTGTACCCAGTCTCCACTGAGCACCCGTATATCATCTCCGATGTCAAACACCAATGGATATGGGATCATCCATCGCCCATCTGTATGGGTCGAGAAGGTATACGCTAGTCTACTCTGGTATATCGATGCCCCATCTCGATACACCCACGACTAGGGACTTTGAAGGATGTACTTATGGACTACCATGTCCCCACTAGTATGATCCGCATCATAGTCCAGGCAGTCAAGTACACATCCTAAGGGCTTTACTAACATGTAATAGAGAGACAATCAGTATACACGTTAAGGTAAAGAGCAACCAGATAGCATACTATCATGTCGAGCAAGAAAGTCATCCCTATATATGTCCCAACATCCATTACAATATACATCCTATGTATAGCAATGGCCTCTAGGGCATACATATAACTAACAATCTCCCACTTGCACTTGGGCCATCTGTATAGCAGTGGTTGTAGTATCCCATACTCAACCATCCCATAAAAGTCTCTCTCTCTGGGAATAGGCCTTCGTGAGTGGATCCGCCGTGTTGTCCTCTGAGTCTACTCTCCTAACCTCGATCTCCTTGGAGGTCAACCATCTCCATGATTAGGTGATACTGCCTTAGAATATGTCTGGATTACTGATGGGACCGGCGTTCCTTGGCATAAGCCACAACTCCATTGTCTCACAATGGAAGGAACGTAGTTCATCTCATGAACCAATATACACCCAAACAGCCTCTTTGGTAGCATCTTAAGTAGCAATGTATCCTGCCTTTATCGTCTAGTATGCCACGGTATCTAGCTTGGAACTCTTCCAACATACCGTCCCTTTACTGAGGGTAAAGACAATGCCTGTGACTGACATTCAGTCTTCTTTATCACCCTGGAACCCTTCCAGTGATTCTCCCCATAATCGTTTGATATCATCTCACTACAACTAGTGAGAATCCTAACATCCAATTAAATCTATCTCATAGATCCAAAACTCAGGATTTAGGAGGTATCATTTTGATCCTACACGGAGAATCTTTGTGATAAATGGAGATTGATCGAGCGTAGCATAAGAAACTCCTTTCTTATCAAGAGTATGTCATCCACGTACTCTACGAGGATCACCACCATACTCCCTACTACCTTTTTGTTTATACAAGGTTCATCTACCATTTTGATGATGTCAAACTCTTTGACTAATCCATCAAAACAGATGTTCCAACTCCGTGATGCCTGCTTTAATCCTATAAAGCATCTTGCACACGTTTCCGCTGCTCCCACTGTCTACGAAGCCCTCTGGCTGTGTACTTATAGACGCACTCTTCTAAAACATCATTTAGAAAAGCAGTCATGACACCCAACCACCAGATATCGTAGTCATGGTATGTAGCCGTGACAAGTAGGATCTGGATGGACTTAAGCATAGATACTTGAAAAAGGTTTCATCATAATCCACGCCTGGTAAATGATGCAAACTTTTAACAAGTCTCGTTTTGAAAGTCTCAACTTTTCCATATACACCAAGTAATCTTCTCAAGATATACTTGCTCCTGATGGGGATTTAACCCTTCAGATATCGCAACCAAAGTCCATACTTTGTTGGTGTATAAGGATTCCATCTCAGATCGCTAAGCATCCAGCCATTCTTACAGAGTCCCACTCTTGATGGCCAGCTCGAAACTAGTTGGGTCATCATCTCATGATACATTCTTCGCTCCCACTGTCATAGAGAAACCGAAGTATCTCTCAGGAGGGTGAGGAACCCTACTAGATCGGCGGAGAGGCTGAGGTTCGTTGGTTACTATTGAATCTTTCGGTTCTACCAAATCATCAGCTGCAGTTTGTATAGCTGGAACATTTCCAGTTGTACATAACAGATCTTGCCTCGAGCTTGTCCGGACTTTGCTTTTCAGACATAGGCCGGACAACCCCAAATCTTAACTAACTTAAGATATGGGCTCTTCCCTTTCCATATCTCATATGGAGTGGTAGACAACTGATTTGATTTGAACCCTATTCAATAGGTATGCAGCTTCTCAAGTGCATAACTCCCAAAAGGAAAAAGGTAACTCAGTAGTACTCATCATAGAGCACACCATATCAAATAGGGTGTATTTGCTCCGCCCCGTTATACCATCGTGGTATGGTGTATACGGAGGAGTAATTCTGAGAGAGAATCTCATTCTCCTTTAGAATAGTCCAGGATTTCCGTGCTCAAGTATTCTCCTCCCTGATCTTATCATAGGACATAATACTTATACCTGTATTTTGGTTCTCTACTTCTAACTTATATTCTGTGAATATCTCAATAGGTTCGGACTTGTGTTTCAACAAGAACATCTGTCTGAATCTAAAGAGATCATCAGAGAACGTAATGAAGTATAAAGAACCAGTCCTGGCATGTGTAGACAGGGGACCTACATACATCAACATGTATCATCCCAAGAGTTTACTAACTCTTTCTCTGCTTTCAATAAACAGAGTTGTGGTCATCTTATCTTTGTGACATGACTGGCGAGTTTCACAAGATGTAAATTCAAACTAATTTAAATATGCATCTTTATGTAACTCTAGCTAGTCGGGTCACATTGATCTGACCTAGTCTACAATACCTTAAGAAGGAATCGTTCAATTCTGAACTTTTCCTCTTTTGTGTGTTCCATATACTAAGAACTGTAGTTTGATTTAGAACATCAATACTTTTAGATAACGTGCCTGAACCGATCAACTTTTGATATAGGAAATGTTCAAAACATTATCCAACAATACAAAATTTTACCATTTCTTTACTGATAAAGAGACTGATATGATTTTGTATATCAGGTTCGGTATCTAATAACATTCGTTCAAAATCAATGTATTGGTAATACAGGGTGACAGTGACCGACAGACTTGGCTGCAACACTTGCCCCGTTTTCTGCCTCATGAAACTTATCACCCGTTCTCAGTTCTCTACCTATCTGTAGCCCTATGTAACAGATTACATATCTGGGATCCTGATCCGGTATCATATACCCAGGATGCGGAGGATACTGAGAAACAGTTCTTTGTAATGAACACACCCGAAGATGATGCATCAGCATGCACTCTCTTCGTTTGGGCGGCACGGGAATTCTGGTAATCCCCAATTTCCTGCTCTGTCTTATAACAATTATAAGTTGGAGCGGGACCAACGTTCCCCAGCTCAGTGTAACAAGCGGGTTCGGTCAATAATCTGTATTATTATCTTGATTAAGGTGTCACATGGTCGCTACCAGGAGAGAGAGAGAAGAAAACACTCTGCGTGCGCTCTTGCAAGAATAGATTGGTTATTATTTTCTCTAATCAGGATGGCTCCCACTGCTTTTTATCAAATCTTCCTTCAAACCCTAAAAGGAAAGACTAGCTGGGATTAATTACACCCTACAACTTCGTCGATCTTTCAGCCAGGCCAGTGTCGGTACTTTGAGGGAGGTCCCCCGTGCTTTCGCACGAACCTAATTAATGTAAACCTCGTTTTCCCAGAGGCGTAACCCCGTTGACACCTTTCTAGACACCTACTTGATCGGCTAATTGTAATGTGTAAAACTCTCCCAGGAGTAACTCTTACTCGCAGCGGGTATCGGGATACAACTATCTCATAGAAGGTATGCAATCTCATTGCAAATTTCAACACTTGAAATTCCCGATAATATTTTGCCCCTAACTTCCTATGACCTTGACAAAAGCCAACAAACCATAGGATGCTAGTCAAGTTCAACCCGTCATTTCCTGATTGAATTAAACCCACCCGCACGACCCTTGACAAAGGCCAACAAGGTCGCACGACTACCCTAACCCAATCTGCATCATATGCATAAGTAGATAAGCACCAGTCAGCTACCGCACACTACGCCTTGACAAAGGCCAACAAACGCAGCACGAATACTAACTACTACTTATCTGAAATGACGGAGGGCTACGGCAGGTTTTTCTGAAAACCTATTGCGTAATGAACTTGATATCGTTGTAGGATCGAATGAATTTTAAAATGGAGTGTTTTTTAGGCTTTTCTAGTTTTGCTAAAGGAGTCACTCCCAGTGAAGGGATCGTCGGTCCTTTCCTCGTCGAATGAGGTGCGGGATATATCATATATATCACTGTGCAAAGCAGAACTCTTAAAAGCAATCAAAAAACAAACCGAGTGTGTAGCATCTGCCAGTTATTGCTAAAGGAGTCACTCCCGGTGAAGGGATCTCGGTCCTTTCCTTATCGAATAAGGTGCAGGATATATCATATATACCGCTGTGCAAAGCAAGAACTGTAGCTACCTGTTTTATTTAGAAATTCGATTCCACAACATCTTAGGTTTCTTTTATTTCATTAATCACATTAATGAAGTCCCATCATTTAAGTACCTAAACATCACAGATAAATACGACGTACACTTATGCCATCCGCATTCGCCTCGATGTCCCCTCGTGCACCGTTAGGTTAGGTAACTAACGGCAGAGCGGGGCAGGGCTAGCGCGGGTGTAAAACATAAGTAACATCTATATAATATATCATATATACTATATACTGTATCTATCACAGAACATCACATGATCATATCACAGATATCGCAGCAGAAGAAACATATGAAATATTGGATATACGAGGACGTCCGTGTTTTCAATACGAGCCAGTATAAAACACGGATTCCACGGTCGCGATGAATAGCCATACCCACACCCCAAGACCCCTACGAGAGCGGCAAGCAACCCTACCAATTCTAGAGTTAGAAGACCCGGACTCGGCTCCTCGAATTGGTCTCCCACTGGACTCCAGAACCCGGTTACTTGTGCCCTCCTCCTTGGGTCTATCCTAGTGCGGAAAAGCAAATAATATACAAATGGTGACAACATCCGCTACCTGGAAGTGCCCCAATAAAAGAATATTACATACAGTTTTTACATGAATGAAAATGAAAAACACTCATCTCACATAAAAAACCCCGGTTATTCAAACGCGACGATCCAATATAACATATCCAGCAACACATAACATCACATGTCATCAACGTAAGTAAATATGTCCATCCCAATTGTCGTTGACATATAGCAACGAAACCGGCGATATCACATATTACACTTACGGTCACAGAAAAAAAAGTGTAAAACTACAACAGTTGGAATCCGCAATCTCTTTAGACATCGCATGCCTAACCAAATGAATCCCTTAGACATCACATGCCTAACAATTATAAACCCCGCATTTTAGTCTCATTATCGAAAACTCTTTTCAATATCAAGTCGGGTAATTCAACAAGATTCCCGACATCCTGATCGAATGCTCGTCGCAAACTTTAGTAGGCGGCCGCACCCCCGACGCCGTCGACGAAGTGCACCAAGGCGGAACACCGCTGCCGCGAGCACCCGAACGGATGCTTTCGGCGACGGGGTTCTCCTACAGTCACTTGGTCGGGGCTATGGGGTGAGACAGTCTATTAAGTTTACCCGGCGAGTATCCGCGTACGCTACGTGATTGCGACGGAGTTTTGATCACATCAAAATTCCGTGGCAACCAATCAAGTGAGACTAAGCTGCTATGTTTATAACATTCATTCAGTTATCTCATAACTTATTGTGAATTCCAATTATTGTATCACATTCCGGATAAATAGAAAATGTTAAACTTTCCGATCGAACAGTCAAACACCTAAGTTTTCCCGATACAGATCAACACATGAAACAAGTCTAAAAACATTCAGTTCATGCCTCAGTACCAACGGTCCAGCCGTAGAAGGGTCAAGCCAACGCCTCACATGTGGCACGTCGTACTGCCCCAAACTCGAAGGTTCAAAGGGCAGTTCAAGACGGTCACATAATCGAGTTAAGGTTTGTTGTCTTCTAGAGGGACCATCGCGTTACTTGCACTACTCAGAACGTCCTTAAACCACAGAAAAATCCAACACTTGGAAATTTTCCGGCAGGGGAAAAGGTGGGTATTTATATCCGGTCGAACTTTTTAACATATTCAAAAATTATCCGGAAAACACATAGACAAAATTAGACAATCCGATCGAATCTACGAACTCCCAATACAACCCAGAAAACTCAACTCTTGAATAAATATTAAAAATTCCCAGGAAAACCAGCACTACAAAGTAGGAGTTACTGTGCAAAATTCAATGCATGAAGAGACTAAATGAGCGTGGAACCGCCGCAATAGGCGGCTAATGCCGCGGTTCCGCCGCTCTTTAGACAGATCATTAGGTAATTTTTGCACCGTAATTCTTAGAATTTCCTGCTGAATTTTCTAAGAATTTTTAATTTGGGAAAAACCGATTTTTCAGAAAAAGTCCAGAGAGGGTTAAAAGTTAGGGTTTCGGGGTTCGATCGGGTTTCTAACATCGTCTACGCTTTGCCTAATGCTCTAGCTAGGCTCTGATACCACTGAAAGGGTTCCTTGGCACACTAATGAGGTCTCACAAGGCATCAACCATGCCAATTTCAAATTTTACGGGTGCCGAGAAACCCTAATACGGATCGTTGACTAGAAGTTTAGGCGAAAAACGAATCTAGTTAACAACTTAACTAAAGGAGAGAGGCTACAACCTTTGTAGATCTGTTTCTCCACCTCCATAGCTCCATGATGAAGTCCTCTCCACTGTCCAAATCGAACCATGACTCTAGCATCGGCTTCATCGGAGAAAAAGGGGGCTAGGTCATCGACGACGATGCCGAAGATGATCTACGTCGAGGCATCACTAGATCAAGCTCCACCTTCACCAAGCCATGAAAACTTGTGAAGGAAACACCCTATACTACTTGGCAAGAGGTAGAGGATGAAGAAATAGGAAGTGGGTTCACTTTAGAATTGGATTTCTCACTCTTGTTCATCAATCACCATTGATGAAGCAAGCTTTCTTCAAGTGATGAAGAAGAAGAAGAAGAAGATGAATATTTTATGATAAGTCTTTTTCAAAAAGGAAATAAAAAGAATACTTATCATAATGTAACCATGGTCAAGTGTAGAGAATAGACTAGGGTTAAGTGGAATGGTTAGGGTTAAGCATGAGACAAAATGGTCACTAAGTCAAAGCTTCATGAAGCTTCATAATACAAACAAAGTTAGCAACCATTTTTCTCTTTATGCTTTTCATTTTCCATAAAGAATAAATAAATAAATAAATGAGAAAAGGAAATGAAACCCTAACCACTTAAGTAACCATGGTTTAATTCTTTACACAAACACAAACTAGCATGTATCATCAAACATGATACAATCTTGTGCACAAAAAAATATATCATATATACAATGTGCACAAACAAGTGAGAAAATCCATTTAAAAGTGAACCGATACTGGTTAATGCAAAGTAATATATCAAATATATAATTATGCATTAAATCATTAAATCAACACTTGATTTAACGATCCGGTCATATCGCATATAACCGACTAGTATCCAATGTATCGGCTTATCGAATCAACCCTCGATTCGATAACTAGGTTATATCGCATATAACCATTCGATACATTCATCGCGAGAATGGAATACGGTATCACATACACGCATTATTCTCGGTCCCGCACATATCTCATATGCGCTCCTATTTCGTTTCGCTTGAGCCAGGAAACCTCTGTGTAGGACTCTAAAGACTCGTCAATACGCCGGCAGCAGGTGATGATCTTATCAGACACCCACAAGCCGCAAGCGGTCTGCTAAACGTAACGGCCACCCGGGTATTGAGCGATCAGAAGATCGACGAGCAAGCCCACTCACACTCCAGTGAATCCAACCAGTAACACTACCGTACAGTCCGGTCTTGTCGTCTGATATGTCGCATATCTTGCCTAGGGGTGGTAAACGTCAGACCCCAATAGCTCGATAAGTCGTGTCGATACGAGGTCCATAACAGTTCGAGAAATTACTGGTAACACTTACCAGTAAATCTCAGCAACCCTGGCCAGGGATTTCTGGTTATAGCCAATCGAACACAGTGCAACATCAACTCCCTATACTGGGAGAAACGAATCCCCTCCTATCTCTCATTGCCTCCATGTGATTCGGGACTGTACCCAAAAGCCACCGTTTTGCACGCCCTCTTGGACGTGGTAAGGTGGAAATCAAAGCACAGTGGGAACCACACAAGACTCTATGACGATCTCGGGTCAACAAACTACTCTGTACCAGTGTCACCAGAGAACTGCCATCTGACGTAAGGTATAATACCATCTGGCAGTTCTCGGCGAGTCCGTCCAGTGTACCCAGTCTCCACTGAGCACCCGTATATCATCTCCGATGTCAAACACCAATGGATATGGGATCATCCATCGCCCATCTGTATGGGTCGAGAAGGTATACGCTAGTCTACTCTGGTATATCGATGCCCCATCTCGATACACCCATGACTAGGGACTTTGAAGGATGTACTTATGGACTACCATGTCCCCACTAGTATGATCCGCTTCATAGTCCAGGTAGTCAAGTACACATCCTAAGGGCTTTACCAACATGTAATAGAGAGACAATCAGTATACACGTTAAGGTAAAGAGCAACCAGATAGCATACTATCATGTCGAGCAAGAAAGTCCTCCCTATATATGTCCCAGCATCCACTACAATATACATCCTATGTATAGCAATGGCCTCTAGGGCATACATATAACTAACAACAACATTACAGAAAAGTAATAAGCATCACAGAACAATACAGATAATCTGGGATCTCCGGGTTTCATAGAGCCACTACTGAAACCCGACGTTCCTCTGGTCGTGTGGATAGCCTGTGCAATGAAACCTAAACCCCTACGGGTGCGGCAAGTTACCCGCCAAAACTTGAAGCGAGGCAGCCCCTACAGCATTGTGAATGGACCACCCGGTACTTCACAGAATCCGGTAACTTGAGCACCCCTCCTTGGGTTAACTTGTACCCCCTACGAGTGCGGCGAATAGTCTACCAATTCTAGAGTGAGGTCTCTCTGGCTCTCAAAGCTATGAGATATGGACCCGTTGCCCTCCAGAACCCGGTTATCCATGCACTCCGTCGCGGGATAATCCTAGTACAGAAATAAAAATATGTACAACGGGTACATCGACCTCATCCCGGTCGTGTCCCAAAAGATTATTATACAAACAGGCAGTGACGGCAATCCACATGTTGGACGCTCGTCCCGCAATATCAAATGTATAAATAAATTCAAAAAGCACTACCATTGCACACTGCTATCCACCATGACAAGTCCGCAACTTCACAGCACAACACAGAACATCAACGCGAATGTCACGTTCGCAAACCCGTCTAAAAGGACTATAGCAATTAAATGCGGTTTACCGCTCGAATGACATTCACGGTCGGAGATATAATGTAAATACTGCATACTAATAAGTTTAAAATTTCGATCGACAAAACTTCCCGAAATGGGCCCCACAAACATCTGTTGTATAGTAACAAAATATGGGCCCAAAAGAAATATTCCAAAAACCACAATTTGCCATGTAGAACATTCTGTAGAAATTTAGCTCACTGTTCCCACAAAAGCGCGGTGGATCCGCAGCCAAACCCTGGTTTGGACCGCAGATCCGCGGCCGTTATGTGGGATCACGACACCGAATTTCACCAGTTTGCTTAGAATTTCCTGCACAATTTTCTGTGATGCTCAAAATAATTTTTAGGCCAGATTTAAAATCAACAGAAACTTTTGTAAAGAAAATTGTAGTTTTCGAAATTCCGTTCGATCGATATTTTAAACGCATTAGCACAAGTTAGTAAAGCTTAATGGTGAGGCTCTGATACCACTGTAAGTACACGGTAGCGTCCCGGCCGTCTAACAGACGCCAAATGCGGAACAAAAACTTTTACAACTGGCGCTATCGTATACTATAACCCGGATCTGCCATTAAAGCTAAACTAATAAACTACAAAGTGGGTAGAAATGTTATACCGAACGATCCGAGTCCTTCGGTCTTCAACCATCAACCCAGGCTTTGTTGCGGCTGCTCCGATCTCCTGAATCTCCAGTCTTCTCGTCCAGGTGGCACCACGTCGACGGATCTTTAAACGGGCTCCTGCCTCTAAACCGAGGCAACTCGATCATCAAGTTTGCTAAAAGAGATGACCAAGATTGATATAGAGAATGAGAAGAACAGTTTGTCTCGTTTCGTCCAAAGCCATGGACGAACGGTTAAGGAAGTTGCCTTTTGGAATCGGGTAAATGAGAAATGAGCATACAAATTTTTATGAACCAAAATCTATTATCATTTTTAACCAAGTGAGAGTGTGTGAAGAGGAGGGGAGGGCCGGCCACATATAGAGGAGGGGTTGAGGGTAGGAGGAAAAATGGTGACCATAAGCAAAAGATCTTAAGCAAATATCCTTCATGCAAACAAAACCACATTAATGCAAATGGTGACTCATTTAACCTAGTCATCCATTCATTAATGCATACAATGAATCACTAATCCTAGTCACCTACTTCTAGAAGCTTCCACACTCATCACCCACATGACTCATCCAAGTGAAGAAAAGATAAATCCGCATTTAACCGAATGTTAAAGCGGGTGATAGAAAACTGGAAACTGGCAACTTCCATAAGTGATCCTGAAACGAATTTCAGGATAATCCCGTAACAGTATAAACATACCCGCATTTGTATTACGACCGGATACAAATGCAACTGAGACAAAGATATTATATCTACACGGTATAATATTCGGATCCGGCTTAAACCAAAGCCTACCAGTATTATCTGCCCAAAAAATGACACGTACGTAAACGCACGTGCATTTTCCGAACCTTGCCATATGTCACGACCCAAAGTTTGGCCCGTGACCGGCACTTAACCACGTATCGTCTACAGGCATAACGCGACTAAGTGAACCGGAAACCCAGAAATCAAACCAATAAAGTATAGAGTGTTTTAAATTTTAAAAGGAATCATTTATTAAATGTTAAGAGATCCAAGTAAACAATCACCCAGATAGCAATATACGACGCCGTAGCGAAGATCAAGAGCAACAAGTGAGAACAACACAGATAGAATAACTGCATAAGTAAAGTCGGCTCACAACGAGCACGACACCAGAATACCAATAATATACATCATCGTCCGCACACTGTCTTTAAGTCAAATACATACATGGTAGATGGAGAATACTAGATACAACAATATACATAACTGAAAGATAAACAGATACCGCACAAAACCCACCTATCAGCAAGGAGCTAGTACACCAACTATGGGGGTATCTGTGTCAAAAGATGCAAACCGCAGCCAGCCGCGACTACTCCGAAGGACAACCTGCAAACACTGTGGCACAACGGGGGTGAGTTGCCAACTTGTGAATAGAGATAACATATAAAGGTAATCGCGAGCATGCACGTACTGCGCTACTCTATCATATGCCAACAGATGATATCAATGTGTGATAAGCAGTATGTGCAAAAATCAAGTAAGTGCTCTATCAGGTAATATAACTACAGGATGAGATGCAATAATGAATGCTGAGCAGGGGAATATAACATTTATACGAAATGTCAATGTGGAATATATATATGCACCGCAAATCCCAACAACCCAGACGCCGGCACTCCCATCGGCTCTCAAATCCTGTACATCCCTGAAAATCACGAGTGCCCAACATCGGCACCCAAATATCATAAATACTCATGTCTAGCATCGACACGCAAATACTCCTATATCGGGCATCCGTCAGTCCGGGTCAGCCCTCTCTCTCATACATATCGGGCATCCGTCAGTCCGGGTCAGCCCTCTCTCAATATATCAGGCATCCGTTAGTCCGGGTCAGCCCTCTCTCAATATATCGGGCATCCGTCGGTCCGGGTCAGCCCTCTCTCAATATATCCCTCTAGCACCGAGAAAACATAGGGTGGACGCACCGAAATATCATATCAAGGGAACCGGGTTTTTAAATGATTTCATATTTGAAATAGCCACGGTTCCCAAATCCAGAAATCACATGTAATCCAAACCAATATGCAAGTCAATGTGATGTGATATGTGCATTAAGTATGAATATCATGTCAAGTCACATAAAGATGAGCTACAACATAATGATCCGATGTGATATATGCATCAAGTATGAATATCATGTCAAGTCACATAAAAATGAGCTACAACATAATGATCCAATGTGATATATGCATCAAGTATGAATATCATGTTAAGTCATATAAAGATGAGCTACAACATAATGATCCGATGTGATATATGCATCAAGTATGAATATCATGTCAAGTCATATAAAGATGAGCTACAACATAATGATCATGGAAATTCTACAGTGTGAGTGTCATGGAAATTACTAACGGTGTGTGTGTAACATGCAGGACAGTGCTCGTGCAATATGAACCATTAGTAAGGGTGCGGTGTTCTATCAATTCTAGTTTATATACATACATCAGGGAATGTGGTATGCACTAATTAGTAGCCATGAACAGTCAATGTATAGAAATGTAGCTATAAGATCCTATCAGCCCTGACGTAGAACGCCATGCGGGCGATATCCCTGTTGATGTTAAATCTACTCACTGTAGTCTCTCGCTAGGTATAGCCGACGACTTGTTCCCCTCCTTCGCGGCGCCCGTCGCACTCGCCTGCGAATCCTAGAATTTCACAATATATCACATATAAGCTCAAAACCGTACAAACACGACATTTAAAGTCAACTAGAAACCCATGTCGCAAACCAAGCGCGCGTGTGCGCGATACGCTAAAACGTGTGATTACGCGCCTGAAGCCACTCCGACGCGTCGCGATACGCAGAAACCCCAAACCCACACACATGTATCACGCGTGTCGTGAAAGATTAAAAATACGGGAAATAGGGTATTCTACTCCAGATTTTGATACAGAACTGATCTTATAAAAATAGATATACCAAAATACTCCAAATAGCAGCAGACTCCAGTGGCCCAGACCCCAACCCCCAACTCACCCATCTGGCCACAATTTGTGGCCAGAATGAATATTCCGACGGCCTGACTTGCGGATTGGGCTCCCAGGCTTGGTGTGTGCACTCCATACTCCCTATACATGCTACAGTAAATCCAATTTCATTCTGAAATGACCCGGGTAGCAGCAGATCCAACAGAACCCTATTTCTAGTTTAAAACCCCACTTTTGCACTAAAATGAAACTTTATGGTATTTTTCTGAAATCTGAAACAAACCCAAGCCTAGAACCACACTAATATCACATTACTAAGCTAATCAAACCTTAAAAAGTTAATTTTTAACATAACCTCACTAAAACCCCTCCTATAGCACAAAACATGCATAAAAAGTGATATTTGCTAGAATTTCTACAAGTTATGAAAAAGAGTGTTAAGTGTGAGATAAATACCTTCCCAAAAACCCTATAGAACTTTATTTTTCCAGCCTTCTCCCTCAAGCCATTGCTTTGACACCAAGATCCCTCAAATAGCCATTTAACCAAGGGTTTTTGTGAGTAAAAATGGGTTTTTGGTGTAGGGTTTTGTGTAGATCCAAAAGGGAATTGAAAAGAGAAGAAAAGAGGAAGAAAGAGGTGTTGTTGCTGCTGTTATTCTGCAGGAGGTGCAGAAAATGAGAGAAAGAGAGAGAAGAGAGAAAGAAAAGGGTCAAAGAAAGTCAAATTTCTCACCTAACACCATGCTTCATTTTTTATTTGGATGTTTGAATTTTTCTTTTTAAAAAAAGGGTTTAGTTTGATAAAAGGATGGGGAATTAACTATGAACCATATAAGAATGAAATGGCTAACTTTAACCTATGTCCCAAAATGGCTAAGTGTGCAAGTGTAAACTACATCAAGGAAAATTCCAATTAGGGTAACACAACTAAATATAACTAATAATCCTATACACACATATAAAATAACACGCACAACTGCTAAATTACACGAACACATTCTAACGAAATTTAAATGTGTTACAATCTACCTCCCTTAAAGAAATTCGGTCCCCGAATTTTAAAATCTAACTACACGCACCTTCAAAAAGATGGGGATAGCTCTTCCTCATCTCGCTCTCGGTCTCCCAAGTGACCTCCTCTCTGCTCGGACCACGCCAAAGTACCTTGACTGACGGTATGTCCTTCGATCTCAATTTCTTCACTTGTCGATTCAAAATGGTCACCGGCTGCTCTGCATAGGGAAGGTCACGGTCAAGCCGGATCGTCGGGTGCTGAATCATATGCGAAGGATCATGAAGATATCTACGGAGCATCGAAACGTAAAATACAGGGTGCACGTCTGGAAAACTGGGCGGAAGGGCTAACCGATATGCAAACGCACCAACACACTCGAGGATTTCGAAAGGACCCACATATCTGGGACTAAGCTTCCCCTTCTTCCCAAACCTCATCACACCTTTCATTGGGGAGACCCTCAAGAAAACATGATCACCAACAGAAAACTCAAGTCTGCGCCGACGACGGTCCGCATAAGATCTCTGCCTATTCTGGGCTGCCCTCATCCTGTCACGAATCAACTGGATCTTCGCGGTCGTCTCCTCAACAATCTGCGGCCCTAAGATACTGCTCTCACTGAGCTCTGTCCAACAAGCGGGCGATCTGCATCTCCTCCCATAAAGAGCCTCAAACGGTGCCATCTGAATGGTCTCCTGGTAGCTGTTGTTGTAGGAGTACTCTACTAAGGGTAAATGATGATCCCAGCTACCTCCGAAATCTAAAACGAACGCTCTGAGCATGTCCTCTAGAGTCTGAATAGTCCGCTCTGACTGTCCGTCGGTCTGCGGATGAAATGCTGTGCTAAACTCAAGCGAGTGCCCAAGCCTCCTGAAGCCTCTGCCATAGTCGGCTGGTAAACTGGGTGCCTCTGTCGGACACGATACATGTTAGAACTCCGTGCAGTCGTACAATCTCGTCGATGTATATCTGGGCATACTGAGCAAATCCGAAAGTCGTCTTCACCGGTAGGAAGTGAGCCGCTTTCATCAAACGATTCACGATCACCCAGATGGAGTCATACCCTCGACTAGTCCTGGGTAGACCCACAATGAAGTCCAAAGAAATCTGCTCCCATTTCCCTTCCGGAATGGGTAACGGCTGTAGCTCTCCCGCGACCTCTAGTGCTCAGCCTTGACTTGCTGACAAGTCAGGCATCTCGACACAAAATCTACGATGTCTCTCTTCATTCCGTCCTACCAGTAAACACCTCTCATATCATGGTACATCTTGGTGGAACTGGGATGAACACTATATACCGATCGATGTGCCTCCTCAAGAATCTCACGCCGCAGTCCCTCAGCATCTGGTACGCACAGTCTAGCCCCAACAGTAGTATCCCCTGATCATCGATCAAGAACTCGGGAAATCTGCCATGTCCAATCTGTACCATGAACTCTGAGCATCGGTCATCACTGTGTTGTGCCTCATGTATACGGTCAAGCAACTGTGGGCGTGCAAGAACATGCGCAATCTGTCCCCCGATCGGCATAAACTCGAACTGTACCCGGCTGTCGCATAAGATCTGCCAATCTGCCGACGACTGCCTCTGTACTGCGCTCAAACGAGATAGACTACCCCCAGGCCTCCTGCTCAAAGCATCCGCCACTATATTAAGCCCTGCCCGGGCGATACCAGATCTCACAATCGTAGTCCTTCACTAACTCCATCCATCGGCGCTGTCTACGGTTCAGGTCGCGCTGCTGAAATATATACTTTAAGCTCTTGTGATCAGTGAATATCTGGCACGCCTCGCTATATAGGTAATGTCGCCAGATCTTAAGTGCAAGACCACTGCAGCCACCTCCAAATCGTGAGTGGGGTAATTCTATTCATGTTCCTTAATTGCCGTGAAGCATACGCGATCATCCTGTCATGCTGCATCAATGCGCACCTTAGCCCCACTCGTGAAGCATCACAATAGACCACAAATTCGTCTGATCCTGAAGGCAATGATAGCACTGGTGTCGTAGTCAGTAGAGCCCGTAGCTGCTGGAAACTGTGCTCACACTCCTCCGTCCAATCGAAACGAACTCCCTTACGGGTCAACCCGGTCAAAGGTGTAGCAATACGGGAGAAGTCCTGCACGAATCGCCTATAGTAGCCTGCCAGCCCTAGAAAGCTGCGAACCTTCGTCACTGACGTGGGTCTAGGCCAACTCCGAACGGCCTCAATCTTCCTCGTGTCTACACATATACCATCTCGTGTAATCTCATGCCCCAATAAGTCTACGCTGTCTAGCCAGAAAGCACACTTGGAGAATTTGGCGAAAAGCTGATGCTCCCTTAAGGTCTACAGTGAAATCTGCAGGTGCTGCTCATGCTCCCCTTTACTCAGAGAATACACCAAGATATCGTCAATGAATACTATGATGAACTGATCAAGATACGGCCGGAAAATACAGTTCATCATATCCATAAATGCTGCTGGCGCGTTGGTGAGTCCGAACGACATCACCAAAAACTCACAATGGCCGTAACGCGTGCGGAAAGCTGTCCTAGGAATGTCCTCCTGTCGAACCCGCAGCTGATGGTAGCCTGATCGCAAATCGATCCTCGAAAAGTATCCAGCCCCCCTGAAGCTGATCGAACAAATCGTCGATGCGTGGCAAAGGATATCTGTTCCGCACTGTAACCCTGTTCAGCTGGCGGTAGTCGATACACAGACGCAAACTGCCGTCCTTCTTCTTGACGAACAGGACTGGAACACCCTAAGGAGAAACACCGGGTCGAATAAGTCCCTTATCCAGCAAATCTTGCAACTGACCCTTCAATTCTCGAAGTTCCGCCGGGGCCATCCGATAAGGCGGTACAGAAATAGGCCCCGTGCTAGGAACCAATTCAATACAGAAAGAAATATCATGCTCGGGCGGTAGCCCAGGAAGCTCGCCAGGGAACACATCAAGGAACTCGTTGACAACCGGAACCTGATCCATCAGAACCTCTGTAGCTCTAGTATCGCAAACATAGACGAGAAATCCCTGACATCCCTTCCTCAAAAGCTGTCCCGCGTGAAAAGAAGAAATCATACTGTGAGGGGTGGCACCACGGTCCCCCAACACAACAAAAACCGACTCGCCGGGAAAACAAAATCTAACTGTCTTCTCGCGGCAGTCAACAGAAGCATAGCACGTGGCTAACCAATCCATGCCCAAAAGAACGTCGAAGTCCAACATCTCAAGAAGGATCAAATCGACCGGCAACTCTCTCTCACCAATACGGACGGTACAGGATCGGAACACGTGACTAGCGACAAACGACTCTCCCACAGGTGTAGTCACAACTAGCGGTTGATCAAGCAATCCGGACTCTCTACCCAAACTCGGTACAAAGTATGTGGATACGTACGAGTACATGGAAACATACGAGCACAAGGATCCGGATCAGACAATACGTGTGCAACAAAGGACATACTGAAAGAGTACCTGAAAGCTCTGCGTTGGACGCCCTCGCGACCCGATGAGTCGAAGCGAAAACTTGTGCCTGTCCTTCATCTGCGACTGACCGAACTCCTCCTCTACTAACCTGACCCCTCTGCGCGAACCCTCCGCATCCACGACGTCTCAGAATATGACCCTGACGTGGTGTGAAGGAACACTGCCTGATGAGGTGTTGAAGGCTCCCACATCGTAAACATCTATGCGCTGGCTGCCGTCCTCCCTGGGGATGAGAGCCAAACAACTGTTCTCGTCCTAAGCCTCTGCTCTGGGCTGGTACACCAGTACGATTCCTTAACTGTTCCGAAACTCTTACGGTCTCTGGAAGACGTGTACACTGGGGCTGCCTCCACCGGTGCTATGTAGGGGACGGAATACTGCATGATGATCGCAAGGAACAACTGGGTAACAGGGGTGACAACCACCTGTCGCTGCGCTCGAACGATCTCCACCAACGAGCTCATCGCCTGGCGCAAGCCCTGCATCTCTACCACTAGTCTAGCGATCTGAGCTGTCGTAGGGGGAACAATTTGTCCTGGTACAACAGGAGTACTACTCGGATCAGTCCTCATCTCGGATGAATCAACTCGAACCTCGGCTCTCACGGCCGCTCTCTGCACCCTCGTAGTCCTTGGCGGCATAATGGCTGAAAAGAAGGTAGGATTCGATAAGGATACAGAAATCGAATCGCAAGGATGTATACAATCATAAGGGAATTTCAATCAATAAGTCCTAAGGTCGCTTAGGCGGAGTACTGTGTCGTGAGTATGCCGTGGAACATACACACGCTACGCCACTCTGCTGCAGCTACCTACTCCATCATACCAGGGTCATCCTACACTCCGAAGGTAAAACCTACTCTCTGATACCAAATTTGTCACGACCCAAAGTTTGGCCCGTGACCGGCACTTAACCACGTATCGTCTACAGGCGTAACACAACTAAGTGAACCGGAAACCCAGAAATCAAACCAATAAAGTATAAAGTGTTTTAAATTTTAAAAGGAATCATTTATTAAATGTTAAGAGATCCAAGTAAACAATCACCCAGATTGCAATATACGACGCCGTAGCGAAGATCAAGAGCAACAAGTGAGAACATCACAGATAGAATAACTGCTTAAGTAAAGTCGGCTCACAACGAGCTCGACACCAGAATACCAATAATATACATCATCGTCCTCACACTGTCTCTAAGTCAAATACATACATGGTAGATGGAGAATACTAGATACAACAATATACATAACTGAAAGATAAGCAGATACCGCACAAAACCCACCTATTAGCAAGGAGCTAGTACACCTGTTAGTTATATGTATGCCCTAGAGGCCATTACTGTACATTGGATGTATATTGTAGTGGATGCTGGGACATATATAGGTAGGACTTTCTTGCTCGACATGATAGTACGCTATCTGGTTGCTCTTTATCTTAACATGTATACTTTCTGTCTCTCTATTACATGTTGATAAAGCCCTTAGAATGTGTACTCGACTTCCAGGACTATGATGCAGATCATACTAGTGGGGCCTGGGTGGTCCATGCATCACGGAGCTGGAGAGGTGGAGGACCGGATCTACAAAGGTTGTAGCCCATTTCCTTTAGTTAAAGTTGTTAACTTGCATTGCATCGCCTATACATCTAGTTAACGATCCGTATTAGGGTTTGTAGGCACATGAAAATTTTTGAATTGGGCATGTTTGATCTGTTGTGAGACCTCATTAGTGTGCCTAGGAACCCTACAGTGGTATCAGAGCCTAGCTAGAGCCTTAGGCGATTCGTAGACGGAGTTAGAAGTCCGATCGAACCGAAACCCTAATCCAAATTTGCTCTCTGTACATTTTTTGAAATCGGGGATTTTTGAGAATTAAAAATATTCAGAAAAATCAGCAGGAATTTGTAGGAATTACTGTGAAATTCGAGCGGCTGAATCCATCAAACCGCCGCGGTTCCGCGGCACGAGCATGGCTCGTGCGGCGGTTCCGCGGCACGAGCATGGCTCGTGCGGCGGTTCCGCGGCCTTACGGCCGCCTCTCCCATTATTTTTGGCACAATAATTTCTATATTTGGGTGCTGGATTTTCTGGGAATTTTTAAATCTTACTCAAGAGTTGAGTATTCTAGGTTGTATTAGGAGTTCGTAGATTCGATCGGATTGTCAAACTTTGTCTATGTGTTTTTCCGGGTAATTTTAGAATATGTTAAAAAGTTCGACTGGATATAAATACCCACTCTTTCCCTTGGCGGGAAATTTCCAATTGTTGGATTTTTCCGTAGTTTAACGACGTTCTAAGTAGTGCAAGTAACGCGATGGTCCCTCTAGAAGACAACAAACCTTAACTCGATTATGTGACCGTCTTGAACTGCCCTTTGAACCTTAGGGTTTGGGGCAGTACGGCGTGCCACATGTGAGGCGTTGGCTTGACCCTTCTACGGCTGGACCGTTGGTACTGAGGCACGAAGTGAATGTTTTTAAACTTATTTCATGTGTTGAGCTGTATCGGGAAAACTTGGGTGTTCGATTGTTCGATCGGAAAGTTTAACATTTTCTATTTATCCGGAATGTGATACAATATTTGGAATCCACAAGTAGTTATGAGATAACTGAATGAATGTTATAAACATAGCAGTTTAGTCTCACTTGATCGGTTGCCACGGAATTTTGATGTGATCAAAAGTCCGTCGCAATCACGTAGCGTACGCGGATACTCGCCGGGTAAACTTAATAGACAGCTACACCCCATAGCCCCGACCAAGTGACTGTAGGAGAACCCCGTCGCCGAAAGCATCCGTTCGGGTGCTCGCGGCAGCGGTGTTCCGCCTTGGTGCACTTCGTCGACGGCGTCAGGGGTGCAGCCGTCTACTAAAGTTTGCGACGAGCATTCGATCAGGATATCGGGAATCTTGTTGAATTGCCCGACTTGATATTGAAAAGAGTTTTCGATAATGAGATTAAAATGCGGGGTTTATAATTGTTAGGCATGCGATATCTAAGGAATTCATTTGATTAGGCATGCGATGTCTATGCAGGTTGCGGATTCCAACTGTTGTACTTTTACACTTTCTTTTATGTGACCGTAAGTGTAATATGTGATATCGCCGGTTTCGTTGCTATATGTCAACGACAATTGGGATGTGCATATTTACTTACGTTGATGACATGTGTTGTTATGTGTTGCTGGATATGTTATATTGGATCGTCGTGTTTGAATAGCCGGGTTTTTTTTATGTGAGATGAGTGTTTTTCATTTTCATTCATGTAAAAACTTGTATGTAATATTCTTTTATTGGGGCACTTCCAGGTTGCGGATGATATCACCATTTGTATATTATTTACTTTTCTGCATTAGGATAGACCCAAGGAGGGGAGCACAAGTAACCGGGTTCTGGGGTCCAGTGGGAGGCCATCTCGAGGAGTCGAGTCCGGGTCTCCTAACCCTAGAATTGGTAGGGTTGCTTGTCGCTCTCGTAGGGGTCTAGGGGTGTGGGATTGGCTATTCATCACGACCGTGGAATCCGTGTTTTATACTGGCTCGTATTGAAAGCACGGACGTCCTAGTATATCCAATATTTCATATGATACTTTCTGCTGTGTTATCTGTGATGTGATCATGTGATATGTTCAGATAGATATTATATATAGTATATATGATATATTATATAGACGTTGCTTATGTTTTACACCCGCGCTAGCCCTGCCTCGCTCTGGCGTTAGTTACCTAACCTGACGGTGCAGACGGGACATCGAGGCAAATGCGGATGGCATAAGCGTACGTTATATTTATCTGTGATGTTTAGGTGGACTTAATTGATGGGACATTCATTAATGAGATTAATGAAAGAAAATAAACCTAATTGATGTTGTGGAATCGAATTTCAAAATAAAAACAGGTAGCTACAGTTCTTGCTTTGCATCGCGGTGTTCCTTGTAGAACATCCTGCACCTTATTCGATGAGGAAAGGACCGAAATCCCTTCACCGGGAGTGACTCCTTTAGCAATAACTGGCAGATACTACACACTTGGTTTGTCTTTTGATTGCTTCTATAGTTTCTGCTTTGCACAGTGATATATATGATATATCCCGCACCTCATTCGACGAGGAAAGGGCCGACGATCCTTTCACCGGGAGTGACCCCTTTAGCAAAACTAGAAAAGCCTAAAAAACATTCCATTTAAAAACCATTTGATTCCGCAACGAGATCAAGTTCAAAGCGTTAAAGGTTTTCATAAAAACCATTCGCAACCCTCCATCATTTTAGGAAGTAGAGTACTTAGTATTCGTGCTACGTTTGTCGACCATAGCCGAGGCGTAGTGTGCGGTAGCTAAGTGATGTCTTCCTACACAGCATATGATGAGATTAGTTAGGACAGTCATGTGGCTTTGTTGACCTTAGCCAAGGGTCATGTGGGTGGGTCTAATTAATCACGAAATGACGGGTAGAACTTGACTAGTACCTATGATTTGTTGACCTTAGCCAAGGTCATAGGTGCTAGGGGTAAAAACCATTATCGGGAGTTTCAAGTGTTGAAATTTGCAATGAGATTGCATACCTTCTATATGATAGTTGGATCCCGATACCCACTGCGAGTAATTGTTACTCCTGGGAGAGTTTTGCACTTTGCAATTAGCCGATCAAGTAGGTGTCTAGAAAGGTGTCAACGGGGTTACGCCTCTGGGAAAACGAGGTTTACTGTAATTAGGTCTGTGCGAAAGCACGGGGAACCTCCCTCAAAGTACCGACACTGGCCTGGCTGAAAGATTGGCGAACTTATAGAGTGTAATTAATCCCGGCTAGTCTTTCCTTTTAAGATTTGAAGGAAGATTTGATAAAAACAGTGGGAGCCATCCTGATTAGATAAAATATATAACCAATCTAATCTTGCAAGAGCGCACGCAGAGTGTTTTCTTCTCTCTCTCTCCAGGTAGCGACCATATCATGCCTTAATCAAGATAATAATATAGATGAATTGACCGAACCCGCTTGTTATACTGAGCTGGGAAACGTTGGTCCCACTCCAACTTATAATTGTTATAAGACAGAGCAGGAAATAGGGGAATACCAGAATTCCTATGCCGCCCAAACGAAGAAAGTGCATATGATGCATCTCCTTCGGGTGTGTTCATTACAAAGAACTGTTTCTCAGTATCCTCTACATCCCGGGTATTTGATACCGGATCAGGATCCAAGATATGTAATCTGTTACATAGGGCTACAAAAAGGTAGAAAAACTGAGAATGGGTGATAAGTTTCATGAGGTAGAAACCGGGGCAAGTGTTGCAGCCAAGTCTGTTGGTCACTGTCACCCTGTATTACCAATACATTGATTCTGAAAAAATACTATTAGATACCGAACCTGATATACAAAATCATATCAGTCTCTTTATTAGTAAAGAAATGATAAAATTTTGTATTGATGGATAATGTTTTGAATATTTCCTATATCAAAAGTTGATCGGTTCAGGCACGTTATCTAAAAGTATTGATGTTCTAAATCAAACTACTGTTCCTAGTATACAGAACACACACAAGAGAAAGAGTTCAGAAATGAACGAATCATTCTTGTGGCATTGTAGACTAGGTCATATCAATGCGACCCGACTGGCTGAAGTTACATTTTAGATGCATATTTAAATCAGTTTGAATTTACATCTTGTGAAACTTGCCAGTCATGTCACAAAGATTAGATGGATATAGCTCTGTTTATTGGAAACAGGGAAAGAGTTAGTAAACTCTTGGGATTGATACATGATGATGTATGTAAGGTCTCCTGTCTACACATGCCAGGACCGGTTCATTATACTTCATTACGTTCTCGGATAATCTCTCAAGATTCAGACATATGTTCCTGTTGAAACACAAGTCCGAACCTTTTGAGATATTCACAGAATATAAGCTAGAAGTAGAGAACCAATACGGGTATAAGTATTATGTCCTATGATAAGATCAGGGAGGAGAGTACTTGTGCATAGAATTCCTGGATTATTCTAAAGGAGAATGAGATTCTCTCTCCGTATTACTCCTCTGAATACACCACAGCACAACGGTGTATCAAGGTGGAGCAATCGCACCGTATTAGATATGGTATGCTCTATGATGAGTATTACTGAGTTACCTATTTCCTTTTGGGGTTGTGCACTTGAGAAGCTGCATACCTATTGAATTAGGTTCGAATCAAATCAGTGCCTACCACTCCATATGAGATATGGTATGGGAAGAGCCTATCTATTAAGTTAGTTAAGATTTGGGATTGTCCGGCCTATATCTAAAGCAAAATCCGGACAAGATCGAGGCAAGGTCAGTTCTATAGAACTGGAAAGGTTCCAGCTATACAAAACTGCAGCTGATGATTTGTCAGAACCAAAGGATTCAATAGTCCCTGACGAACCTCAGCCTCTCCGCCGATCTGGTAGGGTTCCTCATCCGCCTGAGAGATACTTCGGTTTCTCGATGACAGTGGGAGCGAGGATTACATCATGAGATGATGACCTAACTAGTTTCGAGCAGGCCATCGAGAGTAGGGACTCTGTAAGAATGGCTGGATGCTTAGCGATCTGAGATGGAATCCATATACACCAACAAAGTATGGACTTTGGTTGCGATATCTGAAGGGTTAAATCCCCATCAGGAGCAAGTATATCTTGAGAAGATTACTTGGTGTAGATGGAAAAGTTGAGACTTTCAAAGCTAGACTTGTTAAAGGTTTTCGTCATCAACCAAGCATGGATAATGATGAAACCTTTTTCCAGGGACTATGCTTAAGTCCATCCAGATCCTACTTACCATTGCTACATACCATGACTACGATATCTGGTGGTTGGGTGCCATGACTACTTTTCTAAATAGTGATTTAGAAGAGAACGTCTATAAGAACACAGCCAGAGGGCTTCGTAAACAGTGGGAGCAGCGGAAACGTGTGCAAGTTGCTTTACAGAATAAAGCAGGCATCGCGGAGTTGGAAGGTCTGTTTTGATGTAGTAGTCAAAGTGTTTGACTTCATCAAAATGGTAGATGAACCTTGTATATACAAAACGGTAGTAGAGAGTAAGGTGGTCATCCTCGTATTGTACGTGGACAACATACTCTTGATAGGAAAAGAGTTTCCTATACTACGCTCGGTCAATCTCCGCTTATCACAAGGATTCTCCAATAGGATCAAAGTGATACCTCCTAAATCCTGAGTTTTCATCTATGAGATAGATGTAATTGGATGCTAGGATTCTCACTAGATGTAGTGAGATGGTATCAATAGATCCTGGGGAGAATCACTGGAAGGGTTCCAGGGTGATAAAGATGACTGAATGTCAGTCACAGGCATTGTATTTACCCTCAGTAAAGGGACGGTATGTTAGAAGAGTTCCAAGCTAGATACCGTGGCAAACTAGACGATAAAGGCTGGTAACATCGCTACTTAAGATACTACCAAAGAGGCTGTCTGGGTGTATATTAGTTCATGAGATGAACTCAGTTCCTCCCATTGTGTGACAATGGAGTTGTGGCTTATGCCAAGGAACGTCCGTCCCATCAGTGATCCAGACACATTCTGAGGCAGCATCACCTGATCATGGAGATAGTTGATCTCCAGGGTGATCGAGGTTAGGAGAGTAGACTCAGAGGACAACACGGCGGATCCACTCACAAAGGCCTTTTCCTAAAGAGAGACTTTTAGGGGATGGTTGAGTATTAGATACTACAACTACTGCTACAGATGGCCCTAGTGCAAGTGGGAGATTGTTAGTTATATGTATGCCCTAGAGGCCATTACTGTACATTGGATGTATATTGTAGTGGATGCTGGGACATATATAGGTAGGACTTTCTTGCTCGACATGATAGTACGCTATCCGGTTGCTCTTTATCTTAACATATATACTTTCTATCTCTCTATTACATGTTGATAAAGCCCTTAGGATGTGTACTCGACTTCCAGGACTATGATGCAGATCATACTAGTGGGGCCTGGGTAGTCCATGAGTACATCCTTCAATGTTCCTAGTCATGGGAATATCGAGACGGGGCATCGATATTCCAGAGTAGACTAGCGTATATCTTCTCGACCCATGTGATGGGCGATGAATGATCCCATATCCATTGGTGTTTGACATCGGAGATGGTATGTGGGTGCTCAGTGGAGACTGGGTACACTGAACGGACTCGCCGAGAACTCCCAGATGGTATTATACCTCACGTCAGATGGCAGTTCTCTAGTGACACTGGTACAGCTTAGTCTGTTGACCCGAGATCGTCATAGAGTCTTGTGTGTCTCCCACTGTGCTTTGATTTCCACCCTACCATGGCTCTACTGAGTCGTGAAAATAGGTGGTTTTTGGGTACAGTCCCGATTCACATGGAGACAATGAGCGATAGGAGGGGATTCGTCTCTCCCGGTATTGGGGGTTGATGTTGCGCTATGCATGACTGGCCATAACAGGAAATCCCTGGCCAGGGTTGCAGTGATATACTGGTAAGAGTTATCAGTAGTTTCACGAATGTTATGGACCTTACGTCGGCATGACTTATTGAGCTATTGGGGTCTGACGTTTACCACCCCTAGGCGAGATATGCTACATATCAGACGAACAGACCGGACTGTACGGTAAGTGTTACTGGTTGGATTCACAGGAGTGTGAGCGGGCTTGCTCGTCGATCTTCTGATCACTCAATACCCGGGTGGCCGTTACGTTTAGCAGACCGCTTGCGGCTTGTGGGTGTCTGATATGATCATCACCTGCTGCCGGCGTATTGACGAGTCTTTAGAGTCCTACACAGAGGTTTCCTGGCTCAAGCGAAACGAAATAGGAGCGCATATGAGATATGTGCGGGACCGAGAATAATGCGTGTATGTGATACCGTGTTCTATTCTCGCGATGAATGTATCGATTGGTTGTATGCGATATAACCTAGTTATCGAATCGAAGATTGATTCGATAAGTCGATACATTGGATACTAGTCGGTTATATGCGACATGACCGGATCATTGAATCAAGTGTTGATTTAATGATTTAATATATAATTATATATTTGATATATTACTTTACATTAACTAGTATTGGTTCATTTTAAATGGATTTTCTCACTTGAAATACACAAGTTGTATATGTGATATACTTTTGTGCACTTGTTTGTATCATGTTTGATGATACATGCAAACTTGGGTATGTGTAAAGAATTAAACCATGGTTATGTTAATGGTTAGGGTTTTGATTTACTTACTTATTCATTTATTTATGTATTCATTAATTCATTTTGGGCAAAAATGAAATGGTGGCTTAGTTTGTTTTGTTGTTGAAGCTTCATGAAGTTTTGACTAAGTGATCATTTTGTCTTCATGTCCTAACCCTAACCATTCAACTAAACCCTAGTTAATTCTCTACACTTAACCATGGTTGTAAATATGATAAGTATCATTTTATTTCCTATTTTTCAATAACTTATCATAATTTCTTTTCTTCTTCTTCTTCTTCTTGAACAAAAAGAAGAAAACCTTGCTTCCATCAATGGCAACTTGAGAAAAAGAGTGAGAAATCCAATTCTAAAGTGAACCCACTTCCTATTTCTTCATCCTCTACCACTTTCCAAGTAGTATAGGGTGTTTTCTTCACAAGTTTCATGACTTGGTGAAGTTGGAGTTTGATCTTGAGTTACCTCGACGTAGATCATCTTCGGCATCGAAGTCGACGACCTAGCCCGATCTTTTCTCCGATGAAACCACCGCGAGATTCTAGGATTCCGATGGGTACAGCGGAGGGACGTCATCACTGAGCTGGAGAGGTGGAGGACCGGATCTACAAAGGTTGTAGCCCCTTACCTTTAGTTAAAGTTGTTAACTTGCATTGCATCGCCTATACATCTAGTTAACGATCCGTATTAGGGTTTGTAGGCACATGAAAAATTTTGAATTGGGCATGTTTGATCTGTTGTGAGACCTCATTAGTGTGCCTAGGAACCCTACAACACCAACTATGGGGGTATCTGTGTCAAAAGATGCAAACCGCAGCCTGCCGCGACTACTCCGAAGGGCAACCTGCAAACACTGTGGCACAACGGGGGTGAGTTGCCAACTCGTGAATAAAGATAACATATAAAGGTAATCGCGAGCATGCACATACTGCGCTACTCTATCATATGCCAACAGATGATATCAATGTGTGATAAGCAGTATGTGCAAAAATCATGCAAGTGCTCTATCAGGTAATATAACTACAGGATGAGATGCAATAATGAATGCTGAGCAGGAGAATATAACATCTATACGAAATGTCAATGTGGAATATATATATATATGCACCGCAAATCCCAACAACCCAGACGCCGGCACTCCCATCGGCCCTCAAATCCTGTACATCCCTGAAAATCACGAGTGCCCAACATCGGCACCCAAATATCATAAATACTCGTGTCTAGCATCGACACGCAAATCCTCCTATATCGGGCATCCGTCAGTCCGGGTCAGCCCTCTCTCTCATACATATCGGGCATCCGTCAGTCCAGGTCAGCCCTCTCTCAATATATCGGGTATCCGTCAGTCCGGGTCAGCCCTCTCCCAATATATCGGGCATCCGTCAGTCCGGGTCAGCCCTCTCTCAATATATCGGGCATCCGTCAGTCCGGGTCAGCCCTCTCTCAATATATCCCTCTAGCACCGAGAAAACATAGGGTGGACGCACCGAAATATCATATCAAGGGAACCGGGTTTTTAAATGATTTCATATTTGAAATAGCCACGGTTCCCAAATCCAGAAATCACATGTAATCCAAACCAATATGCAAGTCAATGTGATGTGATATGTGCATCAAGTATGAATATCATATCAAGTCACATAAAGATGAGCTACAGCATAATGATCCGATGTGATATATGCATCAAGTATGAATATCATGTCAAGTCACATAAAGATGAGCTACAACATAATGATCCGATGTGATATATGCATCAAGTATGAATATCATGTCAAGTCACATAAAGATGAGCTACAACATAATGATCCGATGTGATATATGCATCAAGTATGAATATCATGTCAAGTCATATAAAGATGAGCTACAACATAATGATCATGGAAATCCTACAGTGTGAGTGTCATGGCAATCACTAACGGTGTGTGTGTAACATGCAGGATAGTGCTCGTGCAACATGAACCGTTAGTAAGGGTGCGGTGTTCTATCAATTCTAGTTTATATACATACATCAGGGAATGTGGTATGCACTAATTAGTAGCCATGAACAGTCAATGTATGGAAATTTAGCTATAAGATCCTATCAGCCCTGACGTAGAACGCCATGCGGGCGATATCCCTGTAGGTGTTAAATCTACTCACCGTAGTCTCTCGCTAGGTATAACCGACGACTTGTTCCCCTCCTTCATGGCGCCCGTCGCACTCGCCTGTGAATCCTAGAATTTCACAATATATCAAACATAAGCTCAAAACCGTACAAACACGACATTTAAAGTCAACTAGAAACCCGTGTCGCAAACTAAGCGCGCGTTTGCGCGATACGCTAAAACGTGTGATTACGCGCCTGAAGCCACTCCGACGCGTCGCGATACGCAGAAACCCCAAACCCCCACACACACGTATCACGCGTGTCGCAAAAGATTAAAAATACGGGAAATAGGGTATTCTACTCCAGATTTTGATACAGAACTGATCTTATAAAAATAGATATACCAAAATACTCCACATAGCAGCAGACTCCAGTGGCCCAGACCCCAACCCCCAACTCTCCCATCTGGCCGCAATTTGAGGCCAGAATGAATATTCCGGCGGCCTGACTTGGGAATGGGATCCCAGGCTTGGTGTATGCACTCAATACTCCCTATACATGCTACAGTAAATCCAATTTCATTCTGAAATGACCCGGGTAGCAGCAGATCCAACAGAACCCTATTTCTAGTTAAAAACCCCACTTTTGCACTAAAATGAAATTTTATGGTATTTTTCTGAAATCTGAAACAAACCCAAGCCTAGAACCACACTAATATCACATTACCAAGCTAATCAAACCTTAAAAAGTTAATTTTTAACATAACCTCACTAAAACCCCTCCTATAGCACAAAACATGCATAAAAGTGATATTTGCTAGAATTTCTACAAGTTATGAAAAAGAGTGTTAAGTGTGAGATAAATACCTTCCCAAAAACCCTATAGAACTTTATTTTTCCAGCCTTCTCCCTCAAGCCACTGCTTTGACACCAAGATCCCTCAAATAGCTATTTAACCAAGGGTTTTTGTGAGTAAAAATGGGTTTTTGGTGTAGGGTTTTGTGTAAATCCAAAAGGGAATTGAAAAGAGAAAAAAGAGGAAGAAAGAGGTGTTGCTGCTGCTGTTATTCTGCAGAAGGTGCAGAAAATGAGAGAAAGAGAGAGAAGAGAGAAAGAAAAGGGTCAAAGAAAGTCAAATTTCTCACCTAACACCATACTTCATTTTTTATTTGGATGTTTGAATTTTTATTTTTTAAAAAAAGGGTTTAGTTTGATAAAAGGATGGGGAATTAACTATGAACCATACAAGAATGAAATGGCTAACTTTAACCTATGTCCCAAAATGGCTAAGTGTGCAAGTGTAAACTACATCAAGGAAAATTCCAATTAGGGTAACACGACTAAATATAACTAATAATCCTATACACACATATAAAATAACACGCACAACTGCTAAATAACACGAACACATTCTAACGAAATTTCAAAGTGTTACACCATAAAACCATACGGCCTCTACAACGTTTCGCCCGAACTTGGGAAATTGTCTGTGGGGGACTTTAATGACTCATCGACACACTGGCACTGGGTATAACCACTAGCACGTCAAAGGTACTAGCTGTACGTAACGGTTGCCTATGTATTGATTGGACGGGAAGCTGACGAGCGAACTCATCCAGAAACCCTACTGAGCCTAACAGTGACAATATACATACAGTCCGGTCCATTCGTCTATGAGTATCGCATATCAGCCTAGGGGGCTGGTAATGTCAGACCCCCAATAGCGGTATAAGTCGTGTCAGAGAGTAGCCCAGAACACCCTGAGATACTACTGGAGTACCTACCAGTAAATCTTCTGCCTCGGCCGAGAGCTTTGTGTAATGGCTCTCCTAGACACAGCGCGATCTCACCCCCAATACCAGGAGAGAAGAATCCCCTGCCGATCCGCTCACTTGCATTCATGTGGCTCGGGACTGTACCCAAAAAGACCTGTTTGCACGACTCCTTTGAGCCGTGGTAGGGTAGAAATCAAAGCACAGTGGGAACTCACACGAGACAAATGACGACCTCAGGTCAATGAACTAACCTGTACACATGTCACCAGGGAACTGCTATCTGACGCTAGGTATAATACCAACTAGCAGTTTCCCGGCGAGTCCTGTCCGGTATACTCATAACCCATTGAGCACCTGTATACATCTTAGGTGAACCAACTAACACCAATGGCTTGTGAGACCGGCCACCGCCCCTCGTCGGGGTCTCGACTGTATACACTAGTCTACTCTGGAGTATCGATGCCCTGTCTCGAAACTCCCACAACTAGGGACACTTTAAGGATGTGCTTATAGACCCCAACTTCCACGTATATGATCGCCATCATACTGCTGGCAGTCAAGCAAGAATCCTATGGGCTCTATCAACATGCAATAGTGAACTAAAGCATGTATACGATGATAAAGACAAACCAGATAGCATACTATCATCTCGAGCAAGACTGTCATATCGGTATAGGTCATCCCTCAATCATTGCAATCATGTACCTGCGATCCAATAATTGACTTTGAGGGCACTATATCCAACAACGAGGAGGTGGTGCAGCTTGTGGTCCTCTAGATGGTGCAGGTAGTGCAGGTCTTGGAGTAGGTGCCTGAAGAGCTGGTCGCTGCGGAAAAGTAATTGCTGGCCTGGGTGCAGCAACTGGGTTCTGTCTTTGGGGACAAGACCAAATATCGTGAGTAGCTGAGCCGCAGACTAAGCAAAGGCGGTTGGCTCGACGGCAGTCCTTCATCATATGTCCAGTTCTCTTGCAGTAGGTGCAAAAGGCTGGACTGGGATGATGGGTTGGTACTCCGGGTCGTCTTGGCATGAAAAGTGGCCTGGACGAGGCTCCACCTGCCATCTGATTGGCAGGGAGCTTGACTCCTGCAGACTGAAGTCTGCCCCTTACTTTTATCTCTGCCCCATAACTGTGGGCAGCTTCTAGAGCATCCTCATGAGTCAGAAATTTTCCCGTGGCTAGAGCAGCCTGAATCTCCGTATCCAGTCCTTGTTGAAAGCGACGGGCTCTGATTTCGTCCGTCGGTATCAAGTGTGCAGCGAATCTATTTAAAAATTGTGTTGGCTGTGTAGTATGTGAGATTTTAAAAAATTGAACTATTGTGACATATCTTACCGGCTTAATATGGTGAATTCAGCGTCGTATTCATCTACTGATTTGTCCCACATTGAACCTTGTTGTAGATGAATGAACTGCTGCTCCATTGCAAACCTGGCAGTCACAGGGAAGTATTTCGCGTCGAACTTCTCGCGAAAAGTCTTCCATTCAATCGGCTGTACCAGACGGCTTTCTTCCGCCTTCCACCAGTTACGAGCATTATCCGTGAGCTGTAATTTCGCCACACGGACCCAAGCTAGGTCTGGCACTTGAGCTGCTGCCAGATCGTCTTCGATGCTTTGTGCCCATTCTTCCGCTTCAAGAGGGCTTCCTTTACCAGAGAACTGCTTGGGGTGCAAAGCCCTGAATTGCTTTACCCCTGGTGCGTCGGTCTCAGGACGGTTCAGAAGTTGTTGTTGTCCCTCAAGAAGGCTGCGAATTGCCTCAAGTAGCACTGTTTGCTCGGTGGGTGGTGCAGGAACAGCTGGTGCGGGAGGTAGTGCTGGAGGTGTGTTATTGACATTGGTGCTGGTGTTGTTCGGGGAATCCATAACCTTGAAGAAAAATTTGGGTTAGGACAGATTCAAATATATGAAATGATAAGATTCAAGGAATAGAAATTTGTAAGATTCAAGAAACATGAACTGTAAAGAATGTTTTAGTTGCTGGTTCTTGTGTTATATTGCTTAGGTTGTTCACGCAGACCAGAACTGCATGATAAGGATTCATACAGCTCTGACCAGCATGGGCCACCAACAAAACCTGTCACGCCCCGCTTCTCGGTGTACGGCGAAGAGGACGCGACGAGGTCCGCTACGTATATACTCAGAAGTACATACGCTGAGCGTATCTAAGCAATATAAAAGTAAATCACAAGAGACAAGAGATATAGAAATAACAGCAACTTTATTAATAACATTCTTTTGTACAATGCATGAAAAGTAAATACAACTGAAATGAAAAGCGATGCCTAAACAATGGCATAACAGGAAATGAAAATACTGAATAGAACAAGGTACAATGTCTAGAGCTCGGGGTCTTCGTGAAACTGCTCCAAGTCTTCACCGGTGGGCTCGATCTCTGCTGGGTCCAAAGCACCTGACGACATTCAAAGAAGAAAGAAATAGAATGTCGTCAACGAACAGGTCGCTCGGTAAGTCCCAAAGATAAAGAAGAATTTGAAAAGACAGAATAAGAGGTATCTTCTAAAGTATAATGTTTGTAGAATATTGTGTTTACGTTGTTGTTTGTAGCTTGGTATGGAAGGATGCCAGTGTATACGAGAGGGGTTTCTATATGCTAGAGACCAGGGCAAACAAAATGTATAAGGAACGGTTAAGCCACGGTACAACAGCAACGGAATATAGGTTAGGTGTCTTAATCTGGCCACCTCGTGCCACCTTTAACACCTTCCGTACCAATCTACCCCTTAAACCCCGTAGTGTTTTGGTTGTATTGTTGTATTGTATTGTGTAAGTTGGATGACTGACTAAAACCATGATATCAGTAAACATATTGTAACTGCATAATCAGGTAAATGGAATAACGGAATAATGGATGTATATCCATAGTTTGGTTCAGTCAAGTTGTATAGATTGTTAACTGGATTCTGGGATTCATGTGTTCATATTGAGTTGGAATATTAAAGAATGTAGATTGACTTGAATCATATTCAAGTCAGAAATAATCAGACTCAAACCCGAGTCAGACCAAAAGAAATGTAAATCGAAGTTCTATATTTAGGGTCATTATTGTAATTTATGAAACTTGAGGGGGTTTTATGTAAAAATACTTTTGTATAGTTTTCAAGATACACCCCAAGTATTTATTATTCATCTTTATAGTTATAATGAGTGTAAATTTTATTTGTGTTATTTCTAGTGATAATATCCTAATTACATAAATAAAGGTATTAATTTGTAATATTTATTTATTTGAAATTCATGGTATTTTAATGTAACTTTTAATCTTATAATTTTTAGGAAAATCTGGAAACTTTATCTTATAATAAAATAGGTGTTTAAATGATAAATATACATATGTTTATACAAGAATAATTTTTAATAAATATTTTATTTTCCAAAAATCTCGTTTTTCTTAAATATCGTATTTTAAACCTTTCGAGACCGAATGCTTCTTGCGGAGGTCTGAATCTCGCACTACTAAGCCCAAGGGTGCACGATAAATCGTACAATCCCTAACGGGTTCCCCAAATGTGGGTTGTAGTGGCTCTTTGCAAAGATTTTATAATTACTAATCATTTAGAAAACGATTTTATAAAGATAAGGTATTTATTTGTAAAAGGGTGTAAATTTCCGTATTTTAGATTCTAGGGTTTCCTAAGCCAACTAACCTATTTCTAAATAGTCTAAACGATAAGTCATTAGAAGGCTCAAATCGCCTCTTCACCGCCAATTGCGGCCAGGTAAGTACAAATGAGAAAAGGAGGGATCCGCTCACGAATCGTGAGACGGGCCTTTTAAAGTTACCTTTTCTCACTTGCCTAGCCTAGACAACACAAAGTCAGGTTTAGATATATGATCAATGTCCACGACATATCGTATTTTCCTATTAAAAGATATTGTTTTAAAATTGTATATAACTTAGAACTTTTAGAACAAGGTTTTATTAAGAAAATGGTATTTTAATGTAAAATCTTGTTTTATCGTATTCTAAGTTTTCAAGGTAGCGTGTTATGATTACATATGAGTGTGTGTGGAGGTAGGTCATTATCTCGTGATCTACTTTAAAGTATAGCAATGTTAAGGGGTTAAATGTGATAAACTAAACATGGTGGTATTTAAGTGAAAGAATACAATATATTGCAAAAGCTATCATTTCATGTGTGAAAACTTGTTCAAATTAATTTTTAAGTGATTAGTAGTCTACATGAATATGTTTAAGCATTATGGAATTAGTGATAAGTGAGTTTTGATAGAAAACCGAATCGGAAATCGGTTTGTTCCGATTTCCGTCGGGTTTGAAAAGTCGTATTTTTTTATGAAAGAATAGAAAGGTAGAAAATATGGACTTACGGGTTTGGACAACGCTAGAGAGTGAGAGGGAGGTAGCGGGTTTGCCGGTGCGTCGAAACGTCGTTGAGAGGTCCTATCACGATCACCGGATTTTCACCGTCAATTTGGTCAGCGCTTTGCCTTTCGCTCGTTTTCTAACGTACCAAGTTCTCTTGAGATTTTCAGAGAGTGGACTTAGAGATTTAGGATGAGAGGTTAGAAAGTAAGGGTGTTTATATAGGGTTAGGCTAGGGTTAGGGTTTTAATTTAAAAAAATATAAAAATATATGAAAAATCATTAAAATTTTGGAGTAAAAGGGATTTATTGGGTTTTCTGTAACCGGTCAACAAATTTAGTGTATGCAGGTGAGAAGACCAAGTCAAAAAGAACGTTTTCACCGTTGACGACTCGGCCTTTCAGCCAAGTCCGGCCGGCGGCGCCGGCCCGAGTCGGCCGGTCCGCCGGCCGAGTCGGGCCGAGTCGGAAAGTCGTCGGGTGGGGGTTTTCCTGGGGGGAATTTTGGTGCATCTAACTTTTTATGTTCAGTTCAAGTTTTGTGAGTTATGGCCTTTTGACTGTTGACTTCCTAAAAAAATTAAAACGAAATAAATACAAAAATAACGTGGGGCATGGGATTTGAACTCTGGTGGCTTGGTTCAGCAGTGCAAGGTGTTACCAATGAGCTACAAGCTCCTTCTTGTAATTATGGAGTGAAATAAATACTTAAAGAGATATCAGCCACAATAAATACTCTAAATATACATTGAATTTAAATCAATTCTTTATACATTAAAAATGGAGTTGTTACAGTGTCCCTAGTAGGAGGAGTGTTTTCACCTGATGGTTTTCAGCGGATTATACCCACAAAATCCCGTCAAGCTAGTTTCATAAGTTAACGTCGATTCTACTCCTACAGTTTAGTATCTTGGTTGGAAATTCTATCATTCTAAGTTAAAAATATTCAACCCTTATGTTTCACGCCTCAATTTTATTCATCCTCAGATCCTATACGTTTTTTTACAGTTTAAAAAGATCCCGGTATCTCTTGAGTTTTCCTTCTAAAGTGCGGTCTCCAATCAGGGATTTTTATCAGTTTTACGGAAAACATAAGCCTTATTCTTTATTCCTACCTTTCCTCCAAACATCGATTGTATACCTCTACATGTGTGTATAATTTCACCCCTACACTCAAGAATTCAATTCAAGCTATAGTACCCTTTCCCTAATACCTAATACTACTTCTTTTCGTTAATGATGGACAGCGTCGCTCACACCTTTCATACGACTATTAATGCATCTTGAGGTACTAACAGCCGATTACTGAATGTGTGAGCTTAAAACGTAAATAGCAGTTTTCAGGTCTTGACTTTATTTTTTTCCTTTTATTTTTCTTTTTCAAGACCGGAAATATTTTTTTTCAATGATGCTCTTTTGGTAGTTAGCTTTAAATACCGTTTTTTCTTTCATAATAGATTTTCAGGCAAGAGTATTTCTAGGTATTCTCTACTATCCTAAGTTTCAAGGTGCGTGTATATGCAGTTTATAGGGTATATACTTTTTAAATTTGGACTCAAGAGTAGAACCTATTTTTCAGACTTATCTTTGGGTAAAGCTTCAATACTTTCCCTTCATCTCGACTTAACTCAAGAACTGAACTCAAGATTACCTACCTCTATAAAAAAAACTGCAAGGATGTATAATTACCAAGGTTAAACAGAATGAGGGTTATTTTTAGGGTTTTCAATTCCTAAGCCTGAGATTTAGTTATTTTTAACGTATCAACTAAACTTTCGGAATAAAAATCTAAGTTAACCTATTAACTAACTTGACGACAAAGTTTTTATATTTTTGGAAAAAAATGATTTTTATGGGTTTTTAAATAAGTATGCAAATGCAAAAATATACACATGAATGCGAAGGTAGAAACCTTACCGAGTACACCCCCAAACTTAAACTTGACAGTGCCCTCACTGTCAGGCTACACCAAGAGGGTCAAAATTGTCGGCGCTTCCTAAAAAAAATTTATACAAAACGAAAAGCAAACCAAAAATATATACATAAAAATATCCCCCCCCAACTTAAGTAAAACAGTGTTGCCACTGTTTAAGTGTTAATGTTCAGAGTTAGGGGGAAGAGAACAGTATTATCTATACAAGGCCTTACACAGGCCAAAAGTTAACACCAACAATTCAAAAATTCTATTGCTATAATACAGCGGTTGGTGAAATAATACGAAAAGGAAAGAAATGGAGAATACGTGAGACCGTATGCAGATAGAAGTGGGATACGATCTTGGTGGAGGAGAAGAATGGCGAAGGGGAGAAAGATATGAAATACGAAATTGAGGGTGGTAATGGAGTGAATAGATTAGTACAATTTGTAATGATTGGTGTGTAAAAAGCGATTGTACTAATCTATCAACTCGTCGAGCAATGGGGTCAAATCCCTCAAGATTCGTGAGAAAACATGGGTACACCGAACTTGGTAAACCAGGTATAAGAAAAGAAGGTAATACGGTGTCTTGCAAAGTTGGAACGATGATGGAGGGGATTGATTGAGGAAGGGTCAAAATTAAAGATTCAGGATGGTGTACACAGTCAGTGAAAGGAACATGATGAATTGGAAAATCCGACTCATCAAGTAAAACTGGTTCATCCTCAAAAGTCTCCTTAAAATTCAGCTCATCTATGCATTTATCATCAATATCAAGACGCATATGAAATTTGGAAAAACAGTTAATGACCCGGGATGATGAATTGGAAAGAAAACTCATCCAAAACTGCCGGTTCATCATCCAAAATATTCCCAGCGTCAATATCCTCAATCAAGTGAAAATCAAATTTCTCAGACACCTCATCATAAGCATGGATTTCAATAAAAAAAATTCTAGGATGGAGGTGTAGAGATCAAAAGATTTGGGATTGGTTTCACTCGAAAGGGACCCTTCACAATCTGGTACATCAAACACTACAAAGTCGCACAACTCATTAAGCATTCTATCTTCAATTGATAAATCATTTGGGACACTTGATAGACTTTCAAAACCGGAGTTGTGGAATTCAATTTGCAATGGGTAGGTTTGATTTGAAAGGTTGTATGGCTCACTCTCACTACTCAAAGTCTTAGCCTGTCCTATCGCCTCATCATATATTAGAAAATTTGGAGCTAGTTAGAAACTAGCTACCGGGTCACTAGGTTGTATGAGGGCGGCCATAGATACATTCAAATCCATCATCTATTGGTACGACGCTGCCCAAAAGTCTTCCAATGACTGTTCCAGACTAGACATGGGTTGTAGAGGAGTTTCAGTAAAAGATTCAAACTTGTTTGGATACTGGAAACTCCCAAATGGCGGTTCAGAAGCAATGTCTAGGGAAGGTGTAAAAGTTGGGTAGGATTGATAGGAATTGAATGGTTGGACGGGATGAAGATCAACATTATGATAAGGAGGTGGCTGGAATTGTTGATCAAAAGAATTTGAAGTGGTGAAAGGAGTGAAAGATCGGCTACGGGATTGTTCAATACATTCAGCAATAGACATAGGTCTTGGAGTTACAACAGGACTCTTGTGACGCCCCGCTTCCCATAAGATGGAAGCAGGTACGTAACGAGGCCGCGACGTATTTATTTCGAGAAGGTCATTTCCCGAAATAAATACGCTAAGCGTAATATAAGCAATATAAAAAGACAAGATAATAAGAAAGAAAGTAAAACTTTAACAACTTTATTTATATTGAAGTTGATTCATTTACAATACATGATTTTTAACTGAAAGAAAATACAAAGATTGAAACGCCTAAACAGGTGGCGTACATCAACAGAGAAAAGGTAACTGGTCTAGGCATGTGACTCGGTCTGTTGGTGCTCCTCCTCTGGGATTTCTACTCTTTCAGTCTCCTCAGTATCTGATGAACATTGCAAAAAAATAGAGAAAGGTGGAATGTCCATCAGCGAACTTTCGCTAGGTAAGTCCCAAAGAAAAAGGGAGTAAAGAAAAAATGTAATGATAAGGAAAAATTATAATATGAATTATTGAGTATGTCATATCATCTTGTCAAGTTTATTTAGCATGTGGTTTTATTGTAATACAAATGAATAAGTATAGTAATGTGTAACGAGTAGATAAACTTGATATCATAAGCATGGTAGTATAAAAGTAACATAGCCATATAATGTAAGTGTAGTGAACATGCAGTGAAGGTAAGTGTCTTAACAGGTCTCTACTTGGGTATACTAATCTAACGTTGTTAGTGTATATGCCCTAGAGGCCATTACTGTATCATACTAGTTTGTATATTACTTAATGGAAGCTTGGGATATTAACAGTTGTATATACAATCTTGCTCGAAATGGTAGTATGCTACTTGGTTTGTCTCTGCTTTCATATGTGCATGTGTTTCTTTTAGCATATTGCAGGTATACATATTAGTAGAGCCCTTAGGATCTTTGCTTGATTACCAGCGTTGTGATGGCGCTCGCACTCGTGGGAGCTGGGTAATTTATAAGCACATCCTTATACAGGTCCCTGGTCGTTGGACTATCGAGACAGGGCATCGATACTCCGGAGTAGACTAGCGTATGCGCTTCTCATCCCAGTGTGGGAGACGGTCTGTCCCACAGCCGTTAGTACGTCGTACTTGGGATAGTATGCGGGTGCTCGTTAGGTTACGAGTACACTGGACAGGACTCGTCGGGAACTGTTGGTTGGTAATATACCTATCGTCAGTTGTCAGTTCCCAGGTGACATGAGTACAGCTTAGTCCGCTGACTTGACACTGTCACTTCGCCTCGAGTGTGTTCCCACTGCACTTTGATTACTACCCTACCACGGCTCAGAGGAGTCGTGCAAACAGGTAGTTTTTGGGTGCAGTCCCGAAGCACTTGGAGGCAGTGACGGTTAGACAGGATTCGTCTCTCCCGGTATTGGGGGTTGACATCGCGCTGTGTCCAGGAGAGCCATTACACGAGTAGTCCCTGGCCAGGGCAAGCGAGATATACTGGTAGGCTTCCAGTGTTATCTCAGGGTGTTCTGGGCTACACTCCGACACGACTTGTACCGCTATTAGGGGACTGACGTTCACCGCCCCCCTAGGCCCGCCATGCGATGTATCAGACGAACAGACCGGACTGTACGGAGATTGTCACATACAGGCTCAGTAGGAGTGCAGATGGGGTTCACCTCGTCAGTCTTCTTATCGACATCTACCTGGGGACCGTTACGTACAGCTAGTGCCGCTTGCGGTCTGTGGTTAAACCCACTGCCAGCGTAGTGTCGAGTCTTTAGAGTCCCACACAGAGAGCTATTCGCCTTTAGGCAAAACGAGTAGAGGTCGCATGGTTTTGCGACAGGGTTCGTTCGCATCCGCGCACTTGTGCACGGTTGCTGTCCGGACAGTTTATACTAGCGGGCTTTGGTTTAAGCCGGATCCTAGTATATGATTTGAGATTGGTTTTTCTCATTGTGTTCGTGTTCCTCGGATCACGAATGCGGGTGCGTATGCACGGTTGCTTGAGATTGAGGGAGAGGACCTTGTTTAGGGTTAATGACTATTGTCATTTTATTAACCCTATTGCTTTTGTGTGTATTATTGTTAATTAATAATTAGCTTAATTATTGTGCATGGTTGTTGTTGTTGACATTTTGACTTCATTGACTTGTTGACCAAGTTGACAATTTGACCATGATCATTTCATTTGGAAGATGCTCTTTGATCCTTGCAATTTGCATTAATAATGAAATGATAATGGTCACCTCTTGATTAAACCATGACAATTTTCTTGCTAATTAATTAATTAAAATAACACACACATATTAGTGAGAATGGCTCACTAATAATTCATTCTATCATATCCTTTCTCTCTCTTGCTCATCCTCTCCCTCAAGCTCTCTCCCTCTCATGTGTTGAGAAACAAAAAGCTTGAGATAAACCTTCACTTGATCTTCTCTACTCACTTCTAGGGTTCAAGTCTTAGCATTTCTTGCACTCTAGTTACTCCTAGCTTGGAGTTGAAGCTAAAGGTCGAGGCTTTCGGGTGGATCGTTCTTTGACGGGAGAAGACAAGCAAGGTGACATCTTTCTACCATTCCGGCGAGCAAGGAGAGAAGGAGTTCGAGCTCAAGGTATAACCTTTCTACAACTTAACTAGTTGTAAGTTTGTTTTAGCTAGCTTTCGTTTAGTAAAGATCCTCACAAGCAAGGTCCATGTTGCCTAAGTCATTAAAAATCCAATTTTTATTATGTTTTCCGCCTCCCCGTAAGCACCGGGGTGGGCAACGTGGACTTACAGTGGTATCAGAGCCTAACTAAACTCAAACTAGCTAGGTAGTGAAGTGTAACGAAGTTTCGAAACCGAAAATCCAAAAACCGAACTTTTGAAAAACCCTAGTTTCTGTTGAATTTTTTTCTGCTCAAAATGGAAAACTTTATATTTGTAAATTCGGCTCAGGGTTTTTTATGAACACCCACGAAATACGGTACAGTGATTCGTTCAAACCGCCGCCCTTCCGCGGCACGAGGTAGGCATGTGCCGCGGAAGCGCCGCGGTTTGTCGTCTTCTCTGCATCGTTTTTCGTGCAGTGTCTGTCTGTGTTGATTTTGGGATTTTTAGGATATATTATATGTGCCCAGATTTTCCAGAACTAAAATTTACTTTTGGGGGCCTATAAATCCGTATTTTTCGGAACTTCATTACACTTTAACTACATCGGTTATATCTGTAATGCTTGCATGTATTGAACGTCGGCTAATCGCTATAAGACGATTAGTCGGGGTTATACATGATCTGTGATTGTTATTGGTTTGTGGATATGAATGGATTGGATTGTCACGGGTGAATGGCCGGGGTGGATGTGAGATGAGCGTTGTTTTTCTTTCATTCATTTGTAACATGTAAATTGATGTAATAATATTCTTTGTATGGCCGCACAACCGGGTCGGGGTTGTAGCCGTCATTGTATAATTCTTTTTACTGTTTTTTGCTCCTAGGATAGACCCATGGAGGGGTGCACAAACTACCGGGTATCTCGAAGTGCCGAGTGGCCTACTCACGGTGGTGAGGGAGGTTGCTTCGCTTCGGGTGCTTGGCGGGTAGTTTGCCGCACCCGTAGGGGTCTTGGGTGGGGTATTGGCTATTCACCGCGACCGTGTAATCCGCTTTGCGTTGCAGGCTCGAACGCATTGCGGATTCCTAGTATATCCAATGTATTCATCTGTGATCTGTAATGTCTATCATTGCTATATATTTATATATAATAACTATTTAGGCGTTGCTTATGTTTTACAGCCGCGCTAGCCCAGCCCCCGCTCTGTCGTTAGTTAAGTAACCTAACGGGTGATGACGGGGCCCCATGGCGAATGCAAATGGCATAAGCGTACGTCATATTTTGGTTGTTTTCTGCAATGGTAGGGTTAAATGATGGGACGCATTAAAAGAACTAATGCAAGAAATAAACCAAGTAAAAGTCGATTGGAACACTTTGAAAACCACTCGGTTCTTTTCAAAACTAAACTTTTAAACGCGGAGCTTGAACCACTCTTTTTAAAAGCTATCTCGTTCCATCGATTATATCAAGTTCACTACGTTCACGGTTTCGCCAAAACCATTCGTAGCCCTCCGTCATTCCACATGAATGGTCAAAAGTATTCAAACTGTGTATTTTGGCCAAAGTCAAGGCATAGTGATTGGTAGCGTTTGGGCATTCATGTGCAGCATAGATAGATGCGTTGATTTGGGACAGTCATGCTGCCATTTTGGCCAAAGTCAAGGGTAGGTACGGGTGGGTCCAAATTAACCAGGAGAATGACGGGTAGAACTTGACATGTGACTTATGATATTTTGGCCAAAGTCAAGGTCATAAGAGCATGGGGCAAAAATCCACATCGGGAGTTTCATAAGTACTGAAACTTGCTAGCGTTGCATACCATTTGGAGTGTGATGATTCTGGTAGGATTCCTTCGGTTTTATCACGCGATGATATTTGGATCCCGATCCTACTGTGAGTATATGCTACTCCTCGGGAAAACTCTCACTTAACGATCAATGCTATAAACCTAGTAGGTGCCTAGAAAGGTGTTAGCGGGGCTACGCCCACAGGGAAAAGAGGTTATTTAATTAAGGAACTTCGCGAAAGCGTTGGAAAACCTCCCTCGAAGTACCGACACTGGCCTGGCTGAACGGTTAAGCAAGTATTGTAAGGTGAGAATAATCCCGGCTAATCCTTTTCTTTATGGTTTGAGAAGGGATTCGAGAAACAGTGGGAGCCATCCAGTTTAGACAAACTAAAAACCACTCTAAACTTGCAAGAGCATCATGCTAAAGTGTTTCTTTTCTCTCTCCTAATTGCAGCGACCATTCAACATGACCGGACTTAAGTTACTGTTAGATAAAAATATATTGACATGGCCAAACTACAAAGATTGGCTCAGGAATGTCAAGATGGCTATCACTTATGACAAGCTGGGGTATATACTTACCACCAAAGCTCCCCCTGTCCCAGGTCCCACCTCCAGCGTCGCGGATGTAGAAATCCGTAAGACATGGGAGATAGATTGCGCGAGGGCCAGATGCCTCGTACTAGCCTCGATGGACAACGAACATCAAAGGAGGCACGAGAATATGGACCTAGAGTCCATATTTCTCCATACAAAAGAACTGTATGGAGAGCAGTCTCGTATCGCTAGATACGAAGTGTCGAAGAAGCTTTTTTCGGCAAGGTTGGCCGTCGGATCATCGGTAGCGGACCACGTGCTTAAGATGATCGGCTACATAGAGGAGCTCGCGGACCTTGGGACCACGTTGGAGAATGAACTCTATACCGATTTGATTCTCCAGTCCCTTCCTTCCACTTACGCCCAGTTCGTTCTTAACTTCAACATGCAAGGAAAGGAGGTTGAACTTGCCGAACTTCTGAACATGTTGAGGACTGCTGAGGGCACCCTACAGAAGGGTAGGGAGACATCCACTTTGTTTGTAGGAGGATCTTCCTCTTCTAGGTCCAGGGCGAAAGCCAAGGGCAAGAAGAAGAAAGCCCCCGCCAAACCAAGAGGCGGTGTCGGTAAAGTGGATACGAAGGGAAAGGGTAAAGCAACAAAAGTAGCGGGGAAGATGGTGGGGAAGGAAGAATGCTTCTATTGTCACAAAAGTGGTCACTGGAAACAAGATTGCAAGGCTTGGAAAGCCAGAACACAGGATTTGAAGCGAGTTGCAGCTTCAGCTTCAGGTGTGTATGTTATTGAAAACTGTCTATCAATAAACTCTACATCCTGGGTATTGGATACCGGATCAGGATCTCATATCTGTAATTCTTTGCAGGCGTTGAGAAAGCGTAGAGTTTTGAAGGCAGGTGACATGACCCTCAGAGTTGCGAACGGTGCTAGCATGGATGCAGAGGCCGTGGGGGACTATCACCTGGGATTATCTGATGGAAACTTTTTGGTTTTGCGTAGTTGTTATTATGTACCAAATGCAACCTGTAATATCATATCTGTATCTTTATTATCTAAAGAAGGTTATGAATTTGCATTTGTAAGTAATGTAGTGAACATTCACCTTAATCAAGTTTTGATTGGGTCAGGTACATTAAACAACGGTATATACGTTTTAAACCAACCACAAGTTTTCAATATCCAGAATACACACAAAAGAAAGTCTCCAGAAATTAATAAAACTTTCTTATGGCATTGTAGACTGGGTCACATCAATGAGAGAAGATTGACTAAGTTACATACTGAAGGATATTTGGATCCGTTCGAATATCAATCGTATGCAACTTGTCAATCCTGTCTCAAAGGAAAGATGACAAAGGCTCCGTTTTCTGGACATGGAGAAAGAGCGAGCGAGCTCTTGGGACTCGTACACAGCGACGTGTGCGGTCCAATGTCTACACATGCGCGAAGCGGTTTTTCTTACTTCATTACCTTTACGGATGATTTTTCAAGGTACGGTTATGTTTTCTTAATGAAACATAAATCCGAGGCTTTTGAAAAATTCCAGGAATATAAGAATGAAGTAGAAAAACAAACCGGCAAAAGTATCAAGATCCTAAGATCGGATCGAGGAGGAGAATACTTAAGTGCCGAATTCCTGAACTACTTAAAAGAGAATGGAATTCTCTCTCAGCTTACTCCTCCATACACTCCGCAACATAATGGTGTATCGGAGAGACGGAACCGGACCCTATTGGATATGGTACGGTCCATGATGAGTAACGCTGAGTTACCGCGATCGTTCTGGGGATATGCGCTAGAATCAGCAGCATACCTTTTGAACCGAGTTCCAACTAAGACTATGCCTACTACACCATATGAAATGTGGTGTGGGAAGAGACCCCATCTTAATCACATTAAGACATGGGGATGTCCAGCTTTTGTAAAAAAGCAGCATGCGGACAAGCTCGAGGCACGCTCAGTACAGTGCAAGTTTGTGGGATATCCGAAGAACTCCAAGGGATATTACTTCTATTGCGAAGAGGAACAAAAAGTCCTTGTTTCTCGCCATGCCCACTTTCTAGAACATCAGTTCATAGAAAAAGAATTAAGTGGGAGCGCGATAGAACTGGAAGAAGTTCCAGAACCGCAAGCTATTACTGAAAGCTTAGTAGAGCCAGAGGGTTCGAAAGATCAAGACATTCCCGTGCCACTCCGCAGGAGTAGTAGGCAGTCTCATCCGCCCGAGAGGTACTACGGTTTTCTCATTGACGGGGATAGAGAGGACTGCATCCTAGACTGTGATGAGCCTACTAGCTTCCAGCAAGCCATTCAGAGCGTCGACTCGGTAAAATGGCTGGATGCAATGCGGACCGAGATGGAGTCCATGTACACCAACAAAGTATGGACGTTGGACATTGCTCCAGACGGGGTAAAACCCGTAGGATGCAAGTGGATCTTCAAAAGGAAGATTGGTGTAGATGGACAGGTTGAGACCTATAAAGCTAGACTGGTAGCAAAGGGTTTTCGTCAGCGACCTGGTTTGGACTATGACGAAACCTTTTCTCCAGTAGCTATGCTGAAATCCATTCGGATCCTTCTTGCCATCGCTGCTTTCCACGATTATGAGATTTGGCAGATGGACGTAAAGACAGCTTTTCTAAATGGTCATTTAGAGGAGTGTGTCTATATGGACCAGCCAGAGGGTTTCATTCAGGGTGGGAGCAGCGGAAAGGTGTGCAAGTTGCTCAAGTCCATTTATGGACTCAAGCAGGCATCGCGGAGTTGGAACATCTGCTTTGATGAGACGGTCAAAGAATTTGGCTTTATCAAAAATCCAGATGAACCATGCATCTATTGTAGATTTTTAGCGAGAACTGTAGTATTCCTCGTTTTATACGTGGATGACATTCTCTTAATAGGAAATGACATTCCTATGCTACAATCTGTCAAGGGGTTCTTGTCACACAGGTTCTCCATGAAAGACCTGGGTGATGCCTCATACATTCTGGGTATCCGGATCTACCGTGACAGATCCAAGAGGATATTAGGACTCTCACAGTCCAGGTACATCGACACCATACTGAAGAGATTCAGTATGGAAGATTCCAAGCGCGGTAATCTACCGGCTTGTCACGGGATCACCCTCTCCAAAGAGATGTCTCCCAAGACTGATTTGGAGAGGGATCGCATGTCTATTATACCCTACGCTTCTGCGGTAGGCTCCATAATGTATGCGATGTTGTGTACCAGACCGGATGTGGCTTATGCACTGAGTGTGGTAAGCAGGTATCAGTCAAACCCTGGGGAGAAACATTGGATAGCAGTAAAGAACATTCTCAAGTACCTGAGAAGGACTAAGGAGATGTTCTTGGTGTATGGCGGAAAAGACCTGCAGATTGAGGCCTTTGCTGACTCCAGCTTCCAGAGTGACAAGGATGATTCCAAGTCCATGTCGGGTTTTGTCTTTACCCTCAATGGAGGGGCGGTGTGTTGGAAGAGCTCCAAACAGGAAACCGTTGCTGACTCGACTATGGAAGCGGAATACATCGCTGCATCTGATGCCGCAAAAGAAGCTGTCTGGATGAGGAAGTTCTTGAAAGAACTTCAGGTGGTTCCGTCCATTGTTGACCCAATACCTCTGTATTGCGACAACAACGGGGCTATAGCTTTAGCGAAGGAACCCAGGTCCCATCAGAAATCCAGACACATCTTAAGGCGGTATCACCTGATCAGGGAGATTGTGGATCGCTAGGAGATCGAGGTCCGGAGAGTTGCATCAGAGGATAACATAGCAGATCTATTCACCAAGGCCTTGCCCCAGACTCAGTTCGAGCGGCTGATCGAGATGATAGGTCTTCGATACTCCAGTACATGGCCTTAGTGCAAGTGGGAGATTGTTAGTGTATATGCCCTAGAGGCCATTACTGTATCATACTAGTTTGTATATTACTTAATGGAAGCTTGGGATATTCACAGTTGTATATACAATCTTGCTCGAAATGGTAGTATGCTACTTGGTTTGTCTCTGCTTTAATATGTGCATGTGTTTCTTTTAGCATATTGCAGGTATATATATTAGTAGAGCCCTTAGGATCTTTGCTTGATTACCAGCGTTGTGATGGCGCTCGCACTCGTGGGAGCTGGGTAATCTATAAGCACATCCTTATACAGGTCCCTGGTCGTTGGACTATCGAGACATGGCATCGATACTCCGGAGTAGACTAGCGTATGCGCTTCTCATCCCAGTGTGGGAGACGGTCTGTCCCACAGCCGTTAGTACGTCGTACTTGGGATAGTATGCGGGTGCTCGTTAGGTTACGAGTACACTGGACAGGACTCGTCGGGAACTTTTGGTTGGTAATATACCTATCGTCAGTTGTCAGTTCCCAGGTGACATGAGTACAGCTTAGTCCGCTGACTTGACACTGTCACTTCGCCTCGAGTGTGTTCCCACTGCACTTTGATTACTACCCTACCACGGCTCAGAGGAGTCGTGCAAACAGGTAGTTTTTGGGTGCAGTCCCGAAGCACTTGGAGGCAGTGACGGTTAGACAGGATTCGTCTCTCCCGGTATTGGGGGTTGACATCGCGCTGTGTCCAGGAGAGCCATTACATGAGTAGTCCCTGGCCAGGGCAAGCGAGATATACTGGTAGGCTTCCAGTGTTATCTCAGGGTGTTCTGGGCTACACTCCGACACGACTTGTACCGCTATTAGGGGACTGACGTTCACCGCCCCCCTAGGCCCGCCATGCGATGTATCAGACGAACAGACCGGACTGTACGGAGATTGTCACATACAGGCTCAGTAGGAGTGCAGATGGGGTTCACCTCGTCAGTCTTCTTATCGACATCTACCTGGGGACCGTTACGTACAGCTAGTGCCGCTTGCGGTCTGTGGTTAAACCCACTGCCAGCGTAGTGTCGAGTCTTTAGAGTCCCACACAGAGAGCTATTCGCCTTTAGGCAAAACGAGTAGAGGTCGCATGGTTTTGCGACAGGGTTCGTTCGCATCCGCGCACTTGTGCACGGTTGCTGTCCGGACAGTTTATACTAGCGGGCTTTGGTTTAAGCCGGATCCTAGTATATGATTTGAGATTGGTTTTTCTCATTGTGTTCGTGTTCCTCGGATCACGAATGCGGGTGCGTATGCACGGTTGCTTGAGATTGAGGGAGAGGACCTTGTTTAGGGTTAATGACTATTGTCATTTTATTAACCCTATTGCTTTTGTGTGTATTATTGTTAATTAATAATTAGCTTAATTATTGTGCATGGTTGTTATTGTTGACATTTTGACTTCATTGACTTGTTGACCAAGTTGACAATTTGACCATGATCATTTCATTTGGAAGATGCTCTTTGATCCTTGCAATTTGCATTAATAATGAAATGATAATGGTCACCTCTTGATTAAACCATGACAATTTTCTTGCTAATTAATTAATTAAAATAACACACACATATTAGTGAGAATGGCTCACTAATAATTCATTCTATCATATCCTTTCTCTCTCTTGCTCATCCTCTCCCTCAAGCTCTCTCCCTCTCATGTGTTGAGAAAAAAAAAGCTTGAGATAAACCTTCACTTGATCTTCTCTACTCACTTCTAGGGTTCAAGTCTTAGCATTTCTTGCACTCTAGTTACTCCTAGCTTGGAGTTGAAGCTAAAGGTCGAGGCTTTCGGGTGGATCGTTCTTTGACGGGAGAAGACAAGCAAGGTGACATCTTTCTACCATTCCGGCGAGCAAGGAGAGAAGGAGTTCGAGCTCAAGGTATAACCTTTCTACAACTTAACTAGCTGTAAGTTTGTTTTAGCTAGCTTTCGTTTAGTAAAGATCCTCACAAGCAAGGTCCATGTTGCCTAAGTCATTAAAAATCCAATTTTTATTATGTTTTCCGCCTCCCCGTAAGCACCGGGGTGGGCAACGTGGACTTACAAACGTAAGTTCAAGAGTGAATGTCAACCGATCTCAAGAGTGTTCTTGAACCCAACAAGCTGTAATCCAGGGATAGGGAACCACGGGCCCGAATCAAATGTTAGTGACGGGACTTCAACCTAATTTTGAAGTATTCCAAACTCAACAGGCTGTAATTCAGGGGCAAGGAAACATGGGCCCCCATGATAGCTTGCTTGTGTTAGTAGACATGAATTCATGATCTAGGGGGACTCTTGAGATTTTGTTGGATTCACGTATGAACTACCCTAACACCCCGTGTATTTATTGTATTGATAGTAATGATTGTACTGATAGTATTGTATTGTATTGTATTGTAAATTGAATTGTATAGATGGATGACTTGCCGAAACCATGATATCAATAAATGGATGTAACTGGAGAATCATGTAGATGGATGTATATCCATGGTTCGGTTCGGTCAAGTTGTATAGATTGATAGATTGAACAGTTTGAATATATGGATTCATATTGAATTGTTATATATATATATATATATATATATACACACTTGAATCTCATTCAAGTCAGACTGATTATATTGAGTCTCAGTCTGAGTCAGACAATTAGAAAAGAAATTGAAATACTGAATTAGTTTTAGTGTTATCGGTAACCGCTGCATATGGACGGCAGGATTTGTGTCTTTTTCAAAGACGACTACCGTGTTGATAACACCGTTTGTTAATTTGTCTCCCTTAAATAGGCAAGCACCCATATCTCCGGCTCCTTGAGGCTCAACAGACTGGTCCCGCTTAAACTTATGTTTACTAGGGTCCTTATTGTAATTTAATATAACTTGAGGGGGTTTTATGTAAAAATAATTTTGTATAATTTTCAAAATACACCTCAAGTATTTTATTATCATCTTTTGAGTTTTCATGGATGTATATTTTATCAATGTGACATTTCTAGTGAATAAACCTATTTTTTCATAATATATGGTATTTATTTGTAATATTGGAATTTGTATGGTATTTTCTTGTAAATGAGATGTTTTTCTTGAATTTTGGAAATGTGGAATATTATAAATACTAAAAATAGATATTTTGATATTAATTACATATATATTTATTTATTAAAAATATAAGTTTTATTTATAATGGAAATCACATTTTCTAAATAATATTGTATTTTAAATCTTTTGAGACGGAATGCTCCTTGCGGAGGTCTGCATCTCACACTACTAAGCCCGAGGATGTGCGATAATCCGCACCATCCTGAACGGGTTCCCCGAAATGGGTTGTAGAGGCGCTTTACAAAGATTTGTTTAAAATACATAACCTTATAGAAAAAGGTTTTTATATAAGTCGGAGGTAGTTTTATGTAAATCTGTATTTTCCCAAATCTATGTTTCCCAATATCATCGTGCTATGTTACATATGAGTGTTGTGAAGTGGTAGGTCATTATCTCGTGAACTATCTAAAGGTATAGCAAGGGTAATGATGTTTTTATGTCGAAGCTAGACTATATGGTATTTTTCTGAAAATGCGATAAAAATTACAATTTACATTCTTTTGATATGGAACTTGTTCAATATGTTTTGTGAAGGATTAATAGTCATGTTGTGAGAGTTTGGTATTGTTGTTTTTAAGAAAAATGGAACTTTTAAAGAAAAACCGAATCGAAAGTCGGATTAACACCGCTTCCGTCGGGTTTTAGAATTACGAGTTTTCAGAATAGAAAAGAGAAGAGGGAGGAGGGACTTACGGGTTTAGGGTCAAGAGGAGAGGAAGAGGAATTGGTAGGAGGTACCGGTGCGTCGTTTCGTCACCGGGAGCTCCTAGGATCGTTGTCGGAAGTTCGTCGGAGTTTCGCTCTTCGCTAACTCCACTTGTACACAAAAGTTCTTGTGATTTTTCTTCAGAGTTTGGGCAGAGTTTGTGAGTGAGGGGGTGTGAAATGGAGTGGTATTTATAGGAAAAATTAGGGTTAGGGTTTGATAAAAAAATGCATTAAAAAATGCATTAAAAAGATTTAAATTAGGTTTTAATTGGCTATGTTAATGTGCAGGATTTTTAAACAGTACAGGAGTTATGGGGAGGCCAAAAGGTGCAGAAAAGAAAAAGAAAAATCGGATTTGGGGCTGAGTCGAACGGCGGCGGCGGCCGAGTCAGGCGAGTCGCCGGCCGAGTCGAGTCGAGTCTCTCTACCACGTGTCCCCGTCTCTTCTAGGCTTCTACGGCCGCCAAAGTGTAAGCCTGGCGTCTTGGCACATTTCTTCATGCATGCTGGTACATCGATGATTGTCGAGGTAAAGGTGGCCTACGTGGAGGTGGAGCAGGAAGATCTAACTGAGTAGGTGGAGCTTGGATAGCTGGTCTAGCTGTGGAATTAGAGCCAGTTCGGTTGTGTGGACAAGTTCCTACGGTATGTGAGGATGATCCACATATCAGGCAAAAACCGTTTGCTCGTCGGCAATCCTTGACTTGGTGTCCGGTCCTTTTACAATAGATGCAGAAGTTTGGTTCAGTCTCGGAAAATGATCCTCCGGGCTTCATAGCTAGCGCTGGGAGAGTTGGCCTAGAAGAGGCTCCCCCGGTAATCTGATTGATGGGACATTTCATACCGACCAACCGTGACCTTCCTTTCTTCTTCATAACAGCTTCGTAGCGACGGGATAACTTCAAAGCTCCTTCATGTGTCGGGTATTCCCCTATTGCTAGGGCGGCTTGAATCTCATGGTCCAATCCTTGTTGGAACCGCCTGGCTCTGATCGCTGCAGTAGGAATTAGATGAGCGGCGAATCAGCTAAGCATGGTGAATTCTGCATCGTACTCGTCGACTGACTTATCCCACATGGATCCTTGTTGCAGATGGATGAATTTCTGTTCCATATCGAAATGCGCGGTTTCTGGAAAATATTTGGCATCAAAGAGATCACGAAAAGTCTTCCACGCGATTGGCTGCTCGAGGCAGCTCTCCTCGGCCTTCCACCAGACTCTAGCATTGTCGGTGAGCTGTAGTTTAGCTATTCTGACCCAAGCCATTTCTGGAATTTGAGCTGCGGCTAAATCATCTTCAATGCTCTGCGCCCATTCTTCAGCCTTAAGTGGTTTCTCCTTTCCTGAGAAGTTCTTTGGATGTAAAGCTTTAAATTGTTTCACTCCTGGTGCCTCTGCTTCAAAGTGGATGATACTCTGTTGAAGGAGAGCAGTCTGCTCCTGCAAAATCGTGCCTTGAGCCTGCTGACCTTCAAGTAAGCTTTTGATAGCCTCCAGAAGTACCGTCTGTTCAGTGAGTGGAGCGGTTGGATGTGGTTGGATGGTAAGGATAGGTGGTGGTGGTGTACGTCCATCGTTGGTGCTATGGTTGATGGGAGATTCCATCACCTTAGATTGAGAAGTAATATTAGGATAGATTCAACGAAGATTGAATTGCAAGGAATATAAAGTTGTTGAATCTTATATTTCTTGTTTTATATTGCTTATGACTTCATGTAGAACTGGCCTGCATGGGCTGCCAACAAAACATGTCATGCCCCGCTTCCCAGTAGACGGAATCAGGTACGTTGTTTCCCTTGCCTCTTGCTTAATGCTAATTGGAAAGAGGTTTGAAATCATATTTCTTTAAATAATAAAGAACACTAAGTCAATCTCGACTTTCGAGGCCGTGACGTATTTATTTCGAAAAGGTTATTTTCCGAAATAAATACGCTAAGCGTAATATAAGCAATATAAAAAAACAAGATAATACGCAAGAAAGTAAAACTTCAATAACTTTATTAATATTCAACTTGATTCATTTACAATACATGATTTTTAACTGAAAGAAAATAAAAAGATTGAAATGCCTAAACAGGTGGCGTATGATTGTAGTGAAGATTTTGTGCACGCGTGCGCTTTCAAAAGATTAATCAAAGAATATTTAACCGCAATCAAGAACGGCGTCGCTTGGTAGCTAGCCGGTGAGTACGGGTCGGTCCACAAGGATTTTGTGTATTTTCTATTTGTTCTAACGAGTTAATTCCAATTGTGGTGGATTGGATTATCACTAAAAACTAAGGTTGATTTAGACTAGGATTAAAACCTTGCTAGGGTTAGGTTTAGGTTAAGTTTGGAAATTTAATATTCCTCACCACTTTCAATTCCCTAATTAAGATCTATTTAGGTGTTATGGTAATAATTAATAAAGTAGATTAGTACCAACAGGAAGAAACTAAGTTTCTTTCTCTAGGTCCTTGTCCGTCCTTTCTTAACTCTTACCCTAACCTCCATGGAAACATATATACCCAATCTTTTAAACTACGGTGTCACCGCTACCTCGTGGGATAGGGTGCCGTAGTGAGCGGTGTGTGTATGTATGCATGGAGTCCTATTAAAACGTATGATGGGCAAGAAAGGGGTGAGAGATTTTCATCTCTCAAACCTCTCATATTCCTAACCCTAACAAGTGAGGAAATACTCACTCATTAGGGAATTGATAAAAAGAGACATTTTTGTTTGTTATTGTTTTTAATAACCTAAACTACGGCAAATGAATAAAAGTGCTAAATTAATTAACTAGGGCAGATAATTAAAATTACTAAACTACGGTAGAAAATAAATTAACTAGGGCAAGGTAAAGAAAAACTACTTACTTTATTTGATGCTCTCTTCAAACATTTACAACGAATTAAAATTCTGAAATAGATGAATAAAAAGAGGCATGCTCCAAAAAGAGCATTAGGGTTTCTATTTATAGATTATAGAAACCCTAGGGTTACATCTGATCCCTATCTACATTTACAAATTTACCCTAAGAAGCCTAGTCAACGCACCGCCATACCGTCAAAATATGCACCGACACGTGCTTATCATGGCCGCGGAACCGCGGCCAAAAGCCATGTTTGGCCGCGGATCCGCGGCCAAAAGCCATGTTTGGCCGCGGATCCGCGGCCATCTAGTGGGATCTTTGGCTGGGTTTTTCTGGGGTTCTTTCTATTGCTTTTTACTTGGCTTTTCTTCACTTGGTTCTTCTGAATGTATTCTAGTCTCTTCCAGATTTCCACAGTGCATAATGTAGAGGACTTTTACCCTTTGCTTCATGTCGAAGTCTTGAACCTTGCACTGCCTTTGTTCGTTGTGAAATTGTCCATTGATCTTCGTGTATTCTTCAAACTGTAGGCATGATCAAGATACTTCCATTTGTTGGTCGTAGTCTCACTTTTGTATTGTCTTTTCGTCATTTTCACTGTTTTGTTCCAAGAACCTGTAACCTGCAACTATGTAGCAGACATGGATCAAAAGCACCTGTTTATTTGTAAAATGAATAAGAATAGGGAATATAATAATGCAAAATTATGATATGAATGAATACCCCCAAACTTATCTTTTGCTCGTCCTCGAGCAAAACTAGTTTTATTCTCGAAAAAGATCTAACCTCACTTTCGCAGGGAAACGCGATTGCACTGAACTCGTGCAACAAGCTGCTAAACCTCTAGGTGTCCCTAGTAGGAGGAGTGTTGTCTCCTGAGGGTTTTCAGCGGATACTACCCACAAAATCATATCAATTCGGCCTATTGACTTTTATTCTCCAATTCGGTTTTCTAACAAGAAATTCTATTATCTTCAACTCAGAAATTATCAACACATATTTTTCACGCTTCCTTATCATTTAACTTAAGATTGTATATGTTTTGTAAATTTACTTAGTTTTTAGCATCTTTTTAATTTTTCTTCTATGGTTCCATCTTAACTTAGGAATTTTTATCATCTCTACTAAAGATATAAGTCCTATTTTTCATTCCTATCTCTCATCCAAACCCCAATCACATACCCCCTACGTGTGTGTATGTATCACCCCTACACTTGGAAATTCAATTCAAGCTCTTATACTCTTGTCCATCGTCCAAAGTACTTTTTAGTTGGTGCATTTTTAGATGAAATTGCTCACACATCCTTCATGCGACCGTTAATACTTCTTGAGGTACCAACGACCGATTACAAAATGTGGTTGCACATTAAGGTGTAATTCCTCGTCTTGTAATATCTAAGGCTTTAGCAGTGACTCCCAAACCAGTTGGTCTAAGGCACTAGGTAATAAAGCACCCTCACTATATATTTTTTATTTTATGCTGCCTTAAGTAATTACAAAAACCAGTGTTCATTTTTTTTATCTCTTTATTCACACTTGTATTTTTATTTTATTTTCCTTTATACTAAGGACTTTACACAAGAGCATTTCAAGGTCTCTTCTACTATTCCAAGTTTCAAGGTTCATGTTTGTGCAAGTTGTAGGGTATATATTTTCAGAATTTAGACATAAGCTTATGGATTATTTTTTTTGTACTTATACTTTAATAAAAATATCAATATTTTTCCTTTATTTTGACTTAGCCTAAGAAGTGAACTCAAAATTTGCCTATTTCTAAGTAAACTACAAAGATATATATTTTCTACCGTTAAATTTTAAGAAAGGTTATTTTTAGGGTTTTAAATTTACTAAGTTTAGAATCTAGTTTTCCCCTACTATTCAACCGTCATGTTGAACTCAAGTCAATTATGGTCAAAATTGAATTTTTCAATTTTTATATAATTTTTAAAAAAATTCAGTTTTTGTTTGATTTTTATATCTTTCTATTTTTTTTTCAATTTTTCAATTTTTATGATTTTTATATAAAGATGCAATGCAGAAATTAAACATGCAAAAGAAAAAGAAAAATATATACAAAAATTCAAAAAAAAATATGCAATGCAAAAGATAACTATTTACAACCACCACCACCACCCCAAACTTATCTAAAGCAGTGCCCTCACTGCTCGGCCCCACGTTGTGCCCTCGAGCGTGAACGGGAACGCTCCTCCCTAGCCAGTAGGGTTTGAATCCCTTGCTCTACTTCAGTCAACCGCCTATCATGCTCCCTAGCTATCCCCCTCAACTCATCAATGCCCCTAACAGCTCTTTGCATCAAATTTGCATGTTCTAAAAGGGTAAGTTCTCCTTCGCTCGCGGTCGAGCTGGAGCTAGGTGTTCGGGCGGGCACATGTTCCGCCGGTTCAGTTCTTGACCACACATCCGTCAATCGTGTATAGGACGTAGAAACGCCCTCAATGAGAGGCCTGACGGGTATGCCTCCAAGCATGTAAAATTCGAACTCCTCCACGGGGAGGAAATATCGACACAGTTGTGTCATAAGCATTGGGCAAGGGTAGTTTGCGGCTCTTTTCCCCGCACCAATAGAGTTCAGTAAAATCGTGCACATGTCGAAATGAGGGTTTCTTGTCATGAGGGTATGCACGATATGCAGTGAAGGTGTAAAAAATGTGGTGTTGTGGGAGCTTCCAAAAATATTGTTTTGTGCCTACCGGCACACAGTTAAAACATTGGCGAAAAGGGTTCTCGCTTGGATCCCCTTCCGCGGCTCCCTTAAGCAATCATTGCCCATCAAGGGCATGTAATCCTCAAATTGTAATGGTTGGTCATGAGCGGGTATCCAATGGATTAATGTGACTTCATGTATAAGGTCTTTATCAATGATAATTTCCCTATCATCCCACTGCAATTTTATAAAGCAAAATTGGGCGAGACACCCATCTTCCATGCACTCGTAAAAACGAGTGACTAATTCCGGAAGTGCATAGGCGTTAGGGTGATTATATATCAAAAAGTTCCAGCCCCTACATGCTATCTCATTCGCAAAATAACTCCCATACACATTGTGTGAAAAAATTTGTGAAAATTCTCGTTCAAGTTGCATATTGGGTGCCATCAGGTAGATACAGATCTAAAAATTTAAAAACAGAGATGGTTTTCCCGAGAACGAACCTCCCCTGAAAAATTCAGGGGGTGAAGCGGCAGATCCACGGCGAAAGCACGGCCATAGAGGGTTTCCTGCGGCGGAAGGGCGGCGCGGCGACTGGATCTCATTGCAGAATTTGAGTGCGGCGGCTAGGGTTTCTGAGGGATTCTTTTTGTTTAGGGTTTGTGAACAGAGAGGGTCGGGTTCTTTATATAGGGGGAGAGTGATGGATATTTGCAAATAAACCCCTCTAAAAAGAGGAAATTATTTGCAAATAAAAATTTTATTTTAAAATCTGAAAATTTACAAAAATACCAAAAAAAATTCAATTTTTATGTTATTTTTGAAAGCCAAATTATACCCCCCCTCCAAACTTGAGTTGAACAATGTTACAAGTCAATGCCAAGCTTTGCAAAGACCAAAAGTCAACACCAACTATTTGAAGAATTTATCTGTGTAACGTATAGGTCGATGGAAGAACATGTTATAAAGATCCATGAAGAAGTGGGTAAGAGACAAGTGGTGATATGGAAAGTGTTTGCGTGAACGTGGATGTGAAGAGATAAGAGGTGATGATAGATAAAAACGAGAATGTGAATGATCATTTATGAGTGGAATATTGGCATTCTCGTATTTTATTAGAAGAAAAGATGGTGGTTCAACTTTCAGAGGTGGAGGTTAATTAACCACAAAATCCTCGATGTGTTTCTGTGGATCCTTTACTGGCTTGGCATCATCCATCAGATGTATATGATGTTCAATTATGAGGGGACTAATCTCTTTGATGTCTGCCATAGTCCAGCCAAAAGCTTGCCGGTTGTTTTGTAAGATCATTAAAAGGGCTTTCTCTTGCTCGAGAGCTAGAGATGCCAAGATGATAACAGGAAGGGTCTCATTCTCACCTAAGTGAGTGTATTCAAGATGAGACGGCAACAGCTTGAGTTCGAGTTTTGGAGGTGAAACAATTGAAGGTAAAATTGGTGAAACTGTCTCGAACTCGAAGGATTCCATCATTAGTTCGAAATGTCTGTAAGCAACCGAGTCGGATGGTTCAACTAACTCATCCGAAAATTCAAAGGACTCAAGCTCGGGTAGTGAGTCTTCAAAATTGTCCGAAAAAGTGAAACACTCGTAATCGTTATCTGTTGCGAAAAATGTGTCAGATTCAAGGAGGAACGCACTAGTGGCGTCAAAACTGCTGTGATCATACAGAAATTTTTCAAGCTCACAGTCCTCCTGCGTGATTTCGTGGATCGAGCAAACATCATGTATACTAGTTTTAGGCATGGAGGGCAGACTTCCTATCTTGTAAATGTTGAACTCACTTGACATCTTCCCGAAGGATAGAGTTATAGAGCCGTTGCGATAGTTGATTACAGCATTGGAAGTGGCCAAATATGGTCGACCGAGGATCACCGGAATTTGGTTCTGTAGGTTAGCCACAGGCTGTGTGTCCATAACAATGAAATCAACGGGGAATATGAAATCCCCTACTTTGATCAACACATCCTCTAACTCACCCCTAGGATGGGTGATAGATCAATCAGCCATTTGGAGAGTAAAATGAGTGGGTTTCAACTCTCCAACACCTAATTGCTCATAAACAAAATAGGGAAGCAGGTTAACACTGGAACCAAGATCTAAAAGTGCTCGATTGATTTTCTTATCCCCAATTGTTATTGAAATTGTAGGACAGCCAGGGTCCTTCCATTTTTTGGGCAAAGGTTGTAGTTGGGTGATAGCATTGCTCACAGCACTAGCAACGAGCACTTTCTTGGATACCTGAGACTTTCTCTTCATGGTGCATAAGCCCTTTAAGATTTTAGCGTAAGAAGGGACTTGTTGGATTGCATCCAAGAGAGGTATGTTTATACTAACCTGTTTGAATAACTCCACAATCTTCTCCATTTGGGGAGTTGGTTTATTGGATCTCAACCTGTTTGGAAATGGAACATTTTGAAAATTTGTTGAGTCCAAAGTTTGTGGAGTAGGAGTGGATCCCAGTGTTGGTGTGTTCATGGAGTGAGATGTGGGTCCGTTCAAAGAAGTAGAAGTAGAGCCCTGTGGAGAATGAAGAACAGGCTCTGACGAAAAAGATGAAGAAGAAGAAGAAGATGAAGAAGAAGCACCGGCAGGGGTGTCATCACTATTACCCACATTATTGTGCAACACTCTTCCAGATCTCAACGTGGTCACAGCATTTACATTATGATTTTGTTGTTCATAAGCAACATGTGCATTGTGTGTGTGACCGGGATTTGGCAATGGTTGAGACGGAAGCTTTCCCCTTTCTCGCCCGCTCAACGCAGCATTCAGTTTTGCAATTTAGGCCTCAATTGATTTGATACTTTGATCATGTGAAGCACTGTTTTGCACCAAAGACTGAATGGAAGTCTCCAACCTTGCTGCGGATTGTGTTGATTGTTTTAAAAACGCATCTAGACTTTGTTCTAGCGAGGAAACCTTATCGTTATTCGGATGAACAAAATTGTTTTGAGGATAAGAGTTGTTGGGCACAAAATTGTTCATTTGGTTTGGGTAAGGTTGGGGTAGGAAAGGTTGCTGGTATTGAGTTTGTTGAGACGCTTGTTGTTGTGGAGGAGGAGGCCTTTAAAAGTTGTTGTTGCCTTGGAATTGTTGATTTTGATTCCAAGCAAAATTTGGATTGCTCCTCCAACCAGGATTATAAGTCGAAGAGTATGAATCATTTCTTTGTCTTTGCTGAAAGGAAGCATTGACTTGATCTTTTCCTTGAACAGGTGGATTGTAAGAACACTCTTCGGCTAGATGGGATGGATCCGAACAACAAGCGCAAACAGTGCGTGGGGGTAAAGCAGGGGCAGGAGAAGGCGATTAGAATTTGCTCTCAATTGCTTCTAGCTTCTTCGTAAGCGCGGCCATTTCGGCCTTCATTGCAATCGACATATCTAGTTGATGTATGCCTGCCCTAGACTGGCCTAATGAAGAAAATGAGGTGGTCTTAGTGCTTTCCCACTGAAGTGTTTGTTCAGCAAGATCGTCGAGAAACTGCCAAGCTTCCTTGCTAGATTTTGTAAGAAAGTGACCTTGACAAATGGTTTCCAACAACTGCTTAGTTGCTGGGTTCAATCCTTCGTATAAAGTTTGGCAAAGTTGCCAATTCTCGATACCGTGGTGAGGGCATTGAATAAGTAGGTCTTTAAATCTTTCAAAACACTTCTAAAAAGGTTCGGAAGGAAGCTGGGAAAATTGAATAATCTCATTGCGAATTCTCGCGGTCTTGTGATGTGGGTAAAACTTTTTTAGAAAAGTTTTAACAAACTCTTCCCAATTTTTAATCGAGTGTGATGCTGTTCTATATAACCATTTCTCAGCTAGGTCACATAAGGTGAATGGAATGACACGTAGCCTTATAGCATCATCAGAAAGTTGTGTAGTCTTCATCATCGCGCAAATATTCTGGAATTTGTTTATGATGATGCAGGCATCTTCGGATTCCAGTCCGTGAAATTTAGGCAGCATGTTGATGAAGTGGGGTTTGATCTCAAAGTTATCCCCATTGGCCGGTGAAAGTGAAAGACAAGTAGGTAAAGCGGTGCGGATAGGGTAGAAAAGATCCTGGAGCACGATTCGTTGGGGCGTTTCAACAGGTGGGTGTTGTGGGTTATTCGCACCTAGTGGAGGTGGAATCAGTCCCGCGGGTAAGGGGTTGTTAGGATTAAATCCCGACATCTCCTTAGAAGACAAAGAATATGATGATCAAGGTAAAGAAGCGGAGGGAATTTCGACTTCGGAGTCGAAAGCGTCGTCAGTCGATACTAACGAGACACGGACTAAACGGGCGCTAGTGTCCCTAGTCCAACCGGACATACACTAAAGAGGTAGTGTAGTCAAAAGGTGAAAACAGAAGGTGGTGGTAAGAAAACGTCAATGAGAGGAAGTGGGTGTAAGTGGGGTGCAACGGATTTCTTAGCGACAAGTGGCAAGTTTTTGTAAAAAAAAAAAATTCGTTTTGTGTTTTTTTTATAAGGAGCTTTTTTTTGCAAAAAGATTTTCAATAAAAATCTTAGACACACGTTCAATCAATCACAAATGCACAATCAAGCCTAGATCTAGGGTCACCTAGGTCAACTAGACTGCTCCTAACTATTCCAAAGGGCAAGTTGTGAGGACCTCAAATCGCCTCTTTACCGCCAATTGTGGCCAGGTAAGCACAAGTAGAGAAGGAGGGATCCGCTCATGAATCACCGTGAGACGGGCCTTTTAAAGTTACCTTTCCCCACTTGTCTAGCCTAGGCACCACAAAGTCTGGTTTAGGTAAACGACCGATGCCTACAACTATTCCTTTATCCTATTGAGCGTGACAATCCTTAAGGCTGAGTCTAATCTTTTTTAATTTAACTCGATGGTCAATGCAATATGCTTTATGTGATTTTTGGGGTCCTAGGAAGGGTGATGAAATCCCCACCCAATCTGGATTGGTGTAAAAGCCCCTTAAAGTCAATTTTAAGATGCAAAACAGTAAACACAATCAAACACTTGCAAACAATTTTTTTTATTTCGGCGCAAAGATTCCTGCACAAGATCAAGTTATTGGAGAAGGAGAGAAGTTTTTTTTGTTTTGCGCAAAGAACCCTGCAGGAAAATTTTTCAGAGGAGTTTATGGGGTTACAAAGAAGAAGATAAAGCTTACAGCGATTTTTCCACGTGCTGACGTCACCAAGGAGCCGCGGTTCCGCGGTCATAAAGCGCTATCTACGGCGGTTCCACGGTTAGTCAATCTGTTCAGATCTACAAACCTTTTCTGTTCTCTGTTGTGCTTCTCTTCTGTTGGTTCAGATATGTTGTTTGCTGTTTTGCTCTCTGGATTTTTCCAGATCTGAATTCGTTCGTCGATCCTGCACAATTCAAACAAAACACCCTTCAAAAAATAACAAGATGATAAAAAAAATTTATAATTATTTTTTTATTTTTCAGTTTTTATGAATTTTATGATTTTATATTAATCCGAAAGTGCAAAAAGAAAATAACTACACCATCCCGGCAACGGCGCCATTTGATTGTAGTGAAGATTTTGTGCACGCGTGCGCTTTCAAAAGATGAATCAAAGAATATTTAACCGCGATCAAGAACGGCGTCGCTTGGTAGCTAGCCGGTGAGTACGGGTCGGTCCATAGGGATTTTGTGGATTTTCTATTTGTTCTAACGAGTTAATTCCAATTGTGGTGGATTGGATTATCACTAAAAACTAAGGTTGATTTAGACTAGGATTAAAACCTTTCTAGGGTTAGGTTTAGGTTAAGTTTGGAAATTTAATATTCCTCACCGCTTTCAATACCCTAATTAAGATCTATTTAGGTGTTATGGTAATAATTAATAAAGTGGATTAGTACCATCGAAAAGAAACTAAGTTTCTTCCTCTAGGTCCTTGTCCGTCCTTTCTTAACTCTTACCCTAACCTCCATGGAAAACATATATACCCGGTCTTTCAAACTACGGTGTCACCGCTACCTCGTGGGATAGGGTGCCGTAGTGAGCGGTGTGTGTATGCATGCATGGAGTCCTATTAAAATGTATGATGGGCAAGAAAGGGGTGAGAGATTTTCATCTCTCAAACCTCTCTATTCCTAACCCTAACAAGTGAGGAACTACTCACTCATTTGGGAATTGATAAAAAGAAACATTTTTGTTTGTGATTGTTTTTAATAACCTAAACTACGGCAAATGAATAAAAGTGCTAAATTAATTAACTAGGGCAGATAATTAAAATTACTAAACTACGGCAGAAAAGAAATTAACTAGGGCAAGATAAAGAAAAACTACTTACTTTATTTGATGCTTTCTTCAAACATTTACAGTGAATTAAAATTCTGAAATAGATGAATAAAAAGAGGCATGCTCCAAAAAGAGCATTAGGGTTTCTATTTATAGATTATAGAAACCCCAGGGTTACATCTGATCCCTATCTGCATTTACAAAATTACCCTAAGAAGCCTAGTCAATGCACCGCCACACCGTCAAAATATGCACCAACACGTGCTTATCATGGTCGCGGAACCACGGCCAAAAGCCATGTTTGGCCGCGGATCCGCGGCCATCTAGTGGGATCTTTGGCTGGGTTTTTCTGGGGTTCTTTCTTTTGCTTTTCACTTGGCTTTTCTTCACTTGGTTCTTCAGAATGTCTTTTAGTCTCTTCCAGATTTCCACAGTGCATAATATAGTGGACTTTTACCCTTTACTTCATGTCGAAGTCTTAAACCTTGCACTGCTTTTGTTCTTTGTGAAATTGTCCATTGATCTTCGTGTATTCTTCAAACTGTAGGCATGATCAAGATTCTTCCATTTGTTGGTCGTAGTCTCACTTTTGTATCGTCTTTTCATCATTTTCACTGTTTTGTTCCGAGAACCTGTAACCTGCAACTATGTAGCAGACATGGATCAAAAGCACCTGTTTATTTGTAAAATGAATAAGAATGGGGAATATAATAATGCAAAATTATGATATGAACAACGTACATCAACATAGAAAAGGTAACTGGTCTAGGCCTGTGACTCGGTCTGTTGGTGCTCCTTCTCTGGGATGTCTACTCTTTCAGTCTCTTCAGTATCTACCGAATATTCCAAGAAAAACAGAGAAAGGTAGAATATCCGTCAGCGAACTTTCGCTCGGTAAGTCCCAAAGAAAAAGGGAGTAAAGAAAAATTGTAATGATAGAGAAAAATTATAATATGAATTATTGAGTATGTCATATCATCTTGTCAAGTTTATTTAGCATGCGGTTTTATTGTAATATAAATGAACAAGTATAGTAATGTGTGACGGGTAGATAAACTTGATATCATGAGCATGCTAGTATAAAAGTAACATAGCCATATAATGTAAGTGTAGTGAACATGCAGTGAAGGTAAGTGTCTTAACAGGTCTCTACTTGGGTATACTAATCTAACATAAGTTCAAAGGTGAATGTCAACCAATCTCAAGAGTGTTCTCGAACCCAACAGGTTGTAATCCTGGGATAGGAAACCACGGGCCCGAATCAAATGTTAGTGACGGGACTTCAACCTAGTGTTGAAGTATTCAAAACTCAACAGGTTATAATTCAGGAGCAAGCAAACACGGGCTCTCATGATAGCTTGCTTTTGTTAGTAGACATGGATTCATGATCTAGGGGGACTCTTGAGATTTTGTTGGATTCACACATGAACTACCCCAACATCCCGTGTATTTATTGTATTGATGGTAATGATTATACTGATGGTATTGTATTGTATTGTATTATAAATTGAATTGTATAGATGGATGACTTGCCGAAACCATGATATCAGTAAATGGATGTAACTGGAGAATCATGTAGATGGATATGTATATCCATGGTTCGGTTCGGTCAAGTTGTATAGATTGATAGATTGAAAGTTTGAATATATGGATTCTTATTGAATTGTTATATATATACTTGAATCTCATTCACTTCAGACTGATTATATTGAGACTCAGTCTATGTCAGACAATTAGAAAAGAAATTGAATCCTGAATTAGTTTTAGTGTTATCGGTAACCGCTGCACATGAACGGCAGGATTTGTGTCTTTTTCAAAGAGGATTACCGTGTTGATAATGTTGGAGATAGTGCCCTCAGAGTCAATTATTGGATCACAGGCACGTGATTGCAATGATTGAGGGAGGACCTGTCCCAGTAGGACAGTCTTACTCAAGATGATAGTATGCTATCTGGTTTATCTTTATCATCGTGTACTGCTTTAGGTGACCTGACAGGTCACTATTGCACGTTGATAGAGCCCCTAGGATTCTTGCTTGACCACCAGCAGTATGAGGGCGATCATATACGTGGGAGCTGGTAGTCTATAAGCACATCCTTAAAAAGGTCCCTAGTCGTGGGAGTTTCGAGATAGGGCATCGATACTCCAGAGTAGACTAGTGTATACAGTCGAGACCCCGACGAGGGACGGTGGCCGGTCTCACAAGCTATTGGTGTCAGTTAGATCACCTAAGATGTATACAGGTGCTCATTGGGTTATGAGTACACCGGACAGGACTCGCCGGGAACATGCTAGTTGGTCTTATACCTGACGTCAGATAGCAGTTCCCTGGTGACATGTGTACAGGTTAGTTCATTGACCTGGGGATCGTCATTTGTCTCGTGTGAGTTCCTATTGTACTTTGATTACTACCCTACCACGGCTCAAAGGAGTCGTGCAAACAGGTTTTAGTTGGGTACAGTCCCGAGCCACATGGAGGCAGTGAGCGGATCTTCAGGGGTTCGTCTCTCCCGGTATTGGGGGTGAGGTCGCGCTGTGTCTAGGAGAGCCATTACACAATGCCCTCGGCCGAGGCAGGAGATTTACTGGTAGGTATTCCAGTAGTATCTCAGGGTGTTCTGGGCTACACTCCGACACGACTTGTACCGCTTTTGGGGGTCTGACTTTTACCAACCCCCTAGGCCCGCCATGCGATGCTCATAGACGAACGGACCAGACTGTACGGATATTGTCACTGACAGGCTCAGTAGGGTGTTAGGCTGAGTTCGCTCACAGACGTCCCTTTTTGTCAATAGCTGGTGGCCCGTCACGTATGGCTAATACCTCTGACGTGCTAGTGGTTAAATCCACAGCCATAGTATTGACGAGTCTTTAGAGTCCACCACACATTCAGTTACTCAAGCTTTCGGGCGAAACGCTGTAGAGGCCGTATGGAGATATGGCAAGGTCCGATCAGATACGTGCGGTATTGCACGGATCAGGATCGGACAGTTTGTACTACTGGCCGTATGGTTATATGGCAGGGTTCGATCAGATACGTGCGGCATTGCACGGATCAGGATCGAACGGATATTACTAGCCGGTTTTGGTTTAAGCCGGATTCTAGTATAGTACAGTGTAGATTTTGTCTCTTTGCATCTGTATTTCGGTCGGAATACAAATGCGGGTGTGTATGCACAGTATCGGGGTTTTTCCTGTAATTTATTACGGGACCTGTTTTCTGGAGTTGCCAGTTTTCTTTCCGTTTCGGCCATTTTCCATTGTATCTATCATTGGCCGAAGATTAGTGGAGGAGGGCTTATTTGCATTGTTGCAAATAGGCATTTGTGGAGGGTGTTCTTTGCATATATTTGTATCATGATGGTTGCATGATGGAGCCCCATCCCTTGACCTTTCTTGAGTTCATGATTGCTTGACTTTGTGAGGTAATGATGGTGGTGTTGGAGTGTGAGGTTGGTTTTGCTATCATGGTTCTTGGTTGAGTATTGGAATTGTTGTGATGATGATTCTTTGCATGATAGCCTTCTCTCTCTCTCCCTTGGATTATTGGATGGCTCTCTCATTCTTTGTAATACACTCCGCTCTCTCTCACTCTCTTGCAATGGGAAGGGCCGGCCACTTAAGGGGAGGGCTGCCAAATTTTGTATGTGTGGGTTTTTGCTTCATTTCATGCTCCAAAAATCCCCAAGTCCCTCCACATAGTTCTTGTATCATCCCTCCACCAAAACGGCACCTCCATGAACCCCAAATGAGACACAAGTTTCTACACTACATTCTACAGTAAATCTTGGGCACGTCGACTAGCCAGCTTCGTGCCTGAGTTGCCTCGGCATTGAGGTGGGAGCCCGTAAAAGATGTAGGCGATGTGGTGCACTTCCGGCGAGGAGGTGGAGACAGGACATTCCGCGGGAGATCGGGACGACGACGAGAAGACCGGAGGACTCGGATCAGTCGGTATATCTCTCTTCCCCATCTTGTAGTTTGCTAGGACTAGTTAATGGTTCGATCCGGATTTTAGTGCGCGGTGGTGCCGGTTTGCTAAGTTCGCAAAATTTAAAGTTTATCACCGCTTCCGCATTTTGGCCTCGGGATGGAGGCCGGGGTGCCGCCGTGCACTTACAGATAACACCGTTTGTTAAGTTGTCTACCTTAAATAGGCAAGCACCCATATCTCCGGCTTCCTGAGGCTTAAGAGACTGGTCCCGCTTAAACCTATGTTTACTAGGGTCCTTATTGTAATTTAGTATAACTTGAGGGGGGCTTTATGTAAAAATAATTTTGTATAATTTTCAAAATACACCTCATGTATTTTATTATCGTCTTTTGAGTTTTCATGGATGTATATTTTATCAATGTGACATTTCTAGTGAATAAAACCTATTTTTTCATAATATATGGTATTTATTTGTAATATTGGAATTTGTATGGTATTTTCTTGTAAATGAGATGTTTTTCTTGAATTTTGGAAATGTGGAATATTATAAATACTAAAAATAGATATTTTGATATTAATTACATATATATTTATTTATTAAAAATATAAGTTTTATTTATAATAGAAATCATATTTTCTAAAGAATATTATATTTTAAATCTTTCGAGACCTAATGCTCCTTGCGGAGGTCTGCATCTCGCACTACTAAGCCTGAGGATCTGCGATAATCCGCACCATCCCGAACGGCTTTCCCGAAATGGGTTGTAGCGGCGCTTTACAAAGATTTGTTTAAAATACATAATCTAGTAGAAAAAGGTTTTTATATAAGTCGGAGGTAGTTTTATGTAAAACCGTATTTTCCCAAATCTATATTTCCCAATATCATCGTGCTATGTTACATATGAGTATTGTGAAGTGGTAGGTCATTATCTCGTGAACTATCTAAAGGTATAGCAAGGGTAATGATGTTTTTATGTCGAAACTAAACTATATAGTATTTTTCTGAAAAATGCGATAAAAATTACAATATACATTCTTTTGATATGGAACTTGTTCAATATGTTTTGTTAAGGATTAATAGTCATGTTGTGAGCGTTTGGTATTCTTGGTTTTAAGAAAAATGGAACTTTTAAAGAAAAACCGAATCGAAAGTCGGATTAACTCTGCTTCCGTTGGGTTTTAGAATTACTAGTTTTCAGAATAGAAAAGAGAAGAGGGTGGTGGGACTTACGGGTTTAGGGTCAAGAGAAGAGGAAGAGGAAGTTGTAGGAGGTGCCGGTGCGTCGTTTCGTCGCCGGGAGCTCCTAGGGTCGTCGTCGGAAGTTCGTCGGAGCTTCGCCATTCGCTAACTCCACTTGTACACAAAAGTTCTTGGGATTTTTCTTGAGAGTTTGGGCAGAGTTTGTGAGTGAGGGGGTGTGAAATGGAGTGGTATTTATAAGAAAAATTAGGGTTAGGGTTTGATAAAAAAAATGCATTAAAAAGATTTAAATTGGGTTTTAATTGGCTCTGTTAAGGTGCAGGGTTTTTAAACAGTACTGGGGTTATGGGGAGGCCAAAAGGTGCAGAACAGAAAAAGAAAAATCAGATTTGGGGCTGAGTCGGCCGGCGGCGGCGGCCGAGTTAGGCGAGTCGCCGGCCGAGTCGGACCGAGTTGGGCCGAGTCTCCCTACCACGTGTCCCCGTCGCTTCGCCTACTGTAGTGGACTCATTTGTTTTTAGTGTGGTTTTATGGGTTATGCACGTGTAGACTCTTGGGCTTCTAAAAAGATTGTAAGAAATCAAATTAAAAATAATGTGTGGCCAATGGGATTTGAACTCTAGTGCTTTGGTTCAGCAGTGCAAGGTCTTACCAATAAGCTACAAGCTCCTTCTTGCTATTAAAAAGAAAAACAAACTTATAACTTGTGCTCGGGCAGAAGTACCCATTTCTGTATTTTTTGAAAAAATTATACATAAAGTTTATGGTTGTTAAAACTCTCAAAAGGGGCATCAACGTAAGAAGGTAGGTTAGGTTCAAACGGTTGATACAAAGTGGATTGCGGAGTCCAATTGGTTGTCCTAGACACGTCTATCCGATCTTTCAAAGAAAGTTTGGGCATAGTGAGATCGTTCGAAGTTCGACCAAAGCAAGACCCGTATGAAGTAAAGTCTGGTTGTAGGTAGCTAAGTTCGGCAAGAGTTTTTCGAGGTGGGGTACCCATGATATGAAGAGAAGAAGGAGAGGAAAAAGAATGTGATTATTTTTTGTTAGTTATCAACAAAAGAATGAAATATACACACAAAAAGAATCTGGACAAAAAACAATCACGACACAATACCACGCACCTAATCGGTCTAAGGTTCACCTAGATCAACTAGACCTGCTCAAGAACTTGATTGTCGAAGTAAAACAGTGTCTAGAAACGGGCTCAAGATATACAGATCACGAGGCCAGGTAAGTGCAGAGATAAGGGGAGGTTTTCCAATGCTTTCATGAAGGTCCTTAATTAAATAACCCTTTCTCTTTTGGTGGTTTCGCCGTGAACACTTTCCTAAACACCCCGTGAACGATATACCGTTAAGCGGTGTTCTAAACACGGTTAACTTCTCCTAGTGAACGCGAAGTCCTTAAAGGCTTAAAGTCTAGTTTCTTTTAAAATTTCTGCGGGTAAACGTTATACCCAATTCATGATTTATGGGCCACGGAAAAGGTGATGAAATCCTTTACCATATGTTGTGGGGTTCGCTTTCCCTTAAGTCCGTATTAATGGATGCAATGCGCAAATTAATGAAAAAGTTTGTTCAAAACATCAAACAATCTTTGTTTATGTTAAGCACGGCACTGCATCAAATACAGGTTAGTCAATTTTGGCATTTGACAGCGAACTTGCAAAGAATCCTGCAAAGATATTATATTGGATGTGTCGGGTTTTAGAAGAAGGTGTTAGGAAATACGTACCGATAAGTTTTCCGGTTAAGAAACCCTCGTTTGAATTTAAACCAAATAGCTTGGAAAGTTCGCTTGCACGGGTCAAACTTTCCGGATCTTTGGCACTGTACTTCGCAATCACCTTAACTTTGAATGTACACTTGGTCCACATGATCACAGTTCGCAAATCCGTCAAAAATATGAAAATGTCGGGAAAACGGATTTTTAGTGCGAAAAAGCGATATGAATGCCCAAACACCTGCACACCCAATATTATAAAAATCAAACAATAAAATAGGGAAAAATTTAGAACACTGGGGCATAGGGAAAATTTTGGAGCAAAAGGGGGCTCTTGGGCCGGCGACACCAGGAAAAGAGGGGTTCTCGCCGGACTTCTCTGGGCAGTTAAGCTCCAAATTTTTACAGATATCTCGGTGTTCCAGAAGTGTCTCAATTTTATTGTTTAAGTTTTCAAATTAGTTTCAAAATGGTGGCAGGTCAAAAATCCAGAGAACAAAATGTTAGCAATGTCAATTTTTGTTTTGGTTTTGAAAACTTTTCGATTTTTAGCTTGTTTTTATGAATGGTGTTAGTTATATAAACAATATGTACAAAGATTAACCCGAAATAACAAGAATTAAAATGTTACCGTCTCCCCAGCAACGGCGCCATTTGATTGCAACGCTTTTGGTGTGTCGCATTTTAAAGTTCTAAAATTAACCGCAATCAGGACGGTATCGCTTTGCAGCTAGCCGCAATGAGTACGGGTCGTCCGCAGGGAGACGGAGCGTTTCACGTTCTTGTTTTGACGGGTTAATGCGCGTGGCGGAATGTTCGTATCTATCCTATGTGTATATATGCACAATTATAAGCTTGTTAGGAAAAGATAGGTTAGTGTAAGTTAGTGGATCCATACTCAGTCCTTCGAGCCGACCTTGACCAATGAAGCTAGAGCAATCGGCAACAACGTGGATTAGGGTTCTTAAGCACGGTATTTGTGAAATCCAGCTTATTGGCCCTTGTCCTTCTGTTCTCGTCTCTTGCTTTCGCCTCCGGCCAAACCGTATGCAACCGGTCACGGTTAGGTATCGCTGATACCTTGGTAGGGTAGGGTGCCTAACAAAGCGCTTGCGTAAGGTTTGGGCGGAGTTCAATTGGAAAATAACGGGAAAAGGAAATAAGAAACAAAAACCCTAACTTACACAACCATTCTATTTCTTAACAACAACATATTCACAAACTACCAAAACAACAAACAAAAAGAGCAAAGAAAAGATAAACAAAGAAAAGAAAAGAGCATTGCAAGAAAGTAAATGACATGGTAATTACAGTGCACGTAAGTAAAGAGCAAGAATGTAAATGCAAGAAAGTAAAGCAAGTAAGAAAATACTAAGAACCAAAGAATGAAAGCTTCATTAACTTAAAGTGACAATACAAGTCATGGGTTCAATAACCTAATCTTAAACTTGCAAGCTCAATAAAGAGTTTGCAAGATCAAGAGAAGGCAAAAAACTCAAGATGAAGTGAAGGTAAAATGAAAGCTTTATTAATCTTCAAGTAATGATACAACCCTTGAGATCAATAACCAAAACTTAAACTTGCAAGCTCAATGAAGAGGTTGCAAGATCAAGAGAAGGCAAGGAGCTCAAGGGGACTAGCTATGTACAAGAACAAAATGAAAACAAAAGAGTATGAAGTGTAAAGAATGAGACAATGTAAGACCCCCTCTACCTTGCTCATTGGTCTGCTTTTATAGGCACAAAAGAAAAATAAACAAGCAATAAAAATAAGATGACGTGGCAGCAAGGGAGGGACTACAGAAAATTGGGGATCTTTGGGGCAAGGGGGGCCGGCCACCTCGGAATTTTGGAGGGTGTGGCCGGCCCAAAACCGAGCAAGCTTGCTCGTATTTGTTGTGTGGTCTTGTGTTCTCTCCAATATCACTCTGGTGCTGCTTGATTTCTCTATAGAGACCTGGGTTGCACTCAGGGATTTGGAGGGGAACTTGTAGCTATACATCACATCACATCTTTTTGCATTTATCACTCTTGTCCCCCCCCACTTGCACAAGCTATCATTTGTGTGTTCCATGGGCAGCCCCACCATAGTCCTAGTGCCAAAGAGCATGTGTACACTTGTTAGTTATATATATGCCCTAGAGGCCATTACTATACATTGGATGTATATTGTAGTGGATGCTGGGACGTATATAGGGAGGACTTTCTTGCTCGACATGATAGTATACTATCTGGTTGCTCTTTACCTTAACGTGTATACCGATTGTCTCTCTATTACATGTTGGTAAAGCCCTTAGGATGTGTACTTGACTACCTGGACTATGATGCGGATCATACTAGTGGGGACATGGTAGTCCATAAGTATATCCTTCAATGTCCCTAGTCGTGGGTGTATCGAGATGGGGCATCGATACACCAGAGTAGACTAGCGTGTACCTTCTCGACCCATACAGATGGGCGATGGATGATCTCATATCCATCGGTGTTTGACACCAGAGATGATATATGGGTGCTCAGTAGAACTGGGTACACTGGACGGACTCGCCGAGAACTCCCAGATGGTATTATACCTCACGTCAGATGGCAGTTCTCTGGTGACACTGGTACAGAGTAGTCTGTTGACCCGAGATCGTCATAGAGTCTTGTGTGGTTCCCACTGTACTTTGATTTCCATCTTACCACGTCCAAGAGGGCGTGCAAAACGGTGGTTTTTGGGTACAGTCCCGAGTCACATGGAGACAATGAGCGATAGGAGGGGATTCGTCTCTCCCGGTATAGGGAGTTGATGTTGCGCTGTGTTCGATTGGCTATAACAGGAATTCCCTGGCCAGGGTTGCTGAGATTTACTGGTAAGTGTTACCAGTAGTTTCTCGAAGTGTTATAGACCTCGTATCGACACGACTTGTCGAGGTATTGGGGTCTGACGTTTACCACCCCTAGGCGAGATATGCGACAGATCAGACGATCAGACCGGACTGTACGGTAGTGTTACTGGTTGGATTCACAGGAGTGTGAGCGGGCTTGCTCGTCGATCTTCTGATCGCTCAATACCCGGGTGGCCGTTACGTTTAGCAGACCGCTTGCGGCTTGTGGGTGTTTGATATGATCATCACCTGCTGCCGGCGTATTGACGAGTCTTTAGAGTCCTACACAGAGGTTTCCTGGCTCAAGCGAAACGAAATAGGAGCGCATATGAGATATGTGCGGGACCGAGAATAATGCGTGTATGTGATACCGTATTTCATTCTCGCGATGAATGTATCGAATGGTTGTATGCGATATAACCTAGTTATCGATTCAAGCGTTGATTCGATAAGCCGATACATTGTATACTAGTCGGTTGTGTGCGACATGACCGGATCATTGAATCAAGTGTTGATTTAATGATTTAATGCATATTTATATATTTGATATATTACTTTGCATCAACTAGTATCGGTTTACTTAAGATGGATTTTCTCACTCGGATGTGCACATTATATATGTGATATGATTTTGTGCACTTGCTTGTATCATGTTTGATGATACATGCTTTTTGGTTAAGTGTAAAGTATTAAACCTTGGTTAATGAAATAGTTAGGGTTTATTATTTGTTATTCATTTATCTTATTTAGTTATCCATTTATTTTTGATAAATGAATAAAAGAAAATGAGAAAAGAATGGTGGCTTCTTTTGTTGTTTAGTTGAAGCTTCATGAAGATTTGACTTTGACCACCATTCTTATCTCATCCTTAACCCTAACCATTCCTTTAACCTTGGTCAATTCTCTACACATAACCATAGTTACTTTTATGATAAGAATGATTATTCTTTTCATTTCTAATTAACTTATCATATCATTTTCTTCTTCTTCTTCCTTGAACTCAAGAAGAAAAAGCTTTCTTCATCAATGGTGAATTGAGCAAACAAGTGAGAAATCCAATTCTAAAGTCTACCCACTTCCTATTTCTACATCCTCTACCTCTTGCCAAGTAGTAGAGTGTGTTTCCTTCACAAGTTTTTAGGGCTTGGTGAAGGTGGAGCTTGATTTAGCGATGCCTCGACGTAGATCATCTTCGGTATGGACATCGACGACCTAGCTCGCTTTTTCTCCGACGAAGCTGACTCTAGAGCCCGGATTCCTTTTGGACAGCGGAGACGACTTCGTTGCGAAGCTATGGAGGTGGAGCACCGGATCTACAAAGGTTGTATTTCCGTATCTCTTAGTTAATTGTTAACTAGCTCTCTTTTTCGCCTAGTTTTCTAGCAAACGATCTTGTTAGGGTTTGTAGGCACCGTATTTTTTGAAATTGGCATGTTTGATGCCTTGTGTGACCTCATTAGGGTGCCTAGGAACCTTTCACTGGTATCAGAGCCTAGCTAGAGCCTTAGGCGAAGTCTAGACGGAATTTGAAGTCCGAACGAACCCGAAACCCCGAATCAAACTTGCTCTCTGTCCAGATTTTAAAATTGTGGTTTTTTCAAGATTAAAAATATCCAGAAAATCAAGCAGGGTTTTCTAAGAATTACTGTAAATTTCGGGGGCCTAAATCAACTTTTCCACCGCGGAACCGCGGCACGTGCTATGCACGACGCGGCGGTTCAGCGGCGGTTTTGTCGTTTTGTGTGTATTTCTTTTCACAGTAATTCTCAGTATTCTGTTCTCGTTTTCCTGGGATATTTTTATATTTATTATACAGTTGAATTTTCAGGGGTTGTTTTGGGTTTTCATGAGTTCGATCGGATTATCAAATTTTGTCTATTTGGCTTTCCGGATAATTTTTGGAATGTGTTAAAAAGTTCGACCGGATATAAATACCCAACTTTTCCCCTGTCGGGAAATTTCCAAGGGTTGGATTTTTCCGTAGTTTAACGACGTTCTAAGTAGTGCAAGTAACGCGATCGACCCTCTAAAAGACAACAAACCTTAACTCGATTATGTGACCGTCTTGAACTGCCCTTCGAACCTTCGGGTTTGGGGCAGTACGGCGTGCCACATGTGAGGCGTTGGCTTGACCCTTCTACGGCTGGACCGTTGGTACTGAGGCACGAACTGAATGTTGTTAGACTTATTTCATGTGTTGATCTGTATCGGGAAAACTTGGGTGTTCGATTGTTCGATCGAAAAGTTTAGCATTTTCTATTTATCTGGAATGGGATACAATAATTGGAATTCACAAGTAGTTATGAGATAACTAAATGAATGTTATAAACATAACAGTTTAGTCTCACTTGATTGGTTGCCACGGAATTTTGATGTGATCAAAAGTCCGTCGCAATCACGTAGCGTACGCGGATATTCGCCGGTAAACTTAATAGACAGCTACACCCCATAGCCCCGACCAAGTGACTGTAGGAGAACCCCGTCGCCGAAAGCATCCGTTCGGGTGCTCGCGGCAGCGGTGTTCCGCCTTGGTACACTTCGTCGACGGTATCGGGGGTGCGACCGTCTACTAAAGTTTGCGACGAGCATTCGATCAGACTGTCGGGAATCTTGTTGGATTGCCCGACTCAATATTGAAAAGTGTTTTCGATAATGAGACTAAAATGCGGGGTTTATAATTGTTAGGCATGCGATGTCTAAGTAATTCATTTGGTCAGGCATGCGATGTCTGAGGAGGTTGCGGATTCCAACTGTTGTAGTTTTACACTTTCTTTTCTGTGACCGTAAGTGTAATATGTGATATCGCCGGTTTCGTTGTTATATGTCAACGACAATTGGGATGCGCATATTTACTTACGTTGATGACATGTGATGTTATGTGTTGCTGGATATGTTATATTGGATCGTCGTGTTTGAATAGCCGGGGGTTTTTATGTGAGATGAGTGTTTTTCATTTTCATTCATGTAAAAACTTGTATGTAATATTCTTTTATTGGGGCGCTTCCAGGTAGCGGAAGTAGTCACCGTTTGTATATTATTTACTTTTCCGCACTAGGATAGACCCAAGGAGGAGGGCACAAGTAACCGGGTTCTGGAGTCCAGTGGGAGACCAACTCGAGGAGTCGAGTCTGGGTCTCCTAACTCTAGAATTGGTAGGGTTATTTGCCGCTCTCATAGGGGTCTAGGGGTGTGGGTTTGGCTATTCATCATGACCGTGGAATCCGTGTTTTATACTGGCTCGTATTGAAAACACGGACGTCCTAGTATATCCAATATTTCATATGATTCTTCTGCTGTGCTTTATCTGTGATGAGATCATGCGATGTTCTGTGGCAGATATTATATATAGTATATATAATATATTATATAGACGTTGCTTATGTTTTACACCCGCGCTAGCCCTGCCCCGCTCTGCCGTTAGTTGCCTAACCTAACGGTGCACGAGGGGTCATCGAGGCGAATGCGGATGGCATAAGTGTACGTCATATCTATCTGTGATGTTTAGGTATTTTAATGATGGGACTTCATTAATGAGATTAATGAAATAAAAGAAACCTAAAATGTTGTAGAATCGAATTTCAAAATAAAACAGGTAGCTACAGTTCTTGCTTTGCACAGCGGTATATATGATATATCCAGCACCTTATTCGATAAGGAAAGGACCGAGATCCCTTCACCGGGAGTGACTCCTTTAGCAATAACTGGACGATGCTACACACTCGGTTTGACTTTTGATTGCTTTTAAGTGTTTTTGCTTTGCACAGTGATATATATGATATATCCCGCACCTCATTCGACGAGGAAAGGACCGACGATCCCTTCACCGGGAGTGACTCCTTTAGCAGAACTAGAAAAGCCTCAAAAGCACTCCATTTTAAAATCATTTGATTCTACAACGATATCAAGTTCATTACGCAATAGGTTTTCAGAAAAACCTGTCGTAGCCCTCCGTCATTTCAGATAAGTAGTAGTTAGTATTCGTGCTGCGTTTGTTGGCCTTTGTCAAGGCGCAGTGTGCGCTAGCTAACTGGTGCTTATCTGCTTATGCATATGATGCAGATTGGGTTAGGGTAGTCGTGCGACCTTGTTGGCCTTTGTCAAGGGCCGTGCGGGTGGGTTTAATTCAATCAGGAAATGACGGGTTGAACTTGACTAGCATCCTATGGTTTGTTGGCCTTTGTCAAGGTCATGGGAGGTTAGGGGCAAAATATTATCGGGAATTTCAAGTGTTGAGATTTGCAATGAGATTGCATACCTTCTATGAAATAGTTGGATCCCGATACCCGCTGCGAGTAAGTGTTACTCCTGGAAGAGTTTTACACATTACAATTAGCCGATCAAGTAGGTGTCTAGAAAGGTGTCAACGGGGTTACGCCTCTGGGAAAACGAGGTTTACATTAATTAGGTTCGTGCGAAAGCATGGGGGACCTCCCTCAAAGTACCGACACTGGCCTGGCTGAAAGATTGGCGAACTTGTAGTGTGTAATTAATCCCGGCTAGTCTTTCCTTTTAGGGTTTGAAGGAAGATTTGATAAAAAGCAGTGGGAGCCATCCTAATTAGATAAAATAATAACCAATCTATTCTTGCAAGAGCGCACGCTGAGTGTCTTCTTCTCTCTCTCTCCTGGTAGCGACCATGTCACGCCTTAATCAAGATAATAATACGGATTATTGACCGAACCCGCTTGTTATACTGAGCTGGGGAACGTTGGTCCCGCTCCAACTTATAATTGTTATAAGACAGAGCAGGAAATTGGGGAATACCAGATTTCCCGTGCCGCCCAAACGAAGAGAGTGCATGCTGATGCATCATCTTTGGGTGTGTTCATTATACAGAACTGTTTCTCAGTATCCTCCGCATCCTTGGTATGTGATACCGGATCAGGATCCCAGATATGTAATCTGTTACATAGGGCTACAAAAGGGTAGAAAAACTGAGAACGGGTGATAAGTTTCATAAGGCAGAAAACGGGGCAAGAGTTGCAGCCAAGTCTGTTGGTCACTGTCACCCTGTATTACCGATACATTGATTCTGAACGAATGTTATTAGATACCGAACCTGATATACAAAATCATATCAGTCTCTTTAAAAGTAAAGAAATGATATAATTTTGTATTGTTGGATAATGTTTTGAACATTTCCTATATCAAAAGTTGATCGGTTCAGGCACGTTATCTAAAAGCATTGATGTTCTAAATCAAACTACAGTTCTTAGTATATGGAACACACACAAGAGGAAGAGTTCAGAAATGAACGAATCCTCCTTGAGGTATTATACACTAGGTCAGATCAATGTGACCCGACTAGCTGGAGTTACATTTAGATGCATATTTAAATCAGTTTGAATTTACATCTTGTGAAACTCGCCAGTCATGTCACAAAGATAAAATGACCATAGCTCTGTTTATTGGAAACAGAGAAAGAGTTAATGAACTCTTGGGATGATACATGTTGATGTATGTAAGGTCCCCTGTCTACACATACCAAGACTGGTTCTTTATACTTCATTATATTCTCTGATAATCTCTCAAGATTCAGTCATATGTTCCTGTTGAAACACAAGTCCGAACCTTTTCAGATATTCACAGAATATAAGTTAGAAGTAGAGAACCAAAATACGGGTATAAGTATTATGTCCTATGATGAGATCAAGGAGGAGAATACTTGAGCACGGAAATACTGGACTATTCTAAAGGAGAATGAGATTCTCTTTCAGCATTACTCCTCCGTATATACCATTCCACGATGGTATATCGGGGCGGAGCAATCACACCCTATATGATAAGGTGTGCTCTATGATGAGTACTACTGAGTTACTTTTTTCCTTTTTGGGAGTTATGTGCTTGAGAAGATGCATACCTATTGAATAGGGTTTGAATCAAATCAGTGCCTACCACTTCATATGTGATATGGAAAGGGAAGAGCCCATGTCTTAAGTTAGTTAAGATTTGGGGTTGTCCGGCCTATGTCTAAAAGCAAAATCCGGACACGCTCGAGGCAACGTCTGTTATGTAGAACTGGAAATGTTCCAGCCATACAAACTGCAGCAGATGATTTGATAAAACCAAAGGATTCAGTAGATTCCAACGAACCTCAGCCTCTCCGCCGATCTAGTAGGGTTCCTCACCCACCTGAGAGATACTTCGGTTTCTCTATGACAGTGGGAGCGAGAAATGCATCATGAGATGATGACCTAACTAGGTTCGAGCTGGCCATCAGGAGTAAGACTCTGTAAGAATGGTTGGATGCTTAGCGATCTGAGATGGAATCCTTATACACCAACAAAGTATGGACTTTGGTTGCTATATCTGAAGGGTTAAATCCCCATCAGGAGCAAGTAAATCTTGAGAAGATTACTTGGTGTACATGGAAAAGTTGAGACTTTCAAAGCTAGACTTGTTAAAAGTTTGCATCATTGACCAGGTGTGGATAATGATGAAACCTTTTCAAGAAGCTATGCTTAAGTCCATCCAGATCCTACTTGCCATGGCTACATACCATGACTACGATATCTGGTGGTTGGGTGTCATGACTGCTTTTCTAAATGATGTTTTAGAAGAGTGCGTCTATAAGTACACAGCCAGAGGGCTTCGTAGACAGTGGGAGCAGCGGAAACGTGTGCAAGATGCTTTATAGGATTAAAGCAGGCATCGCGGAGTTGGAACATCTGTTTTGATGACTTAGTCAAAGAGTTTGACATCATCAAAGTGGTAGATGAACCTTGTATAAACAAAAAGGTAGTAGAGAGTATGGTGGTGATCCTCGTAGAGTACGTGGATGACATACTCTTGATAAGAAAGGAGTTTCTTATGCTACGCTCGATCAATCTCCGCTTGTCACTATGATTCTCCATATAGAATCAAGATGATACCTCCTAAATCCTGAGTTTTGGATCTATGAGATAGATTTAATTGGATGTTAGGATTCTCACTAGTTGTAGTGAGATGGTATCAATCGATCCTGGGGAGAATCACTGGAAGGGTTCCAGGGTGATAAAGTCGACTGAATGTCAGTCGCAGGCATTGTCTTTACCCTCAGTAAAGGGACGGTATGTTGGAAGAGTTCCAAGCTAGATACCGTGGCATACTAGACGATAAAGGCTGAATACATCGCTACTTAAGATGCTACCAAAGAGGCTGTTTGGGTGTATATTGGTTCATGAGATGAACTATATTCCTCCCATTGTGTGACAATGGAGATGTGGCTTATGCCAAGGAACGCAGGTCCCATCAGTGATCCAGACATATTCTAAGGCAGTATCACTTGATCATGGAGATGGTTGATCTCCAGGATGATCGAGGTTAGGAGAGAAGACTCAGAGGATAACACGGCGGATCCACTCACGAAGGCCTATTCCCAGAGAGAGACTTTTATGGGATGGTTGAGTATGAGATACTACAACCACTGCTACAGATGGCCCTAGTGCAAGTGGGAGATTGTTAGTTATATATATGCCTTAGAGGCCATTACTGTACATTGGATGTATATTGTAGTGGATGCTGGGACGTAAATAGGGAGGACTTTCTTGCTCGACATGATAGTATGCTATCTGGTTGCTCTTTACCTTAATGTGTATACTGATTGTCTCTCTGTTACATGTTGGTAAAGCCCTTAGGATGTGTACTTGACTACCTGGACTATGATGCGGATCATACTAGTGGGGACATGGTAGTCCATAAGTACATCCTTCAATGTCCCTAGTCGTGGGTGTATCGAGATGGGGCATCGATACACCAGAGTAGACTAGCGTGTACCTTCTCGACCCATACAGATGGGCGATGGATGATCCCATATCCATCAGTGTTTGACACCAGAGATGATATACGGGTGCTCAGTAGAGACTGGGTACACTGGACGGACTCGCCGAGAACTCCCAGATGGTATTATACCTCATGTCAGATGGCAGTTCTCTGGTGACACTGGTACAGAGTAGTCTGTTGACCCGAGATCGTCATAGAGTCTTGTGTGGTTCCCACTGTACTTTGATTTCCATCTTAACACGTCCAAGAGGGCGTGCAAAACGGTGGTTTTTGGGTACAGTCCCGAGTCACATGGAGACAATGAGCGATAGGAGGGGATTCGTCTCTCCCGGTATAGGGAGTTGATGTTGCGCTGTGTTCGATTGGCTATAACAGGAAATCCCTGGCCAGGGTTGCTGAGATTTACTGGTAAGTGTTACCAGTAGTTTCTCGAAGTGTTATAGACCTCGTATCGACACGACTTATCGAGGTATTGGGGTCTGACTTTTACCACCCCTAGGCGAGATATGCGACAGATCAGACGATCAGACCGGACTGTACGGTAGTGTTACTGGTTGGATTCACAGGAGTGTGAGCGGGCTTGCTCGTCGATCTTCTGATCGCTCAATACCCGGGTGGCCGTTACGTTTAGCAGACCGCTTGCGGCTTGTGGGTGTTTGATATGATCATCACCTGCTGCCGGCGTATTGACGAGTCTTTAGAGTCCTACACAGAGGTTTCCTGGCTCAAGCGAAACGAAATAGGAGCGCATATGAGATATGTGCGGGACCGAGAATAATGCGTGTATGTGATACCGTATTTCATTCTCGCGATGAATGTATCGAATGGTTGTATGCGATATAACCTAGTTATCGATTCAAGCGTTGATTCGATAAGCCGATACATTGTATACTAGTCGGTTGTGTGCGACATGACCGGATCATTGAATCAAGTGTTGATTTAATGATTTAATGCATATTTATATATTTGATATATTACTTTGCATCAACTAGTATCGGTTTACTTAAGATGGATTTTCTCACTCGGATGTGCACATTATATATGTGATATGATTTTGTGTACTTGCTTGTATCATGTTTGATGATACATGCTTTTTGGTTAAGTGTAAAGTATTAAACCTTGGTTAATGAAATAGTTAGGGTTTATTATTTGTTATTCATTTATCTTATTTAGTTATCCATTTATTTTTGATAAATGAATAAAAGAAAATGAGAAAAGAATGGTGGCTTCTTTTGTTGTTTAGTTGAAGCTTCATGAAGATTTGATTTTGACCACCATTCTTATCTCATCCTTAACCCTAACCATTCCTTTAATCTTGGTCAATTCTCTACACATAACCATAGTTGCTTTTATGATAAGAATGATTATTCTTTTCATTTCTAATTAACTTATCATATCATTTTCTTCTTCTTCTTCCTTGAACTCAAGAAGAAAATGCTTTCTTCATCAATAGTGAATTGAGCAAACAAGTGAGAAATCCAATTCTAAAGTCTACCCACTTCCTATTTCTACATCCTCTACCTCTTGCCAAGTAGTAGAGTGTGTTTCCTTCACAAGTTTTTAGGGCTTGGTGAAGGTGGAGCTTGATTTAGCGATGCCTCGCCGTAAATCATCTTCGGCATGGACATCGACGACCTAGCTCGCTTTTTCTCCGACGAAGCCGACTCTAGAGCCCGGATTCCTTTTGGACAGCGGAGACGACTTCGTTGCGAAGCTATGGAGGTGGAGCACCGGATCTACAAAGGTTGTATTTCCGTATCTCTTAGTTAATTGTTAACTAGCTCTCTTTTTCGCCTAGTTTTCTAGCAAACGATCTTGTTAGGGTTTGTAGGCACCGTATTTTTTGAAATTGGCATGTTCGATGCCTTGTGTGACCTCATTAGGGTGCCTAGGAACCTTTCAACACTTGCATTGTGTTGGACCAATATTGTGTGCACGCATTTTATTTGCAAAAACTCTTTGGATATCGGTCGGTTTCCGGTTCTGGTTGCAGTGTCGGCTCACAAACGATATATCCATGATTTTAAGTATATTTCCAGTATTTTGTCATGGATACCTATAATCTGTAATTACTGAGCAGACACTGGTTAATAGTATCGATATATAACAAAACAAATAATGAATGAGCGGTATTGAAATGCAATTTTCTGAGATGATCAACCGGTTTCCGCACTTTCTGGTTGTACTCCTCCAACGCGTCAATGTACTTTTGTAGGTCTGTTCACTTGTCATCATACTCGGCAGGCTGCACAGGCTTCTTGGTCTTCTTCTTTTTCTTCGAAAACTTTGAAGGCTTGACTTGGGGGTTTTGCCCTTTATCAACAATCTTCGGTACGGGATGCGGTTTCAGCATCCCTTCGATGATTTCAGGTTCAAGTGGGCTTTTCCAGCTGACTGCCAGACATGCCTGTAGATCCTTCAGCATTCTTTTGGTTTTTGCTGAAAGAACGACTTCCTATGGAGTTTCTTTCACGAGCGAGCATGATACCCCCGGCGCATCCACTTTTTTAGGAGTGTGCTTCTGTGGTGGGTTCACCCTCCAGTTCTCAAACAGCGCGAACTTCCCCTGTTGATACTGGTCATCGACCCAGTTCTTGAAGACGTAGCAATTTTCAATTGGGCAGCTTACTATTCTGTGATAGGCGCAATAGTTGGGGTTGTTAACGTTGCCGGGTTGCGGTGGATGTCGTAGGTCCGGCAATGTGATGAGTTTGTTACGCATTGCCAACTCAAATAGTCTACTCATCTTATCGCGGGGAAACGAGTAAGCACGTCTTGGCCTTTCTTCAGGGATAAGCGTGGACGTGCGTTGTTTTGGTGCGTAACCGGTTTTGGGCCACTCGGTTGTTGTTGAGCGTTGGCAACGAAGTTCACTTTCCCTTTACCCTTGGCGTTTCAAGGGTCCTTACTTGAGGAGGAAGGCCCGTGGCCCATCTGGTCCATTTGGGTCGGTTTATCGATCAGAGCCTGAAAGGTTGTTGGTTTGAAGAACGTCATGAACTGGGACACAATAGTTTGAGGATCAAGGGTCCCATGAACATGCCCACGGCGGGGGATTCTTCAATGCGCTGTTTGCACTTTTACCATAGGTCCCGCCACCGGATCGCGTATTGGACCCAAGTTTCTCCTGACCTTACCCTGGCATTGATTAGTGACATGATTGGGGTGTGCTCTTTTGCGCTGGAAAACTGCTGTATGAACAGTCGTTCCATCTCTGTGAATGTTCTCACGATGTCATTTGGGAGCTCCGAATACCATTCAAAGGCCATCTCTGACAGGCTGTCAACGAACTGGCGATGCAACAGTTTGTCGTCGCCTCCAGTGTTGCCGCACAAAGCTCTAAACTACATGACGTGCTGATATGGGTTGCTTGCCCCCTTGTACACATGGAACTTAGGGATCGTATATCCCGGCGGGTATTTAATTTGGTCATACCAGCCTGGATACGGACACCCAGTTCTGAAAATTTGGCTTGCGGCTTCATTAGCTTGATAAGCTCATATTTATTGAGTGATATAATCATCAAGAGCAGCCTTGGAGATTGTTTCCTCCTTGGCTGCCGATAAAGCCGGAAGAGGATTTGATGTTTCCCCTCAGGCATCCTCGATTATTGGCGGATCCTCGGTCAAGGGTTCTGGCTAGATCATCATCCCAACCATATCTTGGAATAAGAGAGCCATCTACTTTATATTAGCAGCCTGCTCAGCAGCTTCCTTGCCTTTTCTTTCAAGCACCCTTCGCAGGAACTCTGTATCGGTCTCTTGTTCCTGGCGCTGTTCGACTGATGTGTCCGGAATTTCTTTCTTCCCGGTAAGTGCTGCCATTTTGGTCAGCATTTCTTGGAGCTTTTTTTGTTGCTCCTGAGCTTTTGTCAGCGACCGAGTTTGCAGTCGATGACCTATGGAAGCACGGCTTTCTTCTTTCCCGAAAGCCATGTGGACCGTATGTACGATCATGCCCCCAGAACTGGGGCGTTTGGGTCCATCACCTTTGGAATTTGCCGCCGGCGGTAGGATTTTCTCCGGCCTCATCCTTTTGTAGGAGGTCGAGGTTGAAGGAGCCGTTGTAACAGGAACTTGTATAGAAGAAGCCCCTCGCTGTATGACGGAGGGATGGTCTTTCTCTTGCCGAGCCTTCGATTTCTTCGGTTAACGAGAGTAATCTTTGTTGATCACAGAGCCCTGGACTTTCCGCCAAACCCTGTGAATTTAGGAGGAGAGCCGTTGATGGGAGTGCTCCAGCTTTTCCTGCACTGTGGCTTCTGCAGGCGGGGGCGATTCCTTTAGCACCAACATTGGAGAGTTCTCACGTACCCTCCTGAGTAGATCAAAGTTGTTCTCGGTTGGAACAGCAGCGTCAACTTCCACCATTGGAGCTGGTGGAGCATGTCCAGAGGGAGAATTGCCCCCAGCTTTTCTCACAAGGTACCAGTGGCGACGTCGAGCGTGTCTTGCAAACAGGACCATCTCAGTTTTAGAAGCGGCTTCTTCGTGCCCCCGGCTTTGCTGAGGGGCTGCTGTTGGTGTCAACCTATTGAAGACTGACATCCTTGGTAGAGTTTGAGGAAGGCCGGCCAATCTTTCAAAGACCGACTTTCTGGTAGGGGAAGCACCTTTGATGTCTTCACCTGCAGGAGGAGTTGGGAGGGCTACCCGTTTTAGGGCAGCCCCTTCAGGTATTACGAGCCTCTTTGCAGGTCCGTTTGAGCTTTTGCTTAGCCTGTTGAAGACTGAGACACCAGATTTGGATGGCCCGTTGAGAAGGGCCGTTGTGGTCGCTGGTCGATCGAAGACCGACCTCTTGGGAGCTTCCTCTTGCGGCGCTGAGGCACCAAAACTCATCGGTGGGAGCATGGTCCCAAAGAACAACACAGTAATGGCTTGCGTAACTTGCCCTACCATCATTGAAAAGATAAAGGCCGCGTTGGGACCGTAAGTCACTCCTCCAGCTAGGGGGAGCGAAAGTTGCTGTTACAAGAGGTGCAGTTGGAAGCCATCGATTTTTTCTGCACAGGAGAAAGACACCAAATTTTAGTACATCAAATCCAAAAGAAACTATAGCGAACCGCAATTTTTTTCGCAAAACACGATACACGAAGAGTGGAATGGAAAGAGAAAAAAGGTCCCACCGGACGTGCCAGAATCTGTTCACCGCCGAAAGACAGGGACCGAGACGTTGGGACGTCTGGCCTGAATTCTAAGGGCAGATGCTATTTGTATTTATCCGTCCATCTCTCCGAAGATACCAAGTTGATTTATGGCACCATATATCGGAGGTTTGAACAAACGCGGCCGTTGTAGCAGACTTTATCAGATTCCACCTCCTTTTATGAGGGGTTTTTTATTATGGGGACGCTCTTCCCTGCAGGCGCAAGCCCCTGCAGTTAATTACGTTACAGCATTGCGATAACCACTTTCTCCTGCTCCAGAAGTTCACTTCGTGTCGTGTATGTTTTTTTTTGTTTTGGTTGCCCGTGGATTGTATACGGAGACTAGTTTGTGTCGTCGCCCTTAGGGCACGGATTAGTCCAAATCCGTATATTTAAATTTGGGTTTGGGTTAAAGATCTGCTTGACGGGTTTTCTTAACTTAGATTGTATGTTCCTTTGGTTCAAAAAGATTTGGTTTTATTTAAAGATCGTTAATCTAGTTTGAGATTAAGATCAACATAAATGTGAGAGCATTTGGACTCAATTTATTTTTAACTAAGGATACGTTGGTCTAATTTCAGACTAAGATCAACTTAGCAATATTTTAAGAATCATTTTTATTTAAGATCTAAACAACAGAGCATTTTAGGCTCAGTTATAAGAAAGTTTTATAGACTTAGCCAATTTGGGCTTAGTATGCTCGGTTTTTTATTGTTCAGAAGTGCTAAGAACTTATTTGGACTATGTTGGTTCAGTCCCCCTGTTTCTTGCAAAAGTGCTAAGCACTTGTTTGACGCCCAGACACTCATATAGGTGTTATGTGAACCATTTAATTATGGGCACTGCCCAATGAGCGCTGAGCACTCAGCCATTTTGGCTGTTTATAGAGTGTTAAGTACTTTTCTCTCTTCTTTTTTTTGGTGGCGCCCATGTGAGGAACACGTGAGGCGCTGGGCGCTGCCTAATCAGTGCTAAGCACTCAGCCGTTTTGGCTATTTATAGAGTGCTAAGCACTCTTATTATTTTTGTGGCGCCCACGTGAGGCGCTGGGTGCTGCCCAATCAGTGTTAAGTACTTAGCCTTTTTTGCTATTTATGGAGTGCTAAGTACTCTTATTATTTTTTTAGCGCCCTCGTGAGGAGCACGTGCGGCACTGGGCGCTGCCCAATTAGTGCGGAGCACTCATCCGTTTTGGCTGTAGGTGAAGTGCTAAGCACTTTTTATATGGCGTCCACATGTGTTTCACGTGAGACGCTGTTAAAGAGGGGCGCCCACGTGGGAAGCACGTGAGGCGCTAGTTTCTTTTATATGGAGATTTAATCTCTGTTGATATTTTCAGAGAGGTTAAACCTCTATCAATGGTGGTTTGACCATTAACACTCGCTAAAATCACTATATTTGAGAATTTTAGGTTGAGTTTTTAAAGAACTAAGTTCTCGAATTGAAGGAAATGAGTTCCTGGAGTATTCTGGACTCTCTCTTCTTTCTCTTTAAATTTGTTCTTTCCTGAATCTTTAATTCTCAGGAACAAGATCTTCCCGATGAGAATTAAATTCTCAACTTATGGGAGACTTGTCTTGTGGATCTCAGATCCAGAGAAAGAACTAAGTTCTTTTTACAAGGGTTAAACCCATAGATGTGATATTATAGGTAATAGAGATATTTTGATCTCTTTTCTTTATCTAGGGTTTTGAGAAGGAAACTCTTCTTCTTTGAGAATTGAATTCTATGTTCTTTCTCTTTGTGGTCTCTTCCTATCTCCGTGTGTTCTTCCTGAGACTTGAAGTCTCGGGTCCCTTATATAGTGGAGGCAGATTGCTAATTAGTTTTGAGAAAATCTCTCATTGAGAGATTCCAATTGATTTAATTGGTCTCAAAATTGATTTGGGGAATTTTACCCATCGTTGGATCTTTGATCCAAAGACTTCTATTTTACAGAATATATTGTTCTTGTTTTTAACAAGATCGGAGAAATATTCTCCCATATACAGAATTTATTCTGTCAAGTGGTGATTTTTAATCACCATTGGATTTTTAATCCAAGGGTTTTCGGTTTTACAGAGAGCCATCTTTTTTTTGTTTAGAAAGATTGAGGGAATATATTCCCAAAATAGAATTTTATTATATTATTGGATCATTGATCCAACCGAGAGCATCATTCTTATTTAGAAAGATTTAGGAGATATTTTCTCCTAATAGAATTTGATTCTATATTTTGATGATTTATCACCTCCGTTGGATCTTTGATCCAACGACTCTGTTTAACAGAGAGTATCGTAGAATTTTATTCTACTTGGGCGCCGGCGCTCACGTGTTATTCATATGGGCGCCACTTAAGAAATTAATTCTTAAGATGGGTATTCCTGTGTTTTGCACAATGGCGCCCGCGTGAGGAGCACGTGCGGAGCCATCTAAGAGTTTAACTCTTATGTAATAAATTCTTCTGTGCTTTGCACAGTAGCACCCGTGTGAGGAGCATGTACGGCGCCATCTAAGAGTTCAACTCTTATGTAATAAATTCTTCTGTGTTTTGCACATTGGAGCCCGCGTGAAGAGTGCGTGAAGCGCCACCATAGGATTCCATCCTATAAAAGTGGTTCTGGCGCTGGCACCCTTGAGGAGAGCACGTGAGGCGCTACCTCATTAAATTCAACAGAGCTTTACTCTTTTATTAGGTTAAATATTGGGGGAACAACCCCTTGGGGGTGAACCCAACACAAAAGAAGAAGAACTTTCTCGACTATCAAAAGACAAGGAAGACTAAGAAAACCCACTAGACTTGGCTTCAGAGCTCGAAGTCTCATCGCCTGACTCTACCCTAAGTACATCTACTGGAGGATCGGAGCAAAACATTTGACCTGATTAAAAGGAAGGTGCGCCGAAGGAGGGTTTAGACTATAGATGTAACGTTTTGAAAATCATTTAGGTGAAATTTCCGATAATCGGAAAAATAACGGGTGTTTTCCGTAAAAACCAAGATATAATTATTTTTCTTCAGAGACTTAAATATATCTATTCTAGCTATATAATTGCTAGTATTTGGTATTTAATTGGTCACTTATAAATTTGCTAGTTTACTAAAATATTTTCCGTAATTAATTATTTTAAATATTATTTTAAGTCTTCACTAATACATTTAATTAGTGATATTTACAAATTAGAATGGGATAATACAAGTTTGTGCATCATGACACATTAAACCAAGATGTAACATGTTATTTTTGAAATGAAAAGAAATTGTCAAGATGGTTTTAGAAAATATAAAAGAAAAAAGCTTAAGTTGTGAAAATAAATTAATTAAGATATTGTTAATAGAAATGAAAATGGGGTTTTTCTTAACTTGGAACTTTCTATATACACCCACACACACCCAAATTCCCCACTTTCCCATGCAGGCCGAGCCCCATGGTGGCAGCCCCAAACAATTTCTTACCTCATATCCCACTTTAAAAATCAATAGAAAAGGAAATTAACAAGGAAATGAAGCATGAGCTTGTTGACTTGTGTTAAAGGGTTTTCTTGACTTGATATTTTTCCTCACCTCACACTCTCTCTCTCCTCTCTTCCTCACTTGGCCGAGCTCCCCATTTCAGCAGCAGCCCCTAATTTTCCCACCTTATTTCACCTCCAAAATCATCAAGAAATGCATCAAAATCCATACAAAATCTCACAAACTCCAAATCAAATCCTTACCCATTATTCTTTGGCCTATCTAGCATGGATCTTGAAGCAAAAAAACCATCTTTAGAGGCTATGTTAGCATGCTAGATCTCTAAACTTTTAAGGTATAATTCTTAACCAAATGGCTAATTTGTTGATTAACTATTCTAATCTAAACTATTCAAGTGATAATTTGGTTCTAATTGCTAGTTTGTGAATTAAAGAAAAGGGTTTGAAATTGAGTTAGGGTTTTTATCATTTGTTCATGGTTATAAAGTATAGTGTAACATCTTAAGGCATGCAAAATATAATTTAGTTGTTATATTATTAATTGTTATTGCTGAATTGTCCTAATCAAGCTATTTTGCAAACTAGATTTTTGTTATTAAGGTAAAGAGATAAGTTTAAAATATAATTAATATTGGTGTGATCTAATTGAGATATTAATTGAGCTATGTAGCCATTAAAATTGCTAAAACATCTAGGTTAGTATTAAAACGGGTAATTGTTGCTTACTAGGTTTTCGGAATAAATAGCGTTTATTCGAGTTTGAGGTTTGGACGAATTACAACCTATTTCATATTATAATTAGTGTGTTGTGAGTGTGCAAATTGGTACGAGTGGGTACTAGGATTAGTGGTTTTCACGTATTGCGACCCTAGTGGTGATTTGTGGCGTTGTCGCGGCGCGTTTCGTGCACCAAGTGTGTGCGCGTTTAGTTAGTGTGCGTGGTTGACTTGTATTGGTTGTGTTCGTGACTAATTATATATTTATTCTCTTTTTACTTGTGTACGTTTCTAGGATCTGATGCAGAGGTGTCGGATGTGGAGCAGAGATGGCAGGGATGGAATCGGATCAGATTAGCCGAGATGTCCAGGTGAGTATATATATAGCTACCTGGGAAGTCGGGTGGATGGCGTATAGCACCCTCGCAATTTCGCAGGATATGCCACGTCATGAAATATATTATATATACATATGTGTAGTTGCGAGATGTCTATACTTAGAAAGAAAGACTTTAGGTGACATGGGTTGGTTTTAGTGTAATTGAAAGAAAGTGATTTTAGTTAGTTTCTTAGTTGCGAACCCTAGAGTAAGGTACACACACCCACGCATGCACACACGTGATATGTTTTTGGTGTATATGATATATGTATATATATGTGCGTGTGTGTGTAGATGTGTTGATATATATACACACACACGGGTAATGAGGATGGTATATTATACTCGGAGGAGAGTCGATATGATTAAGCATGATGCCGTGAGATCGGTTATGTGATTTGGGTCGTGTTATGAAATACGACATGATATTATAGCGGATCGATGGGCGATATGTTTTCATACACACGTGGATATATGATAATGGTATTGGAATGTACTAGACTTTAGATCAGTACCCCTAGTTCATGATGTTATGATAGCTATACCATATGAATAATGAGGTAAATGTGATAACTGACTCGTACCCCGATTTTGGGATGCCGTACGATGGATTTTACCGTACGAGATATAAATAAGATGAATGATCCGCACTCTTGACTCGAGGATATCATAATATATATTTTATCGTACATGACGCTATTGAGGCGGGATCACCGACTACTAGATATATCGACTCGGACTTAGGTGGATTTCCTTACCCTTTCGTTTAGTCTCTTAGTTTCGTCTTGTAGTTTACTTGGTAGATGTTAGACTGGGTTCGAGTCATACTTATTTCCAAAACTAACGAATCGTGAGTATTTTAAAGACAGGCCGAGAGATACTACGGATTTTTAAAAGGTTGTACCTTTTTCTTAAAAACACCGTAGCCCCTATTTTCTAAAACCACGATTCGTGCTATTTCAAATGTCAACACTGTATGACTCATATATATAAAAATATATGTTCTTCAATGTTGCGTTTACTATTCATGTTCTCATTGCATTGCATGTTTATACGTGTTTCCTTAACTATTATGATATCGATTGTTAGGACACCAGCACCATTACCGATGATGCGTATGTCTACGAACACTTGCTTGCCGGCTCAAACACCTCATCATCGGCAATTGCTATATCATGTACAATTTAGAGTATATTAATTCATGGATATAACTGCTAGCTGATAGTTCCAATATACGATTTCTGTGCTAGTTTATATATTGCATTCTTTACTTAGATACCCATGCATGTGTATATTCATTTGTCGTGTAATATTATAGGGCTTTATGCCGATATTCACTGTTTATTGATTCCTGATTATGGGATTCAGATTTTCCATGAGATTTCTGGATTTGGAGAAACCGCAAGGATTTATAAACTCATTATCATTTCTAAAAATAGAAATTTGTGGTTTTCTCATGATATGATGTGCATGGCGTCCGCCATGTGTATTCTCGGTTCTTGAGCTGTATCACATACCCGATTCGACGAGGGGAATGCACCGTCTGCGGGTACATGGTGGACCCGGTGCGGTACCTCGGAGCAAGAAGATCGCACAGATGGCGTTGTACCCGACAGGGGAGCACTACCGACCGGTGATTATATGGAGACTCGACGGATATCCGGAGGATACCATTCGGAGTTATGGGCCGATCCTGATCATGCGGAGCCCGAGATATTGAGATTTGATGATAGGAGCCAGTCCGGATTGCCAGAGCCCGAGATATTGAGATATTGGGATATATATTTTTTGTCGATGCTCGACATGGATTCTCTGTTGATTTCATTGATGATACTTTGATTTTTATACAGAAATCTCACTGAGATACGTAAACCGCTTTCTCATTTACGATGTATTCTGTTTTTATGCATTCATACATCGTATATGTGATATGTTATTGACCTGGTCAAAGTCAAGGTCAACCCAAGTAAGCGGGGCCAAGCCCAAGCAAGTGGGCCCATGCCCAAGTCGAGCCCCGCAGCCGGCCTCCCCATGCCAAAATAAAAATCATGTAACAAATAATTTTGATGTAATTTTTTGTGCATGAATGTAAGCAAAATGGGCATAAAGCCAAATTTTTGTAAAGCCCGTGGCTTATGTGCAAAAAGAAATAGCACATGAGACATGGAATGGGCAAAATGCCATTTTGTAAAGCCGAAGGGGCTATGTGTAAATGTGTAACCCTATAAGATGCAACATGATGAAAATATCTAAGACACTTTTTCATTCTCCCCAAAAACTAAGGTTTCTGTGCCTCCTTCTCCTTCCAAAAGGTTCTAAAACCTTCTTCCCTTCTTTTGAATTAAATCAAGAGTTTTACTCTTCCTTTTCCAAAACTAAATAGTTTTTCACCACAAAACCCATAAAGGGGAGCCCAGATCTTCCATTAGATCTCAAAAAGGGGAGATTTTTTAAATCTCAAACCTCTTGTTCTTCAAGATCCGGCCAACAGAGAAGGAAAAAGGAGACCCATCTCCGAAAATCCCACTTTGGAGGAGATTCAGGGCTCAAGAGAGAAGGCCCTTCATCAGCTCCAAAAATATCTTAGGAGTTTAACTCCTCAAAATAAATACACACACACACACACAAAATAATAAGTATTTCTTTTTAGGGAGTATAACTCCCAGTGCAGGGACCAAGTCCCTTTATGCCGCCCAGCGCCCGAGCGCCCATGTGCTTGGCACGTGAGGCGCTAGCGCCCAAAGCGCTAGCACCCGAGCACCCAAAGCACTAGCACCCGAGCGCCCACGTGCCGGAGACGTGGGGCTCTTGCACCCAAAGCGCTAGCGTCAGCGCCCGAGCGCCCGCGTGCCAGGCACATGGGGGCCTAGCGCCAGCGCCTGAGTGTCCAAAGCGCTGGCGCCAGCTCCCACGTGTCGGGCACGTGGGGCGCTCGTGCTAGCGCCAGCGCCCGAGCCCCCACGTGCCGGGCATGTGGGGCTCTCATGCCCAAAGCGCTAGCGCCAGCGCCCGAGCACCCACGTGCCGGGCACATGGGAGCGCTAGTGCCCAAAGCGCTAGTGCCCAAAGCGCTCGCGCCAGCGCCCAAAGCGCTCGCGCCACGCTCACGTGAGGCGCTGGCACCTTCTCCTACGCATCTAATGGATGCCCTTTCCTTTATATATATATATATATATATATATATATATATATATATATATATATATATATATATATATATATATATATGAACGCACACATACTCCAACACACTGTTCTCGTTAACAAAATTTCTAACAGGGCGCTATCCCGCATCCCGCAAAAGGGCTGCTAGCCCCCTTGACCCCCAGCCACTATCCGGGTGGCGGGCCCCCCGTAAAAACTCTGCGGGGCCCCCGATATATCCAAAACCCCTTCAAAACATAACACTGCACATTGAGTTCGCATGACCAGTTTAACCCGTTAATCGGAGGTTCCCTCGCTCCAAAGGCGAGAGCTAATTAACGGCGGCTTAGTCCGCGGCTGCCGGAGATTCGGATCCCCACTGTTTCCCCCAATCAGAGCAAAGCTCTGTTCAAAATTTCAAATTTTGAAATGAAGCAGCGCTTCATAACAGCACCGGCGCTTAGAGAATCAAAGACTCTGAGGCAGCGCTCATGTGCAAAGCACGTAAGCGCTAGCGCTAAGTGCGCTGCACTCTAAGCAGCGCACCACGTGCAAAGCACGTAAGCGCTAGCGCTAAGTGCGCTGCACTCGAAGCAGCGCACCACGTGCAAAGCACGGGTGCGCTACTGCTGGAACTAAAACCTCCCCACCGTCAGATCAAAGATCCAATAAAGATAATAAATAATCAATTAATTAGAATAAAATTCTGTTAAGGAAAGATTCCTCAAAATCTTTTCAAACAAGAAGATGATGCTCTGTAAATCAGAGCACCTTTGGATTAATGATCCAAAGATGATTAAAAATCACCAAAAATACAGAATAAATTCTGTATAGGGAAAGATTTCCCAATCTTGTTAAAAACAAGAAGATTGCCTTCTATAAATCAGAAGCCCTTGGATCAAAGGTCCAACGATGAGAAAATCCCCAAATCAATTGGAGAAAAGATCTCCTTAACCGATTGAACAAATCAGCTCGCCCAATATAAAGGCCTCAAGACTTCAAGTCTGAGGGATAGATAAACATACAGAGGAACCCTCCCATAAACTTTGAGAAATCTCAGAAAGAAAAGCAAGCTCTCGGTAGAAGAAGAAAATTCTCTTCAAGGTAAAAAGAACAGAAAGACGAAATCGTCTCATATCAAAAGAAGAATTCACTTCTTTCTTTAAGATCATAGATCTATAAGAGCAAGTTCTTTCACAAAAGAGATCAAAAGATCTCATCATAAAAAAAAAAAAAGAAGAACATAATTCTTCTCACAGATCATAGATCTATAAGACAAATTGTCTTTCAGAGATCATGAACATCTCATTATAAAAGGGGGGAGAATAATTCAATTCTCTTAGGATCACCGATCCATAAAGGCAAAGCATTTTATCAAAATAAGAGATTGAAATATCTCCTATAAAATAAGAACTTTGTTCTTAGAATCTTGAGACAAAGTCTCTTATAAGAGAGAATTTAATTCTCAGGACGCAAACCGATCTAAGTTACATAAAAGAAGAGCTTTGGCGCTCTTAATTTTAAAGAGCCTTAAGCTCCAAATATAGCGCACTGTGCTCATTGACTGGCGCTCAGCGCCAAGCACGCCACGTACTTCTCACGTGTGCGCTACTTAACAGAAGCACCTCAGCGCTCCAAATATAGCGCACTGCGCTCATTGACTGGCGCTAGCGCCAAGCGCGCCACGTGTTTCTCATGTGTGTGCTGATAGAACAAAAAAAATTCTTTAAGATAAAGCCCTAGAACTATGATGAATGCTCAGCATCCAATAAATGACAAAAATATTGTCAGAATTCAAATCAATGCTCAGCATTGTCAAATGTTTAACATTTTAACTGAATGGGCCGAGCCCAAGGTTGCACCCCTCATTCAGATTAACTGAGCCCATATGCTCATAAATCTCAGATCTTAGTCCCAATTGGACTGCAGATCACCCAACCAAAATTTGTTCAAGGGTACATCTCTTTACTCCTCTGATATTTGTCATTGTAATCCTTCAACGTCTTCAGAGAGGTGACGAGTCCCAATAACCATACATTCCATAGACTTTGACGTCTTTAAACTGGACTGTGGGGTCCTTAAACTCATGGACTATGATGTCCTCAACCATGGACTGTGGGGTCCTTAAACCCATGGACTATGATGTCCTTAACCTCGGACTGTGGGGTCCTTAAACCCATGGACTATGATGTCCTTAACCTGGGACTGTGGGGTCCTTAAGCCCATGGACTATGATGTCCTTAACCTCGGACTGTGGGGTCCTTAAACCCATGGACTATGATGTCCTTAACCTCGGACTGTGGGGTCCTTAAACCCATTGACTATGATGTCTTTAACCTTGGACTGTAGGGTCCTTAAGCCCATGGACTATGATGTCCTTAACCTTGGACCGTAATGTCCCTAAACTAATTATCGACTGCAATGTCCCTAAACTAAACAATAGAGCCCAAATGCTCTCTTGTTGGATCTAAACGATCCCGTTAAGTTGATCTTAGTCTAAAATTAGACTAACGTATCCTTAACAAACGTTTAAGTTGATCTTAAGCTCAAATGAGACTAACGTATCCTTAAACCCAACCCCAAACCCAAATCTAAGAAGATACGGATTTGGACTAATCCACGCCCTACGGGAGACAACATAAATTAGTCTCCGTATACAATCCACGGGCAACCAAAAACAAAACAAACACCCACGACACGAAGTGACCATCTGAAGAAGGAGAAAGTGTTTACCGTGATGAGGTAGCGTAATTAACTGCAGGGGCTTGCGCCTGCAGGGAAGAGCATCCCCACAATCAAAAACCCCTCAACGAGGGGGAAGCTGACGAAGTCTGCTACATCAGCCACATCCGTTTAAACCTTTGATACATGGTGTCATAAATCAACTTGGCATCTTCGGAGAGGTGGACGGATAGCACCAAATAGCATATGCCCTCGAAGTTCAGGCCGGACATCCCAACGTCCCAGTCGCGTATTTCGGCGGAGAACAGATTCTGGCACGCCCGGTGGGACCTTTTCCTCTTTCAACTCCACACTTCGTGTGTCGTGTTCGCGAACGAATCGCGGTTTAATATGGTTGCCCTTAGGTTTGAGGTACTTAGATTTGGTTTTGCTTCCGTGCAGAAAAAAGAACAGCAATGGCCTATAACTGCTCCAACTGCAACTGCAACTCCCATTCCGCCTCATCTAGAGGTATAACCTACGGGCACCAAGCGGCCTCCCTGTTCAAGATGCCAGTGGAGCAGGTAACTCAAGCCACCACTGGGTTATTCTTTGGGACCATGCTCCCACCGATGAGCTTCAATGCCCCTGTACCATTGCAAGAAGCTCAGAAGAAGTCGGTCTTTGATCGGCTTACCACTACTGCGGCCCCTCTTAACGGGTCGCCCAAACCAAGCGCCACAATTTTCAGTAGACTGGGCCAAAGCTCCAACGGGCCCGTGAAGAAGCCTGCAATACCAAAAGGGGTTATCCCGAAAAGGACAGCTATTCCTGGTCCTGAAGTCATCAAAGTGGCTTCTTCTGCCAAAGGGTCGGTCTTCACAAGACTGGCCATTGCAACTCCCCATCTAAGCGAAGTCGTTAAGGCTGCTTCCCCCGCTCGAAAGTCTGCCTTCGAAAGGCTGGCCATTCCCTCTCAACGGTCGTCAGTCTTCAAGAGGCCCACACCGGAAGTAACCCTTCACCAAGACAGGGGCATGATGAAACCACCCCCAGCCAGTACCGTCGGCTCGACATGCTCGACGTCGCCACTGGCGCCGAGTAAGGAAGGCTGGGGGCAATTCCCCTTCTGGACTGACTCCGCCAACTCCAATGGTGGAAGTCGACGCTGCTGTTCCAACTGTGAACAGCTTTGAACCACTGAGGAAGGTCCGCAAGAACTCCCCGACTGCCGTGCTAAAAAAGTCTCATCCGCCTGTTGAAAAGATCACAAAGGCGAAGCTGGAGCAGCCCCCTCAGCGGTTGTCCTCTAAAATTTATAAAGTTTGGTGACAGGTCCAGGACTCCGTGGTAGATCAAGACTATCCCCGCCGATAGAAAAAGATGAAGGTTCGGCAAGAAGAGAACCACCATGTCAAACCACACAAAGCGACAGCTACTTGGGTGCCCACTGCAACGGCCCCCTCAACTTCAACTGCTCACAAGAGGAGAAAGCTAGAGAAAATCTCGGTGTCTGTGACGAATCGCATGAACACTGAGTCTAAACGCCCCAAGTCTGGGGGCATGGTGGTGCACACCATCTATATGGCATCCAGAAAAGAGGATAGACGTATCTCCATAGGTCATCAACCGCTTACGTGATCAGTGACTAAAGCTCAGGAGCAACAACAACAAAAGCTCCAAGAAATGCTAACAACTATGGCCGCACTTACGAGACCGAAAGAAAGCCTGGAGACATCCTCAGAGCAGCGCCGTGAGCAGGAAACTGATACTGAATTCCTTCGGAGAATGCTTGAGAAGAAGGAAAAAGAGGCCGCGGAACAAGCGGCCAATATAAAAACAAATGGCCCTTCTATTCCAAGATATGGTGGGCATGATGATCCAGCCGGACCCTCCAGCCGAAAACCCTCCAGAAATAATTAAAGATGATAGAGGAGAGACATCAAATCCTCTGTCGGCTCTGTTAGCGGCCAAGGAGGAGACCATCTCAAAAGCCGCCCTGGATGATTACATCACTCAGCAGATACGAGTTCATCAGGCGAATGAAGAGGCTGGGCAAATTGTTAAAACTGGACGACCCTATCCGGGTTGGTATGACCAAATAAAGTACCCGCCGGGATACACGATCCCCAAATTCCACGTATATAAGGGGACGAGAAATCCGCATCAGCACATCACTCAATTCAGAGCCTTGTGCGGAAACACCGGAGGTGACGATAAGCTACTATTTCGCCAATTCGTTGGCAGCTTGTCGGAGACAGCATTCGAGTGGTATTCCGAACTCCCGAACGACTCCGTCAAAACTTTTGCAGAAATGGAGTTACTATTCACACAAAGGTTCGCAAGCGCCAGCGAACGCACCCCAATCATGGCGTTGATCAATACCAGAGTGAAACCAGGCGAAACATGGGTGCAGTACGCGATACGGTGGCGGAATTTATAGTCGAAGTGCGAGCAGTGCATCGAAGAAGCGCCTGTGGTAGGCATGTTCGTAGGTACTCTTGATCCGCAGGCGACCATTTCGCAATTCATGATGTTCTTCAAGCCAACTACTTTCCAGGCCTTGATTGACAAGCTAGCCCAAATGGATCAGATGGGTTATAAACCATCTCCTTTGAAGCTGGAATCTCAAAATGAAAAAGGGAAAGGGAAAGCAACCTTCGTCGCCAATACTCAACAACAGCCGAGCAACATAAAGACGGTTGTTCGCCAAAACAACGTGCGTCCACGCCCATCCCTCGAGGAGAGACTGGGACGTCCTTACTTGTTTTCCTAGGATAAAACGAGGAGACTGTTCGAGCTGGCAGTGCGAAACAGACTCATCAATCTGCCGGATCCAAAACGTCCATTGCAGCCAGGCGATGTCAACAATCCTAATTACAACCCTTACCACCAAGCAGTAAGCCATCCAATCGAAGATTGCTTCGTCTTCAAAGGCTGGATTGAGGACCAATACCAACTGGACAAATTCGTGCTGTCTGAAAATTGGAAGATGAACCCGCCAAACCACATGATCCGAAAAAGATGGACATGCCGGGGGTATCGTGGTCGTTCATAGAGAAAGTGCCATGGACCGAAAAGTCCGTAAACTAGAAATTCGTCTCAAATACGGCAACGACGGACCAAGATGTCCTTAAACTAACGATGGACCGAAACGTCCTTAAACTAACGATGGACCACTATGTCCTAAAACTGGTTATTGACCGAGACTTCTATAAACTACTACGAACCTCAGCATCCCAAGGCTGACACAAAAAAAAAACGATACGTCCATAAGCGAAATGGGCACGGATGAAAACCCGAAAGGGCTCCGTGAGTAAAAACAATAGGACTACCGGCGAGTTTTGTAAAAACTCGAAAGGGTGCAATCTCGTTAAAAGACACTTGCAAGGTCCTCTCGACCCTGTAAGGAGAAACCACCTGCGTGAGATCCTTACGACTCACAAAGGGGAAACACACTTAGGAATCCCCACGATTCCTAGGGAGAAATTACACTTGCGAGATCCTCATGACTCGTAAGGATAACCCTTTTATGAGACCCTCATGGCTCATGAGATTCAAAAGCCTTAAGCTACAGGGATCTGAACCTGTTCTTAAGCAGTCATACACCCTGATTTTGCCCTACAAGCGGTTCAATATTGACCCTTGTATACAATCCACGGGCACGAATGAAAATTTTCCTTAACAAAGTCCTACCCGCGACTAGAGATATGTTTACACAGTGGACAACCCTTGTAAGTCCTCTCGACTTATAAGGAAAAAAACTCTTGTAAAACCTTACGACTTATAAGAGAACACACACTTAGGAATCCTCACGATTCCTAAGGAGAAAACGCACCTACGAGATCCTCACGATTCATAGGGAGAAATACCTTCATGAAACCCTTACGGCTCATGAAGTTAAAAGCCTTAGTCGACATGATCCTAACCTTGTTCGCTAAGCCACCTTTTTTCGATATCGACAGAGGCAAATGATGATTCGCTCCTGGAAATATCCCAGTTATAGCGATGTTGATGCCTAAATCGGTATCAAATCCCAAACACGCAGTAAAAAGTCAGCGAGCCACAAATGCATATGAGATAGCCGAAATGATAGGGCAGCTTGCAACGAAAGTAGCAAGTAAAAATGTATGCATATAAAATAGCCGAAATGGTGGGGCAACTCGCAATAAAAAGAAGCGAGTAAATAAAACAAATAGCCGAAATGATTGGGCACCGCGAAATATAGCCGAAATGATTGGGCAATCGCGACTTTTGCGATATATAAAAAAAAGCTGAAATGATAGAGCATCGCGGAAATATAAAAGAAATAATAACAAAATGAAACTCTAGCCCTACAGACGAGATCACATCGATCCCTGTATACAATCCAGGGGCACAAAACAAAGAGGGAACCATATCAACCGACCATGCTCCGTTGAAAAGAGAGCCAAGTCTTGATGGCCACATCTACAGCCTGGAGACCCACAACAGCGTTCCTCCTCATTCCAGCAAGACTCGAACGCGACACAAAACAATGGAGCCACGGCAAAGTCCCTACTTCCAGGTCCCGACGGTTCACCAACAACCTAGAGACCACCTCGACGTTCGTCTCGATACAGCAAACGTAACGCCAAAGCAAATGAAGCAAAGGCAATATTCCTAGCTTCAAGGTCTTGACGGCAACTCATATAAAACATGAAAGACTATCGGAGATCATCCCACACCAGCGCGGAGTGGTCACCACCTCGATGTTCATCTCGATACAGCAGACGCAACGCCAAAGCAAATGAAGCAAATGCAATATTCCAAGCTTCAAGGTCTTGACGGCAACTCATATAAAACCTGAAAGACTATCGGAGATCATCCCACACCAGCGTGGAATGGTCACCCCCTCGACGTTCGTCTTGATACAGCAGACGCAACGCCAAAGCAAATGAAGCAAGGCAATATTCCTAGCTTCAAGGTCTTGACGGCAACTCATATAAAACCTGAAAGACTATCGGAGATCATCCCACACCAACGCGGAGTGGTCACCACCTCGACGTTCATCTCGATACAGCAGACGCAACGCCAAAGCAAATGAATCAAAGGCAATATTCCTAGCTTCAAGGTCTTGATGGCAACTCATATAAAACCTGAAAGACTATCGGAGATCATCCCACACCAGCACAGAGTGGTCACCACCTCGACGTTCGTCTCGATACAGCAGACGCAACACCAAAGCAAATGAAGCAAAGACAGTATTCCTAGCTTCAAGGTCTTGACGGCAACTCATATAAAATCTGAAAGACTATCGGAGATCATCCCACACCGCGTGGAGTGGTCACCACCTCGACATTCGTCTCGATACAGCAGACGCAACGCCAAAGCAAATGAAGAAAAGACAATCCTCCTAGCTTCAAGCGACCCTACCAATTCTGGATACACCCACGACTAGGGACCACTCCGGTATATCGATGCCCCGTCTCGATACACCCACGACTAGGGACCTTGAAGGATCTACTTATGGACTACCATGTCCCCACTAGTATGATCCGCATCATAGTCCAGGTAGTCAAGTACACATCCTAAGGGCTTTACCAACATGTAACTATAAGACAGTATAAAGAGATAAGTATACATGTTAAGATAAAGAGCAACCAGATAGCATACTATCATATCGAGCAAGAAAGTCATCTCTATATATGTCCAAGTATCCAATATAATATACATCATCTGTACAATACTGGCCTCTAGGGCATACATACAACTAACAATCTCCCACTTGCACTAGGGCCAGCTGTTGTAGTATCGCATACCGAGCATCCCGAAGAGTCTCTCAAACTGTATCTGGGGAATATCCTTCGTGAGTGGATCCGCTGTGTTATTCTTCGTGTCAACCCTCCTGACCTCGATCTCCCGGCGATCAACTATCTCCCGGATCAGGTGATACCGCCTCAAAACATGCATGGATCACTGATGGGACCTGGGTTCCTTGGCCAAACCCACTGCTCCATTGTTATCGCAATACAAAGGTATTGGATGCTCAATGGATGGAACCACTCCAAGTTCAGTAATGAACTTCTTGATCCAGACAGCCTCTTTGGCCGCATCGTTGGCAACGATGTATTCAGCCTCCATCGTCGAGTCTGTCACGGTTTCCTGCTTGGAACTCTTCCAGCTAACTGCCCCTCCGTAAAGGGTAGAAACAAATTCCGACTGCGACTTAGAGTCGTCCTTATCACTCTGGAAGCTTGAATCGGTAAAGGACTCCACTTGGAGTTCTCCGTTACCATACACCAAGAGCATCTCTTTAGTCCATCGCAAATACTTGAGAATGCTCTTCACAGCTGTCCAGTGACTCTCTCCAGGATCAGCTTGATACCTACTCACTACACTTAGTGAGTATGCTACATCGGGTCTGGTACATAGCATCGCGTATATGATAGAGCCTACAGCCGAAGCATAGGGTATCCCTTGCATTCGAGCTCTCTCCAAATCAGTCTTGGGAGACATTTCTTTGGAGAGAGTGACTCCAGAGATCGTGGGTAAGTTTCCACGCTTGGATTCTTCCATACTAAACCTCTTTAGTATGGTGTCAATGTACCTGGATTGGGACAATCCCAATATCCGTTTGGATCTATCTCTATAGATCCTGATTCCCAATATGCAGGAGGCATCACCTAGATCTTTCATTGAGAATCTTTATGATAAGAAGAGCTTGACCGATTGCAGCATAGGAATTCCATTTCCTATCAAGAGTATGTCGTCCACGTACAATACGAGGAAGACAACCTTACTCTCTGCCACCTTCTTGTAGATACAAGGTTCATCTACGTTTTTGACGAAATCAAACTCTTTGATAACGACGTCAAAGCAGATATTCCAACTCCGCGATGCTTGCATTAATCCATAAATGGATTTAAACAGCTTGCACACCTTCCCGCTGCTCCCACTATCTACGAAGCCCTCTGGCTGAGTCATGTACATGCACTCTTCTAAATCACCGTTTAGAAAGGCGGTCTTAACATCCATTTGCCAGATTTCGTAATCATGATATACAGCGATGGCAAGCATGATCCGGATGGGTTTAAGCATAGCCACTGGAGAAAAGGTTTCGTCATAGTCCACACCTGGTCTTTGACGAAAACCCTTTGCAACAAGTCTGGCTTTGAAAGTCTCCACTTTCCCATCTACACCAAGTTTTTTCTTGAAGATCCACTTGCTCCCAATGGGTTTTACCCCTTCAGGAGAAACTTCCAAAGTCCATACTTTGTTGGTGTACATGGATTCCATCTCTGACCGCATTGCATCCAGCCATTTCACTGAGTCCCTACTCGTGATGGCCTGCTCGAAGCTAGTTGGGTCATCATCCTCCATGATGCAGTCCTCGCTCCCACCATCCATGAGAAAACCGTAGTATCTCTCAGGTGAGTGAGGAACCCTACTAGATCTGCGGAGTGGCTGGGGTTGATCGGGAACTACTGAATCCTCTGGTTCCACCAGATCTTCTGTTGCAGCTTTTGTAGCTGGAACCTCTTCCAGTTCTACCTCATGACCACTAATCTCTTTTGCAAGAAATTCCTTTTCTAAAAAGGTGGCATGCTGAGAAACAAACACTCTTTGTTCCTCAGTGTGGTAGAAGATATACCCTTGTGAATTCTTGGGATATCCTATAAATTTGCATAGAACAGACCGTGCCTCGAGTTTGTCCGAATTTTGTCGTTTGACACAGGCTGGACAACCCCATATCTTAACATAGTTAAGACATGGTCTCTTCCCTTTCCATATCTCATATGGAGTGGTAGGCACAGATTTGGTGGGGACCATATTCAATAGATGTATGGCTGTCTCTGGCGCATACCCCCAGAAGGAAATAGGTAACTCAGCTGTGCTCATCATAGAGCGCACCATATCTAATAGGGTGTGGTTCCTCCGTTCTGATACACCGTTGTGCTGTGGTGTATATGGAGGAGTCAGATGAGAGAGAATCCCATTCTCTTTTAGGAAGTCCAGGAATTCATTGCTCAAGTATTCACCTCCTCGATCAGATCGAAGGATTTTAATACTTTTTCCGGTTTGGTTCTCGACTTCTTGTATATATTCTCTAAATTTCTCAAAAGCTTCAGACTTGTGTCTTATCAAGAACACATGTCCGTATCTTGAGAGATCGTCAGTGAATGTAATGAAGTACGAAGAACCATCCCTGGCATGTGTAGACATGGGACCGCATACATCACTATGTATCAGTCCCAAGAGTTCAGTAACTCTTTCTCTGTGTCCCGTAAACGGAGTTTTGGTCATCTTGCCTTTGAGACATGATTGGCAAGTGTCATAAGATGAAAATTCGAACGGCTTCAAATATCCATCCTTATGCAACTTAGCTAGTCGTGTCGCATTGATGTGACCCAGTCTACAATGCCATAAGAAGGATTCGTTCATTTCTGAACTTTTCCTCCTGTGTGTGTTTGTTATGCTCAGAACTGTTGATTAACATAAATTCCATTGCACAACGTGGCTGATCCAACCAACTTTTGGTTACGGAAAATGTTCATAACATTATCCTATAATACAAAATTATATCCCTCTTTACTCAACAAATAAACCGATATAATGTTGCATATCAGGTTCGGCATGTAATAGCATTCGTTCAGAATCAATGTATTACCAGTTGGTAATACAAGGTGATATTCCCCGACGGTTTTAGCTGCAACAATTGCACCATTTCCAACTCTTATGTCTTTATCACCTTCTCCAAGTTCTCTACCTTTCGTAAGCCCATGTAACTGATTACATATATGGGATCCTGACCCGGTATCCAATACCCAGGACGTAGAGGAAATGGAGAAACAGTTCTCTGTAACGAACACACCCAAAGAAAATGCATCATCATGTACTTTCTTCATTCGGATGGCGTGGGAATCCTGGTATTCCCCTATGTCCTGTTCAGTCCTATAACTCTTATAAGAAAGAACGGAACCAACGTTCCCCGGCACAGTATAACAGGCGGGTTCGGTCAATACATCCATATTATTATCTTGATTAAGGAATGACATGGTCGCTACCTGGAGAGAGAGAGAAGAAAACACTTTAGCGTATGCTCTTGCAAGATCAGATTGGTTAATATCTTATCTAATCAGGATGGCTCCCACTTTTTTTTATCAAATCTTCCTTCAAACCCTAAAAGGAAAGACTAGCCGGGATTAATTACACCCTACAACTTCGCCGATCTTTCAGCCAGGCCAGTGTCGGTACTTTGAGGGAGGTTCCCCGTGCTTTCACACGGACCTAATTAAAGTAAACCTCGTTTTCCCAGAGGCGTAACCCCGTTGACACCTTTCTAGACACCTACTTGATCGGCTAATTATCCTGTGTAAAACTCTCCCGGGAGTAACAATTACTCGCAGTGGGTATCGGGATCCAACTATCTCATAGAAGGTATGCGATCTCATTGCAAATTTCAACACTTGAAATTCCCGATAATATTTTGCCCCTAACGTGCTATGACCTTGACGAAAGCCAACAAACCATAACCCGCTAGTCAAGTTCAACCCGTACATTTCTTGACTGAATTAAACCCACCCGCACGACCCTTGACGAAAGCCAACAAAGCCGTACGACTACCCTAATCCAGTCGCATCATATGCAGCAGATAAGCAGCATATAGCTACCGCACACTACACCTTGACGAAAGCCAACAAATGTAGCACAAATACTATATACAACTTATCTGAAATGACGGAGGGCTGCGACAGGTTTTTCTGAAAACCTATAGCGTAATGAACTTGATATCGTTATAGAATCTAGTGAATTTTGAAATGGAGTGATTTTGAGGCTTTTATTAGTTTTGCTAAAGAGGTCACTCCCGGTGAAGGGATCTCGGCTCTTTCCTCATCGAATAAGGTGCAGGATATATCATATATATCACTATGCAAAGCAAAACTCCAAAAGCAATCAAAAGCAAACCGAGTGTTGTAGTATCTGCCAGTTTCGCTAAAGAGGTCACTCCCGGTGAAGGGATCTCGGCTCTTTCCTCATCGAATAAGGTGCGGGATATATCATATATATCACTATGCAAAGCAAAACTGTAGCTACCCTTTTCGAAAAAATTTGATTCTACAACATCTTTTAGGTTTCTTTTCTTTCATTAATCACATTAATGAAGTCCCATCATTTAAGTCACCTAAACATCACAGATAAATACGACGTAGACTTATGTCATCCGCATTCGCCTCGATGTCCCCTCGTGCGCCGTTAGGTTAGGTAACTAATGACATAGCAGGGCATGGCTAGTGCGGGTGTAAAACATAAGTAACGTCTATATAATATATCATATATACTATATACTGTATCCATCAAAACATATCAAAAGATCACATCACAGATATTGCAGCAGAAACATAGATATAATGTGGGATATACTAGGACGTCCGTATTTAGTATTTAGCCAACAATAGAAAATACGGATTCCACAGTCGCGATGAATAGCCAAGCCCACACCCTGGACCCCTACGAGAGCGGCAAGCGACCCTACCAATTCTGGAGTTTAGGAGACCCGGTCTCGACTCCTCGAGATGGCCTCCCACTGAACCCCGGAACCCGATCACCTGTGCTCCTCTCCTTGGGTCCATCCTAATGCGGAAAAGTAAATAATATACAACACTGGTGGCATCAACCTCAACCCGGAAGTGCCCCAAATAAAAGAATATTACATTACATTTGAATTTACATGAATGAAAATATAAAACTCCCATCTCACATAAAAACCCCCGGCTATTCAATCGCGACAATCCTGCACATCATATCTCAGCAACACATAATATCATATATCATCAACGTAAGTAAGTATGCGTACCCCAATTGTCGTTGATTTATAGCAACGAAACCGGCGATATCCACATACTACACTTACGGTCGCAGAAAAGAAAGTGTAAAACTGCAATATCTGGAATCCACATTCTCTTTAGACATTGTAAATGCGAAATATCACATACTTTGAATTTCATGTCTAGCTATATGAATTCCACACATTGCATCACATTCCATACAAATAGACAGTATTAAAGTTTTCGAACGAATGATCAAATACCCAAAATTCCCTAAAGCTCAACACTTGAGCGGAGTTCAAAAACCCGGAGTGTGACACAGTAGTAGCGGTCCAGCCATAGAAGGGTCAAGCCAACGCCTCACATGTGGCACGCCGTACTGCCCCAAACCCTAAGGTTCAAAAGGCAGTTCAAGACGGTCACATAATCGAGTTAAGGTTTGTTGTCTTCTAGAGGGTCCACCACAAAACTTGCACGTATTTCCGAAAGATTTAAACCCCGTGAAAAAGTGAGTAAATGATACTCGTTCGAACAATTCAATACTTTCTAAATTACCCGGAAAGAAACATGAAATCAAAATTCCGATCGAATCACCGACCCCAAAACAATCTCCAGAACATACAGGACTAAATTCAGATTAAAAATACCCCAAAAAAATATACAAGCAGACAAAAAGCACACTGTACAAAAACGAGGCAGTGAGTCATCTGTACGGCCGCGGAGCCGCGGCCTAAGCAAGCTTTGGCCGCGGTTCCGCGCTAGGGTTTACTGTTCACAGCTTCGTATTTTACAGTTTGTCTTAGATTTTCCTGCTGTATTTTATAAGTATTTTTAATTTTGAAAAAGAACAGATTTGAAAAAATGTCCAGAGAGTGCTAAAAACCCGTATTTTTCGATTCGATCGGAGTTTTAACTTCGTTAAAGTGTCGCCAAATGTTCTAGGTCAGCTCTGATACCAATGTTAGGTTTGCCTAGCACCTCATGAAGGGTTTGGAAGCATCACTTGTACCAAAGATTAAAATTTTAGGGTGCTAAGTAAGCATACAAAGAATCATTCCTAGAAAAATTAGGGTTTCAAAAACAACACATCATCAAAAGTAAGAAAAGCTAGGGTTTTGAGAGTACAGCCTTTGTAGCTCCCTACGCTAAACTCCTCGGCCACTTGGGGTTTGGAAAAGGTCCGCTTGAACTCCTCTAGGTCCACGATGATCCACCCGGAGTCCGCTTTGTCCAAGCTTGCAACTTCACTTGATCAAGAGAAAGAAATGAAGCTAACACTCTAAACAAGTGGGCAAGACTTGTGTAGAATGATGTTGTAGTGGCTTTTCTCACTTCAAAATCCTAACTTGGTGAGTAATTTGCTCACTAGAGAAATCTAGAGAGAAGAAGAAGAATGAGAAGAAGATGATGGCCTTTTTAGAACAAGAGAGAAGATAATGTCTTGTGAAAAAAAAATAGAAAATATATGAATATATATTTTCCACTTCTCATCTCAAACCATGGTTAAACAATAAAGATATTATTGAATTTGAGTTAAAACACAAAAGGAAAGGTAATCCATGGTTAAATGGTGGGTGAGCATGGTTAGGTCAAAGAAGAGTGTAGAAAGTAAACCATGAATTATCCTTTTCTTTTCTTTTGTTTTTAACACAAATACAATATATATCCATATATATAAAACCATGGTGTGAGTCTTATATTGCCACCATTTTCTTTGTATATACAACCATGAAGGATGATGTATGTATGTATGTGTGCATGCACATCCATATGTGCATGGATCAAGAAGGAATGCATACATGCATGCATACATCCAAAAATACAAGAAAGGATTTCTAGTGAGAAATTAATGGTTAAATGATAAATCAACACTTGATTTATCAATCCGGCCATATCACATACGACCCAACCAAAAGCAAGCCGCTCGATTAATATACGGTATCTTATACGCGCATTTTAACCGGGTCCATGCGCATATCGCATACGCGCACCACAACGTTTCGCCTGGACTAGGTAACTCCTTTGTGGGACTCTAAGACTCGTCAATACGCCGGCAGTGGGTGATGATCATATCAAGCACCCCCAAGCTGCAAGCGGTCAGCTAAACGTAACGGCCACCCGGGTATTGAGCGATCAGAAGAGAACAAGCGAACCTGCTACAACTCCCGTCAAGCCAACCGGTAACAATACCGTACAGTCCGGTCTCTTCGTCAGATATGCTGCATATCGAGCCTAGGGATGGTAAACGTCAGACCCCAATAACCGATAAGTCATGCCGATGTGAGGCCCATAACGGGTCGAGAAACTACTGGTAACACTTACCAGTAAATCTCTAAAACAACCCTGGCCAGGGAGTTCCCTGTTACGGCCAATCGAGCACAGCGCAACATCAACCCCCAATACCGGGAGAGACGAAACCCCTCCTATCGCTCATTGTCTCCATGTGACTCGGGACTGTACCCAATAACCACCGTTTTGCACGCCCTCATGGACGTGGTAAGGTGGAAATCAAAGCACAGTGGGAATCACATAAGACTCTATGACGATCTCGGGTCTACAGACTAACCTGCACAAGTGTCACCTGAGAACTGCCATCTGACGTGAGGTATAATACCATCTGGGAGTTCTCGGTCAGTCCTTCCAGTGTACCCAGTCTCCACTGAGCACCCGTATACCATCTCTGATGTCAAACACCAATGGATATGGGATCATCCATCGCCCATCTCATGGGTCGAGAAGCGTATACGCTAGTCTACACTGGTATATCGATGCCCCGTCTCGATACACCCACGACTAGGGACCTTGAAGGATCTACTTATGGACTACCATGTCCCCACTAGTATGATCCGCATCATAGTCCAGGTAGTCAAGTACACATCCTAAGGGCTTTACCAACATGTAACTATAAGACAGTATAAAGAGACAAGTATACATGTTAAGATAAAGAGCAACCAGATAGCATACTATCATATCGAGCAAGAAAGTCATCTCTATATATGTCCAAGCATACAATATAATATACATCGTCTGTACAATACTGGCCTCTAGGTCATACATACAACTAACACCCACATCAGCGTGGAGTTGTTACCACCTCAACGTTCGTCTCGATACAGCAGACGCAACGCCAAAACAAATGAAGCAAAGGCAATATTCCTAGCTTCAGGGTCTTGACGACAACTCATATAAAACCTGAAAGACTATCGGAGATCATCCCAAACCAGTGCGGAGTGGTTATGACTCATCAAAGCTCCCCAAACTGAGCCTAACCTCAAGTAAAAAGCGGCATTGCAAAATTCCTAACGCTTGCTCTTCCGACAGTCAAATCGCCTAGGAAGATTGCTTGAAGACATCTTGTCCAACCCCTAAAGGGATCAGAGATACGAAAATCGCAAGGCTACTCGAACATCAAAATTGCTTATCGAGGAACACATCAGCTAACACGACGGCCACACTTGCTAAAATCACATAGCAATGACACAGCGAGAAGAAGAAAGCAACAATAGAACAAAAAATGTGCATCCTTTATTCATGAATTCAATCAAGTACAAGTTGAATCATATGAAAAAATAAAAAAATGGATACATGTTATTTAAAGATTACAATTGTTCAATCTATGCAAAACGGCTCCTGAAAAGGAAGCATTTTCAATAAGTCAGCAAGTTGCTCACGCACTCCTTTCAGTGCCTTTTCGTGATCAGCCGCCACGGCCAGCTCCGCTTTAATTCGAGCCCTTTGCTGCAAGCATGATGAAATCTTCTCATCGATTTCCCGTTGGGCTGCTTCACGACTCTGCGTAACCCGCTCATTAGAGTCGAGCTTCTGCCTCAATGCCAGCCCGTCCGAAATACATCGCTGTAAATTGTCGAAGACGGCTTTCAGTTGCGCGGCATTCGCTTCAACTTGGGTGCGCAGCTGGGCGGATTCACCTGAAGCTTCCTCGCGTTCCTTTCGCCTCAAGGTCGCTTCTTGTTCAAAATGGCGGAGGAAGGACACGCTCTGCTCAACCCACGCAGCCCGCTGGGAGTTTAAAGTCAGAATCTCAGGAGCAGGACGCCTAAGCTCAAGCCCATGCAGGCAGGCATCAATCTTCCTGCAGTGGTTAACCCAAGACTCAATGACGCCTTCGTTATGAAAGTTCACAAGCATCGCCAGCATTGGATTAACTTCGGCAGAAAAATCTACAACGAATGTAGGGGCCTCCGCATCAATCTCCTCGATGTAAATGCTCAACATACGCAAACTGGTCACAGCGCCTTTTGAAGATGGACGTCTAGAAAAGGGCCCTTACGGCATTATGATGCGAGACTTGAACGGAGCTGGAGTCGGTGCGATCGCTGCAAAACAAATCATAGTCAGACGACGACTCAAGAAATAAAGAAGATACATGAACAATAGAGTCTAATATACCGGCTGCAACAGGGGGCAGAGCTGGGAGTACCGGTGGCGCGACGATACCCTCGTCCCCTCCTTCAATTTTTAAGGCTACAAGTAATGCAAAGAGGAATTATCAATGACATGGTTTCCCGTCAAAGAAAAGAAAAGACGTCGGTTAGAAAAGATACTCACCGGCACCAGCGGCTAGGCTAATCTCCGACTTAAAGGAGAAGTGCAGGTTCAGCACTTGATACAGATGATCAAAGAGAACTCCTGCTTGATTACGATGATACATGGTCAGTACACGAAAGATGCTGCCCCCGATTTAAATTTATCACAAACCCAAACTTTCCAGCAGTTGAGAAGATATAAGAGGAGGCGAAGGGGCAACGACCGTCAGAGCGGCAACTGGTAGTGCTTCTTCAGGTGTCGCAACCTCAGCGCTCGCCACACTTACATTCGAAAGGAACAGAATATCATCAGAAAGGATTACAAAATGAAAAGAATGCAACGATCCGAGACCTACCAGACAGGCCATCAGCCAGAACTGTGATGGGAGCATCACCAAGCATCACGACTTCTTCGATCTCATTTGGAGGGATGGTTTCGCCGCCCATGGCTTCGTCCCCTGATTCCACGAGAGCTGTCGTGACACTCGTGACGCCAGGAGATGGCAGGGAACCGCAGGTTGAAAGAGCGGCAATTGGAGCAGTCCCAGACTCCTGGGAAAGAGTAGCCGCTTTGGGCTCAGTAGTTGCCGTCATCTTACTCGCCACCTTCTCACCAGGACTTGGCCATGCATGGTAACATGTATGAGAATCTGAAGATCAAATTATGACAAAAGGACCAAGTGTTACGTTACCTTGAGTCGACATTTCAATTGCTTCCCGAGCCACACATGCCGCCTGTCTATGGACGGTAGACAGGGTGCCAGGAGCACCCTCTGAAGAAGCAAGGACAGGGGTAGCAGCGCTCGAGCCTGCACCCGCGGCCAAGGCGGCGTTTTGTTCTCTTGCTGCATGCCTCCTGCGCTTCCTTTCCGCCTGGGCCGTGAGAGCTGATCTTCTCAAGACCTCCGTCAAGGAGACGTCGTCGTCCGTGATAGAAGCTACCTCTGGAGCCGTTATGGCATCCGTCATCAGTTGCTTAAATGAAGCCTCCTTTGGCAATACTGGAAGAGCTGGGACTTCGGTAGCCGACCTTGGAAGCGTCTCCGCACCACCTTGTGAAGTCGGCACGCCACTTGGGATAACTTAGGTCGAAGTAGTCCCTGCGATAAGATGAAAAGGGGTCAGATTACCTATAAGAAAGGGGAATGGAGACACGGTGAACCGAAATGTACCGATGCCTAAGGATGCACGAAGCCTTTCCTTCTCCTCAAAAGTCTTGAGAGAAGCCGTGAGAGCCTCTTCAGTGGAAACGCCTGTTGAAGGAAAAGTGTCGATCAAAACATGATAGTAAAAATGTAATGCAAAAACAAAAAATACGGCTGAAGTTTACTTGATTATGCGAGGATGATCGGTCCTGCTTTGTGGCTAGCGAGTCGCTCGGAAGCTGCGATGGCGGCCGCCAGATCAGTATCATCCGGCGCCATAAATAAACCTTCATTGGTCCCATATTCGCTTAGGCCCTCGCTATAAGGAGCATGAGTCTCCTGGACGAGTACAACGTCTGCAGAAAAAATAGACTTCTTCTTCTTCTACGAGCGAGTACCGGTCGCCGCTAGCACAAGCTTACGCTTAGTAGGCATCTTGGGACGACGAGTCCCGATATCTGAACCCAAGCCAGACTCGGGAGACGCCACAGTCACCACTTCAATGGGAGCACGGGGCATCAATAGCTTAAGCACATCACGTGGCGCCACAGCCGCAGCAGCTTCCCTTAAAGGAGGATGGACAATGGTCCGTCGCTTTAAGGGAACAACGGGGTTACCAGCCGGCGCTGCACCCTTGCGATCAAGCAGCAATCGCTTTTCTTTCCTAATGACGGCGCCTATTGAATGTTGATACCACGCCACATACACATTCAGGGCCTTCGGAACACAGCTCGGTTCACTGATGAAGAAGTTGGAGCCTTTGTTTAGGCGCATAAAATGGTGCAGCGCTCCGGATACCTTCTTCGGTAGCAGCGGGTTCTGCCAAGAAAGCCTCAAGCGAGATGCCCTAATTATAGCTTAGCTGCTGGGCGAAATGATGTGGGCTATATCTCATGAACAACGCCGCATCATTCTGCCTAAATACGAGAAAGCCCGTCCTGATGGAGCACAAATGAAGAATCTACCGAGCTTTCAACTCAGAGTCCCCGTCTTTAAAAATGTCCTGCAATGGCAACACCGTTTTTGTAGATTCCTGGCCAACGGTCAAAATTTTATCGGTGAAGGACATACCATCTCCAACCGTGCGTGGACGAAGGAGAAACCCCTAGCTTCCCGCGGTGTCGGATTTACGATGGATGCATCGACTAGCCGCATTATTCGAGGGAACTTACATCTGTCATAAAAGGAAGGTCTTCTGTGGATACCGAAGATGCCAAGCACGTGCAACTCGAGCCACGAGGTGAAATAATGCATGGAGAAGTTGGCAGGTTGCACCCCTGGCTCAGTAATATCCGCTGCCAAGCTGAGGCCGTGATACAAGTGGGCTAACCCAGCGATCCCAACGGCCACTTGTATCCCAGCAACCATTCAATGCGCTGGGTAGAAGACGGATGGCCTCATATGGCGAGAGTGCATCGGAAGCGCGAACCAGCTCATCCATAACCCGAGAAACCCCAAAAAGAATGTTTCTTCGTCGATCCTAGGAGCTGCCAGCTCTGCAAAAAGGACGACCGGGGTGTCAGGGAGAAAGAAGTTCTTCTGATCCGCCTCCGCCGTCGGCAGGTTGCCCAAACCTAAGCCAAAAGGATCATCGATTTTGGCGAACTTCGCGGCTTCCTTCGATAGTACTTCCGTACGGAGAAAACGGGCGGTGAAAGCGGTGAAATTAACCCTGCGGCCTCCGGACTCGAGAAAGAGGCTCTCATAGATATTCGACACCTTTATCAAACTTAGGAATTGGTGTTGAATGGAATTCTCTGGGGTAAGACCCATTACCACTGATTTGGTGGCAAAAATATACTCATCCGGAGGAAGCAGCTCCTTGTAATGTTCTCCCCTAACAGGTAAACCAGAGACCTCGGCAAATTCCTCTGAAGAAACGGAGACTTCTCGATCCAATAAGAGGAAGGTATGGGTCGGAATGTTCCACTACTCCAAAAATGCCTTGACCCACCATGTAGGGGTGCGGGATACTGGAACAAAGAAGCATAGATCGCAGGGTACAATCCGAGCTTTAGCAGCTGTGGCTTCTTCGCCGATAAGATGTATCGGGCCCACTATAGGTATCCAGCTGAGTGACGGGGAGTTAGTCCTATGTTGTATGGCTGTCCCCAAGGGCGCGACTCGCCCTGACATATGCGCCGCCCTAGAGTGTCCAAAACCACCGGCGGCTGCACGGGTATTGTGGCCATAGAATGCCAAAAGAGACCTTCTGAAGTCCAATTCACTCTTCCATAGTATAGTTTATCGGGGGTGCATCTGCATAAGGGTTCGCCGAAATAGAATCCGAAGGTGTCGCGCAAGAAAAGCTCCGCCGACCCCTGATGATTTGGTTGTACCATGTCCCCCATAGATGAAGATTCTTGTGCTCTGGGTCATGGTCTTTGATCAGCGGGAAAACCTCTCGATCTATGGGTGCTTCGGGGAATCCGCCTTCCGAACGGAAGAACGGGAATGAAGTGTCGAAAGACATAGTACCTACGCGGAAAAGAACAAATTTTCAGCCGCCAATACTGCAGTTTAAGTTCTGTCACTAGATACTTTAAATCTGTACCACACTGCAATGCAGTGAAAAGGGACCGAAGGGGACCCACATAATCTAGATGACAGTCCATCATTAATAAAACAGTCTCATCATTTGATGAGACTGTCATTAAATGAAGAAATCCTCAATTGATTCTCATTCAATGAGAACCCCTCGGGGTAAGGAGTAAATCTCCACTTGAGAGCGGTGCGACAGAGTGACATCTGTCAAACTCTAATGATGAAGGAATAAAAATTCCTTAAGAGCCTTGCTCTGTAAAAATGATGGAATAACCCATCAGAAAAATTGAAATAAAAATGAATTAAAATTCTAAGATCTTCAAGATCTATGAACAAACTCTTAAGAGTTCTTCATAAGCGATTAACAAATCTCCATTATTCAAGAGAGCAAAGCTCTATTTATGGGTTAAGAAACCCTAAAAAGGTTTTCTTTAGATCTAAGATCTATGAAGAGCAAAGCTCTGTTAATGGGTAAAACCCTAATAACATTTTTTAGATCTAAGATCTATGAAGAGCAAAACTCTGTTAATGGGTAAAACCCTAAAAACATTTTGAGATCTATGATCTGAGGAAGAGCAAAGCTCCATTGATAAAGTTCAAATCTAACCAAAATTTGGCAGAGTTTTGACTCTTGAAGGTTCTTAAAATGAAGAGCTATGCTCTGAAGGAGAATAAAAATTCTCAGAAAGTAGGAAGATGAACAGAAATCATCCTAAGGGCCAAGGGGTCCTATTTATAGGCGCTGAGAGTCGTTTCAACTTCTGAGTTGATCCAAGGGCGCAGATACTGCCACCGCTGTACTCACATGTGGGCCACGTAAGCGCAACGGTGGGGGGGCATTTGTTTCCCCCAATCAGAGCAAAGCTATGTTGAGAATTTCAAATTTTGAAATGAAGCAGCGCTTCATAACAGCGCCAGCGCTTAGAGAGTCAAAGACTCTGAGGCAGCGCTCACGTGCAAAGCACGTAAGCGCTAGTGCTAAGTGCGCTGCACTCTAAGCAGCGCACCATGTGCAAAGCACGTAAGCGCTAGCATTAAGTGCGCCGCACTCTAAGCAGCGCACCACGTACAAAGCACGGATGTGCTAGCGCTGGAACTAAAAGCTCCCCACCGTCAGATCAAAGATCCAATAAAGATGATAAATCATCAATTAATCAAAATAAAATTATGTTAAGGAAAGATTCCTCAAAATCTTTTCAAACAAGAAGATGATGCTCTGTAAATCAGAGCACCATTGGATCAATGATCCAAAGGTGATTAAAAATCACCAAAAATAGAGAATAAATTCTGTATGGGGAAAGATTTCCCAATCTTATTAAAAACAAGAAGATTGCCTTCTGTAAATCAGAAGCCCTTGGATCAAAAATCCAACGATGGGAAAATCCCCAAATCAATTGGAGAAAAGATCTCCTTAACCGATTGAACAAATCAGCTCGCCCTATATAAAGGCCCCAAGACATCAAGTCTGAGGGATAGAAAAACATACAGAGGAACCCTCCCATAAACTTTGAGAAATCTCAGAAAGAAGAGCAAGCTCTCGATAGAAGAAGAAAATTCTCTTCAAGGTAAAAAGAACAGAAAGACAAAATCGTTTCATATCAAAGGAAGAATTCACTTCTTTCTTTAAGATCAGATCTATAAGACCAAGGTCTTTCCCAAAAGAGATCAAAAGATCTCATCATAAAAAAAATAAGAAGAAGAACATAATTCTTCTCACAGATCATAGATCTATAAGAAAAATTGTCTTTCAGAGATCATGAATATCTCATTATAAAAGGAGGGAGAATAATTCAATTCTCTTAGGATCACAGATCCATAAAGGCAAAGCCTTTTATCAAAATAAGAGATTGAAACATCTCCTATAAAATAAGAACTTTGTTCTTAGAACCTTGAGACAAAGTCTCTTCTAAGAGAGAATTTAATTCTCAGAGCGCAAACTGATCTAAGTTGCATAAAAGAAGAGCCTTGGCGCTCTTAATTTAAAAGAGCTTCAGCGCTCCACATCTAGCGTAAAGCGCTGCAGAGCCTTGGCGCTCTTAATTTTAAAGAGCCTTAGTGCTCCAAATATAGCGCACTGCGCTCATTGACTGGCGCTCAGCACTAAGCGCGCCACGTGCTCCTCATGTGTGCGCTACTTAACAGAAGCACCTCAGCGCTCCACATCTAGCGCAAAGCGCTGCAGCGCCTCAGCGTTCCAAATATAGTGCACTGCGCTCATTGACTGATGCTAGCGCCAAGCACGCCATGTGTTTCTCATATGTGCGCTGATAGAACATAAACTGTTCTTTAAGATAAAGCCCTAGAGCTATGATGAATGCTCAGCATCCAATAAAAGACAAAAATATTGTCAGAATTCAAATCAATGCTCAGCATTGTCAAATGTTTAACATTTTAACTGAATGGGCCGAGCCCAAGTTGGCCATAAACCCCTCATTTAGATTAATTGAGCCCATATGCTCATAAATCTCAGATCTTAGTCCCAATTGGACTAAAGATCTCCCAACCAAAATTGGTTCAAGTGTACATCTCTTTACTCCTCTGATATTTGTCGTTGCAATCCTTCAACGTCTTCAGAGAGGTGACGGGTCCCAACAACCATACATTTCATAGACTATGACGTCTTTAAACTGGACCGTGGGGTCCTTAAACTCATGGACTATGATGTCTTTAACCATGGACTGTGGTGTCCTTAAACCCATGGACTATGATGTCCTTAACCTCGGACTGTGGGGTCCTTAAACCCATGGACTATGATGTCCTTAACCTTGGACTGTGGGGTCCTTAAGCCTATGGACTATGATGTCCTTAACCTTGGACTGTGGGGTCCTTAAGCCCATGGACTATGATGTCCTTAACCTCGGACTGTGGGGTCCTTAAACCCATGGACTATGATGTCCTTAACCTTAGACTGTGAGGTCCTTAAACCCATGGACTATGATGTCCTTAACCTTGGACTGTGGGGTCTTTAAGCCTATGGACTATGATGTCCTTAACCTTGGACCGTAATATCCTTAAACTAATTATCGACCGCAATGTCCCTAAACTAAACAATAGAGCACAAATGCTCTCTTGTTGGATCTAAACGATCCCGTTAAGTTGATCTTAGTCTAAAATTAGACTAACGTATCCTTAACAAACGTTTAAGTTGATCTTAGTCTCAAATGAGACTAACGTATCCTTAAACCCAACACCAAACCCAAATCTAAGAAGATACGGATTTGGACTAATCCACGCCTTACGGGAGACAACATAAATTAGTCTCCGTATACAATCCACGGGCAACCAAAAACAAAACAAACACCAACGACACGAAGTGACCAACTGGAGAAGGAGAAAGTGGTTACAGCGATGCAGTAGTGTAATTAACTACAGGGGCTTGCGCCTGCAGGGAAGAGCGTCCCCACAATCAAAAACCCCTCAACAAGGGGGAATCTGACGAAGTCTGCTACATCGGCTGCATCCGTTTAAACCTCCGATACATTGTGTCATAAATCAACTTGGCATCTTCGGAGAGGTGGACGGATAGCACCAAATAGCATCTGCCCTCGAAGTTCAGGCCGGATGTCCCAACGTCCCGGTCGCGTCCTTCGGCGGAGAACACCCACAATCAATAAACCCCAGCTTACCCTAGACAGAGAGAATCTGTACTGCTCCTTGTAAGTCTACGTTAGCGCTCCGGCAGTCTACAGACGCCAAATGCGGAACAAAAACTTTTTAACTGGCGCTATCGTATACTTTAACCCGGATCTGCCATTATTGCTAAAATAACAAACTGTAAAGAGTGTAGGAAGGTTATACCGAACGATCCGAGTCCTTCGTTCTTTAACCATCATCCCACGCTCCGTTGCGGCTGCTCCGATCTCTTCGATCTCCGATCTGCTCGTCCAGGTGGCACCACGTCAACGATTCTTTAAACGGACTTCCGCCTCTGACTTGAGGCAACTCGGTCGTCAAGTTTGCTAAATGAGACGACCAAGAATGATGTAGAGAATGAGTAGATGACTTTGTCTCACTTCGTCCAAATCCGTGGACGATCGGTTAATGAAGTTGCCGTGCGAATCGGGTGATGGAATGAAATGAGCTGTGAAATTCCATACACCCCAAAATCTATCATAATCTTTTTACCGGATAAAACATCAAGTGAGAGAGTGAGAGAGAGGGGGAAGGGGCCGGCCACATATATAGTGGTGGGGGGTGAGTGTAGGAGAGGGAGAGGTGACAATTAGAAAATATCTCAAGTGTGAACACAAAGTGTGAACACACTTAATGAAATGATAAATCATTAACCTAGTCATCAAGCATTAATGAAACCATTAAATGCAACCATGACCCACTAAACACCTCACCACTTCTAGAACCTTCTAGAAGCTTCCACACTCATCTCAAGAAAAGATAAAATCCGTATTTAACCAAATGTTAAATACGGCTGATAGAAAACTGAAAACTGGCAACTCCAAAAGTGATCCCGAAACGAATTTCAGGATAACCCCGTAACTGTATAAATATACCCGCATTTGTATTACGACCGAATACAAATGCAACTGAGATAAAGATATTATATCTACTCAATAAAATACTCGGATCCGGCTTAAACCAAAGCCGACCAGTATTATCTGCCCGAAAAATAACACGTGCGTAAACGCACGTGCATTTTCCGAACCCTGCCATAAAACCATACGGCCTCTACAACGTTTCGCCCGAACTTGGGAAACTGTCTGTGGGGAACTCTAATGACTCGTCAGTACCCTGGCAGTGGGTTTAACCACAAACCGTCAGCGGTACTAGCTATGCGTAACGGCTGCCCATGGACTGACCTCAAGGGAGGCCGATGAGCGAACTCATCCGGAAACCCTACTGAGCCTAACAGTGACAATGTATATACAGTCCGGTCCGTTCGTCTATGAGTATCACATATCTGCCTAGGGGGCTAGTAACGTCAGACCCCCAATAGCAGTATAAGTCGTGTCGGAGTGTAGCCCGATAACACCCTGAGATACTACTGGAGTACCTACCAGTAAATCTCCTGCCACGGCCGTGGGCTTTGTGTAATGGCTCTCCTAGACACAGAACGATCTCGCCCCCAATACCGGGAGAGACGAATCCCCTGCCGATCCTCTCGCGTGCCTCCATATGGCTCGGGACTGTACCCAAAAGCTACCTGTTTGCACGACTCCTTTGAGCCGTGGTAGGGTAGAAATCAAAGCACAGTGGGAACTCACACGAGACAAATGACGACCTCAGGTCGATGAACTAACCTGTACACATGTCACCAGGGAACTGCTATCTGACGATATGTATAATACCAACTAGCAGGTTCCCGGCGAGTCCTGTCCGGTGTACTCATAACCCAATGAGCACCTGTGTACATCTTAGGTGATCCAACTGACACCAGTGGCTTGTGAGACCGGCCACCGCCCCTCGTCGGGGTCTCGACTGTATACACTAGTCTACTCCGGAGTATCGATGCCCTGTCTCAAAACTCCCACGACTAGGGACCACAATTAAGGATATGCATATAAACCACCCAACTCTCACGTATATGATCGCCATCATACTGTTGGTAGTAAAGCAAGATCCTAAGGGCTCTATCAAAGTGTAACATGTAATCAGTTACCTGAACATGTACACGACTGATAAAGGCAAACCAGATAGCATACTATCATCTCGAGTAAGATTGTCCTACCGGTATAGATCCTCCACAATCATTGCAATCACGTACCTGCGATCCAATAATTGACTCTGAGGGCACTATCTCCAATAATCTCCCACTTGCACTTAAGGCTAATTATTGCGATGTCGACTACTCACAGCCCGTGTGAACAACTCCTCTACTAATTAGTTTCACAAAGCCCGTTTGTAAAACTATTGTGTTCGAGAAATAGCCTCAGTGAGTGGATCCGCCTAGAAGTTTCTTTCTATATCTCTCTAAATCTCAAGTTCGCGGAGAAAGCCATCTCCCGAATTGAGTAAACCTGTCTTAGAATATGTCTGGACATCTGATGGGACCTAGTTCATAAATGAACTCCAAATCCAAACTTCTTAGACTGTATCGATCACTGAACCTAATCAGTATCCTGCACCAAGCCTCCCACAGTATCCTCTTGGACCACCTGTCCATAATACTGTCCCTCTTCAGAGGGAAAACTATAACTCTGACAATCAGTCTGTCATCCATGTCACCTTTGAAGCCTGGAATGATAATCGTCTCCCGAAGGAGGCTGGCGTCATCAAATCCGTAGAACATGTTCTTATGTTCTAAAACTGCTTACTTATGTTTCTCCAGGATTGGATTAATACAAACTTATTGCATCTAGTGCAAAAACAACATCTGGTGTAGTACTTGACATCTCATGATTGACTCAATCGCCTAAGCAAGTGATCTGCCAATCATGTACATCCCTCTCCCCTTTAGTCTGTAAGACACCTTTAGAGAGGGTGACTCCATCACCTGCAGGTACACCACCATGCCAGGAGTCATCTATTCTAAAAACCATTAGAATACTGTCAAAGTACCCACATTGGGAAACTACCCAAATCCAGATCTAAAACCATAGATCCAGAAACCAGAATGTCAAATATTATATCCATATCCTGTCTGGAGAAACAACTGTGTGACGACCACAGTACAACCGATCGTAGTATAGGAATTTTACTTCCTACTCTGTGTATGTCATCCAAATACCATGACATGACACCCTACTACCTTCTTAACAGATCCATCCCTTATTCTGATGAAGTCAAACCCATGACTGTCACATCAAAAATAGATGATCTATCTCCGCTATAACTGCTCTAGTCTATAAGTAGACATAAGCTACTTGCCCACTATGCTTCCGCTGCTCCCACTGACTACGACAACCCTCCTACCGGGTCTCATAGCCTAGAACAACAGTAGTGTCAAGTCTGGGTAGATAAGAACCTCCATGTCACCGTCTTTGAGGCTACCGAAGTACCTCTCGGGTGTCTGAGGTTACCCACCATATCTGCGGAGTGGCTATTGGAATGTCAAACCTGATTGAATATATAGGTCCTATTAAATTTTCCGTAATCGTTCGCGGTTCTGGAATCACTTCCAGTTCTACCATACTCCCACTACTGTTTTCTGAAAAAGTCCATTTTACTAAAACTGTGGCGAGTCAAGAACAATATCACTATCGATCTTCTAAATGGTAGAATATCAACCCTCGTCATAGCTAGGGTCAACCTACAAACAGCCATTACAGAAACGTGCCCTGAGTTATCCAGAGTCTGGTTTTAAGCATAAGCTGGACAAATCCCCGTACCTTTACATCTTTTAAGGTACGAACTATTCTATATCCAATATAGAAACTTTGGCACTTATTTAATTGGAACCATATTCAAATCATGCAGCTGTCTCCAGTGCATATCACCTTAATGGAAAGAGGCTAATCAGCATTACTCAACTTAGGAATCCATCCAATTATGAGTAACCTGAAAGAGAAACTCGTTTCTCAAAACCATCACTATCATCTGAATACCAATCACAAGAATCTACATCTTCGATCTTTTTGAAGAATCCCGATACTTGTGATACCTGGTTTTCTACTTTACTCTTATACCCACAACTTCTCAAAACTTAGACCTTGTATTTCTACAAAACACTTGTCTAAAAACTAGAGAAGTCATAAGTAAACAGAACATAGTACGAGGACCTACCCCTTTGTCCTGATGGACACTTGGACAACATACAATACTCTGTATAAGTCCGCTGAGTTAAAACAACTCAAAACCTGTGCGTCGTAGGTTGAAAACTGTACCCTGGCGATTTCTTCAAATATCACCAATTACAATGAATTCCGATATAATGAGGATAATCACCCAATTCCCAATAACTTACTCCCACTCATTATCTGTAAAACCATACAGATATGAGAATGAAACCTGGTAAATACATACCCTGGAGTAAGTATCTAATTGAGAAAACGGTTTTCCTTTAACAATGCACTGAAACATGAAAATGTTTCGTAGGGGTATCCTGGTATTCATAGTAATGCCTCTTCCATAATCCAATTCATGAATTCAACCGTATATTTCATTGTCATCTCTCCAAATCCCTTTATTTGTCTTTAGTCATTACCTTCTGTACACCATCGTTAGGCTAAATAGTTTTCTTCCTTCCCTACCGTTCGGCACCAGCCTATGGTTTGGAAGAAGACTATCCAGTAAGCATAATAGGTGTACCCTCCTAAACCAAGGAGTACTCGTATCTTGAGAGAAGGTGATGATAAAAGACAACTGAATAATACCTTATTCCTTTAAAGGTGAAATAGGAGGGGCGATGAAGTACGCGGTTTGGTCGTGAATGATATCAGTCGCAATTTACTTTGCCCTCTTTCTAATCCCTTTATTTTGTCTTTACATATTACCTTCTGCACACCGTACTTAGGCTAATTGGTTTTTTTCATTCCCTACCTTTCGGCACCTGCCTATGGTTTGGAATAAGACTATCCAATAAGCGTAATAGGTGTACTCTCCTAACCTAAGGAGCCCTCGCAACCTGAGAGAAGGTGATAATAAAAGACAACTGAATAAACCAATTCTATTTCTCCTGAACCTGGATCCATCCTCGAAGAAGTCCCTTCGAGTTCGTATATAACCATATGATGGATCTATCCAATGGAAGTGGATATCCGTAGTAATACGGGTGTTCTGAGAAATTCAAACGGTAAAAGAAGGAGTGGCAATGAATTATGCAACTCAGACAATCCAAAAGCCAGTATTTTAAGAAGGTTCGGTCAACTTGGTTACTGAGTCATAGTCTAGGGTCGGTCAAAGGTCGCTGCCAAAGAGAGAGAGAAAAGAAACACTCTGCGTGCACTCTAACCTAGATCAGAATGGTTATCACTTTATCTAATCTGGAAACCTCCCACTGTCTTGTCAAATTCTCCTCCAAACCTGAAAGAAGAATTAATCGGGATCGCCCGAAGAGTAAACCAACTCATCAGTGGGAATCGTGATCCAACTCTCATCGCATGATAACGTGATGGAATGCATCCACGTTACTCATACTCCAGAAGGTATGCGCATACTTGGCAAGTTTCAGTTTCTTTAGAAACTCCCGATATGATTTTTGCCCCATGCTCTTATAACCTTGGCTTTGGTCAAAATGTCATAAGTCGCATGCCAAGTTCTACCCGTCACTATCTTGTCAATTTGAACCCACCCGCACATGCCCCTGACTTTGGTCAATCGGCAGAATGACTGTCCCAAACTAACTCATCTATCTATGCAACAAATGAATACCCAGCAGCTACCAAACACTATTCCTTAACTTTGACTAAAATGCATAGCTTGAATACTACTGAATACCCAAAAGAAGTGACGGAGGGCTACGGCTGGTTTTTGGCGAAAAACCTTTAACGTAACGAACTTGATATCGCTGAAGGAACCTGATAGCTTTTTAAAATATAGTGGCGAAAACCTTTTGCTAAAGAGGTCACTCCCGGTGAAGGGATCTCGGCTCTTTCCTCGTGGAATGAGGTGCAGGATATTCCACTGAATACCGCGGTGCAAAGCAACTTGTAATCGACTATAGTGAAGTTATTACCCTGACGCAAACTTCTGCCCAAGGGGTCAGTCCCGGTGAAGGGATATCGGCCCTTTGCCCCGTCGAATGAGGTGCAGGATATTCTACTGAATACCGCTATGCATAACAAAAGGAAACGTCTTTGTAATAACACTTTTTAAATTTTTTCCAACAACTGCAAACAGGTCTGCTTTACTTTTCATTGATCAGAATCAACGCAATCCCATCAATCGATCACACTAGAAAAGAACGAAAATAAAATGTACGTATATGCCATCCGCATTCGTCACTGGGTCCCGTCATCACCCGTTAGGTTACTTAACTAACGACAGAGCGGGGACTGGACTAGCGCGGGTGTAAAACATATACAACATCTAATAGTATATAAACCAATATACAATAATCGCTCCAGGCGTGATAATATGCAACATTACAGGAAAGTAATAAGCATCACAGAACAATACAGATAATCTGGGATCCGCGAGTTTCACAAAACTGCTGCTGAAACCCGACGTTCCCCTGTCTTGTGGATAGCCTGTGCAATGAAACCTAGACCCCTACGGATGCGGCAAGTTACCCGCCAAAACCTGAAGCGAGGCAGCCCCCTACAGCAAAGTGAATGGACCACCCTGCACTTCACGGAATTCGGTAGCTTGAGCACCCCTCCTTGGGTCAACCATTACCCCCTACGAGTGCGGCGAATAGTCTGCCAATTCTAGAGTGAGGCCCCTCTGCCTCTCAAAACCATGAGATGCGGACCTGTTGCCCCCCAGAACCCGGCTATCCATGCACTCCGTCGCGGGGCAAAACATAGTACAGTAATGAAAAATAGTATAACAGGTACATCGACCGCAACCTGGTCGTGCCCCAAAAGAATATTATACAACAGGCAGTGACGGCAGTCCACATGTTGGACGCTCACCCCGCAATATCAAATGTACAAATAAACTCAAACTGTACTATCATTGCACACTGCTATCCACCACGACAAATCCGCAACATCACAGCACAACACATAACATCAACGCGAATGTCACGTTCGCAAACCCGTCTAAAAGAACTATAGCAATCAGACGCGGTTTACCGATCAAATGACATTCCCGGTCGGAGATATAATGTAAGCACTGTAAACTAACGTGTTTAAATTTCGATCGACAAAATATCATGAAGTGGAACCCACGAACAACTGGTGAACTGTAACAAAATCTGGGCCCAAAAGATATATACCAAAAACCCCAAATTCCAACAGAGAAGACACTGTGCAAATTTGGTGCACTGATTCAATAGAACAGCCGCGGATGCGCGGCCAAACCATGGGTTTGGCCGCGATTCCGCGGCAGTTTGGTGGAATCACGTGCTCAAATTTGGTCGGTGTGCTTCTAAAACACTGCACAATTTTCTGTGATATGTAGAATAATTTTAGGAACCCTTTAAAAATCAACAGAAACTGTGAAAATAGGATTTTGCGGTTTTCGATATCCAGTTCGATCGATATTTTAAACGCGTTAGCACAAGTTAGTAAATCAAAATGGTGAGGCTCTGATACCACTGTAAGTCTACGTTAGCGCCCCGGCAGTCTACAGACGCCAAAAGCGGAACAAAAACTTTTTAACTGGCGCTATCGTATACTTTAACCCGGATCTGCCATTATTGCTAAACTAACAAACTGTAAAGTGTATAGGAAGGTTATACCGAACGATCCGAGTCCTTCGTTCTTTAACCATCATCCCACGCTCCGTTGCGGCTGCTCCGATCTCTTCGATCTCCGATCTGCTCGTCCAGGTGGCACCACGTCAACGATTCTTTAAACGGGCTCCCGCCTCTGAATTGAGGCAACTCGGTCGTCAAGTTTGCTAAAAGAGACGACCAAGAATGATGTAGAGAATGAGTAGATGACTTTGTCTCACTTTGTCCAAATCCGTGGACGATCGGTTAATGAAATTGCCGTGGGAATCGGGTGATGGAATGAAATGAGCTGTGAAATTCCATACACCCCAAAATCTATCATAATCTTTTTACTAGATAAAACATCAAGTGTGAGAGTGAGAGAGAGGGGGAAGGGGCCGGCCACATATATAGTGGTGGGGGGTAAGTGTAGGAGAGGGGGAGGTGACAATAAGAAAATATCTCAAGTGTGAACATAAAGTGTGAACACACTTAATGAAATGATGAATCATTAACCTAGTCATCAAGCATTAATGAAACCATTAAATGCAACCATGACTCACTAAACACCTCACCACTTCTAGAACCTTTTAGAAGCTTCCACACTCATCTCAAGAAAAGATAAAATCCGTATTTAACCAAATGTTAAATACGGCTGATAGAAAACTGGAAACTGGCAACTTCCAAAAGTGATCCCGAAACGAATTTCAGGATAACCCCGTAACTTTATAAATATACCCGCATTTGTATTACGACCGAATACAAATGCAACTGAGACAAAGATATTATATCTACTCAATATAATACTCGGATCCGGCTTAAACCAAAGCCGACCAGTATTATCTGCCCGAAAAATAACACGTGCGTAAACGCACGTGCATTTTCCGAACCCTGCCATAAAACCATACGGCCTCTATAACGTTTCGCCCGAACTTGGGAAACTGTCTGTAGGGAACTCTAATGACTCGTCAGTACCCTGGCAGTGGGTTTAACCATAAACCGTCAGCGGCACTAGCTATGCGTAACGGCTTCCCATGGACTGACCTCAAGGGAGGCCGATGAGCGAACTCATCTGGAAACCCTACTGAGCCTAACAGTGACAATGTATATACAGTCTGGTCCGTTCGTCTATGAATATCACATATCTGCCTAGGGGGCTAGTAACGTCAGACCCCCAATAGCAGTATAAGTCGTGTCGGAGTGTAGCCCAATAACACCCTGAGATACTACTGGAGTACCTACCAGTAAATCTCCTGCCACGGCCGTGGGCTCTGTGTAATGGCTCTCCTAGACACAGCACGATCTCGCCCCCAATACCGGGAGAGACGAATCCCCTGCCGATCCCCTCACGTGCCTCCATATGGCTCGGGACTGTACCCAAAAGCTACCTGTTTGCACGACTCCTTTGAGCCAATGGTAGGGTAGAAATCAAAGCACAGTGGGAACTCACACGAGACAAATGACAACCTCAGGTCGATGAACTAACCTGTACACATGTCACCAGGGAACTGCTATCTGACGATATGTATAATACCAACTAGCAGGTTACCGGCGAGTCCTGTCCGGTGTACTCATAACCCAATGAGCACCTGTATACATCTTAGGTGATCCAACTAACACCAGTGGCTTATGAGACCGGCCACCGCCCCTCGTCGGGGTCTCGACTGTATACACTAGTCTACTCCGGAGTATCGATGCCCTGTCTCGAAACTCCCACGACTAGGGACCACAATTAAGGATATGCATATAAACCACCCAACTCTCACGTATATGATCACCATCATACTGTTGGTAGTAAATCAAGATCCTAAGGGCTCTATCAAAGTGTAACATGTAATCAGTCACCTGAACATGTACACGACTGATAAAGGCAAACCAGATAGCATACTATCATCTCGAGTAAGACTGTCCTACCGGTATAGATCCTCCGCAATCATTGCAATCACGTATCTGCGATCCAATAATTGACTCTGAGGGCACTATCTCCAACACGCCTGACCAGCGCGCGCATATTCCCATCTCAATGGGGTGACGAAAAACACCCTACAGATTCTGGCATGCCCGGTGGGACTTTTCTCTCCTCCTATATTTCTGGTTAAACGTTCATGCAAACTCAATCAATATACATATCTATATTTATACTAAAATAATGCTCTTTCATGTAGGTTTTCAAGCAATCACTTCTCAACAATGTCTCCAAAGATGAACTCGGCTCCCATTTCTTACACGATGAAGATGGACGTCATGACAGTCCTCCCGGCCAATCTCAGGCGACAATGGGAGGAGCCGCTGTTACCATTTGGCTCTATTCTGTTCGTGTCAGCTAACGTCGTCCCTGCTCTTCAAGCTCCGGTAACTGACAAACCGGACTCGAAAGGCAAGAGGCCAAATGTGGTGGTCTCGAGGGCGCCCCAACCCAGACGCGAGTCGGTGTTCAAACGGCTCTCCATGGCCCCAGCTAAGGGCAAAGCCGTCAGAACAAAAGAAGTTGCCAGACGTCGCGGGCAAGCCCAGGCGATACCTTTGACAGACATGTGGGCGGATGTTTTCTCAAGCCTCCCCATCACTCGGCCTATGGCGGCTTCCCGAAGAGCAGAAGCCTGCCAAGCGCTCAAAGCAGAGATGCTGAGGCGGAAGCGGCTCAGATATAGAGCCAACAAAAGGGCTAGGGCTCCGACCATGTTAAAATTTATGAATTTTCAAAGCCCAGACCGCTCCGCGAAACCAGCTGCCAGTGATGAAAGGATGGCTGAAGGTGTTATCCACACAGTCTACATGGTGGGCACACATCCCAGAGACAACCTTCGTAGCAAGGATGGGTCCACCACATCTCAAATCTAATCTGGTGTGAATATGGCTGCCGCATTCCAAGACTGGCCTCCTCTGGAAGGTAATAAAGACCCTTCCAGTGAGGCTGATAAGCAGAGAGAGCCCTCGGATCATGAGGAGTCAGGCCCGAAAAGTGAAGAGGAGCCAATCTTCCGTCCCAAGAACGCAGAGCAGCAACTTCTCCATGAGCTCCGAAAATAACTCAGAAGTAAAGATAAGGAGATGGCCAAGCTCTACTCAAAAATTGACAACTTGACGAATGTCGTCTTGCATCTCACGGCCCAACTTGCCCCTCAGCCGCCCAATCAAACGCAGGGCTCTGCTCATGAACCGGGAAACGGTGTCCCAAGGCAGCCGACGCCTATTCCTTCAAATCCAAAGGTGGACGGACTACATGAAAGTCAGTCGCATCCTATCTCGGGAAATGTCTTGGCTACCGATGGCAGTAGCCCGCTAACTCAAGATCAAATCATGAATTCGGTTGCCAACAAAGTCAAAACATTGGTAGCCGAAGCTGAAACACAAAAAGATATCAGCAGCAGTAGGAGACCATATCCTACTCAGTATGATCTGGTAGAATTTCCTAGCGGCTATGTAATCCCCAAATTCGGAAGATTTGATGGGACGGGAAATGCGAATCAGCATGTCGCCCATTTTAAAGCCTCATGCCAGAATACTGGGGGCAATGATGCGCTTCTCCTCCGCCGGTTCGTTAATAGCTTGACCTATGTTGCTTTCGACTGGTACGCGAGCATACCGGATGGTTCCGTCACAACTTTCGTCCAAATAGAATCTTTGTTCCGACAAAGGTTCATGAGTATCAGCGATAAGATCACAATTGCCGACCTCGTAAGGACCAAGCGAAAGAACAACGAAAGCAGCACAGATTTCATAACCCGATGGCGCAATCTCTCCGCCAAATGTGAATCGCCGATAGAGCAGGACCAATCTGTCAGTCTCCTTGTCGGAAATCCCAACAATCGGATGGCCCCGTTTCTATGCACCGCGGGTCTCAAAACATTCCAAGAGCTGACCAGGAAAGTTCAGATGCTGGAGCGCTCAAAGCAGGAGTCCTCCTCGGATTCCCAAAATAACAATAGGTCCTGGAGGAACCGAAAAGACGAAAATCGCAAAGGCGGAAACTCCGATGATTCTGAATCTTTCAATACTTCGGCTAACCGAAATAAGTTAGGGATGAGCGGGCCTAATGCCAACCAGCCTCAGAAGCCAGTGTTCAGAGAGGGAGGAGAATCTCCACTGAAAGAGAAGCTGGATAAGGTCTATTCCTTCAGAAGGGACAAAATCCGTAAAATATTCAAAAACGCCCTGAGGAATGGTCTACAACTGCAAGAGTCAAAAAGACCGCAGAAAGCGAATATGACCGACAACCCCAAATACTGCCCCTATCACAGAGTGATAGGTCATTCCATTGAGGACTGCTTCGTCTTCAAAGATTGGGTCGAAAAGCAATACAAGGCAGGAGAGATAGAACTGTCCAAAGGCATGTTAACAAACAGTCAAACCACGACCGCTAATTTCATACAACGGAGACAGAAGTTCTTCGTGAAATTGATTCTCTCAGATATTTGCCTTTCTCTAAAAATAATTGACCACTTCGTCATTAAACTGGGAATAGTCGGCCTTTAAGTCGTTAAACTGGGGGTGTAAAAATGTGTAAATAATACAAAATATATATATATATATAAAGCCGAAATGATGGGGCAACTCACAATAAAAATCAGCGAGTAAAAATAAAAATAAAGCCGAAATGATGGGGCAACCGCGAATAAAAAGCCGAAATGATAGGGCAATCGCGACCTTCGCGATAAGAAAAACTGAAATGATAGAGCAATCGCGGTAAATAAAAAATATAAAAAGGGTAAAAAAAATGGCCAATGATGAGTCGCTCCTGGCACCATATTCCAGTGCAGCGATGCAGACGCCAACCAATTTCCAAATTCCCAAAATTCTCCCGACCCTACGGTTGGTCCCCAAGTTGACTACCGTATATAATCCACGGGCTCAAATAATTCTCGTCATACCCATGCCCCACAGCAACCACCAGTCCAGCGGCCGATCTCCGCCTTTGGAATTATGGACCATTTGGAAGACCTACTCATGTGTCCTCATGATGCATGAGGAGAACAAACCTTCGTAGGATCCTTATGACTCACAAAGGAAAAACACACTTGAGGGTCCTCACGACTCCTAAGGAGAAAACGCACCTACGGGATCCTTACGACTCGTAGAGAGAAAATACTTTTATGGGACCCTTACGGCTCTAAAATTGAAAAGCCATTGGTGATAGGGATCTAAACCTGTCTCCTAAGCCATCACTTCCCAACAGGGAAAGGCAAATGATGAGTTGCTCCTGGCATTAATCCAGTGTAGCAATGCAGATGCCGATCTAAAAACCAATTCCTGAATATCCTAACGGCAAATGATGAGTCGCTCCTGGTACCATATTCCAGTATAGCGATGAAGACGCCAACCAAAACTCAAATTCCCGACGGTGAATGATGGGTCGCTCCTGGTACCATATTCCAGTACAGCGATGCAGACGCCGACAAAGTCCCGAAATTCTTTCGGCCCTACGGTCTGGATCATACATCCTGCAAAACCGTATACAATCCACGGGCGTAAAATGATCCCAATCTCTTCCAAGTCCTGCCGGCGACACCACATTGGAAGTCCCACCAGCGATGAATATTCACAAAAAAAAAGAAAAAGAAAAAGAAAAAAGGGGGTATGTCCACAAGAAAAATGGGCATGAGTGAAAACCCGAAAGGGCTCCGTGAGTAAAAATAGTAGGACTGCCGACGAGTTTGTGAAAACATGAAAGGGCGCAAACTCGTGAAAAAGAGATGAAATGCACTCGCAAAGTCCTCTCGACTTTGTGAGAAGAAAATTCCCGCGTGAGATCCTTACGACTCATAAAGGAGCAACACGCTTAGGAGTCCCCACGACTCCTAAGGAGATAATACACCTACGGAATCCTTACGACTCGTAGGGAGAAAATGCTTTTATGGGACCCTTACAGCTCATAAAACTGAAAATTCTTAGGGGATAGGGACCTAAAACCTGTCTCCTGAGTCATCGCTTCTTAATAAACAGTGAAAATGATGATTCGCTCCTGGTACCATATTCCAGTGTAGCGATACTGATGCCAAATAAAAACCAAAATCCCCAAATCCTCTCACGGCAAATGATGATTCGCTCTTGGTACCATATTCTAGTGTAGCGATGCCGATGTCAACCCAAATCGAATCAATCAACGACCTCCCTGCCGTAATTATGCTCCGCCTCGGAATCACGTCAACCAACAAGCTCTGCGACGGAATCATGCTTCGTCTCAGAGTGTACCCCGCATCGAAATCAAGGTTCGCCTCGGTGTATTTGCCTTCCCTGTCGGAATTATGCTTCTGGTCGGAATCAACCAACGACCTCCCCGTCGGAATTAAGCTCCGTCTCGGAATCAAGTCGACCAACAAGCTCTGCGTCGGAATCATGCTTCGTCTCAGAGTGTACCCCACGTCGAAATCAAGCTTCGCCTCGGTGTATCTGCCTTCCCTGTCGGAATTATACTTCGTCTCGGAATCAAGTTAGCTAACAAGCTCTGTGCCGGAATCATGCTTCATCTTAGAATGTACCCCATGTCGAAATCATGCTTCGCCTCAGAGTATCTGCCTTCCCTGTCGGAATTATGCTTCGCCTGGGAATCAACCTCTGCATCGAAATTATGCTTCGGTCAGAATGTCCGCCGCCCGTCGGAATTACGCTCCGGCCCCTTTGGAATCATGCTCCGCTCGTCGGAATTATGCTCCGACCCTTTGTAATCATGCTCCGCTCTTCGGAATGATGCTCCGATCCTCGGAATTATGCTCCGATCCCCGAAGTTATGCTCATCGGAATCATGCTTCGATCCCTGAAATCTTGCTCCGCTCTTCGGAATGATGCTCCGATCCTCGGAATTATGCTCCGATCCCCGAAGTTATGCTTATCGGAATCATGCTCTGATCCCTGGAATCATGCTCCGCTCTTCGGAATGATGCTCCGATCCTTGGAATTATGCTCCGATCCCCGAAGTTATGCTCATCGGAATCATGCTCCGATCCTTGGAATCATGCTCCGCTCTTCGAAATGATGCTCTGAACCTCGGAATGATGCTCCGAACCTCGGAATTATGCTCCGTTCCTGAAGTTATGCTTATCAGAATCATGCTCAGTTCCCTGGAATCATGCTCCGTTCTTCGGAATGATGCTCCGATCCTTAGAATTATACTCCGATCCCCGAAGTTATGCTCATCGGAATCATGCTCCAATCCCTAGAATCATGCCTCTACTCTTCAAAATTATGCTCCAATCCTCGGAATTATGCTCCGATCCTCGAAATTATGCTTCGACTCTTCGGAATGATACTCCGACCGTGGAATTATGCTCCGCAAATCGGAATTATGCTTTGACTCTTCGGAATGATACTCCGACCCTGGAATTATGCTCCGCAAATCGGAATGATGCTCCGATCCCCGGGAATTATGCTCCCCGAGGGATGCTCCGCCCCCGGAATGATGTTCCACCTCGAAATCCAGCTTCAAGATCTATCAATTTCATGCACACAACTCATATGCGCGGTGTGCATTTATTGATGGGGGGCACATTGTTGGGGTTAAAATTTTCACCCCGGTTGACCGGGTCAAAGTCAAGGGCAACCCCATGTAAGCGGGCCCAAGCCCAAGCAAGTGGGCCTATGCCCAAGTCGAGCCCCACGGCCGGCCTCCCCATGCCAAAATAAAAATCATGTAACAAATAATTTTTATGTAATTTTTTGTGCATGAATGTAAGCAAAATGGGCACAAAGCCAAATTTTTGTAAAGCCCACAGCTTATGTGAAAAAAGAAATAGCACATGAGACATGGGATGGGCAAAATGCCATTTTGTAAAGCCCAAGGGGCTGTATGTAAATGTGTAAGCCTATAAGAGGCAACATGATGAAAATATCTAAGACACTTTTTCATTCTCCCCAAAAACTAGGGTTTCTGTGCCTTCTTCTCCTTCCAAAAGGTTCTAAAACCTTCTTCCTTTCTTTTGAATTAAATCAAGAGTTTTACTCTTCCTTTTCCAAAACTAAATAGTTTTTCACCACAAAACCCACAAATGGGAGCCCAGATCTTTCATTAGATCTCAAAAAGGGGAGATTTTTTAAATCTCATACCTCTTATTCTTCAAGATCCGGCCAACAGAGAAGGAAGAAGAAGACCCATCTCCGAAAATCCCACTTTGGAGTAGATCCAGGGCTCAAGGGAGAAGCCCCTTCATCAGCTCCAAAAATATCTTAGGAGTTTAACTCCTCAAATATATATATATATATATATATATATATATATACACACACACACACACAAAATAATAAGTATTTCTTTTTAGGGAGTACAACTCCAAGTGCAGGGACCAAGTCTATTTTTCCCGCCCAGCGCCCGAGCGCCCACATGCTTGGCACGTGAGGCGCTAGCACCCAAGCGTCCAAAGCGCCGCGCCCGAGCGCCCGCATGCCGAGAACGTGGGGCACTAGCGCCCAAAGATCTAGCACCAGCGCCCGAGCGCCCGCGTGCCGGGCAAGTGGGGCGCTAGCGCCCAAAGCGCTAGCACCAGCGCCCGAGCGCCCGTGTGTCAGCCACGTGGGGCGCTAGCGCCAGCGCCCCTAGCGCCAGCGCTAGCGCAGGCGACCGAGCGCCCACGTGCTGGGCAAACGCGAGCGCCAGCACCCAAAGCGCTAGCGCCAGTGCCCAAGCGCCTAAGCACTCACGTGCCGCTCGCGTGAAGCGCTTACGCCTTCTCCCACGCATCCAATCGATGCCCTTTCCTTTATATATATATATATATATATACATACATACATATATGCACGCATACACATAATCCACCACACTGTTCCCGTTAGAAAAAGTTTATAACGGGGCGTTGCCCCGCACCCCACAAGGGGGCTGCTAGCCCCCTTGACCCCCCGCCCGCTATCCGGGTAGCGGGACCCCCGTAAAAACTCTGTGGGGCCCCCGATATATCCAAAACCCCTTCAAAACATAACACTTCACATTGAGTTCGCATGACCAGTTTAACCCGTTAATCGGAGGTTCCCTCGCTCCAAAGGCGAGAGCTAATTAACGGCAGCTTAGTCCGCGGCTGCCGGAGATTCGGATCCCCACAATCAATAAATCCCAGCCTACCTTAGGCAGGAGGAATCTGTACTGCGCCTGACTAGCGCGCGCGTATTCTCATCTCAATGGGGTGACGAAAAACACCCTACAGTTGTTACCTGAGGCACTGACACGAGCACTTGGTATTACACTTATGTTTAGATGTTTACCCTTGCCATATTAGATGCATCAGGTTATATATTATGAGAATATTATTGTATGACCTAGGAGAGAGTCATACATGCGATTTCTTCTCGGTTATATTTTCTACTCACGAGTTGGCAACTCACCCCCGTTGTGCCACAGTTTCTTGCAGGTTTGGCCGTAAAGGTTTCATTGCGGTTTGCTGGCACACTACTTCCTTCCGGATGATTGCTTTGGTAGGTGGGTTCACTTGTATCGTGACCACCGTAGTATTTTTATTTATTTCAGTTGTATCTTGTACCTCCATCAACCAGACTTGTATATTATTTGACAGACTTAGAAAGCCAGTTGTGTATTATTTTGACTATAGAGTCGTGCGCTTGTATTATTGGGGTTCTTCTCTGGTTTTCTTAAGGATGTTGGTTTCCTTTCTGTGTTTTGATCCTCGCCCTTCGGCGCTGTATATTATATTGCTTGCGTGGTTGTTTCCGCCAATTGGCGAAGAGCTAACTCCCGCTGGGGATGCCTTTATTCATTATTTATGTATTTCATGTGTTGTACCCGTTTGGGGGCCAGTATTTACAAAGGAGACTCTGCCAAAAATTTTGGGAAAATACGATGCTTTTAAAGGTTTAATGTGATTTATTTGGTTAAAACCGCTTGCTTTAAAATAAGTTTTCCTTCACTTCTTTTTTTAAAATGGCTTAGATTTCTGGACTTTTGGCTTACTTGAATTAGGTGCGGTCCTATAGACTTCACATGATTCAAGTGCCAGTCACGTGCTATTTTGGGTCGTGACAAAGTTGGTATCAGAACGCTAGGTTTAACCTTGATTCAAGTATAGGTTTGACTATGCGGAGTCTAGGGTGTTTATATATATTCAAAATCTAGGCTTGACCATACGGAACTTAGACTTGGTCGAGGGGGTATTAGACCCGAACTTTCGTCGTGTAGGTTGACCTTGGTTAATGGAGTAGGTGACTTAAGTAGAGTGACGTACTGTGTGTATGTTCCGCGGTATACTTACGATACGCTACTCCGCTTAAGAAGCCTAAGGATGTACATTTCTTTGCACCGTATTTTATTCATTCTTATGATCTATCCTCATCGATATCGGTTTGTGGTTTCTGTTACCACGGTTGCACGGGCAGAGAGAGCTGCGGCTAGAGTTGCGCTCAGCATGAGCTCGTCATGGACGAGGACTGACCAGGATGTTTTTCGATGACATGAGCGTTTCGATATGTCGTTTTACTATGTTTTCTCGTGGGCGCGAGCGTTTGATATCTACACCATATGATCGGGCTACCGCTAGAGACCAGCCAGAATGTGATGACCGTCAATGCACCATTTATTCTTGATGATTGAGGCATTGTCTATCGTGCGGACGGATGAGCTAGTTGCTGCTGCAACTGACAAGATATCGCCCCAGATGCTTGAAGCTATTTCAGCACGAGTTATACTTAGGGATATGATAGAAGATCGCTAGTCACCCATGGATGAATGACTAGGACATGTGGATCGTTTGCATACCCCGATGCGAGGTCATCAGATTGATTAATTTCAGCTAGAGAAGACTTCACACAGGCACGTTGAGAGCCGATAGAAACGGACGAATGAAGAGCGATCCTCCGACAAATTTGAAGAGTTCCCGAGGGCGTAGTTTGCCAGATACCTACCACGAGATATCGAGCTGTCGAGTTCGTAGTTTCAGAAGGGAGACTCTAGATATGAGTATAGTCATTTGTAGCACAGTCCATACAGGTATGAAGAGACGAGTCCGAATCAGTCGACATTAGGAGTAAGAGGGTCGTACGAGATTTTGACGAGATGACGTTCCACCCCGTTGACATCGGAGATGTGATACACATTCAGAGACGTTGATTATGGATATATCTTCCAGAAGAAGCCGTGATGAGTATGTAGCTGTTCCGGAACAAGAAATAGATTTAGTAAAGGGTGATAACTTCCGCGCAGTTCGGCAGAAACGGGATTTGGGAGAGACCCCGACAGAATCTTTCTAGAATACTAAATGAGAAGAGTTGGACCCAAGATCAGTCGTATTACGCACACCCAGTAGGAAAGAGTTCGGCATCATCGACGAGACATGTTATGAGTGACCATGATAGTTAGCTAGAGATTGTTTAGAGGATGTGCCAGAGCAAAACTGTTTTCGTCATCATTCCATATTGGGCCGTTGAGCCGAGAAGTTATGTAACTGGCAATCCGCAGTGAGAGACGAGAGCCTAAGGGCACAAGGCGTCAAACCATGAACAGGAAGGCAAGTAGATATCTTGCTCTGCTAGCTTTGGATGCACCGACACCTTCTCGACTTTGAAGGGAGGACATATCGACGACAATGTCTATGATTTGCGATTTGATGATTTGAATATCACGTGTCCGTCATTTTGGATTTCGGTATTTGGGCGATTTATGTGCATGGTTGAGATTTTGTATACCACAGTTACACTCGACTTCGATTGATGTCATTCGAGATGCTTGATTTTGATTTCATGCCTATGGTATGTATGTGATTTGACTCGCACCTTCGGTGTAGTTTTCATGCACTTTTAGTACTTGGATTCGATTTTGTGCACACTGATGCACGTAGTTGTAAGATTATATACTACGGTATACCTAATTTGGATTGAGGTTTGTTGCATACCGTCGATTTCGATTGTGATATTCGATATTTGTTTTCATGCACTTTGTGCACTTGAGTTGGATTTATGCGCATACTGGGCGCGCTTGATGCGATTTTGGTGCACACCAGATGCACTAAATCAGGATTCTTCGTGCATATCAGATGCACCCGATATTGTTATCAGGCACACTCGTTGCCCTTGACAGGTGTTTTCGTGCACACCCGTTGCACTTAGATTTTTTTTCTGTGCACTTGTATGGAACATTCATTGATTTCGATTTTTGTGCGCACCAGACGCACGTGGCAATCTTATACGCATTTTGGGATTAGTTTCTTTTGGAACAGTATGTTTTATGATATTTACTATTTAGTTAGTAGCTGAGCAGGACTAGTCAGAGGACAGTGCCTAAACATGTTTTTGCATGCATAGATAGTTACCAAAGGGATTTCCAAAAAGGGGTTATAGTCTCAATACTTTTCTTATGTGTCCGAGATGACACGAAACACTTTACAAAGGGAACCCTTCTAAATTATTTTCAAACGGCGGGATGTGTATGTTAAACAAAGGATATATATATATATATAGTTATTTTTTTACACTAAACGTCCGCTACTTATGTCGTGATACGCGCATCGTACAGCGACCTGAAAAAAAAGTTTGGCATGCATTCTTTTCAGATGTTTTGACGAGTTTACAACGATACGTACTATGTACATGTTATAGTCTTGACGTATATCATGTTGGTTTCATATTGGACTTTGACATTAGTATTTTCACCTCGACACCGTTGATTGCGTGATGCTTGACGGAGTTTTGATTGTGAGTTATATACTCGTTTTTCATGCGCATGCATTGCGTTAAGATGTGTCTTAAGTATTTAAGATTTCGGAGCCCCGCCAATTTGAGTGCTTTGCTGAAATGTTTTAGTATTGGGGGAGTTTTAATTTAAATTCGGAGACCAAATTTCCTTAAGAGGGGAAGACTGTAGCGTTTTGAAAATCGTTAGGTGAAATTTCCGATAATCGGTAAAATAACGTGTGTTTTCCGTAAAAACCAAGATATAATTATTTTTCTTCATAGACTTGAATATACCTATTCTAGCTATGTAATTGCTTGTATTTGGTATTTAATTGGTCACTTATAAATTTGCTAGTTTACTAAAATATTTTCCGTAATTAATTATTTTAAATATTATTTTAAGTCTTCACTAATACATTTAATTAGTGATATTTACAAATTAGAATGGGTTAATACAAGTTTGTGCATCATGACACATTAAACTAAGATGTATCATGTTGTTTTTGAAATGAAAAGACGTTGTCAAGATGGTTTTAAAAATTATAAAAGAAAAAGGTTTAAGTTGTGAAAATAAATTAATTAAGATATTGTTAATATAAGTGAAAATGGGGTTTTTCTTAACTTGGAACTTTCTATATACACCCACACACACCTAAATTCCCCACTTTCCCATGCTGGCCGAGCCCCATGGTGGCAGCCCCAAACAATTTCTCACCTCATATCCCACTTTAAAAATCAATAGAAAAGGAAATTAACAAGGAAATGAAGCATGGGCTTATTGACTTGTGTTAAAGGGTTTTCTTGACTTGATATTTTTTCTCACCTCACTCTCTCTCCTCTCCTCTCTCCCTCGGCCGAGCTCCCCATTTCAGCAGCAGCCCTAAATTTTCCCCACCTCATTTCACCTCCAAAATCATCAAGAAATGCATCAAAATCCATACAAAATCCCACAAACTCTAAATCAAATTCTTACCCATTATTCTTTGGCCTATCTAGCATGGATCTTGGAGCAAAGAAACCATCTTTGGAGGCTATGTTAGCATGCTAGATCTCTAAACTTGTGAGGTATAATTCTTAACCAAATGGCTAATTTGTTGATTAACTATTCTAATCTAAACTATTCAAGTGATAATTTGGTTCTAATTGCTAGTTTATGAATTAAAGAAAAGGGTTTGAAATTGAGTTAGGGTTTTTATCATTTGTTCATAGTTATAAAGTATAGTGTAACATCTTAAGGCATGCAAAATGTAATCTGGTTGTTAAATTATTAATTGTTATTGCTAAATTGTCCTAATCAAGCTATTTTGCAAACTAGATTTTTGAGATTAAGGTAAAGAGGTGAGTTTAAAATATAATTAATATTGGTGTGACCTAATTGAGATATTAATTGAGCTATGTGGCCATTAAAATTGCTAAAACATCTAGGTTAGTATTAAAACGGGTAATTGTTGCGTACTAGGTTTTCGGAATAAATAGCGTTTATTCGAGTTTGAGGTTTGGACGAATTACAACCTATTTCATATTATAATTAGTGTGTTGTGAGTGTGAAAATTGGTACGAGTGGGTACTAAGATTAGTGGTTTTCACGTATTGCAACCTTAGTGGTGATTTGTGACGTTGTCGCGGCGCGTTTTGTGCACCAAGTGTGTGCGTGTTTAATTAGTGCACGTGGTTGACTTGTATTGGTTGTATCCGCGACTAATTATGTATTTATTCTCTTTTTACTTGTGTACATTTCTAGGATCGGATGCAGAGGCGTCGGATGTGGCGCGGAGATGGCAAAGCTGGAATCGGATCAGATTAGCCGAGACGTCCAGGTGAATAGATATATATCTACGGGGGAAGTGGGGTGATGGCGTATAGCACCCCCGCAATTTTGTAGGATATGCCACGTCATGAAATATATTATATATACATATGTGTAGTTGCGAGATGTCTATACTTAGAAAGAAAGACTTTAGGTGACATGGGTTGGTTTTAGTGCAATTGAAAGAAAGTGATTTTAGTTAGTTTCTTTTTCGCGAACCCTAAAGTAAGGTACACACACCCACACATGCACACATGTAATATGTTTTTGATGTATATGATATATGTATATGTATATGTATATGTGTGTGTGTGTGTGTGATGATAGTATATTATACTCGGAGGAGAGTCGATATGATTGGGCATGATGCCGTAAGATCGGTTATGTAATTTGGGTCGTGTTATGAAATACGACATGATATTATAGCGGATCGATGGGCGATGTGTTTTCATACATACACGGATATATGATGATGGTATTGGAATGTACTAGACTTTAGATCAGTACCCTTAGTTCATGATGTTATGATAGCAATACCATATGAATAATGAGGTAAATGTGATAACTGACCCGTACCCCGATTTTAGGATGCCGTACGATGGATTTTACCGTACGAGATATAAATATGATGAATGATCCGCACTCTTGACTCAAGGATGTCGCATTATATATTTTATCGTACGTGACACTATTGAGGAGGGATCACCGACTACTAGATATATCGACTCGGACATAGGTAGATTTCCTTACCCTTTCGTTTAGTCTCTTAGTTTCGTCCTGTAGTTTACTTGGTAGATATTAGACTGGGCTCGAGTCATACTTATTTCCAAAACTAACGAATCGTGAGTATTTTAAAAACAGGCCGAGAGATACTACGGATTCTTAAAAGAATGTACCTTTTCTTAAAAACATCGTAACCCCTATTTTCTAAAAACCACGATTCGTGTTATTTCAAATGTCAACACTGTATGACTCGTATATATAAAAATGTATATTCTTCAATGTTGCGTTTACTATTCATGTTCTCATTGCATTGCATGTTTATACGTGTTTCCTTAACTATTATGATATCGATTGTTAGGACACCAGCACCATTACCGATGATGCGTATGTCTACGAACACTTGTTTGTCGGCTCACACACATCATCATCGGTAATTGCAATGTCACGTACACTTTAGAGTATATTAATTCATGGATATAACTGCTAGCTGATAGTTCAAATATACGATTTCTATGCTAGTTTAGATATTGCATTATTTACTTAGATACCCATGCATGTGTATATTCATTTGTCGTGCAATATTATGGGGCTTTATGCCGGTATTCACTGTTTATTGATTCCTGATTATGGGATTCGGATTTTCCATGAGATTTCTGGATTTGGAGAAACCGCAAGGATTTATAAACTCATTATCATTTCTAAAAATAGAAATTTGGTTCTCGTGATTTGATGTGTGTGGCATCCGCCATGTGTTTTCTCGGTTCTTGAGCTGTATCACTGTCACGCCCTGCTTCCCGGTATACGGCGAAGAGGACGGGACTGGTCCGCTACGTATATACTCAGAAGTATATACGCTAAGCGTATCTAAGCAATATAAAAATAAATACACAAGAGACAAGATATAATAAAAACAACAACTTTTATTTATTAACATTCTTTTGTACAATGCATGAAAAGGAAATACAACTAAAATAAAAGTGATGCCTAAACAATGGCATAACAGGAAATGAAAAGTACTGAATGGAAAATATACAATGTCTAGAGCTCGGGGTCTTCACTGAACTGGTCCAAGTCTTCAGCAGTAGGCTCGATCTCTGACGTGTCCAAATCACCTGACGACATTCAAAGAAAAAAGAAATAGAATATCGTCAGCGAACAGGTCACTCGGTAAGTCCCAAAGATAAGAAGAGAAATAGAATAGGCAGAGAGTAAGGGAGAGAGAGAGAGAGAGTAGTTTTTACAGTTGTATTATATTATTATATTTTTGTATTGTTGTATTTACTGTTAACGCTGTTGTTTGTAGCTTGGTACAAAAGATACCAGTGTATACGAGGGGAGTCCCACTTACACCGGGGACTTTGGTAACCTGTAGTAGAAGGCTCCGTCGATAATACCACGGAACAACGGCATGAATATAATTACGTCTTAAGTGACCACCTCGTGCCACCTTTAACATATTCCGTACCAGTCTACCCCTTAAACCCCGTAGTGTTTTGATTGTATTGTTTGTCTTGTAGATTGTATTGATTGTATAATCGATTGACTGACCGGAACCATGATATCAGTAAACTGATGTATCCGTAGAATCATGTAAATGGAATATCTGGAGAACCATGTAAATGGAATGTATATCCATGGTTCGGTTCGGTCAAGTTGTATAAATTGATAATTGGATTCATGGATTCATGTATTCATATTGAATTGGAATATTGTAGCTTGTAGATTGTACTTGAATCATATTCAAGTAAGATATAATCAGACTCAAACCCGAGTCAGACAATTAGAAATGTAAATCGAAGTCTTGATTATTTCTTACCTATAATTGCTAGGGTCCTTAGAGTAATTTATAAAACTTGAGGGGGTTTTATGTAAAAATATTTTTATATACTTCTCAAAATACTCCTCAAGTATTTGTTATTCGTCTTTAGAATTGTAATGAATGTGGATTTTATATTGTGATATTTCTAGTGAAAATATCCTAGTTTCATAAATAAAGGTATTTATTTGTAATATTAATTTATGTGGAATTTATGGTATTTTAATGTAAAATTTATTCTTGTGATTTTTAGAATATTTATATCTTAACAAAATAGATATTTTAATGATAAATATACATATATTTATACAAAAATAATTTTAATAAATATTTTATATTCTAAAAATCTCATTTTCTTAAGATGTCGTATTTTAAATCTTTCGAGACCGAATACTCCTTACGGAGGTCTGAATTTCGCACTACTAAGCCCGAGGATGTGCGATAAACCGTACCATCCTGAACGGGTTCCCCAAATTGGGTTGTAGCGGCGCTTTGCAAGGATTAGTAAAATACTAAATCCTTTAGAAAACGGTTTTCTGAAGTAAATGGTACTTATTTGTAAAGATGTATATTTTCCGTATTGTATGTTCTAGATTCTCCTAAGTTAACTAGTCTATTCCTAACTAGTCTAGACGACAAGTTGTGAGATGCCTCAAATCGCCTCTTCACCGCCAATTGTGGCCAGATAAGTACAAGTGAAAAAAGGAGGGATCCGCTCACGAATCACCATGAGACGGGCCTTTTAAAGTTACCTTTCTCACTTGCCTAGCCTAGACACCATAAAGTCAGGTTTAGATAAACGACCGATGTCCACAACTTATCGTATCTTCAAAATAAGTGGTACTTTTTTTAAAAAGTGTATCAAAACTACATCTTTTAGAAATGGTTTTTATTAAGTATATGGTATTTAAATGAAATTGTTTGTTTTCTCGTATTCTAACTTCTCGGGGGTGTTGCATATGAGTGTGTAAGGAGGTAGGTCGTTACCTCGTGATCTACTTTAAATGTATAGCAAGTTTGATGGGGTTAAATGAAGGTTTGAAACAATATGGTATTTAAGTGAAAAAATACGATAAATTGAAATAGCTATCATTTCATGTGATGAAACTTGATTAAATTGTTTGATTAGTGTTTAATAAACAACATGAGGAAGTTTAAGTATGATTGTATTAGTGAGAAGTGGAATTTTATAGAAAACAGAATCGGAAATCGGATTTGTTCCGATTTCGTCGGGTTTTGTAAATTCGTATTTTGAGAATGGAAAAGAGAGATAGAAAGGGACTTACAGGTTTTAGATCACACAAGAGAGTGAGAGAGAAGTAGGGGAATCGCCGATGTGTTGCATCATCGTCGGGAGTTCCTAGGACGATCGCCGGAAGTTCGCCGGGAAATTCGTCGTAGCTTCGCCTCGAGCTCGTTTCGATTGCACACTAGGGTTCTAAGGATTTTTCTTGAGAGTTGGCTCAGAAATGTGAGTGAGAGGGTAGAAGGTAGGGTGATATTTATAGGGTTAGGCTAGGGTTAGGGTAGATGAAGGGTTTTTAAATATAAAAATATAAAAATGTATAAAATCATTAAAAATTGGAGTAAATAAGGTATTTCAAAGGTTTCTGGAACCGATCTCATAAATTGGAGTGTGCAGGGGGGTTAAGGAGGTGAAAAGACACAACATTGAAGAAGGGAACTAATCCGTCCGGCCGAGTCAGGGCATGGGGAGGTGGGGGGTCGTCTAGTGTAGCCTCTGGTATATTTAGTTTTTAAAGTGTAGTGGGAAAATCTGGAGTTATCTTGTGTGGACTGTTGGGCTTCCATAAAATTTAAAACAAAATAAATATTAAAAATAATGTGGGGCAGGGGATTTGAAATCTGGTGGCTTGGTTCAGCAGTGCAAGGTATTACCAATGAGCTACAAGCTCCTTCTTGTAATTAAATTACTAATTAATTACTTAAGTCATGTGCTCAGGCAATAAGTACCCCTTTAAGGATTTTGATAAAAAACAATTTAAAAATTTGTATGGAAAAAGTGTATAAAAATTAGGGTTGTTACATTCTACCCTCCTTATAAAAATTTCGTTCTCGAAATTTGTAAAAGGAAAGTGTAACAAATCCAAGAAAAGTTTGGTGTTGGTGTACTGACAATATGTGAAAAATAATAAGATGGTGCAAGGGTTTTAAAAATGTGAAGAATGTGTGAAGGAATGAAAGAATGCGGAGGTCTTGGTAAAATTGTAAAAGTGGTGAGGGAATTTTGGGTTATGACAGATTCAAGGTATATGATTCAAAGAACATGAAATTGTAAGATTCAAGGAACATGATTGTAAAGAATATTTTAGTTGCTGGTTCTTGTGTTTTATATTGCTTAGGGTTCCATACAGCTCTGACCTGCATTGGCCGCCAACAAAACCTATCACGCCCCGCTTCCCAGTATACGGCGAAGGGGACGGGACTGGTCCGCTACGTATATACTCAGAAGTATATACGCTATGCGTATCTAAGAAATATAAAAATAAATACACAAGAGACAAGATATAATAAAAACAGCAACTTTTATTTATTAACATTCTTTTGTACAATGCATGAAAAGGAATACAACTGAAATAAAAGCGATGCCTAAACAATGGCATAACAAGAAATGAAAAGTACTGAATGGAAAATGTACAATGTCTAGGGCTCGGGGTCTTCACTGAACTGGTCCAAGTCTTCAGTAGTAGGCTCGATCTCTGACGTGTCCAGATCACCTGACGACATTCAAAGAAGAAAGAAATAGAATGTCGTCGGCGAACAAGTCGCTCGGTAAGTCCCAAAGATAAGAGGAGAAATAGAATAGACAGAGTGTAAGGGAGAGAGAGAGTAGTTTTTACAATTGTATTATATTGTTATATTGTTGTATTTAGTGTTAACGCTGCTGTTTGTAGCTTGGTACAGAAGATGCCAGTGTATACGAGGGGAGTCCCACTTACACCGGGGACTTTGGTAACCTGTAGTACAAGGCTCCGTCGATAATACCACGGAACAACGGTATGGATGTAATTACGTCTTAAGTGACCACCTCATGCCACCTTTAACATATTCCGTACCAGTCTATCCCTTAAACCCCGTAGTGTTTTGATTGTATTGTTTGTCTTGTAGATTGTATTGATTGTATAATCGATTGACTGACCGGAACCATGATATCAGTAAACTGATGTATCCGTAGAATCATGTAAATGGAATATCTGGAGAACCATGTAAATGGATTGTATATCCATGATTCGGTTCAATCAAGTTGTATAAATTGATAATTGGGTTCATGGATTCATGTGTTCATATTGAATTGGAATATTGTAGATTGTAGATTGTACTTGAATCATATTCAAGTCAGATATAATCAGACTCAAACCCGAGTCAGACAATTAGAAATGTAAATCGAAGTCTTGACTATTTCTTACCTATAATTGCTAAGGTGCTTAGAGTAATTTATAAAACTTGATGGGGTTTTATATAAAAATACTTTTATATACTTCTCAAAATACTCCTCAAGTATTTCTTATTCGTTTTTAGAATTGTAATGAATGTGGATTTTATATTATGATATTTCTAGTGAAAATATCCTAGTTTCATAAATAAAGGTATTTATTTGTAATATTAATTTATGTGGAATTTATGGTATTTTAATGTAAAATTTATTCTTATGATTTTTAGAATATTTATATCTTAACAAAATAGATATTTTAATGATAAATATACATATATTTATACAAAAATAATTTTAATAAATATTTTATGTTCTAAAAATCTCATTTTCTTAAGATGTCGTATTTTAAATTTTTCGAGACCGAATGCACCTTGCGGATGTCTGAATTTCGCACTACTAAGCCCGAGGATGTGCGATAAACCGCACCATCCCGAACGGGTTCCCCAAATTGGGTTGTAGCGGCGCTTTGCAAGGATTAGTAAAATACTAAATCCTTTAGAAAACGGTTTTATGAAGTAAATGGTATTTATTTGTAAAGATGTATATTTTCCGTATTGTATGTTCTAGATTCTCCTAAGTTAACTAGTCTATTCCTAACTGGTCCAGACGACAAGTTGTGAGATGCCTCAAATCGCCTCTTCACCGCCAATTGTGGCCAGGTAAGTACAAGTAAAGAAAGGAGGGATCCGCTCACGAATCACCGTGAGACGGGCCTTTTAAAGTTACCTTTCTCACTTGCCTAGCCTAGACACCACAAAGTCAGGTTTAGATAAACGACCGATATCCACAACTTATCGTATTTTCATAACAAGTGGTACTTCTTTAAAAAGTGTATCAAAACTACATCTTTTAGAAATGGTTTTTATTAAGTATATGGTATTTAAATGAAATTTTGTTTTCTCGTATTCTAAGTTCTCGGGGGTGTTGCATATGAGTGTGTGAGTAGGTAGGTCGTTACCTCATGATCTACTTAAAATGTATAGCAAGTTTGATATGGTTAAATGAAGGATTGAAACAATGTGGTATTTAAGTGAAAAGATACGATAAATTGAAATAGCTATCATTTCATTTGATGAAACTAGATCAAATTGTTTGATTAGTGTTTAATAAACAACATGAGGAAGTTTAAGTATGATTGTATTAATGAGATGTGGAATTTTATAGAAAACCGAATCGGAAATCGGATTTGTTCCGATTCCGTCGGGTTTTGTAAATTCGTATTTTGAGAATGGAAAAGAGAGATAGAAAGGGACTTACGGATTTTAGATCACACAAGAGAGTGAGAGGGAAGTAGGGGAATCGCCGATGTGTTGCGTCGTCGCCGGGAGTTCCTAGGACGATCGCCGGAAGTTCGCCGGGAAATTCGTCGTAGCTTCGCCTCGAGCTCGTTTCGATTGCACACTAAGGTTCTAAGGATTTTTCTTGAGAGTTGGCTCAGAAATGTGAGTGAGAGGGTAGAGGGTAGGGTGGTATTTATAGGGTTAGGGTAGATGAAGGGTTTTTAAATTAACAAAATGTAAAAATGTATAAAATCATTAAAAATTGAAGTAATAAGGTATTTCAATGGTTTCTGGAACCGATCTCATAAATTGGAGTGTGCAGGGGGGTCAAGGAGGTGAAAAGACACAACATTGAAGAAGGGAACTCAGTCGTCCGGCCGAGTCGGGCCGAGTCAGGGCATGGGGAGGTGGGGGTCGTCTAGTGTAGCCTCTGGTATATTTAGTTTTTAAAGTGTAGTGGCAAAATCTGGAGTTATCTTGTGTGAACTGTTGGGCTTCCATAAAATTTAAAACAAAATAAATATTAAAAATAATGTGGGGCAGGGGATTTAAACTCTGGTGGCTTGGTTCAACAGTGCAAGGTATTACCAATGAGCTACAAGCTCATTCTTGTAATTAAATTGCTAATTAATTACTTAAGTCATGTGCTCAGGCAATAAATACCCTTTTAAGGATTTTGAAAAAAAAACAATTTAAAAATTTGTATGGAAAAAGTGTATAAAAATTAGGGTTGTTACAATCACATACCCAATTCAAGGAGGGAGATGCACCGTCTGCGGGTACATGGTGGACCTGGTACGGTACCTCGGGGCAAGAAGATCGCACAGATGGCGTCGAGCCCGGCAGGGGAACACTACCGACCGGTGATTGTATGCAGACTCGACAGATATCCGGAGGATACCGTTCGGAGTTATGGGCCGATCCTGATCATGCGGAGCCCGAGATATTGAGATTTGATGATACGGGCCAGTCCGGATTGCTGGAGCCCGAGATATTGAGATATTGGGATATATATTTTGTGTCGATGCTTGATACGGATTCTCTGTTGATTTCATTGATGATACTTTGATTTTTATACAGAAATCTCACTGAGATATGAAAACAACTTTCTTATTTAAGATGTATTCTGTTTTCATGCATTCATACATCGTATATGTGATATGTTGCTACCTGAGGCACTGACATGAGCACTTGGTATTACACTTATTGTTCTTCTCCGAATACAGAGACGTGATCGCGTAGGTTCGTCTTGCCTGAATTTGGGGGCAGATGCTAATTGGTGCTATCTGTCCACCTCTCCAAAGATGCCAAGTTGATTTATGGCACCATGTATCGAAGGTTTGAACGGATGCGGCCGATGTAGCAGACTTCGTCAGATTCCCCCTCATTTGAGGGGGGTTTTGATTGTGGGGACACTTTTTCCTGCAGGCACAAGCCCCTGCAGTTAATTATGCTACCGCATCGCGGTAACCAATTTCTCCTTCTCCAGATGGTCACTTCGTGTCGTGTATGTTTGTTTTATTTTTGGTTGCCCGTGGATTGTATACGGAGACTAATTTATATTGTCTCCCGTAGGGCATGGATTAGTCCAAATCCGTATCTTCTTAGATTTGGGTTTGGGTTGGGTTTAAGAATACGTTAGCCTCATTTGGGACTAAGATCAAATTAAACGTTTGTTAAGGATACGTTAGTCTAATTTCAGACTAAGATCAACTTAACGGGATCGTTTAGATCCAACAAAAGAGCATTTGGGCTCTATTGTTTAGTTTAGGGACATTGCGGTCCGTTAGTTTAAGGACATTACGGTCCAGTTTAAAAACATCATAGTCTGTAAAGGTTAAGGACATCATAGTCCATGGGCTTAAGGACCCCACAGTCCGAGGTTAAGGACATCATAGTCCATGGGCTTAAGGACCCCACAGTCCGTAGTTTAAAGACGTCATAGTCTATAAAGTTTAAGGACATCATAGTCCATGAGTTTAAGGACCCCACGGTCCAAGGTTAAGGACATCATAGTCCATGGGCTTAAGGACCCTACAGTCCGAAGTTAAGGACATCACAGTCCATGAGTTTAAGGACCCCACAGTCCATGGAATGATTGGTTATCGGGACCCATCACCTCTCTGAAGACGTTGAAGGATTACAACGACAAATATCAGAGGAGTGAAGAGATGTACCCTTGAACCAAAGTTGATTGGGAAATCTGTAGTCCAATTTGGGATTAAGATCAATTAATTAGATTATAAGCACATGGCCTCAGTTAAATCTTAATTGAGGACTTATGACCAACTTGGGCTAAGTCCAATTAGGTTTGAAATGTTGGACCTTTGTTTGGGCTGCTGAGCATTTGTCTTGGTTCAGCCCCCATTATTTAGCAATGCTAAACAGAAGTTTGGGGTTCTAACAACATTTTGTCCTTGGCTGAGCACTAAACATTCATTACAGCTCTGGACTTTATAACTGAGCAATTTTGAGGTTCAGTTGAAGGGGAGATTTGCCTCTGGAAAACTTAGCCAATTTGGGCTAAGCTTAGTTTTAAAATAGTGTTAAACACTAGAGGATACTTGGCGATCACGTGTTCCCATATGATGCGCTTAAAATAGTGTTAAACACTTGAGACGAAGCACTTAAAGTAGTGTTAAACACTAAAATTGAAGTGGTCACATGGAGTCACGTGAGGCGCCAGAGAACTGGACCAGACTTCCTTTATTTTACTCTCAAAATCAGCAAATAAGTGTTAAGCACTAAGGCTGAAGCGCTCATGTGGGGTCACGTGAGGCGCCTGATGATTGGGTCTTGCCTTTGTTATTTGTTCTCAGAATATTCATAGAAGTGTTAAACACTTAATCTTAACGGCCATCACGTGTGGGCACGTGATGGGTACCCATGATTATTAAAGTGTTTATTAGGGGTCACGTGGGAACACGTGAGGGTGCCCAAAATTGATTCTGCCTATGCTTTGTTCTTTTATTTTGAGGAATTTATCCAAGGGTCATGTGGGAGCACGTGACCCCATCTCATTCATCCTATTCTGACTATTGGGGGAAGGTCGCGTGTTGCCACGTGATCAAGTTGGGTACTGACTTCTTTTACATGCATGAAAAGTCTAAGTCCCTTGTTTAAGAATTAAATTCTTTTATAAGGTTAAACCCTCATTTCATTTAGAGGAACTAAATTCCTATTTATTTGGAAGAATTAAATTCTTTAAACCCTAGTTCTCCCTCTAAGTTTTTGGATCTGCATGGCAGAGTCTCCCCGATAAGAATTAAATTCTCAACTTATGGGGGATCTGCTTCTGCATATCTTCAACCATGAAGAAGAACTAAGTTCTTGTTTTAAGGGTTAAACCCTGTTGCTGTTAGAGGAATTAAATTCCTTAGTATTAAATTCCCTAAACTCAATTCTTCCTCTAAGTATTGGATCTGCATGGCAGAATCTCCCCGATGAGAATTAAATTCTCAACTTGTAGGGAGATCTGCTTCTGCAAATCTTCAACCAAAGGAAGAACTAAGTTCTTATTCAGAAGAGTTAAACTCTTAATTTGAGAATTAAATTCTCTTTTTGTTTTATGGAGCTTAGATCTCTTTCCATTTCTCACCTAGGGTTTCTTTCTCTTCTGAGGAAATCTTATTTTCTCTCTGGAGATTTAAATTCTCTTCTTTTTTTCTCTTTATTGTTGTATCTCTCTAGAAAAAAATCCCTCCTCTTCTCTTTTTGGCTCCTATTTATAGGAGAAAGAAAAGAATCAGTTTGTTTAGTCAGTCTTTCATTGAAAGATTTCAATTGATTTTGTAACCAGCATGATCCTTTAGATCACTCAGTGAATTTTATTCACCATTGGATTTTTAATCCAAAAGATATTATGTCTATTATTCTTGGTGAATTTCAGGGAAATCTTTCCTTGTATAGAATCTTTCTGTAAATTGGTGATTTTTAATCACCGTTGGATTTTTAATCCAACGGTGCTCCATTTTACAGAGCACAATCTTTTTTGTTTGGAAAGATTTAAAGAAATACTTTTCCAATTAGGGCTCTCGATTCCTTCTTAATCAGAATTTAATTCTATTAGTTCAAAAGGCTTAAGAGCCTGTCACGTGTTGGCATGTGACCTTCTGATTGACCATTTAATTAGAATTTAATTCTATTCTTTCTTAGATCTTAGGATCCCATCACGTGTTGACACGTGACCCTCCTGATTAAGCATTTTAACCAGAATTTAATTCTGTTGTTTTTAAAGAACTCAGGAATTATCACGTGTCAGCACGTAACCCTTGGTTGCGTGTGAGCACGTGATGCCCCATTGGGGTTTTTCCTTGTTGTTTTAGTATACTCTTAATTCTTTTCGGTCGGTTTAAAGGCCCATCACGTATTGGCACATAACCCCATTGTTTGATTATTTAATTAGAATTTAATTCTATTAACCAGAGACCTTAGGAATCCATCACGTGTTTGCACGTGACCTCTGGTCACGTGTGGACACGTGATGCCTTATTGGGGTATTCCTTGCTGGTTTTATTATATCTTTTAATCCCTTTCAGGGGGTTTAAAGGCCCATCACGTGTGAGCACGTGATGCCCCATCGGGGTTTTTCCTGATATTTTATGAGGGAACAAATTCCCCCACAGCGTTGTTCTCACGTGTTTGCACATGAGTGAAACGTTGTCACCTTTTGTGGCCGTTGGATCTGCCTAGGTAGATGAACCGTTTCCCATCGCATCATATAAATGCAGGAGTCTCTTCAGAAGTGCCTCCACTTTTTCCATCTTCTTCCTTGCTCGTTTTCCTCTGAGAATTTAATTCTCTTTCCCAGAGCTCAGTTCTCTGTTTCAAAAATTTCCAGAGTTTAACTCTGTCAACAAAGATTTCCTTTTTCAGGTAAAGGTCTTGAACGGCCGAAGAACTTCTTATAGAAATTTTCTTTGGATTTTAAATCCACACCAATGGTTTTTCCCTTTAACAAGAACCCATCTTTCCAAGTTTCTTTAAAACAATGTCCAATCTTTAAATAATAAACCCCTTTTGTTAGGGCTTCTCTGATCTCAGGGATCGATGGTGATACTTGTCTTCTCTCTGGAATTTAATTCCATTCCAAAGAGCTTTAGCTCTGAAAATGTTTTCTGGGAATTTAATTTCTCTATTCAAAAGGAATTTAATTCCTCTAAAGAACTTAGTTCTTCAAAGAGAACTTCTTGGGATTTTCTTGCCCTGAGTTCTTTGCAAAAATGTTTCCAGAGAGATCCTTCATGATTTGCGTAGAGTTCTTGCAGTGGGTTTTCTCCTTGGGGAATGTGTAGAGTTGTTCGAAATCCACTGTTCATTTATTGAGAATCTTCCTTTTGTTCTCATAATGATTACCCTGCCTCATCATTAGTGAGCCTCCATCTTGATTTTGTGGGGCCCCTGTGTTTTATAACCAATGGTCCTATAAAATAAGTTGTTTGTCACTTTCTTCCACTGTCTTTTTATATATGTATATATTTATAAATATATATACACGTGTGGGCTTCATTAACAGTTTCCTTTCATTTGTTTCAGGAACAATAGCTTCTCTTCCATACTTCCCTTTCACCCGCTCGGAGGCTGCCTTTCCTCAGTCACCGTCTGATGAAGAGGTGATGGCGATGATTAGAGCTCACGATCCTAATTGCACCAACTTGCTTTTATGGGGGACCTGGTACGAGCATATCATTCGGGGCCGTCGCAGCTTTCTTTGCGAGATACCAACAGAGCCTACCTACCCATTTTTGCCGATAGAGCGTCCACGGACGGCCTTTGTTGTGGAGATGTTGAATTGAACCCCTACAAGACGTCTTGAGCCGTCGACAACTGGGATTCCAAACCACCCTGTGCCAGCTATAGACATTTTAGGGCGTCGTATCTGCCAAGGTGAAGCCCAGCCCTGGGGACAGGTTTACAAAATAGGGCTTACTCCTCGACATCCCACGGGCTACCTTCTCTGGGCTCGTTATATCCTGTCCGCCCATCGTGCGTGACTGCAGAGGGTCGGGCTCTATCAGGCGGTATGCGCGTCTCTCTTCCACTATCAGTCCTCCCATGTCTGGTGGGTTAAGGCCTTCATAAATCAATGGAATCTTCCCACCAACACCTTCTTGCTAGGGGACCGCGAAGTTTCAATTTCTTTGGAAGAGTTTCGCGAGATCTCGGGGTTGCCGATTAGGGGGATGCTCTATGAAGAACTGTTGCCTCCTGATGAGTATGTTTTCGAAGTTGAACCTGCTATGCTTGACGGCTTGTCGACTGAAAATACCGTCCGCCACAAGCACCCATGTCTAATCAAGGTTCTGGGAATTTTTGAGAACCTGTTCACAGAGTCAGAGGAGCAGGGCGTCACTTTCAAAAGCTTGTTCGCCTGCTTCCTTCGCGGAGACGTTCTATCAAAGATGGCTCCAAAGTTCGCGAATATCAACGACCCTTTCGGGTTTGGTTTAAATAAGCTACCGGCTAAAGAAGAGGATTTGCCGTAGTTCTACATTCCAATCCCATCGACTGTACCTTTTGAGTTGATCGCAGCTCCTGGCATAGATGAAGAGACTTTTTTCGTGGGTTTTATCAGCGTCTGGCTCAGCTGGTTCATCATTCCAACGCACCGTCGATTCATGAAAGCTTCGGTCATTTACCCTGCTCATCGCATCGCTGGAGGGACGCGACTAGCCGTGGGCATTGCGGGGCTAGCGCATCTGTATCATGGGCGAAGCGCTGCAGCCAATACCTCAACACTAGGCGTGAACGTGGTGAATTTCTCTCTACATTACTTTACGTCATGGATTGAGATGCATGTGCTAGGGGCATTTGCCGCGCATCAGAGACCCAGCTTTTATGATGCCTACACTTTTCCGCGGCTCATGAGATTGGTGGACGCTTCTGCTCCTGATCCGACTCAGTCCGGAGCTATTCGTGTGCTGCTTAATCCCTATGCCAATGCGGGCGGGATGGTATTTAACGATCGAGTCCTCTCTGCTCCTTCAGGACCGATTCAACAGCTTTTCGACTCGTCGAAATAGGGAGCACCCTCCCTGAAGCCCAAGGAAGCCATGCACTTATATTCGATCAGACCGGGTTATCTGGTGTTTCGTCAAAACGGCGCGGCCCTTTTTATGCGGTACAACCCACACCGCTTTGCTCAGCAACTGGGATATGACCAGGGTGTCCCTTTTGAGGCGTTTACAGTGGAGCCCAGCCCGTCGTCGGAGGTTGTTCGTGATGCCGCTCATCACTTCATCCGGCTGAACACCGGCTCTCGCTTCATGATTCCTGAGGCTGACTACATTCCTCGATGTGTGGGGGCTTTCACGGGCTGGAACCTCCACCGAGTCAGTCCTATTATTGTTGAGGAGAGGAGGATGCTCCTTGGATATAGGGTTCCCACTCCAATCCAGGCCACGGGAGTTCCGCCGCGACCGCGGGCAGTGGTTCGCCCTCCTCTGAGAGATACTGGTGTTGTGCTTATTCCTGAGATGGTGGAAGTGGATCTAACTCCCACAGCTGGTATGCCGCCGCGCACTAGAGCTCAAGCAAGGGCCAATAAGGCGCCAGTAGCAGTATCATCAACTGCGGCGTCAGCAATGGCAGTGTCGTCATCGGTAGCACCGCCGAGTGAGGATATTGAAGGCGAAGTGGGTCAACATCACACCAAAGCACCAAGGGGAAAGAAGTGATCGTCTTCTGGTGTTAGTTCTGGGTCCAAGAGGCGAAAGAAAGACGGTCACCAATCTGCTCGACTTTTTAGTGGAATCCGAGCCCATTCTTCAGGACGAGCCAATAGCTATGCAAGAGTCGGATGGTGGCCTTCTTTTTCCGAGTTCATCTTCCGAGGAAGCCGCTCAATTGGCTGAGGCTATAAGACGCTCCTAAGATGAGACTAAAAAGGTAAGGGTCCCGATGAGGCTTTATCCTGCCATCATCTTCTATGAAGATCCTTCATCGATACGGCAAATATTTATAGGTCCTTTGGAAGAAGGAGGCGAGAGAGCCCTTAAGCAGCCTATCTCGGCCGATGCCGAAGATGCATTGTCGCTGTGGACTGGTGGCCACGAGTCTACCCTCGCACCCCGGCGAGCACGAATTCTTAAGAAGGAACGCCGGCTTGAAAAAGCCATACTAGAGGCTCCTTTGCGCATTGGTATACTCATATATCTTTTTGTAATATTTTGCACTGCTCGTATATATATATATATATATATATATATATATGTATATCCTTATCTTCGCGAAAATTTTGCAGGGACTTCGGCAATGGTAGAGGATCTGAGTTCGAGTCGCGCCTTGACTATGGACTCCGCAAATACCCCCGATGAGAAACTAGTAGGTGTGGAGGGGGTCGATACAACTGTTGTTCCTGCCATGGAGCTCCCCTCGGTGACTTCCGTTCCCCCGGTGCTTGCTCCCCCAGAAGAGGCATCTTCATTGGCCATGGATTTAATGGATCTTTCTGGGGACGACCCGGAGACTAGGGGACAGGTAGTCGAGGCTACCGTCCTTTCATTGGAGCCTGCAGTGATGGCCACCGCTCCTCAGTTGGAAGTTGTTATACTGGCTCACGTCCCCGATGATGTGCCTGGGGGCATGGAGGAGGCCGCCGAAGCCGCTATCCCTCCAGTCCAGAGTGGGAGGAGCATCAAAGGTAGCCTTCTATTTTTATATTAATAATCTCTCCATTATCTGAACCTTTCTGTCTTTTTAGAATTGAGCGGATTGGCGGTGTCCATCGTGGACTTGTCCCCCGGGAAGTCTTTTCAGCGTCTGTTAGAGATGGCTGCTCCGCAGGCAATATCCCCTCAACGCATCGTCCTCTCTTCCGGGCAGGGTTAGTGTTATTTGCCTTCTCTTCACGGCATTATTATTATTTTGTATAACGATATTGATGCCTTCTGCAGTTCTGGAAGCCGATGACGAAGTTGAGATTCTTGACGGGCCTGGGGACCCTTAAGACCCTTCTTGCATGACTGTGGGCAAGTAAAGTTTCAATTTTGTTCTACCCGCTCTTTACTTGCAAGTCTCGCTGATTGTTTTTCTATGAATCTTAACAGCTTTTCCAGTTCTTACCACGCTGGAATCTCGCATCTTGATTCCGCCCAGCCCCTATGCTTTACGTGCCTCGGAACGGATGGCAAAGCTAAGCCTTCACTCTTTATCAGCTCTGATCGAAGACCTTCGTGCTGGTAGTTTGATCACAGCCGAAGAATTTGCCGCTGAAGCCAACAGTTCTCTCCCCTTTCTTGCTGCTTACCATAGTGAAATATTGGTGCAAGTCTGGGTTGAGTTTGTCGTCGGGTGGAGGCTTTCTTACATAGCCTTGAGTGCTCGCGTCTTCCCTTAGAGGTTGTAGCTGCAAAGGCGAGCTTGCGGGGGCTGATCGAACGATGCACCTCAAATATGCTGTCATGCGAGAAGAGGCTCAGCCGAAAATTCTCAGAGAGGAAGCTGGCTTCAACTGCGCGGGGGGAACTTCAAGCTAATCTTACGGCCAAGACCACTCGGGCGTATGAACTTTGGCGAGGGCTTCAGGAGGCTATGAAGGAGGTGGTAGCCATTGATAAAACCGTCATTTTCACTCGTAAAATGGTCGAAGCTCATAAAGTTACCAAAAGAGAGCTTGAAAATCGGCTTGCCTCATACCAGGCTCAGCAGTCTCAAGCGGAGGCCCGTCTCTTAGCGATAATGAATCATGAGACCGAGGCCCAGCGGAAAAAGGATGAATTGGCAAATCTATTGAATCGCCAGCCGGCTTGAAGAATTGTATATTTTTTTATTCTTCTTTTGTACATACTCCTGAATGAGAATATTTTTTGATTCTTTCATAAATTGTACTTTGTATTCATTTTAATTCATGAATAAAAGACATATTTTTCTTCATGGTGATGTGTCCCTTTTAGTAAATGCATTTTGTGGATAATCTATGTTGATTTCCCTGTAGGACAGCGATTGCTTAGGAGTCAGGTTCAGATCTGCCTCCTAAGGCTTTCCAACTTTATGAGCCGTGAGAGTCTCATAAAGGTATTTCTCTTTAGGAGTCGTGAGGATCTCATAAGTGTGTTTTCTCTTGAGAGTTGTAAGAATCTCACAAGAGAGTTTTTCTCGCTCACAAGTCAAGAGGACCCGTAAGTGATTATTTCCTTTCTTGTCGGAGAGTGTGGCCTGTAGAAAATCTACCTTAACCTCTCTGCGAAGCAACGATGGCTTGGGGACAGGGTTAAGATCTGCCTCCTAAGACTTATCAACTTTATGAGCTGTGAGCGTCTCATAAAGAATTTTCTCGCTACAGGTCGAGAGGATCCCGTAGGTGTATCTTCTCTTTAAGAATCGTGAGGATTCCTAAGTGTGTTTTCTTTTGAGAGTCGTAAGGATCTCACAAAAGAGTTTTCTCCCTTACGAGTCGAAAGGACCCGTAAGTGATGGATGAGGTTGACATTATTCGCATTTCACGGGGTCAGGGGTTGATTATCCGCATTTCACAGAGTCAGGAGTTGCTCTGGCCATTTCCTACGGGGTCAGGATTGACTTTAGCCGTGTTCCACGGGACCAGGATTTGCTCTGGATGCTTCCCACGGGTCAGGATTGACATTAGCCATGTTCCACAGGACCAGGATCCGCTCTGGACGCTTCCCACGGGGTTAGGATTGACATAAGCCGTGTTCCACAGGACCAGGATGTTAGATATAGTGCCCTCAGAGTCAATTATTGGATCACAGGCACGTGATTGCAATGATTGAGGGAGGACCTATGCCGATAGGACAGTCTTACTCGAGATGATAGTATGCTATTCGGTTTATCTTTATCATCGTGTACTGCTTTAGGCGACCTTACAAGGTCGCTATTACACGTTGATAGAGCCCTTAGGATTCTTGCTTGACTACCAGCAGTATGATGGTGATCATATACGTGGGAGTTGGGTAGTCTATAAGCACATCCTTAAAGTGGTCCCAAGTCGTAGGAGTTTCAAGACTGGGCATCGATACTCCATTAGTAGACTAGTGTATACAGTCGAGACCCCGACAAGGGGCGGTGGCTGGTCTCACAAGCCATTGGTGTCAGTTGGTTCACCTAAGATGTATACAGGTGCTCATTAGGTTATGAGTACACCGGACAGGACTCGCCGGGAACATGCTAGTTGGTATTATACCTGATGTCAGATAGCAGTTCCCTGGTGACATGTGTACAGGTTAGTTCATCGACCTGAGATCTTTATTTGTCTCGTATGAGTTCCCACTGGTCTTTGATTACTACCCTACCACGGCTCAAAGGAGTCGTGCAAACAGGTTTTAGTTGGGTACAGCCCCGAGCCACATGGAGGCAGTGAGTGGATCGTCAGGGGTTTCGTCTCTTCCGGTATTGGGGGTGAGATCACGCTGTGTCTAGGAGAGCCATTATACGAAGTCCTTGCCAAGGTAGGAGATTTACTGGTAGGTATTCCAGTAGTATCTCAGGGTGTTCTGGGCTACACTCCGACACGACTTGTACCGCTTTTAGGGGTCTGACTTTTACCAACCCCCTAGGCCCGACATGCGATGCTCATAGACGAATGGACCGGACTGTACGGATATTGTCACTGACAGGCTCAGTAGGGTGTCAGGATGAGTTCGCTCATCGACCTCCCTTTTGGTCAATACGTGGTAGCCCGTTACGTATGGCTAGTACCACTGACGTGCTAGTGGTTAAATCCACAGCCAAAGTATTGACGAGTCTTTAAAGTCCCCCACAGACAGTTTCTCAAGTTTCGGGCGAAATGTTGTAGAGGCCGTATGGTATTATGCAGGGTCCGATCATATACGTACAGTCGTGCATAGATCATGATCAGACGGATCATACTAGTGGGCTTTGGTTTAAGCTGGATCCTAGTATTAGATTTGTTGGATTACTTTAGTCTCATCGCATTCGCATTCGGTCGGAATGCGGATGCAGGTATGTATATACAGGTGAGGGGTATCCTTGTGATCCGTCACGAGTTTACTTTAGATGTTGCCGTATCTTTTTATTGTTGTAAACATTTGGATTAATGTTTACAAATGGAAATTGTGAGCTTAAATCATCATTTTGTGCATTAAATGAGACATGTACTTCATAGGTGACTCATGGTCTCATTTCTTATGCAAATGTCACATTGTGTGATTGATTTGTGAGGTGAATTGAGAGGAAGAGAGAGAAGGGCAGCCATTGTAAAGAGTTTGGTCTTGTATTTTTGATTCTCACTCTCTCATTTTATCATAGAACAAAAGAAAGAAAATGGCTCCTCTTCTTCTTCTTCCTCTAGCTCACCATTTCCATTAATGGCTTCATCTTCAACCTCCATCCATACACTCTCATGTGATGAGAATCAATGGATGCAAGAGACAAAGTGATCACACACATTCTCTACTTCGCCTTGGACACGTCAGCTAGCGAACTTCGTGCCCGAGTTGCTTCGGATGAAGCGGGAGTTCACTATCCGGTCTTTTCCAAAAACGACTACTGGCAGGAATGAGACCACTCCACTGGTGAATGAATTGGGGGAGAAAGAAAGGAGAGGGAAGGCAGTGGTATCTGGTGAGTAATTAGCCGTCACAGTCCAGCAGACTAGATCGAACTCAAAAAAGCAGCGGTCAAAAGCGACAGACTGTAAATCTGTTGAAGGTTTTCTACGTAGGTTCAGATAAATAGTATTGTTACCTTTTCCTACTCTTAATGATGAGGACTGCTCACCTTAAGCAAGTTATTCAAGCACAAGATCATACCACAGAGGGTCCGAAGGAGCTGCGCAAGAAACCTAAACCATGGTCAATGAGGCCTGGCATTCCGAGCTAGGCCAGTCAGACATGCCATAAAAAGACTCGAAGATGTGGTGCCCTTTCCGACGAGGAGACCGGAGATCAGAGATGCCGCGAGGAGCTAGGGTTGGTGGCCAAAGACCGAAGGACATGGATCGATCGGTATAGCCTTTCCAACCCTTCTCTAGATAGCTAGTTATAGGTTGATGGTTCGATCCGGAATTAAAGTCTGCGATAGCGCCGGTTTCTAGTTTAGAAAAAGTTTTCGTTTCCATATTTTGGCCTCGGACAGACGGCCGGGGCACTACCGTAGACTTACATGGTATCAAAGCCACGCCATTAACCTTTACTAGCTTGCTCTAACATGTTTAGAACTTCGATCGAACAAAATTTTCGAAACCGCAATTTCAAAAACGAAGTTACTGTCGAATTTTTTTGTCGTTAAAAAATTATTTTGAGTATTGCAGAAAATCAGGCAGGCTTTTCTAAGAATACTGCAGAAAATTGGTAGAAAGAGCTCACTGTAGCGCCGCGGAACCGCGGCCGTACCCCCGTTTTGGCTGCGGTTTCGCCACAGTACTGTAGCCACACTGCATCATTTTTTCTACAGTGGTCTATGACTTGAACTTGGGGTTTCTGGTATTTTTTGTTTGGGCCCAGATTTGTTTGAGTACTGGGAATTGTGGTTGGGGCCCACTTCGGGAAATTTTGTCGATCGAAAATTTTAAACATGTTAGTTCACAGTATTTACATTATATCTGCGACCGTGAATATCATTTGATCGGTAAATCTTGTCTAATTACTATAGTTCTTTTAGACGGATTTGTGAACGTGACATTCACGTTGATGTTCTGTGTTGTGCTGTGATGTTGCGGATTTGTCGTGGTGGATAGCCTGGATGCAATGGTAGTACAGTTTGGTTGTATTTTTATATTTGATATTGCGGGACGAGCGTCCGACATGTGGACTGCCGTCACTGTCTGTTTGTATATTATTCTTTTGGGGCACGACCGGGCTGAGGTCGATGTACCCGTTGTATATATATTTTACTTTCAGTACTAGGATTACCATGCGGTGGGGTGCACGGATAGCCAGGTTCTAGAGGGCAACGGGCCCGCATCTTATGGCTTTGAGACGGAGGGGGCTTTACTCTAGAGTTGGCGGGCTATTCACCGCACTCGTAGGGGGTACAGGTTGACCCAAGGAAGGGTGCTCAAGTTACCGGATTCCGTGAAGTGCTGGGTGGTCCATTCACTTTGTTGAAGGGGGCTGCCTCGCTTCAGGTTTTGGCGGGTAACTTGCCGCACCCGTAGGGGTCTAGGATTTCATTGCACAGGCTATCCACAAGACCAGGGGAACGTCGGGTTTCAGTAGCGGCTCTATGAAACCCAGGGATCCCAGATTATCTGTATTGTTCTGTGATGCTTATTACATTTCTGTGATGTTGCATTTTATCATGCCTGGAGCGATTATTATATATTAATATATATATACTAGTAGATGTTGTGTATGTTTTACACCCGCGCTAGTCCAGTCCCCGCTCTGTCATTAGTTAAGTAACCTAACTGGTGATGACGGGATGCAGTAGCGAATGCGGATGGCATATACGTACATCATATTTTCGTTCTTTATTGGTGTGATCAATTGATGGGACTACGTTGATTCGGATCAATGCAAGCTAAACAAACCTATTCCGATGTTGTTGGAACATTTTTCAAAAAGTTGTTATTGCAAGGACGTTCTCCTTTGTTTTGCACAGTGGTATTCGGTTATGAATATCCTGCACCTCAGTCGACGAGGCAAGGGCCGAGATCCCTTCACCGGGAGTGACCCCTTGGACAGAAGTTTGCGTCAGGGTAATAACTTCACTATAGTCGATTACTTTTTTCTTTACATCGCGGTATTCAGTTGGAATATCCTGCACCTCATTCTACGGGGAAAGAGTCGAGATCCCTTCACCGGGAGTGACCTCTTTAGCAAAGGTTTTCGCTACTATATATTAATAAAAGCTATGCAGTTCCTTCAACGATATCAAGTTCATTACGTTAAAGGTTTTTCGCCAAAAACCAGTCGTAGCCCTCCGTCATTTCTTACAAGTATTACTTAGTATTCGTGCTGCGTTTGTTGACAGTGTCAAGGCGTAGTGTGCGGTAGCTAAGTAGTGTTTGTTTGTGGCATATTAATGTGATTGGTTAGGACAGTCGTGCGGCCTTGTTGACTGTGTCAAGGGCTCGTACTGGTGGGTTTAATGCAATCCAGGATAATGACGGGTTGAACTTGACTAGGACTCTTTGATTTGTTGACTGTGTCAAGGTCACTTGGGTCCTAGGGGTAAAAATAAAAACACACATCGGGAGTTTCTAAAGAAACTGAAACTGGCCAGGCATGCGCATACCTTCTGGAGTGTGATAACGTGAGTGGATTCCATCACGTTATCAATGCGATGATAGTTGGATCCCGATTCCCACTGATGAGTTGGTTTACTCCTCGGGTGATCCCGACTAATTCTTCTTTAAGGTTTGGAGGAGAATTTGAGGTTACAGTGGGAGGTTTCCTGGTTAGATAAATTGATAACCATTCTGATCTAAGTTAGAGTGCACGCAGAGTGTTTCTTTTCTCTCTCTCTCTTTGGCAGCGACCATGACCCGACCCTAGACTATAACTCAGTGACCAAGTTAACCGAACTTTCTTAAAACACTGGCTTTTGGATTGTCTGAGTTGCATGTTGGAGATAGTGCCCTCAAAGTCAATTATTGGATCGCAGGTACGTGATTGCAATGATTGAGGTAGGACCTATACCGATATGACATTCTTGCTCAAGATGATAGTATGCTATCTGGTTTGACTTTATCATCATATATATGCTTTAGTTCACTATTGCATGATGATGGAGCCCATAGGATTCTTGCTTGACTACCAACAGTATGATGGCGATCATATACGTGGGTGCTGGGGTCTGTAAGCACATCCTTAAAGTGTCCCTAGTCGTGGGAGTTTCGAGACAGGGCATCGATACTCCAGAGTAGACTAGTGTATACAGTCGAGACCCCGACGAGGGGCGGTGGCCGGTCTCACAAGCCACTGGTGTCAGTTGGATCACCTAAGATGTATACAGGTGCTCATTGGGTTATGAGTACATCGGACAGGACTCGCCGGGAATCTGCTAGTTGGTATTATACATATCGTCAGATAGCAATTCCCTGGTGACATGTGTACAGGTTAATTCATCGACCTGAGGTCGTCATTTGTCTCGTGTGAGTTCCCACTGTGCTTTGATTTCTACCCTACCACGGCTCAAAGGAGTCGTGCAAACAGGTCTTTTTTGGGTACAGTCCCGAGCCACATTGGAGGCAAGTGAGCGGATCGTCGGGGATTCGTCTCTCCCGGTATTGGGGGTCGATATCGCGCAGTGCACGGGTGGCCATCACTAGAAACCCTCGGCCGAGGTAGTGGAGAATTACTGATTTGGATCAGTAGCTTCTCAGGTGGTGATGGGCTTCATGCCGACACGATTTATCGCGTTATTAGGGGTCTGACTTTATCCACCCCCCTAGACTCGATATGCGATATTCTTTAGACGAATGGACCGGACTGTATATACATTGTCACTGTCAGGCTCAGTAGGGTTTATAGATGAGTTCGTTCGTCAGCTTCCCTTTCAATCAATACATAGGCAAAACGTTATGTGCAGCTTGTACCTCTGACGTGCTAGGGGTTATACCCAGTGCCAGTGTGTTGATGAGTCATTAGAGTCCCCCACAGACACTTTCCCAAGTTTGGGCGAAACGTTGTAGAGGCCATATAGTGTTATGGCAAGGTTCGGAAAAAGCACGTGCGTTTTCGCACGTGTCGGTTTTCGGGCAGATAATACTGGTAGGCTTTGGTTTAAGCCGGAACCCAGTATTATACTGTGTAGATATAATATCTTTGTCTCAGCTGCATTTGTATTCGGTCGTAATACAAATACGGGTATATTTATACCATTACGGGGTTATCCTGAAATTTGTTTCAGGATCACTTTTAGAAGTTGCCAGTTTCCAGTTCTCTATCAGCCGTATTTTGACATTCGGTTAAATACGGATTTATCTTTTTGGGTGAGTCATGAGGAGATGTGTGTGGATGCTTCTAGAAGTGATGACTAAGCTAGTGACTCTTTAGTGTCATTAATGGTTCATTAATGATTATGATGACTAAGGGTGATGATTCATTAGTTCATTAATGGGGTTTTGTTTGAGCTTAGATATTTTCTTCTTGATCTTTTCCTTATGATCACCTCCCCCTCTCCTACACTCACCCCCCCTCCTCTATATATTGTGGCCGGCCCCTTCCCCCCTCTCTCTCACTCACTTGATGGTTGTTGTTCACCAGAAAAAGATTATGATAGATTCGGGTTTACGAAAAATAGATAGCCTCTTTCTCATTTCACCCGATCCAAAAGGCAACTTCCATAACCGTTCGTCCGTGACCTTGGACGTAACGAGACAAAGTGTTCTACTCTTTCTCTACTTCATCTTGGTTGTCTCTTTTAGCAAACTTGACGATCGAGTTGCCTCGGTTCAGAGGCGGGAGCCCGTTTAAAGATCCGTCGACGTGGTGCCACCTGGACGACAAGACTGGAGATCAAGGAGATCGGAGCAGACGCAACAAAGCGTGGGATGATGGTTGAAGACCGAAGGACTTGGATCATTCGGTATAACGTTTCTACCCACTTTGTAGTTTGTTAGTTTAGCTTTAATGGCAGATCCGGGTTATGGTACACGATAGCGCCAGTTTCGTTAAAAGTTTTTGTTCCGCATTTGGCGTCTGTTAGACTGCCGGGGCGCTACCGTGGACTTACAGTGGTATCAGAGCCTCACCATTAAGCTATACTAACTTGTGCTAACGTGTTTAAAATATCGATCCGACCGGAAATCGAAAATTGCAAAATCCAAGCTTGACAGTTTCTGTTGATTTTAAATGGTCTCCTAAAATTTTTCTGCATATCTTAAAAATCTGTGCAGGCTTTTCTAAGAACCACGACCAAATTTGGGTACGTGTCTCCACCAAAGAGCCGCGGAAACACGGCCAAACCCATGGTTTGGCCGCGCATCCGCGGCCACGTGGTGAGGTCGTGCTCCCAAATTTGGTCAGTGGGTTCTCTGTGGGATTTTGGGGTTTTTGGTAAATATCGTTTTGGCCCAGATTTTGTTACTGTTCACCAGTAAGTCGTGGGGCCCACTTTTTGATATTTGGTCGATCGAAATTTAAACACGTTAGTTTACAGTGCTTACATTATATCTCCGACCGGGAATGTCATTTGATCGGTAAACCGCGTCTGATTGCTATAGTTCTTTTAGACGGGTTTGCGAACGTGACATTCGCGTTGATGTTCTGTGTTGTGCTGTAATGTTGCGAATTTATCGTGGTGGATAGCAGGGTGCAATGGTAGTGCAGTTTTGATTTATTTGTATATTTGATATTGCGGGGCGAGCATCCAACATGTGGACTTCCGTTACTGCCTGTTTGTATAATATTCTTTTGGGGCACGACCAGGTTGCGGTCGATGTACCTGTTGTACTATTTTTATTTTCTGTACTAGGTTTATCCCGTGAAGGAGTGCACGGATAGCCGGGTTCTGGAGGGCAACGGGTCCGTATCTCATGGCTTTGAGAGGCAAAGGGACCTTACTCTAGAATTGGCAGACTATTCGCCGCACTCGTAGGGGGTACAGGTTGACCCAAGGAGGGGTGCTCAATTTACCGGATTCCGTGAAGTGCCGGGTGTTCCATTCACTATGATGTGGGGACTACCTCGCTTCAGGTTTTGGCGGGTAACTTGCCACACCCGTAGGGGTCTAGGTTTCATTGCACAGGCTATCCACACGACCAGGGGAACGTCAGGTTTCAACAGCGGCTCTGTGAAACCCGGGGATCCCAGATTATCTGTATTGTTCTGTGATGCTTATTACTTTTCTGTAATGTTGCATATTATCACGCCTGGAGCGATTATTGTATATTGGTATATATACTATTAGATGTTGTATATGTTTTACACCCGCGCTAGTCCAGTCCCCGCACTGTCGTTAGTTAAGTAACCTAACGGGTGATGACGGGACCCAGTGGCGAATGCGGATGGCATATACGTACATTTTATTTTCGTTCTTTTCTTGTGTGATTGATTGATGGGACTGTGTTGATTCTTATCAATGCAAGATAAAACAAACCTATATTTGATGTTGTTGGAACAAATTGTTATTACAAAGATGTTTTACTTTTGTTTTGCATAGTGATATTCAGTTGGAATATCCTGCACCTCATTCGACGAGGCAAGGGCCGAGATCCCTTCATCGGGAGTGACCCCTTGGGCAGAAGTTTACGTCAGGGTAATAACTTCAATATAGTCGATTACAAGTTGCTTTGCATCGCGGTATTCAGTTGGAATATCCTGCACCTCATTCCACGAGGAAAGAGCCGAGATCCCTTCACCGGGAGTGACCTCTTTAGCAAAACGTTTTCGTCACTATATTTTATAAAAAGCTATCAGGTTCCTTCAGCGATATCAAGTTCATTACGTTAAAGGTTTTTCGCCAAAAACCAGTCGTAGCCCTCCGTCATTTCTTATGGATAGTCAGTAGTATTCAAGCTATGTTTGTTGGCCAAAGTCAAGGCATAGTGTTTGGTAGTTTCTGATTATTCATCTGTTGCATAGATAGATGCGTTGGTTTGGGACAGTCGTATAGCCTTGTTGACCTTCGTCAAGGGCTTGTGCGGGTGGGTTCAAATTAACCTGGACAATGACGGGTAGAACTTGACATGTGACTTATGATTTGTTGACCTTCGTCAAGGTCATAAGAGCATGAGGCAAAAATTACATCGGGAGTTTCAAACATAAAGCAAACTTGCCAGGCATGCGCATACCTTCTGGAGTGTGATAACTTGAGTGGCTTCCATCAAGTTATCATGTGATGATAGTTGGATCCCGATTCTCACTGATGAGTTAGTTTACTCTTCGGGTGATCCCGACTAATTCTTCTTTCAGGTTTGGAGGAGAATTTGAGATTACAGTGGGAGGTTTCCTGATTAGACAAAGTGATAACCAGTCTGATCTAGGTTAGAGTGCACGCAGAGTGTTTCTTTTCTCTCTCTTTGGCAGCGACCTTTGACCGACCCTAGACAATGACTCAATGACCAAAGTTGACCAAACCTTCTTAAAATACTGGCCTTTGGATTGTCTTAGTTGCATAAATCATTGCCGCTCCTTCTTTTACCCTTTGCATTTCTCAGAACACCCTGTATCACTATGGATATCCACTTCCATTGGATAGATCCATCGTATGGTTATATACGAACTCGAAGGGACTTCTTCGAGGATGGATCCAGGTTCAGGAGAAATAGAATTAGTTTATTCAGATTGTCTTTTATCATCACCTTCTCTCAAGTTGCGAGTACTCCTAAGATTAGGAGGGTACACCTAATCTTAGGATGACTGGATAGTCTTCTTCCAAATCATAGGCTGGTGCCGAACGGTAGGGAAGGAAGAAAACCATTTAGCCTAACGATGGTGTACAGAAGGTAACGACTAAAGACAAATAAAGGGATTAGGAGTGATGGCAAAGAAATATACGATTACAGTCATGAATAGGATTATGGAAGAGGCATTACTAAGAATACCAGAATACCCCTACGAAACATTTTCATGTTTCAGTTTCACTGCGCATTGTTAAAAGAAAACTGTTTTCCCGATTAGATACTTACCCCAGGGTATGTATTTACCAGGTTTCATTCTCATATCTGTACGGTTTTACAGATGATGAGTGGGAGTAAGTTATTGGGAATTAGGTGATCATCCTTATTATATCGGAATTCGTTGTAATTGGTGATATTTGAGGAAATCGCCTGGGTACAGTTTTCAACCTACAATGCACAGGTTTTGAGTTATTCAAACTCAACGGACTTATACAGAGTATTGTATGTTGTCCAGTGTCCGTCAGGACAAACAGGTAGGTCCTCGTACTATGTTCTGTTTACTTATCACTTCTCTAGTTTTTAGATAAGTGTTTCGTAGAAATACAATGTCTAAAGTTTTGAGAAGTTGTGGGTATAAGAATAAAGTAGAGAACCAGGTATCGCAAGTATCAGGATTCTTTAAAGAGATCGAAGATATAGATTCTTGTGATTGATATTCAGATAATAGTAATGGTTTTGAGAAACTTGTTTCTCTTTCGGGTTACTCATAATTGGATGGATTCCTAAGTTGAGTAATGCTGATTAACCTCTCTCCATTAAGTAGTTATGCGCTGGAGACAGCTGCATGATTTGAATCTGGTTCCAATTAAATTAGTGCCTCTGTTTCTATATTGGATATAGAATGGTTCATATCTTAACGATGTTAAGGTACGGGGAGTTGTCCAGCTTATGCTTAAAACCAGACACTGGATAACTCAAGGCACGTTTCTGTAATGGCTGTTTGTGGGTTGACCCTGGCTTTGACGATGGTTGACATTTCTACCATCTGGAAGATCAATAGTGATATTGTTCTTGACTCGCCACAGTTTTATTAAAATGGACTTTTTCAGAAAACAGTAGTGGGAGTATGGTAGAACTGGAAGTGATTCCAGAACCGCAAACGATTACGGAAAATTTAATAGGATCTATATATTCAAATCAGGTTTGACATTCCATTAGCCACTCCGCAGATATGGTGGGTAACCTCAGACACCCGAGAGGTACTCCGGTAGCCTCAAAGACGGTGACAGGGAGGTTTTAGTTTACCCAGACTTGACAGTACTTTGTTCCAGACTATGAGACCCAGCAAGAGGATAAGTATAACGTCGTTCTAAACTAGCTTTAGAAGTGTACGTGGATATTATTCTGCCAGAGGGTTATCGTAGTCAGTGGGAGCAGCGGATGTATAGTGGACAAGTAGCTTATGTCTATTTATAGACTTAAGCAGATATAGCGGAGATAAGATCATCTAATTTTGATGTGACAGTCATAGGTTTGACTTCATCAGAATAGGGGATGGATCTGTTAAGAAGGTAGTAGGGTGTGATGTCCTAGTATTTGGATGACATACACAGAGTAGGAAGTAAAATTCCTATACTACGATCGGTTGTACTTTGGTCGTCACAAAGTTGTTTCTCCAGAAAGGATATGGAAATAATATTAGACATTCTGGTTACTAGATCTACGGCTTTAGATCTAGATTTGGGTAGATTCCCAATGTGGGTACTTTGACAATATTCTAATAGTATTTTAGAATAGATGACTCCTGGCATGGTGGTGTACCTGCGGGTAATGGAGTCACCCTCACTAAAGGTGTCTTATAGACTAAAGCAGAGAGGGATGTGCATGATTGGCAGATCACTTGCTTAGGCAATTGAGTCAATCATGATATGTCAAGTACCACACCAGATGTTGTTTTTGCACTAGATACGATAAGTTTATATTAATCCAATCCTGAAGAAACATAAAGAGCAATTTTAGAACATAAGTGCTTGTTCTACAGATTTGATGACGGCAGCCTCCTTCGAGAGACGGTTATCATTCCAGGCTTCCAAGGTGACATGAATGACAGAGTGATTGTCAGAGTTATAGTTTTTCCTCTGACGAGGGACAGTATTTTAGACAGGTGGTCCAAGAGGATACTGTGGGAGGCATGGTGCTCGATACTGATTAGGTTCAGTTATCGATACAGTCTAAGAAGTTTGGATTTGGAGTTCATTTATGAACTAGGTCCCATCAGATATCCAGACATATTCTAAGACAGGTATTACTCGATTCGGGAGATGGCTTTCTCCGCTAACTTGAGATTTAGAGAGACATAGAAAGAAACATCAGGGCGGATCCACTCACTGAGGCTATTTCTCGAACACAAGAGTTTTACAAACTAGTTTTGTGAAACTGATTAGTAGAGGAGTTAGATGTTCGGTATCACACGGGCTGTGAGTATGCGACATCGCAATAATTAGCCTTAAGTGCAAGTGAGAGATTGTTGGAGATAGTGCCCTCAAAGTCAATTATTGGATCGCAGGTACGTGATTGCAATGATTGAGGTAGGACCTATACCAATATGACATTCTTGCTCAAGATGATAGTATGCTATCTGGTTTGACTTTATCATCGTATATATGCTTTAGTTCACTATTGCATGATGATGGAGCCCATAGGATTCTTGCTTGACTACCAGCAGTATGATGGCGATCATATACGTGGGAGCTGGGGTCTGTAAGCACATCCTTAAAGTGTCCCTAGTCGTGGGAGTTTCGAGACAGGGCATCGATACTCCAGAGTAGACTAGTGTATACAGTCGAGACCCCGACGAGGGGCGGTGGCCGGTCTCACAAGCCACTGGTGTCAGTTGGATCACCTAAGATGTATACAGGTGCTCATTGGGTTATGAGTACACCGGACAGGACTCGCCGGGAATCTGCTAGTTGGTATTATACATATCGTCAGATAGCAATTCCCTGGTGACATGTGTACAGGTTAATTCATCGACCTGAGGTCGTCATTTGTCTCGTGTGAGTTCCCACTGTGCTTTGATTTCTACCCTACCACGGCTCAAAGGAGTCGTGCAAACAGGTCTTTTTTGGGTACAGTCCCGAGCCACATTGGAGGCAAGTGAGCGGATCGTCGGGGATTCGTCTCTCCCGGTATTGGGGGTTGATATCGCGCAGTGCACGGGTGGCCATCACTAGAAACCCTCGACCGAGGTAGTGGAGAATTACTGATTTGGATCAGTAGCTTCTCAGGTGGTGATGGGCTTCATGCCGACACGATTTATCGCATTATTAGGCGTCTGACTTTATCCACCCCCCTAGACTCGATATGCGATATTCTTTAGACGAATGGACCGGACTGTATATACATTGTCACTGTCAGGCTCAGTAGGGTTTATAGATGAGTTCGCTCGTCAGCTTCCCTTTCAATCAATACATAGGCAAAACGTTATGTGCAGCTTGTACCTCTGACGTGCTAGGGGTTATACCCAGTGCCAGTGTGTTGATGAGTCATTAGAGTCCCCCACAGACACTTTCCCAAGTTCGGGCGAAACGTTGTAGAGGCCATATAGTGTTATGGTAAGGTTCGGAAAAAGCACGTGCGTTTTCGCACGTGTCGGTTTTCGGGCAGATAATACTGGTAGGCTTTGGTTTAAGCCGGAACCCAGTATTATACTGTGTAGATATAATATCTTTGTCTCAGCTGCATTTGTATTCGGTCGTAATACAAATACGGATATATTTATACCATTACGGGGTTATCCTGAAATTTGTTTCAGGATCACTTTTGGAAGTTGCCAGTTTCCAGTTTTCTATCAGCCGTATTTTGACATTCGGTTAAATACGGATTTATCTTTTTGGGTGAGTCATGAGGAGATGTGTGTGGATGCTTCTAGAAGTGATGACTAAGCTAGTGACTCTTTAGTGTCATTAATGGTTCATTAATGATTATGATGACTAAGGGTGATGATTCATTAGTTCATTAATAGGGTTTTGTTTGAGCTTAGATATTTTCTTCTTGATCTTTTCCTTATGATCACCTCCCCCTCTCCTACACTCACCCCCCCTCCTCTATATATTGTGGCCGGCCCCTTCCCCCCTCTCTCTCACTCACTTGATGGTTGTTGTTCACCAGAAAAAGATTATGATAGATTCGGGTTCACGAAAAATAGATAGCCTCTTTCTCATTTCACCCGATCCAAAAGGCAACTTCCATAACCGTTCGTCCGTGACCTTGGACGTAACGAGACAAAGTGTTCTACTCTTTCTCTACTTCATCTTGGTTGTCTCTTTTAGCAAACTTGACGATCGAGTTGCCTCGGTTCAGAGGCGGGAGCCCGTTTAAAGATCCGTCGACGTGGTGCCACCTGGACGACAAGACTGGAGATCAAGGAGATCGGAGCAGACGCAACAAAGCGTGGGATGATGGTTGAAGACCGAAGGACTCGGATCATTCGGTATAACGTTTCTACCCACTTTGTAGTTTGTTAGTTTAGCTTTAATGGCAGATCCGGGTTATGGTACACGATAGCGCCAGTTTCGTTAAAAGTTTTTGTTCCGCATTTGGCGTCTGTTAGACTGCCGGGACGCTACCGTGGACTTACATTGCATACCTCATTGACACTCCTACTTTTACCATTTTTCTCCAGAACACCCCGTATTACTACGAACGTCCACTTCCAATGGATAAAACCATCGTATGGTTATATACGAACTCGAAGGAACTTATTCCAGATTCGAGAATGGTTTCTGGTTCTGGAGAAAATGAATAGGACTATTCAGTTGTCTTTTCCTTTTACCTTCTCTCAGGTTGCGAGTGCTCCTTGGATTAAGATGGTACACCTGTTACGCTAATTGGATAGTCTTCATCCAAACCATAGGCAGGTGCCGAACGGTAGGGAATGAAGAAAACCATTTAGCCTAAAAGATGTACAGAAGGTATTAAGTAAAGACAAATAAAGGGATTAGTAAGAGGGCAATGTAAATTGGGACTGCTATTCACGACTAAACCAAGTATTTCATCGCCAATCCTACTTCACCTTTGTATTCCTCCAGAACACTCCGTATCACTACGAAGATCCACAGTTATTTGGATACTCCATCATATGGTTATATACGAACTCGAAGGAACTTGTTCCAGTTCGGGGATGGATTCTGGTTCAGGAGAAATAGGAATAAATTTTATTCAGTTGTCTTTTATCTTTACCTTCTCTCGCGTTGCGAGTACTCCTAGGATTAGGAGAGTACACCCATTACGCTTATTGGATAGTCTTCTTCCAAACCTTAGGCTGGTACCGAACGGTAGGGAATGAAGAAAACCATTTAGCCTAAAAGGTGTACAGAAGGTATTAAGTAAAGACAAATAAAGGGATTAGTAAGAGGGCAAAGTAAATTGCGACTGCTATTCATGATCAAACCAAGTATTTCATCGCCACTCCTGCTTCACCTTTGTATTTCTCCGGAACACCCCGTATTACTACGAAGATCCACAGTTACTTAGATACTCCATCGTATGGTTATATACGAACTCGAAGGAACTTGTTCCAGTTCGGGGATGGATTCTGGTTCAGTAGAAATAGGAATAAGGTTTTATTCAGTTGTCTTTTATCTTTACCTTCTCTCGGGTTACGAGTGCTCCTAGGATTAGGACAGTACACCTATTACACTTATTGGATAGTCTTCTTCCAAACCATAGGCTGGTGCCGAACGGTAGAGAAGGAAGAAAACCATTTAGCTTAAAGGGGTGTACAGAAGGTAATGACTAAAGACATATAAAGGGATTTGGAGAGATGGCAAAGAAATATACGGTTATAGTTATGAATCTTATAATGGAAGAGGCATTACTAAGAATACCCGGATACCCCTTCGAAACATTTACATGTTTCAGTTTCACTGTGTATTGTTAAAAGAAAAACTGATTTCCCAATTAGTCCTTGCTCCAGGGTATATATTTACCAGGTTTGATTCTTACATCTGTATGGTTTTACAGATGATGAGTGGGAGTAAGCTATTGGGAATTGGGTGATCATCCTCATTATATCGGGATTCGTTGTAATTGGTGATTTTGAGGAAATCGCCTGGGTTGTTTGCCGGACGGCAAATATTTGGTTTTGAATATCCGTTGTTATGCACCAATTTCAAATTGATATATCTGTACGTTTATTTTTATAAAGTGAGATATAACTTTTTGAAATTATGTCTATGACATTTACCTATATCAGTGGATGGTTAGGTAAGGAGTATTAAACAGCGGTGTAATTCTTCTTAACCATAAGTACAGTTTTCAACCTACGACACACAGGGAATGAGTTATTAGACTCAGTGGACTTATACAAAGTATTGTATGTTGTCCAGTGTCCATGAGGACAGAGGGGTTGGTACTCGTACTATATTCTGTTTACTTGTGACTTCTCTAGTTCTTAGATGTGTGTTTCGTAGATATGCAAGGTCTAAGTTTTGAGAAGTTATAGGTATAAGAATAAAGTAGAGAACCAGGTGTTGCAAGTATCAGGATTCTTCAAGGTGATCGAAAATGTAGATACTTGTGTATGGTATTCAGTTGAAAGTAATGATTATGAGAACTTGCTTCTCTTTCAGATTACTCATAATTGGATGCACTCCTAAGTTGAGTAATGCCGATCGGCCTCTCTCCGTTTAGTTGACATGCACTGGAGACAGCTGCATGATTTGAATCTGGTTCCAATTAAATCGGTGCCTCTGTTTCTATATTGGATATAGAATAGTTCATATCTTAACAATGTTAAGGTACGGGGAGTTGTCCGGCTTATGCTTAAAACCAGACTCTGGATAACTCAAGGCACGTTTCTGTAATGGCTATTTGTGGGTTGACCCAGGCTATGACGAGGGTTGACTTTCTACCATCTGGAAGATCAATAGTGATATTTTTCTTGACTCGCCACAGTTTTAGTAAAATGGATTTTTTCAGAAAACAGTAGTGGGAGTATGGTAGAACTGGAAGTGATTCCAGAACCGCAAACGATTACTGAAAATTTAATAGGACCTAAGGATTCAATCAGGATTGACATTCCATTGGCCACTCCGCAGATATGGTGGGTAACCTCAGGCACCCGAGAGGTACTCCGGTAGCCTCGAAGACGGTGACAGGGAGGTTCTTGTTTACCCAGACTTGACACTACTGTTGTTCCAGGCTATGAGACCCAGCAGGAGGATGAGTATAGCGTCGTTCTGAACTAGCTTTAGAAGTGCACGTGTATATGACTCTGCCAGAGGGTTGTCGTAGTCAGTGGGAGCAGCGGAAGCATAGTAGACAAATAGCTTATGTCTATTTATGGACTAAAGCAGATATAGCGGAGATAGATCATCTATTTCTTATGTGACAGTCATAGGTTTGACTTCATCAGAATAGGGGATGGATCTGTTAAGAAGGTAGTAGGGTGTGATGTCCTAGTATTTGGATGACAGACACAGAGTAGGAAGTGAAATTCCTATACTACGATCGGTTATACTTTGGTTGTCACACGGTGGTTTCTCCACATAGGACTTGGATATTATATCAGACATTCTGGTTACTAGATCTATGGTTTTAGATCTGTATTTGGGTAGTATCCCAATCTGGGTACTTAGACAGCATTCTAAAGGTGCTTTAAAATGGACGACTCCTGGCACGGTAGTGTACCTGCAGGCGATGGAGTCACCCTCTCTGAAGATGTCTTACAGACTAAAGGGGAGAGGGATGTGCATGATTAACACATCACTTGGTTAGGCAATTGAGTCAATCATGAGATGTCAAGTACCACACCAGATATTGTTTTTACACGAGCTGCAATAAGTTGATATTGATCCAATCCTGGAGAAACATTCGGAAGCAGTTTTAGAACATAAGTGGATGTTCTAGGGATATGATAACGACAGCCTCATTCGGGAGACGGTTATCATTCCAGGCTTCCAAGGTGACCTGGATGACAGAGTGACTGTCAGAATTATAGTTTTCCCTCTGACAAGGGGCAGTAGTTTGGACAGGTGGTCTAAGCGGATACTGAGGGAGGCATGACGCAGGATACTGATTAAGTTCAGTTGACAATACAGTCTAAGAATTTTGGATTTGGAGTTCATTTATGAACTAGGTCCCATCAGATATCCAGACATATTCGAAGACAGGTATTGCTCATTTCGGAAGATAGCTTTCTCCGCGAACTTGAGATAAAGAGAGACATAGAAAGAAACATCAGGGCGGATCCACTCACTGAGGCTATTCCTCGAACACAATAGTTTCGCAAATGGGCTTTGTGAGACTGATCAGTAGAGGAGTTGGGTGTTCGGTATCACACGGGGCTGTGAGTATGCGACATCGCAATAATTAGCCTTGAGTGCAAGTGGGAGATTGTTGGATATAGTGCCCTCAGAGTCAATTATTGGATCACAGGAACGTGATTGCAATGATTGAGGGAGGACCTATGCCGGTAGGAAGTCTTACTCGAGATGATAGTATGCTATTCGGTTTATCTTTATCATCGTGTACTGCTTTAGGCGACCTTACAAGGTCGCTATTACACGTTGATAGAGCCCTTAGGATTCTTGCTTGACTACCAGCAGTATGATGGCGATCATATACGTGGGAGTTGGGTAGTCTATAAGCACATCCTTAAAGTGGTCCCTGGTCGTGGGAGTTTCGAGACTGGGCATCGATACTCCATTAGTAGACTAGTGTATACAGTCGAGACCCCGACGAGGGGCGGTGGCTGGTCTCACAAGCCATTGGTGTCAGTTGGTTAACCTAAGATGTATACAGGTGCTCATTGGGTTATGAGTACACCGGACAGGACTCACCGGGAACATGCTAGTTGGTATTATACCTGATGTCAGATAGTAGTTCCCTGGTGACATGTGTATAGGTTAGTTCATCGACCTGAAATCTTCATTTGTCTCGTGTGAGTTCCCACTGTGCTTTGATTACTACCCTACCACGGCTCAAAGGAGTCGTGCAAACAGGTTTTAGTTGGGTACAGTCCTGAGCCACATGGAGGCAGTGAGCGGATCGGCAGGGGTTTCGTCTCTCTCAGTATTGGGGGTGAGATCACGCTGTGTCTAAGAGAGCCATTACACGAAGTCCTTGGCGAAAGCAGGAGATTTACTGGTAGGTATTCCAGTAGTATCTCAGGGTGTTCTGGGCTACACTCCGATACGACTTGTACCGCTTTTGGGAGTCTGACTTTTACCAACCCCCTAGGCCCGACATGCGATGCTCATAGAAGAACGGACCGGACTGTACGGATATTGTCACTAACAGGCTCAGCAGGGTGTCAAGATGAGTTCGCTCATCGACCTCCCTTTTGGTCAATACCTGGTAGCCCGTTACGTACGGCTAGTACCACTGACGTGCTAGTGGTTAAATCCACAGCCAAAATATTGACGAGTCTTTAGAGTCCCCCATAAACAGTTTCTCAAGTTTCAGGCGAAACGTTGTAGAGGCCGTATGGTATTATGGCAGGGTCCGATCATATACGTGCAGTCGTGCACGGATCATGATCGGACGGATCATACTAGTGGGCTTTGGTTTAAGCCGGATCCTAGTATTAGATTTGTTGGATTACTTTAGTCTCATCGCATTCGCATTCGGTCGGAATGCGAATGCAGGTATGTATATACAGGTGACGGGTATCCTTGTGATCCTTCACGAGTTTACTTTAGATGTTGCCGTATCTTTTTATTGTTGTAAACATTTGGATTAATGTTTACAAATGGAAATTTTGAGCTTAAATCATCATTTTGTGCATTAAATGAGACATGTACTTCATAGGTGACTCATGGTCTCATTTCTTGTGCAAATGTCACATTGTGTGATTGATTTGTGAGGTGAATTGAGAGGAAGAGAGAGAAGGGCAGCCGTTGTAAAGAGTTTGGTCTTGTATTTTTGATTCTCACTCTCTCATTTTATCATAGAACAAAAGAAAGAAAATGGCTCCTCTTCTTCTTCTTCCTCTAGCTCACCATTTCCATTAATGGCTTCATCTTCAACCTCCATCCATACACTCTCATGTGATGAGAATCAATGGATGCAAGAGACAAAGTGATCACACACATTCTCTACTTTGCCTTGGACACGTCGGCTAGCGAACTTCGTGCCCGAGTTGCTTCGGATGAAGCGGGAGCCCGTAAAAAGACTCGAAGATGTGGTGCCCTTTCCGACGAGGAGACCGGAGATCGGAGATGCCGCAGGGAGCTAGGGTTGGTGGCCAAAGACCGAAGGACACGGATCGATCGGTATAGTCTTTCCAACCCTTCTCTAGATAGCTAGTTATAGGTTAATGGTTCGATCCGGGATTAAAGTCTGCGATAGCGCTGGTTTCTAGTTTAGAAAAAGTTTTCGTTTCCGCATTTTGGCCTCGGGCAGACGGCCGGGGCACTACCGTAGACTTACACAAGATCCGCTCTGGACGCTTCCCACGGGGTCAGGATTGACATAAGCCGTGTTCTACGAGACCAGGATTTGCTCTGGATGCTTTCCACGGGGTCAGGATTGACATTAGCCGTGTTCCACAGGACCAGGATCCGCTCTGGACGCTTCCCACGGGGTCAGGATTGACATAAGCCGTGTTCCACGAGACCAGAATTTGCTCTGGATGCTTTCCACGGGGTCAGGATTGACATTAGCCGTGTTCCACAGGACCAGGATCCGCTCTGGACACTTTCCACGGGGTCAGGATTAGCATAAGCCATGTTCCATGAGACCAGGATTTGCTCTGGATGCTTTCCATGGGGTCAGGATTGACATTAGCCGTGTTCCACAGGACCAGGCTCCGCTCTGGACGCTTCCCACGGGGTCAGGATTGACATTAGCCGTATTCCACGAGACCAGGATTTGCTCTGGGCGCTTCCCACGGGGTCAGGATTGGCATTAGCCGTGTTCCACAGGACCAGGCTCCGCTCTGGACGCTTCCCACGGGGTCAGGTTTGACATTAGCCGTGTTCCACGAGACCAGGATTTGCTCTGGGCGCTTCCCATGGGGTCAGGATTGACATAAGCCGTGTTCCACAGGACCAGGATCTGCTCTGGACGCTTCCCACGGGTTCAAGATTGACATAAGTCGTGTTTCACAAGGCCAGGAGGGGTTGACTCTCGGTTGTCTGTGCATCGTCGAGTCATGAAACTAGGAGCTTTGCCGCGGCTCCGATTTGCTGCTGTTGCGTCTGTTGTAATGAGAAGAATGTTGAGATGATCTCCAGGCTGTCTATGAACCGTCGAGATTTGGCTTCTTTTTCTGATGGAGCCTGGTGGGAAGGTATGGTTCCCTCTTTATTTGTGCCCCTGGATTGTATACAGGGATCTATGTGATCTCACATGAAGGGCAAAAATTTTCATTTTTTTATTTTTCTTTCCGCGATGCTCTATCATTTCAGCTTTTATATCGCGAAAGTCGCGATTGCCCAATCATTTCGACTATTTTTCGCGGTGCCCAATCATTTCGGCATGCATACACTTTTACTTGCTGATTTGCAAGTTGCCCAATCATTTCGACTATTTCATATGCATTTATGGCTCGCTGGCTTTTCACTGCGAGTTTAGGATTTGATACCGATTTAGGAATCAGCATCGCTACTACTGGGATATTGCCATGAGCGAATCATCTTTGTCGATGTTGAACAAAGGTGGCTTAGTAAACATGGTTAGGATCCTGTCGACTAAGGATTTTAACTTTATGAGCCGTAAGGATCTCATAAAGGTATTTCTCCCTACGAGTCGTGAGGATCTCGTAGGTGCGTTTTCTCCTTAAGAATTGTGAGGATTCCTAAGTGTATGGTCTCTTATAAGTCGTAAGGATCTTACAAGAGTGTTTTCTCCTTATAAGTCGAGAGGACTTACAAGGGTCTTTTGCCATATGAGCATATCCCCAGTCTTTGGTGGGACTTCGTTAGGGAAATGTTTATTCGCGCCCGTGGATTGTATACAAGGGTCAATGTTGAACCGCTTGTAGGGCAAAATCAGAGGGGTATGACTGCTTAAGAACAGGTTTAAATCCCTGTAGCTTAAGGCTTTTGAATCTTATGAGCCATGAGGGTCTCATAAGGGTTCTCCTTACGAGTCGTGAGGATCTCGCAAGTGTAATTTCTCCTTAGGAATCGTGGGGATCCCTAAGTGTATTTCTCCTTTGTGAGTCGTAAGGATCTCACGCTGGTGGTTTCTCCTCACAGGGTCGAGAGGACCTTGCAAGTGTCTTTTAACGAGATTGCGCCCTTTCGGGTTTTCACAAAACTCGCCAGTAGTCCTGCTGTTTTTACTCACAGAGCCCTTTCGGGTTTTCATCCATGCCCATTTTGCTTATGGGCATACCGTTTTTTTTATCTTTTTGTGTCAGCCTTGGGATGTTGCGGTCCATAGTAGTTTATCGACGTCTCGGTCAACAGCCAGTTTTAGGACATAGTGGTCCATCGTTAGTTTAAGAACGTTTCGGTCCGAATGCCGACTACTACTTATAGAGTTTGGGCTTAGGAAGATAGCGAGCGGACATAGGCGTCGTCATCTATCGTTGACCTAGGCCGTGACTCGTTAGGCGTAGTATTTTTTTAGGAAGCGACCGTTTATTGGCCTGAAAGGTCTTTCACCATGCATGTCCATGAGTAGATAGGCTCCACCCTGGTAAACTTTGTCTATGATATACGGGCCTTCATAGTTCGGCTCGAATTTCCCCCGCTTGGCACGATTGGGGATCATAGGTCTTTTGACCACTAGCACGAGTTCGCCTTGGCAGAATGTTCTCGACCTAGCCAATCTCTCACATGAGCGCGTCATCTTCGCTTTATAAGCCTCCAAGTTTTGTTGCGCCATGAGCCGAGTTTCGTCTAGGGCATCAAGTTCCTCCAGCCGAAGGTGAGCATTTTCTTCGTCTGTTAGCTCGTAGTGAACCGCCACTCGTAGAGAGGGTAACTCTATCTCGAAGGGGAGTACCGCTTCTGTGCCGAATACCAATGCATACGGCATTGTGTTCGTGGCTTTTTTGAACGTAGTTCAATATGCCCAGAGAGCTTCATGCAGTCTCTCATGCCAGTCTCTCTTATTTCAAGACACCGTCTTTTTCACGATCTCCGTCAAGGTCTTGTTGAAAGCCTCAGCTAGACCATTAGCTCGGGGATTATAGAACGAAGAGTATCTCCAGTCTATATTATGCTGTTGTGCGAAGTGGCTGATCTTGTGGCTTCTATAGGCTGGCCCGTTATCGGAGATAATCCGTCGCGGAGTGCCGAACCGATAAATAGCATGTGTCTTGAAGAAATGGAGGATATTCTCCGTCTTCACTTCTCTTAGCGGTATCGCTTCTGCCCATTTGGAGAAGTAATCAGTTGTCGCCAATATGAACCGATGTCCTCCGGATGATGCCGGTTCGATGAGCCCGATTATGTCAGTTCCCCACATTTCGAATGGCCAGCTAGCCACCGTTGGATGTAACGGATTTGGATGCTGGTGGATAAAGTCCCCGTGAATCTGGCACGAGTGGCACTGCTTCGCGTATTCGAGGCAGTCTTGGATCATTGTGGGCCAATAATAGCCCATCCTTTTGATCTTCAGCTTCATCTTCGGCCCGGCTTGGTGAGAACCGCAGAGTCCGTCGTGAGTTTCTTGGATGACTCTCTTTGCTTCCTCAGGTCCCAGGTATCTTAGCCACAGAGAATCAAATGATCTCTTATACAGCGTATTATTGACGAAGGCAAAAGATAGAGCTCGTTTCATGAGCTGAAGTCTTGAAGACGCATTTTCAGGTGTTCGACGGGATTTGAAGTTGTCTATGAAGACTTCTCTCCAATCCATAGCATTTTCCTGGTCTTTTATTTGCAGGGCCATTTGCTCGTTCGCTCCCTTTTCTTCGGACGACTCCGGAGATATTTCTGCCGGTGCAAGAACCCGACGACTTTGCACAATGATCCTCACGTCATCGAGGTTCTCGTCGGCCAGTTCTTTAGCGATCTTGGTTAATGCATCTGCCTTACTATTTTCTGCACGCGGTATGCTTTCCAGGGTGTAGGCAGGGATTTGAGTCAGCAATTTTTGTACCCTTTCGCCGTACTTTACCAACTCTGGTTTGCACTTCTGATAATCGCCATTTACTTGACTAACGATCAGCTGGGAGTCTCCGTATATGAGGAGATTTTCAATTCCCATGTTGACAGCGATCTCAAGACCTGCTATTAAAGCTTCATATTCAGCTTCATTGTTCGTCCTCGGCTCTGTTAAGGAGAAGGCAAAGCGCATTATCCCTCCTTATGGAGTCATGAAGATGAGGACCACCCCAGATTTGATTATGGGGGTGCTTTGTTTGCGCTTCTTGATGGAAGATACTCCATCGAAGTAGAGTTCCCACTGGGTATCATTCTCTCTTCTCTCCCTGTCGATTGTGTCAAACGCGTACTCGTCGGGCAGTTCACAGTTCAAAGGAGAATCGGCAGGTATTGGATGCTCAGCGAGGAAGTCGGTGATGGCCTGGCCTTTCACTGCCTTGAGAGGAAGATAATTTATTGAGAACTCCATCAAGAGCAGGGCCCATTTAGCGAGCCGTCCCGTTAATATGGCCTTTGACATCAAATATTTGAGAGGATCCACTTTCGATATAAGATGGACCTCATGTGCCAACGCATAGTGTCTGAGCTTCGTTATCGCGAAGATCAATGCCAGGCAATGTTTTTCAATGGGAGAGTAATTTTTTTCTGCCCCCAGGAGAACTTGACTCAAATAGTAGAGAGCTCTTTCCTTCCCTTAGTCGTTCTCTTGTGCCCACAGCACGCCTAATGAACCTTCGAGGGCTGTTGTATACAGGACGAGAGGTTTTCATTTAACAGGAGCGGCCAATACTAGCGGATTCTACAGGTGTTGCTTGATTTCGTCCAGTGCGCTTTGGCATTTGCGATCCCAGACGAACGGGGTTCCCTTCTTCATTAGGTGACTGTAAGGACGGCACTTGCCGGAAAGATTGGCTATGAATCGTCGGATATACGCGAGCTTTCCTTAGAGAGACCGCAGCTGCTTGAGAGTTCTTGGCGGAGGCATTTCCATGATCGCCTTGATCTTCGACAGGTCTATTTCGATGCCTCGGTGTCGAACGACAAATCCTAGGAATTTTCCCGAGGAAACTCCGAACGCGCATTTGAGAGGATTCATCTTCAAGTTGTATTTCCGAAGGCGTTGAAACACGATTTTCAGATACTCTAAATGTTCCTCGTATGATTTTCTATTAACTACGAGGTCTTCAATATATAATTCGACGATTTCATGTATGAGGTCATCAAAAATCTTCATTATGGCCCTCTGATAGGTGGCACTGGCGTTCTTTAGACAGAAAGGCATCACCTTGTAACAGAATATGCCCAAAGGGGTCCGAAAAGCGGTATGCTTCTGGTCCTCATGATGCATCTTTATCTGATTGTATCGTGATAAGCCGTCCATGAAGGAGAAAACTTCGTGAGTGGACGTATTATTTATCATCAGCTCAGTGACCGGTACTGGAAAGTCGTCCTTTGGGCAAGCTTTGTTAAGATCCCGAAAGTCCACACATATGCGCACCGTCCTATTTTTCTTCATCGCCGGGACGATGTTGGCGATCCAGTCAGGATACTGAACTTCTTGGATGAAGCTGGAGTCGATCATCATTTTGACCTCGGCGTTGATGCTCATTTCAAGCTCGAGCCGCATTCTTCTCGGTGCCTGTTTTATCGGCTTGACGTCCAGAGATATCGCCAATTTGTGCACAACAATCTCTGGATCTAGTCCAGCATCTCTGAATAGTTCCATGCGAAGCAATATTTATACTGCATGAGCACGTCTTTAAGCGTAGCCTCTTTTTCTTCAGACACCGGTTCACAGACGAACGTCGGCCGTGGGTTGTTTCCTGTTCCCAAGTCGATTTTTCTGAGGTCATCTGCAGTAGTATGTATCCCATCTTCCAGCTCTTTTGGCGCCGGTGGAAATTCTGAGATCAACTCATCTTCATTGTTTTCGAAGCACAAAGAAAGGTCATCCATATTCTCGGGTTCTTCTTCTGACAGCGTTACCACGTGACAGGTACAAGATCACTTCCAAGACCGATGTTGATCTGGTTCTACTCTCGCTATACATGTCGCTTTCGGTTCATGCTTCTATGGCGGACTTACCCTCCAACTGTCGGATAGAGCGAATCTGCCTTGCTGATACTGGTCTTCTACCCAGTCTTTGAATGTGAAGCAGTCTTCGAGAGGATGTCCTATTGCCCGGTGATATGAGCAATAGTCTAGATGAGAGACTTCGCCTGCTTGCTCGGGGTGCTTGGACTCCGGGAGGGTAATCATCTGATGTTTTATGACAATATCAAGTATCTTTCTTGTCTTGTCTTGTCTTGGGAAAAATAATATGCTCGACCCATCTTCCTTATAAAAGACAAATCCTGATTGCTCGATTCTTGCTCGCGTGGCTTCTTGGTCCCGCTTTGTCGCTGTCGAACGCTTTTTTCGTTCTTGGGTTTATTTCTACCTCTGCGTCGGGTCTTTTGTATGACAGATTGGCGACGAAGGGCATCGTCATTTTTTGCAGCCTGCTGAAGGAGGCACTGCGTTCTGGCTTTCTCGTAGATGGCCATTTCGCGATTATGGTCGTCTCGAACCTTTTGACCCGCTTCCCTTATAAGCTTGTCCATTTGTTCTTTGAACGACGGGCTTGACATTTTCATGATGGGAGCTCATTTTAGTTCAGGGTTAGCATCTTCCCATAAAGCATCTCCTTCTTCACCAAAGTCATGTATGACGTAGCAGCCGCAGAATCGCTCCCGTTTCTTGGATTGAACATATCCAAGCCCGATCATTTCCATTCTCCCGTTGGGCAACTTTCATTGAGTTCCGGGGACGTTCCAGATCCTGTTATAGAACTGGGCTTGTCGAGCTGTCTGTTTGAAGGGTACGTCTTGGCGCCTCAATAGTCTTTTTAATCCGTCTGTGTAGTATCTGGGTAAACAGATGGGCTGGAGCCTGTCAAGTGTAGAATCCGCACCATGCCAAATTTCTTTCTCCACTTTGGTTTCCCCGGATCGGTAGAATAGGATCGCCTTTTCACCCTTTCTCCTGGGGGGGACATAGAATGTCTGCAGTTCTTGCACACTATAAGTTTCAAGTGCATCGAGCTCTTTGTAATGCTCTTGCGGAACCATGGCAACTTGCAAACTTTGATCTTCATCAGCGAAGTCTTGTATCGATGGTCGAGCAGATAATACGGCATTGACCTCATCTTTCGAGTCGCTGCCGAAGACCAGAATAGGGGTAGACGGTCCCGGCTTGTTGCATTGGGGCAGCCCTGAATAAACTCTCTCTTTTTCCTCTTCGGTATCGCTCCCAAAGACCGGAATAGTAGTGATAGCTTTGTTCTTTTCCTCCGGTTTGCAACATCTTTCTGTGTCTTCGAAATCTTGCAGGAAGTACTTGGCATCCTCATATTTGCGGACTTCGTTCATGGAGAATTGGTTTAGTTCCCCTGTCACAGTATACTCGAGACCGTCTTTGAAGTGCTTCATACACTGATGTTGTGTAGAAGGGATAATGTTGTACTCGTGTACCCAAGGCCTGCTGAGCAAAGCGTTATAGTAGGTCTTAGCGTCAATGATGTGAAACTTGATATCCGTGACTAGCAGCCCAAAGCACAGCGTCAGTATCACAGACCCGAGCGTCCGTGACGACTGGAAGTCAAACCCGGAGATAGTGATCTTATCCCGAGCGAGGTGTTGAACGCTCATGCAGATTTCCTTCAACACTCTTATATTGAGGAGGTTAACGGAGGACCCATTATCAACTAGGATTTTGCCTATCTTAATATCATGACAGTAGCCGGAGACATGAAGGGGACGGTTATGCTCACACGTCCAGAGGAGGAGATCTTCATCGCCGAAAGTAATATCGGCCGTATGCACTTCTTCCAGCTCGTCCTTCATCTTTTCTTCGGCGAGGAAAGCTTGGAACTGTTCGGGCTGTTGTAACGCCTTGATCAGATAATCTCTTGCTTCTTTTGATAACAAGAGGGCATCGAGAATGCTTAGCTGCAAAGGTAGCTTCCTCAAGTGTGCCAGAACGTTATAGTCCACCTTACTTTTCTTTGGCGGGTCCTTGCCTGTCAGCTCTTCGATGACTCGATCATCAAGGGCGATATCCTCAGGGACCTTTTCTTTCCCCTTATCCTTTTTGTTCGATCCCTTATTTGCAGGTCCGGGATTCTTTTCCGGTAGCGTGCGATTGCGCAGCTGAATGTTTTCGCAGCTCTTTGGTTCTTCTTCTTTTCCTGAGGTGGATTCTTTGAAGAGAGGGTCGAGAGTCATTTCTTCTTCAGAATCGCTCCCGAAGGTGAGAACTTGCGATCCCTTGCTATCAACCATGTGACAGTTGCCGGCAGTTCTTTTGCGCTCCTCGATCGTATTTCTTTACTCCCGACGAGTTTTGCGTTGCATCCGCTTGAAGTGTTGCCTATGAGCGACGTACCCTTGCCACCAATTTTTAAAGGCGTTGCACTCTTCGGTAGGGTGTGCAATCTTTCGATGATATAAGCAGTAGGTAGGATGTTTATCCGCTTCATCAGGAGTGTTTTCTTCGGAGGATGGCAGCTTCATTCCCATCGATATGGCTTTGGCGAACCTTTTCCTCGTCTTGAATCTTCTTTTATTTGCAGTGGATGTACTTTGATCTGGCGGGAGTGTCTCGACCCTTTCGTCCAGTCGCCGGCGTTTGGCCTTTTCAAATACGGCCATCTCGCGCTCTCGATCGGCTTTGCTTTTCAGAAGAGCTTCGTTCAGGAATGCATCAATCATCTCGTCTGATGGTCCTAAGAGTCCCGGCTCAGGATTTTCCCCAGTCTCTCTGCGTCAGGAGCTTCTTCACCGTCTATTAACGAGTGAGAGATTATATGGCAGCTTGCCACATAATCCTCAGGTTTATCCGACGAATCTTCTCCCTCATCGTTATCGCTATCTCCGTCTTCAAGGATGTGGTCGAGAAACTCCTGAAGCGTGACCGAGGTTCGCGCCTTCTGGTTATATTCTTCCAGCGCAACGATATATTTTTGCAGGTCTATGCGCTTGTCACCAGGCTTCACGGGTTTTTTGGTCTTCTTCTTCTTCTTCGAAGACTTTGAAGGCTGGGTGTGAGCGCTTCGACTATCACCACCAATTTTTGGAGTTGGGCACGGTTTCAGCATTCCCTCGATCATCTCGGGCTCCAGTAGATTTTTCCACCTGATTGCCGGGCATGTTTGGAGATCCTTCAGCATTCTTTTCGTTTTGTCTGAAAGAGCGACCTCCCATGGAGCTTCTTCAACAAAAGAGCACGATGCCCCCGGTGTGTCCCCCCTTTTAAGAGCGTGCGGTTGAGGCGGGTTTACTTTCCAATTCTCGGACGGGGCGAATTTGTCATGTTGGTATTGATCTTCAATCCAGCCCTTGAAGACGAAGCAATCCTCAATTGGATGGCCTATCGCTTGATGATAGGGACAATTGTTGGGATTATTAGCCTCACCTTGTAGTGGGCGTTTTGGATCTGGCAAGGTGATGAGCCTGTTGCGCACCGATAGTTCAAACAGTATCCTCGTTTTGTCCTGGGGAACTGAATAAGGGCGCTTTACTTTTTCATTAAAGAATCATCGTCTCTCGTCCAGGCGATCAGTTAGTTTTGGGCCACTCGGCTGCTGTTGAGCATTTGCGACGAAGGTCGCTTTCCCTTTCCCTTTTTCATTCTATGGCTCCGGCTTCGAAGAGGAAGGCCTGTGGCCCATCTGGTCCATTTGGGCCAGCTTATCAATCAAGGACTGGAAAGTGGTCGGCTTGAAAAACATCATAAATTGGGAGATGGTCGCTTGAGGGTCGAGAGTACCCACAAACATGCCTACCGCGGGCGCTTCTTCAATCCGCTGCTCGCACTTTGACTATAGATTCTGCCACCGTATTGCATACTGGACCCATGTTTCTCGACGCTTCATCCTGGCATTGATCAATTCCGTTATTGGGGTGCGTTCACTAGCAATCGCGAAACGCTGGGTGAGTAGTAGCTCCATCTCTGCAAAAGTTTTGACGGAGTCGTTGGGAAGCTCCGAATACCACTCAAATGTTGTCTCTGACAAGCTACCAACAAACTGGCGGAGCAGTAGTTTATCATCACCCCCAGTGTTGTCGTACAGAGCCCTGAATTGAGCAACATGCTGGTGTGGATTCTCCGTCCCCTTATATACGTGGAATTTGGGGATCGTGTATCCCGGCGAGTACTTTATTTGGTCATACCAACCCGGATAGGGTCGTACAGTTTTAACAATTTGCCCAGCCGTTTCATTCGCCTGGTGAGCTCGTATCTGCTGAGTGATGTAATCATCCAGAGTGGCCTTGGAGATGGTCTCCTCCTTGGCTGCTGAAAGAGCCGGAGGAGGGTTCGATGTCTCCCCTCTGTCGTCTTCAATGACAATCGGGAGGTCTTCAGCTAGAGATTCCAGCTGTAATATCATCCCAGCCATGTCTTGGAATAAAAGAGCCATTTGTTTTATGTTGACCGCCTGTTCCGCGGGCTCTTTTTCTTTCCTCTCGAGCATGCTTCGGAGGAATTCAGCATCAGTTTCTTGTTCCTGACGCTGCTCTGAGCTCTCTGGATTTTCTTTCGTCCCAGTGAGTGCGGCCATTGCAGTCAGCATCTCCTGAAGTTTTTGCGGCTGTTATTTCTGAGCCTTTGTTATCGATCGGGTAAGCGGTAGATGACCCGTAGAAACACGGCTTTCCTCTTTTCCGGATGCCATGTAGACGGTATGCACCACCATGCCCCCAAACTTAGGGCGTTTAGGTTCAGTGGTCTTGCGATTCGTCGCAGACTGTTCACACCATAATATTGTATTTTATATTCCCCATTCTTATGCATTTTACAATGAAAACAGGTGCTTTTGACGCATGTCTGCTACATGTTACAGGTTACAGGTTCTTGGACAGAAAACAGTGAAAACGAGGTAAAGATGATGAAAAAGTGAATTTTAACCAATGAACAGAAGATCTTGATCAAGCCTACATAAGAAACAGTTCACAAAGTAAGGTTCAAGACGTCAACACAAAGCAACGGTTAAAGTTCACCATAATTATTCACTGAAGATCTGGAGCTAATGTAGAAGCCCAATTTGTAAAAGAACCAAAGAACCAGAAGCCAAAAAGGACAAAGAACAAAACCCTGAAATTTCAGCATGTGAGCCAACTAAAGGGCCGCGGAACCGCGGCCCAAGCCCACCATTGCCGCGGTTCCGCGGCTAGAAGAAGCCTAAATGCAAAATGGTTTTTACCATAATTCCATGGCGGCGTTGACTGGTCTTTATAGGGCTATTCTTGTAATTGTGGACATGCGAATCAGATGTAACCCTAGGGTTTCCTATTCTTTATAAATAGGAACTCTAACCATTGTATTTTCTTATGCCTTCCTTCATTAATAAAATTTAGAAATCTTTTGGAGAGCATCGGTGCCTCTCTTTAATTCAGAAATTCAGATCTGACAACCCTGCTTTGATGTTTGGAGAGAGCCATCTGTAAGTAATTTAATTTCTTTCCCTAGAGTAGATTTTAATTCCTTGCCCTAGGTAGATTTAATTTCATGCCCTAGGAACTTGTTTAGGGTTTAGCTTTTGGGAAGGATTTTGAGAGATGAGATCTCTCATCCCTTTCTTACCCATCAAATATTTACAATAGGACTCCATGCATACATGCACATACCGCTCCCTACGGCACTCTATCCCTCGAGGTAGCGGTGATACCGTAGTATAAAGGCCCGGGTGTGATGTTTTCCATGGAGGTTAGGGTAAGGATCTCTAAAGGAAGGACAAGAACCTAGAGGAAGGAACACCTTCCCGAACGGATCTAATCCACTTTATTGATAATTACCATAACTCCTCACAGATCTTCATTCGGGTAAAGAAAGCGTTGAGATTTACTACCATTTCCAAATCATCCCTAAACCTAGCCCTAGCAAGAATAGATTTAGTTAATTGCACTAGAATAATTAGGTTTTTAGATTTAATAACTCCGAACACCCTTCGGAATTAACTCGTAAGAACGAATCGGAAATTCACAACATCCCTGTGGACCGACCCGTACTCACCGGCTAGCTGCAAAGCGACGCCGTTCTTGATTGCGGTTACAAATATTTTTGATCTATCTTTTAGAAAGCGCGAGCACGCTAAATCACACCAACCACAGACTCACGGATTTTCTCCGGCTTTCTCCTCTTGTGAGTGGTCGAAGTTGAGGGGGCCGTCGCAGTAGGCACCCAAGTAGCTGTCGCCTTTTGTGTCTTGAAAGGATGGTCCTCTTCTCGCTGAACTTTCACCTTTTTCTGTCGGCGAGAGTAATCTTGATCAATCATCGAGTCCTAAACCTGTCGCCAAACTTTGTAAATTTTAGAGGACAGCCTCTGAGGGGGCTGCTCTGGCTTCACCTTTCTAACGTTCTCAATAGGTGAAGGAGACCTCTTCAGCACGGCAGTCGGAGAATTTTTGCGCACCCTCCTTAGCGGTTCAAAGCTGTTCCCAGTTGGAACATCAGCATCAATTTCCACCGTTGGAGCCGGTGGAGTCAGTCCAGAAAGAGAGTTGCCCCCAGCCTTCCTTACTCGACGCCAGTGGCAACATCAAGCGTGTCGAGCCGTTAGGATTGTCTCAGCTATAGGGGTGACTTCCTCATGCCCCCTGTGTTGGTCAGAAGTTGTCGTTGTCAGCCTATTGAAGACTGATGTCCGCTGAGTGGGGATAACCAAGCTATCGAAGGCAGACTTCCGAGCAGGGGAAGCAACCTTGACGATTTCGCCTGGAACAGGAGCTGAAACAGTCAGTCTTGTGAAAACCGACCCTTTGGCAGGAGAAGCCGCCTTGATGACTTTATGAGCAGGAATGGTTATCCGCTTAGGGATAACCTTTTCTGGTATCGCGGGCTTCTTCATGGGCCCAAATGAGCTTTGGCCCAGTCTGTCAAAGACTAAGGCGTTGGAGCTGGACGACCCGTTGAGAGGGACCGCAGTAGTTGTGTGCCGATTAAAGACCGAGCTCTTCAGAGCTTCTTGCAATGGTACAGGGGCGTTGAAATTCATTGGTGGGAGCATGGTCCCGAAGAATAGCCCAGTGGTGGCTTGAGTTACCTGGTCCACCGGCATCGTAAGAAGGGAGGCCACTTGGGGCCTGTAGGTTACACCTCCAGATGAGGCGGAACGGGAATTGCAGTTGCAGCTGGAGCAGTTCAAGGCCATTGATGTTCTTTTCTTCTGCACGAGAGCAAAACCAAATCTTAGTACCTCGAACCCTAAGGGCAACCACATTAAATCGCGATTCGTTCTCGAACACGACACACGAAGTGTGGAGTGGAAAGAGGAAAAGGTCCCACCGGGCGTGCCAGAATCGGTTCTCCTCCGAAACACAGAGACGCGGCCGCGTAGGTCCATCTTTCCTGAATTTGGGGGCAGATGCTATTTGGTTCTATCCGTCCACCTCTCCGAAGATGCCAAGTTGATTTATGACACCATGTATCGAAGGTTTAAACGGATGCGGCCGATGTAGCATACTTCGTCAGATTCCTCCTCATTGAGGGGTTTTTGATTATGGGGACGCTCTTCCCTGCAGGCGTAAGCCCCTGCAGTTAATTATGTTACCGCATCGCGGTAACCACTTTCTCCTTTTCCAGGTGGTCACTTCGTGTCGTGTGTGTTTTTTTTTTAGTTGCCCGTGGATTGTATACAGAGACTAATTTATGTTGTCGCCCGTAGGGCGTAGATTAGTCCAAATCCGTATTTTCTTAGATTTGGGTTTGTGGTTGGGTTTAAGGATACGTTAGTCTCATTTGAGACTAAGATCAACTTAAATATTTGTTAAGGATACGTTAGTCTAATTTTAGACTAAGATCAACTTAACGGGATCGTTTAGATCCAACAAAAGAGCATTTGGACTCTATTGTTTAGTTTAGGGACATTGCGGTTGATTACCAGTTTAAGGACATGGTGGTCCAAGGTTAAGGACATCATAGTCCATGGGCTTAAGGACCCCACAGTCCGAGGTTAAGAACATCATAGTCCATGGGTTTAAAGGACCCCACAGTCCGAGATTAAGGACATCATAGTCCATGGGTTTAAAGGACCCCACAGTCCGAGGTTAAGGACATCATAGTCTATAGAATGATTGGTTATCGGGACGCGTCACCTCTCTGAAGACGTTGAAGGATTACAACGACAAATATCAAAGGAGTGAAGAGATGTACCCTTGAACCAAAGTTGATTGGGAGATCTGTAGTCTAATTTGGGACTAAGATCAATTAATTAGATTATGAGTACATAGGCTCAGTTAAATCTGAATTGAGGACTTATGGCCAACTTGGGCTAAGTCCAATTAGGTTTGAAATGTTGGACCTTTGTTTGGAATGTTGAACATTTGTTTGGGTTCAGCCTCCCCATTATTTAGCAATGCTAAATAAGGGTTTGGGGTTCTAACAACATTTTGTCCTTGGCTGAGCACTAAACATTCATTACAGCTCTGGAATTTATTTTGCATATCATATGAACTGATCAATTTTGAGGTTCAGTTGAAGGGGAGATTTGCCTCTGGAAAACTTAGCCAATTTGGGCTAAGCTTGGTTTTAAAATAGTGTTAAACACTAGATGATACTTGGCGATCACGTGTTCCCACGTGATGCGCTTAAAATAGTGTTAAACACTAGAGACGAAGCACTTAAAGTGGTGTTAAATACTAAAATTGAAGTGGTCACATGGAGTCACGTGAGACGCCAGAGAACTGGGCCAGACTTTTTTATTTTACTCTCAAAATCTGCAAATAAGTGTTAAACACTAAGACTGAAGCGCTCATATGGGGTCATGTGAGGCGCCTGATGATTGGGCCTTGCATTTGTTATTTGTTCTCAGAATATTCACAGAAGTGTTAAACACTTAATCTTAACGGCCATCACGTGTGGGCACGTGATGGGTACTCATGCATTGATTATTAAAGTGTTTATTAGGGGTCACGAGGGGACACGTGAGGGCGCCCAAAATTGATTCTGCCCTTACTTTGTTCTTTTATTTTGAGGAATTTATCCAAGGTTCACGTGGGAGCACGTGACCCCATCTCATTCATTCTATTCTCACCATTGGGGGGAAGGTCACATGTTGCCACGTGATCAAGTTGGGTACTGACTTCTTTTACATGCATGAAAAGTCTTAAGTCCCTTGTTTAAGAATTAAATTCTTTTATAGGGTTAAACCCTCATTTCATTTAGAGAAATTAAATTGCTGTGTATTTGGAAGAATTAAATTCTTTAAACCTTAGTTCTCCCTCTAAGTTTTTGGATCTGCATGACAGAATCTCCCCGATGAGAATTAAATTCTCAACTTATGGGGGGATTTGCTTCTGTATATTTCAACCATGAAGAAGAACTAAGTTCTTGTTTTAAGGGTTAAACCCTGTTGCTGTTGGAAGAATTAAATTCCTAAGAATTTGGAGGAATTAAATTCCCTAAACTCAATTCTTCCTCTAAGTTTTTGTCACGATCAAAAGTTTGGATGTGACCGGCACTTAGATTGTATAATATCTAAAAATATATACACAATCCGAGTAAGCCGAAACCAATATCAAAATCCTTTTTGCGTAATTCTTTATAAAAATTTAGTTTATAAGTAAAAATCACCGTTTTATGTATTTAACAGTAGCTTAATAATGAATTCATAATAAAAGAAAGTTTTAAGTTTTAAGCTTGGTTGCATCCCTGGTTGGGATCAATAAAATACAACAGCGGAATAAAATTTACAACTTATATGAGACCAATAGAATCACAGATATGAATAAAATAAATATCGGCTAACATAACAACAATCTCACCTGTCAAATAATATACATATACCCATCTTTCATTCTAAGTCATAGTATAAGGTCCGATGGAGATTTTCTAGATACAATGATACAATACCAAAAGAGAAGGTTACTATATATATAACCCACCTATCCAAAAGATGCGATAAAAGCTGCAAAAGTGGATCTACACCGCTGCTAACAGTCCACTCTACCCCTGCAAGGAACTGTGGCACAACGGGAGTGAATTGCCAACTCAGTGAATATAACTAAAATATAACGGTTAATAATGTAAATAAGACGATCATATTAACTGAAATGAGAACAAGTATAATGTATGATAGCATATGGAAAACATGAATCTATACCACGAATCACATAACCAAAATTGAAATCTCATCGTTCATTACTAATAATTCCATCTTTCCGTGTCCATCATGGACATAAAACTTCCATTTTCTCTCAGGCATCATTCCTCGAACGATCCTGTAATCAACAATACCAGTCGGTATCATCTAGATATCCACCATATTTCCCCACTATCTCCAGTATCGAGTAACCTCGCTAGACTCCCCCGCCTCAAATGCGGCTATCCTGCCCCTCGGTCTCAACCGGGTCCACCATGTATCCAACTGTATCCCCACCGACTCATTCTGGATAAAACTGTAAATCCGTAACCGTATACCCACCGACTCAGTTCGGACTAACTCAAATCATAAAAACATCTCATGGTGGACGTGTCATATAAATCACGAGATCACTGGATTTATGTAATAGTACAGGAAAACCCAAACCATAAATTCTCAATAATATAAAGCTTCCTATATCAACTTAGAATACTCGGATAATAAATATGATGTCATTTATGATAGTTACCACTATTATTAATAATTTAGGTATGATAGGAATCATATTTAAATAGATGAATACTGAGTGTGAAAGTGACATGTTAATATCGACGAGGTGTATGTAACAGGTAAAGATGTGCACATGCGGCATAACTCGTCGATAATTGTGCAGTGTTCTAACAACTAAAGTGAGGTATATGTAGATATGAATACATATTATCATTTTAGCATACAAAAGTAAAGCATTTATTTAAATAAAACTACGGGCGTAACACGCCATCTCTATAAAATTCCCCGGTAGATGTTTAGTCTACTCACCGGAAATACGTTGTATCTACTCAAGAATCGCCAATCCTTTTCCTTTCCTTGCCGCCTCCGAAACTCCCGAACTCAAATCTAATATTAAATTTAACTTGTATAAGAAAACGGCTACATTCCGATATGGTAAAATCAAGAAACACAAGTTGTACGTGCTAACTACACTACGTACGACTATAACAAACAATCTAACACTCGTCCTCACTGAAATTTAACCCAACTCTGCATCGTGACAGAAAACAGATCACAGTACGTTTTAACCATGTCGTGTTTTGGGTTTTTAGATACCTTTTCCAATATTAGCTTTCAGATTTTATATACAGTTAAACTAACTTGATTAAACAATACCAAAATGACCAAAATTCTACACAGAAACCTACCCAACAACCCAAACACCCTAGCTCCCTACAAATCCGGCGACGCCGGAATTACTCTTATGGTCACCGGCCAAAATCCGAGCTCCCCTGCTCGTATTCCTATGGTTTGTTCTAGGTCCATTATACAACAATTTGGCACTGTTTGGTTAAGTTAACTTTTATCTAAACAGTAGTATATTCAAACAGAACTTAGTTGTACCTAAAATACGATATTATAGACTTTTGATTTCAAACTTAAACAAATTCCAGAATTTAAATCTCTATTGTGAATGAGGATTTTACCTACAATAACTTATTGGAATAACACTCTCCAAGATGCACAAGCTTTTAGTCCTAGCTTGATGATGAACTCCTTGTCTAATTCTTCTTCTTCACTTCTTTTCTCCTTTATTTCTCTTTTTGAATTTTAAGTGTTTTCTTTCACTTTGGTTGGGAATTTTCAGAAGTTTAATTGGATTAATGATCTGAACTCTTAATATATATGGTGATGGGAAGAGGGAGGTGGTAGGAGGAGGTGTCAATAACCTAGATGTGCCATCCTCATGCAAGGAGAAGGTGTGGGGTGTGGGTTGTGCATGTAAGAAGGTGGCGGCAATGCATTATCCTTCCATTTTGACTTATCTTAAGATAAAATTTCTGAACAAAAACCTAATTTACCTCTTTTTCACTTACACCCTAAACGATTTCCCATTTGCACAATTTCCTAAACTGTACATAGAAACCCGTCACAACTTATGTTATTATAAAACACCCTTTTTATTAAAATGAAGCTAAAATTCACATTAAAACCCTTATAATTTATTTATTTTGCATACTAAAATTGTAATTTAATTTATTTTACATACATTTTATGAAATTGTCTTATTTGGCTTTAATAACCTTTTTAATTTATCATTTTATTATTTAATTGGTTAATTTTATTTATTTCTAAATTTTCAAAATGTTACAATATTCCCCCTTAAGAAAATTCGGTCCCCGAATTTAAAAATTAACTAGACATACCTTCAAAAAGATGTGGAAATTTCTTCCGCATCGCATCCTCGGTCTCCCAAGTAATCTCCTCGCATTTCTTTCCTTACCAAAGAACCTTTACAGATGGAAGTACCCTCGATTTTAGTTTCTTTGCCTGCCTGTCTAGAATAGCGACTGGCTGCACTGTGTAGGATAAATCCGGCTCAAGCTGTAAGGTCTAATGATGGATCGCGTGAGAAGGATCGTGAAGATACTTGCGAAGCATCGAAACGTGAAACACCGGATGCATATCGGGAAAACTCGGTGGAAGTGCTAAACGATAAGCTTCAGCACCCACTCTCTCCAGAATCTCGTAAGGTCCAACATATCTGGGGCTGAGCTTCCTCTTTTTCCCGAAACGCATCACACCTTTCATCGGAGATACATGAAGAAACAGATGATCTCCCACCTGAAACTCGAGTCTACAACGTCGTCGATCTGCATATGATTTCTGTCTGCACTGGGCCGCCCTCATTCTGTCCCGTATCAATTGAATCTTTTCTGTGGTCTCTTGTACTATCTGCGGTCCCAAAATGCTACTCTCACTCCGTTCCGTCCAGCAAACGGGTGATCGACATTTCCTCCCATACAAAACTTCAAAGGGTGCCATCTGGATCGTCTCCTGAAAACAGTTGTTGTACGAAAATTCTATTAAAGGTAGGTGACGATCCCAACTACCACCAAAATCAAGGCTGCAAGCTCGAAGCATATCCTCTAAAGTCTGAATGGTCCGCTCTGACTGACCATCTGTCTGTGGGTGGAAAGCTGTACTAAAACTCAATCGTGTACCGAGAGCTTCTTGAAGTTTCTGCCATAGCCTACTAGTAAACTGGGTACCCTAATCTGATACTATGCACGTCAGAACTCCATGCAACCGCACAATCTCATCGATATAAATCTGAGCGTATTGTGCAAACCCATACATCGTCTTCACCAGAAGAAAGTGAGCTGCCTTTGTCAATCTATCTACAATCACCCAAATGGAATCATACCCTCTGCAAGTCCTGGGTAGACCCGCAACGAAATCCATGGAAATCCGTTCCCATTTCCACTCTGCAATGGGCAAGGGCTGCAACTCTCCCGCTGGCCTCTGGTGATCTGCCTTGACTTGCTGACAAGTCAAGCATCTCAAAACAAACTCCGCAACATCCCTCTTCATTCCTTCCCACCAATAAACATCCTTCAGATCATGATACATCTTGATGGAACCAGGATGAATACTGTATGCTGATCTATGGGCCTCCTCTAAGATCTCACGTCTCAATCCGTCAGAATCTAGTACACAAAGACGAGTCCCAAAACGTAATACTCCATGATCATCAATCACAAACTCCGACTCCCTGCCCTGCCTAACCTGATCCATAATCTCCGATATATGAGCATCTGTGGGCTGTGTCTCTCGAATACGATCCAATAACTGAGGTCGGGTGCGAACATGTGCTAGCTGTCCTCCTGTCGGGGTGAACTCAAACTGTATACGACTATCACATAAAATCTGCCAGTCTGTAGAAGACTGTCTCTGCAAGGTGTGCAAATGATATAAGCTACCTCCAGGTCTCCGACTCAAAGCATCTGCTACAACATTTGCTTTGCCTGGATAATACAAGATCTCACAATCGTAATCTTTCACCAGTTCCATCCATCTACGCTGCCTTAGGTTCAGATCTCTCTGCTGAAAAATATACTTCAAGCTCTTATGATCTGTGAAGATTTGGAACGACTCTCCATATAATTAATGTCTCTAAATCTTCAATGCGAATACCACAGCAGCCATCTCTAGATCATGAGTGGGGTAGTTCTGCTCGTGCCTCTTCAACTGTCGAGAAGCATAAGCTATAACCCTGCCGTGTTGCATCAATACACAGCCTAAACCCACTCGAGACGCATCACAATACACAACAAAACCCCCTGACCCCGAAGGTAAAGATAAGACTGGTGCAGTCGTCAAGCGAGTCTTCAACTGCTGAAAACTCTGCTCACATGTATCTGTCCAAAGAAAGGAAACCTCCTTCTTAGTCAATCCGGTCAACGGTGCGGTGATCCGAGAAAAATCCTGCACAAAGCGTCGATAATAACCTGCCAGACCTAAGAATCTCCGAACCTCTGTAACTGACACAGGCCAGGTCCAGTGCTGTACCGCTTCAATCTTCTTTGGGTCCACACATATCCCAGCTCTAGTAACTACGTGTCCCAAGAATTCCACATTATCCAGCCAAAAAACATACTTGGAGAATTTTGCAAACAGCTGATACTCTTTCAAGGTCTGCAACGTAATACGCAAATGCTGCTCGTGCTCCTCTCGACTCCGAGAATAAACGAGAATGTCATCAATGAATATTATAATAAACTGATCAATGAAGGGCCTGAAGATACGGTTCATCATATCCATAAAAGCTGTTGGGGCGTTGGTGAGTCCAAACGACATCACCAGAAATTCATAGTGTCCATATCTTATGCGAAACGCAATCTCGGAATATCGTCTTTCCGAACCCTCAACTGGTGATACTCTGACCGCAAATCAATCTTCGAGAAGTAGCCAGCTCCCTGCAACTGATCAAACAAGTCATCTAAACGTGGTAGTGGATACCTTTTTCGCACAGTGACGCAATTCAGCAGTCGGTAGTCAATGCACAGTCTCATACTACCGTCCTTCTTCTTTACAAATAAGACAGGAGCTCCCCACGGCGATACACTGGGACGAACAAGTCCTCTATCTAACAACTCTTGCAACTGACTTTTGAGTTCCTTCAACTCTGTCGGGGCCATCCGATAGGGTGGTATAGAAATAGGCCCCGCACCCGGAATCAAGTCAATGCAAAATTCAACATCATGATCGGGTGGTAATCCTGGTAATTCAGCAGGAAACACATACGGAAATTCTCGTGCGATCGGAACCTGGTCCAACGGAATCTCGGCGGCTCCTATGTCCTGAACAAATGCTAAGAACCCACGACAACCCTTCTTCAAGAGTCGTCCCGCACAAAGAGCAGAAATCATGTTGGCAGGAGTTATATTACAATCCCCCTGCACAAAAAAGATCGGTTCACCTGAAAAACAAAATCTAACCGCTTTCCCCCGACAATCTACATAGGCATGACAAGCGGCCAACCAATCCATACCGAGAAGTATATCAAAATCTAACATATCCAGGAGAATCAGGTCAACTAGCGAATCTCTATCACCAATACGCACAGAACATGATCTGAATACGTGTCGAGCTATAAAAGAATCTCCCACCGGAGTAATCACCACTAACGGTAACTCTAACAACGACGACTATTTCCCCAAAAAAAGTGCAAAGCGTGAAGATACATAAGAATGTGTAGAACCGGGATCAAATAAAATATGTGTATCTAACAAACATACTGCAAGAGTACCTGTCACAACTGCATTTAATGCCTGGGCATCCTGTGGAGTCAGCGCTAAAACCCATGCTTGGCCCCTACCCGCATCATGTCGTCCTCTACCTCTATCTCCTCGACCTCTCTAAGATCGTCCTGCAAAGCCTCGACCTCGTGGTGCAACTGCCTGGCGTGTAGGGCCAACTAGGGGAGGAAGTAAAGCCATCGGCGTAGAAGGTGGAGTGGGTAAAGCAACCTGTGGAGTAACAGTCCCGCTATAGCGTGTACACCCTCTAGCTGTATGCCCTGGAAGTTCGCAATTATAACATGTAAGTAGGATCCCCTGATCATCGGGGTATGAACTGAACATCTATCACTGGTTCCAACCTCGTCCGAAACTGCGGCCTGGAGTATATCTGCCTCTACCTCTGCCAAACTGCCTAGTCATTGGCCCAATCGGTCTACTCCTCTTTGGCTCCAGAACAACCACTGCCTCGCTCAAACGCTCCTCTACTCGTATCGCCGCATCCATGGCCTGCGCATACGTATCAAAATGCTGGGAGCCTATAGCCATATACTGAAAGGTTTACCTAGCACCTCATGAAGGGTTTGGAAGCATCACATGTACCAAAGGTGGAGTCTTTAGGGTGCTAAGTAAACTTACAAAGGATCTATCCTAGAAAATTAGGGTTTCTAAAACTTGCATATCATCATATGAAAGAAAAGCTAGGGTTTAGAGAGTACAACCTTTGTAGCTCCCTACGCTAGACTCCTCGGCTACTAGGGGTTTGAAAAAGCTCCGCTTGAACTCCTCTAGGTCACCGATGATCCACCCGGAGTCCGCTTTGTCCAAGCTAGCAACCTCACCCGGTCAAGAGAACGAAATGAAGCTAACACTCTAAACAAGTGGGCTAGACTTGTGTAGAATGGTGTTGTGGTTCTCTTTCTCACTTTAAAATCCTAACTTGATGAATATATTGCTCACTACAAAAATCTAGTGAGCAAATGAGAGAGGAAGAAGAAGATGATGGCTATATTTTTAACAAGAGTGAAAAGAATAACCCTTGTTCAAGGAAAAAGAAAATATATCAATATATATTTTCTTGTTCTCATCTCAAACCATGGTTTAAACAATGAATATATTATTAAACTTGAGTTAAAACACAAAAGGAAAGTTTACCCAAGTTTAAAAGGTGGGTGAGAATGGTTAGGTCAAAAGAAAAGTGTAGAAACAAAACAATCATAACCATTTCCTTTTTCCTTTTTGTTTTAAATCAAATGTAATAAAATCCATATTTAAAACCATGGTGTGAGTCTTATATTGCCACCATTTCCATGTATATACAACCATGAAGGATGCATGTATGTATGTATGTTTGAATGTACATCCATATGTGCATGAATCTAAAACGAGAACATACATGCATGCATACATCCATCAAGTATGAGAAAGGATTTCTAGTGAGAAACTAATGGTTAAATGATAAATCAAAACTTGATTTATCAATCCGGTCATATCACATATGACCCTAACCAAAAGAAAGCCGCCCGATCAATATACGGTATCCTATACTCGCATTTTAATCGGGTCCATGCGCATATCGCATACGCGCACCACAACGTTTCGCCTGGACTAGGTAACTCCATTGTGGGACTCTAAGACTCGTCAATACGTCGGCAGTGGGTGATGATCATATCAAGCACCCCCAAGCCGCAAGCGGTCAGCTAAACGTAACTGCCACCCGGGTATTGAGCGATCAGAAGAGAACAAGCGAACCTGCTACAACTCCCGTCGAGCCAACCGGCAACACTTCCCGTACAGTCCAGTCTCTTCGTCTGATATGTCGCATATCAAGTCTAGGGGTGGTAAACGTCAGACCCCAATAACCGATAAGTCGTGCCGATGTGAGGCTCATAACGGGTCGAGAAACTACTGGTAATACTTACCAGCAAATCTCTGAATTAGCCTTGGCCAGGGACTTCCCTGTTACGGCCAATCGAGCACAGCGCAACATCAACCCCCAATACCGGAAGAGACGAAACCCCTCCTATCGCTCATTGCCTCCATATGACTCGGGACTGTACCCAAAAACCACCGTTTTGCACGCCCTCGTGGATGTGGTAAGGTGGAGATCAAAGCACAGTGGGAATCACACAAGACTCTATGACGATCTCGGGTCTACAGACTAACCTGCACAAGTGTCACCTGAGAACTGCCATCTGACGTGAGGTATAATACCATCTGGGAGTTCTCGGCGAGTCCGTCCAGTGTATCCAGTCTCCACTGAGCACCCATATACCATCTCTGATGTCAAACACCAATGAATATGGGATCATCCATCGCCCATCTCATGGGTCGAGAAGCGTATACGCTAGTCTACACTGGTATATCGATGCCCCGTCTCGATACACCTACGACTAGGGACCTTGAAGGATGTACTTATGGACTACCATGTCCCCACTAGTATGATCTGCATTATAGACTAGGTAGTCAAGTACACATCCTAAGGGCTTTACCAACATGTAACTATAAGACAGTTTAAAGAGACTGGTATACATATTAAGATAAAGAGCAACCAGATAGCATACTATCATATCGAGCAAGAAAGTCATCTCTATATATGTCCAAGCATCCAATATAATATACATCATCTGTACAATACTGGCCTCTAGGGCATACATACAACTAACAATCTCCCACTTGCACTAGGGCCAGCTACTGTAGTATCGCATACCGAGCATCCCGAAGAGTCTCTCAAACTGTATCTGGGGAATGGCCTTCGTGAGTGGATCCGCTGTGTTATTCTTCATGTCAACCCTCCTAACCTCGATCTCCCGGCGATCAACTATCTCCTGGATCAGGTGATACCGCCTCAGAATATGCCTAGATCGCTGATAGGACCTGGGTTCCTTGGCCAAAGCCACCGCTCCATTGTTATCGCAATACAAAGGTATTGGATGCTCAATGGATGGAACCACTCCAAGTTCAGTAATGAACTTCTTGATCCAGACAGCCTCTTTGGCAGCATCGTTGGCAGCGATATATTCAGCCTCCATCGTCGAGTCTGCCACGGTTTCCTGCTTGGAACTCTTCCAGCTAACTGCCCCTCCGTAAAGGGTAAAGACAAATCCCGACTGCGACTTAGAGTCGTCCTTATCACTCTGGAAGCTCAAATTGGTAAAGGACTCCACTTGGAGTTCTCCATTACCATACACCAAGAGCATCTCTTTAGTCCTTCGTAAGTACTTGAGAATGCTCTTCACAGCCGTCCAGTGACTCTCTCCAGGATCAGCTTGATACCTACTCATTATACTTAGTGAGTATGCTACATCGGGTCTGGTACATAGCATCGCATACATGATAGAGCCTACAACCGAAGCATAGGGTATCCCTTGCATGTGAGCTCTCTCCAAATCAGTCTTGGGAGACATCTCTTTGGAGAGAGTGACTCCAGAGATCGTGGGCAAATTCCCACGCTTGGATTCTTCCATACTAAACCTCTTTAGTATGGTGTCAATGTACCTGGATTGGGACAATCCCAATATCCGTTTGGATCTATCTCTATAGATCCTAATTCCCAATATGCAGGAGGCATCACCAAGATCTTTCATTGAGAATCTTTGTGATAAGAAGAGCTTGACCGATTGCAGCATAGGAATATCATTTCCTATCAAGAGTATGTCGTCCACGTATAATACGAGGAAGACAACCTTACTCTCTGCTACCTTCTTGTAAATACAAGGTTCATCTACGTTTTTAACGAAATCAAACTCTTTGATAACGACGTCAAAGCAGATGTTCCAACTCCGCGATGCTTGCTTCAATCCATAAATGGATTTAAGCAGCTTGCACACCTTCCCGCTGCTCCCACTATCTACGAAGCCCTCTGGCTGAGTCATGTGCACGCACTCTTCTAAATCACCGTTTAGAAAGGCGGTCTTAACATCCATTTGCCAGATTTCGTAATCATGATATGCAGCGATGGCAAGCATAATCCGGATGGATTTAAGCATAGCCACTAGAGAAAAAGTTTCATCATAGTCCACTCCTGGTCTTTGACGAAAACCCTTTGCAATAAGTCTAGCTTTGAAAGTCTCCACTTTCACATCTACACCAAGTTTTTTCTTGAAGATCCACTTGCTCCCAATGGGTTTTACCCCTTCAAGAGCATTTTCCAAAGTCCATACTTTTTTGGTGTACATGGATTCCATCTCGGACTGCATTGCATCCAGCCATATCACTGAGTCCCCACTCGTGATGGCCTGCTCAAAGCTAGTGAGGTCATCATCCTCCATGATGCAATCCTCGCTGCCACTATCAATTAGAAAACCGTAGTATCTCTCAGGTGGGTGAGAAACCCTGCTAGATCGGCGGAGTGGCTGGGGTTCGTCAGGTACTACTGAATTCTCTGATTCTACCAAGTCTTCTGTTATAGGTTGTGTCGCTGGAACCTCTTCCAGTTCTACCTCGATGCCACTGATCTGTTTCATAAGAAAACCCTTTTCTAAGAAGGTGGCATGTCGAGAAACAAACACCTTTTGTTTCTCGGGGTGGTAGAAGATATACCCTTGTGAATTTTTGGGATATCCTACAAACTTACATAAGACAGATCTTGCCTCGAGTTTGTCCGGATTTTGTCTTTTGACATAGGCCGGACAACCCCATATCTTAACATACTTAAGAGATGGTCTCTTCCCTTTCCATATCTCATATGGAGTAGTAGGCACTGATTTGGTAGGAACCATATTCAATAGGTGCATGGCTGTCTCAAGCGCATACCCCCAGAAGGAAATAGGCAACTCAGCAGTGCTCATCATGGAGCGCACCATATCTAATAGCGTGCGATTTCTCCGTTCCGATACACCGTTGTGCTGTGGTGTATAAGGAGGAGTGAACTGAGAGAGAATCCCATTCTCTTTTAAATAATCCAGAAAATCATTGCTCAAGTATTCTCCTCCTCGATCAGATCGAAGGATCTTAATACTTTTGCTCGTTTGGTTCTCTACTTCGTGCTTATATTCTCTGAATTTCTCAAAAGCTTCAGACTTGTGTTTTATCAGGAACACATGTCCGTATCTAGAGAGATCGTTAGTGAATGTAATGAAGTAGGAAGAACCGTTCCTGGTATGTGTAGACATGGGACCGCATACATCACTATGTATCAGCCCTAAGAGTTCCGTAACTCTTTCTCCGTGTCCCGTAAACGGAGTTTTGATCATTTTACCTTTGAGACATGACTGACAAGTGTCATAAGATGAAAATTCAAACGGATTCAAATATCCATCTTTATGCAACTTAGCTAGTCGTGTCGCATTTATGTGACCTAGTCTACAATGCCACAAGAAGGATTCGTTCAGTTCTGAACTCTTCCTCTTGTGTGTGTTTTGTAAATTGAGGACTGTATTTTGATTGAGAATGAATATGCCATTATGTAACGAGCCTGATGCAATCAACTTTTGATCTAGGAAGATGTTCATAACATTATCCTATACTACAAAATTATATCCTTCTTTACTCAGTAAAGAAACTGATATAATGTTGCACATCATGTTCGGTATATAATAACACTCATTCAAAACCAGTGTATTACGACTTGGTAATACAAGGTGATATTCGCCAACTGCTTTGGCTGCAACACTTGCACCATTCCCTACTTGAACGGAATAATCACCCCTTCCCAGTTCTCTACCTTTCCGTAGCCTATGTAATTGTTTACATACGTGGGATCCTGATCCGGTATCTAATACTCAAGACGTAGGGTGAACTGAAAAACAGTTCTCAATGATAAACACACCCGAAGAAGGTGCATCAACATGCATGTCCTCCGTTTGGGCGGCATGAGAATCCAGACATTCGCCTGTTTCCTGTTCAGTCTTATAACACTTATAAGATAGAACGGGTCCAACGTTCCCCTGCACAGTATAACATGCGGGTTCGGTCAATACATCCAAATTATTATCTTTATTAAGGCATGACATGGTCGTTACCTGGAGAGAGAGAGAAGAAAACACTTTAGCGTATGCTCTTGCAAGATCAGATTGGTTATTATCTTATCTAATCAGGATGGCTCCTACTGTTTTTATCAAATCTTCTTTCAAACCCTAAAAGGAAAGACTAGCCGGGATTAATTACACCCTACAACTTCGCCGATATTTCAACCAGGCCAGTGTCGGTACTTTGAGGGAGGTTCCCCGTGCTTTCGCACGGACCTAATTAAAGTAAACATCGTTTTCCCAGAGGCGTAACCCCGTTGACACCTTTCTAGACACCTACTTGATCGGCTAATTGTCCTGTGTAAAACTCTCCCAGGAGTAACAATTACTCGCAGTGGGTATCGGGATCCAACTATCTCATAGAAGGTATGCAATCTCATTGCCAATTTCAACTCTTGAAATTCCCGATAATGCTTTTGCCCCTAACGTACTATGACCTTGACGAATGCCAAACAACCCATAGTGCGCTAGTCAAGTTCAACCCGTACATTTCTTGATTGAATTAAACCCACCCGCACGACCCTTGACGAATGCCAAACAACGCCGTACGAATACCCTAATCCAATCGCATCATATGCTACAGATAAATAGTAAATAGCTACCGTACACTACGCCTTGACGAATGCCAAACAACCGTAGCATGAATACTAAGTAATATCTATCTGAAATGTCGGAGGGCTACGCAGGTTTTTCAGAAAAACCATGAGCGTAATGAACTTGATATCGTTGTAGAATCGAGTAAATTTTTGAAATGGAGAGATTTTGAGGCTTTCATTAGTTTTGCTAAAGAGGTCACTCCCGGTGAAGGGATCTCGGCTCTTTCCTCATCGAATAAGGTGCGGGATATATCATATATATCACTATGCAAAGCAAAACTCCAAAAGCAGTCAAAAGTCAAACCGAGTGTTGTAGCATCTGCCAGTTTTGCTAAAGAGGTCACTCCCGGTGAAGGGATCTCGGCTCTTTCCTCATCGAATAAGGTGCAGGGTATATCATATATACCACTATGCAAAGCAAAACTGTAGCTACCCTGAAAATTTGATTCTACAACATCTTTTAGGTTTCTTTTCTTTCATTAATCACATTAATGAAGTCCCATCATTAAATTCACCTAAACATCACAGATAAATACGACGTACACTTATGCCATCCGCATTCATCTCGATGTCCCCTCGTGCACCGTTAGGTTAGGTAACTAACGGCAGAGCAGGGCAGGGCTAGCGCGGGTGTAAAACATAAGTAGCGCCTATATAATATATCATATATACTATATACTGTATCCATCACAGAACATATCTAATGATCACATCACAAATATCGCAGCAGAAACATAGATATAATGTGGGATATACTAGGACGTCCGTATTTAGTATTTAGCCAACAATAGAAAATACGGATTCCACAGTCGCGATGAATAGCCAAGCCCACATCCTGGACCCCTACGAGAGCGGCGAGCGACCCTACCAATTTTGGAGTTTAGGAGACCCGGTCTCGACTCCTCGAGATGGACTCCCTCTGAACCCCAGAACCCGGTCACCTGTGCTCCCCTCCTTGGGTCCATCCTAATGCAGAAAAGTAAATAATATACAATACAGGTGGCATCGACTTCAACCCGGAAGTGCCCCAAATAAAAGAATATTACATTACATTTGAATTTACATGAATGAAAATATAAAACTCTCATCTCACATAAAAACCCCCCGGCTATTCAATCGCGACAATCCTGCACATCATATCTCAGCAACACATAATATCTCATATATCATCAACGTAAGTAAGTATGCGTACCCCAATTGTCGTTGATGTATAGCAACGAAACCAGCGATATCGACATACTACACTTACGGTCACAGAAAAGAATGTGTAAAACTGCAATATTTGGAATCCACATCCTCTTTAGACATCGTAAATGCGAAATATCACATACTTCGTATTTCATGTCCAACTATATGAATTCCAGATATTGCATCACATTCCAGATAAATAGATGGTATTAAAGTTTTCGAACGAACGATCAAATACCCAAGATTCGCTAAAGCTCAACACTTGAGCGGAGTTCAAAAACCCGTAGTGTGACACAGTGGTAACGGTCCAGCCGTAGAAGGGTCAAGCCAACGCCTCACATGTGGCACGCCATACTGCCCCAAACCCTAAGGTTCAAAGGGCGGTTCAAGACGGTCACATAATCGAGTTAAGGTTTGTTGTCTTCTAGAGGGTCCACCACAAACAAACTTGCACGTATTTCCGAAAGATTTTAAACCCCGTGAAAAGTGAGCAAATGATACTCGTTCAAACACTTCAATACATTCTAATTTATCCGTAAAAGTCACGAAATCAAAATTCCGATTTTATCGACGAGTCCAAAACCATCTCCAGAATTTACAGAACTAAATTCAGATTAAAAATACTCCAAAAAAATAAACAAGCAGAGTCATGAGTTACTGTACAAAAACCAGACCATGATTCAACAGAACGGCCGCGGAACCGCGGCATAAGCAGGCTATTGCCGCGGTTCCGCGCTCAGATTTACTGTTCATGGTCTCGTTTTTCACAGTAACTCTTATATTTACCTGCTGAATTTTTTGCATATTTTTAATTCTGAAAATAACCAGATTTTAAAAAATGTCCAGAGAGCATTCTAAAAGGCCGTATTTTGGTTCGATCGGAGTTTTAACTTCGTAAAATTGTCGCCTAATGTTCTATGTCGGCTCTGATACCAATGAAAGGTTTACCTAGCACCTCATGAAGGGTTTGGAAGCATCACATGTACCAAAGGTGGAGTCTTTAGGGTGCTAAGTAAACTTACAAAGGATCTATCCTAGAAAATTAGGGTTTCTAAAACTTGCATATCATCATATGAAAGAAAAGCTAGGGTTTAGAGAGTACAACCTTTGTAGCTCCCTACGCTAGACTCCTCGGCTACTAGGGGTTTGAAAAAGCACCGCTTGAACTCCTCTAGGTCACCGATAATCCACCTGGAGTCCGCTTTGTCCAAGCTAGCAACCTCACCTGGTCAAGAGAACGAAATGAAGCTAACACTCCAAACAAGTGGGCTAGACTTGTGTAGAATGGTGTTGTGGTTCTCTTTCTCACTTCAAAATCCTAACTTGATGAATATATTGCTCACTACAAAAATCTAGTGAGCAAATGAGAGAGGAAGAAGAAGATGATGGCTATATTTTTAACAAGCGTGAAAAGAATAACCCTTGTTCAAGGAAAAAGAAAATATATCAATATATATTTTCTTGTTCTCATCTAAAACCATGGTTTAAACAATGAATATATTATTAAACTTGAGTTAAAACACAAAAGGAAAGTTTACCCAAGGTTAAAAGGTGGGTGAGAATGGTTAGGTCAAAAGAAGAGTGTAGAAACAAAACAATCATAACCATTTCCTTTTTCCTTTTTGTTTTAAATCAAATGTAATAAAATCCATATTTAAAACCATGGTGTGAGTCTTATATTGCCACCATTTTCATGTATATACAACCATGAAGGATGTATGTGTTAGTGTATATGCCCTAGAGGCCATTACTGTATCATACTAGTTTGTATATTACTTAATGGAAGCTTGGGATATTCACCTTGTATAAACAATCTTCCTCAATATAGTAGTATGCTACTTGGTTTGTTTCTACTTCAATGTGTACTTGTGTTTATTTTACTATATCACTTATACACATTAGTGGAGCCCTTAGGATCTTTTGCTTGATTACCAGCGTTGTGATGGCAGTCACACTAGTGGGGGCTGGGTAATCTATAAGCACATCCTTATACAGGTCTCTAGTCGCAGGACTATCGAGACAGGGCATCGATACTCCGGAGTAGACTAGCGTATGCGCTTCTCATCCCAGTGTGGGAGATGGTCTGTCCCACAGCCATCAGTACGTCGTACTGGAGATAGTATACGGGTGCTCGTTGGGTTACGAGTACACTGGACAGGACTCGTCGGGAACTGACAGGTTGGTATTATACCTATCGTCAGTTATCAGTTCCCAGGTGACATGAGTACAGCTTAGTCCGCTGACTTGACACTGGCACTTCGCCTCGAGTGTGTTCCCACTGCATTTTGATCACTACCCTACCACGGCTCAAAGGAGTCGTGCAAACAGGTGGTGGTTGGGTGCAGTCCCGAAGCACTTGGAGGCAGTGACGGTTAGACAGGATTCGTCTCTCCCGGTATTGGGGGTTGACATCGCGCTGTGTCTAGGAGAGCCATTACACGAGTAGTCCCTGGCCAGGGCAAGCGAGATATACTGGTAGGTTTCCAGTGTTATCTCAGGGTGTTTTGGGCTTCACTCCGACACGACTTGCACCGCTATTGGGGGACTGACGTTTTACCGCCCCCTAGGCCCGACATGCGATGTATCAGACGAACAGACCGGACTGTACAGAGACTGTCACATTCAGACTCAGTAGGAGTTCAGATGGGGTTTCACCTCGTCAGCCTTCTTGTCGACATCTACCTGGGGACCGTTACGCACAGCTAGTGCCGCTTGCGGTCTGTGGTTAAACCCACTGCCAGCGTAGTGTCGAGTCTTTAGAGTCCCACACAGAGGGTATTCGCCTCTGGGCAAAACAGAGTAGAGGTCGCATGGTTTTGCGACAGGGTTCGTTCTCATCCGCGCACTTGTGCACGTTTGGAGTCCGGACGGATATTACTGGCTGGCTCTGGTTTGAGTCAGATACCGGTATATATTTTAGGGTTGCTTTTATCTCTCAGTATTCATGTTCCTCGGAACAAGAATGCAGGTGTGTATGCACAGTTATTTGAGGAGGAGGAAGATGACTTTCATTAGGGTTTCGGAACGGGTGCGTATGCACAGTTGACAGTCGTCTTTTTCCAAACCCTAATGGATTTATGTTATATCAATTAATAATATTAATAAAATGAAATTGTGTCATGGTTGGTTTTTGTTGACTAGTTGACCATGGTTGACTTGTTGACCATGGTTGAAGATTTGACCATCATCATTACAAAAGCAAGATGCTTTTTGATTCTTGCAAAACATTTAATGTTTGAAATGATAATGGTCATTCCTAAACCTTCCATCAACTATTTCATTTTCATTTTTATTATTAATTAGATAATTCTTTTTCTTTTGCTTTATGGTTGCAAAAGGAAAATGAGAGCTCATTATCTCATTTAGCTTCTCTCTCCTCACTTCATCTTCTTCTTCCTCTAGCTAAAGAGAACCCTTCTCATGTGTTGAGAATCCCTCTCTTTAAAAAGAAAAGCACCCCTTAGACACTCTCTACTCATTCTAGGTTCAAGGTTTAGCAAGCCGGAAACCCTAGTTCACTCAAAGTTCGAGGAAGAGCCCAAAGGTTGAACCCTCGAGGTGGATCCATTTTCGACGGAAGAAGGCGACAAGAAGAGAACCATCAACCTCTACAAAAGTTTGAAGAAGAAGGAGTTCAAGTTTAGGTATAACCATCTTCATCCGAGTAGCTAACTCTCTTTAGCAAGTATGCTAGTTTTAGTTTAGTTAAAGATCCCGACTTTGCTTAGTCCATGTTGCCCCTTGCGCTAAAAATTTGATTTTTATACCGTTTCCGCCTCCCCGTAAGAACCGGGGGTCGCAACGTGGACTTACAGTATGTATGTATGTATGTTTGAATGTACATCCATATGTGCATGAATCTAAAAAGAGAACATACATGCATGCATACATCCATCAAGTATGAGAAAGGATTTCTAGTGAGAAACTAATGGTTAAATGATAAATCGACACTTGATTTATCAATCCGGTCATATCACATATGACCCTAACCAAAAGTAAGCCGCCCGATCAATATACGGTATCCTATACTCGCATTTTAATCGGGTCCATGCGCATATCGCATACGCGCACCACAACGTTTCGCCTGGACTAGGTAACTCCATTGTGGGACTCTTAGACTCGTCAATACGCCGGCAGTGGGTGATGATCATATCAAGCACCCCCAAGCCGCAAGCGGTCAGCTAAACGTAACGGCCACCCGGGTATTGAGTGATCAGAAGAGAACAAGCGAACCTGCTACAACTCCCATCGAGCCAACCGGCAACACTTCCCGTACAGTCCGGTCTCCTCGTCTGATATGTCGCATATCAAGTCTCGGGGTGGTAAACGTCAGACCCCAATAACCGATAAGTCGTGCCGATGTGAGGCTCATAACGGGTCGAGAAACTACTGGTAACACTTACCAGCAAATCTCTGAATCAGCCCTGGCCAGGGACTTCCCTGTTACGGCCAATCGAGCATAGCGCAACATCAACCCCCAATACCGGGAGAGACGAAACCCCTCCTATCGCTCATTGCCTCCATGTGACTCGGGACTGTACCCAAAAACCACCGTTTTGCACGCCCTCATGGACGTGGTAAGGTGGAGATCAAAGCACAGTGGGAATCACACAAGACTCTATGACGATCTCGGGTCTACGGACTAACCTGCACAAGTGTCACCTGAGAACTGCCATCTGACGTGAGGTATAATACCATCTGGGAGTTCTCGGCGAGTCCGTCCAATGTACCCAATCTCCACTGAGCACCCGTATACCATCTCTGATGTCAAACACCAATGGATATGGGATCATCCATCGCCCATCTCATGGGTCGAGAAGCGTATACGCTAGTCTACACTGGTATATCGATGCCCCGTCTCGATACACCTACGACTAGGGACCTTGAAGGATGTACTTATGGACTACCATGTCCCCACTAGTATGATCTGCATCATAGACTAGGTAGTCAAGTACACATCCTAAGGGCTTTACCAACATGTAACTATAAGACAGTTTAAAGAGACTAGTATACATGTTAAGATAAAGAGCAACCAGATAGCATACTATCATATCGAGCAAGAAAGTCATCTCTATATATGTCCAAGCATCCAATATAATATACATCATATGTACAATACTGGCCTCTAGGGCATACATACAACTAACATATACAACTGCGTGTCCAGACTCCTTAGGAACCTCTTCACCCGAAGCTCCTCCGTATGAACTAAATAGGGAGCATAGCGCGACAACTGGGTAAATCGTAAATCAAAATCTGCTACCGACATACTTGCAGATTTCCGCAATGCTTCAAAACTGCTAGCTCTAGCGTCCCTCACACTCTGTGGAAGAAATCTGGCAAGAAAGACCTTGGAAAACTCGGTCCACGACATCGGAGGAAGACCCATAGCTCGTCCTCTCTCCATCGACTCGCACCACTCCTGTCCAAGTCCTTCCAAACGAAAACTATTCAGCTCAACTGACCTCGTATCAGAACATCACAATGATCTGCCAATCCTCGCCATCCTATCAAGAAAGGACTGAGGATCCTCCGCTACATCGGTCCATGTAAATACCGGAGGTCTCGATCTCATAAACTCTGAAAGCGATACCTCCATCACCCTCGTGTCGACCAGTGCTACCGACTGCGTGGGCTGTACCTCGGACTCTGCCACGGTCGGTGCCGGATCCTATCTCAGTACTCGAGTGGCCTCAGCTAACTGTCCTACCACTCCCTGTAATCCTAACATGCCCTCCTCTATCCTAGTCATGCGATCTGGAGGAGGAGGATCAACATGCTCGTGCACCGCCGGAACGTCCAGTGTACCAGTCGCCGTCACAGGCGGACTCGCCCTAGCTGCATCTCTGGCTGCGACTCGCCTAGCTCGCGTAGCCATAGCAACTGGAACAAGAAACGAGAGTTGGTAAGGCTTACGAAATAGGAACAATCAATAACAGAGAGTCAAAGGAAGGACAAATCAAGATATACATCCTAAGGTTAGTTAGGCTGAGTATAGTAACGTAAATATGCCGCGGAACATACGTACGGTACTGCACTCATCCTAAATCACCTACTCCATCAAACCAAAGGTCATCCTAATTTACGGACTCACGTCAACTATCTTAACTCACTACTCGATTCCATAAGGTTAATCCTAGGCTCTGATACCAACTTTGTCACGACCCAAAGTTTAGATGTGACCGGAACTTAGATTGTATAATATCTAAAGATATATACACAACCTGAGTAAGCCGAAACCAAGATCAAAATCCTTTTTGCGGAATTCTTTATAAAAATTTAGTTTATAAGTAAAAAATCACCGTTTTATGTATTTAACAGTAGCTTAATAATGAATTCATAATAAAAGAAAGTTTAAAGTTTTAAGCTTGGTTGCATCCCTGGTTGGGATCAACAAAATACAACAGCGGAATAAAATTTACAACTTATATGAGACCAATAGAATCACAGATATGAATAAAATAAATATCGGCTAACATAACAACGATCTCACCTGTCAAATAATATACATATGCACATCTTTCATTCTAAGTCATAGTACAAAGTCCGATGGAGATTTTCTAGATACAATGATACAATACTAAAAGAGAAGGTTACTATATATGTAACCCACCTATCCAAAAGATGCGATAAAAGCTGCAAAAGTGGATCTACACCGCTGCTAACAGTCCACTCTACCCCTGCAAGGAACTGTGGCACAACGGGGGTGAGTTGCCAACTCAGTGAATATAACTAACATATAACGGTTAATAATGTAAATATGATGATCATATTAACTGAAATGAGAACAAGTATAATGTATGATAGCATATGGAAAACATGAATCTATACTACGAATCACATAACCAAAACTGAAATCTCATTGTTCATTTCCAATAATTTCATCTTTCCGTGTCCTTCATCGACACAAAACTTCCATTTTCTCTCAGGTATCATTCCTCGAACGATCCTGTAATCAACAATACTGGTCGGTATCATCTAGATATCCGCCGTATTTCCCCACTATCTCCGGTATCGAGTAACCTCGCTAGGCTCCCCCGCCTCAAATGCGGCTATCCTACCCCTCGGTCTCGACCGGGTCCACCATGTGTCCAACTGTATCCCCACCGACTCAGTCTGGATAAAATTGTAAATCCGTAACCGTATACCCACCGACTCGGTTCGGACTAACTCAAATCATAATAACATCTCATGGTGGACGTGTCATATAAATCACGAGATCACTGGATTTATGTAATAGTATAGGAAAACTCAAACCATAAATTCTCAATAATATAAAGCTTCCTATATCAATTTAGAATACTCGGATGATAAATATGATATCATTTATGCAAGTTACCACTATTATTAATAATTTAGGTATGATAGGAATCATATTTAACAAGATGAATACTGAGTGTGAAAGTGACATGTTAATATCGACGAGGTGTAGTGTAACAGGTAAAGATGTGCACGTGCGGCATAACTCGTCGATAATTGTGCAGTGTTCTAACAACTAAAGTGAGGTATATGTAGATATGAATACATATTATCATTTTAGCATACAAAAATAAAGCATTTATTTAAATAAAACTATGGGCGTAACATGCCATCTCTATAAAATTCCCCGGTAGATATTTAGTCTACTCACCGGAAATACGTCGTATCTACTTAGGAATTGCCAATCCTTTTCCTTTCCTTGCCGCCTCCGAAACTCCCGAACTAAAATCTAATATTAAATTTAACTTGTATAAGAAAACGGTTACATTCCGATACGGTAAAATCAAGAAACACAAGTTGTACGTGCTAACTACACTACGTACGACTATAGCAAACAATCTAACACTCGTCCTCACTGAAATTTAACCCAGCTCTGCATCGCGACAGAAAACAGATCGCGGTACGTTTTAACCGTGTCGTATTTTGGGTTTTTAGATACCTTTTCCGATATTAGATTTCAGATTTTATATACAGTTAAACTAACTTGATTAAACAATACCAAAATGACCAAAATTCTACACAGAAACCTACCCAACAACCCAAAACACCCTAGCTCCCTACAAATCCGGCGACGCCGGAATTACTCTTATGGTCGCCGGCCAAAATCCGAGCTCCCCTACTCGTATTCCTATGGTTTGTTCTAGGTCCATTATACAACAATTTGGCACTGTTTGGTTAAGTTAACTTTTATCTAAACAATAGCAGATTCAAACAGAACTTAGTTGTACCTAAAATACAATATTATAAACTTTTGATTTCAAACTTAAACAAATTCCAGAATTTAAATATCTACTGTGAATGAGGATTTTACCTACAATAACTTGTTGGAATAACACTCTCCAAGATGCACAAGCTCTTATTCCTAGCTTGATGATGAACTCATTGTCTAGTTCTTCTTCTTCACTTCTTTTCTCCTTTTTTTCTCTTTTGAATTTTTAGTGTTTTCTTTCACTTTGGTTGGGAATTTTCAGAAGTTTAATTGGATTAATGATCTGAACACTTAATATATATGGTGATGGAAAGAGGGAGGTGGTAGGAGGAGGTGTCAATGACCTAGATTGCCATCCTCATGCAAGGAGGAGGTGTGGGGTGTGGGTTGTACGTGTAAGAAAGTGGTGGCAATGCATTATCCTTCCATTTTGACTTATCTTAAGATAAAATTTCTGAACAAAAACCTAATTTACCTCTTTTTCACTTACACCCTAAACAATTTCCCATTTGCATAATTTCCTAAACTTTACATAGAAACCCTTCACAAGTTATGTTATTATAAAACACCCTTTTTATTAAAATGAAGCTAAAATTCACATTAAAACCCTTATAATTTATTTATTTTGCATACTAAAATTGTAATTTAATTTGTTTTACATATATTTTATGAAATTGTCTTATTTGGTTTTAATTTATCATTTTATTATTTAATTGGTTAATTTTATTTATTTCTAAATTTTCAAAATGTTACAGTTTTGGATCTGCGTGGCAGAATCTCCCCGATGAGAATTAAATTCTCAACCTGTGAGGAGATCTGCTTCTGCAGATCTTCAATCAAAGGAAGAACTAAGTTCTTATTCAGAAGAGTTAAACTCTTAATTTGAGAATTAAATTCTCTTTTTGTTTTATGGAGCTTAAATCTCTTTTCTTTTCTCATCTAGGGGTTCTTTCTCTTCTGAGGAAATCTTCTTTTCTCTCTGGAGAATTAAATTCTCTTCTTTTTTTTTTACTCTCTGTTGTTGTATCTCTCCAGAAAAAAAAATCGCTCTTCTTCTTTTCTTGGCTCCTATTTATAAGAGAAAGAAAAAAATCAGTTTGTTTAGTCAATCTTTCATTGAAACATTTCAATTGATTTTGTAACCAGCATGATCTTTTAGATCACCCAGTGAATTTTATTCACCATTGGATTTTTAATCCAAAAGATATTCTGTCTGTTATTCTTGATGAATTTCAGGGAAATCTTTCCTTGTATAGAATCTTTCTGTAAATTGATGATTTTTAATCACCATTAGATTTTTAATCCAACGGTGCTCCATTTTACAGAGTACAATCTTTTTTGTTTGGAAAGATTTAAAGAAATACTTTTCCAGTTAGGACTCTCGATTCCTTCTTAATCAGAATTTAATTCTATTAGTTCAGAAGGCTTAAGAGCCTGTCACGTGTTGGCATGCGACCTTCTAATTGACCATTTAATTAGAATTTAATTCTATTATTTGAGAGATCTTAGGATCCCAACACGTATTGACACGTGACCCCCCTAATTAAGCATTTTAACCAGAATTTAATTCTGTTGTTTTTAAAGAACTCAGGAATTATCACGTGTCAACACGTAACCCTTGGTCATGTGTGAGCACGTGATGCCCCATTGGGGTTTTTCCTTGTTGTTTTATTATACTCTTAATTCTTTTCAGTCGGTTTAAAGGCCCATCACGTGTTGGCACGTGACCCCATTGTTTGATTATTTAATTAGAATTTAATTCTATTAACCAGAGAGCTTAGGAACCCATCACGTGTCTGCACGTGACCTCTGGTCACGTGTGGACACGTGATGCCCCATTGGTGTATTCCTTGCTGGTTTTATTATATCTTTTAATCCCTTTCAGGGGGTTTAAAGGCCCATCACGTGTAGGCACGTGATGCCCCATCGGGGTTTTTCCTGATATTTTATGAGGGAACACTTATGTTTAGATGTTTACCCTTGCCATATTAGATGCTTCAGGAAATATATATTGAGAATATTATTGTATGACCTAGGAAAGAGTCATACATGCGATTTCTTCTCGATGATGTTTTCTACTCACGAGTTGGAAACTCACCCCCGTTGTGCCACAGTTTCTTGCAGGTTTGGCCGTACAGGTTTCGTTGCGGTTTGCTGGCACACTACTTCCTTTCGGATGATTGCTTTGGTAGGTGGGTTCACTTGTATCGTGACCACCGTAATATTTGTATTTATTTCGGTTATATCTAGTAACTCCATCAACCAGACTTGTATATTATTTGATAGATTTAGAAAACCAGTTGTGTATTATTTCGACCATAGAGCCTCACGCTTGTATTATTGGGGTTCTTCTCTGGTTTTCTTGAGGATGTTGGTTTCCTTTCTGAGTTTTGATCCTCGCCCTTCGGCGTTGTATATTATATTGTTTGCGTGGTTGTTTCTGCCAATTGGCGAAGAGCTAGCTCCCGCTTGGGATGCCTTTATTCATTATTTATGTATTTCATGTGTTGTACCCGTTTGAGGGCCAGTATTTACAAAGGAAACTCTGTCGAAATTTTCGGGAAAATACGATGTTGCTTTTAAAGGTTTAATGCGATTTATTTGGTTAAAACCGCTTGCTTTAAAATAAGTTTTGCTTCACTTCTTTTTTAAAATGGTTTAGAGATCTGGGCTTTTGGCTTACTTGAATTATGTGGGGTCCTATAGACTTCACATGATTCAAGTGCCAGTCACGTGCTATTTCATGTCGTGATAGTAGATCCGACATAAGAGTAGGGCTGGCACCGAGCAATCCACAGACAACAAAAGGCAAGCGCAACAAAGGTTTTTCCTAGGGATAGGTCGCCCCTATTTATACACTCGGCAAAGGCTATCCAGCACCCCAGATCCACTCCCGCCAAAATGAAGCGCCGCGCCCAAGAATCTAAATGGCGCCACGGGGTAGCCAACCATTGGACGCTTCCCCCTCATGCGGATCCGATCAACTGAAGTGACGTTTCACGTTCCACCATCCGAATGCGGCCACGTGGCACGAAATCAACGGTCGGCCTGTCGCCACGACAGCCCAAGCAAGCAAAACGACGTCTCCATGAGGGCGCCGTCCTCTCAGCGATCCGCTAACGTCATCGAGAATACGCGCAGAAATTAAGGCGCACGGTGAAAGCCACGTGGATCCAGAAGTCGGGAAGACATAAACCCCGGACACCGTGCCATTCCCGAATGCTCCACCACATAGATTCCTCGGCAAAAGGCTAGAGGGAGAAGACCAAGAGATCCACCCACGATCCGACCCATAAAATAGGCTGGGGCGAGAGTGGGAGGCTAATAATGATACTCATAAGTGGGGATCCCCAGATCACAACACATAGCAGATGATGTGTCATTCACATAAATCCACTAGATTTCTAGAGGCTATGGAGTTGGAATAGGTATGATACAATGGGGACATTCCTCGGCGTCCCGCCTCCGAGGTAGCACCTGACCTTTTGAGGGCTTCCCCTGAGAATGTTCCCTCTTCGTCTAACCACCAGCCAATAGCTCGTCTCCGAGCAATTATAGAGTTGAGCTTTCTCAGCTTTCTTGCTCGTCTCCGAATTATCCTATAGCTGAGATTTCTCAGCGCCCATGTTTGGCCAAAAGCATAAAACACGGGCGTCCTCATAACGGCTCCGTGTATCTCGCCACAACGAGATCTCCGCCGCTCCACGTCTCACATCCCATGACAGCGTATCTCGCCATCAATGAGGGCGTTACGCATGGACGAAACAGGCGGCGAGAATCTCGCATCGACTCGCCCTCAGGTAACCCCTATACAGACCCCTCCTCCAGACGATTCAGATAACTCAAACTTGAATCCAATACGTCTCTACTCTGCTCAATCATTCCCCGATCCTAACTTGAATTTCTAAGGGTCCTGCTGTGGTTTCCCATCTCGGGACTTCCTTTGCAGGTAACTCGGCGTCAACAATAATCAACAACCCATTGAGATCCACATCCAACATCCGCTAAAAATCTCAACCGTTCAACCGCGCTGGCCATAAAAACGATCGAGTACAACATCTGAGGAAGATCCCGACCTCCATCACTTGTATATGAGGTCTTGGAGGTGATGTCAAATTGGCCTTCGAAGTAAAAACCAATGCATTCGTGGGCACGTGATATACAAGCTCCTTTTTTGCACATGCTGGTGAAGTCAATTAATCATGATAAGTTTGGAGGATGTTGATGGATGTGAAGTCCAAACTGAATGTGACCAGTTGTCAGTTGCCATCACTTTGTTCGTTTTGACGTAGGCAGCTTTAATTTGATTACTTTCGCTTTGTAAAAAAAGTTAGTTTGAAAACAGAAGTTGGAGTCCTTTTGATGTTGACATTTCTCACGAGTTTCATCTGATTAATAAGTCACAATAACTTTTCAAACAAGAGATTTTTCTTCCTATTATTAGTCTAAACAGCTCCACCTCTCGCATCGCACGGCAGCGGCAGCGTATTGCTAATTTGTTACTTTACACAGCGACATCACATATACAATGGATCAAGAAAGTGCTATCTTAACTCATGTTGTGGGTAAGAAAGAATATTGCAATTATAAGTATGGTTGTGTGCCAACTTGTCTTAACGAAAACTTTAGTAAATTTCTTAAATGGAGAATCCATCATGAAAGGACTTTAAATGAGTTCTCGTCAAGATTTCGAGCCTCTGGACTCGTTTTAAAGACGGATGTTAAACTGTTTTCATAACTCACATGAGCGCATACGCATGTATGCGCGAGCGTATACACATGAGCGCGTACGCGTGTGTACTTTAAATCGCACGCGCACGCAAAGGAGGGCTCCTTCCCTCTGCTTCACCATCCGAGAGCCTTGAGAAAGCTTGACGAAACCGAAGGTGAAGTCAAGTAAACTCAGGGTGTTCTTTCGGTATGGAGCCAGCGTCGGTAGAAGACAGTATTTGGGAACCAAACTTGGAGATCCTCAAGAAAGTGTTATCTTAACTCTGCTATTCTGCCCAAGCCTGGCTGAGGAACCCCACAAATCAAAAGGATGGTGAGTGAGCGAGCTTGAGGCAAAAGCTCCTCGGCGCCGAGGGGGGGTGCAAAGTCAAGCTTAATTACAAGCAAGCAGCCTATAATGCAATTAGGGTTTTGTGGTATGTTTACCTTGTTATACGGGATGAAAAGAATTGATGTAACAGCTCTTTACGGCCGGAAAGTTTTGAAAAGTACATCCTAACAAAACCTAAACGTTCTTAGCATGTTCAGAAAAGTAATCTTTTCTGTGTCTTCAATACACGATCACATTTACAAAAGAGAAACAAATCTCAGATCTGATACATTTTATCAGCATAGCACCCGAAATAAAATAATTTCTCTGCATGGAAGTCCAACATCAAATGAACCCTATTTCGGGTCGGATCCGGTCACAGACGCAACCCAAAACCCACATCTTATTTAATTAGATCGCTTATACCAAAACCGCCTGCTGAGATCCCCAAATCTCGATTGCCAAAATAAAAAAATCTAAACAAACCCTCTTAATTCTAGAGAGAGAAAGCAGGAACTAAAAACTTATTCCTAATTGTCTCTCTCTCTCTCCTCAATTCTCTATCTCTCTCTCTCCTCGGGAGAGCGATCGAGGGATCGAAGATCGCTCTCTTGTAAATACAATTCCTTTCGCAAACCCCCTAGTTTTTCTCTCTCATCGTCGCCGTCTCCAATGGCGGCGCTGGACCCACAGAAGGTGAAGCTGCTGTGCAGTTTTGGCGGGAAGATCCTCCCCCGCCCCAGCGACGGCGCCCTCCGCTACACCGGAGGCCACACCCGCATCCTCTCCCTCCGGCGCTCCTCCACCATCGCGGATCTGCTGGCGAAGATCGGCAGCGTGTTCGGCGGCGATATCGGCGCCGTCAAGTACCAGCTCCCCGACGAGGACCTCGACGCCCTCATCTCGATCTCGTCGCAGGAGGACCTCGAAAACATGATGGAGGAGTTCGATCGCGTCACCGAGGCCGCCGCCGGCGACGGCTCCGCCAGGATGCGGATCTTCGTGTTCTCTCCGCTGGATCTTGCGGACGCCACCGCGGGCGAGGCGGTGGCGATCGACACGTGGCAGTGCTACATCAACGCCGTGAACGGGATCGGGATCAAGAGGAAGGACAGCTTTCTGAGCGCCGCCGGCTCCAGCGAAGGTATGTCGCCCTCCATCCTTTCCCCTTCGCATTCGCAGGTCTCGTTGAATCAAGATTCGGCGAAGCTAGGGTTTCTTGAGGACCAAACCCTGGTTTCTGGTAGGGCTGAGCCGCAGCAGGTGCAATTGTTGAATCCGAATGTTAATGTGGTTAGTTTCGCCATGGCGCAGCCGTATGTTCACCCGATTTATGTTAATGCTGCGAATGCCGCTTCGATGGTTTCGATTGGGGGCAGTTTTAGTCCAACGCAAGGCAGAATGGAGGCATTGGGTGTTGTTGGTGAACAGATGGGTGGCTATGGGGGCAATTTGAGGAACAATCGACTAAATGTAGACTCTTTTGCAGAGGAGAACTTGTATAGGGCTGATCAAAACAGTAGTACTAGCAGTAATAGCTGGGGTTTTCATCACCAGCCTCTGAGCCAGTTGCCACCATTGCACCCTACACATTTTCAGCATTTGTCGAATGCCTATGTTCCCCCATTGCATCCGATTGCACCACAGGCATTTAGGTTTGATGACTGCCAGATGTGTCAGAAATGTTTGCCGCATGCTCATTTGGATACGCTAATAAATGAGCATCAAAATGGCTCAATTCATGAGCCAAGGCAAATGCTCCAAAGCTATCATTCTGAGGACCTGATCAGGCTGCAGGCCTCAGTTAGGCTTGAGAGTATAGTGAATAATGAGAGGGTAGCTCATCCAAATGCCGTAGCTTGGCCTGACAATAAGGTGGAACCCAAAGTTGAGACCATTGCTGTTTGTCATTTTTCACGCCCGCACGATAATGAGAGGGTAGCTCATCCAAATGCGGCAGCTTGGCCTGACAATAAGGTGGAACCCAAAGTTGAGACCACTGTTGGTTTTGCTGCTGGTTTTTTTCCACACCCACACGAGAATGAGAGGGTAGCTCATCCAACTGTGGTAGGTTGGCCTGAGAATACGGTGGAACACAAAGTTCAGACCATTGCTGCTGATCATTTTGCACGCCCACACGAGAATGAGAGGGTACCTCATCCAAATGTGGTAGCGAGGCCTGAGAATACTATGGAACCCAAAGCTGAGACCACCGCTGCTGTTACTTCTGGGCATTTTTCACGTCCACACGAGAATGAGAGAGTAGCTCATCCGAATGTGGCAGTTTGGCCTGAGAATATAGTGGAAACAAAAGTGGAGACCACTACTGGTGGTGGTGGGCATTTTTCATGCCCACATGAGAATGAGAGGGTAGCTCATCCAAATGTGGTAGCTTTAAATCATGTAGAGGCTTTGTATCCCCCGGGGCCGATGAGAGTAGCTGATCCAACTGAAGCGCAAGCTCCGTCTGGAGTTGTTGCTGGATCTGTGGCAGAGTGTGAACTTAAAGGTGAGACGGTACCCTTTGGAGGCCAGCTCAGAGCCCCTGGGCTTGCCCAAGAGATATCTCATCTACATGAGAAAGAAAGCCTAGTGCATTCAACTGCTGAAGCTTTTGATCCTGCAAAGGTTTTGCTTCCACAGACAGTTAGTGCAATCTTGGCAGACAAAGTGGCAGAATCCAAAGTTGATAATGTGGCTGTTCCTGCTCAGTCTGGGGCTTATGGATTCACCCATGTGCCCAAGATTGTGCAATCACATGATCATGACAGGCCACTGGAAAATCTAAATGGCCCAACTGTGGTTGGATTGCATGGTGATACAAAAGCATCTAATGGAGTTGCTGCTAATCCCTCACAATCCCGTTACCCGGATCCATTTCAGGCGTTGCCGCAGAATATGGTACCGCCTCATAATCTTGTTGGGCAAAATGTGGCCACAAGACAATTTGGCCCTGATGTTAGTTCAGTCAAGCATGGAGTTTTTCAGGCTGCAGAACTCCCGAGCAGAGTTTCCGTGCCAGATGTTTCATATGACCATCTTAGACCGATAAATGGGATGATGGAAAGCCTTTGTGTAAGTACATTTGAACCTTCAGCTAACACCGAGCATCCCAGACCTGTCACCACAGTTAATCACGGCGTCCCCATGTTAAAGGCTGAAGATTTCACAGTAATATCAGAGAATAATCATGGGATTAGACCACCAGTTGGAGTGAGTACGGTACCTCATGGTAATCCTTACATCGTGCCTGCAATTTTTCCTGAGGAGAATTCTGCTCGACCAGTAAGCCAGCTTCCATCTTCCTCTGGCGATTTAAAGCATGAGCATTCTCTACCTTCTCCAGATAAAAGTCAACCATTCAGATCCCAAGCTGGAGGAAATCCTGTGTACCTTGGAAATGCCTTTATCGGTACTGGGGTAGTACCAGTGGGAAATTCTATTAGACCAATCAATCAAATGCCACCTTCCTCATTGGAATTTACCCATATTCAGAGTTTGCAGCCTGCCGAGAGAAACCGGGTATCGACTGTGATGGCAAATCATGGACCCTTATACTCTTATGGTCAAGAAATGAAGATTCAACCAGAAGTTCTAAATGAACAGTTGCTTGTGTTGCCTTCATTCTCTTGTGGCTTTGCTCCTGCCTACAATTATAACAATGCGATAAATGTGGTGCCTGTAGAAGACAAGAAAGATAAGGCTTCTTGGTTCCATCTTATGGATGTGCCCAACAACATAGCTGCCCCAATAAATGGTAATGCTTCAATTCAGTATTCAAATTCCAATGGCAGGAATGGCCACTCAGAACAGTTTCTAGGGACAAATCCTTCAGACTCTCTGTTCTGTAACCAGGATCCTCGAAAAATTCTGGGGAATATGCAGATGATACCTCCAATGCCTAATATAGCATCTAGCCAAGAGTTTGTTGCCCCTTCAGATCTGTGCACTGAGAATCATGTGGTTTATAGCAAAGGTTCACATGCAGCTATTCTTGTAGAAGATGGTGGATTCCAACACCAACCGAATTCCACAAACAATCACTTGATCACAGAGCAAGTTCCATTAAAACAAGGTTAGATATTTTTCCTTCCCTTTTTTTTGGGTAAGGAGCCTTAATCTGCATACATTTATTTAATTGATGATCATATTCGGTTCAATGTGAGGATAGGCATACTATTGTTCTGATTTATTCTGCAATTTGAAAAATGATGACTTTTTTCTAGTCTAAGTAATTTCACTATATTAAGGTTGACCTAGAACACAAGGGGTTGAATTTAGTGTATTTGAATGCTATTGAGTCGGTCATCATAATTCAGAACTGTTCTATTTCTAAGCACTTCATTCATATATTAGAAATCTCCTTTACCATTAGCTTTACATTCTATATATAAGGTGAACAGAATGACCTTTTCAGTCGTCGTTTTGCTTAGTAAGTTGGGTTCAAGTACTACTGGTTGTGCCCAGACCCAACAGGGTACTTATGTGATATTTTTCAAATTGATACTAAATAGCTGTTTAACTCTTTTGGTTTTTTTCATTTCCCTTTATTTACATAGGAGAGGAGCACAGTAAGCAAGAAGTGCAAGCGTTAGCTGAGCAAGTAAAGGCAATAGCGCTTCAGTCCTCTTTACCTCTAGCACCTGCCATCATTCCTCAGGAAAGGAAGGAATTTGATCTTCCACCTAACAGAGAAAGCGGGCTCGGTGAGGCCAATGCATTTGCGCAGATTGCTAAACCAGTAGGTGATCACAGAATCGAGGTAACTAAAGTTAGCCTTCTCTTTTCTCCGTTTTATACATTCTACCATGGCACTGATTTATATTGTAACTAGGGCATCATGACCAAACAAATAGATAAGATGAACTTTGGTTTTCCAATTACAGATGACATGGGACATCTTCAGGTTAGGAACTAGTCTTCTTGTTCTTAGCATTTATCTGATTAATACCACTCTTATTAGTCAATTCCTTTTCGTCCATAAATTTCCTTCAGATAATAAAGAACAGCGATCTTGAAGAACTGCGGGAGTTGGGTTCAGGAACATTTGGAACAGTGTACCATGGTAAATGGAGGGGTTCCGATGTTGCAATCAAAAGGATTAGTGAGAGATGTTTTGCTGTGAAGCCCTCAGAAGAAGAAAAAATGGTCCGCGCTTAACCTTGAAGTTCTTTTTCGTCCTTTTTGTATAAAAAATTTCTTTGCTACTTCATGGGTATGTTACTGGATCTCCTCAGAAAGCTGACTTCTGGAACGAGGCTTGTAATCTTGCTGATTTGCACCACCCAAATATTGTGGCATTTTATGGTGTTGTTCTCGATGGCCCTGGTGGATCTTTTGCAACAGTAACTGAGTTCATGGTCAATGGTTCATTGCGGCGTGCTTTACAGAAAAATGACAAGTTGGCCCTTCTTTCTAGCCTATTATTAGTAGTTGTCTATTCTGTGATGATCTTGTCCTAGCATAGTATTTCATGTGCAAGTGTTGCCTATATGAATCTAAGGAACAACTGTGTAGTACGTACCTAATTCAATATTTCCTTTATTGGTTACTGGCAGGACTCTTGACAAACGGGGACGTCTGCTAATTGCAATGGATGTGGCATTTGGTATGGAGTATTTGCATAGTAAAAACATGATACACTTTGATTTGAAAAGTGATAATTTGCTGGTCAACTTGAGGGATCCTCAACGTCCAATATGCAAGGTATTGTTTCATGCCTGGTTAGTATAATGTTGCCACACACACACACTCGGTAGCCTACAACTTATATGAGTTATGTTTGTCGGCTATTTGGTTACTCTCAGCAACTGCGGCTTATTGTTATAGGGATTTAGTTATCAAAGTTTTCAGTTGTGCTTAAAAGTAGAAGAATTCACATAAGCACGGTATGAATAAAAGATGACCAATGGGATCTTACCAAGCTACACATTGAGCATGAATAACTCCATCTTAATACTGAAACTAGCATATGGTAGTTACAACTTAAGGTAGTATACTGCAAAAAAAATACGAATCATGATAATGCGATTTTTGTTATTCGGGTAGTTGGAATTTATTGTTTTAATTTAGGTATTAGGCGTGGTTGGATTTATTAAAAGGCTTATTTCCATAAAACACCCATTGACTTTCCCCGTTTGGCAAAAAACCGCCAAAAGGTTTCAAAATTCCAAGAAAGTACCATGACTAAGAATCTACCCGTTCAACGTTTAATGATGTTATATTTGCATATTAAATGACCTTTTTACCCTCGTAATAATTACAATTAGTTAAATTAAATAATTATTAATTACTTTTGTAATCATTTAAATAATTGTTAATTAAACCATAATGGCTATGTGGTAGAGGAGTTCGCCAACGGCAGCGATGGAAGAGGACGGTGATGGATGAAGTGTTGGGTTAGGGTTAGGTTAAAGAAAAAAGAAGATGAAAGAGGTGGGAGTGGAAAGAGGGAGGAGGATATAGATGAGGGTTTAATTAGTGAGGAAGAGGAAATAAATGAGGGTTTATTTAGTGAGGAGGAAGATGGGTGGATGTGATGGAGGAGGGCAGAAGAGGGGCTTTGGGATGGAGTTAAAGGGAGGATATGGGGTGTTGAGGTGGAGGAGGGAGATGGTGGAGGTTGGTGTTGGGTTTATTAGGGAAGGATGAAGAAGAGGAGGGTGGAGGAGGAGAGAGATAGTGAAGGTTGATGCTAGGTTTGTTGAGGAAAGAGGAAGAGGAGGGAGATGGAGGTTGAAGTTGGGTTCGTTAGGTAAGGAGGTGGCAGAAGAGGAGGAGGCAGATTGCGGCGAGGGGGGGGGGGGGGGAGGCGGTGGCGCGGCGATGGGTGGAGTGAGGTTAAGTTGGAGAAGAATAGAGAGGATGAAGAAGAGGGGTATTTTAGGATTCTTTTTTGAATTTTTCGGATGCCGTGGCAACTTAAATGACGTGGTGCGGTCGTGGCACCATTAGGTATTATAGTGTTTTGGAGATTTTAAACCTTTTGATAGTTTTATGCCAAATGCTAAAACTTGATGGGAATTTTTCTAGAAATGAGCCTTGTAAAAATTGAATCTTTTTAGTATATATTACAAAATCCTTTGAAGTCGGGCTTTAACTAAATCATTCAACTGAGTATTCCCCAGTTCATAATGATTAGTGTTACAGAAAGTTTAGGTTTTAACAAAACAATCAAAAGTAAAATAATTCTCATGGTAAGTAAAAGTTGTAGACGCTAGAAACTATTTATGCGGTAAGAATGGATTATAATAACTGGTTATTGTACATTGTACTGGCGTTTGGTGACCTCAAAGGATTTAGCTTAGAGGGTTGTTTTATTTTGGATCTTTATGAATTGATATTAGAAGAATTTCTTTACAATTACAGGTTTGCAAATTGAAATGGGTATTGTAGATATAAAATTTGCACTAAAGGAGATTTTTTACATGATTAAATGTTACAGTGCGCGCGCGCAGCGCGCGCGCACACAGAGAGAGAGAGAGAGAGAGAGAGAGAGAGAATAATTCTTGTGATAAGTTATTGGAGTAGAAACTCGAAACTGGGTATGCAGCAAGAACAGCTCTAAAATATCTGGTTATGGGTAGGTTTTTCATGACCTCAAAGGATTTAGCTTAGAGGGTGATTTTAATTATGGATGGTCATATGAATTGTTAGTGGAATAATTTCTTTACAATTACTGGTTTACAAATTGAAATGAGCTTTTTTAGAAATAATAACTTTGCATTTAGAGGAATGCTTTACACGAGTGAATGCTATCTTCCCATCTTTGTTTCCACCGCAGATAACCTGATGCTATAGAACTAGTTTAAATGGAACACTCTAGGAAAAATACATGTAATTCTGGTAATCTAGTTCTGAATTTTTGGAAGGTGGCATATTTAGTAAATTTTGAACACCTCTAAACCTAGCCTGTTATAATTCTTATCAATGTGAGAAACCCTAGACTCATCATCTACTGTGTTTCTTCTTTTCAGGTTGCTGATCTTGGCCTTTCCAAAGTGAAATGCCAGACTCTTATCTCTGGTGGTGTGCGAGGAACACTTCCATGGATGGCCCCAGAGCTTCTTAATGGTGGCAGCAGTCTTGTATCCAATAAGGTATCTTTATTCTCTCCCTCATTTATATTTTCTTAGATTTTTCGGTCACTAATTTCCTAATGTGGTGTCATTGTCATTGTGAAAGACTTGACAAAAGTGTTAGAACTTTAGTGTTATGCTATGGCTGTGCATAAAAAAGACATGAGATATTTGAGCTATTTGTAAAATTGTAATCCAACTTCAGTACGGATTAATTTCAAAACTTTTGGTTATACAAGTTATTTTTTTTAGAAGACTTCTATTAGTCTTAAGAACTTGTATGCAAATAGAGGACTAATCCCCGCCACCCTCACCCACCCCCCAAAAAAAACAGAAACTTTAGACGGATCCTGGATTGCAGAACTTCGACGACATTTGCATAATAGGTAAAGATTTGACAACAAAGTTTCCCCTCTTTTGTGCTATAATTTCAGGTTGACGTGTTCTCTTTCGGCATTGTGATGTGGGAGCTCCTCACTGGAGAGGAACCATATGCTGATCTGCACTACGGAGCCATCATAGGTATTAATTTATTCTCATTCAATCTCTTATCCATTGCTAAAGTGCAGGAAACCCCCTTGCCTTTGTCCTAATACCAGAAAGACGCCCTGAACCAAGATAACCTGCACGTTTCCCCCTTAGTCAAAACAATTTCTTGGAAACAGCATGGATTCCCCATAGTTGAATCAATTCGCTCTCGAATTAAGTTTTATATACTTAGCATTTTCAGCATATATTTATTTTGTATAGAAATAATATTTTATTACATAACTTTTTTTCCCCTTTCCTTAAACAGGCGGGATTGTGAGCAATACGCTGAGGCCCCCAATGCCTGAAAATTATGATCCGAAGTGGAAAGCGTTGATGGAGCAGTGCTGGTTGGCGGAGCCATCAGAGAGGCCGAACTTCACAGAGATTGCAAGCAGATTGCGTTCTATGGCTGCTTCTCTTCCTCAGAAACCATAAGGCCAAGCACATACAAGAGGAATTTTTTTTCGGGTCTTTAAAAAGGTTTTAATAGTTGTACATTTCGTAGAATGTGAATGTAAAGAGGGAAACTAGTAACCTGCTCGCCTGTGAATATATCATTCGTTGAACACCCTGTGAATTTTTTAAGGTAGCGCATTTTTTGATTTGTTTAATTCCATTCATAGTCAAGACTGCAGTGGTTTCTTGTTTTTTCTTGTTGTTGATGTACCAAAAATGTGGGTTGATGTGTAATTCTGCTGCAGTCACCTTCTATAATGCTGATTTCTGCAAAATTATCATCAGATAAATCAAATTCACCTACATGAGTTACATCTGTGTTTAATCATCTTTACCTTTGTATTTTGAGTCTACCATCTCTTGATTAAGTTCAAAAATATCTGATACAAGAATGTCCGCATGCATTTTACTGATGAGAACATTTGCATGCTGGTGTATGCTTTCCCTCATCTTTTTATTGCATGCTGCTTTCTTCAATATCGGTTACTAATTTATAGAGGCCACAATTATTTTAAATTCACCATGTTTAAATACGTTCATATTCAAGCTGCATTTCCACTGAAAGCTCCCCTAAATAAATTTCCCAGACATAACACAAAAACATTGGCAAATCTGCTTTTAATCAAAATTCATATACAATTTAGCTCAAATAGCACAGAAAAAAAAACCTGCATATTGCAAGAAACATCACACATGTAAAAACCAAACCCAAATGGCAAAGAGGGAAAAATTACCTCACAGTAAAACTGCAAGGGTTCAAAATATACAAATGCTTCTGCTACTAGCAACAGCTACACTTTCTTTATAAACAATTTTTCTCTTCTTTTCAATCTGCTATGCATTAACTCTGTCCAATTCTTTCATAAACGCCTCCTATGTGTCGGCTACAATCGTCTACAGCAACCATTTGTAATTTGATTTTCACCTGCAACATTCTTGTTAGTATTTTATTTGAATGAACCCTAAAATAGCAATCTTTTTGCATAGGGCTTTCTACATCGGCATCTTGAAAAGTCAACCATTCATCGATTTTTTTGGATGAGCGGCACTGGCCGTATTAATGTTCATGTCCTAAATTATGGATACATGACAATAAAACACTCTACGATGCTAAATGAATGGGCAAAGAATATCCAATTGGTGTACCCATAGTTTAGGACATGAAGATTCTTATAACTGGTGTCGGTCGTCGGGAAAAAAAAAATCGATGGATGGCTAACTTTTCAAGCTGCCAATAGGAAAATTTTCTTTCGTGTTATATTGGTGAGAGGTGTACCTTTTTCTCTTGTTCTTTAGTGTGGTGGATGATGAAGGGTTGCTATGCCAGTTTCTTTTCCTATGGTTTATGAACCAGTTGTTGATTTGTTTTAGCTGCAATCCTGTTTCTTGAACTAACCTTGCCTTGTCATCCTCCTACACAAAAAAAGGCGCATGTTTGGATATATTGAAACTGTCGACTCATATGGCAGTTAAAATTTATATGAGATTAAAGTCAAACCTATATTATAACAAATAACTCTTGTCGCGACAGAAAATACATGTGTGAAAAAGTTTTATACTAATTTGAATCTTCGGTGTAAACCGTGACTTAGAGACCATCAAACAGTTATGACTTAGAGACCATCAAACAGTTATTGTTATGGACTCTTGAGAATTGAACTGGGTTTGGGATCTGGACCTATATTTTCCTTTATATATAGTAACCGCATGTTTGCATGTATTCGTGTAGCCTAATTTAAACAACTAAAAATAGTAGGGTTTAAATGATGATTCCTCACGGTTGGGTACGGCCACTTGGCGTGGGACTGCCACCACGCCTTCAATATGGAAGTAGTATCTCCTGGCAGTTTCCCAGCTCTTCTTTTTCGCATAATTTCTTCTCTAATGTCGACAATCTTATCTTTATAACCCTGCACATGGGAGGGGGAGAAAGAATAAAGAAACACAAACCTCTGACATGAATATGGAAAGTTAAATTACATAGAAAACTCTATCATGTTTTGTGCAACATTTGGAAAAGAGGTAGGCATCATATTCAAGCAAATGAGAGGGCCGGAGGTTCGCGCAATTTAGCCAATATAAATGGAATTATAAGATATTGTGACCTGTTTTAACTCATGCTTAAGCTCTTGCCGAACTCGTTCCATTAGGGACCTCTCGCTCTCAGTGGGGACAAGGGGACCGAAGCCTGTGCTATCTATTCTGTCAAAACTTCCATCGTACAAGTTTGTTTCGCTATCGACCTGCTCATCTTCATCATCGGACATAGTTCCACCCGTGCCTTCTCCAGGAGAAACACCTACTTCAAAATTGGAGTTTTTTTGGTGATCCTTAGTCCAGATTATATAGATCGACTCTAAAAGTAATATTTGATCAAGCTATAATCAAAATTCAAAATATAGCAATTGACAAACAACTCTAACATGATTAACGACAACTAATTATGAATCTAGTTTACACTTTTTCCATTTAAGAATCTGTCAATCTCATTAGCCTTGGGAATCACTTTATAGGGGCTACAAAGTAAGATTGGTTTTTTTTTGGGGGCAGAAAAAAAACAAACTCTTTTCTCTTAGATTGATTGTTCATTCTTATTCTCAAACCAAAGTTTTCAGCATCCCTCGCCCAGCGCTTGGCATTCTGAGAAATACCTACAAAGAAACTAAACAATGGAACATAAGAAATACCTGTCAGGCTCTGCAGAGATTGTTCAAGCTCCCAGCATGCCATCACTGCTTCCATTGCATGAACACGAACATGCTGTTGTAGTTGTTCTTTGAAGGAACACAGAAACGAGACATAGTGGGTCTGTGCAGAAAAATTAAAGTTGAATAAGAAACCTAAATCTAAAACAATTGTAGAGAAGTTGGAAACAGCCTGCATGTATTTCTTAGAATTCTATGGCAAGCACCAAAATGGATGAGGGGAAAATCATGGTGTTCGCTATAGGTAGCCCTAAAGTTTGTATAAAGCCATTGTCATAGACTATGTTCTCCTCTAGAAAAAATCTAAGACAAAACTATGTCGAGCATATTTTGTCACGCATGCATCTTCCTTCCGTGGACATGGATAATGCCTTTGTTTACTTCAACTGAGTAAATAGCATTCAGAAATTATGAGGGGGTAACCATAGCAATGCCAGCTTGGAACACAAAACTCCTGAAATGGAAAGGGTTTCGACACTTGGCCAAAAACTTCAACCAAGTTGAGTTGAGGAAAATAAGAGCAAGAATGCAAAATCAAGTCGCTGATTTTCAATTTAAAAAAAAATATGAAAAGAGAATAAGGTTCGGGACAAAACTATTTTCTTATCCAGCACAAGTATAAGGTAAATAAATAACTTTGTGTAAAATCTAGCCTTAAGTTGAACCGTATAGTATAAGAGACCATGAAAGTGAAACCCAAAAAGATGAGAAAGAAATTTCATTTCATACCATCTGTTAGGATTAAAATTTACGTCCCATTACCAAAATTAAAAATAAAAAATTAAAAGTCAAAATGTCAAGGTCAAAGTCAACGCCCATGTGGACCCGAGACCGACTAACCCGGAGTCTGACCCCAAGCTACTGGACCCATACTCAAACCGCCTCAAGCCCGAGTGAAGGCGGCCAGCTATCGAAGAAGAAAGAAAAAAGAAATTTGTAATAAATAGTTTTTATATGCAAATAAGTATGAAATTGTAAATTAAGTGGGAAAAAGCCAAATTATGTAAAACTCATGGCTCATGTGCAAAAAGAAATGAGCACATGAGCATGAGAGAGGTAAAAGAGACATTTTATAAAGCCCAAGGGGCAAATGTAAAATATAAAGCCTGTATAAGGCAAATATATGAAGAAAATCAATAACTTTCATTTCCATATCATTCTAAGGTTTTGAGCATCCTCTCTCTCCTCAAACGGTTTTATCATTCGGAGCGAACCGGATTCGACCAGGGACCACTTTCTAGGAGGTCATCCATCCCAGAATTTCCCTGGCTCGAGCACTCTTAACTACGGAGTTCTCAAACTCCTGTAGTGCCGATTCACTTAAAAGAAACATCTATGTTATAAGAGTGGTATCATTTCATTTATAGTTCTGATCTGCCCTCCTTCGGAACGTATTCCAAAAATTTCTCATTATTCTACAATGGGTCCGACGGACTCAAGAGCTGGCCCCACGGATTCAAGAGGCGGCCCCCGCCTTTTAGTGTGGCACTTTATTCTGTGTGACACTTTATTCCGTGAGCAAGAACCGGGACCGACATCTTCCCCACTTTTGAACAATAGATCGTCCTCGAACCACAGAACTACTATTGAGGGACCGGCTCTGATACCATTATGTCATGCCCCACCCCCAACACAAGCGGTATTATCCGCTTTGGCCGAAACCGCATGGCCCGACCAGAGGCTACTTCTCAGGAGGTCACCCATCCCATAACATTCCTGGCTCGGGCACGCTGAACTACGGAGTACTCAAGCTCCTGTGGTGCTAGTTCACTTAAAAAGCGTCTCTGCATTGAAGAGTGGTATCATTCCATTTATAGTATTCTGCCATCTTTCAAAATGTATTCCGAAAATTTCCATTGTTCCACAGTAGGTCCCACGGACTCAAGAGGTGGCCCCGCCCCTTGACGTGGCACTTTGTTCCATGTGTCACTTTATTCCATGAGTAAGAACCGGGTCGAGCCCCAGTCCTTGCACACGGAACAAAGTGCCACGCCAAGGGACGGGACCACCTTTTGAGTCCGTGAGACCCACTGTAGAATATTGGGAATCTTCGGAATATTTTCCGAAAGAGACACATCGGAATTATAAATGGAATGATACCACTCATATAACTATTTACCGCCGAAAACCGGGAAGAAGAACGTCTTGCCTGAATTTGGGGGCAGATGCTATTTGGTTTTATCCGACCACCTCTCCGAAAATACCAAGCTGATTTATGGCACCGTGTATCGGAGGTCTGGACGGATGCGGACGTTGTAGCAGACTTTGTCAGATTCCCCCTCGTTATGAGGGTTTTTTTATTATGGGGACACTCTTCCCTGCAGGCGCAAGCCCCTGCAGTTAATTACGTTACCGCGTAGCGATAACCACTTTCTCCTGCTCCAGAAGGTTACTTCGTGTCATGTGTGTTTGTTTTATTTTTGGTTGCCCGTGGATTGTATACGGAGACTAATTTGTGTTGTCGCCCGTAGGGTGTGGATTAGTCCAAATCCATATTTTCTTAAATTTGGGTTTGTTTGATTTAAGGATCGTTAACCTTGTTTGAGATTAAGATCGACTTAAATATTTTTTAAGGATACGTTAATCCGATATTGGACTAAGATCTACTCAACAGGGGTCCAGGATCATTTTTGATCCAACAAAAAAAGTGTTTGGGCTTTTTCGTTTTAGTTTAAGGATGTGACGTTCCATAGATCACCATTTTTTGGGGTGATGGTTTAGTTTAAGGACGTTGCGGTCCATAGATGGTTTAAGGACATTGTGGTCCGTAGAATTGTAGGTTGTCGGGACTCGCCACCTCTCTGAAGACGTTGAAGAATTACAACGTCATATATCAGAGGTGTGGGAAGATGTACCCTTGAACCGATAAATGTTCGTCCGGAGCTTGATGGTCTTGTTTGGGATTAAAACCAATCCGAAAAATAAAGAGCCCATGGGCTCGGTTGATTAGGAGTTGGGCCAACTTGGGTTCAATCCAGTCATTTCATTTTTGAATAAAGTGTTAAACACTTGCTTGGGCTTGGTCCCCTTTTTGTGCCAACAATGCCGAGCATTCATATGGGTTCTGATGCCCACACTTTAACTTGCTTCCTCTTTTTTTGGTTTTTTATGGAGTGTTAAACACTCATTAAGTTAAACGGCGCCCACGTGAGGGGCACGTAGGACGCTTGGCGCTGGGCGCCGATCACTGAGTGCTAAGCACTCTTTATTAAATAGCGCCATCGTGAGGGACACGTAAGGCGCTTTGCGCTGGGCGCCAACCACTGAGTGCTAGGCACTCTTTATTTGGACAGCGCCCATGTGAAAGGCACATGGGGCGCTTGGCGCTGGGCGCCAACCACTGAGTGCTAGGCACTCTTTATTGAACACCGCCCACGTGAGGGGCTGTCTCTTTCTTTGTGTATTTTTCTGAAAAGTTCAATTTTTTGTTCTCCCCTGGATTTTCAATCCCTAAGAACAAATTCTTCTCCACGAGAATTAAATTCTCATTTGTGAAAGACTTGTCTCATAGATCTCAGATCCAGGGAAAGAACTATGTTCTTTTATGAGGGTTAAACCCTTAGGTATGCAGATAAGATATTATGATCTCTATTTACCTTGAAGAAAGTTCTTCTTTCTTCTCTCTTAAAGCTCTTTTTGCTTGCTCTTCTTTTTGAACTTGAAGTTTATTGGGGGGTTCCTCTTTACAAGACTTGAAGTCTTGGGGCCTTTATATAGTAGAGGCAGATTTGTTGATTCAGTTAAGGAAATCTCTCAAATGAGAGATTTCTTAATTGATTTGGGGATTTTATCCACCGTTGGATGTTTGATCCAAGGACTTCTGTTTTACAGAAGATATTTTTCTTGTTTTTAATAAGATTGGGAAAATATTTTCCTATACAGAGCTTATTCTGTAGCTTGGTGATTTTATATCACCATTGGATCTTTAATCCAACGGTGCTCTGTTTTACAGAGTATACTCTTTCTTATTTAGAAAGATTGGGAAAAATATTTTCCCCTACAGAGCTTATTCTGTAACTTGGTGATCTTTAATCACCATTGGATCTTTAATCCAACGGTGCTCTGTTTTACAGAGCGTAATCTTTCTTGTTTAGAAAGATTTATGGAGTATTTCCTCAATCAGAATTTAATTCTGTGTTTTGATGATTTATCATCTCCGTTGGATCTTTGATCCAACGGCAGAGAACTTTTAGTTCTTGCACCGGCGCCCTCGTGCGGGGCACGTGAGACGCTGTCTCAGAATTTTTTTTAACTCTTGGTGCTGGCGCCCTCGTGCAAGGCACGTGAGGCGCTGCCTCTTTTTAAATTTTGAACAAAGTTTTGCTCTTCGATTATTGGGGGGAAACAATAACATAGAGGCACCTTTTAAGTAAACCATACTACAGGTGTTTGAGAACTCCGTAGTTAAGCATGCTCAAGCCTCCGATGAACTCAAGAGGTGGCCCCTGCCCTTTGGCGTAGCACTTTGTTCCTTGTAGCACTTTATTCCGTGAGCAAAGACCAGGGCCCGACAAGGAAAGAGGAAGAAGAAAGAGAACCCATTTCCAAAAACCCTATTGCGACAAGATCTAAAACTTAGAAAAGGAATAAGAGACCTCTTTTCATTATTCAAGATTCAAATCCGAAGTTTTAAAAACTCATGAGAGCATTTTGGACCAAACAAGAGAAGATTGAGAGTGGCCCCATAAAAAAGAAAGCCTTTAGATTTCTCCCTTCGAAAAACCCTCGGGGTAAGGCGTCCAAAATTTGGACGTCCACACCAGGAGCGCTAGCTCCATAAAAGCACCAACCGCTAATCTCTTGTGCAAGCGCAACTCGTGCAATTCAAGAGCGCAAGCGCTTGCATAAAGACACGTGCGACACACGTGGCGCTAGTGCCAATCCTTTGCGCAAGCGCAACTCGTGCAATCCACCGACGCAAGCGCTTGCGCAAAGGCACGTGCGACACATGTGGCGCTAGCACCAATCCTTTGCGCAAGCGCAACCCGTGCAATACACGGGCACCAAGTGCCAATCCTTTGCGTAAACACAACCCGTGCAATCCACGGGCGCAAACGCCACACGTGCAATCCAAGGGTGCAAGTGCCAAGCACGTTCAAAACTATTTTCAAAACACAACATGCACATATTGCACGCTAAGTTCACATGACCCATACGACCCATTAATTGGAAGATCCCTCACCTCAAAGCGACAGGTAATTAACGGCAGTTTTGTCCACGGCTGCCGGAAATTAGAATCCTCACAATCAATAAATCTCTGCCTATCTCACGCAGGGAGAATCTGTACACTCCAGACAAGCCAGCGCATTCCTATGTCAATAGAGTAGCGAAAAAACACTCTACAGAATTCTGGCACGCCCGGTACGATCTAACTCTCCTCCTATATTTCGGGTCGAATATTTACGAACTCAATTAACATATAAATCGTTGTCTGTACGAAAATCATGTTTCTTTATGCAGATTATATACTTTATATTACCAATCCAAATACAACGATGATGTATCCAAAGATGAACTCGGTTTCTGATGCAACCCATATCTCATACATAATGAAAATGAATGCTCAAGTGGTTCTCCGAAAATCTTATGCCGCGGTGGGAGAAACCGCAGCTACAATTCGGCTCCATTCTATTCTTTTCGGCCTTCCATGATCATATCGCGAAGGCTCCAGCATGTCAAGTAGCCAGACCGGTCTTAAAAGAAAGGAGTCTAAATGTCGTGATCGCGAGGGTGCCCCAGCCCAAGCGCAAGTCTGTCTTCGAACGGCTCTCTGTTGCTCCAGCTAGGGGCAAGGCTGTCAACGCCATGGAAGCTACAAGGCGTCTCAGGCAAGCTCAAGCGGTGCTCTTGACAATCGCACGATCGGGTGTCTTATCTAGACTCCACGTCAATCAATCTACAGCGACTTCCAACAAAGTGTATGCCCGCCAAGTCAAACTGAGAAGTTAAAGCAAAAGCGCCTCAGGTATAGAACCAATAAGAGGGCTAGGGCTCCTGCAAAGCTGAACTTCGTGAGATTCCAAGAACAGAGTTACCTCGCGACAACGGCTGAGTCGGCCGTGAAATCAATAATTGTTGGGGTTCCTAGCGCCTTGGCCGTCGACCGCGGCCTTTGCGGAATGAAAATTTTTGGTGTTTAAAAAACTTGGCGCTAGGAACAACTACCTAGAATCGAAACCAAACATGAAACTAGCAAGCTACAAAGATGTTCTAGCTACTGTGATAGAGTTGTTATACCGAATGATTCATGTCCTTCGGTCTTCTACCATCTTATTTAGCTCCTAGAGGTCCCCTGGATCGAGCTTGATCGCTGGTCTTCCTCCGTCAAAGATGCACCCGAAGGATGTAACTCATGTCTTTGGCTCCACACTAAGAGTCTAATAGAGCAACTAGAGACTTTAGATTGCTAATCTAAAGTGTCTAGAATTTAGTGAAGTGTTCTATATGTGTATCTATCTCACATCCTCTCTTAATTCTCAACACATGAGATTGTAGAGAGGAGATTGAAGATGAAGGTGGAGGAGCTCAAGAAAAGTAGCGAGGAGAGTGAAACCAAACGATGAGAGTGTTTCAAAACCAACCATGCAAAAAAAAATTCATCCAACATCATGTGAGAAAATAATATGAAGCATGGTTTTGTATTACTCATTTTTTCAATAAAATAAAATCAACCATGCTTGAATAGTTTGCACAAATGAATTAACACTATTGAAGCATGGCTCTCACCATACCCCCTCTCTTCTTTTACACCTCATTTTCCATTTAAAGTAAATGGATAAAATCTAAAATGAGATGTCCACCTTGTAAAATGTTTTCCGTATAAATACGGATTACACTCTACTGTATATACATACATGTATTCGTACAGAAATACGAATACCCAAAAAGATAGAATAACACAAAAAATATAATACTAGAATATACATATCGAAATATATATATGTAAATCATTAAATCAATACCTGATTTAATAATCCGGCTCAAACCCGAGCCAGCTAGTATTATCAACCGTCCGATCGAAAGTCCGGATAACTAGTACAATCATTCGATCGGAACCCTGCACGTATCCAATACGGCTACTACATCATTTCGCTTGAACCGGGGAAACCCTCTGTGTGGGACTCTAAAGACTCGTCAATACGCTGGTAGTGGGTTTAACCACAAACACGTCAGCGGCACTAGTTTTACGTAACGACTACCCAAGTATTGAGCGAAAGGAAGGCCGGCGAGCAAACTCATCCGAACCCCTACTGAGCCTGTCAGTGAAAATCTCCATACAGTCCGGTCTGTTCGTCTAAGAGTATCGCATATCGAATCTATGGGGTGGATAAAGTCAGACCCCTAATAACGCGATATTTCGTGTCGGTATGAAGCCCATCACTAACTGAGAAACTACTGATCCAAATCAGTAATTCTCGTCTATCTTGGCCAAGGATTTCTGGTGATGGCCACCCGTGCACCGCACGACATCAACCCCCAATACCGGGAGAGACGAATCCCCGACGATCCGCTCACTCCCTCCATGTGGCTCGGAACTGTACCCAACTAAAACATGTTTGTACGACTCCTTTGAGCCGTGGTAGGGTAGTAATCAAAGCACAGTGTGAACTCACACGAGACAAATGATGATCTCAGGTCGACAGACTAACCTATACTCATGTCACCTGAGAATTGCTATCTGACATTAGGTATAATACTAACTAGCATGTTCCCGGCGAGTCCGTCGAGTGTCACTCATAACTCAATGAGCACCTGTATACTATCTTAGGTGACCAACTGACACCAATAGCTTATGAGACCGACCAGAGTATCGATGCCTAGTCTCGATACTCCATCGACTAGGGACATTTAAGGATGTGCTTATAAACTACCCAGCTCCCACGTATATGATCGTCATCATAATGCTGGTAGTCAAGTAAGAATCCTATGGGCTCTATCAACATATAATAGTGATCTGTAATACCACATAATGCATATACATAATGATAAAGACAAACCAGATAGCATACTATCATTTTGAATAAGACTGTTCTACCCGTATAGGTCATCCCTCAATCATCACAATCGTATGCCTGCGATTACAATAATTGACTTGAGGGCATTATATCTAACAATCTCCCACTTGCATTTAAGTCTAATTATTGCGATGTCGCATACTCACAGCCCGTGTGATACCGAACACCCAACTTCTCTACTAATCAGTCTTGCAAAGCCCGTTTGTGAAACTATTGCATTCAAGAAATAGCCTCAGTGAGTGGATCCGCTTCAATGTTTCTATTTTTATCTCTCTATATCTCAATTTCGCGAAGAAAGACTATCTCTCGAAATGAGCAATACCTGTCTTAAAATTTGTCTGGATATCTGATAGGACCCAATTCACAAATGAACACCAAATCCAACAAACTTCTTAGACCGTATCTTCCACTGAATTTAATCAGTATTCTGCGCCATGCCTTTCTCAGTATCCGCTTGGATCACCTGTCCAACATACTGTCCCTCAAAAAGAGGGAAAACTATAACTCTGACAGCCATTCTGACATCTAGGTCACCTTGAAAACCTGAAATGATAACCGCCTCCTGAAGAAGGCTGTCGTTACCATATACCAAGAACATCCACTTATGTTCATAACTGCTTCCCAATGTTTCTCCAGGATTGGATTAATATATACGCTTATTGTAGCCAGTGCAAAAGCAATATCTGGTGTGATACTTGACATTTCATGATTAACTTGATTGCCTCAACAAATGATATGCCAATCATGCAAATCCCTCTCCTCATTAGTCTAGAAGACATCACTTCAGAGAGGGTGACTCCCTCACCTATGGGTACACCACCACATCAGGAGTCGTCCATTCTAAAACACTTCAGAATAGTGTCAAGTACCTGAATTGGGACACTTCCCAAATCTAGATCTAAAATCATAGATCTAGTGATCGAAATCCCTGATATTTTATCAAGATCTTATGTGGAGAAAACACCTTGTGACAACCAACGTATAACCAATCATAGTATAGGAAGATCACATCCTATCAAGAGTATGTCATCCAAATACCAGGACATCACTCCCTATGTCGGGACCCGGTTCTTGCTCACGGAGCAAAGTGCCATACGGAACAAAGTGCCACGCTAAGTGTCGTGTTAAGTGGGCGGGGGCCACCTCTTGAATCCGTAGGGGCCGCCTCTTGAGTCCGAGGGACCCACTGTAGAACAATGGGAAATCTTCGGAATACATTCCGAAAGGGGGCAGATCTGTACTATAAATGGAATGATACCACGCTTCAATACAGAGGCGCCTTTTAAGTGAACCGGAACTACAGGAGTTTGAGAACTCCGTAGTTAAGCATGCTCGGGCCAGGGAAGTCTTGGGATGGGTGACCTCTTGGGAAGTGGCCTCTGGTCGGGTCCGGTTCATCCCGAAGGGCAAAACCGTGTGGCTTCGTCCAGAGCGGACAATACTCTCTGTATTGGGGGTGGGGCGTGACAAAATGGTATCAGAGCCAGGTTCCTCAATAGTAGGTCTGTGGTTCGAGGACGAACCATTATTCAAAGGTGGGGAGAATGTCGGGACCCGGTTCTTGCTCACGGAGCAAAGTGCCACACGGAACAAAATGTCACGCCAAGTGTCGTGTTAAGTGGGTGGGGGCCACCTCTTGAATCCGTGGGGGCCACCTCTTGAGTCCGTGGGACCCACTGTAGAACAATGGGAAATCTTCGGAATACATTCCGCAAGAGGACAGATCTGTACTATAAATGGAATGATACCACTCTTCAATACAGAGGCGCCTTTTAAGTGAACCGGAACTACAGGAGTTTGAGAACTCCGTAGTTAAGCGTGCTCGGGCCAGGGAAGTCTTGGGATGGGTGACCTCCTGGGAAGTGGCCTCTGGTCGGGTCCGGTTCGCCCCGAAGGGCAAAACCGTGCGGCTTCGGCCAGAGCGGACAATACTCTCTGTATTGGGGGTGGGGCGTGACACCCAACTACTTTCTTACCAGGCCCATCTATTGTTCTGATGAAATCAAATTCTATGACTGTCACATCAAAAATAGACGATCTATACGCGTGCACTTCTAAAGCTAATTTAGAACGGCGTTATACTCATCCTCCTGCCAGATATCATAGTCTAGAACAGCAGTAGCGGCAAGCTTGGGTCATCAAAAATCTCACTGTTACCGTCTTTGAGGAGACCGAAGTACCTCTCAGGTGGCTGAGGTTACCCACCAAATCTGCGGAATGGCTAATGAATCATCAAGACCAATTTAATCTTTAGGTTCTACTAAATTTTCAGTAATCGTTTGTGCTTCTAAAATCACTTTCAGTTCTACCATACTCCCATTAATGTTTTTTGAAAAGAATTCGTTTTAGTAAAACGGATGGCGAGTCAAGAACAATATAACTATTGATCCTCCAAATGGTAGAATGTTAACCATCATCAAAGCATGGGATAACCCACAAACTGCCATTACTGAAACGTGCCTTGAGTTTATCCGGATTCTGGTTTTAAGCATAAGCCGGACAACTCCATATACCTTAACATCGTTAAGATATAAATCCATTCTATATCCAATATAGAAACAAAGGCACTAATTTAATTGGAACCAGATTCAAAAATCAAGCAGTTGTTTCCAGTGTATATCAACTAAATGGAAGAAGACCAAACAACATTACCCATCAAGGAGCGTACTCACGGATGAGTAACCTGAATAAGAAGCAAGTTCTCAAATATATTACTTACGACCGAATATATGGCACAAGTAACAACAACTTCGATCACCAAGAAGAATCCTGATACTTGCAACATATGGTTCTCTCCTTTATTCTTATATCTATAACTTCTCAAAATTTAGACATTGTGTTTCAACGAAATACTTGTTTAAAACCAGAGAAGTCATGAGTAAACGGAATATAATACGAGTACCAACCCCTTTGTCCTAACAGACATCGAACAGCATACAATACTTTGTATAAGTCCACTGAGTTTAATAACTCAAATTTTGTGCGTCGTAGGTTGAAAACTGTGATATGGTTAAGAAGAATTACACTGCTATTAAATGCACCTTACCTATCCATCAACTGATATAGGTAAATGTCATAAACATAATTTCAAAAAGTTATATCTCACTTTATAAAATAAACGTACAGATATATCAGTTTGAAACTGATGCATAACAATGGATATTCAAAACAAAAAATTTGCTGTCAGGCAAAATTCAGGTGATTTCCTCAAATATCACCAATTACAAAGAATTCTGATATATAGAGGATCTAATCACCCAATTCCCAATATCTTACTCACACTCAGTATCTGTAACGCCATACAGATGTGAGAATCAAGTCTGATAAATACATACCCTGGAGTCAGAATCTAATTGGGAAAACAGTTTTCAATTAACACCGCACAGTAAAACTGAAACATGAAAATATTTCGAAGGGGTGGCCAGGTATTCCTAGCAATGCCTCTTCCATTATCGAGATTCATGACAGTAACCGTATATTTCCTTGCCCTCACTCCAATCCCTTCATATGTATTTACTTCTTACCTTCTGTACACCATATTTAGGCCAATTGGTTTTCTTCCTTCCCTACCTTTCGGCACCAGCCTAAGATTTGGAAGAACACTATACAATAAGCGTAATAGGTGTACTCTCCTAATACTAGAAGTCCTCGCAACCTGAGAGAAGGTAAATAGAAAAAACAACCGAATAATCCTATTCAATTTCTCCCGAACTGGAAACCATTCTCGAACTGAAACAAGTTCCTTCGATTTCGTATGTAACTATACGATGGCATATCCAAGCAATATGTATCTTCTTAGTTATCACGTCCCACCCCCAATACAGAGAGTATTGTCTGCTCTAGCCGAAGCCGCACGGTTTTGTCCGTCGGGGCGAACCGGACCCGACCAGGGGCCACTTCCCAGGAGGTCACCCATCCCAAGACTTCCCTGGCCCGAGCACGCTTAACTACGGAGTTCTCAAGCTCTTGTAGTTCCGGTTCACTTAAAAGGCGCCTCTGTATTGAAGAGTGGTATCATTCTATTTATAGTACAAATCTGCCCCCTTTCGGAATGTATTCCGAAGAGTCCCCATTGTTCTACAGTGGGTCCCACGGACTCAAGAGGTGGCCCCGACGGATTCAAGAGGTGGCTCCCGCCCACTTAACACGACACTTGGCGTGGCACTTTGCTCCGTGAGCAAGAACCGGGTCCCGACATTCTCCCCACCTTTGAACAATGGTTCGTCCTCGAACCACAGACCTACTATTGAGGGACCAGCTCTGATACCATTCTGTCACGTCCCACCCCCAATACAGAGAGTATTGTCCGCTCTGGCCGAAGCCGTACGGTTTTGTCCTTCGGGGCGAACCGGACCCGACCAGGGGCCACTTCCCAGGAGGTCACCCATCCCAAGACTTCCCTGGCCCGAGCACGCTTAACTACGGAGTTCTCAAGCTCTTGTAGTTCCGGTTCACTTAAAAGGCGCCTCTGTATTGAAGAGTGGTATCATTCCATTTATAGTACAGATCTGCCCCTTTCGGAATGTATTCCGAAGAGTCCCCATTGTTCTACAGTGGGTCCCACGGACTCAAGAGGTGGCCCCCACGGATTCAAGAGGTGGCCCCCGCCCACTTAACACGACACTTGGCATGGCACTTTGTTCCGTGTGGCACTTTGCTCCGTGAGCAAGAACCGGGTCCCGACAGTAGTGATACGAAGTGTTCTGGAGAAATGCAAAGGGGAGGTAGTGTAAGTGCACGGCAGCGCCCCGGCCGTCTGTACGAGGCCAGAATGCGGAAAACAAAACTTTTCTATAAACTAGAACCGGCGCTACCGTGGACTGTTAAACCCAGATCGGGCCATTAACCTACTCCTAGCAAACTAGAGAATGGGTAGAAAGCTATACCGAGCGATCCGTGTCCTTCGGTCTTCGGCCTCCATCCCGATCTCCTCGCGGAATCTCCGGTCTTCATCTCCTCGTCGGAAAGGGCACCACATCCCCGTGTTTTTTTACGGGCTCCCACCTCTGGGCCGAGGAAACTCGGGCACGAAGTTGGCGAGTCGACGTGTCCAAGAATGCTGTAGGCTATACGTAGATCACCATGTCTCTAAAGGGTTATGAAGTTGCCATTTTTTGTGGAGGAATGAGATGAACTTTTTGAGATGGAGCTATAGGATTTTTGCAAGCAAAATGAGACCAATTCTCATCTCCAAAAATTGGGACAGCCCCTCTAAAGAATGGCCGACCTTTATCATCAGGAATGAGAGAATGGAGAGAAAGCAAAGGGGGGAAGCAATCATACATGAGAGAGAAGAGTGATCATTAAGAATAATGATTACCAACAAAGTCCAATCCTCATCAACCATCTCATCAAGCAAAATTCAAGCCATGATGAACAAAGAATCAAATGATGGTTGAACCATCATGAAGCTATCACAAAAAGTCTCCTCCATAATAAAATGCACAATTGCAAATAACCCCCTCCACACCAATTTTCAGCCAAAGAAAGATACAAAGGAAAATGGCCGAAACGGAATGCAAACTGGCAACTTCAAAAAACTGATCCCGTAATAAATTATAGGAAAACCCCGCAACCGTATATACATACCCGCATTTGTATTCCGACCGAATACAAATGCAAAGAGACAAAATCTACACTGTACAATACTAGGATCCGGCTTAAACCAAAGCCCGCTAGTATTATCCGTCCGATCATGATCCATACAATACCGCACGTATATGATCGAACCCTGCCATATCTCCATACGGCCTCTACAGCGATTCGCCCGAAACTTGAGAAACTGTCTGTGGGGGACTCTAAAGACTCGTCAACACTTTGGCTGTGGATTTAACCACTAACACGTCAGAAGTATTAGCCATACGTAACGGGCTACCAGGTATTGACCAAAAGGGACGTCGATGAGCGAACTCATCCTGACACCCTACTGAACCTGTCAGTGACAATATCCGTACAGTCCGGTCCGTTTGTCTATGAGCATCGCATGGCGGGCCTAGGGGGTTGGTAAAAGTCAGACCCCCAAAAGCGGATAAGTCGTGTCGGAGTGTAGCCCAGAACACCCTGAGATACTACTGGAATATCTACCAGTAAATCTCCTGCCTTGGCCAAGGACTTCGTGTAATGGCTCTCCTAGACACAGCGCGACCTCACCCCCAATACCGGGAGAGACGAACCCCTGCAGATCCGCTCATTGCCTCCATGTAGCTCGGGACTGTACCCAACTAAAACCTGTTTGCACGACTCCTTTGAGCCGTGGTAGGGTAGTAATCAAAGTACAGTGGGAACTCACACGAGACAAATGACGATCTCAGGTCGATGAACTAACCTGTACACATGTCACCAGGGAACTGCTATCTGACGTCAGGTATAAGACCAACTAGCATGTTCCCAGCGAGTCCTGTCTGGTGTACTCATAACCCAATGAACACCTGTATACATCTTAGGTGAACCAACTTACACCAGTGGCTTGTGAGACCGGCCACCGCCCTTCATCGGGGTCTCGACTGTATACACTAGTCTACTCGGGAGTATCGATGCCCTGTCTCGAAAACTCCCACGACTGGGGACCTTTTAAGGATGCGCTTATAGACCCCAGCTCCCACGTATATGATCGCCATCATACTGCTGGACGTCAAGCAAGAATCCTAAAGGCTCTATCAACGTGCAATAGTGACCTGTAAGGTCACCTGAAGCAATACACGATGATAAAGATAAACCAGATAGCATACTATCATCTTGAGAAAGACTGTCCTACCGGTATATGTCCTCCCTCAATCATTGCAATCACGTGCCTGTGATCCAATAATTAACTCTGAGGGCACTATATCCAACAATCTCCCACTTGGACTCAAGGCTAATTATTGCGATGTCGCATACTCACAGCCCGTGTGATACCGAACACCCAACTCCTTTGCTAATCAGTCTCACAAAACCCGTTTGTGAAACTAATGCGTTCGAGGAATAGCCTCAGTGAGTGGATCCGCTCTGATGTTTCTTTCTATGTCTCTCTTTATCTCAAGTTCGCGGAGAAAGCCATCTCCCGAAATGAGCAATACCTGTCTTAGAATATGTTTGGATGTCTGATGGGACCTAGCTCATAAATGAACTCCAAATCCAAACTTCTTAGACTGTATCGTCAACTGAACTTAATCAATATCCTGCGTAATGCCTCCCTCAGTGTCCGCTTGGATCACCTGTCCAAAACACTGCCCCTCGTCAGAAGGAAAACTATAACTCTGACAGTCATTCTGTCATCCAGGTCACCTTGGAAGCCTGGAATAATAACTGTCTCCCGAATGAGGCTGTCGTTATCATATCCCAAGAACATCCACTTACGTTCTAAAACTTCCGAACGTTTCTCTAGGATTGGATCAATATCACCTTATTGCATCTAGTGCAAAAACATTTGGTGTGGTACTTGATATCTCATGATTGACTCAATTGCCTAAGCAAGTGATCTGCCAATCATGCACATCCTTCTCCCCTTTAGTCTGTAAGACACCTTTAGAGAGGGTGACTCCATCACCTACAGGTACACTACCATGCCAGGAGTCGTCCATTCTAAAACACCTTTAGAATGTTGTTTAAGTACCCAGATTGGGAAACTACCCAAATCTAGATCTAAAACCATAGATCTAGTAACCAGAATGTCTGATATTATATCTATATCCTATGTGGAGAAACCACTGTGTGACAACCAAAGTATAACCGATCGTAGTATAGGAATTTCACTTCCTACTCTGTGTATGTCATCCAAATACCAGGACATCACACTCTACTACCTTCTTAACTGATCCATCCCTTATTCTGATGAAGTCAAACCTATGACTGTCACATCAGAAATAGACGATCTATCTCCACTATATCTGCTTTAGTCTATAAATCGACATAAGCCTCTTGTCCACTAGTGCTTCCGCTGCTCCCACTGACTATGACAACCCTCTGGCAGAGTCATATACACATGCACTTCTAAAGCCAGTTCAGAACAACGCTATACTCATCCTCCTGCCGGGTCTCACAGTCTGGAACAACAGCAATGGCAAGTCTGGGTAAACAAGAACCTCCCTGCCACCATCTTTGAGGCTACCGAAGTACCTCTCGGGTGCCTGAGGTTACCCACCTTATCTGCGGAGTGGCCAATGGAATATCAAACCAGATTGAATCTTTAGGTTCTTATCAAATTTTCAGTAATCGTTTGCGGTTTTGGAATCACTTCCAGTTCTACCATACTCCCACTACTGTTTTCTGAAAAAATCCATTTTTATTAAAACTGTGGCGAGTCAAGAACAATATCACTATTGATCTTCCAGATGGTAGAAAATCAACCCTCGTCATAGCCTGGGTCAACCCACAAACAGCCATTACAGAAACGTGCCTTGAGTTGTCCAGAGTGTGGTTTTAAGCATAAGCTGGACAACTCCCCGTACCTTAACATCGTTAAGATATGAACTGTTCTATATCCAATACAGAAACAGAGGCACTGATTTAATTGAACCAGATTCAAATCATGCAGCTGTCTCCAGTGCATGTCAACTAAATGGAGAGAGGCCGATCGGCATTACTCAACTTAGGAGTGCTTCCAATTATGAGTAGCCTAAAAGAGAAGCAAGTTCTCTTAATCATTGCTATCAACTGAATACCATATACAAGTATCTACATCTTCGATCACTTTGAAGAATCCCGATACTTGCAACACCTGGTTCTCTACTTTATTCTTATACCTATAACTTCTCAAAACTCAGACCTTGTGTTTCTACGAAACACTTGTCTAAGAACTAGAGAAGTCATAAATAAACCGAATATAGTACGAGGACCAACCCCTCTGTCCTAATGGACACTGGACAACATGCAATACTCTATATAAGTCCCCTGAGTCGAATAACTCAAACCCTGTGCGTCGTAGGTTAAAAACTGTACTTATGGTTAAGAAGAATTACACCGCTGTTCAATGCTCCTTACCTAACCATCCACTGATATAGGTAAATGTCATGGACATAATTTCAAAAAGTTATATCTCACTCTATAAAAATAGACGTACAGATATATCAATTTGAAATTGGTGCATTACAATGGATATTCAAAACCAAATATTTGCCGTCCGGCAAACTACCCAGGTGATTTCCTCAAATATCACCAATTTCAACGAATTCCGATATAATGAGGATGATCACCTAATTCCCAATAACTTACTCCCACTCATCATCTGTAAAACCACACAGATGTGAGAATCATACCTGGTAAATACATACCCTGGAGCAAGTGTCAAATTAGGAAATCGGTTTTCCTTTAACAGTACACAGTGAAACTGAAACATTGAAATGTTTCGTAGGGGTATCCTAGTATTCCTAGTAATACCTCTTCCATTATCCAGATTTACAACTGTAACCGTATATTTCTATGCCATCTCTCCACATCCCTTCATATGTCTTTAGTCATTACCTTCTGCACACCCCTTTAGGCCAAATGGTTTTCTTCCTTCCCTACCGTTCGGCACCAGCCTATGGTTTGGAAGAAGACTATCCAATAAGCGTAATAAGTGTACTGTCCTAATCCCAGGAGCACTCGCAATGCGAGAGAAGGTGAAGATAAAAGACAACTGGATAAACCTTATTCCTATTTGTCCTGAACCAGAATCCATCCCGAACTGGAACAAGTTCCTTTCGAGTTCGTATATAACCATACGATGGAGTATCCAAATAACTGTGGATCTTCGTAGTGACACGGAGTATTCTGGAGAAATACAAAGGTGAAGTGGGAGTGGTAATGAAATACTTGGTTTGGTCATGAATAGCAGTCGCAATTTACTTTGCCCTCCTTCTAATCCCTTTATTTGTCTTTACTTAATACCTTCTGTACACCACACTTAGGCTAATAGGCTTTCTTCATTTCCTACCGTTCGGCACCAGCCTAAGGTTTGGAAGAAGACTATCCCATAGGCGTAAAGGGTGTACTATCCCCTAATCCAAAGAGCACTCGTAGCCTGAGAGAAGGTAAAAGGAAAAGACAACTGAATAGTCCTATTCGGTTTCTCCAGAACCGGAAACCATCCTCGAATAAATTCCTTCGAGTTCGTATATAACCATACGATGGTTTTATCCAATGGAAGTGGACGTTCGTAGTAATACGAGGTTTCCTGGAGAAAAGGGTAAAAGTAGGAGTGGTAATGAGGTATGCAACTCTGACAATCCAAAAGCCAGTGTTATAAGAAGGTTCGGTTAATTTTTGGTCACTGAGTCATAATCTTAGGGTCGGGCCATGGTCGCTGCCAAAGAGAAAAAGAAAAGAAACACTCAGCGTGCACTCTAATCTAGATCAGAATGGTTATCAATTTATCTAATCAGGAAACCTCCCACTGTACCGTCAAATTCTCCTCCAAACCTGAAAGAAGAATTAGTCGGGATCACCCAAGGAGTAAACCAACTGATCAGTGGGAATCGGGATCCAACTATCATTGCATGATAATGTGATGGAATCTACCCACGTTATCACACTCCAGAAGGCATGCGCATATCTGGCAAGTTTCAGTTTCTTTAGAAACTCCCGATGTGATTTTTTCCCCATGCTCTTATCACCTTGACGAAGGCCAACATATTATAAGTCACATGTCAAGTTCTACCCGTCATTATCCAGGTTAATTTGAACCCACCCGTACATACTCTTGACGAAGGCCAAAATAGTAGTACGACTGTCCCAAACCAACGCATCTATCTATGCTGCAGAAAAGTAACAAATAGCTACCATACACTATGCCTTGACGAAGGCCAACATACATAGCATGAATACTAAGTGCTACCTTTCTGAAATGACGGAGGGCTACGAATGGTTTTTGGCGAAAAACCTTTAACGTAATGAACTTGATATCGTTGAAGGAACCGTATAGCTTTTTATAAAAATATAGTGACGAAAACCTTTGCTAAAGAGGTCACTCCCGGTGAAGGGATCTCGGCTCTTTCCCCGTAGAATGAGGTGCAGGAAATTCCAACTGAATACCAAGATGCAAAGCAAAAGTAATCGACTATAGTGAAGTTATTGCCCTGACGCAAACTTCTGTCCAAGGGGTCACTCCCGGTGAATGGATCTCGGCCCTTCCCTCGTCGACTGAGGTGCTGGATATTCATAACCGAATACCACTGTGCAAAACAAAAGAGAACGTCGTTGCAATAACAGCTTTTTGAAAATTGTTCCAACAACATCAGAATAGATTTGTTTAGCTTGCATTGATCCGAATCAATGCAGTCCGATCAATTGATCACACCAATAAAGAACGAAAATAATGATGTACGTATATGCCATCCGCATTCGCCACTGGGTCCCATCATCACCCGTTAGGTTACTTAACTAACGACAGAGCGGGGACTGGACTAGCGCGGATGCAAAACGTATACAACATCTACTAGTATATATATCAATATATAATATTCGCTCAAGGCGTGATAAAATGCAACATCACAGAACAATACAGATATCTGGGATCTCCGGGTTTCATAGAGCCGCTACTAAAACCCGACTTCCCCTGGTCGTGTGGATAGCCTGTGCAATGAAATCTTAGACCCCTACGGACACGGCAAGTTACCCGCCAAAACCTGAAGCGAGGCAGCCCCCTTCAACAAAGTGAATGGACCACCACGCACTTCATGGAATCCAGTAACTTGGGCACCCCTCCTTGGGTCAACCTATACCCCCTACGTGTACGGCGAATAGCCCGCCAATTCTAGAGTGAAGCCCCCTCCGTCTCAAAGCCATAAGATGCGGGCTCGTTGCCCTCTAGAACCCGGCTACCCATGCACCCCTCCGCGGGGTAATCCTAGTACAGAATGTAAAATATATAACGGGTACATCGACCTCAGCCCGGTCGTGCCCCAAAATAATAATATACAAACAGGCAGTGACGACAGTCCACATGTCGGACGCTCGCCCCGCAATAACAAATGTACATAATAAACCATACTGTACTACCATTGCATCCAGGCTATCCACCACGACAAATCCGCAACATCACAGCACAATACAGAACATCAACGTGAATATCACGTTCGTAAATCCGTCTAAAAGGGCTATAGCAGTTAGACAGGATTTACCAACCAAGTGACATTCACGGTCACAGATATAATGTAAATACTGTGAACTAACATGTTTAAAATTTTCGATCGACTAAATTTTCCGAAGTGGGCCCCAAGAACAACTGTAGCACTCAAAATAAATCTGGGCCCAAAAAGAATATACCAAAAACCCTATTTCCATGTCAGAGAGCCACTGTACAAATTTGGTGCAGAGAGGAGTTATAATGGCCGCGGAACCGCGGCCAATTCATGGGTTTGGCCGCGATTCCGTGGTGGAACAGTAACATTGGGGCACCAAATTTTCACAGAACTCTTAAAATACCTTGCTTGAATTTCTGCAATACACTGAAAGATTTTTTGACCACTGCAAAAATTCGACAAAAACTGTGACATGAAAACGCGGTTTTTGGAAAATCCGTTCGATCGAACTTGTAAACATGTTAGAGCAAGCTAGACTAGGTTAATGGCGTGGCTCTGATACCAGTGTAAGTGCATGGCAGCGCCCCGGCCGTCTGTACGAGGCCAAAATGCGGAAAACAAAACTTTTCTATAAACTAGAACCGGCGCTACCGCGAACTGTTAAACCCGGATCGGGCCATTAACCTACTCCTAGCAAACTAGAGAATGGGTAGAAAGTTATACCGAGCGATCCGTGTCCTTCGGTCTTCGGCCTCCATCCCGATCTCCTCGCGGAATCTCCGGTCTTCATCTCCTCGTCGGAAAGGGCACCACATCGCCGGGTTCTTTTACGGGCTCCCACCTCTGGACCGAGGCAACTCGGGCACGAAGTTGGCGAGTCGACGTGTCCAAGAATGTTGTAGGCTATACGTAGATCACCATGTCTCTAAAGGGTTATGAAGTTGCCATTTTTTGTGGAGGAATGAGATGAACTTTTTGAGATGGAGCTATAGGATTTTTGCAAGTAAAATGAGATCAATTCTCATCTCCAAAAATTGGGACAGCCTCTCTAAAGAATGGCCGGCCTTTATCATGAGGAATGAGAGAATGGAGAGAAAACAAAGGGGGGAAGCAATCATACATGAGAAAGAGAAGAGTGATCATTAAGAATAATGATTACCAACAAAGTCCAATCCTCATCAACCATCTCATCAAGCAAAAGTCAAGCCATGATGAACAAAGAATCAAATGATGGTTGAACCATCATGAAGCTATCACAAAAAGTCTCCTCCATAATAAAATGCACAAGTGCAAATAACCCCTTCTACACCAATTTTTAGCCAAAGAAAGATACAAAGGAAAATGGCCGAAACGGAATGCAAACTGGCAACTTCAAAAAACTGATCCCGTAATAAATTACAGGAAAACCCCGCGACCGTATATACATACCCGCATTTGTATTCCGACCGAATACAAATGCAAAGAGACAATCTACACTGTACAATACTAGGATCCGGCTTAAACCAAAGCCCGCTAGTATTATCCGTCCGATCATGATCCGTGCAATACCGCACGTATATGATCGAACCCTGCCATATCTCCATACGGTCTCTACAGCGTTTCGCCCGAAACTTGAGAAACTGTCTGTGGGGGACTCTAAAGACTCGTCAACACTTTGGCTGTGGATTTAACCACTAACACGTCAGAGGTATTAGCCATACGTAACGGGCTACCAGGTATTGACCAAAAGGGACGTCGATGAGCGAACTCATACTGACACCCTACTGAGCCTGTCAGTGACAATATCAGTACGGTCCGGTCCGTTCGTCTATGAGCATCGCATGGCGGGCCTAGGGGGTTGGTAAAAGTCAGACCCCCAAAAGCGGTACAAGTCGTGTCGGAGTGTAGCCCAGAACACCCTGAGATACTACTGGAATACCTACCAGTAAATCTCCTGCCTTGGCCAAGGACTTCGTGTAATGGCTCTCCTAGACACAGCACGACCTCACCCCCAATACCGGGAGAGACGAACCCCTGCAGATCCGCTCACTGCCTCCATGTGGCTCGGGACTGTACCCAATTAAAACCTATTTGCACGACTCCTTTGAGCCGTGGTAAGGTAGTAATCAAAGTACAGTGGGAACTCACACGAGAAAAATGACGATCTCAGGTCGATGAACTAACCTGTACACATGTCACCAGGGAACTGCTATCTGACGTCAGGTATAAGACCAACTAGTATGTTCCCGGCGAGTCCTGTCTGGTGTACTCATAACCCAATGAGCACCTGTATAAATCTTAGGTGAACCAACTGACACCAGTGGCTTGTGAGACTGGCCACCGCCCCTCGTCGGGGTCTCGACTGTATACACTAGTCTACTCTGGAGTATCGATGCCCTGTCTCGAAGACTCCCACGACTAGGGACCTTTTAAGGATGTGCTTATAGACCCCAGCTCCCACGTATATGATCGTCATCATACTGCTGGCCGTCAAGCAAGAATCCTAAGGGCTCTATCAACGTGCAATAGTGACCTGTAAGGTCACCTGAAGCAGTACACGATGATAAAGATAAACCAGATAGTATACTATCATCTTGAGTAAGACTGTCCTACCGGTATATGTCCTCCCTCAATCATTGCAATCACGTTCCTGTGATCCAATAATTAACTCTGAGGGCACTATATCCAACAGGTAGGAGTGGCAATGATATATGCGGCTTCGTCGTGAATGATAGCAGTTGCAATTTTTTTGCCCTCACACTAATCCTTTTATAAGTCTTTATTTATTACCTTTTGTATACCATACTTAGGCTAATTGGTTTCCTTCCTTTCCCTACCTTTCGGCATCTGCCTATGGTTTGGATGAAGACTATCCAATAAGAGTAATAGGTATACTCTCCTAACACTAGGAGCCCTCGCAACCTGAGAGAAGGTAAAGAGAAAAGACATCCGAATAATCCTATTCAATTTCTCTAGATTAGGAATCTATCCTCTAACAGGAACAAGTTTTTTCGAGTTTGTTTGTAACTATATGATGGAATATCCAAGCAATATGGATCTTCGTAGTGATACGGAGTGTTCTGGAGAAATGCAAAAAGGAAGTAGGAGTGGCAGGGATATACGCGACTATGACAATTCAAAAGCCAAAATGTTTAATAAGGTTCGGTTAACTTGGTTTATGAGTTTTAGTTTAAGGTCAGGTCATCGTCGCTGCCAAAAAGAGAGAGAAAAGAAACACTCAGCGTGCACTCTAACGTAAATTAGATTGGTTAATCATTTTATCTAATCAGGATGGCTCCCACTGTTTTCTCGAATTCTCTTTCAAACCCTAAAAGGAGAATTAGTCGGGATCATCAGAAAATCACCCGAAGAGTAACACCTACTCATCAGTAGAAATCGGGATCCAACTATGATCGCATGATAACTTGATGGAAGCCGCTAAAGTCTCCACACTCCAGAAGGTATGCGCATGCATGGCAAGTTTCCTTTATGTTTGAAACTTCCGATGTGGTTTTTGCCCCTATGACCCAAGTGACTTTGACACGGTCAATAAATCAAAAGGTCATATTCAAGTTCAACCCATCATTATCTTGATTGCATTAAACCCGCTCGCATGAGTCCTTGACACAGTCAACAAGGCCGCACGACTGTCCTAACCAATCGCATTGCATCCTACAAATAAGCACCACTTAGATACCGCACACCACGCCTTGACACAGTCAACAAACGAAGCACGAATACTAAGTACAAATACTCGTAGGAAATGACGGAGGGTTACGACTGGTTTTTGGCGAAAAACCTTTAATGTAATGAACTTGATATAATCGAATGGTTTTACAAATATATATGGTGGCGTAAACTTTTGCCAAAGAGGTCACTCCCTGTGAAGGGATCTTGGCTCTTTCCTCATCGAATGAGGTGCAGCATATTCCTAACTGAATACCACGATGCAAAGTAAAAGAATCGACTATAGTGAAGTTATTACAATGACACAAACTTTTGCCCAAGAGGCCACTCTCTATGAAGGGATATTGGCTCTTGCCTCATCGAATGAGGCGCAGGATATTCATAACCGAATATCGCTGTGCAAAGCAAAATGAAACATCTGTAATGTCAGTTTTTAAAAACTTGGTTCCAACAACATCATTTAAGTTTGTTTTTCTTTGCATTAATCAGAATTAATGCAGTCCCATCAATTAATCCATATCACACCAGAAAAGAACGAAAATACAATGTACGTATATGTCATCGCATTCGTCATGGGCCCCCGTCATGCACCGTCAGGTTACTTAACTAATGGCAGAGCGGGGGCTGAACTAGCGCGGATGCAAAACATATACAATATCTACTAGTGTGTGTGTGTGTGTGTGTGTATAACATTCGTTACAGGCATGATATAAGAAACATCACAGAAAAGCGATAAGCAACACAGAATAATGGATAATTTAGGAGCCCCGTGTTTCCTTTGAGCCGCAAATGAAACCCGACGTCCCCCGGTCGTGTGGACAGCCTGTGCAATGTATAACCAAAACCCCTACGAGTGCGGCAAGTTACCCGCCAATCCCAGAAGTGAGCCAATCCCAATCAACAAAGTGAATGGGCCATCCAGCACTTCACGGAATCCGGTAACTTGAGCACCCCTCCGTGGGTCATCCTATACCCCCTACGAATGCAGCGAACAGCCCACCAATTCTAGAGTAAGCCACCCTCCGTCTCATAGCCATAAGATGCGGGTTCGTTGCCATCTAGAATCCGGCTACTCGAGCACTCCACCGCGGGGTAATCCTAGTACAGAAAAGAAAAGTATATATACAATGGCGACATCGACTTCAACCCGGTCGTGCCCCAATAAAAGATATACAATCTGGCGGAAACGGCAGTCCACATGTCGGACGCTCGCCCCGTAATAACGAATTACAAATGAATCTAAACTGTACAACTACCATCACACTAGAGGCTATCCCACATGACAATCCAAACATAGCCATCACAGATATCAATATCACAACAATATAAGCAAGTCTGTGCAACCCTGTCTAAACGACATATAGCAAATAGACGACGTTTGAAAAACACATACACCACATCACAGATATCAACGATGCAAAATTTCAACTTTTGAAACCTTCCAAGTTGCCCTTAAGTAAAGATAACACTAAGTGAAATTTAGGGCAAATCAAACAACACTAAAAATACCAATTTACAAAACCCCAGACACAGGATGAAAATGAGGTACACAGGTGAATAGTGAACCGGCCATATCGGTTTTTTTCGCATTTTGGCCGGCCAAACTTGCATGGATTCGCCTCGTTTTCATCGTGTGTCATCTATATGTCTAGACTAAGTCTTTGCACTTGTTTAAAAAAATTTCAGAGATCAAAAAAATTTCAGAACAGAGAGTGGGTTTTGAAATCGGAATTTTTCGGTTTTGAAACTAATGCATCGTCTACTACTAGTTTCTAATGTTTGGGTGGTTTTGATACCATGTTGGGGTTCCTAGCGCCCTGGTTATCGACCGCGGCCATTGCAGAACCAAAAACTTTGGTGTTTAAAAAACTTGGCACTAGAAACAACTATCTAGAATCGAAACCAAACATGAAACTAGTAAGCTACAAAGATGTTCTAGTTACTGTGATAGAGTTATTATACCGAATGATTCATGTCCTTCAGTCTTCTACCATCTTCTTTAACTCCTAGAGGTCTCCTGGATCGAGCTTGATTGCCGGTCTTCCTCTGTCGAAGATGATCCACCCAAGGGATGTAGCTCATGGTTCTAGCTCCACACTAAGAGTCTAATGGAGCAATCAGAGACTTTAGATTGCTAATCTAAAGTGTCTAGAATGTAGTGAAGTGTTCTATATGTGTATCTATCTCTCCTCCTCTCTTGATTATCAACACATGAGATTGTAGAGAGAAGGTTGAAGATGAAGGTGGAGGAGCTCAAGAAAAGTAGCGAGGAGAGTGAAACCAAATGGTGAGAGTGTTTCAAAACCAACCATACAAAAAAAATTCATCCAACATCAAGTGAGAAAATAATATGAAGTATGGTTTTGTATTACTCATTTTTTCCATAAAATAAAATCAACCATGCTTGAATAGTTTGCAAAAATGAATTGTTAATTCATTTGTGCAACACTATTGAAGCATGGCTCTCACCATACTCCCCTCTCTTCTTTTACACCTCATTTTCCATTTAAAGTAAATGGATAAAATCTAAAATGAGGTGTCCACCTTCTAGATTTTCGTATAAATACGGATTACACTCTACTGTATATACATACCTGTATTCGTACCGAAATACGAATACCCAAATAGATAGAATAACACAAAGAACATAATACTAGAATATACATATCGAAATATATATACGTAAATTATTAAATCAATACCTGATTTAATAATCCGGCTCAAATCCGAGCTGGCTAGTATTATCAACCGTCCGATCGAAAGTCCGGATAACTAGTACAATCATTCGATCGGAACTCTGTACGTATCCAATACGGTTACTACATCATTTCGCCTGAACCAGGGAAACCATTTGTGTGGGACTTTAAAGACTCGTCAATACGCTGGTAATGGGTTTACCACAAGCACGCCAACGGTACTAGCTGTACGTAACGGCTACCCAGGTATTGAGCGAACGGAAAGCCCACGAGTAAACTCATCCGAACCCTTACTGAGCCTGTCAGTGACAATCTCCATACAGTCTGGTCTATTCGTCTAAGAGTATCGCATATCAAGTCTAGATGGGTGGATAAAGTCAGACCCCTAATAACGCGATATTTCGTGTCGGTATGAAGCCCATCGCCAACTGAGAAACTACTGATCCAAATCAGTAATTCTCGTCTACCTTGGCCAAGGATTTCTGGTGATGGCCATCCGTGCACCGCACGATATCAACCCCCAATACCGGGAGAGACGAATCCCCGACGATCCGCTCACTGCCTCCATGTGGCTCGGGACTGTACCCAACTAAAACCTGTTTACACGACTCCTTTAAGCCGTGGTAGGGTAGTAATCAAAGTACAGTGGGAATTCACACGAGACAAATAACGATCTCAGGTCGACAAACTAACATATACTCATGTCACCTGAGAACTGCTATCTGACAATAGGTATAATACCAACTAGCATATTTCCGGCGAGTCCGTCGAGTGTAACTCATAACCCAATGAGCACCTGTATACTATCTTAGGTGACCAACTGAAACTAATGGCTTGAGAGACCGGCCACCGCTTCTCGTCGGGGTCTCGAAAAGTATACACTAGTCTACTCCAAAGTATCGATGCCCAGTCTCGATACTCTCTCGACTATGGATATTTAAGGATGTGCTTATAGACTACCCAGCTCCTACATATATGATCGTCATCATAATGCTGGTAGACAAACAAGAATCATATGGGTTCTATCAACATGTAATAGCGATATGTAATACCACATAATGCATGTACATGATGATAGAGACAAACCAGATAAGATACAATCATTTTGAGTAAGACTGTTTTACCCGTATAGGTCCTCCCTCAATCATCACAATCGCGTGCCTACGATTATAATAATTGACTTGAGGGCGCTATATCCAACAATAATTCCTTCGAACTTTTAAAGTGGGTTCATAGAAACGCCGTGACCGCCAAACTCAAGAAAACGATGATTCAAACCGTACTGCGAAGAGATGTGTCAAGCCTTAACACAGAAAGCTTAACACTGTTGTTCTCCACCGAATACAGAGACACGACTGTGTAGGTTCATCTTGCCTGAATTTGGGGGCAGATGCTATTTGGTTTTATCCTTCCACCTCTCCGAAGATGCTAAGTTTATTTATGACACCATGCATCGGAGGTTTAGACGGATACGGTCGATGTAGCAGACTTCGTCAGATTCCCCCTCGTTTGAGGGGTTTTTGATTGTGGGGACGCAAGCCCCTGCAGTTAATTACGCTACCACATCGCGGTAACTACTTTCTCCTTCTCCAGATGGTCACTTCGTGTCGTGTATATTTGTTTTATTTTTGATTACCCGTAGATTGTATATGGAGACTAATTTATGTCATCGCCCGTAGGGCAGGGATTAGTCCAAATCCGTATTTTCTTAGATTTGGGTTTGGGTTGGTTTAAGATAGTTAATCTCATTTGAAACTAAGATCAACTTAAACATTTGTTAAGGATACAATAGTGTAATTTTAGACTAAGATCAACTTAACCATTTGTTAAGGATACATTAGTCTAATTTTAGACTAAAATCTACTTAACAGGATCATTTAGATCCAACAAAAGAGCATTTTGGCTCTATAAGTTGAAGGACGTCATAGTCTGTGGAGTTTAAATACATCATAGTCTAGTTTAGAGACATCATAGTCTGTAAAGTTTAAGGACATCACAGTCCGTAAAGTTTAAGGACATCATAGTCCGTGAGTTTAAGGACCCCACAGTCCATGGAATATCTGGTTGTCGGGAACCGTCACCTCTCTGAAGACGTTGAATGATTACAACGACAAATATCAGAGGAGTGAATATATGTACCCTTGAACCAATATTGGTTGGGAGATCTGTAGTCCAATTTGGGACTAACATCAAGGATTTGTGAGCATATGGGCTTAATTGATCTGAGGTAGGGTTCTGTGGCCAATTTGAGCTCGGCCCATTTAGTTAAAATGTTAAACATTTAACAATGCAGAGCATTGGTTTGAGTTCTGACAATCTTTTTGTCTTTTATTGAATACTGAGCACTCATCACAGCTCTGAGCTTTTATTTATAGAACAGTTTATGTTCTCTTAGCGCACACGTGAGGAGCACGTGACGTGCTTGGCGCTGAGCGCCAGACAATGAGCGCTTCTTGTGATGTAGCGCACACGTAAGGAGCACGTGGAGCGCTTGGCGTAGTGCATCAGACAATAAGCGCTTCTTGTGATGTAACGCACACGTGAGGAGCACGTAGCGCGCTTGGTGCTGTGCGCCAGACAATGTGCGCAGTAGCGCACACGTGAGGAGCACGTGGCGCGCTTGGCGTTGAGCGCCAGTCAATGAGCGCAGTAGTGCACACGTGAGGAGCACGTGGCGCGCTTGGCGTTGAGCGTCAGTCAATGAGCGTAGAGCGCTTTTGTTAAATAGCGCACACGTGAGGAGCACATGATGCGCCAGTCAATGAGCGTATAGCGCTTCTTTAAATTTGGAACGCTAAGGTTCTGCAGCGTTGTGCGCTAGGTTTGGAGCGCTGAAGCGCTTCGTTTAATTGGAGCGTTAGGGCTCTTTTTAGGCAGCTTTGCGCTCTGAGAATTAAGTTCTCTCTTATAAGAGATTTTGTCTCATAGATCTAAGAACAAAGTTCTTATTTTTTTTATAGGAGATGTTTCAATCTCTTATGTTCTTGGTGAAAGGCTTTGCCTGTATGGATCTGTGATCCTAAGAGAATTGAATTATTCTTTCCTCTTTTTATAATGAGATGTTATAATCTCTTTTATGAAAGACAATTTGTCTTAAAGATCTATGATCTGGCAAAATAACTAAGTTCATTTGCCGATGAGATTTTTTATCTCTCTGTTTTTACCTTGAAAAAAAGTTCTTCTTCTGCAGAGAGTTTGTTCTTCTCTCTGAAGTTTCTCAAAGTTTATGGGGGGTTCCTCTATATCAGACTTGAAGTCTTGGGGCCTTTATATAGGGTAGGCTGATTTGTTGAATCGGTTGAAGAGATCTTTTCTCAAATTGATTTGGGGATGTTTCCCCCGTTGGATCTTTGATCCAAGGGATTCTGATTTACAAAAGGCAATTTTCTTGTTTTTAACAAAATTAGGAAATCTTTTCCCATACAGAATTTATTCTGTATTTTGGTGATTTTTAATCACCATTGGATCATTGATCCAACGGTGCTCTGATTTTCAGAGCATAATCTTTCCTGTTTGGAAAGATTCTGAGGAATATTTCCTTAACAGAATTTTATTCTGGTCAATTGATGATTTTTAATCATGTTCGTTGGATCTTTGATCCAAGGGCCAAGAACATTTTGTTCTATCGCTAGCGCTCACGTGCTTTGCACGTGGTGCGCTGCTTAGAGTGCAGTGCTCTTAGCACTGGCACTCACGTGCTTTGCACGTAGTGCGCTGCACACGTGGTGCGCTACTTAGAGTGCATCGCTCTTAGCGCTAGCGTTCACGTGCTTTGCACGTGGTGCACTGCTTAGAGTGTTGCCTCAGAGTTTTTGACCCTCAACGCTGGTGCTGCTTTGAAGCGCTGCTTCATTTCAAATTTCAAAATTTGAACAGAGCTTTGCTCTGATTGGGGAAACAACTGTCTCTTCAAGAATCTACTAAGCACTACATACCACGCAAAAGCAATGAGGAAAATTCAAAAAGGGGTACCAGTGCTACCGACTGTTTCCAGTCGCTTGTCCTTTCCCAAAAAGGAAGGGACACGACAACAGTATGAAAAACCGGTCGCCAGCGATAGAGGGATAGCCGGATGCGTGGTCTATACGGTTTATATGGTAGGCACGCGCCCAGTGATAACATACGCAGTAAGAGCAAAGATGGGGCTGCCACTTCTCAGGCTCAATCTAGTTTGAATGTGGCGAATCCCAACCTCTTCCGGATGACAACTAAAACCCTTTAGGTGAAGCTGATAAGTAGAAAGATCCCTCAATTCATGAGGAGTCGAGCTTGGACAGTGGAGAGAAGCCGACTTTCCGCCCAGATTGACAAAACAAGAGCTACTCCAAGAACTCCGAAAACAGCTTAAAAGTAAAGATAAGGAGATAACCAAGCTCTACTCCAAGATTGAATTTTGAAGATTGTCATCATGCAGCTCACAACCCTAGTTGCTCGCCCGCCATCCAATCAAGCACAAGGCTCTACTCATGAGCCGGGTAACAACAACCCGAAGCAGCCGACGCCTATTCTCCTAAGTCCAAAGATCGGCGAGCCACATGGAAGTTAACCACGCTTCAGGGAATGTCTTGACTCTCGATGACAGTAGCCCGCTAACACAAGATCAAATCATAAATTTAGTCACCAACAAAATCAAAACATAGCTGAGGCCGAAGCGCTGAAAGACGTTGGCAGTAGTGGGAGACCGTACCGTGCATAGTATGATCTTGTGGACTTTCCCAACGGCTATATTGTTCCCAAATTCGGAAGGTTTGATGGGACGGGAAATGCGAACTAGCACATTGCCCACTTTAAAGCGTCGTGCGGGAATACTATGGGCAATGATGCGCTCCTCTTCCGACAGTTCGTTAACTGCTTGATTGACGTCGCTTTCGACTGGTACGCAAGCATACCGGACGGCTCGGTCACAACGTTCGCCCAAATGGAATCTCTGTTTAGGCAGAGATTCATCAGTGTCAGTGACAAAATCACCATCGCTGACCTTGTGAAGACCAAACCAGAGCGCAACGAAAGCAACACGGATTGCATAGCCCGATGATGTAATCTCACTGTCAAGTGTGAACCGCCATTAACACAGAATCAATCCGTCAGCCTCCTCATAAGAAATCTTGGCAATTTGATGACTCCGTTCCTATACACAGCGGGTCTCAAAACATTCTACGAGCTGACCAAGAAGGTTCAGATGTTAGAACGCTCAAAGCCCGAGTCCACCCCAGACCTCTAAATTAACAACAAATTGTGGAAAAACTGGAGGGACGACAACCGCAAAGGCGAAAGTTTCAACAGTGCCGATTCTTTTAGTAAGCGAGGAATGGGCAGAGCAAAGACCGACCGACCTCGAAAGCCAGTACTAAGAGGAAAAGGATCGACTCTAGAAGAGAAAAAGAACAAGGTTTACTCCTTCAGAAGGGATAAAGTCCGCAAAATATTCAAGGATACCCTAAAGAACGGTTTGCAACTGCCAGAAACAGAGGCCACATGAAGCAAATATGACCGACAATCCCCTTAATTTCTTATATCATAGAGTAGTGAGTCATACAATCGAAAACTGCTATATTATCAAAATTTGGGTTTAGAAACAATATAAGGCCGGAGAAATCAAACTGTCCAACGGCGTGTTAGCGAGCAATTAAGCCGCGGCCGCCAACTTCATACATACAGAAGCCGAAGTCTTCTGGGAACAGATGGCTCAACCATCCGCTCCAAGAAATGATGCCAATATGCCGCAATCTCCGTGGAGCGTATACATATCCAATAAGACGGAGAAAATGTTGAAGCGGTTTAAAAAGAGCATGGAATCAAATAAGGCCTATTGTCCCGACCATCGATTTGACTTCATCAAAATCCAAGAGTCTTAGAATAAGTACAACTTTGACCCCTAATTCGTTAAACTAGAAAATAAAATAAAATAAAAAATAATTAATAAATAAAAGTTTAGTCCACAAGTAAAAAGGGAACGAATAAAAACCTGAAAAGGCTTTGTAAGTAAAAACAACAAGAATACCCACGAGCTTGTGAAAACCCGCAAGGGTGCAAACTCATAACAAAAAAGAGGGGAAAACGGCGAATGATGAGTCGCTCCTGGTACCATTCTAGTGCAGCGATGCAGATGCCAGCCAAAATCCAAATCTCCAAATCCCCCAACGACGAATGATGAGTTGTTCCTGGTACCATTCCAGTGTAGCGATGCATACGCCAATCCAAATTCTATTCAAAATTTTCAAATTCCAATCAAAACATAATCTAAATTCCAACTCCAAAATTCAATCCCAACTTCGAAATCCTCTTCCTACCTCTAATTTGAAGTTTATTCAAAATTCTCAACTTCAAATCCGACTCAATGCAAATCCTGGCTAAAATCCTGACAAAGTCCAAATTCCAACTGCCAAAATCCAGACCTTTAAGTCCTAATTCAATTCCCAACAATAATGACCCCTAAGTCGTTAAACTGAGAATAAATGATCTCTAAGTGGCTAAACTGGAAATAAATAAAATCCTCCCACGGCGAATGATAAGTCGCTCCTGATACTATTCCAGGGTAGCGATATAAACACTAACCAAAATCCAAATCCCTAAATCCTCCAACGGAAGATGATGAGTCGCTTCTGGTATTATGCTTCAGTGTTAGCGTGCTATTGCCAAACCAATACCAAAATTCCAAATTCTTCAAAGGAAAATAATGAATTGCTTCTGGCACCCGTGCTACAGTGTTAGCAACGCTGATGCCAGCCCGGAATCCAAAATTTCAACTTAAAATCAAATCCTACTGACTAAAAAAGGTGCCCAAGTCCCACTTGATAAGTACTTCCATTCTTAAAGGTCTCGCCAAATAATGCAGGAATCAGACAAATCAAATCAAAGTCCCACCTTGCGGTGTTTCTAGGTTCAAAAGTCCCACGGAACAGATAGGAAACTTCCAAATCAAATCAAACATCGACGTTCACGTCGTAAAAATAGCAGCAACGGCTTCCCTATAGGATCACGCTCCGTCTAGGAATCAAGTCATCCAAAAGGACCTCCGCGTCGGAAACAACTCAACCAAGGACCTCTACGCCGAAAACAAGTCAACCAAAGACCTCCATGCCGGAAACAAGTCATCCAAAAGGACCAAAGACCTCCGCGTCGAAACCAAGTCAACCCAAAGACCTCCGCATAGGAAACAAGTGAACCAACGACCTCCACGTTGGTAAAATGGACCAATTCAACCAATGACCTCACGTCGGAATCAAGCTCCGTCTCGAAAACAAGTCAACCAACGACCTCCTTGTCGGAATCAAGCTCCACCACGAAATCAAGTCATCCAAAAGGACTCCGTGTCGGAAATAAATCAACCAAGTAACTCCGCGCATGAAACAAGCCAACCAAAGACCTCCATGCCAGAAACAAGTCACCCAAAAGGACCTCCATGTCGGAAACAAGTCGATCAAAAGACCTCCGCGTCGGAAACAAATCAACCAACGACCTCCACATCGATAAAATGGACCAATTCAACCAATGATCTTCCCGTCGGAATCAAGTCAACCGTCGACCTTCATGTCGTCAAAAGAGAACAGAGTCGAGTATCGATCGTCCATGTCGTAAAAAGGGCAGTGCAAGCCTCCCAAAAGCGGGAACCAAATCAAATTAACTTCTACACGAAAGAAAATCCATCAATTTCATACACACGACCCATATATGTAGTGTGCATTTATTGATAGGGGTCATTTTGTTGTGGTTAAAATTTACACCACAATGCCAAAATTAAAAACTAAAAGTCCAAAAATCAAAGTCAAACTTAAAAAGTTAAGGTCAACGCCCAAGTGAACCTGGGGCTGACTAACCCAGGATCTGACCCCAAGCAACTGGGCACATGCTCCAACCGCCTCAAGCCCGAGTGAAACTGGCCGGCCATCGAAGAAGAAAAAAAAATTTGTAATAAATAGTTTTTTTATATGCAAATAGGTATGAAATTGTAATTTAAATGGGCAAAAAGCCAAATTATGTAAAACTCATGGCTAATGTGCAAAAAGAAATGAGCACATGGGCATGTGAGTGGCAAACGAGCAATTTCGTAAAGCCGAAGTGGCAAAATGTAAAATGTAAAGCCAATATATGGCAAATATATGAAGAAAATTAATAACAACTGTAATTCCCATATCATTCTAGGGTTTTGAGTATCCTCTCTTTTCTCAAGATTCTTCTTCTTCAATTAAATTTAGAGAAAACCTTCTCTTTTTAAAAAAGTTAATAGATTTTAAGACCACAAACCAATTAAAAAGAGAGTGAATTTTCAATTAAATCCCCAAAAGAAAAGATTTTTGTCTCGATCCTTCTTCCTCCTCAAGATCTAAAAAGGAAAGAGGAAGGAGAATTCATCTCCAAAAACCCTATTGTGACAAGATCTAAAGCTAAGAAAAGAAGATAAAAGATCCATTTTCATTATTGAAGATTTGAATCCAAAGTTTTGAAGATTTAAGAGAGCATTTTGGACTAAATAGAAGAAAATTGAGGGTGACCCTATCAAAGGGAAACCCTCAGGGTGCAGCACCCAAAATTTGGACGCTCACAGCACGATCGCCAGCTCCACAAAAGCGCCAAGCGCTAATCCCTTGCGCAAGTACAACTCGGGTAATCCATGGACGCAAGCGCTTTGCACAAAGACACGTGCGACACACATGGTACTAACGCTAATCCTTTACGCAAACGCCACCCGTGCAATCTAAAGGCGCAAGCGCTTGCCCAAAGGCACGTGCGACACACGTGGCGCTAGCGCCAATCCTTTGCGCAAGCACAATCCACGGACGCTCAACGCCAACATTTACACAAACGCAACCCATGCAATTCATGGACGCAAGCGCCAAACGCCACACGTGCAATCCATTAGCGCAAGCGCCAAGCACACTCAAAACTATTTTCAAAACACGATACACACATATTGCACGTTGAGTTCGCATGACCCGTGTGATCTGTTAATCGGAGGCTCTCTCGTCTCAAAACGATGGATAATTAACTATGGTTTTGTCCGTGGCTGCCGAAGATCAGAATCTCCACAATCAATAAACTCATGTCTATCTCAGACAGGGGTAATCTGTCCACGGCTGACAAGTCAGTGCATTCATATCTCAACAGGATGACGAAAAACACTCTACAACATCTATTCAGCATTTTGCAATCTTATGCCTGGTTGGATCTGCAGTCTAGAAAACTAGAATTAATCTTTTAACATGGACGTAGAGGGTATCTGAATCAGAATTTGGAGAACCGTTATTTTATCTCTAGGGATAAGAAAATCATGACATGGATAGCAGTTACAAAGCCATCGAATCTGTGGTACTATCTATTTCGGTAAAGCAGTGTTTCCACCCAAACCTGTTGCATTTATCATAAATTAATCCATGTCCAAATAATTATCCTAATTAATCCTGATCCAAGGGAGCAATAATAGATAATTAGCGGGAAGAAGTTTAGAAGCTAAAGCACAAATGACCACTTTTAAAGAGGTGAGTGGGTGTAGACTCGAAGTGAGGGTCGTAGGAAAAATTATTATGCTATAAAATATGTTCTCTCAACTCTAGTTTTGGCACAGACATTGCACATAACATCAAAGGAATCAGGTTCGATTCCCACCGGGTGCATATTAAATACAAATTTATATAAATTAAAAATATCGCTCTGGAAATAGCCATGGGTTTCTGCCCAAAAGTCCTTTGATCTACCGGAGCGTATTAAAGTATAAAAATATATTCTCTGGACCCTCATCATCAAACTTCGAGTTTCCTGAACAGATCATTTTCGAGAAACCAAGTCATGCAATTAAAATATCCTAATCCTCTCTCTTCATACTTGTCAAGGTCATGCACTAGTTGCAGCGTAAAAGAAACAAAAGTTTGCTTGAAGTTTTATGAGAGTTGAAACATTATAGATGAGGATGTCATTACAGAAGCTTGAAACTTGAATTCAGCTTACTTCACGTCTTCAACATTAATCATAAGAAGAAGAAAAACAATAAAATAAAATAAAAAAGTGCGCGCATGTGAAAAATGCTGCAGAGAATTGTCGGCAACATCAAAAACGCTTCTTCACAGTATCAAATTAAGCAGCTAATCAACTAATTAATCAGAAGGAAAACGTGAAATTACAAGGTAGTTATAGACACAATCAGATTATTAAAAAAAAGACAAATAAAAAGGGAGGGAAAATTGAATCTTTGAAGCGTTAACTCCAAATAATTCGGGGGGGGGGGGGGGGGGGGGAAATTCAAATTGCTAACCATGAAGTGATCGAGCTCCTTGTCATCGCCGACGTGATGGCTGCTCCCCGAAAGCGAGTACTTGGCCACGACGTGGTGGCTCTGCGCCAGCTGCGCGTCGATCCTCGGCAGCTGATCCACAGGCGTGGCGATCCTCAGGCACGCCACATGTGCGGCCATCAGCTGCTCGTACAGCGGATGCGCCAGTATCTCCGCCTTGTGCCTCTCGCCCTGGTCCCCGCCACCGCCGCCGCTCGGATCGGCGCCAGTGCAGGCGGCTTCGTGGCGGAAGATGGCGCTGTTGAGCCACGTGGGGGCGGCGGAGGTTGTGGCGGCGGATGAATGTTGGTCGGAGAAATCGGGGATGGTGAGATTGTGACAAGTCATGGCCAAAACCCTTATTCTTACCGTAATTTTTGGATAATGGAGGGGGGGGGGGGGGGTTGTTATTGGTTGTTTTGAGAGAGAGAGAGACAGAGAGGTTGGAGCTTAAAAGAGAGGGAGGGAGAAGTTGGAGCTTGAAAGCAAGAGAGTGAGGAGATATGATCAGTCCTTTGTGGTGGTTGTAATAAATTACTGCTCTATAAATATGAGAATAACGGAGGATTGAGGTCATTGGAGTGAATTTCTTCCTATGGGGCGTCGAAAAAATATCCCTTTCTCATTTTTTTCGACGATCGGCGTCCATCATCTTCATCGTTATCATCTAAGATGTGGGTACACCAAATTTCATGTGATTCTACAACCTTTTCACCGTCGATTTAGCAATGTAAAAAGTTCTATTGTCGGTAAACCATTAATTTTGAAGACGGTGAAAAGATTATAGAATCACATGAAATTTGGTGTACTCACACCTTAGATGATAACGATGAAGATGGTGGATGCCGATCGTCAAAAAAATGAGGAAGGGGTTATTTTTTCGAGGCTATAGGAGGAAATTCTCTCCTATGGCCTCTTTCCTCCATTAACCTCATATGATATAGCACCATTAAACATTAAAAATACTATAAAATCCTATTTAAAGGACATTTTCATAAAAAGGTGAAAGTGTTTCTGTCAAAAAAAATGCCACCATTCATTCAGTTCGATTATATTCAATGTATCAACAAAACGGTTTTAGGGTCATTCAGTTCAATTGCGGCTTGCACAAATTAATCAAACTACGATTTTAGACATCATTGGTAGTTTGATGGGGTAGCGTTTCAAAAGTTCAATGGTATTATCTCAAAATCCTAAAAAATGGATGTGTTTAGTAAAGTTTACCCTTAAATTAATCATATTTTATAAAAATATAAAAATGTCATTTAATATACATATTTAATAGGGCGAGTCGTTGATATGTGAGTCACGAAAGATTTCTAGTTTTCAAACCTACTGGTGATATGCTATCAAACACCCAGACCCCTAAATTAATCAAAAATTAAACACTTTAAACTTACTAAGTGTTAAAAAATAGACTAAAGAACATGCAAAGCAATTTGCTTGATAGATGCAGCATTAATAAGGGCATGTTTGTTTGGATTGGATTATTTTTTGTCAACAGGTGATTAAAAATCATATCAAGATGGACCCCAAAGAGATATAATGTTTGGATCTCTCTTTTACTGTTCAATAATTGATTATTTTACCATGAATCCCACCGACTAGCTTAAAAATCGCATATTTTCCCACTTAAAAATAAACTATGAATTTCTAACTTATTCCATAAGTGATTATAGAATAATAGAGTTGATCAAGTAATATATCATAATACACCTTATCTTTTCATCCAAATTTTAAAATGGTGTTAATGATACGTCATTTTGGTCATTTTACACGCAATAATCACTTATCTATCTTTTCATCCAAACATAATATCTTCTTATAATCATTTTTCATAAAAAATCATCCAAATACTAATTAACTTATTTGCCATAAGCACTTATAAATGATTTTTTCACCTTTTTCCAGAAATAATCACTTATAAGTCATTATGGCAAATATTCACTTAAAAATAAGCTCATCCAAACAGAACCTATGTAGCCAACAAATCCAGACTTTCTACTAGTATAGCATGCAAGTTTCAGCGAAATACCATCAATTTAAACCACTATGAATATGAATTTAACAAGGGATTTGATTTTAATACCAGGATACCCTAACTTAACATTTTGGGGGAAATCTTAGATGGGGTAGAATTTTAACACTTCAAGTGGCAAAATCTAAAGAATTGATGCTAAATTGCTAAAAAAATCGAAGTTGCAATTATACTTAGATACGAAAAGTGAAGAAGCGAGGCTATTTTTCACGCCAATGACGTTTCAGCCAAGTGACCGAAGGCTTCCTGCGTCTTCAGCGTCGTTTCTCTAGGGTTTTTTAAAAAATCAATCCATGAAGAAGACGCCAAGAGAGGAGCTTTTTTGGAAGAGAAGAGTTCTTTCGAGAGAGAAGAAAGATAGAGAGATAGAGAGAAACCTCTTGGTATACCCGTAAGTGATTGATTTTAGGGTTGCAACACTTGCGGACCACGGCGGAATAGCGAACAAAAAATTCATGAACTTAGAACCAAACACAAAACCAAAATCATCCATAAACTACATGTTGCAACAAACTAGCAAATTTAAACAAATGGTTTATAGACTACAATCTTTGTAGTGTGTCTACGAAATCGTAAATGACCCTTGCTAGACTCCTTGAGCACCGGGAACGAGCTTGTAAGCCAACCTTTTCACCAAAGATGATCCACTTCGAAGGAGACTCTACCCAAACTTCAACTTCACTTCAAGAACAATCTCAAGTGATGCGACTTGCTCTCACTTTTGCTTGAAAATGAAACGCAAGAAGATGTAGAATGAACACACTCTTTTTCTTTTTCTTCCTTTTTCCTTCACTTTGCTTTCAAAAAAATTCTGGAGGAGAGAGAATGAGCATGAAAGAAAATGAGAATGAATGAGCAACCATGCTAGAATAGTGTTTCATTTTTGAATAAAATAAAACACCATCCCTTAAAACCCATACCTCTCTATATGCCTCAATTTCTTTATTAATAAAGAAAATGAGGTATCCTCTTGTCATGCCCCGCTTCCCGGTGTACGGGAAGGGGACGCGGAGAGGTCCACTACGTATTTACTCCAAAATAAATACACTAAGCGTACCTAAACAGTATAAGGTAAATTATACACAAGAGGCATCAATATAATGAATACAACTTTATTTATTAAATATTCTTTTACAGATACAACTGGAATGTAAATACATGAATAGAAATCAATGCCTAAACAATGGCATAAACTGAAATGAAAAGATATATATAGGTGACTATAGCTCGGGGTCTTTAGTGTACTGCTCAAGGGTCTGCTCTAAGTGCTCCTGGCTGGTCTCGAACTCTAGTGCGTCCGATCCACCTGACAACATTCCAAAGAAGAAGAGAAATATGAATATCGTCGGCAAACAATCGCTCGGTAAGTCCCAAACATGGGTAGACATAGAATAGACAGAAAGAGAGTATAACTAGTAATGTTTGATTATAATGTTAACGTAGTTGTTTGTACCTTGGTATAGAATATGCCAGTGTATACGAGAGGAGTCCAACTTACACCGTGGACTTTGAAAACCCGTAGTACAAGGCTCCGTCGAAAATACCACGGAACAACGACATGGATGTAATTACGTCTTAAGTGGCTACCGCGTGCCACCATTAACATGTTCCGTACCAGTCTACCCCTTTATAAACCCCGTAATATTTATTGTATTGATTGTATTGGTGTATTGGTGGTATTGTATTGTCTTGTAATAAATGGAAAACTTGCCGAAACCATGATATCAGTAAACGGAATGGATGTATAAGGATGGTCATATAAACGGAATATATACATGGTTCGGTTCAGTCATGTTCATGTTGTTATGGATTGTATTCAGGTATAAACAGATTCATGTTGTAAATGGAGTTATACTTGAATTGAATTCAAGTCAGATTGATTTTGATTGATTAGATTGAGACTAGGTCTAAGTCAGACACTTAAAAAGAAATTGAACTCCTCAATGTTTTGATATTATTGGTAACTGCTACACATGGACGGTATGATTTGTTTCTTTTCTAAGACAATTACCGTATTGATAACACCATTGTTAGATTGACTACATTAGATAGGCAAGCACTCACTTTCTCAGGCTCTCCGAGGCTCAAGAGAACTGGTCCCGCTTAAACCTACATTTACTAGGGTCCTTATTGTAAATTGATATAACTTGAGGGGGGTTTATGTAAAAATAGTTTTGATACATTTTCAAAATACACCTTAAGTATTTAATTATCATTTTTATGGTTTTTCATAGAACTATATTTTATAAAAGTGAAATTTCTAGTGATTAGAACCTAATTTTCATTATATATGGTATTTTAATGAAAAATTGGAATTATATTGTATTGAAATGGTACTTTCATGTAATTGTGATTCCTTCGATTTAGAAAACATGGAATATTTGTATAATATATTTAAAATAGGTCTTTTGATAATACTCATATATATATATATATATATATATATATATTTAATAAAAATAAATTTTATTTATTTTATAGAAATCTCATTTTCTTAAAATTAGCATTAAAAAATTCCATCAAGATCGAATACTCCTTGCGGAGGTCTGCATCGCGCTCTACTAGGGCCGAGAACGTGCGATAAGCCGCATCATCCCGATCAGGGTTCCACAAAATGGGTTGTAGAGGCGTAATTGCAAGGTATTAGATAATACTCCTTTTAAAGAAAACGGTTTTGTAATAGATTAAGGTATTTTATTGTAACTCATGATATTCACACAAATGTTGTCAAAAATTAAATCGTTCTATATCCAATATGTGTGTTGCGATGAGGTAGGTCCTTATCTCGTGAGTTTTCTAAAGGTAATACAAGGAAATATATGAATTATGTCGAAATATAAAGTATTTGGTATTTTACTGTATAAATGCGATAAAAGTTGCATAAAAGATTATTTTGAGATAAAACTTGTTCGAATGTGTTTATTTTTGTTTGTTAAACATTATATGAGAGTATGATATTTTAGGGTTTAAGAAAATTAGAATTTTTAAAGGAAAACGAAACGGAAGTTGGATTAACTCCGCTCCCATCGGGTTTTAAAAATGAAAGTTTTTAGAATAGAAAAAGAGAGGGGGAGAAGCGAATTACAGGCTAAAAGGATAGAGAGGAGAAGGGGGAAGCTAGGGAAAGTGTCGGGGCGTTATTTCGTCGTCGGAATCTCGCCCTTTCCTAACTCCACTTCCATTACTTTTTGGACTTGAGAATTTTTGGGAGTTTTGGCACTTGATTTCAGAATGAGGCGTGCCAAATGGTTGGATTGTATTTATAGGGTAGGATTAGGGTTTAAGGTATGAATTAGAGAATTAAAATGCATTAAATCATGGAGTAATTCTCAATTTTAATTCTCTTGAAAATGTGCAGAGAAAATAAATAATATGAGAGAAGTGGGATAGGCCAAGGGGTGCTCGGGTGAGAAGATGGGGAGTGTTTCCCCCAATCAGAGTAAAGCTCTGTTTTGAATTTCAAAATTCAAAAATCGAAGCAACGCTTCAGATTTTCCGCGCTGCGCGCCACTTGTCAAAAGCAGACACGCCAACGTCAAGAGCGTTGCGCGCTAGGCAGAGCAAAGCTCTGTTTTAAAATTCAAAATTTAAATTGAAGCAACGCTTCAGATCCAGCGCTCTGCGCTGCATGTCACGTGTCAAACATAGGTGCGCTAGTGCAGTTGCGCTGCGCTCTGCGCTGCGTGCCACGTGTCAAACACGGGCGCGCTCGCACAAAGTGTGCCAGCGCTGGAATTAAAATTCCCCCACCGTCAGATCTAAAGATCTACTAATAATAAATTATTAATTAATAAGAACTAAAATTCTGTTATGGAAAAATCTTTTCAATCTTATTAAAATAAGAAGATTATCTTCTGTAAAACAGAAGCCTTAGGATCAAAAATCCAACGGTGGGAAATATTCCCAAATCAACCAAAGAAAAATCTCTCAAAACTGATTTAATAAATCAATTGACCCTATATAAAGGCCCCTAGACTTCAAGTCTCGATAGACAGAAGGAGAGAGAAAAACCCCTCTGCAAACATTGAGAAAACTCAAAGAAAAAGAAAGACAAGCCTTTAGCAAAAGAAGATCATTTCTTCAAGGTAAAGAATTAATTCTGGAACAACAGAGATGAAACCATCTCGTAAAAAGAAGAAACATCTTCTAAAAAGATCTTAGATCTATAAAAAGACCAAGGTCTTTGTTTTAAAAGCAAAAGATCTAATCATAAAGAAAATAATAATAAAAGAAGTAAAATACTTCACTCACAGATCTTTTGATCTATAAAGGCAGAGCCTTTTATAAAAACAAGAACTTTTGTTCTTGGATCTTGAGGCAAAGCCTCCTTTAAGAAGAACATAAACTTGTTCTTTGATCTTAAATTTGATCAGATGCGCTTTGCGCTTCTGAAAAGTGTCTTGCACTCATGAATTGCGCCTTTGCGCTCATTGGATCGACACTCAGCGCCAAAACTTGCCACGTGTCAACCATAGACACCAATTTGCGCTCCTGAAACAGAGCGCTGCGCTCATAGGCTAGCGCTCAGCGCCAAGCGCGCCACGTGTCACTCCCTGGTGCGCCAATAGACTAGCGCAATGCGCTCATAAATTAAAAGCGCAACGCGCTAACAAACTAGCGCTAAGCGCGACACGTGTTCTCTTCGTGTGCGCTACCCGACAGAAGCGCAGTGCGCTCTTTGACTGGCGCAACACGCCTGGCGCGCCACGTGGCGCACTGTCAGAACAAACTTTGTTTCTGATAAATGCTATGCATTCAATACAAGACAAAAATGTCAGAGCCCAATGCCTAGCATTATTAAAAGGGCTGAGCCCAAATAAAGGCCTAATGGCCAGAACAAAAATAAAATGTTAAACATTTTTAGCTGGACTTAGCCCAATTATGGACATAAGCCCTCAACTTAAGTTGAACTGAGCTCATCTTCTCTTTCAACCTATTTACATCGGTTCGAGGGTACATCTCTTTACTCCTCTGATATCTGTCATTGTAATCCTTCAACGTCGTCAGAGAGGTGATGGGTCTTGACAACAACATATTACAACGGACTGTGGAGTCCTTAAATTCACGGACTATGATGTCCTTAATCTCGACCGTGATGTCTTAAAACAAACAACAGACTGTGGGGTCCTTAAACTCATGGACTATGATGTCCTTAATCTCGACCGTGATGTCTTAAAACTAACATTGGACTGTGGAGTCCTTAAACCCACGGACTATGATGTCCTTAATCTCGACCGTGACATCTTAAAACTAACGTCGGACTTTGAAGTCCTTAAACTCATTGACTATGATGTCCTTAACCTCGACCGTAATGTCTTAAAACTAACATCGGACTGTGGAGTCCTTAAATCCACGGACTATGATATCCTTAACCTCGACCGCAATGTCTTTAAACTAACAATGGACCGTAATGTCCTTAAACTGGCAATCGACTGCAATATCACTAAACAAAACAATAGAGCCCAATTGCTCTCTTGTCGGATCTAAATGGTCCCGTTAAGTTGATCTTAGTCTAAATTTAGACTAACGTATCCTTAACAAATGTTTAAGTCGATCTTAGTCTCAAATGGGACCAACGTATCCTTAAACCCAAAACCCCCAAACCCAAATCTAAGAAAGATACGGATTTGGACTAGTCCACGTCCTATGGGCGACAACATAACTTAGTCTCCGTATACAATCCACGGGCAACCAAACACAAAACAAACACCCACGACACGAAGTGACCATCTGGAGAAGGAGAAAGTTGTTACCGCGATGCGGTGGCGTAATTAACTGCAGGTGATTGCGCCTGCAGGGAAAAGCGTCCCCACAATCAAAAAAACCCTTCAAACGAGAGGGAATCTGACGAAGTCTGCTATATCGGCCCCATCCGTGTAAACCTTCGATACATGGTGCCATAAATTAACTTGGCATCTTCGAAGAGGTGGACGGATAGCACCAATTAGCATCTGCCCCGAATTTCAGGCAAGACGAACCTACGCGGTCGCGTCTCTGTGTTCGGAGGGGAACAGATTCTAGCACGCCCGGTGGGAACTTTTCCTCTTTCCACTCCACACTTCGTGTGTCGTGTTCGCGAACGAATCGCGGTTTGCTAATGGTTGCCCTTGGGTTCGAGATACTAAGATTTGGCTTTTTGCTTGGTGCAGAAAGCAAAGATCAATGGTGTTCACCTGCTCGAAGTGTTCCACTTGCAACTGCAACCCACGTTCTACCTCAGCTGGGGGCATAGCTTACGGGCCTCAGGCGGCTTCCCTGTTCACGATGCCGGTGGAACAGGTCACCCAAGCCACCGCAGGATTGTTTTTCGGGACCATACTCCCTCCAACGAGCTTCAGCGCTCCTATGCCAGCACCGGAAGCTCCTAAGAAGTCGGTCTTTGATCGGCTTGCTACTACCACGACCCCTCTCAGCGTGTCGTCCAGCTCCAACTCCTCGGTCTTTGCCAGACTGAGCCTGAACTCCGATAGGCCTGCCAAGAAGCCCATGATACCTGAAGTGGCCACCCCAAAGAAGATAGCCACCCCTGCTCCTGAAGTCGTCAAGGCGGCTTCTCCTGCCAAAGGGTCGGTCTTTACAAGACTAACTGCTCCCACTCCCGCTCCCGCTCAGAAGTCTGTTTTTGACCGGTTGGATACAGCTTCTTAATGGACATCAGTCTTCAAGAGGCTGACGCCAGCAACAGCCCATCACCTGAACATGGGGCAAGAAAAAGCCATCCCAGGCACCGAACCAACCCCAACAGTTCGACATGCTCGACGTCGCCACTGGCGCCGAGTGAGGAAGGCTGGGGGTAACTCCCTCTCTGGGCTAACTCCACCAGCTCCAACGGTGGAAGTTAATACTGCTGTTCCAACCGGAAACAGCTTTGAGCTGCTGAACAAGGTGCGCAGGAACTCGTCTACTGCCGTACTGAAAAGATCTCCACCACCGATGGAGACTATCACAGAAATGAAGCCGGAACAATCCCCTCAACGATTGTCTTCTAAAGTTTACAAAATCTGGTGACAAGTCCGAAAGTCGGTGGTTGATCAAGACTATCCCCGCAAGCAGAAGAAGTTGAAGGTCCGGCAGGAAGAAAACCGTCCTGTTAAGCCATAAAAGATGATGGCTACTTGGGTGCCCACTACAGTGGCCCCCTCAACTTTGACCGCTCATAAGAGGAGAAGGCCGGAGAAAATCCCCATGCCTTCAACAAATGTCAAAGGCACTGAGCCTAAACGCCCTAAGTCTGGGGGCATGGTGGTGCATACCATCTACAAGACATCCGGGAAAGAGGATAGCTGTGCTTCTACGGGCTACCGACCACTCACCCGATCCATCACGAAAGCTCAGGAACAGCAGCAGCAGAAACTTCAGGAGATGCTGACTGCGATGGCCGCACTCACCGGGCCAAAAGAAAGCCCAGAGGCATCATCGAAACAACGTCACGAACACCAGACTGATGCCGAATTCCTTCGGAGAATACTTAAGAAGAAGGACAAAGAGGCTGCGGAACAAGCAGCCAATATAAAACGAATGGCCCTTCTATTCCAAGATATGGTGGGCATGATGATCCAGCCGGATCCCCCGACCGAAAATCCTCCAGTAATAATTAAAAATGATAGAGGAGAAACATCAAACCCTCTGCTGGCTCTATCAGCAGCCAAGGACGAGACCATCTCCAAAGCTGCCCTAGATGATTATATTGCTCAGCAAATAAGAGTTCACCAGGCAAATGAAGCGGCCGACCAAGTTGTTAGAACTGGGCGACCGTATCCAGTCTGGTATGATCAGATAAAGTACCGGCCGGGATACACGATCCCCAAATTCCATGTGTACAAGGGGACAGGCAATCCCCATCAACACATTGCTCAGTTCAGAGCCCTCTGTGGCAATACTGGTGGCGATGATAAGCTCTTGCTCCGCCAATTCATCGGTAGCTTATCAGAGACGGCGTTTGAGTGGTACTCCGAACCTCCAAATGATTCCGTCAAAACTTTCGCAGAAATGGAGTTGTTGTTCACCCAGCGATTCGCCAATGCTAGTGAACGCACCCCAATAATGGCACTGATCAATGCCAGGGTGAAGCCGGGCGAGACGTGGGTTCAGTACGCAATCCGATGGCGGAATCTGTGGTCGAAGTGAGAATAGCTTATCGAAGAAGCACCAGCGGTAGACATGTTCATGGGCACCCTAGACCCTCATGCAACTATTTCACAGTTCATGATGTTCTTCAAACCGACCACATTCCAGGCTTTGATCGACAAGCTAGCCCAGATGGATCAGATGGGGCATAGACCGTCTCCTTCGATGCCGGAGCCGCGAAATGAAAAAGGTAAGGGGAAGGCGACCTTCGTTGCGAATACCCAAAATCAGCCCAGTGCTCCCAGACTAATGGATCAATTGGAGGAAAGACGGCGCTATTACAATGAGAAAATGAAGCGCCCTTACTCATTCCCGCGGGATAAAACGAAGTGGCTGTTCGAGCTGGCGATGCGCAACAGGCTTAGCAATTTGCCGAATCCAAGGCGACCATCGCAACCCAGCGAAATGAATAATCCCAATTATTGCCCTTACCACCAAACGGTAAGCCATCCAATCGAAGATTGCTTCGTCTTTAAGAGATGGATCAAGGATCAGTACCTACAAGGCAAGTTTGCGCTGTCTGAGAAGTGGAAAGTAAACCCACCACAACCGCACACTCCTAAGAAGATGGACACACCGGGGGCAACATGCTCTTTTGTGGAGGAAGCTCCATGGGAGGTGGCTCTTTCGGCCAAAACCAAAAGGATGCTGAACGAGCTCCAGACATGCCCGACAATCAGGTGGAAGAATCCGCTGGAACCCCAGATCATCGAAGGGATGCTGAAGCCGTGCCCAACTCCAAAGATTGGTGGTGATAGCCAAAGTGCTCACACCCAGCCGTCGAAATCTTCGAAAAAGAAGAAGAAATCCAAAAAGCCCGTGAAGCCTGGTGACAAGCGCACGGACCTGCAGAAACAGATCAACACACTGGACGAGTATAACCAGAAGGTGCGGACTCCGATCACGTTCCAAGAATTCCTCGGCCACGTCCTTGAAGACGGAGATGATGGAGAAGACTCATCAGATGGATCTGAGGATTACATAGCAAGTTGTCATGTGATCTCTCACTCATTGATAGACGATAGAGAGGCTCCTTGCACCAAGAAACTGGGGGTAGGTCCTGAGCCGGAACTTTTATGGCCGTCAGACGAAATGATCGACGACTTCCTGAATGAAATTCATCTGAAAAGTAAAGCCGATCGGGAGCGTGAGATGGCCATATTTGAAAAAGCCAAGTATCGGCGACTGGACGAAAGAGTCAAGACACTCCCGTCGAATCAAAGGACATCCTTCGCGAATAAAAACATGTTCAAGACGAGGAAAAGGTTTGCTAAAGCCATATCGATGGGAATGAAGCTACCACCCTCCAAAGGAGACACTGTCGGTAAAGCAGAGATGCATCCTAGCTACTGCTCATATCATCGAAAGATTTCGCACCCCACCGAAGAATGCGACGCTTTTAAAAGATGGTGGCAGGGATATGTTGCTCACCGGCAATATTTTAAGCGGATGAAACGAAAAACTCGTCGGGAGCGAAGAAATACGACCGAAGAGCGTGGAAGAACTACCGCCAACTGTCGCATGGTTAACGCTGGGGGATCGCAAGTTCTCACGTTCGGGAGCGACTCTGATGAGGAAATGGCTTTTCGCCCTCTCTTTAAAGAGTCCACTTTGGGAAAAGAGGAAGAACCGAAGGCTTGCGAAAATATCCAGCTCCGCAATCGTACACTTCCAGAAAAGAATCTCGGACCCACGAAGAGAAAAGATAAAGGAAAAGAGAAGGTCTCTGAAGATATCGTCCTAGATGACCAAGTCATGAAAGAGCCGACCGCCAAGGACCCACCAAGGAAAAGTAAGGTGGACTACAACATTCTGGCACACTTGAGAAAGTTACCCTCGCAACTCAGCATTCTCGACACTCTTTTACTATCAAAAGAAGCAAGAGACTCATTGATCAAGGCGCTATAAGAGCCAGAGCAATTCCAATCTTTTCTCGCCGAAGAAAAGATGAAGGATGGGCTGGAAGAAGTACACACGGCCGATATTACCTTCGGCGATGAAGATCTCCTCCTCGGGACGTGCGAGCACAACCGTCCTCTATATGTCTCCGGATACTGTCATGATATCAAGATAGGCAAAATCCTGGTCGACAATGGGTCTTCCGTTAATCTCCTCAACGTACGAGTGTTGAAGGAAATCTGCATGAGCGTTCAGCACCTCGCTCGTGATAAAATCACCATCTCTGGTTTTGACTCCCAGTCATCACGGACCCTCGGGTCTGTGATGCTGACGCTGCGCTTCGGACTACTCGTCACAGATATTAAATTTCACGTCATCGATGCCAAGACATGCTACAATGCTTTGCTTGGTCGGCCTTGGTTACACGAGTACAACATCATCCTTTCTGCACAACATCAGTGTATGAAATACTTCAAGGATGGTCTCGAGTATACCGTAACAGGAGAGCTGAACCCATTCTCTGTAAACGAAGTATGAAAGTACGAAGACACAAAATACTTCTTACCAGAATTTGAAGACACAGAGAGATGTCATAAACCGGAGAACAAAGTTATCCCTACTATTCCGGTCTTTGGGAATGATATCGAGGAGGAAGAAGAGATAGTTTAGTTAGGTCTGCCCTAGTGCAACAAACCAGGACCGTCCGCTCCTATGTTGATCTTTGGCAGCGACTCGGAAGATGAGGTCAACGCCATATTCTCTGCTCAGCCTTCAATACAAACATTCGCTGATGAAGAGCAAAGTCTGCAAGTTGCCATAGATCCACCCAAACATCATAAAGAACTAGACGCGCTCGATACCTACAGTGTGGAAGAGCTGCAGACATTCTATGTCCCTCCTAGGCGAGAAGGTGAAAAGGCGATCCTATTCTACCGATCCGGGGAAACTAAAGTGGAGAAAGAAATCTGGCACGGTGCGGATTCTACACTTGACAGACTCCAGCCCATCCGTTTGCCTAGATATTACACAGACGGACTAAGGAGACTCTTGAGACGCCAAGGTGTACCCCTTAAACAAACTGCTCGACAAGCACGGTTCTATAACTGGATCTGGAACGTCCCTGGAACTCAGCGAAAGTTGCCCAACGGGAAAATGGAAACGATCAGGCTTGGATATGTTCAATCCAAGAAACGGGAGTTACTCCGCGACTGCTACGTCATACATGACTTTGATGAAGAGGGAGATGCTTTTTGGGAAAATGCTAAACCCGAATCAGAAAGAGCTCCCGACGTAAAAATGCCCAGTCCGTCGTTTGAAGAACAAATGGAAAAGCTTATAAGGGAAGCGAGTCAAAAGGTTCGAGATGACCACAATCGCGAAATGGCCATCTATGAGAAAGCCAGGACGTAACGCTTTCTTCAACAGGCTGCGAAAGATGAAAATGCTCCTTCCTGCCAACCCGTCATACAAAAGGCCCGACACAGAGGTAAAAATAAATCAAAGAGCGGGAAAAGTGTTCGAGAGCGACAAAGTGGGACCATGAAGCCACGCGATCAGGAATCGAGTAACCCAGATTCGTCTCTTATAAGGAAGATGAGTCGAGCATACTCTTTTCCTCAGAACAAAACATGGAAGATACTTGATCTCGCCATAAGACATCAACTGATTATACTCCCGGAGTCCAAGCACCCCGAACAAGCTGGCGAAGTCTCTCATCCGGAATATTGCTCCTATCATAGAGCAATAGGACATCCTCTCGAAGACTGCTTCACCTTCAAGAACTGGGTCGAAGACCAATATCAGCTCGGCAGGTTCGCTTTATCCAACAGCTGGAAGGCAACCCCGCCACAGAAGCATGAACCTAAATCCACGAGGGTAGAACCAGATCAACATAGGTCTTGGAAGCGAGCTCGTACCTGTCATATGATAACATTATCAAGAGAAGAGCCCGAGGGTATGGATAATCTCCCCTGGTGCTTCGAAAACAATGATAACGAGGTGATCTCAGATTTTCCACCGGCGCCGAAAGAGCTAGAAGCTGGAATAAATACCACTGCAGATGAGCTCAAGAAAATTGATTTAGGGACGGCAAGTGACCCGCAGCCGACGTTCGTCAGCAAATTGCTGTCTGAAGAAAGGGTGGCTACACTAAAGAACGTGCTCATGCAGTATAAAGATTGCTTCGCATGGAATTATTCCGAGATGCCAGGACTAGATCCGGAGATTGCATTCCACAAGTTGGCGATATCTCTAGACGTCAAGCCGATCAAACAGGCACCGAGAAGAATGCGGCTCGAGCTTGAGATGAGCATCAACGCCGAGGTCAAGAAGCTAATCGACTCCGGCTTCATCCAAGAGGTGCAGTACCCTGACTGGATCGCCAACATCGTCCCGGTGATGAAGAAAAATAGGATAGTGCGCATATGTGTGGACTTTCGTGATCTCAATAAAGCCTGGAAGAAAGATGATTTCCCGGTACCAGTCACCAAGCTAATGATAGACAATACGTCCACTCACAAAGTCTTCTCCTTTATGGATGGTTCGTTGGGATACAATCAGATAAAGATGCATCCCGAGGACCAGAAGCACACCGCTTTCCAGACCCCTCTGGGCATATTCTGCTATAAGGTGATGCCCTTTGGTCTAAAGAACACCGGCGCCACCTATCAGAGGGCCATGACGAAGATCTTCGATGATCTCATACATGAAATCTTCGAATGCTATATCGACGACCTCGTGTTGAAAAAAAAATCATACGAGGAACATTTAGAGCATCTGAAGATCGTGTTTCAACACCTTCGGCAATACAACTTGATGATGAACCCTCTCAAATGTGCGTTCGGAGTTTCCTCGGGCAAGTTCCTAGGATTCATCGTCCGGCACCGAGGCATCGAGATAGATCCGTCAAAGATCAAGGCAATTATGGAGATGCCCCCGCCAAGGACTCTCAAGCAATTGCGGTCTCTCCAAGGGAAGCTCGCGTATATCCGGAGATTTATAGCCAATCTCTCAGGCAAGTGCGTCCTTACAGCTACCTGATGAAAAAGGGAACCCCTTTCGTTTGGGATCACAAATGCCAAAGCGCGCTGGATGAAATCAAGCAATACCTGCACAATCTGCCAGTGCTGGCTGCTCCGGTCAAGGGAAAGCCTCTCATTCTGTATACAACCGTCCTTGAAGGTTCTTTAGGTGCATTATGGGCACAAGAGAACGACCAAGGGAAGGAGAGAGCCCTCTACTATTTGAGTCGAGTCCTCCTGGGGGCAGAAAACAATTACTCCCCCATCGAAAAACATTGCTTGGCTTTGATCTTCGCGATAACGAAGCTCAGACACTATGCGTTGGCACATGAGGTCTATCTCATATCGAAGGTGGATCCTCTCAAATATTTGATGTCGAGGGCCATACTAACAGGACGGCTCGCTAAATGGGCCTGCTATTGATGGGGTTCTCGATAACTTATCGTCCCCTTAAGGCAGTGAAAGGCCAAGCCATTGCCGACTTCCTCACTGAGCATCCGATACCTGCCGATTCTCCCTTGAATTGTGAACTGCCAGACGAACATGCGTTTGACACGATCGACGGAAGCGATATCGGTGGGAACTTTATTTCGATGGAGCATCTTCGGTAAAAAAGCGCAAACAAAACACCCCCATAATCAAATCAGGGGTAGGCCTCATCTTCATAACTCCGCAAGGAGGGATAATGCGCTTTGCCATCTCCTTAACAGAGCCAAGGACAAACAATGAAGCCGAATACAAATCTTTGATAGCAGGTCTCGAGATTGCCATTGACATGGGAATTGAAAACCTCTTCATATACGGAGATTCCCAACTGGTCGTTAGTCAAGTAAACGACGACTATCAAACGTGCAAACCAGAACTGGTGAAGTACGGCGAGAGGGTACAACAACTGCTGACCCAAATACCTTCCTACACCTTGGAAAGCATCCCACGTGCGGAAAATAGCAAGGCGGATGCATTAGCCAAGCTCGCTAAAGAACTGGCTAACGAAAACCCGATGACGTGAGGATCGTTGTGCAAAGCCGTCGAGTCCTCGCACCGGCAGAAATATTTCCAGAGACGTCCGAGGAAAAGGGAACGACCAAGCCAACGACTCTACAAGTAAAAGACCAAGAAGCGGTTGAGGATTGGAGAGAAGTCTATATAGACTACTTCAAATCCCGTCGAACACCCGAAGATGCGTCCTCAAGACATCAGCTTATAAAACGAGCTCTGTCTTTTTCTTTGTTCAATGATACTCTGTTTAAAAGATCATTTGATTCTCTATGGTTAAGGTGCCTGGGACTTGAAGAAGCAAGAAGAGTCATCCAAGAAACTCACGACGGACTCTGCGGCTCTCACCAAGCCGGGCCGAAGATGAAGCTGAAGATCAAACGGATGGGTTATTATTGGCCACGATGATCCAGGACTGCCTCGAGTACGCGAAGCAGTGCCACTCGTGCTAGATCCATGGCGACTTTATCCACCAGCATCCGAATCCATTACATCCGACAATGGCTAGCTGGCCGTTCGAAATGTGGGGGACTGACATAATCGGCCCCATCGAACCAGCATCGTCCAGAGGACATTGGTTCATTTTGGCGACAACTGATTACTTCTCTAAATGGGCAGAAGCAGTACCGCTGAGGGAGGTGAAGACGGAGAATATCCTCCATTTCTTCAAGACACACGTCATTTATCGGTTTGGAACTCCGCGACGGATTATTTCCGATAACGGGACAGCCTACGGAAGCCACAAGATCAGCCGCTTCGCACAGCAACACAACATAGGCTGGAGATACTCTTCAGTCTACAATCCCCGAGCTAACGGTCTAGCTGAGGCTTTCAACAAGACCTTGACAAAGATCATGAAGAAGACGGTGTCCCGAAATAAGAAGGACTGATATGAGAGACTACACGAAGCTTTCTGGGCGTACCGAATGACGTTCAAAACAGCCACGAGCACAACGCCATACACATTGGTATTCGGTACAGAGGCGGTACTCCCCCTCGAGATAGAGCTACCCTCTCTACGAGTGGCAGTTCATTACGAGCTAATGGACGAAGAAAATGCTCACCTCCGGCTTGAGGAGCTCGACGCCTTTGATGAAACCCGGCTCATAGCGCAACAAAACCTGGAGGCTTATAAAGCAAAGATGATGCGCTCATACGAGAGATTGACTAGACCAAGAACGTTCCGCTAAGGCGAACTCGTGCTAGTGGTCAAAAGACCTATGATTCCCAATCGCGCCAAGCGGGGGAAATTCGAGCCAAACTATGAAGGCCCGTACATCATAGACAAGGTCTACCAGGGTGGAGCCTATCTACTCATGGACATGCATGGCGAAAGGCCCCTCAGGCCAATAAATGGTCGCTTCCTGAAGAAGTACTATGCTTGAGGAGTCACGGCCTAGGTCAATGATAGATGACGATGACTATGTCCGTTCGCTATCTTCCTAAGCCTAAACTCTGTAAGTATTAACTAGCTTTCATTACGGCGGACCGAAACGTCCTTAAACTAACAGCGGACCGAAACGTCCTTAAACTAACAGCGGACCGAAACGTCCATAAACTAATGATGGACCGAAACGTCCTTAAACTAACGACGGACCGGAACGTCCTTAAACTAATAACGGACCACTATATCCTAAAACTAGCTGTTGACCGAGATGTCGATAAACTACGGTGGATTGCAGCGTCCCAAAGCTGATATATAAAACAAAGAATAAAAAAAAGAGAAAAAAAAGAAAACGGTATGTCCACAAGAAAAATGGGCACGGATGAAAACCCGAAAGGGCTCCGTGAGTAAAAACAGCAGGGCTACCGGCGAGTTTTGTGAAAACCCGAAAGGGCGCAACCTCGCTAGAATATAAAGAAAAGGAAAACGGTATGTTCATAAGCAAAATGGGCACGGATGAAAACCCGAAAGGGCTCCGTGAGTAAAAACAGCAGGGCTACCAGCGAGTTTTGTGGAAACCTGAAAGAGCGCAATCTCGTTAAAAGACACTTGCAAGGTCCTCTCGACTTTGTAAGGAGAAACCGCCTGCGAGAGATCCTTACGACTCACAAGGGAGCAACACACTTAGGGATCTCCACGATCCTTTGGGAGAAATTACACTTGCGAGATCCTCACGACTCGTAAGGAGAACCTTCTTATGGGACCCTCACGGCTCATAAGATTTGAAAGTATTAAGCTACAAGGATCTGAACCTGTTCTTAAGCAGTCCTCACACCTTTCGATACTGCCCTACAAGCGGCTCAACACTGACCCTTGTATACAATCCACGGACGCGAATAAACATTTCCCTAACAAAGTCCCATCCGTGACTAGGGATATGTATACCCAGTGAATAGCCCTTGTAGGTCCTCTCGACTTATAAGGAGAAAGCACTCTTGTAAGATCCTTACGACTTATAAGAGACCACACACTTAGGAGTCCTCACGATTCCTAAGGAGAAAATGCACCTACGAGATCCTCACGGCTCGCAGGGAGAAATACCTTTATGAGACCCTTACGGCTCATGAAGTCAAAAGCCTTAGTCGACGGGATCTTAACCCTGATCGCTAAGCCACCTTTGTTCGATATCGACAGAGGCAAATGATGATTCGCTCCTGGCCATATCCCAGTTGTAGCGGTGCTAATGCCGAAATCAGTGTCTAAATCCAAACTTGCAGCGAAAAGCCAGCAAGCCACGCATGCATACGAAATAACCGAAATGATGGGGCAACTTGCAAACAAAATCAGCAAGTAAAAATATATGCATGCGAAATAGCCGAAATGATTGGGCAACTCGCAATAAAAGCAGCGAGTAAAAATAAAACAAATAGCCGAAATGATTGGGCACCGCGAAAAATAGCCGAAATGATTGGGCAATCGCGACCTTCGTGATATAAAAGCTGAAATGATAGAGTATCGCGGAAAGAAATAAAAAAAATGAATGAAATTTTTGCCCTACAGGTGATATTACATCAATCCCTGTATACAATCCAGGGGCGCAAACAAAGAGGGAATCACACCTTTCCTTCCCAGATTTCATCAGAAGAAGAAGCCAAATCTCAACTGTTCATAGACAGCCTAGAGATCATCTCATCATTCGTCTTATTACAACGGACACAACATCAAGCAAAGCAGAACAGCGGTAACTCCCAGTTTCATGACTCGGCGGTGTACAGATGACCGAGAGTCAAACTACGACTCTGTGAAGTTTGGATAAAGTCAACCCTTCCTGGTCACGTGGAACGCGGATTATGTCACTCCTGACCCCGTGGAAAATGTCCAGAGCGGAGCCTGGTCCTCGCAGAGCACGGCAGTGAACCCATGTGAAGCATCCAGAGCGGAGCCTGGTTCTCGCCGAACACGGCAGTGAACCCGTGGGAAGCATCCAGAGCAAAATTCCTGGCTACGTGGAACACAGATTATGTCACTTCTGACCCCGTGGAAAACGTCCAGAGCAGATCCTGGTCCTCACAGAGTACGGCAGTGAAGCATCCAGAGCGGAGCCTGGTTCTCGCCGAACACGGCAGTGAACCCGTGGGAAGCATCCAGAGCAAAATTCCTGGCTATATGGAACGCGGATTATGTCACTTCTGACCCAGTGGAAAATGTCCAGAGCGGATCCTGGTCCTCGCAGAGCATGGCAATGACCCCGTGTGAAGCATCCAGAGCGGAGCCTGGTCCTCGCCGAACACGGTAGTGAACCCGTGGGAAGCATCCAGAGCAAATTTCTGGCTACGTGGAACGCGGATTATGTCACTTCTGACCCCGTGGAAAACGTCCAGAGCGGATCCCGGTCCTCGCAGAGCACGGCAATGAACCCGTGTGAAGCATCCAGAGCGGAGCCTGGTCCTCACTGAACACGGCAGTGAACCCGTAGGAAGCATCCAGAGCAAATTCCCTGGCTACGTGGAACACGTCTTATGTCACTTCTGACCCCGTGGAAAACGTCCAGAGCGGATCCTGGTCCTCGCAAAGCATGGCAGTGAACCCGTGTGAAGCATCCAGAACGGAGCCTGGTCCTCACCGAACACGGCAGTGAACCCGTGGAAAGCATCCAGATCAAACATTGGACTGTGAGGTCCTTAAACTCATGGACTATGATGTCCTTAAGCTCGACCGTGATGTCTTAAAACTAATACCAGACTGTGAGGTCCTTAAACTCATGGACTATGATGTCCTTAACCTCAACCGTGATGTCTTAAAACTAATACCGGACTGTGAGATCCCTAAACTCATGGACTATGATGTCCTTAACCTCAACCGTGATGTCTTAAAACTAATACCGGACTGTGGGGTCCTTAAACCCATGGACTATGATGTCCTTAATCTCGATCGTGTTGTCTTAAAACTAACATTGGCTGTGAGGTCCTTAAACTCATGGACTATGATGTCCTTAACCTCGACCGTGATGTCTTAAAACTAACAGCGGACTGTGGAGTTTTTAAATCCACGGACTATGATGTCCTTAACCTCGACCGCGATGTCTTTAAACTACGGTATCCTGGAAAACGTCCAGAGCGGAGCTTGGTCCTCGCAGAACACGGCAGTGAACCCGTGGGAAACATCCAGAGCAACCCCTGACTCCGTGAAATGCGGATAAGGGCAACTTCACCCATCACTTGCGGGTCCTCACGACTCGTAAGGGAGCAAATTCTCTTGTGAGATCCTTACGACATTCAAGAGAAAACACACTCAGGAATCCTCGCGATTCTTAAGGAGAAATTACACCTACGGGATCCTCTCGACCGGTAGGGAGAAAATTCTTTATGAGACCCTCACGGCTCATAAAGTTGAAAATTCTTAGGTGACAGATCCTAACCCTATTTTCTAAGCCATCACCACTCTACAAAGAATCCAAGATTGATAGCTATATACTATCTACCGACCGCACTTGCTAAAATCACATGGCAACAACACAGCAAGGAGAAAGAAAGCAACAGTATAACAAAAAGAATGTCTTTATTCATGAACTCAATTGAATACAAGATACATCGTATAAAGGAAATAAAAAAAATAGATACATATTATTCAGAGATTACAAGTGTATGATTGATACAAAGGCAGCTACTGAGAAGGAAGTGTTTTCAACAGGTCCGTAAGCTGCTTTCGCACTTCTTTCAGTGTCTTCTCATGATCAGCCGCCGCGGCTAGCTCCGCTTTGATTCGAGTCCTTTGCTGCAAGCATGATGAAATCTTCTCATCAATTTCCGTTGGGCAGCTTCGCGACTCTGCGTAACCCGCTTGATAGAGTCGAGCTTCCGTCTCAATACAAGCCCGTCCGAGATACATTGCTGCAAGGTGTCAAAGACAGCACTCAGTTATGCGATGTTCGCTTCGACTTGGGCACGCAACTGGACAAACTTAGCGAAAGACTCCTCGCATTCCTTCCGCCTCAAGGTCGCTTCTTGTTCGAAATGGTGAAGGAAGAACGCACTCTGCTCGACCCATGCGGCCCGCTGGGAGTTCAAAGCCTAAGTCTTAGGGGCAAGATGCATAAGTTCAAGCTGATGCAGACAGGCCTCGATCTTCCTACAGTGACTAACCCAAGACTCGACGACGCCTTCATTATGGAAATTTACAAGCGTCGTCAGCATCGGATTGACCTCGGCAGCGAAATCTACGGCAGATGTAGGAGCTTCCGCGTCAAGCTTCTCAACGTATTCGCTCAACATGCGCAGACTCGTCACAGCACCCTTTGAGGATGGACGTCTGGAGAAGGGGCCTGCCGGCATCATAATGAGAGATGAGAAAGAGTCCGGAGTTGAAGCGACCGCTACAAAACAAATCACAATCAGATGACGGATCTAGAAATATAAGAGATTCACGAACAATGGAACCAGCTGCAGCAGGTGGCAAAGTCGGGAGGACCGGTAGCGCAACTGATCTCTTATCTCCTCCTTCAATCTGTAGCACTACAATCAAGGCAAAGAAGAATCAGAAATAATTTCATTATCGGTAAAAGGAAGAGCATTAATTGAAAGCTGTATTCACCAGCGCCACTGGATGAAGCAATCTCCGACGGGAAGGAGAAGTGAGGATGCAGCACCTGGTACAGGTGGTCAAAAAGGACTCCTGCAAAAATGCAATGACACAACGTTAGTACATGAATTACACAACTGAGAGATAAGACTAATGGGTCATAAATATATACCTTCCAGCATCTGCGACGGTACGAGAGAGGGTAGAGAGGTGGTCACCGTCAGGGCGGTAACTGACGGCGCTGTCTCGAGTAGCCCGACATCAGCACTAGCCGCACCTGTGTTAGAAACAAGATAAACCTTGTTATGAAAGATTGCAAAATCAAAAGAAGGGAGGTAACCTAAAATCTACCTGAAGAGTCGCCAGCTGGAGCCGTGACAAGGGCGTCACTTGATTCAACAACGGCGTCTCCCTCCTCCATTGGGGTGGCCTCACCTCCCGTCTCCTCGTCCCCTGACTCCACGAGAGTCGTCGTCATGCTTGCGACACCGGGAGACGATAAAGAACCATAGGCAGGAAGAGCGACGATCGGAGCAGTGCCCGACTCTTGAGAAAGAGTGACCAGCAATTGCACCCGTTTCGCTCAACACCACCTCGGGCTCAGTAATTGCATCCGTCTCATCCACCGCTGCTTCAGGTTCGGCCATGGTAGCCATCTTTTCGACCACTACCTCGAGCCCGGCAACTGCGACCACATCGCCTGCCACCGCCCCGGATTTGGAAATGACAGCTACCTCCTCCACCGCTCTCTCAGGCTCAGCGGTCGCCGCCACTTCTTCGGGAAGACTCGGCCCTGCAAAGATAAGATATATGAGAACTGATAGTTTAAAACTTCAACAATGGAGCCTCAAGGCACATTACCTAGAGTTGATTTACCATTCGCTTCCCGAGCCGCACGTGCCTCCCGTCTGTGAGCAGTATACAAGGCAACTGGAAACTCCTCTGAAGGAGTAGCAGCAGGGGTAACGGGACTCGAACCTGCTCCCGCAACTAAAGCAGCATTACGCTCCCTTGCTGCGCGCCTCAGGCGCTTCCTTTCCCGAGCCGTCAAAACAGACCTTTTAGAAGCCTCCTTCAACAGGACGTCGTCGTCCGCATTCAGGGTTACTTCTGGAGCTGTCAAGGCTTCCGTCATCGGTTTTTTAAGTAAGGCCTTTCGCGGCAGTGCCGAAGACGCCGGGGCTTAGGTAGCTGGCCCGAGGAGAATTTCCGCATCAGCTTGCGGGATAAGCATTGTGATCCCTGCGATAAGACAAAGAAAGGGTCAGATTACTCATAAGAAATGGAAGCAGAAACATGGTGAACCGAAATGTACCAAGGCCTAAGGATACTCGAAGTCGTTCCTCTTCCTCAAAAGTCTTGAGAGAAGCAGCGAGAGCTTCTTCGGTAGAAATGCCTATGAAAGAAGGAAAAGCGTTAGTTAAAAAACAATGATAGAGGTATGATGCAATGGCAAAAAAATGCAACTAATAATTACCTGATCGCGCGAGGTTAGCCAACGCCTCTTCGCGTCTTACCAATCGCTCGGAAGCTGCAATGGCAGCAGCCAGATCAGTATCATCTGGCGGCATGAATAAGCCCTTATTTGTCCCATACTCGCTCAAGCCCTCACTATAAGGAGCATGAGGCTCCTGGCTAAGTACCACGCCACGAGAAAAGAGCGACTTTTTCTTCTTCTGAGAGCGAGCTCCGGTCGCAGCCAACACCAGCTTGCGCTTAGTGGCCACCTTGGGACGGCGAGTCCCGATATTCGAGCTCACGCCAGATTTGGGTGAAGCTACGTTTACCGTCTCCACGGGAGCACAGGGCACCGATGGCACATCCACAGGATCACGGGGCAATCCACGCATGGGGCTCAGCACACGTGGAGGCTCAACTGCAGCAGCCTCTCTTAGCGGAGGAGGGACAGCGATCCGTCGCTTCAAAGGGATGTTGTGATCGCTGGCAGGAGGCGCACTCTTACGATCGAGCAGCAACCGCCTCTCTTCCTTGATGAGAGCACCCATCGCTGCTGATACCAGGCCCCGTATACGTTAAGGGCCCTCGGGATGCTACTTGGCTCACTAATGAAGAAGTGGGAGTGTCACGACCCGAAAGTACGAACGTGACCGGCACTTAGATTACGAAACGTCTAGAGGCGCAACGTAACCTAAGTAAGCCGAAGCCCAGAAATCTAAACCATATAAAAGAAGAAGAAGTAAAAGAAAACATGAAGAAAACAAGTTTAAAAGTATCAGCAAATTTTCCCAAAAATTTCGGCAGAGTCTCCTCTGTAAAAACTGGCCCCAAACGGGTACTACAAGTATAATATACATAAACAATAAAAAGCATCCCCAAACGGGAGCTAGCTCAACGCCAACAGGCGGAAACAACCACAACAAGCACAATAATATACAACGCCAAAGGGTGAGGCTCAAAACTCAAAAGAAAACAAATCCACCAAATCAGAATAATACACGCGACTCTAAGGTCGAAATAAATAAATGGTCCAGTAATCTATCAAATAATACAAGTTTGGTTGATGGAGCTTTCTAGATACAAATGAAATAATAAAAATACAACGGCGGTCAACCTATCGTGCAAATCACCCGGAATGAAAATGATGTGCCAGCAACTGCCAAGGAACCCTGTACATCAACCTGTAATAAAATTTGGCACAACGGGGGTGAGTTGCCAACTCGTGAGTAGAAGACATCTACGAAAAGAAATCGAATGCACGACGCTATCCTAGGTCATAATAATATACTAATATACTCCTAGTCATCAAGTAAGACAGGATAATAAGCTACGTGTAAATGCAAATACTCCGTGCTCGTGTCAGTGCCTCATATAGTACTATGTCATATGAATGAATATGCATGCACCATGAATGTAAAATAACCAATCCTGAAATCTAGGTACATCTGTATAAGAAATCTTTAAGTTTTATCATAGTAAAATGTGTATAGAAATCTGAAATATCAACAATGAAATCCATGGAAATCCGTGTCAAGCATCGACACAAAGCATGTAAATCTCAAGTCTCAATGCCTCATAATCTCAATGTCTCATAGTCTCAATATCTCGAGCTCCGTCAGTCCGGATCGGCCCATATCATCAAATCTCACGACAAAGGTCAATATCCTCCGGATATCCGCCGCGCCAGACATCACCGGTAGGTAGCCTTCCCCTACCAGGCTCATCGTCTACAACTCGATCTTCTTGTCCCGGGGTACCATACCGGGCCCACTATGTACCCGAGACGGTTCATCCACTCCTCGAATCGGGTCTAGAAATCTAATAGAAAACATGAAATCTCATGGTGGACGACACATACATCACGAGAAAACCGCATCTTATGTTTTAAAAAGAGAGGTGGAGAGAGAAAGAAGTTTTTATATATTTTTGCGGTTTTCCCCAAAATCCAGAAATCTCATAGAAAATCAAAATCCTAAAATCATGAGTAAGTATATGATAAGTGTCGGCATATGCCCATAATACTGCATGATAACATGGAAATATGAATGCATGAATTGTCTAAGTCATCAATGCCATGTCTATACTAACCCCAGAGAGCAATCACGATATTACATCAATCTAGCTGTTAGCTGATTGCATCAATAAACGATAATATGATCTAAAGTGTACGTGACAAAGCAATTACCGATGATGATGTGTGTGGGCCGGCAAATAAGTGTGTGTGGAATATGCGCATCATCGGTAATGGTGCTAGTGTCCTAACAGGCAGAGTTTGATTCTGATTATAGAAACATATGTATGAACATGCAACATTATGATTACAGTATGAATGTAAAGACAGATGTGCAATAACCACTCATTTGATATACAAGTATAACTACCACTATATGTCTTGAGCCTAACTAGTGTCCATCTAACCTCCTAAAAACTAAACCTAAGAACTAGTCGATAAGAAAAAGAGTACACCTAAAGTCTGAGTCCATATCTCTAATAGTCGGCGATCCAGCCTCAATAGCGTCACATATGTAGTATGATTTCCTCGAAACAAGAGTGCGGATCAATCATCACATCTATGCCTCGTACGGTAAAATCCATCGTACGACATCCCAATATCGGGGTACGGGTCAAGTATCACCTACGTGTCTCATTATTCGTATAATATCATCATCAACACATGTCATGATCAAGGTGCTATACTGTAATCGCATACATCAATCATATATCATTGTCAGCATAAATATACACCGTTAATTTATCCTCAGAAATGTCATGTCACATATATCATATCTTGATCAAGTCACATATGCCAAGTCGTGATTAAGTCACGCCTATAAGATATCGAAATCAAGTTACATCTATATGATGCCGTAATCAAGTCACACATATATCATATCAGAATATCAATCACATGTTACGGTCCGGGTGGTATTTTAGAGTCCCATATACCTCAATCTTATCACCACCCTTTATTATCTATGTATACCTATTCATTAACTCATTTTCTAATGATCCGCTAACATTTTAATACGACTGCATAGCCAAGAATCACGGCATCAAGCCCAGTTATACTGTTTCATTCCCGTGTATCATATCACATCATTGTATCCCATATACGTGTTGTGTGTATACACACACACACACACACACACACACACACACACATACACGTATAAACCACGTCGAGTTTCAGTGTGTGCGTGTGTGTGTATCTACCTGAAACCTACGAATCTCTTCCAAGGTATTCATCCTCCGGTATGGTCTTCCTAAATCAGTCTAGTCCAGCCTATGGTCAATACTAGGGCCCTACTCATTAAGAATCTAGGGTCACATCTGGCTTCCTAATGTCAATAAGTACTATTACTATTCCACGTTGCGGGGGTGCTAAACGCTATCCACCCGACTTCCCCCCGTAGATATACATCTACTCACCTGGTCCATGTCTGCCGAAGACGGTGTCGCCATCCTCTTCTTCATCGCCCGCAGTCCACGTGAGAGGTACCTATACGCAAACATATATAGTATCGTAAACTAAATCACAGACAAAAGTCAAAACGACACACGGAACGCGCATGGGTTAAAACCTATGTCCCGTTCACGCAAAAGAACCAAATATCGCTCGATATCGGCGTACAAACTCCGATTAATCGAGAAAGACATCAACAACCAACTCATAGTTTTAAAACTCATTACTTATAGTATAAAACATTATTTAATTCATCGAAACCCTAAATTCCATCAAATCGCCCGATTTCGTAAAACCCGAAAATGCCAATTTACCGTTTTTCTTCAAAACTTGACATTTAAATAAAACCAATGGTCATAAAACTCATTAAATAGCATAACTAGTCTATACAACCCATTACTATATTTTTCTCACACTAATTTGCATTAAAACAAAATTCCTAGTTTGCAACTTTTATCAATTTTCAACATCTTACAAGCAAAATTCCACAATTCCACGACAAACTTGATTTTGCATGAATCAATGTATTAAACTACAATTTATAATGATAATGATATAATGAAACCATAATTTATATTTTAAATCTCATTTATTTAAGAATTTCCAAATTCTAGTTAGCTAAAATAGCATTTTTATTAGTATTTTTCAATTATCAAAAGAAACTAATGACCAAACTAAGTTTTTCATTCCTTAAACATGTCAATATCCTCATTACAACAACAATCTAATGTTACAAACATTAATTGGAATTTATCTCACAAATATATATAATATATAGAAATCTAGTTTGCAAAAAAAATGGTTTTAATTTAACAATTTTGGATAAGCAATTTACAATCTATCATCCATACAAGAATTTCCACTTCTAAAAATGTTAAACTAGTTATTATAACCCTAATTAATTAATAAAAATCATAAATTGATTTTATAACCCTAACTTGAATTTTTAAAACTTGGAAATAGAATTAATTCATTAAATCAATTTATACTAGAATGAAACATTAAATAACAATAATTCAAAAGAACAAGATTTACATCTTCACACAAGAAATCCAAACATGAAAATAAGCCTCCAAAATTCATGCTTTCCATCTCCAAAATCCACGTAAAAATGAGCAAAGAATAAAGGGTAGGAAATAATTAGGATTTTGTGTATTTTTTATTGAATTTTTGATGTATTTTTGATGGATTTTTGAAACAAAATGAAGTGGAAAATAGGGGGGCTGCCATGATGAGGAGGCCAGCCACTTTAGGAAGGTGAGGGAGAGAAAAAAATGAGTGAAGAATGATGTAGAAGTTTCCTCCAAAATATCACATTTTAATGTCTTTTCAACCTTTCATTTAATTTCCTTTTATTTCTTTTCTAAAACAATTCAAGAAAACTCTAAAATCATGGACAAATTTACAAATAAATTTTGCATGATGCATACTAAATTCTCATATGCCATGGTTCATTTTTACAAATTAAACCCATTCAAATTTGTAATTTACACTAATTTAGTGTAAAAATAAAGCTTATGTTAATATTTAAAATAATTAATTTAGGAAAAATATTTAGTTAAACTAAAAATTTATAAGTGACTAAATAAAAACCATTTACTAGTAACAACATAATTAAAATAGGTATTTTTAAATTTATAGTGAAAAATAATTACGGTTTTGTTTTACGAAAAATACGTTTTAGTTTACCGAAAATCATAAAATTCACTTAAACGATTTTATTTAATTAATTATTTATTTAATTATTTTTAAAACGTTACAGGGAGCCTGTTGGATATAGTGCCCTCAGAGTCAATCATTGGATCGCAGGCACGCGATTGCAATGATTGAGGGATGACCTATACCGGTAGGACAGTCTTACTCAAGGTGATAGTATGCTATCTGGTTTGTCTTTATCATCGTGTACAGCTTTAGGTGACCTTACAGGTCGCTATTACACGTTGATAGAGCTCTTAGGATTCTTGCTTGACGGCCAGCAGTATGATGGCGATCATATACGTGGGAGCTGGGGTCTATAAGCACATCCTTAAACGGTCCCTAGTCATGGGAGTTTCGAGACTGGGCATCGATACTCCATTAGTAGACTAGTGTATACAGTCGAGACCCCGACGAGGGGCGGTGGCCGGTCTCACAAGCCATTGGTGTCAGTTGGTTCACCTAAGATATATACAGGTGCGCATTGGGTTATGAGTACACCGGACAGGACTCACCGGGAACATGCTAGTTGGTATTATACCTGACGTCAGATAGCAGTTCCCTGGTGACATGTGTACAGGTTAGTTCATCGACCTAAGATCATCATTTGCCTCGTGTGAGTTTCCACTGTGCTTTGATTACTACCCTACCACGGCTCAAAGGAGTCGTGCAAAAAGGTTTTAGTTGGGTACAGTCCCGAGCCATATGGAAGCAAGTGAGCGGATCGGCAGGGGATTCGTCTCTCCCGGTATTGGGGGTGAGATCGCATTGTGTCTAGTTGAGCCATTACACAAAGCCCTCGGCCGAGGCAGGAGATTTACTGGTAGGTATTCCAGTAGTATCTCATGGTGTTTTGGGCTACACTCCGACACGACTTGTACCACTTTTGGGGGTCTGACTTTTACCAACCTCCTAGGCCCGTCATGCGATGCTGATAGACGAACGGACCGGACTGTACGGATATTGTCACTGACAGGCTCAGTAGGGTGTCATGATGAGTTCGCTCATCGACATCCCTTTTGGTCAATACCTGGTAGCTCGTTACGTACGGCTAATACCTCTGACGTGATAGTGGTTAAATCCACAACCAAAGTATTGACGAGTCTTTAGAGTCCCCCACAGACAGTTTCTCAAGTTTCGGGCGAAACGTTGTAGAGGCCGTATAATATATGGTAGGGTTCGATCATATATGTGCGGTATTGCACGGATCCTGATCGGACGGATCATACTAGTGGGCTTTGGTTTAAGACGGATCCTAGTAGTAGATTGTTGGATTACTTTAGTCTCATCACATTCGCATTCGGTCGGAATGTGGATGCAGGTATGTATATACAGGTGAGGGGTATCCTTATGATCCGTTACAAGATTACTTTAGATGTTGTCGTATCTTTTTATTGTTGCAAACATTTGGATTAATGTTTGCATATGGAAATTATGAGCTAGAATTCATCATTTTGTGCATTAATTGTGACACATGCAAACCTAGTGACTCATGGTCTCTTTTATTGTGCATATGTCACATTTGATGTTTAATTTGTCTTGATATGATGAGAAGAGAGAGAGGGGCTGCCATATGATATGTTTGGTCTTGTATTTTTTCTCACTCTCTCACTCTCATTCTATCACAAGAAAAGAAAAGAAAAGGAAAAAGAAAGCTTCTTCTTCCTCCTCCTCTAGCTCAAAACTTCCATCAATGGCTTCATCTCTAACCTCCATCCATCTCCTGGATGCAAGAGACAAAGTGATCACAAACATTCTCTACATCACCTTGGACACGTCGGCTAGCACACTTTGTGCCCGAGTTGCTTCGGATGAAGCGGGAGCCCGTAAAAGGAGTTGATGATATGGTGCCCTTTCCGACGAGGAGATCGAGACCGGAGATACCGCGAGGAGCTTGGGACGGTGGCCAAAGACCGAAGGACACGGATCGATCGGTATAGCTTTCTATCCCTTCTCTAGATAGCTAGTTGTAGGTTAATGGTTCGATCCGGATTTTAAGCATACGATAGCGCCGGTTTTCAAGTTAAGAAAAATTTTCGTTTCCGCATTTTGGCCTCGGAAAGACGGCCGGGGCGCTACCGTAGTCTTACATGGTATCAGAGCCACGCCATTAACCTTTACTAGCTTACTCTAACGTGTTTAGAACTTCGATCGGGCGAATTTTCTAAAAACTGCATTTCCAAGTCATAGTTTCTGTCGATTTTTTCCTGTGGTCAAAAAAATTATTTGGTGTGCTGCAGAAAAACAGGCAGGGTTTTTTTAAAAGAACTGAGAAAATTTGGTGGGCTGATTTCACTGTAGCACGGCGGATCCGCGGTCGTACCCACGTTTTGGCCGCGGATCCACCGCCGTACTGTAGCCACAGTGCACGAAATTTTCTGAGGTGGTCTCTGACTTGGAAATGTGGTTTCTGGTATTTTTGGTTTGGGCCCAGATTTGTCTGAGTACTGGGAATTGTGCTTGGGGCCCATTTCGGGAAATTTTGTCGATAAAAAATTTTAAACATGTTAGTTCACAGTATTTACATCATATCTGCGACCGTGAATATCATTTGATCGGTAAATCTTGTCTAATTGCTATAGTTCTTTTAGACGGATTTGCGAACGTGACATTCACGTTGATTTTTTATGATGTGCTGTGATGTTGCGGATTTGTCGTGGTGGATAGCCTGGATGCAATGGTAGTACAGTTTGGTTATATTTGTACATTTGATATTGCGGGGCGAGCGTCCGACATGTGGACTGCCGTCACTGCCTATTTGTATATTATTCTTTTGGGGCACGACCGGGCTGAGGTCGATGTACCCGTTGTATATATTTTTACTTTCTGTACTAGGATTACCCCGCGGTGGGGTGCACGGATAGCCGGGTTCTCGAGGGCAACGGGCCCCTATCTCATGGCTTTGAGACGGAGGGGGCTTCACTCTAGAATTAGCGGGCGGTTCGCCGCACTCGTAGGGGGTAAAGGTTGACCCAAGGAGGGGTGTTCAAGTTACCAGATTCCGTGAAGTGCTGGGTGGTCCATTCACGTTGTTGAAGGGGGCTGCCTCGCTTCAGGTTTTGGCGGGTAACTTGCCGCACCCGTAGGGGTCTAGGATCTCATTGTACAGGCTATCCACACGACCAGGGGAACGTCGGGTTTCAGTAGCGGCTCTATGAAACCCGGGGATCCCAGATTATCTGTATTGTTCTGTGATGCTTATTACCTCTCTATGATGTTGCATTTTATCACGCCTTGGGCGATTATTATATATTGATATATATACTAGTAGATATTGTATATGTTTTACACCCGCGCTAGTCCAGTCCCCGCTCTGTCGTTAGTTAAGTAACCTAACGGGTGATGACGAGACCCAGTGGCGAATACGGATGACATATACGTACATCGTATTTTCGTTCTTTATTGGTGTGATCAATTGATGGGACTGCATTGATTCGGATCAATGCAAGCTAAACAAACTTATTCTGATATTGTTGGAACATTTTTCAAAAAGCTGTTATTGCAAGGGGGTTCTCTTTTGTTTTGCACAGTGGTATTCGGTTATGAATATCCAGCACCTAAGTCGACGAGGCAAGGGACGAGATCCCTTCACCGGGAGTGACCCCTTGGACAGAAGTTTGCGTCAGGGTAATAACTTCACTATAGCCGATTACTTTTTGCTTTTCATCGTGGTATTCAGTTGGAATATCCTGCACCTCATTCTATGGGGAAAGAGCCGAGATCCCTTCACCGGGAGTGACCTCTTTAGCAAAGGTTTTCGCCACTATATTTATAAAAAGGCTATGCGGTTCCTTCAACGATATCAAGTTCATCACGTTAAAATTTTTTCGCTAAAAACCTGCCGTAGCCCTCCGTCATTTCAGATTAGTATTGCTTAGTATTCGTGCTACGTATGTCGTGCATTGCCGAGGCGTAGTGTTCGGTAGCTCTGTAATGCTTTTCTGTCGCATGGATATGTGGATTGGTTAGGACAGTCGTACGGTTATGTTGGCATTGTCAAGGACTCGTACGGGTGGTTTTAACGCAATCAAGATAATGACGGGTTGAACTTGACTAGGACTCTTTGATATGTTGGCATTGTCAAGGTCACTTGGGTTTTAGGGGTAAAAACATACATCGGGAGTTTCTAAAGAAACTGAAACTTGTCAGGCATGCGCATACCTTCTGGAGTGTGATTCCGTGAGTGGATTCCGTCACGTTATCATGCGATGATAGTTGGATCCCGATTCCCACTGATGAGTTGGTTTACTCCTCGGGTGATCCCGACTAATTCTTCTTTCAGGTTTGAAGGAGAATTTGACGATACAGTGGAAGGTTTCCTGATTGGATAAATTGATAACTATTCTGATCTAAGTTAGAGTGCACGCTGAGTGTTTCTTTTCTCTCTCTCTCTTTGGCAGCGACCATGGCCCGACCCTTGACTATGACTCAATGACCAAGTTAACCGAACCTTCTTAAACACTGGCTTTTGGATTGTCTGAGTTGCAAACCTCATTGCCACTCCTACTTTTACCCTTTTCTCCAAAACACCCCGTATTACTACAAACATCCACTTCCATTGGATAAAACCATCGTATGGTTATATACGAACTCGAAGGAACTTGTTCCAGATTCGAGGATGGTTTCCGGTTCTGGAGAAAACGAATAGGACTATTCAGTTGTCTTTTCCTTTTACCTTCTCTCAGGTTGCGAGTGCTCCTTGGATTAGGACAGTTACCTATTACGCTTATTGGATAGTCTTCTTCCAAACTATAGGCAGGTGCCGAACGGTAGGGAATGAAGAAAACCAATTAGCCTAACGATGGTGTACAAAAGGTAATAAGTTAAGACAAATAAAGGGATTAGTAAGAGGGCAAAGTAAACTGCGACAGCTATCATTCACGACCAAACCAAGTATTTCATCGCCACTCCTACTTCACCTTTGTATTTCTCCAGAACACTGTTTACCCAAATCAGAGCAAAGCTCTGTTCAAATTCCAAGGTGGGAAAAGAAGCAATGCTTCTGTTTTTCTCCAATCAGAGCAAAGCTCTGTCTTGAAAATTAAAGTTAAAATAAATGAAGTAACGCTTCAGATCCCCTGTGCTGCACGCAGATACGTTAGCGCAAGGAGCGCAGCGCCCAAGGTAGCGTACTCCATCAGAGCAAAGTTCAAAAAAAAAAAGTGCGCAACTGCGCAGTGCGCTGGGCGACACGTGTCAGCGCGCGCAGTTGCGCAAGCAAAAAATAAAAAATAAAAAAAAATGCGCAGTGCGCAAGTGCGCTGCGCGACACGTGTCAGCGCAGCTGCGCAAGCAAAAAATAATAAAAAATAATAAAAAAATGCGCAGTGCGCAACTGCGCAGTGCGCTGCGCGACACGTGTCAGCGCAGCTGCGCAGTGCGCTGCGCGACACGTGTCAGCGCGCGCAGTTGCGCAAGTAAAAAAAAAAAGTGTGCAACCGCAAAAATGCGCAGTGCGCAACTGCGCAGTGCGCAGTGCGCTGCGCGACACGTGTCAACGCAGCTGCGCAGTGCGCCGCGCGACACGTGTCAGCGCGCGCAGTTGTGCAAGCAAAAAAAAAATCAGTTGCGCGACACGTGTCTGCGCAGTTGCGCAAGCACAGCTGCGCGACACGTGTCACGCGCTGGGGGAGTTGCGCAAAACAGAATAAATCTTTTCTGTTCTTGTTAAAACAAGAAGATTTTCTTCTGTAAAGTAGGGGCCTTTGGATCAAAAATCCAACGGTGGGGAAAATTACCTAAATCACTCAGAAAAAGATTTATGTAACAAATTTAACTAATTTATGAGCACTATAAAAAGAACCCCAGACCTCATTTCAAAATCATCAAGATCTAGCTAAAAAAAAAAGAAGAGAAGAGAACTCTTGAAGAATAAAAAAAAAAGGTAAAACCTTTAAAAGAAGAGAAAATTCTCTTATGAACAAGATCATGGACCTTCAACAATAAATAAATAAAATAGTGCCTTGCACTTGTTTTATGAACCATCGGTTCTTGAACCTAAAAGATTCTTAAATTAATAGTGCTTTGCACTTTCATGAACCTTTGGTTCTCTGAGATAAGAAAAAACAAGAAAAAACTTGTTTTTTTTTATATCTAAATCAAATAGTGCCTTGCACTTGTTTTATGAACCATCGGTTCTTGAACCTAAAAGGTTCTTAAATTAATAATGCTTTGCACTTTTATGAACTTTTGGTTCTCTGAGATAAGAAAAACAAGAAAAACTTGTTTTTTTAAGATCTAAATCAAATAGTGCTTTGCACTTCTTTTATGAACCATCGGTTCTTGAATCTAAAAGATTCTCAAATTAACAGTGCTTTGCACAAATGCAATGCATTACTTAAAGGGCCAGGCCCAAATCAAAATGACCTGACAGGCCAAAATAAATTGCAAGGCAATAAATGGGCAGAGCCCAAATAAATTGATGATTTGCATCCTTTATACAAGGGCAGAGCCCAAATGAAATTGATGCTCTGCATCATTTATAAAGGGCAGAGCCCAAAACAAATTGATGCCCTGCATCTTTTCTGGGCAAAGCCCAAATAAGAATAAAAACAAATGCAAATAAAATATTGGACATTTTTAACTGGACTTAGCCCAATCGTGGCCATAAGTCCTTAAACTAAATTAACTGAGCAAAACGGCTCTCTTAAACCAATCCACATCCGGTTCAAGGGTACATCTCCAAACTCTTTTGATATCCATCGTTGTAATTCCTCAACGACATCAAAGAGGTGACGGGTCCCAACGACCACACACCCATATGGACTGCGGGGTCCTTAAACTCGTGGACCGAAACGTCCTTAAACTAATATCGGACCGAAACGTCCCTAAACTAATATCGGACCGAGACGTCCCTAAACTAATATCGGACCGAGACGTCCCTAAACTAATATCGGACCGAGAGACGTCCTTAAACTAATATCGGACCGAGACGTCCCTAAACTAATATCGGACCGAAACGTCCCTAAACTGGAATATGGACCACCACGTCCCTAAACTGGCACAATAGAGCCTAAATGCTCTTTTGTCGGATCTAAACGGTCCCGTTAAGTTGATCTTAGTCTCAAACTGGACTAACGTATCCTTAACAAACGTTTGAGTCGATCTTAGCCTCAAAAATGGCTAACGTATCCTCCAAACAGACTTTAGTCCCAAATTGGACTATGAATCTCCCAAACTGGAACAATAGAGCCCAAACGCTCTTTTGTCGGATCTAAACGATCACGTTAAGTTGATCTTAGTCTCAAACAGGGCTATCGTATCCTTAACGAACGTTTAAGTTGATCTTAGCCGCAACGCGACTAATGCATCCTTAAACTAAAAACACCAAACCCAAATCTACGTAAATACGGATTTGGACTAATCCACGTCCTACGGGCGACGGCATTACTCAGTCTCCGTATACAATCCACGGGCAATCACAAACAAAACAAACACCCACGACACGAAGTGAAATTCTGAAGAAGGAGAAAGTTGTTACCATGACGCGGTAGCGTAATTAACTGCAGGGGCTTGCGCCTGCAGGGAAGAGCGTCCCCACAATCAAAAACCCCTCAAGCGAGGGGGAATCTGACGAAGTCTGCTACATCGGCCGCATCCGTCTAAACCTCCGATACAAGGTGCCATAAATCAACTTGGCATCTTCGGAGAGGTAGACGGATAAAACCAAATAGCATTTGCCACGAATCCCAGCGTCAGGACATCGCGGTCCTGTGCGCCGCCTTTCGGAGGGGAACAGATTCTGGCACGCCCGGTGGGACCTCTTCCTCTTTCCACTCCACACTTCGTGTGTCGTGTTCGCGAACAAATCGCGGTTTGCTGTGATTGCCTGTGGATTCAAGGTACTAAGATTTGGTGTCTTGCTTTATGCAGAAAACAGAAAATCGATGGCTTCGAACTGCATCACCTGCAGCAACAACTCTCGCTCCGTCATTACTGGAGGAGTGACTTATGGGCCCCAAGCGGCCTCACTTTTCAAAATGCCGGTGGAGCAGGTGGCTCAAGCCACCACTGGACTATTTTTTGGGACCATGCTCCCATCAATGAGCTTCAACGCCCCAATGACATTGCAAGAAGCTCCAAATAAGTCGGTCTTCGATCGACTTACCACTGCCGCAACCCCTCTCAACGGGTCGTCCAACTCCACTGCTTCAGTTTTTAACGGACTAGGCCAGAGCTCTAACAGGCTTATGAAGAAGCCTGCCATACCAGAAGGCGTTATCCCGAAGCGGATAGCCATTCCAACTCACGTTCCTGGAAAAATCACCAAGGTTGCTTCCCATGTTCAGAAGTCCGCTTCTGACAAGTTGGCCGTCCCCGTTCAACGGACGTCGATCTTTAAAAAGCTGGTACCAGTATATTCTGACCAACACAGGGGGCATGAGGAGGTCACCCTATAGCTGAAACAACTCCATCAGCACGACATGCCCGACGTCGCTACTGGAGCCGAGTGAGGAAGGCTGGGGGCAACTCCCCCTCTGGACTTACTCATCCAACTCTAATGATTGGGATCGATACTGCTGTTCCAACCAAGAACAGCTTTGAATTGCTGAATACAGTGCGCAGAAACTCTCCTACTGCGATGTTGAAACGAACTCCTTCACCTGTGGAGAATACTCCAGAGAAGAAGCTAGAGCAGCCCCCTCAACGGCTGTCCTTTAAAATTTACAAAGTCTGGCGACAGGTCCAAGAGTCGGTGATCGATCAAGACTGCCTCCGACGACAGAAAGAGATGAAGGTTCGGCGGGGGAAGGATTACTCTGTCAAACCACAAAAAGCAAAAGCTACTTGGGTGCCCACTACAATGGCTCCCTTAACTCCAATCACTCAAAAAAGGAGGCCGCAAAAAGCCCCTGTGTCTTCGGCAAATCGCAAAGACACCGAACATAAACGCCCCAAGTCTGGGGGCATGGTGGTGCACACTGTTTATATGGCTTCTGGAAAGGAGGAAAGCCGCACTCTACGGGCCACCGACCGCTCACCCGATCCGTGACGAAAGCCCAGGAGCAACAACAAAAGCTTCAGGAAATGATGACTACAATGGCTGCACTCACTGAGCCAAAAGAAAGCTCTGAAACGTCTTCGGATGAGCGTCAAGAACAAGAAACCGACGCTGACTTTTTACGCAGAGTCCGCGAAAAGAGGGACAAATAAGCTGCAGAGCAAGCGGCTAACATAAAGCAGATGACACTCCTCTTCCAAGATATGGTAGGGATGATGTTACAGCCGGACCCTCCTGCTGAAGATCCTCCGATCGTCCTTGAAGACGACAGGGGAGAAACGTCAAATCCTCCGCCGGCTCTGTCAACAACCAAAGAGGAGGCAATCTCCAAAGTTGACCTAGACGAATATATAGCTCAGCAGATCCGGGTTCATCAGGCGAATGAAGCGGCTGGGCAAATTGTTAGAACCGGACAACCGTATCTGAGCTGGTATGACCAAATCAATTACCCGCCAGGATATACGATCCCTAAATTCCACGTATATAAAGGGATAGGGAATCCGCATCAGCATGTCGCTCAATTCAGGGCCTTATGCGGCAATACTGGAGGCGATGACAAATTGTTGCTACGTCAATTCGTCGGCAGCTTAGCAGAAACAGCCTTTGAATGGTATTCGGAGCTACCTAACGACTCTGTCAAAACATTTGCAGAGATGGAACTGCTGTTTACACAAAGATTCGCAAGTGCTAGTGAACGCACCCCGATTACAGCACTGATAAATGCCAGGATAAGGCCCGGCGAAACGTAGGTCCAATACGCAACACGATGGCGAAACCTATGGTCGAAATGCGAACAACGCATAGAAGAGGCACCTGCGGTAGGCATGTTTATGGGCACTCTCGATCCGCAGGCGACCATCTCGCAATTCATGATGTTCTTCAGGCCGACCACCTTCCAGGCCTTGATCGACAAATTAGCCCAAATGGACCAGATGGGCCATAGACCGTCTCCTCTAAGACCCGATCCCCGAAATGAGAAAGGGAAAGCGATATTCGTCGCCAATGCTCAACAACAGTCGAGCAACTCAAAGCCGGTCGTTCGCCAAAACAACGTGCGTCCACGCCCATCCCTCGAAGAGAGGCTAGGACGTCCTTACTCGTTTCCTCAGAATAAAACGAGAAGACTGTTCGAGCTGGCCGTGCGCAACAGACTCATTAATCTGCCGAGTCCAAAGCATCTGTCGCAGCCAGGCGATCTTAATAATCCTAATTATTGCCCTTACCGCCAAACGGTAAGTCACTCGATTGAGGATTGTTTCGTCTTTAAGGGTTGGGTCGAAGATCAGTACCTACAAGACAAGTTCGCGCTGTCGGAAAACTGGAAGGTAAACCCACCACAGCCACACTCTACAAAGAAAACGGACACGCCGGGGGCAACTTGTTCTTTCGTCGAGGATGAAAACGATGGAGAAAACTTATCGAATGAATCCGAAGACTACGTAGCGACTTGTCATATGATTTCTCATTCACTGACGGATGATGAGGAGGCTCCTTGCGCTGAGAAATCAATGGCGAACCCTGAGCCAGAGATTCTACAGCCATCAGACGAGTTGATCGATGTCTTCCTAAATGAAATTCGTTTGAAAGCAAAAGCCAATCAAGAACGTGAAATGGCCATACTGGAAAAAGCCAAGGCATTCCCGTCAAATCAAAAGCCATCCACTGCGGATAAAAACAAATTCAAGACGAGGAAATGGTTCGCCAAAGCTCTGTCAGTAGGAATGAAGCTACCGCCCTCTGAAGAAAATACTCTCGCTGAGGCAGAGATGCACCCTAACTTCTATTTATATCATCAGAAGATCGTACATCCTACCGAAGACTGCGAATCCTTTAACTGTTGGTGGCAAGGATATGCCGCTCAAAAGCAACACTTCGACGGGACAAAGTGTGAAGCTTGTGGACATCGGAAAAATGCGATATATGAGCGCAAAAGAGTCGCCGACGATTGCCATATAGCCGACTCTAAGGTATCGCAAATTATCACCTTTGGAAGCAACTCTGACGAAGAAGCTATCCCCAACTCTTCCCTCGGGGAATCTATTTCAAAAATAAAGGAATTGAGAAGCTGCGAGAACGTTCAGCCATGCAATCGCATGCTACTCGGAAAGAATCCCGGCCCTGCAAACAACGGAGCGAACAAAAAGGATAAAAGAAAAGGAAAAAAGGCCCTTGTCTCCAGCGCTCACCAACAATCAGGTGACCCTAGACTGGTTGCTTGCCAAAGCAACAAGCGGCAACCCCTCCAGGAAAAGTTGAAACGTCCTTACTCGTTTCCGCAAGATAAAACAAGAGGACTGTTCGAGCTGGCAGTGTGCGACAGACTCATCAATCTGCCGGGTCCAAAACGTCCATTGCGGCCAGGCGATGTTAATAATCCTAATTATTGCCCTTACCACTAAACAGTAGGTCACCTGATCGAGGACTGCTACGTCTTCAAAAACTGGGTTGAAGACCAATACCAACAGGGCAAGTTTGCGCTGTCTGAGAACTGGAAGGTGAGTCCGCCACAACCGCACGCTCCGAAGAAGATGGATACGCCGGGGGCATCATGTTCATTCATGGAGAAGGACTCATAGACCAAAAAGTCAATAAACCAAATATTCGTCTCAAATACGGCGACAATGGACCGAAATGTCCTTAAACTAATAGCGGACCGAGACGTCCTTAAACTAATAGCAGACCGAAACGTCTTTAAACTAATACCGCAGTATCCTTAGGCTGACGAGATAAAAAAAATATATATAAAATAAAAAAAAACGGTATGTCCATAAGCAAAAAGGGCACGGATGAAAACCCGAAAGGGCTCCGTGAGTAAAAACAGCAGGACTACCGCGAGTGTTCGTGAAAACCTGAAAGGGCGCGACCTCGTAAAAAGAAGAAGAAGAAGAAGAAAATAAAAAGAATAAAAAAAACGGTATGTCCATAAGCAAAACGGGCACGGATGAAAACCTGAGAGGGCTCCGTGAGTAAAAACAGCAGGACTACCGGCGAGTGTTTGTGAAAAACCGAAAGGGCGCAACCTCGTTAAGGAACACTTATAGGGGCCTCTCGACCCTATAAGGAGAAACCACCCGCGTGAGATCCTTACGACTCATAAGGGAACAACACACTTAGGAATCCCCACGATTCCTAAGGAGAAAATACACTTGCGAGATCCTCACGACTCGTGAGGAGAAGGCTCTTATGGGACCCTCACGGCTCGTAAGATTTGAAAGTCTTAAGTTACAGAGGCCTAAACCTGTGCTTAAGCAACCCCCACAACTTTCAACATTGCTCTACAAGTGGTCCTATATTGGCCCTTGTATACAATCCACGGGCGCGAATAAACATTTCCCTAACCAAGTCCCATCCGTGACTGGGGATATGTCCACACGGTGAACAACCCTTGTGAGTCCTCTCGACTCATAAGGAGATAACACTCTTGTAAGATCCTTACGACTTATAAGAGAACATACACTTAGGAATCCTCACGATTCCTAAGGAGAAAACGCACCTGCGAGATCCTCACGACTCGTAGGGAGAAACACCTTTATGAGACCCTTACGACTCATGAAGTCAAAAGCCTTAGTCGACGGGATCCTAATCCTGTTTACTAAGCCACCTTTGTTCGACATCGACAGAGGCAAATGATGATTCGCTCCTGGCAATATTCCAGTTGTAGCGATGCTGATGCCTAAATCGGTATCAAATTCCAAGTCCTTTCATGGCAGATGATGATTCGCTCTTGGCAATATCCCAGTTGTAGCGATACTGATGCCTAAATCGGTATCAAATTCCAAGTCCTTTCATGGCAGATGATGATTCGCTCCTCGCAATATTCCGGTTGTAGCGATGCTGATGCTGAGATTGGCACCAGATTCCAAGCTCTACGCTCGCGATAAAAATCAGCGAGCTGAAAATGCATATTAAATAGCCGAAATGATTGGGCAACTCGCAATAAAAAAACAGCGAATAAAAAAAATATATATATAGCCGAAATGATTGGGCAACTCGCAATAAAAAACAGCGAGTAAAAATAAAATAAACAGCCGAAACGATTGGGCACCGCGAAAAATAACCGAAACGATTGGGCAATCGCGACCTTCGCGATATAAAAGCTGAAATGATAGAGCATCGCAAAAAAAAATAAAAAATAAAAAAAATGAAAGAATGAAACTTTTTGCCCTACAGGTAAAATCACATCGATCCCTGTATACAATCCAGGGGCACAGATAAGGAGGGAACCATACCTTCCCAACAGGCTCCATCAGAAAGCGAAGCCAAATCTCGACGGTTCATAGACAACCTAGAGACCATCTCGACATTTATCGCAATATTACAGACACGATGTCAACAAATGAAGCAAACGAAGATCCCGAGCTTCAGGGTCTCGACGTCAACATCGACAACTTAGAGATCACCAACGGCGTTCCTTCGCAATCCAGCAGGGTGTACATGCAAAGTTAACAAAAGACCTCACGGTCGAAACAAGCGGAGCGATGGCAAAATCCTAGCTTCACCTCAGCATTCGTCTCGATACAGTAGACGCAATGTCAACAACGTCGTTCCTTCGCAGTCCAGCTGGAGGCAAATGCAACGTCAACAAAAGACCTCACGGTCGAAACAAAGCGGAGTAACGGCAAAATCCCAACTCCACCTTAGCATTCGTCTTGTTACAGCAGACGCAATGTCAACAACGGCGTTCCTTCGCAGTCCAGCAGGGTGTATATGCAAAGTTAACAAAAGACCCCATGGTCGAAACAAAGCGGAGTGACGGCAAAATCCCAGCTCCACCTCAGCATTCGTCTCAATACACCAAACGCAGTGTGAGCAAATGAAGCGAAGGCCAAATTCCTAGCTTCAAGGTCTTAACGGCAAGTCATATAAGGCCTGAAAGACCACCGGAGATCATCTCACATGGAGTGGTCACCTCCTCGACGTTCGTTTCGATACAGCAGACGAAATGTCAACCCCAGCATTCTTCCTCCAATAGGGATTCGGACGTGACAAAGCAAACGAAGCGAAGGCCACATTCCTAGCTTCAACGTCTTTACGGTAACTCACATAAAACCGGAAAGACAATCGGAGATCATCTCGCACCAGCACAGAGTGGTCACCACCTTGACGTTCGTCTCGATACAGCAGACGAAATGTCAACCCCAGCATTCTTCCTCCAACAGGATTTGGACACACCAAAGCAAATGAAGCGAAGGCCACATTCCTAGTTTCGACGTCTTGACGGTAACTCATATAAAACCAGAAAGACAATCGGAGATCATCTCGCACCAGCACAGAATGGTCAACACCTCGACGTCCGTCTCAATACAACAGACGAGATGTCATCCCAATGTTCGTCTCGACACAGCAGACGCAACGTCATCAAACGAATGGAGCCACGGCAAAATCCCTAGTTCCAAACCTCGGCGGTTCACCAGTAACCTAGAGACAACCTCAACGTCCGTCTCGATACAGCAGACGAGATGTCATCCCAACGTTCGTCTCGACACAGCAGACGCAACGTCATCAAACAAACGGAGCCACGGCAAAATCCCTAGTTCCCACCGCAACATTCGTCTCGATACAGCAGACGCAATGCCAGCAAACGAAGCAAAGGCCAAACTCCTAGCTTCAGGGTCTTGACGGCAACTCACATAAAGCCCGAAAGACTATCGGAGATCATCCCCACACCAGCGTGGAGTGGTTATGACTCATCGGGGCTCACCAAAATAAGCCTAACCTTAAGTAAAAAGCGACATGGCAAATTCCTAACGCTTGCTCTTCCGACGGTCAAACTGCCAAGGAGGATTGCTTGAAGACGTCTTGTCCAGCCCTCGAAGGGATCAGAGACACGGCAGTCGCAGGGCTACTCGAACAGCACGATTGCCTATCGAGGACTATATCAGCTTATGCGACGGTACGATGGCCAAAACCCTAAGTACCACCAACCTTAACGGGCTTCTGTCGTAAAGAGCAGAGGTTAAATGTGATGTTAAGATGTTCTTGCGAGAAACGTTCGATTCGTCTCGACTTGTGAAAAATTGTCGAGGCGGCTCGACTCGTGAGATAAAGTCTTAGGCAGTGGGCATAAAAGAAGCCTGTTTCCTAAGCATTGGGACCCCGCAAGTTGGCCCAAAACAGTCTCTTGCATACCATCCACGGGTCTCACTCTCCAACGTCGAACTTCGACAAGGAGGGAAACAACCGCTTACAAGTCCTCTCGACTCGTAAGAGGGAAAAATTCTCTTGTAGGATCCTTATGACTTACAAGAGAAAACCACACTTAGGAATCCTCACGATTCCTAAGGAGAAAAACCCACCTACGAGATCCTCTCGATCCGTAGGGAGAAAAGTCTCTATGAGACCATCACGGCTCATAAAGTTGAAAAGTCTTAGGCAGCAGATCTGAACCTGCGGCCTAAGCCCTCGCTATCTCGTGAAGAAATCAAGAAGCTTACTCTATTACCTGCTAATTGTGACGACATGCTGAGAAAGAGGAAAAGCAACAGAAAGAGCATCCGATTTACATTTGATCAAGCGTTCAAGACACATTCATTCATGCATGGGCAAAAAGACTCAGGACAAAAGATATATAATAAAGACAAGCTGGGATAAATTTTTTTTTCCATTAATATTGCCCGAAGTTCTTACAGTCATAAAAACAATAAACGAAAGTTACAATGGAATAACCTCAGATCCAGGGCATGGATTGAGGAATTCAAAAGCGACCCTATCTATGACTTTCCAAGCCTCGCGGACCATCCTAGTGTGCTTCCTTTCGCGAGCACAAGCGTCAGGGTCCCTTCCGATGTCTTCCACCCTCCGATAAGCAGCGAGTATGGCAGACTGTTGAAAGACCTCGTGCAAGAGGTCGATAAGACTGTCTCGCCGTCTCTTCGAGATAAAGTTCAATAGGTACACAGAGTGCACCTTGTCCTCAGAGGCATCCAACGCCCTAAGCGGCATGCCGGAACAGAATAGGGGAAGCGCTTCCCAGATAGCTCCCACGATAAGTTTAAGAAGAGAGGAACGTCGGGGAAGCAGTGGACCATTATATGCGTCGAAGCGACTCATTATTTCAGCACACTCCTCGTTTGTGAACTCCTGATTTTGAGAGCGGCCAAGTCGGCGGATGTCCTCATGAGAGATGATCTCGTTAAGAGCGTACATGTGGGCGTTCATTGTTCCTGTGAAAGAGGATCAACAGAATTATCAGGAAGACTGATTAAGCAAAACGATATAATGCACTGAGGAATAAAATGCCATCTTTAAGTTCCAAGATCCATGAAGAATTCTTAAGAGTTCTTCTATATGATTTAGGAGGAGCAAAGTTCCATTAATGAATTAAGAAAATCCAAGGAAAATCTTTCAGAGAGCAGAGCTCTATGGAACCCTAGTAGGGTCTCCTTTAGTTCTCTTTAGATCCCTTTAAGACCTGTAGAGCAAAGCCCTGCTAAGTGAAACCCTAAATAGGTTTCATTTAGATCAGGGATCTATTGAGAGCGAGGCTCTATCAATGAAAATTAATTTAATTTAATTTAATTTAATCCAAATTAAAATTTTCACCTAAAAGTTTTAAGAATTTAACTCTTAAAGTTCTTGAAAATAAAGAGCAGGGCTCTGAGTTCTGAAAGTAAAATTTTAGAAATGAGAATCATCTAAGGGACCAAAGGTCCTATTTATAGGCATCAAGTGCCCTTTCAGCTTCCAAAAGATGGCGCGACGGTTCGGAGTCTGCCACCGCTGCGCTCACGTTAGGAGGCCACGTAAGCGCAACGGTGGGGGGCATCTGTTTACCCAAATCAGAGCAAAGCTCTGTTCAAATTCTAAGGTGGGAAAAGAAGCAATGCTTCTGTTTTTCTCCAATTAGAGCAAAGCTCTGTCTTGAAAATTAAAGTTAAAATAAATGAAGTAACGCTTCAGATCCCCTGCACTGCACGCAGACACGTTAGCACAAGGAGCGCAGCACCCAAGATAGCGTACCCCATCAGAGCAAAGTTCAAAAAAAAAAAGTGCGCAACTGCGCAGTGCGCTGCGCGACACGTGTCAACACAGCTGCGCAGTGCGCTGCGCGACACGTGTCAGCGCGCGCAGTTGCGCAAGCAAAAAATAAAAAATAAAAAAAAATGCGCAGTGCGCAAGTGCGCTGCGCGACACGTGTCAGCGCAGCTGCGCAGTTGCGCAAGCAAAAAATAAAAAAAATTAAAAAAAAATGCGCAGTGCGCTGCGCGACACGTGTCAGCGCGCGCAGTTGCGCAAGTAAAAAAAAAGTGCGCAACCGCAAAAGTGCGCAGTGCGCAACTGCGCAGTGCGCTGCGCGACACGTGTCAACGCAGCTGCGTAGTGCGCCGCGCGACACGTGTCCGCGCGCGCAGTTGCGTAAGCAAAAAAAAAAAATCAGTTGCGCGACACGTGTCTGCGCAGTTGCGCAAGCACAGCTGCGCGACACGTGTCACGCGCTGGGGAAGTTGCGCAAAACAGAATAAATCTTTTCTGTTCTTTTTAAAACAAGAAGATTTTCTTCTGTAAAGCAGGGGCCTTTGGATCAAAAATCCAACGGTGGGGAAAATTACCTAAATCACTCAGAAAAAGATTTATGTAACAAATTTAACTAATTTATGAGCACTATAAAAAGGACCCCAGACCTCATTTCAAAATCATCAAGATCTGGCTAAAAAAAAGAAGAGAAGATAACTCTTGAAGAATAAAAAAAAAGGTAAAAATCTTTAAAAGAAGAGAAAATTCTCTTATGAACAAGATCATGGACCTTCAACAATAAATAAATAAAATAGTGCCTTGCATTTGTTTTATGAACCATCGGTTCTTGAACCTAAAAGGTTCTTAAATTAATAGTGCTTTGCACTTTCATGAACCTTTGGTTCTCTGAGATAAGAAAAAACAAGAAAAAACTTGTTTTTTTTATATCTAAATCAAATAGTGCCTTGCACTTGTTTTATGAACCATCGGTTCTTGAACCTAAAAGGTTCTTAAATTAATAGTGCTTTGCACTTTTATGAACTTTTGGTTCTCTGAGATAAGAAAAACAAGAAAAAACTTGTTTTTTTAGATCTAAATCAAATAGTGCTTTGCACTTCTTTTATGAACCATCGGTTCTTGAATCAAAAAGATTCTCAAATTAACAGTGCTTTGCACAAATGCAATGCATTACTTAAAGGGCCAGGCCCAAATCAAAATGACCTGACATGCCAAAATAAATTGCAAGGCAATAAATGGGCAGAGCCCAAATAAATTGATGATTTGCATCCTTTATACAAGGGCAGAGCCCAAATGAAATTGATGCTCTGCATCATTTATAAAAGGCAGAGCCCAAAACAAATTGATGCCCTGCATCTTTTCTGGGCAAAGCCCAAATAAGAATAAAAACAAATGCAAATAAAATATTGGACATTTTTAACTGGACTTAGCCCAGTCGTGGCCATAAGTCCTTAAACTAAATTAACTGAGCAAAACGGCTCTCCTAAACCAATCCACATCCGGTTCAAGGATACATCTTCGAACTCCTTTGATATCCATCGTTTTAATTCCTCAACGACATCAAAGAGGTGACGGGTCCCAACGACCACATACCCATATGGACTGCGGGGTCCTTAAACTCGTGGACCGAAACGTCCTTAAACTAATATCGGACCGAAACGTCCCTAAACTAATATCGGACCGAGACGTCCCTAAACTAATATCGGACCGAGAGACGTCCCTAAACTAATATCGGACCGAAACGTCCCTAAACTAATATCGGACCGAGAGACGTCCTTAAACTAATATCGGACCGAGACGTCCCTAAACTGGAATATGGACCGCCACGTCCCTAAACTGGCACAATAGAGCCCAAATACTCTTTTGTCGGATCTAAACGGTCCCGTTAAGTTGATCTTAGTCTCAAACTGGACTAACGTATCCTTAACAAACGTTTGAGTCGATCTTAGCCTCAAAAATGGCTAACGTATCCTCCAAACAGACTTTAGTCCCAAATTGGACTATGAATCTCCCAAACTGGAACAATAGAGCCCAAACGCTCTTTTGTCGGATCTAAACGATCACATTAAGTTGATCTTAGTCTCAAACAGGACTATCGTATCCTTAACGAACGTTTAAGTTGATCTTAGCCGCAACGCGACTAATGCATCCTTAAACTAAAAACACTAAACCCAAATCTAAGTAAATACGGATTTGGACTAATTCACGTCCTACGGGCGACGACATTACTCAGTCTCCGTATACAATCCACGGGCAACCACAAACAAAACAAACACCCACGACACGAAGTGAAATTCTGGAGAAGGAGAAAGTTGTTACCGCGACGCAGTAGCGTAATTAACTGCAGGGGCTTGCGCCTGCAGGGAAGAGCGTCCCCATAATCAAAAACCCCTCAAGCGAGGGGGAATCTGACGAAGTCTGCTACATCGGCTGCATCCGTCTAAACCTCCGATACAAGGTGCCATAAATCAACTTGGCATCTTCGGAGAGGTAGACGGATAAAACCAAATAGCATCTGCCCCGAATCCCAGCGTCAGGACATCGCGGTCCTGTGCGCCGCCTTTCGGAGGGGAACAAACACTCCGTATCACTACGAAGATCCACAGTTTATTGGATACTCCATCGTATGGTTATATACGAACTCGAAGGGACTTGTTCCAGTTCGGAGATAGATTCTGGTTCAGGATAAATAGGAATAAGGTTTATTCAGTTGTCTTTTATCTTCACATTCTCTCGGGTTATGAGTACTCCTAGGATTAGGAGAGTACACCCATTATGCTTATTGGATAGTCTTCTTCCAAAGCATAGGCTGGTGCCGAACGGTAGGGAAGGAAGAAAACCATTTGGCCTAAAGGGGTGTACAGAAGGTAATGACAAAAGACATATAAAGGGATTTAGAGAGATGGCAAAGAAATATACGGTTATAGTTGTGAATCTGATAATGGAAGAGGCATTACTATGAATACCCGGATACCCCTACGAAACATTTCAATGTTTCAGTTTCACTGTATACTGTTAAAAGAAAACTGATTTTCCAATTAGCCCTTGCTCCAGGGTATGTATTTACCAGGTTTGATTCTCACATCTGTATGGTTTTACAGATGATGAGTGGGAGTAAGTTATTGGGAATTGGGTGATCATCCTCATTATATTGGGATTCATTGTAATTGGTGATATTTGAGGAAATCGCCTGGGTTGTTTGCCGGACGGCAAATATTTGGTTTTGAATATCTATTGTAATGCACCAATTTCAAATTGATATATCTGTACGTTTATTTTTATAAAGTGAGATATAACTTTTTAAAATTATGTCTATGACATTTACCTATATCAGTGGATGGTTAGGTAAAAGAGCATTAAACAACGGTGTAATTCTTCTTAACCATAAGTACAGTTTTCAACCTACGACACACAAGAAATGAGTTATTAGACTCAGGGAACTTATACAGAGCATTGTATGTTGTCCAGTGTCCATGAGGACAGAGGGGTTGTTACTCGTACTATTTTCTGTTTACTTGTGACTTCTCTAGTTCTTAGACATGTGTTTCGTAGAAATGCAAGGTCTAAGTTTTGGGAAGTTATAGGTATAAGAATAAAGTAGAGAACCAGGCAATGCAAGTATCAGGATTCTTCAAGATGATCAAAGATGTAGATACTTATGTATGGTATTCAGTTGATAGTAATGTTTATGAGAACTTGTTTCTCTTTCAGGTTACTCATAATTGGAAGCATTCCTAAGTTGAGTAATGATGATCGGCTTCTCTCCATTTAGTTGACATGCACTGGAGACAGCTGCGTGATTTGAATCTGGTTCCAACTAAATCAGTGCCTCTGTTTCTATATTGGATATAGAATAGTTCATATCTTAACAATGTTAAGGTACGGGGAGTTGTCCGGCTTATACTTAAAACCAGACTCTAGATAACTCAATGCACGTTTTTGTAATGGCAGTTTGTGGGTTGACCCGGGCTATGACGAGGGTTGATTTTCTACCATCTGGAAGATCAATAGTGATATTGTTCTTGACTCGCCACAGTTTTAATAAAAATAGATTTTTTCAGAAAACAGTAGTGGGAGTATGGTAGAACTGGAGGTGATTCCAGAACCGCAAACGATTACTGAAAATTTGATAAGAACCTAAAGATTCAATCTGGATTGACATTCCATTAGCCACTCCGCAGATATGGTGGGTAACCTCAGGCACTCGAGAGGTATTTCGGTATGCTCAAGGACGGTGACAGGGAGGTTCTTGTTTACCCAGACTTGCCATTGCTGTTGTTCCAGACTGTGAGACCCGGCAGGAGGATAAGTATAGCGTCGTTCTGAACTGGCTTTAGAAGTGCACGTGTATATAACTCTACCAGAGGGTTGTCGTAGTCAGTGGGAGCAGCGGAAGCATAATTGACATGTAGCTTATGTCTATTTATGGACTAAAGCAGATATAGCGGAGATAGATCATCTATTTCTGATGTGACAGTCATAGGTTTGACTTCATCAGAATAGGGGATGGATCTTTTAAGAAGGTAGTAGGGTGTAATGTCCTGGTATTTGGATGACATACACAGAGTAGGAAGTGAAATTCCTATACTACGATCGGTTATACTTTGGTTGTCACACAGTGGTTTCTCCATATAGGACTTGGATATTATATCAGACATTCTGGTTACTAGATCTATGGTTTTAGATCTAGATTTGGGTAGTTTCCCAATCTGGGTACTTAGACAGCATTCTAAAGGTGTTTTAGAATGGACGACTCCTGGCACGGTAGTATACCTACAGGTGATGGAGTCACCATCTCTAAAGGTGTCTTACAGACTAAAGGGGAGAGGGATGTACATGATTGGCAGATCACTTGCTTAGGCAATTGAGTTGATCATGAGATGTCAAGTACCACACCAGATGTTGTTTTTGCACAAGATGCAATAAGTTGATATTAATCATATCCTGGAGAAACGTTCAGAAGCAGTTTTAGAACATAAGTGGATGTTCTAGAGATATGATAACGGCATCCTCCTTCGGGAAACAGTTATCATTCCAGGCTTCCAAGGTGACCTGGATAACAGAGTGACTGTCAGAGTTATAGTTTTCCCTCTGACGAGGGGCAGTACTTTGGACAGGTGGTCCAAGCGGATACTGAGGGAGGCATGGCGCAGGATACTGATTAAGTTCAGTTGACGATATAGTCTAAGAAGTTTGGATTTGGAGTTCATTTATGAGCTAGGTCCCATCAGATATCTAGACATATTCTAAGACAGGTATTGCTCATTTCGGGAGATGGCTTTCTCCGTGAATTTGAGATAAAGAGAGACATAGAAAGAAACATTAGGGCGGATCCACTCACTGAGGCTATTCCTCGAACGCAATAGTTTCGCAAACGGACTTTTGTGAGACTGATCAGTAGAGGAGTTGGGTGTTCGGTATCACACGAGCTATGAGTATGCGACATCGGAATAATTAGCCATGAGTGCAAGTGGGAGATTGTTGGATATAGTGCCCTCAGAGTCAATTATTGGATCGCAGGCATGTGATTGCAATGATTGAGGGAGGACCTATACTGGTAGGACAGTCTTACTCAAGGTGATAGTATGCTATCTGGTTTGTCTTTATCATCGTGTACAGCTTTAGGTGACCTTACAGGTCGCTATTACACGTTGATAGAGCCCTTAGGATTCTTGCTTGACGGCCAGCAGCATGATGGCGATCATATACATGGGAGCTGGGGTCTATAAGCACATCCTTAAACGGTCCCTAGTCGTGGGAGTTTCGAGATTGGGCATCGATACTCCATTATTAGACTAGTGTATACAGTCGAGACCCCGATGAGGGGCGATGGCCGGTCTCACAAGCCATTGGTGTCAATTGGTTCACCTAAGATGTATACAGGTGCGCATTGGGTTATAAGTACACCGGACAGGACTCACCGGGAACATGCTAGTTGGTATTATACCTGACGTCAGATAGCAGTTCCCTGGTGACATGTGTACAGGTTAGTTCATCGACCTGAGATCATCATTTGTCTCGTGTGAGTTCCCACTGTGCTTTGATTACTACCCTACCACGGCTCAAAGGAGTCGTGCAAACAGGTTTTAGTTGGGCACAGTCCCGAGCCACATGGAGGCAAGTGAGCGGATCGGCAGGGGATTCGTCTCTCCCGGTATTGGGGGTGAGATCGCGTTGTGTCTAGGAGAGCCATTATACGAAGCCCTCGGCCGAGGCAGGAGATTTACTGGTAGGTATTTCAGTAGTATCTCAGGGTGTTCTGGGCTACACTCCGACACGACTTGTACCGCTTTTGGGGGTCTGACTTTTACCAACCCCCTAGGCCCGCCATGCAATGCTCATAGACGAACGAACCAGACTGTACGGATATTGTCACTGACAGGCTCAGTAGGGTGCCAGGATGAGTTCGCTCATCGACCTCCCTTTTGGTCAATACCTGGTAGCACGTTACGTACGGCTAATACCTCTGACGTGCTAGTGGTTAAATCCACAGTCAAAGTATTGACGAGTCTTTAGAGTCCCCCACAGACAGTTTCTGAAGTTTCGGGCGAAACGTTGTAGCGGCCGTATGATATATGTCAGGGTTCGATCATATACGTGCGGTATTGCACGGATCATGATCGGACGGATCATACTAGTAGGCTTTGGTTTAAGCCGGATCCTAGTATTAGATTTGTTGGAATACTTTAGTCTCATCGCATTCGCATTCGGTCGGAATGCGGATGCAGGTATGTATATACAGGTGAGGGGTATCCTTGTGACCCGTCACGAGTTTACTTTAGATGTTGCCGTATCTTTTTATTGTTGCAAACATTTGGATTAATGTTTGCATATGGAAATTATGAGCTAGAATTCATCATTTTGTGCATTAATTGTGACACATGCAAACCTAGTGACTCATGGTCTCTTTTATTGTGCATATGTCACATTTGATGTTTGATTTGTGTTGATATGATGAGAAGAGAGAGAGGGGCTGCCATATGATATGTTTGGTCTTGTATTTTTTCTCACTCTCTCACTCTCATTCTATCACAAGAAAATAAAAGAAAAGGAAAAAGAAAGCTTCTTCTTTTTCCTCCTCTAGCTCAAAACTTCCATCAATGGCTTCATCTCTAACCTCCATCCATCTCATGGATGCAAGAGACAAAGTGATCACAAACATTCTCTACATCACCTTGGACACGTATTCTTACAGAGCCCGTATTTAAGTGCATAAAGTGATGCAACGCACCCCATATTCCCTCTCTGGTGGCAGTAAGTTCTTCCAAAAATGCCTCTAGTGGGACCCTCTGGTTATAACTTAGCTGCAGGGCAAAATGATGGGGGTTGTATCTCATGAAAAGCGCCGCATCATTTTGCCTGAATACGAGAAAGCCCGGCCTAATGGAGTATAGGTGTAGAATCTCCCAGGCTTTCAACACGGAGGCCCCGTCCTTAAAGGTTTCGCGCAGTGCCAGCACCGTCTTGGAAGTTTCCTGGCCAATTGTCAGGACTTTGTGTTAGTTGTATGTATGCCCTAGAGGCCAGTATTGTATAGATGATGTATATTATATTGGATGCTTGGACATATATAGAGATGACTTTCTTGCTCGATATGATAGTATGCTATCTGGTTACTCTTTATCTTAACATGTATACTAGTCTCTTTAAACTGTCTTATGGTTACATGTTGGTAAAGCCCTTAGGATGTGTACTTGACTACCTGGACTATGATGCAGATCATACTAGTGGGGACATGGTAGTCCATAAGTACATCCTTCAAGGTCCCTAGTCGTGGGTGTATCGAGACGGGGCATCGATATACCAGTGTAGACTAGCGTATACGCTTCTCGACCCATGAGATGGGCGATGGATGATTCCACATCCATTGGTGTTTGACATCAGAGATGGTATACGGGTGCTCAGTGGAGACTGGGTACACTGGATGGACTCGCCGAGAACTCCCAGATGGTATTATACCTCACGTCAGATGGCAGTTCTCAGGTGACACTTGTACAGGTTAGTCTGTAGACCCGAGATCGTCATAGAGTCTTGTGTGATTCCCACTGTGCTTTGATCTCCACCTTACCACGTCTATGAGGGCGTGCAAAACGGTGGTCTTTGGGTACAGTCCCGAGTCACATGGAGGCAATGAGCGATAGGAGGGGTTTCGTCTCTCCCGGTATTGGGGGTTGATGTTGCGCTGTGCTCGATTGGCCGTAACAGGGAAGTCCCTGGCCAGGGCTGATCAGAGATTTGCTGGTAAGTGTTACCAGTAGTTTCTCGACCCGTTATGAGCCTCACATCGGCACGACTTATCGGTTATTGGGGTCTGACGTTTACCACCCCTAGACTTGATATGCGACATATCAGACGAACAGACCGGACTGTATGGTAAGTGTTACTGGTTGGATTCACAGGAGTGTGAGCGGGCTAGCTCGTCGATCTTCTGATCGCTCAATACCCGGATGGCCGTTACGTTTAGCAGACCGCTTGCGGCTTATGGATGTTTGATATGATCATCATCTGCTACCGGCGTATTGACGAGTCTTTAGAGTCCTACACAGAGGTTTCCTGGCTCAAGCGAAACGAAATAGGAGCACATATGAGATATGTGCAGGACCGAGAATAATACGTGTATGTGATACCGTATTCAATTCTCGCGATGAATGTATCGATTGGTTATATACGATATAACCTTGATATCGAATCAAGGATTGATTCGATAAGCCGATACATAGGATACTAGTCGGTTATATGCGATATGACCGGATCGTTAAATCAAGTGTTGATTTAATGATTTAATGTATAATTATATATTTAATATATTGCTTTGCATTAACTAGTATTGGTTCACTTTAAATGGATTTTCTCACTTGATGTGCAAGTTGTATATGTGATATACTTTTGTGCACATCTTTGTATCATGTTTGATGATGCTTGCTCATTTGGTTAAGTGTAAAGAATTAAACCTAGGTTAAGAAAGTGATTAGGGTTTTAAATTATCCATTCTTTTATTTATTGATTTTGGAAAAAGGATGGGATAAGAATACAAAATGATTGCTTTCATTCTTGAACCTTTGTGAAGCTTCATGAAGCTTTGACCAAAGTGACCAATTTGTCTTCATGCTTAACCCTAACCACTCTTCTAACCTTGGTCAATTCTCTACACCTAACCATGGTTCCTATTATGATAAGTATTCATTTCTTTTTCATTTTTGATTAACTTATCATAATATTTCCTTCTTCTTGATCTTCTTCTTCAAGAAAGAAAGCTTGATACCATCAATGGCAACTTGAGTTCTAAAGTGAGAAATCCAATTCTAAAGTGAACCCACCTCCTATTTCTTCACCCTCTACCTCTTGCCAAGTTGTTTTGGGTGTTTTCTTCACAAGTTTCACAAATTTGTGAAGTTGGAGCTTGAACTTGTGATGCCTCGATGTAGATCATCTTCGGCACGAAGCCGACGACCTAGTCCGTCCTTTTCTCCGATGAAGCCGATGCTTGAGTTCGGGATTCGAGACGGACAGCGAGAGGATGTCTACGTGGAGCCAAGGAAGTGGATATCCGGATCTACAAAGGTTGTAGCTTCTTATCTTTTGTTAAGTTGTTAACTAGATTCGTATTTCGCCTAAACTTCTAGTCAACGATTCGTATTAGGGTTTCTCGGCACCCGTAAAATTTGAAATTGGCATGGTTGATGCCTTGTGAGACCTCTATAGTGTGCCTAGGAACCTTTCACTGGTATCAGAGCCTAGCTAGAGCCTTAGGCGAAGTCTAGACGATGTTTGAAACCCGATCGAACCCGAAACCCTAGAATTTTCATGCTCTCTGGACTTTTTCTAAAATCTGGGATTTTTCCATTTTAAAAATGCTTAAAAAATTCAGCAGGGAAATCTAAGAATTACGATGCAAAATTTATCCCATGAACAGTAAAGAGTGCGGCGGAACCGTGGCAGAAGCTTGGCTTCTGCGGCGGTTCCGCGGCTGAATTGTGACGTCACCTATCCTAGTTTGCACAGTAATTCCTATTCTACAGAGCTGAGTTTTATGGGAATTTTTAATATTTATTCTAGAGTTGAATTTTCTGGGATGTTTTGGGAGTTCGATGATTCGATCGGATTATCAGATTTTGTCTATGTGGTTTTCCGGATAACTTTAGAATATGTTAAAAAGTTCGACCGGATATAAATACCCAACTTTTCCCCTGCCGGGAAATTTCCAAGTGTTGGATTTTTCCGTGGTTTAAAGACGTTCTAAGTAGTGCAAGTAACGCGATGGACCCTCTAGAAGACAACAAACCTTAACTCGATTATGTGACCGTCTTGAACTGCCCTTTGAACCTTCGGGTTTGGGGCAGTACGGCGTGCCACATGTGAGGCGTTGGCTTGACCCTTCTACGGCTGGACCGTTGGTACTGAGGCATGAACAGAATGTTTTTAGACTTATTTCATGTGTTGATCTGTATCGGGAAAACTTGGGTGTTCGACTGTTCGATCGGAAAGTTTAACATTTTCTGTTTATCTGGAATGTGATACAACAATTGGAATTCACAAGCAGTTATGAGATAACCGAATGAATGTTATAAACATAGCAGTTTAGTCTCACTTGATCGGTTGCCACGGAATTTTAATGTGATCAAAAGTCCGTCGCAATCACGTAGTGTACGCGGATACTCGCCGGGTAAACTTAATAGACAGCCTCACTCCATAGCCCCGACCAAGTGACTATAGGAGAACCCCGTCGCCGAAAGCATCCGTTCGGGTGCTCACAGCAGCGGTGTTCTGCCTTGGTGCATTTTGTCGACGGCATTAGGGGTGCGGCCGCCTATTGAAGTTTGCGACGAGCATTCGATCAGGATGTCGGGAATCTTGTTGAATTGCCCGACTTGATGTTGAAAAGAGTTTTCGATAATGAGACTAAAATGCGAGGTTTATAATTGTTAGGCATGTGATGTCTAAGTAATTCATTTGATTAGGCATGCGATGTCTATGCAGGTTGCGGATTCCAACTGTTGTAGTTTTACACTTTCTTTTCTGTGACCGTAAGTGTAATATGTGATATCGCCGGTTTCGTTGCTATATGTCAACGACAATTGGGGTATGCATACTTACTTACGTTGATGACATGTGATGTTATGTGTTGCTGGATATGTTATATTGGATCGTCGTGTTTGAATAGCCGGGTTTTTTTTATGTGAGATGAGTGTTTTTCATTTTCATTCATGTAAAAACTTGTATGTAATATTCTTTTATTTGGGGCACTTCCAGGTTGCGGAAGTTGTCACCTTTTGTATATTATTTACTTTTCCGTATTAGGATAGACCCAAGGAGGGGAGCACAAGTAACCGGGTTCTGGGGTCCAGTGGGAGACCAACTCGAGGAGTCGAGTCCGGGTCTCCTAACCCTAGAATTGGCAGGGTTGCTTACCGCTCTCGTAAGGGTCTAGGGGTGTGGGATTGGCTATTCATCACGACCGTGGAATCCGTGTTTTATACTGGCTCGTATTGAAAACACGGACGTCCTAGTATATCCAATGTTTCATATGTTTCTTCTGCTGCGATATCTGTGATGTGATCATGTGATGTTCTGTGATAGATACAGTATATATGATATATTATATAGACGTTACTTATGTTTTGCACCCGCACTAGCCCTGTCCTGCTCTGTCGTTAGTTACCTAACCTAACGGTGCACGAGGGGACATCGAGGCGAATGCGGATGGCATAAGTGTACGTCATATCTATCTGTGATGTTTAGGTATTTAAATGATGGGACTTCATTAATGTGATTAATGAAAGAAAAGAAACCTAAGATGTTGTAGAATCAAATTTTAAATAAAACAGGTAGCTACAGTTCTTGCTTTGCACAGCGGTATATGTGATATATCCTGCACCTTATTCGATGAGGAAAGGACCGAGATCCCTTCACCGGGAGTGACTCCTTTAGCAATAACTGGCAGATGTTACACACTCGGTTTGACTTTTGATTGCTTCTATAGTTTCTGCTTTGCACAGTGATATATATGATATATCCCGCACCTCATTCGACGAGGAAAGGGCCGACGATCCCTTCACCGGGAGTGACCCCTTTAGCAAAACTAGAAAAGCCTCAAAATCACTCCATTTCAAAACTTCATTTGATTCTACAACGATATCAAGTTCATTACGCTCATGGTTTTTTCTGAAAGAACCCGTGTAGCCCTCCGTCATTTCAGATAGATATTATTTAGTATTCGTGCTATGTTTGTTGACTTAGTCAAGGCATAATGTATAGTAGCTAAATTATGTTTATCTGTAACAACATGAGATGTGATTGGATTAGAGCATTCGCACGGCCTTGTTGACTCAGTCAAGGGTCGTACGGGTGGGTTTAATTCAATCGGGAAATGTACGGGTTGAACTTGACTTGCGATTTATGGTTTGTTGACTTAGTCAAGGTCATAGATCGCTAGGGGCAAAAGCATTATCGGGAATTTCAAGTGTTGAAATTTGCAATGAGATTGCATACCTTCTATGAGATAGTTGGATCCCGATACCCACTGCGAGTAAGAGTTGCTCCTGGGAGAGTTTTGCACACTACAATTAGCCGATCAAGTAGGTGTCTAGAAAGGTGTCAACGGGGTTACGCCTCTGAGAAAACGAGGTTTACTTTAATTAGGTCCGTGCGAAAGCACGGGGAACCTCCCTCAAAGTACCGACACTGGCCTGGCTGAAAGATCGACGAAGTTGTAGGGTGTAATTAATCCCGGCTAGTCTTTCCTTTTAGGGTTTGAAGGAAGATTTGATAAAAAGCAGTGAGAGCCATCCTGATTAGATAAGATAATAACCAATCTGATATTGCACGAGCATACGCTAAAGTGTTTTCTTCTCTCTCTCTCCAGGTAGCGACCATTTCATGCCTTAATCAAGATAATAATATGGATGTATTGACCGAACCCGCATGTTATACTGTGCAGGGGAACGTTGGACCCGTTCTATCTTATAAATGTTATAAGATTGAACAGGAAACAGGAGAATATCTAGATTCTCACGCCGCCCAAACGGAGAACGTGCATGATGATGCACCTTCTTCAGGTGTGTTTGTTATTGAGAACTGTTTCTCAGTTCACCCTACGTCCTGGGTATTAGATACCGGATCAGGATCCCACATATGTAAGCAGTTACATGGGCTACGGAAAGGTAGAGAACTGGGAAAAGGTGATCATTCCGTTCAAGTAGGGAATGGGGCAAATGTTGCAGCCAAAGCAGTTGGCATATATCACCTGGTATTACCAAATGGTGATACACTAGTCCTGAATGAGTGGTATTATATACCGAACATGATGTGCAACATTATATCAGTTTCTTTATTAAGTAAAAAAGGATATAATTTTGTAGTAAAGGATAATGTTATGAACATATTCCTAGATCAAAAGTTGATTGCATCAGGCTCGCTACATAATGGCATATTCATTCTCAATCAAAATACAGTCTTCAATATACAAAACACACACAAGAGGAAAAGCTCAGAAATGAACGAATCCTTCTTGTGGCACTGTAGACTTGGCCATATCAATGAGACACGACTAGCTAAGTTGCATAAGAATGGATATTTGAATTCATTCGAATTATCATCTTATGACATTTGCCATTCTTGTCTCAAAGGAAAAATGACCAAAACTCCGTTTACGGGACACGGAGAAAGAGTTACAGAACTCTTGGGACTGGTGCATAGTGATGTATGCGGTCATATGTCTACACACGCCAGAAATGGTTCTTCCTACTTCATTACATTCACTGACGATCTCTCTAGATACGGGCATGTGTTCCTGTTGAAACACAAGTCTGAAACTTTTGAGAAATTCAAAGAATATAAGCACGAGGTAGAGAACCAAACGGGCAAAAGTATTAAGATTCTTCGATCTGATCGAGGAGGTCAATACTTAAGCAGTGAATTCCTGGATTATCTAAAAGAGAATGGGATTCTCTCTCAGCTTACTCCTCCTTATACACCACAGCACAACGGTGTATCGGAACGAAGGAATCGCACCCTATTAGATATGGTGCGTTCAATGATGAGCAATGCTGAGTTACCTATTTCCTTTTGGAGGTATGCGCTTAAGACAGCCATATACCTATTGAATCTGGTTCCGTCTAAATCTGTACCTACCACACCATATGAGATATGGAGTGGGAAGAGACCATATTTTAAATGAATTAAGATATGGGGTTGTCCGGCCTATGTCAAAAAGCAAAATCCGGACAAACTCGAGGCACGATCAGTCCTTTGCAAGTTTGTGGGATATCCTAAGAATTCTCAAGGATATTTTTTCTACCAAGCTGAGGAACAAAGAGTTCTTGTTGCTCAACATGCCACCTTTTTGGAAAGGGAATTTTTGCAAAAGAAATTAATGGCAAAGAGGTAGAGCTGGAAGAGGTTCCAGCACCACAAACTGCAACTATTGATTTAGTAGAACCAGAAGATTCAGTGGTGCCCGACGTACCCCAGCCTCTCCGCCGATCTAGTAGGGTTTCTCGTCCACCTGAGAGATACTATGGTTTTCTCATTGATGGTGGCAGTGAGGATTGCATCATGGAGGATGATGATCCAACTAGCTTCGAGCAGGCCATCACGAGTAGAGACTCAGTGAAATGGCTGGATGCTATGCGGTCCGAGATGGAATCCATGTACACCAACAAAGTATGGACTTTGGACGTTGCTCCTGAAGGGGTAAAACCCATTGGGAGCAAGTGGATCTTCAAGAAGAAACTTGGTGTAGATGGGAAAGTGGAGACTTTCAAAGCTAGACTTGTTGCAAAGGGTTTTCGTCAAAGACCAGGTGTGGACTATGACGAAACCTTTCTCCAGTGGCTATGCTTAAATCCATCCGGATCAACCTTGCCATCGCTGCATATCATGATTACGAAATCTGGCAAATGGATGTTAAGACCGCCTTTCTAAATGGTGATTTAGAAGAGTGCGTGTACATGACTCAGCCAGAGGGCTTCGTAGATAGTGGGAGCAGCGAGAAGGTGTGCAAGCTGCTTAAATCCATTTATGGATTAAAGCAAGCATCGTGGAGTTGGAACATCTGCTTTGACGTCGTTATCAAAGAGTTTGATTTCGTCAAAAACCCAGATGAACCTTGTATCTACAAGAAGGTGGCAGAGAGTAAGGTTGTCTTCCTCGTATTGTATGTGGACGACATACTCTTGATAGGAAATGATATTCCTATGCTGCAATCGGTCAAGCTCTTCTTATCACAAAGATTCTCAATGAAAGATCTTGGTGATGCCTCCTGCATATTGGGGATTAGGATCTATAGAGATAGATCCAAACGGATATTGGGATTGTCCCAATCCAGGTACATTGACACTATACTAAAGATGTTTAGTATGGAAGAATCCAAGCGTGGGAATTTGCCCATGATCTCTGGAGTCACTCTCTCCAAAGAGATGTCTCCCAAGACTGATTTGGAGAGAGCTCGCATGTAAGGGATACCCTATGCTTCGGCTGTAGGCTCTATCATGTACGTGATGCTGTATACCAGACCCGATGTAGCATACTCACTAAGTGTAGTGAGCAGGTATCAAGCTGATCCTGGAGAGAGTCACTGGACAACTGTGAAGAGCATTCTCAAGTACTTACGAAGGACTAAAGAGATGCTCTTGGTGTATGGTAACGGAGAACTCCAAGTAGAGTCCTTTACCGATTCGAGCTTCCAGAGTGATAAGGACGACTCTAAGTCGCAGTCAGGCTTTGTCTTTACCCTTTACGGAGGGGCGGTTAGCTGGAAGAGTTCCAAGCAGAAAACCGTGGCAGACTCGACGATGGAGGCTGAATACATCGCTGCCAACGATGCTGCTAAAGAGGCTGTCTGGATCAAGAAGTTCATTACTGAACTAGGAGAGGTTCCATCCATTGAGCATCCAATACCTTTGTATTGCGATAACAATGGAGCGGTGGCTTTAGCCAAGGAACCCAGGTCCCATCAGCGATCCAGGTATATTCTGAGGCGGTATCACCTGATCCGGGAGATAGTTGATCGCCGGGAGATCGAGGTCAGGAGAGTTGACACGAAGAAAAACACGGCGGATCCACTCACGAAGGCCATTCCCCGGATACAGTTTGAGAGACTCTTAGGGATGCTCGGTATGCGATACTACAGCAGCTGGCCCTAGTGCAAGTGGGAGATTGTTAGTTGTATGTATGCCCTAGAGGCCAGTATTGTACAGATGATGTATATTATATTGGATGCTTGGACATATATAGAGATGACTTTCTTGCTCGATATGATAGTATGCTATCTGGTTACTCTTTATCTTAACATGTATACTAGTCTCTTTAAACTGTCTTATGGTTACATGTTGGTAAAGCCCTTAGGATGTGTACTTGACTACCTGGACTATGATGCAGATCATACTAGTGGGGACATGGTAGTCCATAAGTACATCCTTCAAGGTCCCTAGTCGTGGGTGTATCGAGACGGGGCATCGATATACCAGTATAGACTAGCGTATACGCTTCTCGACCCATGAGATGGGCGATGGATGATCCCACATCCATTGGTGTTTGACATCAGAGATGGTATACGGGTGCTCAGTGGAGACTGTGTACACTGGACGGACTCGCCGAGAACTCCCAGATTGTATTATACCTCACGTCAGATGGCAGTTCTTAGGTGACACTTGTACAGGTTAGTCTGTAGACCCGAGATCGTCATAGAGTCTTGTGTGATTCCCACTGTGCTTTGATCTCCACCTTACCACGTCCATGAGGGCGTGCAAAACGGTGGTCTTTGGGTACAGTCCCGAGTCACATGGAGGCAATGAGCGATAGGAGGGGTTTCGTCTCTCCCGGTATTGGGGGTTGATGTTGCGCTGTGCTCGATTGGCCGTAACAGGGAAGTCCCTGGCCAGGGCTGATCAGAGATTTGCTGGTAAGTGTTACCAGTAGTTTCTCGATCCGTTATGAGCCTCACATCGGCACGACTTATCGGTTATTGGGGTCTGACGTTTACCACCCCTAGACTTGATATGCGACATATCAGACGAACAGACCGGACTGTATGGTAAGTGTTACTGGTTGGATTCACAGGAGTGTGAGCGGGCTAGCTCGTCGATCTTCTGATCGCTCAATACCCGGATGGCCGTTACGTTTAGCAGACCGCTTGCGGCTTGTGGATGTTTGATATGATCATCATCTGCTACCGGCGTATTGACGAGTCTTTAGAGTCCTACACAGAGGTTTCCTGGCTCAAGCGAAACGAAATAGGAGCGCATATGAGATATGTGCAGGACCGAGAATAATGCGTGTATGTGATACCGTATTCAATTCTCGCGATGAATGTATCGATTGGTTATATACGATATAACCTAGATATCGAATCAAGGATTGATTCGATAAGCCGATACATAGGATACTAGTCGGTTATATGCGATATGACCGGATCGTTAAATCAAGTGTTGATTTAATGATTTAATGTATAATTATATATTTGATATATTGCTTTGCATTAACTAGTATTGGTTCACTTTAAATGGATTTTCTCACTTGATGTGCAAGTTGTATATGTGATATACTTTTGTGCACATCTTTGTATCATGTTTGATGATGCTTGCTCATTTGGTTAAGTGTAAAGAATTAAACCTAGGTTAAGAAAGTGATTAGGGTTTTAAATTATCCATTCTTTTATTTATTGATTTTGGAAAAAGGATGGGATAAGAATACAAAATGGTTGCTTTCATTCTTGAACCTTTGTGAAGCTTCATGAAGCTTTGACCAAAGTGACCAATTTGTCTTCATGCTTAACCCTAACCACTCTTCTAACCTTGGTCAATTCTCTACACCTAACCATGGTTCCTATTATGATAAGTATTCATTTCATTTTCATTTTTGATTAACTTATCATAATATTTCCTTCTTCTTGATCTTCTTCTTCAAGAAAGAAAGCTTGATGCCATCAATGGCAACTTGAGTTCTAAAGTGAGAAATCCAATTCTAAAGTGAACCCACCTCCTATTTCTTCACCCTCTACCTCTTGCCAAGTTGTTTTGGGTGTTTTCTTCATAAGTTTCACAAATTTGTGAAGTTGGAGCTTGAACTTGTGATGCCTCGACGTAGATCATCTTCGGCACGAAGCCGACGACCTAGTCCGCCCTTTTCTCCGATGAAGCCGATGCTTGAGTTCGGGATTCGAGACGGACAGCGAGAGGACGTCTATGTGGAGCCAAGGAAGTGGATATCCGGATCTACAAAGGTTGTAGCTTCTTATCTTTTGTTAAGTTGTTAACTAGATTCGTATTTCGCCTAAACTTCTAGTCAACGATCCGTATTAGGGTTTCTCGGCACCCGTAAAATTTGAAATTGGCATGGTTGATGCCTTGTGAGACCTCTATAGTGTGCCTAGGAACCTTTCACTTTCTCCGTAAAAGACATACCGGCTCCGACCGTGCGCGGACGAAGAAGCAACCCCCTAGCCTCCCGCTGAGACGGATTCACGATGGAAGCGTCAACCAGCCGTATAATTCTGGAGAATTTGCACTTCTTGAAAAACGAGGTTCTTTTATGAATACCAAATACCCCGAGCACGTGCATTTCCATCCATGAAGTAAGGTAGTGCATCAGGAAGTTGGAAGCTTGCACCCCCGGTTCGGTCGTATCCACCGCCACGCTAAGACCATGGTACAGGTGGGCCAGCCCGGCGATCCTGATGGCCACTTGTATTCCGGCCACTTGTATTCCAGCCACCATTCGATGTGCTGGGTAAAAGACGGACGGCGTCATGTAGCGAGGGTGCATGGGGAGCGCGAACCAACACAGCCATAACCCTAGAAACCCGAGAAAGAAAGTCTCATCGTCAATGCCCGGAGCGACGATTTCTGACAGAGGAATGATCGCAGCATCAGGAAGATAATAGCCCTTCAGATCACCTTCCAATACTGGTCGATGGTCCAAGCTGAAACCGAAGGGATTGTCAAGCTTGGCAAATTTTTCGCCCCGTTGCGATAAAATCTCCGGACGAAGAAACCGGGCAATGAAGTCCGCAAAACTGACCCCCTGGCCTCCGGATTCCAAGAAGAGGCTCTCGTACATGTTTAGCACCTTGATCAAGCTGGGAAACTGGTGCTGGATGGCGTTCTCCGGCGTTAGGCCCATCACCACCGGCTTGGTGGCAAAAACATATTCATCTGGAGGAAGCAGCTCCTCATAGTGCTCCCCTCTAATCGGCAGACCGGAAATCTCAGCAAATTCTTCTAAGGAGATGGAAACTTCTCTGTCCAGTAGAATAAAGGTATGGGTTGGGATGTTCCATTGCTCCAAGAATGCCTTAATCCACCATGTCGGAGGAGCAGAATATTGGAACAATGAAGCGTAAACCGCGGGATATAGGCCGAGCTTCAGCAAGTGCGTTTTCTTCACCGACAAAATGTACCTGGCCCACTGCAAATACCCCATAAGTGAAGGTTATGGCGGCAGCTGCATGGGTACGACAAAATGTACCTGCCGGCAGCTGCATGGGTATGGCGGCAATCGAAAGTTGAAGAAGACCCTCCGAAGTCCAATTAACGACCTCCATGGCATGGTTCACCGGGGGTACATCTGCATACGAGATCGACGAGATCGGTTCTGACGTCGTCGCACAAGAGAAGCTTTGACGACCTCCGATTATCTAGTCGTACCACCTACCCCATAAGTGAAGGTTTTTGTGTTCCGGGTCATAGTCTCTGATAAGTGCGAGAACCTCCCGGTCCACAGGCGCCTCAGGAAATCCTCCCTCTGAACGGAAAAACGGGAAAGAGAGATCAGAAGACATGTCGCCTGCGAGAAAGAACAGAATTCGATCGTCAGTACTATAATTTAATTTTAAAATCCCGACACTTTAAAATTTGTACCACACTGCAATGCAGTGGAAAGAAGACCAAAGGGGGACCCACAAAATCCAAATGACAATGCATCAATTAATAAGACAGCCTCATCATTGGATGAGACTGTCAATTAATGAGGAAATCCTCAAAGATATTTCTCATTGAATGAGAAATCGCTCGGGAAAAGGAGAAAATCTCCCTTTGAGAGCAAAGCTCTGTAACAGAGTGACACTTGTCAAACTCTGGTCATGAGTGAATAAAATTCCTTAAAGAGCCTGGCTCTGTAATGATGATGGAAAATCCATCAAAGATAAATTAAAATTAATTCTTGAGAATTAAAAATTCTGGGATCTTCAAGATCCATGAAAAAACTCTTAAGAGTTCTTCATCAAAAGATCAAAAGATCTACATATTATCAAAAGAGCAGAGCTCTCATTCGTGGGCTAAGAAACCCCAAGAGAGATCTCTTTTGATCTATGGATTCATGAGAGCAAGGCTCTATTAATGAAACCCTAAAAAGGTTTTCTTTAGATCAAAGATCTATGAAGAGCAAGGCTCTATTAATGGGTAAAAACCATAATTTATTAAAAATTAATTTAATTTTACCTAAGTTTGTTAGAGTTCTAACTCTTGAAAGTTCTTGAACAGAAGAGTAAGGCTCTGAATAAAAATTTTTAAGAAGAAGATGATAATCATCTGAGGACCAAAGGTCCTATTTATAGGCACTGAACCGCTTCTTCAACTTCTGAGTTGATCCAATGGCTCAGATGTTGCCACCGCTGCACTCACGTGCGCCCCACGTGAGCGCAACGGTGGGGCGGCATTTGTTTTCCCCAATCAGAGCAAAGCTCTGTTTTGAATTTCAAAATTCAAAAATCGAAGCAACGCTTCAGATTCTGCGCGCTGCGCGCCACTTGTCAAAAGCAGACACGCCAACGTCAGGAGCGCTACGCCCTAGGCAGAGCAAAGCTCTGTTTTAAAATTCAAAATTTAAATTGAAGTAACGCTTCAGATCCAGTGCTCTGCGCTATGCGCCACATGTCAAACACAGACGCGCTAGCGCAGTTGCGCTGCACTCTGCGCTACATGCCACATGTCAAACACGGGTGCGCTAGCGCAGTGGCGCTGCGCTCTGCGCTGCGTGCCACGTATCAAACATAGGTGCGCTAGTGCAGATGCGCAAGTGCGGTGGCACTACGCTCTGCGCTGCGTGCCACGTGTCAAACACGGGTGCGCTAGTGCAGTTGCGCTGCGCTCTGCGCTGTGTGCCACGTATCAAACACGGGTGCGCTAGCGCAGTTGCGCTGCGCGCCACGTGTCAAACACGGATGCGCTAGCCCAAAGTGCGCCAGCGCTGGAATTAAAATTCCCCCACCGTCAGATCTAAAGATCTACTAATAATAAATTATTAATTAATCAGAACTAAAATTTTGTTATGGAAAGATCTTTTCAATCTTATTAAAACAAGAAAATTATCTTCTGTAAAACAGAAGGCTTATGATCAAAGATCCAACGGTGGGAAATATTCCCAAATCATCCAGAGAAAGATCTCTCAAAACTGATTTAACAAATCAATTGGCCCTATATAAAGGCCCCTAGACTTCAAGTCTCGATAGACAGAAGGAGAGAGAAAAAACGCTCTGCAAACATTGAGAAAACTCAAAGAAAAAGAAAGGCAAGCCTTTAGCAAAAGAAGATCATTTTTTCAAGGTAAAGAATTAATTCTTGAACAACAGAGATGAAACCATCTCGTAAAAAGAAGAAACATCTTCTAAAAAGATCTTAGATCTATAAAAAGACCAAGGTCTTTGTTTTAAAAGAAAAAGATCAAAAGATCTAATCATAAAGAAAATAATAATAAAAGAAGTAAAATACTTCACTCACAGATCTTTTGATCTATAAAGACAGAGCCTTTTATAAAAACAAGAAATTTTGTTCTTAGATCTTGAGGCAAAGCCTCCTTTAAGAAGAACATAAACTTGTTCTTTGATTTTAAATTTGATCAGATGCGTTTTGCGCTACTGAAAAGTGTCTTGCACTCATGAACTGCACCTTTGCACTCATTGGATCGGCGCTCTGTGCCAAAACTTGCCACGTGTCAACCATAGACACCAATCTGCGCTTTGCGCTCCTGAAATAGAGCGCTGCGCTTATGAGCTGGCGCTCAGCGCCAAGCACACCACGTGTCACTCCCTGGTGCGCCAACAGACTAGCGCAACATGCTCATAAATTAAAAGCGCAACGCGCTAACAAACTAACGCTTAGTGCTTAGCGCTAAGCGCGACACGTGTCTTCTTCGTGTGCGCTACCCGACAGAAGCGCAGTGTGCTCTTTGACTGGCGCAACGCACCTGGCGCACCACGTGGCGCACTGTCAGAACAAACTTTATTTTTGATAAATGCTATGCATTCAATACAAGACAAAAATGTCAGAGCCCAATGCCTAGCATTATTAAAAGGGCTGAGCCCAAATAAAGGCCTAATGGCCAGAACAAAAATAAAATGTTAAACATTTTTGGCTGGACTTAGCCCAATTCTGGCTATAAGTCCTCAACTTAAATTGAAATGAGCCCATCTGCTCTTTCAACCTATTTACATCGGTTCGAAGGTACATCTCTTTACTCCTCTGATATCTGTCGTTGTAATCCTACAACGTCGTCAGAGAGGTGACGGGTCCCGACAACCACATATTACAACGGACTGTGGAGTCCTTAAATCCATGGACTATGATGTCCTTAATCTTGACCATGATGTCTTAAAACTAAAAACAGACTGTGGGGTCCTTAAACTCATGGACTATGATGTCCTTAACCTCGACCGTGACGTCTTAAAACTAACGTCGGACTGTAAGGTCCTTAAACTCATGGACTATGATGCCCTTAACCTCGACCGTAATGTCTTAAAACTAACATCGGACTGTAGAGTCCTTAAATCCACACACAATGATGTCCTTAACCTCGACCACAATGTCTTTAAACTAACAATGGACCGTAATGTCCTTAAACTGGCAATCGACCGCAATGTCACTAAACTAAACAATAGAGCCCAATTGCTTTCTTGTCGGATCTAAATGGTCCCGTTAAGTTGATCTTATTCTAAATTTAGACTAACGTATCCTCAATGAATGTTTAAGTCGATCTTAGTCTCAAATGAGACCAACGTATCCTTAACCCAAAACCCCCAAACCCAAATCTAAGAAAGATACGGATTTGGACTAGTCCACGCCCTATGGGCGACAACATAACTTAGTCTTCGCATACAATCCACGGGCAACCAAACGCAAATCAAACACCCACGACACGAAGTGACCATCTGGAGAAAGAGAAAGTTGTTACCGTGATGCGGTAGCGTAATTAACTACAGGGGCTTGCGCCTGCAAGGAAAAGCGTCCCCACAATAAAAAAAAACCCCTCAAACAAGGGGGAATCTGACGAAGTCTGCTACATCGATCGCATCCGTTTAAACCTTCGATATATGGTATCATAAATCAACTTGGTATCTTTGGAGAGGTGGACGGATAGCACCAATTAGCATCTGCCCCGAATTTCAGGCAAGACGAACCTACGCGGTCGCGTCTCTGTGTTCGGAAGGGAACAGGGAGCATCCCATACGGGGGCCCAGTGGTGCCGGTATTTAGGAGCATCTCGCAGGTTGTTCCTCGATGGTGGGGCTTGGATCTTTGGCCACGTGTTGGTGTTGCGGGGTTTTCTTCAGTGCACATGTTTATTTATTCTGTAACTCATCATCCTACGTGTAGTGCACGTGTAAACCCTTGGGCTTCTAAAATATTAAAAGAAAAATTAAATAAAAAGATAATGTGGCTTGGGGGATTCGATCACAGGGGCTACGTCACAGTAGTGCAGGACTTTACCAATGAGCTACACGTGCTTTCTTGCTGTTCAAAAGCAAATCAAATTTATAACTTGTGCTTAGGCTTAGGTATTCCTTCTGTATTTTTGAAAAAAATTATGTACAGAAAGTTTAGGGTTGTCACATTCTACCCTCCTACAAATTTTGTCCTCGAAATTTGTAGAAGGAAAGTGTAATAGACAAAGCAATTTAGTGATAGAACTATTGATAGTGCATGAAAAATATTTGGAAGAACAAAAGAATGCGAAAGTTTTGGAAAGATGTAAGGGAATTACCAGGGTTACCTTGGTCTACAGTCTCGGATTCTACGGCTGCTAATGTGAAAATCTGACGCCGGGGTACATTCTTCCTAGCTTGAGGCATATTTCTCTATCCTTGGGGCATGTTTCTCTGCCCTCGAGGCTTGTTCCTCAGTGCTTGATGTGATTGGCGATTAGGCTGTGCAGGAGGTCCACATGGAGGTGGAGCTGGGAGTGCAAGACGAGGTGCAGGAGCCTGGATAGCTGGCCGCTGCGGATAAGTGTTGTGGGTTGAAACTGTGTTGTGTCTATAAGAACATGTTCCAATTACATAATTGGATGAGCCTCAAACTAAGCACAGGCCTTTTGTGCGCCTACAGTCCTTCCACAAGTGTCCTTCTCTCTTGCAATAGAAGCAAAAATCTGGACTTGGCTGGTTATTGGTTTCTTCCGGTCTCCTGAGTTCAACAGTTGGCCTTGAAGAGGCTCCTCCTGCCATCTGAGTGGCAGGACGCTTCACTCCGGCAGATTGAGGTCCTCCCTTCCTCTTCAGTACTGCCTCATATCTTCGGGGAGGCTTCAAAGCCAAATCATGGGTTCGGAAATCCCCCGAAGCTAAGCCATCTTGGATTTCCTGGTCCAACCCTTGCTAAAATCTTCTAGCCCCGATCTCAGCAGTCAGTATGAGATGGGCCGCAAACCTGTTACGGTCTTGTATTAGCTGTGTAGTATGTGATATAAAATCTAACATTGAGACATATCTTACCTGTTGAGCATGGTAAACTCAGCATCATACTCATCCACAGATTTGGTCTACATCGAACCTAGTTGTAGATGGATGAATTGCTGTTCCATGTTAAATCGGGCAGTCTCAGAGAAGTACTTCGTGTCGAACATGTCGCGAAAAGTCGTCCATTCGATCGGTTTTTCAAGACGGCTTTCTTCCGCCTTCCACCATACTCAGGAATTGTCAGTGAGTTACGGCTTTGCAACTCGAACCCAAGCAATTTCTAGAACTTGTGCCGCTGCCAGATCATCCTCAATGCTTTGAGCCCGTTCCTCTGCTTCCTGAGGGCTCTCTTTTTCCGAAAATTGTTTTGGGTGCAATGCCCGGAATTGCTTTACCCCAGGTGCTTCCGCTTCGGGATGGTTCATCAAAATAGCAGTCTGCTGCTGCTGTCCCTCCAGGAGGCTGTGGATCGCCTCAAGCAGTACCGTCAGCTCATTGATCGGATCAACGACGGTAGGCGTCAGCGGTAGAGGTGGGGTGTGTTGTTGAAGTTGGTATTGGTGTTGTTTGGGGAATCCATAACCTTGAAAGAAAAATAGGGTTAGGACATATTCAAAATATATGAAATTGTAAGATTCAAGTGATATGAAATGTAAAGAATATTTTTAGTTTTTGATTCTTGTGTTATATTGCTTAGGATTTCATGCAGAATTATTCTGCATGTCCATGCAGAACTGACCTGCATGTCTATAAAGAGCTGACCTGCATGGGCCGCCAACAAAACCTGTCACGCCCCGCTTCCCGGTGTACGAGGAGGGGACGCGGCGTGGTCCGCTACGTATTTACTCCGAAATAAATACACTAAGCATATCTAAGTAATATAAGGTAAATTATACACAACAAACATGAATATAATGAACATCAACTTTATTTATTAAACATTCTTTTACAGGTACAACTGGAATGTAAATACATGAATTGAAAGCAATGCCTAAACAATGGCATGAACTGAAACGAAAAAGTATATACAAGTGACTATAGCTCAGGGTCTTCAATATACTGCTCAGGGGTCTGCTCTAAGTGCTCCTGGCTGGTCTCGAACTCTAGTGCGTCCGATCCACTGACAATATTCTAAAGAAGAAGAGAAATAGGAATGTCGTCAGCGAATAATCGTTTGGTAAGTCCCAAAGATGGGTAGAGATAGAATAGACATAAAGAGATTATAACTAGTAATGTTTGATTACAATGTTAACATAGTTATTTGTAGCTTGGTACAGAATATGCTAGTGTATACGAGAGAAGTCAAACTTACACCATAGAATTTGGTAACCCGTAATACAAGGCTCCGTCGAAAATACCACGGAACAACAGCATGGATGTAATTACGTCTTAAGTGACCATCTCGTGCAACCTTTAACATATTCTGTACCATTTTACCCATTTATAAACCCCGTAATGTTTATTATATTGATTGTATTGGTGTACTGGTGGTATTGTATTGTCTTTTAATAAATGGAAAACATTCCGAAACCATAATATCAGTAAACGGAATGGATGTAAATGGATAGTCATGTAAACGGAATATATCGATGGTTCGGTTCAATCATGTTCATGTAGTTAAGGATTGTATTCTGGTATAGACCGATTCATGTTGTAAATGGAGTTATACTTGAATTGAATTCAAGTCAGATTGATTGTGATTGATTAGATTGAGACTCGGTCTGAGTCAGACATTTAAAATGAAATTGAAGTCCTGGATGTTTTGATGTTATTGGTAACTGCTGCACATGAACGACAGAATTTGTGTCTTTTTCCAAGGCAATTACCGTATTGATAACACCGTTGTTAGATTGACTACCTTAGATAGGCAAGCACCCATTTTCTCTGGCTCCCCGAGGCTCAAGAGAACCGGTCCCGCTTAAACCTACTTTTACTAGGGTCCTTATTGTAAATTGATATAACTTGAGAGGGTTTTATGTAAAAATAGTTTTGATACATTTTCAAAATACATCTCAAGTATTTAATTATCGTCTTTATGGCTTTTCATAGAGGTGTACTTTATAAAAGTGAAATTTCTAGTGAGTAGAACTAAGTTTTCATTGTATATGGTATTTTAATCAAAAATTGGAATTGTATTGTATTGAAATGGAACTTTCATGTAATTGTGATTCCTTTGATTTAGAAAACATGGAATATTTGTATAATATATTTAAAATAGTTCTTTTAATAATACTCATATATATATTTATATATTTAATAAAAATAAATTTTATTTATTTTGTAGAAATCTCATTTTCTTAAAAATAACATTAAAAATTCCATCGAGATCAAAAGCTCCTTGAGGAAGTCTGCATTTCGTTCTACTAGGCCCGAGAACATGCGATGACCCGCACCATCTCGATCGGGATTCCCCAAAATGGGTTGTAGAGGCGTAATTGCAAGGAATTAGATAATATTCCTTTTAAAGAAAACGGTTTTGTAATAGATTAAGGTATTTTATTGTCACTCGTGATATTCCCATAAATGTTGTCAAAAAGTAAATCGTGCTATGTCAAATATGTGTTTTGTGATGAGGTAGGTCCTTACCTCGTGAGTTTTCTAAAGCTAATACAAGGAAATATGTGAATTATGTCGAAATATAAAGTATATGGTACTTTACCGTATAAATGCGATAAAAGTTGCATAAAAAATTCTTTTGAGATGAAATATTTGCTAATGTGTTTATTTATGTTTTCTAAACATTATATGAGAGTATGGTATTTTAGGGTGTAAGAAAAATAGAATTTTTAAAGAAAAACGAAACGGAAGTCGGGTTAACTCCGCTTCCGTCGGATTTTAAAAATGAAGTTTGTAAAATAGAAAAGAGAGGGGGAGAGGGGAATTACAGGATACAAGGATAGAGGGGAGAAAGGGGAAGCTAGGCAAAGTGACGGGGCGTCGTTTCGTCGCCGGAATCTCTTCGGAATTTCGCCGGAATTTCGCCCTTTGCTAACTCCACTTGCACAACTTCTTGGATTTGAGAGTTTTTGAGAGTTTTGGCACTTGATTTCATAATGAGGAGTGCCAAATGGTAGGGTTGTATTTATAGGGTAGGATTAGGGTTTAGGGTATGAATTAAATAATTAAAATGCATTAAATCGTGGAATAATGCTCAATTTTAATTCTCTGGAAAATGTGCAGAGAAAATAAACAATATGAGAGAAGTGGGGTAAGCCAAGGGGTGCTCGGGTGAAAAGATGGGGAGCATCCTCTACGGGGGGGGGGGGGGGAGGGCGTCGGTGCCGGTATTTAGGAGCATCTCTCCGGTCATTCCCCGGTGGTGTGGCTTGGATCTTTGGCCACGTGTTGGTGTTGCTTGGTTTTCTTCAGTGCACATATATGTTTATTCTGTAACTCATCATCCTACGTGTAGTGCACATGTAAACCCTTGGGCTTCTAAAAGATTTAAAGAAAAATTAAATAAAAAGATAATGTGGCTAAGGGGATTCGATCACAGGGGCTACGTCACAGCAGTGCAAGGCTTTACCGATGAGCTACAAATGCTTTCTTGCTATTCAAAAGCAAATCAAATTTGTAACTTGTGCTCAGGCTTAGGTATTCCTTCGGTATTTTTGAAAAAAATTCTGTACAGAAAGTTTAGAGTTGTCACATTCTACCCTCCTTATAAAAATTTCGTCCTCGAAATTTATAGAAAGAAAGTGTAACAGATTCAAAGCAATTTAGTGATAGAACTATTGATAGTGCATGAAAAATATTTGGAAGAACGAAAGAATGCGAAAGTTTGGAAAGATATGAGGGAATTACCAGGGTTACCTTGGTCTACAGTCTCGGATTCTACGGCTGCTAATGTGAAAGCCTGATGCCGGGGTACATTCCTCCTAGCTTGAGGCACATTTCTCTGTCCTTATGGAATGTTTCTCTGCCCTCAAGGCATGTTCCTCAGTGCCTGATGGGATTGGCGATTAGGCTGTGCAGAAGGTCCACGTGGAGGTGGAGCTGGGAGTGAAAGACGAGGTGCAGGAGACTGGATAGCTGGCCGCGGCGGATAAGTGTTGTGGGTTGAAACTGTGTTGCGTCTATAAGAACATGTTCCAATTCCATAATTGGATGCACCATAAACTAAGCAGAGGCTTTTTGCGTGCCTACAGTCCTTCCACAAATGTCCTTCTCTCTTGCAATAGAAGCAAAAATCTAGACTTGGCTTGTTATTGGTTTCTTCCAGTCTCCTGGGTTCAACTGTTGGCCTCTAAGAGGCTCCTCCTGCCATCTGAGTGGCAGGACGCTTCATTCAGGCAGATTGAGGTCTGCCCTTCCACTTCACTACTGCCTCGTATCTTCGGACAGCTTTCAAAGCCAAACCATGGGTTGGGAAATCCCCTGTAGCTAAGGCTGCTTGGATTTCCTGGTCCAACCCTTGCTAAAATCTTCTAGCCCTAATCTCAGCTGTCAGTATGAAATGGGCCGCAAACCTGTTACGGTCTTGTGTTAGCTGTGTAGTATGTGATATAAAATCGAACATTAAGACATATCTTTCCTGCTGAGCATAGTATACTCAGCATCATACTCATCCACAGATTTAGTCCATATCGAACCTGGTTGTAGATGGATGAAATGTTGTTCCATGTCAATCGGGCAGTCTCAGAGAAGTACTTCGTGTTGAACATGTCGCGAAAAGTCCTCCATTCGATCGGTTGTTCAAGAGGGCTTTCTTCCGCCTTATACAATACTTGGGCATTGTCAATGAGTTGCAGCTTTGCAACTCGAACCCAAGCGATTTCTGGCACTTGTGCCGCTGCCAAAACATCTTCAATGCTTTGAGCCCGTTCCTCAGCTTCCAGAGGGCTCTCTTTTTCCGAAAATTGTTTTGGGTGCAATGCCCGGAATTGCTTTACCCCAGGTGCTTCCGCTTCTGGACGGTTCATCAAAATAGCAGTCTGCTGCTGTTGTCCCTCCAGGAGGGTACGGATCGCCTCAAGCAGTACCGTCTGCTCATTGATCGGAGCAGCGACGGTAGGCGTCAGCGTTAGAGGTGGGGGTCTATTGTTAAAGTTGGTACTGGTGTTGTTTGGGGAATCCATAACCTTGAAAGAAAAATAGGGTTAAGACAGATTCAAAGTATATGAAATTGTAAGATTCAAGAAATATGAAATGTAAAGAATGTTTTTAGTTGCTGGTTCTTGTGTTATATTGCTTAGGACTTCATGCAAAATTGACTTGCATGTCCATGCAGAACTGACCAGTATGTCCATACAGAGCTGATCTGCATGGGTGTAACGTTTTGAAAATAATTAAATAAATAAAATCGTTTAAGTGAATCTTATGATTTTCGGTAAAGTAAAATGTATTTTTCGTAAAACTAAACCGTAATTATTTTTCGCTATAAATTTAAAAATACCTATTTTATTTATGTTATTACTAGTAAATGGTGTTTATTTAATCACTTATAAATTTTTAGTGTAATTAAATATTTTTCCTAAATTAATTGTTTTAAATATTAACATAAGCTTTATTTTTACACTAAATTAGTGTAAATTACAAATTTGAATGGGTTTATTTTGTAAAAATGAACCACTGCATATTAGAATTTAGTGTGTGTCATGCAAAATTTATTTGCAAATTTTTCCATGATTCTAGAGTTTTCTTGAATTGTTTTAGAAAAGAAATAAAAGAAAAATTAAATAAAATGTTGAAAAGACATAAAGGAGGGATATTATGAGAGAGCTTTCTACACAATTCTTTCTTCATTCTTTTTCACTTTTCCCACCCTAAAGTGGCCGGCCTCACCCTCCATGGCAGCCCCCCATTTTTCCAAATTCAATTTACCTCCAAAATCATCAAAAAAATCAATCAAAATTCAATAAAAAATCCACAAAATCCTAATAAATTCATACCCTCTATTCTTTGCTCTTCTTTACATGGATTTTGGAGATGGAAAGCACTCATTTTGGAGGTTCATTTTCATGTTTGGATTTTATGTTGTGGAGGTATAAATCTTTTTCTTTTGATTTATTTTTATTAGATGTTTCTTTTAAGCATAATTAGATTTATTAAATTAATTCTATTTGCAGGTTTTAAAATTATGAGTTGTTTGTTAATGTTTATCTCGATTAATCGGAGTTTGTACGCCGATATCGAGCGATATTTGGTTCTTTTGCGTGAACGGGACATAGGTTTTAACCTATGCGCGTTACGTATGTCGTTTTGACTTTTGTCCATGATTTAGTTAACGATACTATATATGTTTGCGTATAGGTACCCCTCACGTGGATTGCGGGCGATGAAGAAGAGGATAGCGACACCGTCTTCGGCAGACATGGACCAGATGAGTAGATGTATATCTACGGGGGGAAGTCGGGTGGATAGCGTTTAGCACCCCCGCAACGTAGAATAGGAATAGTACTTATTGACATTAGGAAGCCAGATGTGACACTAGATTCTTAATAAGTAGGACCCTAGTAATGACTCTAAGCTGGACAAAACTGATTTAAGAAGACCATACCAGAGGATGAATACCTTGGAAGAGATTCGTAGGTTTCAGATAGATACACACACGCACACACTGAAACTCGACGTGGTGTATACGTGTATGTGTATATATATAGGACTAGGTATAAGTATATATATATACACAACACGTATATGGGACACAATGATGTGATATGATTCACAGGAACGAAACAGTATAACTGGGCTTAATGCCGTGATTCTTGGCTACGGTCGTGTTATGATGATAGCGGATCATTAGGAAATGAGTTAATGAATATGTATACATAGATAATAAAGGGTGGTGATGATATTGAGGTATGTAGGACTCTAGAACAGCACTCGGACCGTAACATGTGATTGAAATTCTGATATGAGATATGTGTGACTCGATTACGACATCATATAGGTGCGACATGATTTGATATCATATAAGTGTAACTTAATCACAATATAATACATATGACATGATATTTCTTAGGATAAATTAATGATGTATATTTATGATGGCAATGATATATGATTGATGTATGCGATTACAGTATAGCACCTTGATCATGACATATGTTGATGAGGATATTATACGAATGATGAGACACCTAGGAGATACTTGACCCGTATCCCGATATTGGGATGCCGTACGATAGATTTTACCGTACGAGGCATAGATTTGATGATTGATCCGCACTCTTGATTCGAGGAAGCCGTACTACGTACGTGACGCTATTGAGGCTGGATCGCCGACTATTAGAGATATGGATTCAGACCTTAGGTGGACTCTTGTTTCTTATTGACTAGTTTCGTAGGTTTAGTTCCTTAAGAGGTTAGATGGACACTAGTTTAGGTTCGATTCATATAGTGGTAGTTGTACTTGTATATCGCAGATGAGTGGTTATTCACATCCGTCTTTACATTCATACTGTAATCATAATGTTGCATGTTCATACATATGTTTCTATATCAGTATAAAACTCTGCCTATTAGGACACCAGCACTATTACCGATGATGCACATATTCCACGCACACTTATTTGCCGGTTCACACACATCATTATCGGTAATTACTATGTCACGTACACTTTAGAACATATTATCTTTTATTGATAGAATCAACTAGCAACTAGATCGATATAATATTGAGATTACTCTCTGGTGTTAGTATAGACATGGTATTTATTACTTAGACATTTCATGCATTCACATTTTCATGTTATCATGCAGGATTATGGGGCATATGCCGACACTTATCATATACTTACTCATGATTTTGGGATTTTGGATTTCTATAAGATTTCTGGATTTTGGGGAAAACCGCAAAAATATATAAAACAAACTTCTCTCTCTCTCCTCCTCTCTTTTTAAAATATAAGATGCGGTTTTCTCGTGATGTATGTGTCGTCCACCATGAGATTTCATGTTTTCTGTTGGATTTTGAGACCCGATTCGAGGAGTGGATGAACCGTCTCGGGTACATGGTGGGCCCGGTATGGTACCCCGGGGCAAGAAGATCGAGTTGTAGACGATGAGCCTGGCAGGGGAAGGCTACCTACCGGTGATGTCTGGCGCGGCGGATATCCGGAGGATACCGACCGTTGTCGTGAGATTTGATGATATGGGCCGATCCGGACTGACGGAGCCCGAGATATTGAGACTATGAGACATTGAGATTATGAGGTATTGAGACTTGAGATTTACATATTTTGTGTCGATGCTTGACACGGATTTCCATGGATTTCATTGTTGCTATTTCAGATTTCTATACACATTTTACTATGATAAAAGTTAAAGATTTCTTATACAGATATATCTAGATTTCAGGATTGGTTATGTTACATTCATGGTGCATGCATACTCATTCTTATGATATAGCACTATATGAGACACTGACACGAGCACGGAGTATTTGCATTTACACGTAGTATTACCCTGCCATTACTAGATGATTGGGATTTAGTAGTGTATTATTATGACCTAGGATAGCGTTGTGCATTCGATTTCTTTTTGTAGATGTCTTCTACTCACGAGTTGGCAACTCACCCCCGTTGTGCCAAATTTTATTACAGGTTGATGTACAGGGTTCCTTGGCACTGGCACATGATTTCTTCCCGGGTGATTTGCACGGTAGGTTAGTTCATTTGTATCTGGACCGCCGTTGTATTTTTATTATTTCATTTGTATCTAGAAAGCTCCATCAACCAAACTTATATTACTTGATAATTTACTGGACCATTTATTCGTTTCGACCTTAGAGTCGCGCTTGTATTATTATGATATCTGGTGGTTTTGTTTTCTTTGAGCTTTGAGCCTCGCCCTTTGGCGTTGTATACTATTATGCATTGTTGTGGTTGTTTCCGCCTTTTGGCGTAGAGCTAGCTCCCGTTTGGGGATTCTTTTTATTGTTTGTGTATTTTATACTTGTTGTACCCGTTTGGGGCCAGTTTTTACAGAGGAGACTCTGCCGAAATTTTTGGGAAAATTTGCTGGTGCTGTTAAACTTGTTTTCTTCTTGTTTTCTTTTACTTCTTCTTTTATATGGTTTAGATTTCTGGGCTTCGGCTTACTTAGGTTACGTTGCGCCTTTAGACGTTTCGTAATCTAAGTGCCGGTCACGTTCCGTACTTTCGGTGACACATTATTTGGTTTATGGACTGAGTGTGGTAAGCCGGTATCAGTCAAACCCTGGGAAGAAGCACTTGATAGCGGTAAAGAACATTCTGAAGTATCTGAGAAGGACTAAAAAGATGTTCTTGGTTTATAGCGGAAAGAACCTCCAGATCGAGGCCTTTGCTGACTCCAGCTTCCAGAGTGACAAGGATGACTCCAAATCTATGTCAGGTTATGTCTTTACCCTCAATGGAGGGGTGGTCTGTTGGAAGAGTTCCAAACAGGAGACCGTTGCTTACTCAACAATGGAAGCGGAATATATCGCAACTTCAGATGCCGCAAAAGAAGCTGTCTGGATGAGGAAGTTCTTAACAGAACTTTAGGTGGTTCCGTCCATTGTTGATCCAATACCTCTATATTGTGACAACAACGGGGCTATTGCTTTAGCGAAGGAACCCAGGTCCCATCAGAAGTCCAGACACATCTTGAGGCGGTATCACCTGATCGGAGAGATCGTGGATCGCCGAGAAATCGAGGTTCGGAGGGTTGCTACAGAAGATAACACTGCGGATCCATTCATAAAGGACATTCCTCAGACGCAGTTCGAGAGGCTATTCGAGATGATAGGTCTGCGATATGCCAGCACATGGCCTTAGTGCAAATGGGAGATTGATAGTGTGATATGCCCTAGAGGCCATTATTGTATAGTACTGGTTTGTATATTAAATTTTGGAAGCTTGGGATATATACAAGGATTGGCATTTTTGCTCAATATGGTAGTATACTACTTGGTTGTATCTATCTTAATATGTGTATGTGTTTCTTTTTAACATATTGCTAATACGTATTGATAGAGCCCTTAGGATCTTTTGCTTGACTATCAGCATTGTGATGGCAGTCATACTAGTGAGGGCTGAGTAGTCTATAAGCACATCCTTATACAGGTCCCTGGTCGTAGGATTATCGAGACAGGGCATCGATGCTCCAGAGTAGACTAGTGTATACGCTTCTCGTCCCATGAGGGGAGATGGTCTGTCCCACAACCATCAGTACGTCGTACTGGAGATAGTATGCAGGTGCTCGTTAGGTTACGAGTACACTGGACATAACTCGCTGGGAACTGTTGGTTGGTATTATACCTATCGTCAGTTATTAGTTCCTAGGTGACATGAGTACAGCTTAGTCCGTTGACTTGACACTGTTACTTCACCTCGAGTGTGTTCCCACTGTTCTTAGATTACTACCCTACCATGGCTCTATTGATTAATGCAAACAGGTAGTAGTTGGGTGCAGTCCCGAAGCACTTGGAGGCAGTGACGGTTAGACAGGATTCGTCTCTTCCGGTATTGAGGGTTGATATCGCGCTATGTCTAGGAGAGCCATTACACAAAGTTCCTAGCCAGGGCAAGTGAGGTTTATTGGTAATGTTTCCAGTAGTTTCTCAGGGTGTTCTGGGTTACACTCCGACATGAATTGTACCGCTATTAGGGGTCTGACGTTTACCGTCCCTAGGCCCGACATGCGATACTCTGGAGCATCGATGAGGTGAACCCATCCGAACTCCTACTGAGCCTGAATGTAACTCCTACTGAGCCTGAATGTGACAATCTCCGTACAGTCCGGTCTGTTCGTCTAAGAGTATCGCATGTCGGGCCTAGGGGCGGTAAACGTCATACCCCTAATAGCGGTACAAGTCATGTCGGAGTGTAGCTCAAAACACCCTGAGAAACTACTGGAAACACTACCAATAAATCTCACTTGCACTGGCTAGGAACTTTGTGTAATGACTCTCCTAGACATAGCGCGATATCAACTCCCAATACCGGGAGAGACGAATCCTGTCTAACCGTCACTGCCTCCAAGTGCTTCGGGACTGCACCTAACTACTACCTGTTTGCATTAATCAATAGAGCCATGGTAGGGTAGTAATCTAAGAACGGTGGGAACACACTCGAGGCGAAGTAACAGTGTCAAGTCAACGGACTAAGCTGTACTCATGTCACCTAAGAACTGATAACTGACGATAGGTATAATACCAACCAACAGTTCCCTGCGAGTCATGTCCAGTGTACTCGTAACCTAACGAGCACCTGCATACTATCTCCAGTACGACGTACTGATGGTTGTGGGACAGACCATCTCCCCTCATAGGACGAGAAGCGTATACGCTAGTCTACTCTGGAGCATCGATGCCCTATCTCGATAATCCTACGACCACGGACCTGTATAAGGATGTGCTTATAGACTACCTAGCCCTCACTAATATGACTGCCATCACAATGCTAATAGTCAAGCAAAAGATCCTAAGGGCTCTATCAATATGTATTAGCAATATGTTAAAAAGAAACACATACAAAAATTAAGATAGATACAACCAAGTAGCATACTACCATATTGAGCAAAAATGTCAATCCGTGTATATATCCCAAGCTTCCAAAATTTAATATACAAACCAGTACTATACAATAATGGCCTCTAGGGCATACCACACTAACAATTTCCCACTTGCACTAAGGCCATGTGCTGGCATATCGCAGACCTATCATCTCGAATAGCCTCTCGAACTGCGTCTGAGGAATGGCCTTTATGAATGGATCTGCAATGTTATCTTCTGTAGCAACCCTCCGAACCTCGATTTCCCGGCGATCCACGATCTCTCTGATCAGGTGATACCGCCTCAAGATGTGTCTGGACTTCTGATGGGACCTGGGTTCCTTCGCTAAAGCAATAGCCCCGTTGTTGCCATAATATAGAGGTATTGGATCAACAATGGATGGAACCACCTGAAGTTCTGTTAAGAACTTCCTCATCCAGACAGCTTCTTTTACGGCATCTGAAGTTGCGATATATTCCGCTTCCATTGTCGAGTCAGCAACGGTCTCCTGTTTGGAACTCTTCCAACAGACCACCCCTCCATTGAGGGTAAAGACATAACCTGACATAGATTTGGAGTCATCCTTGTCATTCTGGAAGCTGGAGTCAGCAAAGGCCTCGATCTGGAGGTTCTTTCAACCGTAAACCAATAACATCTTTTTAGTCCTTCTCAGATACTTCAGAATGTTCTTTACCGCTATCCAGTGCTTCTTCCCAGGGTTTGACTGATACAGGCTTACCAGACTCAGTGCATAAGCTACATCTGGTCTGGTACACAACATCGCATATATTATAGAGCCTACCGCAGAAGCGTAGGGTATAATAGACATGCGATCCCTTTCCAAATCAGTCTTAGGAGACATCTCTTTGGAGAGGGTGATTCCATGACAAGCCGGTAAATTACCGCGCTTTGAATCTTCCATACTGAATCTTTTCAGTATGGTGTCGATGTACCTAGACTGCGAAAGTCCCAACATCCTCTTAGATCTATCACGATAGATCTGGATCCCCAGAATGTAAGAGGCATCACCCATATATTTCATGGAGAATCTGTGTGACAAGAACCCTTTGACAGATTGTAACATAGGAATATCATTTCCTATCAAGAGAATGTCATCCACGTATAAAACGAGGAATACGACAGTTCGCGCTACAATCTTACTATAAATGCATGGTTCATCTGGATTTTTGATAAAGCCAAATTCTTTGACCGTTTCATTAAAATAGATGTTCCAACTCCGCGTTGCCTGCTTCAGTCCATAAATAGACTTCAGCAACTTGCATACTTTTCCGCTGCTCCCACTCTGAATGAATCCCTCTGGCTGGTCCATATAGACACGCTCCTTTAAATTTCCATTTAGAAAAGCGATCTTTACGTCCATCTGCCAAATTTCATAATCATGGAAGGAAGCAATGGCAAGAAGGATCCGAATGGATTTGAGTATAGCCACTGGAGAAAAAGTTTCGTCATAGTCCAAACCAGGTCTTTGACGAAAACCCTTTGCAACAAGTCTAGCCTTATAGGTTTCAACCTGTCCATCTACACCAATCTTCCTTTTGAAGATCCATTTGCAGCCTACGGGTTTAACCCCTTCTGGAGAAAAGTCCAAAGTCCATACTTTGTTGGTGTACATGGACTCCATCTCGGTCCGCATTGCATCCAGCCATTTTACCGAGTCAGTGCTCTGAATGGCCTGCTGGAAGCTAGTCGGCTCATCATTATCAATGATGCAATCCTCTCTATCTCCGTCTATGAGAAAACCGTAGTATCTCTCAGGTGGATGAGAAACCCTACTACTCCTGCGGAGCGGTGGAATGTCCTGTTCTTTTGAACCTTCTGGTTCTACTAAGCTTTCAGTAATAACTTGTGGTTCTGGAATTTCTTCTAGTTCTATTGCGTTCCCACTTATCTGATTTTCTAAAAATTCAGTTTCCAAGAAGCAGGCATGACCAGAAACAAATACCTTTTGTTCCTCTGCGTAATAGAAGAAATATCCCTTAGAGTTCTTTGGATATCCCACAAACTTGCACTGTACTGAACGTGCTTCGAGTTTGTCCGTATGCTGTTTTTTGACAAAAGCTGGACATCCCCATGTCTTAACGTATTAAAGATGGGGTTTCTTCCCACTCCACATCTGAATGGTGTGGTAGGCACTGACTTAATTGGAATCCGGCTCAAAAGATATGCAGCTGATTCTAGTGCATAACCCCGGAAAGATCACGGTAACTCAGCTTTACTCATCATGGAATGTACCATATCCAATAGGGTTTGGTTCCATCTCTCCGATTCACCATTGTGTTGTAGTGTGTATGGAGGAGTAAGTTGAGAGAGACTTCCATTCTCTTTTAGGTAATCCAGGAACTCGGCACTCAAGTATTCATGACCTCGATCAGATCTCAGTGTCTTGATACTCTTACCTGTTTGTTTTTCTACGTCATTCTTGTATTCCTGGAATTTTTCAAAGGCTTCAGATTTATGCTTCATTAAGAAGACATGTCCATACCTTGAAAAATCATCCGTAAAAGTAATGAAGTAAGAATAACCACTTCGCGCATGAGTAGACATTGGACCACATATATCGCTGTGTATGAGTCCCAAGAGCTCTCTTGCTCTTACTCCGTGTCCAGTGAACGGAGTCTTTGTCATCTTTCCCATAAGACAAAATTGATAAGTTGCATAAGACTGATATTCGAACGGATCCAAATATCTCTCTTTATGTAATTTAGTCAATCGTGATTCATTGAAGTGACCCAGTCTACAATGCTATAAGAAAGCATGATTTAATTCTGGAGACTTTCTTTTGTGTGTATTCTGGATATTGAAAATTTGCGGTTGGTTTAATACGTATATTCCGTTGCTTAATGTACCCGACCCAATCAAAACATGATTAAGGTGAATGTTTACAACATTGCTTACAAATGCAAAATCATAACCTTCTTTAGACATTAAAGATACAGATATGATATTACAAGTCGAACTGGGTACAAAATAACAGTTGCGCAAAATCAAAACATGTCCATCTGTCAATCCTAAGTGATAGTCCCCCACGGACTCAGCATCCATACTTGCTCCGTTTGCAACTCTGAGGGTCATATCACCTGCCTTCAAACCTCTACGCCTTCTCAGTGTCTGCAAAGAATTATAGATATGAGATCCTGATCCGGTATCCAATACCCAGCAAGTAGAGTTGATTGATAGACAGTTTTCAATAACATACACACCTGAAGCTGAAGCCACAACTTGCTTCGGGTCCTGGTTCTTGGCCTTCCAAGCCCTGCAATCTTTCTTCCAGTGTCCTTTCTTGTGACAATAAAAGCATTCTTCCTTTCCCACAGTCTGTCCCGCTACCTTTGCTTTTCCCTTAGCTTCCACCTTACTGACACCGCCTCTTGGTTTGGTGGGGGCCTTCTTCTTCTTTCCTTTGGCTTTCGCCTTGGACCTAGAAGAGAAAGTTCCTCTAACAAACAAAACGGGTGTTTCCCTGACTTTCTGTAGGGTGCCCTCTGCACTCCTCAACATGTTGAGGAGTTCTGGAAGTTCAACTTCTTTTCTTTGTATGTTGAAATTTAGGATAAACTGGGCGTAGGTGGAAGGAAGGCACTGGAGAATCAAGTCAGCGTACAGCTCATTCTCTAACGTGGTCCCGAGGTCCGCGAGCTCCTCAATGTAGCCAATCATCTTCAGGACGTGTTCCCCTACAGATGATCCCACGACCAACCTCGCTTGAAACAGCTTTTTTAAGGTTTCATATATGGCGATAAGGGATTTCTCTCCATATAGTTCCTTAGTATGGAGAAATATGGATTCAAGGTCCATATTCTCGTTCCTCCTATGATGTTCAATGTCCATAGAGGCAAGCACGAGACACTTGGCCTTCACGCAGTCAATCTCCCAGGTCTTACGGATTTCCTTATCCGCGACGCTGGATTCTGGACCTAGGACGGAGGGGGCCTTAGTGGTAAGGAGATACCCCAACTTGTCATAAATGATTGCCATTTTGACATTCCTGAACCAATCTTTGTAGTTTGGCCCTGTCAATATATTTTTATCTAATAAAAACTTAAGGCCCGTCATGATGTTTGGTTGCTGCAATTAGGAGAGAGAGAAGAAACACTTTAGCATGATGCTCTTGCAAGTTTAGAGTTGTTTTTAGTTTGTCTAAACAGGATTGCTCCCACTGTTTCTCGAATCCTTCCTCAAACCATAAAAGAAGAACTAGTCGGGATTGATCTCACCGTACAATACTTGCTTAACCGTTCAGCCAGGCCAGTGTCGGTACTTCAAGAGAGGTTTTACGATGCTTTCGCGAAGTTCCTTAATTAAATAAGCTCTTTTCCCTGTGGGCGTAGCCCCGCTAACACCTTTCTAGTCACCTGCTTGGTTTATAGCAATGATCGTTAAGTGAAAAAATCTCCCGAGGAGTAGCATATACTCACAGTAGGATCGGGATCCAAATATCATCGTGTGATAAAGCTGAAGGAATCCTACCAAAATCATCACACCCCAAATGGTATGCAATACTAGCAAATTTCAGTTTCTTTAGAAACTCCCGATATGGATTTTTTCCCCATGCTCTTATGACCTTGATTTTGGCCAACAAATCATAAGTCACATGTCAAGTTCTACCCGTCATTTTCCAAGTTAATTTGAACCCACCCGTACCTACCCTTGACTTTGGCCAACAAAGCAGTACGACTGTCCCAAACCAACGCATCTATCTATGCTTCATATGAATATCCAACAGCTACCAATCACTATGCCTTAACTTTGGCCAACGAACATAGCTTGAATACTATTGACTATCCATACGAAATGACGGAGTGCTACGAATGGTTTTGGCGGAACCGCGAACGTAATGAACCTGATATAATCGAAGGAACGTGATAGCTTTTAAAAGGAGTGGTTTAAGCTCCGCATTAAAAAGTTTTACTATTTTGAAAAAACCGAGTGGTTTTGAAATTGTTCCAACGATTTAAGTTTGGTTTGTTTTCTTTGCATTAATATAATGTGTCCCATCAATTAATCCTACCATTGCAGAAAACAACAAAAATATAATGTACGCTTATGCCATCCGCATTCGCCATGGGGCCCCATCATCACCCGTTAGGTTACTTAACTAACGACAAAGCGGGGGCTGGACTAGTGCAGATGCAAAACATAAGCAACGTCTACTAGATATCATATATAAATATATACATTCGTCAGACACAATGATAGTCATTCCAGATCACAGATGAACACATTGGATATGCTAGGAAACCGCGTTTCGCTCAAGCCTGCAACGAAAGACGGAATACACGGTCGTGATGAATAGCCAAAACCCCACCCTAGACCACTACGGGTGCGGCAAACTACCCGCCAAATACCCAAAGTGGAGCAGCCTCCCTCAACAAAGTGAGTAGGCCACTCGACACTTCAAAATACCCGGTAGTCTGTGCACCCCACCTTGGATCTATCCTAGGAGCAGAAAATAGTAAAAGAAATAATATACAAAGGCAGCTACATCCTCAACCCGGATGTGCGACCCAAAAAAAATATTACATCAATTTACAATTTTTATCAAATGAAAGATAAATAAACACTCATCTTACATCCTCGGCTATTCATCAACGACAATCTAATAAGTTCATATACGCAATCCAACATCACAGATCACAGATATGTACAACCCCCACTAATCGACGTATAGTGATTAGTAGACGTTCAGTACATATATCACATTACAGATATAATCCAATTAGCTAAAGTTTATAGAATTTCGATCAATATTCAAATTTGAAACTACCACAAATACAACACTGTACTCAAAAGAATCTGGGCAGAAACAATGTTCCCGCCAAAAATTTCTGCGCAAAAGAGTCCAAGGTATCAAATGGCAGCGATACGCTTAAGAAAATGCGAACCAGTATCTTCCGGCCTGTATTTTGATAAACTCCCCAATGAGAAACTGATAAATTATGATGGTATTGAAAGCATCTCGAAAAAACCTTCGATTTGATATATTATGGGCCTCATAATTCATCCGGGATCAAAAGTTATGAGCAAATGTCTATGCACATGTGATCTAAGCAAGAAGATGCGAACCAGTATTTTCCGAGCTGTATTTTGACAAACTCCGGAACGAAAAATAGCTAAATTCTGATGATATTGAAAGCATCTCGAAAAGACCTTCGATTTGATATATTATGGGCATCATAATTCATCCGAGATCAAAAGTTATGAGCAAATGTGTTATACACGTGTAATCTAAAGTAATGCTCTACTACATAGGGAATTCATTTTTTAGTCCCACATCGGGAAAATGAGAGATGGTTTCTCTACCACTCCTATATAAATAAGAGGGGATACCTCTTAGAAAGGTAGAGTTAAATCCTCAAAGGATTCAATACTCAAAAGAGCTTAGTTCTCAAAAGGAGCTTAGTTCTCCAAGATAGGAGCATGCTCCTCCATAATGCACATATACGCAAGCGCCATGTGCGCTACGTGCAACGCACGTGTGCCCGCCATACAGCACCACGTGCAACGCACGTGCGCACCACATGAGAACATTTAATAATATTAAAAGGAGCATGTTCTCCATATATAGAAGCCCTGCTTCTCCTCATAATGCGCATGTGCGCTACGTGCAACGCACGTATGCTCGCCACGCGCGCACCACGTGGAACGCATGTGCGCACCACATGAGAATATTTAATAATATTAAAAGGAGCCTGTTCTCCGTATATAGAAGCCCTGCTTCTCCTCATAATGCACATGTGCGCTACGTGCAACGCACGTGTGCTCGCCACGCGTGCACCACGTGCAACGCACGTGCGCACCACATGAGAACATTTAATAATATTAAAAGGAGCCTGTTCTCCATATATAGAAGCCCTGCTTCTCCTCATAATGAGCATGTGCGCCACGTGCAATGCACGTGTGCCCGCCATGCGCGCACCACGTGCAACGCACGTGCGCATCACATGAGAATATTCAATTAAAAGGAGACTCGTTCTCCATTGGAGCTTGCTCCCACCATAATGCGCATATGCGCAAGATCCATGTGCGCTACGTGCAAATATGAGCGCCCAACACGTGCGACGCATGTGTGTCCAACACGTGCGGCGCACGTGCGCGAACGCAAAGAAGCCTTTTCAGCAGCGAGAAGCTTAAGCACCAGCATGTTCTTCCCCCCTAATGATTGAGACATGGTTCAAAGGGTACATCCCTCCACACCTTCGATATATGGCACTGTAATCTCTCAGTGTCGTCGGAGAGGTGGTGGGTCCCAACGACCAATGATCCTTCTTTCTAAAATAAAAAAAAGAGAAGAAGAATGAACATTGTGAGAAATCAAGAACTTCAAACAGAGAGAACTCTGAAGAAATTTCAAGAAGAAAAAGGTAAAAGACCTTTAAGATAGAAGAATTTCTTCTAATAGATCATTGATCTAAGAACAAGATCAATGATCTTCAATAAAAAACAAAAAAAGTAATAATAGTGCTTTGCACTTATGAACCATTGGATCTCTGAGATCAAGAAAAACAAGAAATACTTGTTTTCTTTGATCTAAATTAGATCAAGAAATCAAACAGTGCTTTGCACTTTTTCATGAACCATTGGTTCTGCAATCTAAAAGATTCTCAAATTAATAGTGCCTTGCACTTGCAAAAATGCACTGTTGCGCTCCTCGGTTGGCGCAGGCCACTAGAGAGCGCCACGTGTTAGCATCTGACTCACTTGCGCTGTGCGCTTTTAAGATAGAGCTTTGCTCTCTGAAACTGGCGCAACCCACCAGAGCGCGCCACGTGTCAGCAGCGTAGCGCGGTGCATTGGTGCAGCGCACTGCGCCTGCGTGACACATGTCAATACCACAAGCGTTTGCGCTTATTACTTAGCGCAAAGCGCCTGATAAGCCACGTAGGGCACTGTCAGAGTATTTAATGCTCTGCATTATTGAAGAAAAGGGACAAAGCCCAACTAAAAGGCCTAACAGGCCTAATAAAAAATGCTATGCATTTTAAAAGGGGGGCAAAGCCCAAACAAAAAAAAAATAGATGCTCTGCATCATAAAAGGGCAGAGCCCAAACCAAAACATATGCTCTGCATCATAAAGAAAGGGACAGAGCCCAAATCAAAAACGCCTAGCAGGCCGGAATAAAATGCAGTGCATTATTAAATATGGGCAAAGCCCTAGCACAGGCCTAATAGGCTAAAGATCAAGAAAAATCTTGAATATTCTCAATGGAACTTAGCTCGATCATGGCCGTAAGTCCCCAAACTAAATTGACCGAGCAAAAATGCTCTCTTAAATCAATTTACGACTGGTTCAAGGGTACATCTCCGAACTCCTCTGTCACCCATCGTTGTAATCCTTCAACGACGTCAGAGAGGTGACGGATCCCGACGACCACACATCAATACGGACTGCGGGGTCCTTAAACTCGTGGACCGGAACGTCCTTAAACTAATGTTGGACCGAAATGTCCTTAAACTAATGTCGGACCACCACGTCCCTAAACTGGAATATGGACCACCACGTCCCTAAACTGGAACATGGACCGAGACGTCCCTAAACTAATATCGGACCGAGACGTCCCTAAACTAATAACGGACCACCACGTCTTTAAACTGGAATATGGACCACCGCGTCTTTAAACTGGAATATGGACCACCACGTCCCTAAACTGGAACATGGACCACCATGTCCCGAAACTGGAATACGGACTACCACGTCCTTAAACTGGAATATGGACCACCATGTCCCTAAACTGAAGCATGGACCGCAACGTCCCTAAACTACCTATGGACCACTACGTCCTTAAACTGGAACAATAGAGCCTCCAAATGCTCTTTTTCCGGATCTAAACAATCCCGTTTAAGTTGATCTTAGCCCCCCAAACACGGCTAACGTATCCTTAAACATTCAAACGGACTATAAAACTCCAAATCAACCTTGGTTCAAGGGTACATCTCTGAACTCCTCTGACATCTGCCGTTGTAATCCTTCAACGACATTAGAGAGGTGACGAGTCCCGATGGCCAGATATTAAATGGATTATCACGTTAAGTTGATCATAGTCTCATACAGGACTATCGTATCCTTAACGAACGTTTAAGTTGATCTTAGCCGCAACGCGACTAATGTATCCTTAAACTAAAAACACCAAACCCAAATCTAAGTAAATACGGATTTGGACTAATCCACGTCCTACGGGCTACGGCATTACTCAGTCTCCGTATACAATCCACGGGCAACCACAAACAAAACAAACACACACGACACGAAGTGAAATTCTGGAGAAGGAGAAAGTTGTTACCGTGATGCGGTAGCGTAATTAACTGCAGGGGCTTGCGCCTGCAGGGAAGAGTGTCCCCACAATCAAAAACCCCTCAAGCGAGGGGGAATCTGATGAAGTCTGCTACATCGGCCGCATCCGTCTAAACCTCCGATACACGGTGCCATAAATCAACTTGGCATCTTCGGAGAAGTGGACGGATAAAACCAAATAGCATCTGCCCCGAATCTCAGGCGAGACGCAAAGTCTAGGCCGCCGTTCGGATGGGAACAGATTCTGGCACGCCCGGTGGGACCTCCTCCTCTTTCCACTCCACACTTCGTGTGTCGTCTTCGCGAACCAATCGCGGTTTGTTAATGGTTGCCTTCGGATTTCAAGTTACTAAGATTTGGTCTTTTTCCTGGCGCAGAACTCAAGATTCAATGGCCTTTAACTGCACCAACTGCTCGAAATGCTACTGCAACGGACGCTCCACCTCACCGGGAGGTGTAGCATATGGGCCCCAAGCGGCTTCCTTCCTCGCTCTGCCAGTAGACCAGGTGACCCAAGCCACTACTGGCCAGTTCTTCGGGACCATGATCCTACCTACAAGCTTCTCTACGCCAATACCTGCACCGGAAGTGAACAAGAAGTCGGTCGTCGACTGGCTCACTGCCACGACGGCCCCTGTCAATGGGTCGCCCACTACCAAACCAACAGCCTCTGTTTTCGCCAGGCTAAATCAGAACTCTAAATTGGCTGTCCCAAGGAAGGCAATAACTGCTGCTCCAGAAGTCGTCAAGGCGGCTTCCCCTGTCAAAGAGTCAGTCTTTTCAAGACTGACGATTCCTGCTCCTATCCCTGCTCGAGAATCCGTCTTCGACAGGTTGAATATCACCCCTCAAAGGGCAACCTCAGCCTTTAAGAGGTTAACACCAGTGGCGCCCCATTCAGACAGGGGGAAAAAAGAAGCTATCTCTATCTCTGAGCCAGTCCCAACGGCTCGTCATGCTCGACGTCGCCATTGGCAACGAGTAAGGAAGGCAGGGGGCAACTCCCCCTCAGGGCTAACTCCACCGGCTCCAGTGGTGGAAATCGACGCAGCTGTCCCAACTGGGAATAGCTTTGAACTGCTGAGAAGGGTACGGAAGAACTCTCCAATCGCTACATTGAAGAGATCTCCTCCACCTGCGGAGAGAGCTCCAGAAACGAAGCAAGAACAGCCCATCAACGGCTGTCCTCAAGAATTTATAAAGTTTGGAGGAGAGTTCAAGACTCCATGATCGACCTGGATCACTCCCGTCAACGAAAAAAGGCAAAGGTGGAAAAAGACAAGGACTGTCCCATTAAACAGCAAGGGACAGCAGCTGCTAGGGTGCCCCCTTCAACGGTTCCTTCAACCTCAACGACCCATAAGAGAAGGAGGCCAGAGAAAACTCCCGCGTCAGCGACAAAAGTTAAAAATGGTGAACCCAAACGCCCTAAGTCAGCGGGCATGATAGTTCATACCGTCTACGTGGTATCTGGTAAAGAAGATAGCCGCATATCTACGGATCATCGATCGCTCACCCGATCAGTGACCAAGGCACAGGAGCAACAACAAAAGCTCCAAGAAATGATGAATGCTATGGCTGCACTTACCGGGCCAAATGAGAACCCCGAAGCGTCCTCGGACGAGCGCCACGAGGAAGAAACCGACGCCGAATTCCTTCGTCGGATATTGGAAAAGAAGGACAAAGAGGCCGCTGAACAAGCAGCTAACATACAGCGTATGGGCCTCCTCTTCCAGGACATGATAGGAATGATGATACAACAAGATCCCCCGGCTGAAGAGCCCCCGATCGTCCTTGGAGATGATAAGGGAGAGACATCAAATCCTCCGCCAGCTCTGTCGACGGCTAAAGAGGATGCAATCTCCAAAGCTGATTTGGATGAATACATCGCCCAACAAATACGGGTTCATCATGCGACCGAAGCAGCCGGCCAGGTCGTAAAAACGGGGCGGCCATATCCAAGTTGGTACGATCAAATCAAGTACCCGCCCAGTTACACAATTCCCAAGTTCCATGTCTACAAGGGGACGGGCAATCCTCACCAGCATGTTGCCCAGTTCAGGGCACTCTGCGGCAACACCGGCGGTGACGACAACCTGTTGCTTCGCCAGTTTATTGTAAGTTTATCAGATACGGCGTTCGAGTGGTACTCTGAGCTCCCGAACGACTCTATCAAAACCTTCGTGGAGATGGAGCTGTTGTTTACTCAGCGTTTTGCAAGCGCCAGTGAACGCACCCCGATGACAGCACTGATTAACACCAGGGTAAAGCCAGGCGAGACGTGGGTTCAGTACGCTATACGATGGCGGAATTTATGGTCGAAGTGCCAGCAGCGCATTGAAGAAGCTCCCGCAGTGGGTATGTTTGTGGGAACCCTCGATCCACAAGCAACCATCTCGCAGTTTATGATGTTTTTCAAGCCGACTACCTTCCAAGCCTTGATTGACAAACTAGCACAGATGGATCAGATGGGCCATAAACCTCCTCTTCCAAAGCCGAACTCCCGAAATGACAAAGGGAAGGGAAAAGCGATCGTCGTCGCTAATGCTCAACAACAACCGAACGACTCGAAGCCGGTTGCTCGTCAAAATAATATGCGCCCGTACGTACCCCTTGAGGATAGGATGGGGCGTCCTTATTCTTTTCCCCGCGATAAAACGAGGAGGTTATTCGAGCTGGCGTTGCGCAACAGACTCATAAATCTGCCGGATCCAAAACGTTCGTTGCAACCAAGCGACATCAACGAGCCAAACTACTTTCCTTATCACCGAGTACTAGGCCATCCGATCGAAGATTGCTACGTTTTCAAGAATTGGCTTGAAAACCAGTACCGACAGGGCAAGTTCGCATTATCTGACAAATAGAAGGTTAATCCCCCGCAGCCCCACACCTCTAAGGGGACGAATACGCCGGGGGCAACATGCTCCGTCATTGAAGAAGCTCCTTGGGAGGTCGTATTATCAGCCAAGATAAAGAGAATGCTAAACGATCTTCAAACATGTCCAGCGATCAAGTGGAAGAACCCGTTGGAACCGCAGGTCATTGAGAGGATGTTGAAGCCACGTCCAACTCCAAAGACCGATGGTAGTGGTTCAAGCACTTGCAGCCAGCCGTCAAAATCTTCGAAAAAGAAGAAGAAGAAATCTAAGAAGCCCGTGAAGCATGGCGACCAGCACACGGACTTACAAAAGCAAATTGACGCTCTGGATGAATACAACCAAAAGGCACGGACTCCCATTACGCTCCAAGAGTTCCTCAATCACGTCTTTCATGAAGAAGATGAGGGAGAAAGTTCATCGGATGAATCCGAGGAATATGTGGAGAACTGTCATATGATTTCCCATTCGATCACGAACGATGAGGAAACTCCTTGTACCGAAGCGCTGGGGGCAGATCTTGAACCAAAAATTCCGGAACTATCAGTTGAAATGATTGACGCGTTCCTTAACGAAGCTCGATTGAAAAGTAAAGCTGATCGAGAACGCGAGACGTCTATATTTGAAAGGGCCAAACGCCAGCGACTTGATGGAAGAGCTGAGACGATCCCACTGGAGCAAAACACCTCCGTTCCCGACAAAAACCAATTCAAGATGAGGAAAAAGTTTGCTAAGGCCATATCAATGGGCATGAAGCTACCATCCTCTGAAGGAAACATCACTGGTGAAATGGAAACGCACCCCTCCTATTGCTTATATCATCAGAAGGTTTCGCACCCTACTCAAGAGTGCAAAGCTTTCGATAGATGGTGGCAAGGGTATGTAGCTCATCGACAACACTTTAAACGGGAAAAGCATAAAACTCGTCGGGAGCGGAGAAATACGACCAAAGAGCTTAAAAGAACTACCGGAGATTGTCGTGTGGTTAAAACCAGCGGGTCACAAGTGCCTACATTCGGAAGTGATTCTGATGGAGAGCTAGAACTTGCCCCTCTCTTTAAAGAGCCCGCTTCGAGAAAAGAAGAAGAGCTGAAGGTCTGCGAAAATATCCGGTTGCGGAATCGGACGCTGCCTGAAAAGAACCTCGGACCCTTGAACAGAAAAGATAAAGGAAAAGAAAAGGTCTCTGAAGATATCGTCTTAGATGACCAAGTTCTGGAAGAGCTAAACGCCAACAACCCGCCGAAGAAAAATAAGGCGGATTACAATGTCTTAGCACATCTGAGAAAGCTGCCCTCACAGCTCAGCATTCTCGACGCCCTTTTTCTATCAAAGGTGGCGAGAGATTCGTTGATTAAGGCGCTCCAAGACCCAGAACAATTCCAAGCATGCCTGGCCGAGGAAAAGATGAAGGATGAATTGGAGGAAGTGCACACGGCCGATGTGACTTTTGGCGATGAAGACCTTCTACTTGGGACGTGCGAACACAATCGCCCTCTCTATATCTCAGGATACTGCCACGATATTAAGATAGGAAAAATCTTGATCGACAATGGATCATCCGTTAATCTCCTCAACGTGCGGGTGTTAAAAGAAATCTGCATGAGCGTCCAGCACTCTGCTCGTGACAAAATCACCATCTCCGGGTTCGACTCCCAGTCGTCAAGAACTCCTGGGTCTGTGATACTGACGCTACGCTTCGGGCTACTCGTCACGGACATTAAGTTTCACATCATAGACGCCAAGACATGCTACAACGCTTTGCTCGGCCGACCATGGTTACACGAATACAACATCATCCCTTCTACACAACATCAATGTATGAAGTATTTTAAGGATGGTTTCGAGTATACCGTGACGGGAGAACTGAACCCGTTCTCTGTGAACGAGGTCCGCAAATACGAAGATGCCAAATACTTCTTGCCAGATTTCGAAGACACGGAGAAGTGTCACAAGCCGGAGAACAAAGCTAACGCCGCCACCCTTGTCTTCGGCAATGATACCGAGGAGGAAGAGGAGATAGTGTATTCGGGTCTGCCCCAACACAACACGCCGAGACCTTCAGCTCCTACATTGATCTTTAGCAGCGATTCGGAGGATGAGGTCCATGTCGTATTCTCTGCTCGACCTTCAATACAAGCTTCCGCTGACAAAGAGCAAAGTCTGCAAGTCGCCATGGTGCCGCTTAAACACCATAAAGAACTGGATGCACTTAATATTTACAACGTAGAAGAGCTACAAACATTCTACATTCCTCCCAGGCGAGAGAGCGAGAAAGCAATTCTGTTTTACCGCTCTGAAGAAACCATGGTAGAAAAAGAAATCTGGCATGGCGCGGATCCTATGCTTGACAGGCTTCAGCCTATCCGTCTTCCCAGATATTATACAGAGGGTTTGAAGAAGCTGCTGAAATGCCAGGGGATATCCTTCAAATAAACCGTTAGAAAGGCCAAATTCTATGACAGGGTCTGGAACGTCCGCGGTACTCAACGCAAACTGCCTAACGGGAGAATGGAAGCAAGAGGGCTTGGATACATCCGGTCAAAGAAACGGGAGCTACTAAACAGCTGTTACGTCATGTATGACTTCGATAAAGAAGCAGATGCTCAATGGGAGGACGCTAATCCTGAGCCCGTGAAAGTTCCAGATGCAAAAGTGCTTAGTCCGTCGTTCGAAGAACAAATGGACAAGCTTATAAGGAAAGCGGGTCAAAAATTCCGAGATGATCACAACCGCGAGACGACCATCTACGAGAAAGCCAAAATGCAACGCCTCCTTCAACAGGCCGTCAAAGATTAAAGTGTCGTCCCTTGTCAATCTGTTATAAAGAAGGCTCAACACAAAAGCAGAAATAAGTCGAAAGGCCAAAAAGGCGCTCAACAGCAACAAAGCAGGGCTAAGAAGCCACGCAAAAGGAAGTCGAGAGTTATTGATCTATCCCTGATGAAGAAAATGGGTCGAGCATACTCGTTTCCCCGGGACAAGGCGAAGAGAATACTTGATCTTGCTCTAAAACATCAAATGCTTACACTGCCGGAAACCAAAAACCCCGAACAAGCAGGCGAAGTCTCTGACCCGGACTATTGCTCTTACCATCGAGTAATAGGGCATCCTCTTGAAGATTGCTTCACCTTCAAGAATTGGGTCGAAGATCAGTATCAGCTTGGCAAGTTCGCTCTATCCGACAACTGGAGGGTAGCACCGCCACAGAAGCACGAGCCCAAGGCCACAAAAGGAGAACTGGTTCCATATTGGGATTGGAAGCGAATTTGCACCTGTCACATGATTACAATATTAAAAGAAGAGCCCGACGACATAGAGGAGCTCCCTTGGTGCTTCGAAAACAACAGCGACAAGATAATCTCAGAATTCCCACCAGCGCCAAAAGAGCTGGAAGATGGAATCCATACCACTGCAGATAACCTCGAGAAGATTGAGTTGGGGACGGCAAACGATCCACGGCCGACATTCATCAGCGAGTTACTATCTGAAGAAAGGGTAGCTGCGTTAAAGGATGTGCTTCTGCAGCATAGAGATTGCTTCGCATGGAACTATTCCGAAATGCCGGGACTAGATCCAGAAATTGCTGTACACAGATTGGCGATATCCCCGGACATCAAACCAGTTAAACAGGCACCAAGAAGAATGTGGCTCGAGCTTGAAATGAGTATCAATGCTGAAGTCAAAAAGCTGATCGACTCTGGCTTCATCCAGGAGGTTCAATATCCGGATTGGATCGCCAACATTGTCCCAGTGATGAAGAAAAATGGGACTGTGCGCATATGCGTGGATTTTCGGGATCTCAATAAAACCTGCCCGAAGGATGATTTCCCAGTGCCAGTCACCGAACTGATGATAGACAACACGTCTACTCACGAGGTTTTCTCCTTCATGGATGGCTCATCAGGGTATAATCAAATAAAGATGCATCCCGAAGACCAGAAGCACACAGCCTTCAGGACTCCTCTAGGTATATTCTGCTACAAGGTGATGCCCTTCGGTTTAAAGAATGCCGGCGCCACTTATCAAAGGACCATGACGAAAATCTTCGATGACCTTATACACGAAATCGTCGAATGCTATATCAACGATCTCGTGGTTAAAAGCAAATCATATGAGGAACATCTCGAACATCTGAAGACTGTATTTCAACGCCTTCGACAATACAATTTGAAGATGAACCCTCTCAAGTGTGCATTCGGAGTTTCCTCGGGCAAATTCCTGGGATTCATCGTCTGACACCGGGGTATCGAAATAGATCCGTCCAAGATCAAGGCAATCATGGAAATGCCTCCGCCCAGGACTCTCAAACAGTTGCGGTCTCTCCAAGAAAAGCTCGCATATATTCGGAGATTTATAGCCAACCTCTCTGGCAAGTGCCGCCCTTACAGTCACCTGATGAAGAAGGGAACCCCGTTCATCTGGGATCAAAAATGCTAAAGCGCACTAGACGAGATCAAGCAGTACCCGCAAAACCCTCCAGTGTTGGCTGCTCCGGTTAAGGGAAAGCCTCTCATTCTTTATACAACCACCCTCGAAGGTTCTTTAGGCGCATTATGGGCATAAGAGAACGATCAAGGGAAAGAGAGAGCACTCTACTACTTAAGTCGAGTTCTACTAGGGGCAGAAAGCAACTACTCCCCCATTGAAAAACACTGCCTAGCGTTGATCTTCGCGATAACAAAGCTCAGGCATTATGCTTTGGCGAATGAGGTCCGTCTCATTTCGAAGGTGGACCCTCTTAAGTATTTAATGTCAAAAGCCATACTGACAGGTCGACTCGCTAAATAGGCTCTGCTCTTGATGGAGTTCTCGATAACGTATCAAACTCTCAAGGCAGTGAAAGGCCAGGCCATCGCCGATTTCCTCGCTGAGCACCCGATACCGGCCGACTCCCCTTTAAACTGCGATCTTCCAGACGAACATGCGCTTGATGCGGGCGACGATGATGAGACTCGATGGGAGCTTTATTTCGATGGCGCATCTTTCATGAAGAAGTGCAAACAAAGCACCCCTATAATCAAATCGGGCGTAGGCCTCATCTTCATGACTCCGCAAGGAGGGATAATGCGTTTCGCTTTCTCCTTAACAGAGCCTAGGACAAACAATGAAGCCGAATACGAAGCTCTGATAGCAGGCCTCGAGATCGCCATTGACATGGGAATTGAAAACCTCCTCATATACGGGGATTCTCAGCTGGTCGTTAGTCAAGTAAACGGCGACTACCAAACGTGCAAACCAGAATTGGTGAAATACGGTAAAAAGGTGCAACAATTGTTGGCCCAAATCCCCTCTTATACTTTAGAGAACATACCGCGTGCGGAAAACAGCAAAGCAGACGCGTTGGCCAAAATTGCCAAAGAACTGGCTGACGAGAACCTCGATGACGTTAGAATCGTGGTACAAAGCCGTCGAGTGCTTGCCCCAGCAGAAATATCTCCGGAACCATCCGAAGAAAAAGGAGCGAACGAGCAGACAACCCTGCAAGTAAAAGATTGGGAAAATACCGAGGATTGGGGAGAAATCTTCATAGATTACTTCAAGTCCCACCGAATGCCTGAAGAAGCGTCCACAAGACATCAGCTCATGAAACGAGCCCTGTCTTTCGCCTTCGTCAACGATACTCTGTACAAGAGGTCATTCGATTCTTTGTGGCTGAGATGCTTAGGACCTGATGAAGCGAAAAGGGTCGTCCAGGAAGTTCATGATGGACTCTGCGGTTCTCATCAAGCGGGCCCAAAGATGAAGTTGAAGATAAAACGGATGGGCTACTACTGGCCCACGATGATTCAAGACTGCCTCGAATATGCGAAGCAGTGTCACTCGTGTCAAATTCATGGGGATTTCATCCACCAACATCCAAATCCATTACATCCAACGGTGGCTAGCTGGCCATTCGAGATGTAGGGAACTGATATAGTCGGCCCCATCGAACCAGCATCGTCTAGAGGGCATCGTTTCATCTTGGCGACGACTGACTACTTCTCTAAATGGGCAGAAGCAGTACTGTTAAGAGAAGTGAAGACATAGAATATCCTCCATTTCTTCAAGACGCATGTCATATATCGATTTGGAACTCCGCGATGGATCATCTCCGATAACGGGCCAGCATATAGAAGCCACAAGATTAGTCGCTTCGCGCAACATCATAACATAGACTGGAGATATTCCTCGGTTTATAACCCGCGAGCCAACGGACTGGCTGAGGCCTTCAATAAGACTTTAACAAAAATCATGAAGAAAACGGTGTCCCGAAATAAGAAAGACTGGCACGAGAGACTGCAAGAGGCTCTTTGGGCGTATCGAACTACGTTCAAGACGGCCACGAACACAACGCCGTACGCGTTGGTATTTGGGACGGAAGCAGTACTCCCCCTCGAGATAGAATTACCCTCTTTACGAGTGGCAGTCCACCACGAGCTAACGGACGAAGAAAATGCTCGCCTTCGGCTTGAGGAGCTTGACGCCCTTGATGAAACCCGGCTCATAGCACAGCAAAATCTGGAAGCTTATAAAGAAAAGATGACGCGCTCATATGAAAGATTGACCTGACCAAGGACATTCCGCCAAGGCGAACTCGTGCTTGTGGTCAAAAGGCCTATGATCCCCAATCGCGCCAAGCGAAGAAAATTCGAGCCAAACTATGAAGGCCTATACATCATAGATAAGGTCTACCAGGGTGGGGCCTACCTACTTATGGACATGCACGGTGAAAGGCCTTTCAGACCAATAAACGGTCGCTTCCTAAAGAAATACTACGCTTAATGAGCCACAGCCTAGGTCAATGATAGATGACGAAGACTATGTCCGCTCGCTATCTTCCTAAGCTCAAGCTTTATAAGCAGTAGCCAGCCTCTCAACGCCGGACCGAAATGTCCTTAAACTAATAGCAGACCGAAACGTCTTTAAACTACTACCGCGACATCTTTTAGGCTGACAAGATATAAAAAAAACATATAAAAATAAAATAAAATAAAACGGTATGTCCATAAGCAAAAAGGGCACGGATGAAAACCCGAAAGGGCTCCGTGAGTAAAAACAGCAGGGCTACCGGCGAGTGTTCATGAAAACCCGAAAGGGCGCGACCTCGTAAAAAAAAAGAGAAGAAGAAAATAAATTAAAAAAATATATATAAAATAAAAACGGTATGTCCATAAGCAAAATGGGCACGGATGAAAACCCGAAAGGGCTCCGTGAGTAAAAATAGCAGGACTACCGGCGAGTGTTTATGAAAACCCGAAAGGGCGCAACCTCGTTAAAAGACACTTATAGGGTCCTTTCGACCTTGTAAGGAGAAACCACCCGCGTGAGATCCTTACGACTCACAAGGGAGCAACACACTTAAGGATCCCCACGATTCCTAAGGAGAACATACACTTGCGAGATCCTCACGACTCGTAAGGAGAACACTCTTATGGGACCCTCACGGCTCATAAAAGTTGAAAGTCTTAAGTTACAGAGACCTAAACCTGTGCTTAAGCAACCCCCACAACTTCCGATATTGCCCTACAAATGGTCCAATACTGGCTCTTGTATACAATCCATGGGCGCGAATAAACATTTCCCTAACCAAGTCTCATCCGTGACTGGGGATATGTTCGCATGGTAAACAACCCTTGTAAATCCTCTCGATTTATGAGGAGAAAACCCTCCTGTAGGATCCTTACGACTTATAGAGGAAACAAACACTTAGGAATCCTCACGAATCCTAAGGAGAAAATACACCTACAAGATCCTCACGACTTGTAGGGAGAAATAACTTCGTGAAACCCTTACGACTCATGAAGTCAAAAGCCTTAGCCGACATGACCCTAACCCTGGTCGCTAAGCCACCTTTGTTCGACATCGACAGAGGCAGATGATGACTCGCTCCTGGTAATATCCCAGTTGTAGCGGTGTTGATGCCGAAATCGGTTTACAGCGAAAAGCCAATAGGCCGCACATGCATATGAAATAGCCGAAATGATAGGGCAACTTGCAATAAAAAGCAGCAAGTAAAAATGTATGCATGAAAATAGCCGAAATGATTGGGCAACTCGCAATAAAAATCAGCGAGTAAAAATAAAATAAATAGCCGAAATGATTGGGCACCGCGAAAAATAGCCGAAATGATTGGGCAATCGCGACCTTCGCGATATAAAAGCTGAAATGATAGAGCATCGCGGAGATAAAACAAAAAAAATGATGATAAAACTTTGGCCCTACAGTTAAGATCACATCGATCCCTGTATGCAATCCAAGGACGTAAACAAAGAGGGAACCATACTTTCCCAACAGGCTCCGCCAGAAGACGAAGCCAAATCTCGACGGTTCAGTCCAACTCCGAGGAAACCAGTGTCTTCAGCAGATTCCTCAACTCACGGATACAAACACTCCTTGACGAGAGCCTCCTGAACCGCGTCGACTCACAGAGCCACCAGTGCCTCCGTGGGAAATCCTCGGCTCGTTTCAAACCCCAAGGAAACAAATAATCCTTGGCGCTTGGGAAACAAATAATCCCCAGTAAACTCCTCGACTCACGGATACAAACACTCCTTGACGAGAGCCTCCTGATCCGCATCGACTCGCAGAGCCACCAGTGCCTCCGTGGGAAATTCTCGACTCGTTTCAAACCCCAAGGAAACAAATAATCCTTGGCGCTTGGGAAATAAATAATCCCTAGCAAACTCCTCGACTCACGGATACAAACACTCCTTGACGAGAGCCTCCTGATCCGCGTCGACTCGCAGAGCCACCAGTGCCTCCGTAGGAAATCCTCAACTCGTTTCAAACCCCAAGGAAACAAATAATCCTTGGCGCTTGGGAAACAAATAGTCCCTAGCAAACTCCTCGACTCACGGATACAAACACTCCTTGACGAGAGCCTCCTGATCCACGTCGACTCGCAGAGCCACCAGTGCCTCCGTGGGAAATCCTCGACTCGTTTCAAACCCCAAGGAAACAAATAATCCTTGGCGCTTGGGAAACAAATAATCCCCAGCAAACTCCTCGACTCACGGATACAAACACTCCTTGACGAGAGCCTCCTGATCCGCGTCGACTCGCAGAGCCACCAGTGCCTCCGTGGGAAATTCTCGACTCGTTTCAAACCCCAAGGAAACAAATAATCCTTGGCGCTTGGGAAACAAATAATCCCTAGCAAACTCCTCGACTCACGGATACAAACACTCCTTGACGAGAACCTCCTGATCCGCGTCGACTCGCAGAGCCACCAGTGCCTCCATGGGAAATTCTCGACTCGTTTCAAACCCCAAGGAAACAAATAATCCTTGGCGCTTGGGAAATAAATAATCCCTAGCAAACTCCTCGACTCACGGATACAAACACTCCTTGACGAGAGCCTCCTGATCCGCTTCGACTCGCAAAGCAACCAGTGCTTCCGTGGAAAATTCTCGACTCGTTTCAAACCCCAAGGAAACAAATAATACTTGGCGCTAGGGAAACAAATAATCCTTTGAAAATTCCTCGACTCACGGATACAAACACTCCTTGACGAGAGCCTCCTGATCCGCGTCGACTCGCAGAGCAACCAGTGCCTCCGTGGGAAATCTCGACTCGTTTTAACCCCAAGGAAAAAAATAATCCTTGGCGCTAGGGAAACAAATAATCCCTAGCAAATCTCTCGACTCACGGATACAAACAATCCTTGATGAGAGCCTCCTGATTCGCGTCGGCTCGTAGGGCAACCAGTGCCTCCGCGGGAAATTCCCGATTCGTCTCAACTTGCAAGATGAAGCCTCAGGCAGCAGGGACTAAAAACTTGCTTCCTGAACAATGTGACCCTGCAAGTCGATCTAAACCGGTCTCTTGCATACTATTCACGGGTCTCACTCTCCGAAGTCGAGTTTCGACAAGGAGGGAAACAACCGCTTACGAGTCCTCTCGACTCGTAAGAGGGAAAAATTCTCTTACAGGATCCTAACGACCTATAAGAGAAAACACACTTAGGAATCCTCACGATTACTAAGGAGAAAATACACCTACGAGATCCTCTCGATCCGTAGGGAGAAAAGTCTTTATGAGACCCTCACGGCTCATAAAGTTGAAAAGTCTTAGGTGGCAGATCCTACCCCTGTCTTCTAAGCCATTACTGCCCTACAAAGAGGTTAAGATGGACCATCTACGAGCCACACTTGCTAAAGCTACATGCCACTGAAATGGAGAAGTTACTCATGAGCGTATAAACTACTTCACAACAGAGTAAAATATAAAGAAATAGAAGGGTGCGGCTCATGGAATTGAGAGTTTGGAACTATATCTTTTAAGAGTCGAGATTAGAGTCAATGATAAATGACGACGCTTGTGTCCGCTCGTTATCTTCTCAGATCAAGATTCTGAAAGTTATATACCAACCATAAACTGGTCATACGCTATGCATTACTCTGCACTACTTCACCCACATATATACTTACGTGGGCAAAGTAGTGGGGGGCATTTGTTCCCGCCAAAAATTTCTGCGCAAAAGAGTCCAAGGTATCAAATGGCAGCGATACGCTTAAGAAAATGAGAACCAGTATCTGCCGGCCTGTATTTTGATAAACTTTCCAATGAGAAACTGATAAATTATGATGGTATTGAAAGCATCTCGAAACAACCTTCGATTTGATATATTATGGGTCTCATAATTCATCCGGGATCAAAAGTTATGAACAAATGTCTATGCACATGTGATCTAAGGAAGAAGATGCGAACCAGTATTTTCCGAGCTGTATTTCGACAAACTCCGAAACGAAAAACAGCTAAATTCTGATAATATTGAAAGCATCTCGAAAAGACCTTCGATTTGATATATTATGGGCATCATAATTCATCCGAGATCAAAAGTTATGAGTAAATGTGTTATACACGTGTAATCTAAAGTAATGCTCTACTAAATAGGGAATTCATTTTTTAGTCCCACATCGGGAAAAGGAGAGATGGTTTCTCTACCACTCCTATATAAATAAGAGGGGATACCTCTTAGAAAGGAAGAGTTAAATTCTCAAAGGATTCAATACTCAAAGGAGCTTAGTTCTCCAAGATAGGAGCATGCTCCTCCATAATGCGCATATGCGCAAGCGCCATGTGCGCTACGTGCAACGCACGTGTGCCCGCCATACGGCACCATGTGCAACGCACCTGCGCACCACATGAGAACATTTAATAATATTAAAAGGAGCCTGTTCTCCATATATAGAAGCCCTGCTTCTCCTCATAATGCGCATGTGCGCTACGTGCAACGCACGTGTGCTCGCCATGCGCGCACCATGTGCAACGCACGTGCGCACCATATGAGAACATTTAATAATATTAAAAAGAGCCTGTTCTCCGTATATAGAAGCCCTGCTTCACCTCATAATGCACATGTGCGCTACGTGCAACGCACGTGTGCTCGCCACGCACGCACCACGTGCAACGCACGTGCGCACCACATGAGAACATTTAATAATATTAAAAGGAGCCTGTTCTCCATATATAGAAGACCTGCTTCTCCTCATAATGCGCATGTGCGCCACGTGCAATGCACGTGTGCCCGCCATGCGCGCACCACGTGCAACGCACGTGCGCATCACAAGAGAATATTCAATTAAAAGGAGACCCGTTCTCTATAGGAGCTTGCTCCCCCCCATAATGCGCATATGCGCAAGATCCATGTGCGCTACGTGCAAATATGAGCGCCCAACACGTGCGACGCATGTGCGCCCAACACGTGCGGCGCACGTGCGCGAACGCAAAGAAGCCTTTTCAGCAGCGAGAAGCTTAAGGACCAGCATGTTCTTCCTCATAATGATTGAGACATGGTTCAAAGGGTACATCCCTCCACACCTTCGATATATGGCACAGTAATCTCTCAGTGTCGTCGGAGAGGTGGTGGGTCCCAACGACCAATGATCCTTCTTTCTAAAATAAAAAAAAGAGAAGAAGAATGAACATTGTGAGAAATCAAGAACTTCAAACAGAGAGAACTCTGAAGAAATTTCAAGAAGAAAAAGGTAAAAGACCTTTAAGATAGAAGAATATCTTCTAATAGATCATTGATCTAAGAACAAGATCAATGATCTTCAATAAAAAACAAAAAAGTAATAATAGTGCTTTGCACTTATGAACCATGGGATCTCTGAGATCAAGAAAAACAAGAAATACTTGTTTTCTTTGATCTAAATTAGATCAAGAAATCAAACAGTGCTTTGCACTTTTTCATGAGCCATTGGTTCTGCAATCTAAAAGATTCTCAAATTAATAGTGCCTTGCACTTGCAAAACTGCACTGTTGCGCTCCTCGGTTGGCGCAGGCCACCAGAGAGCGCCACGTGTTAGCATCTGACTCACTTGCACTGTGCGCTTTTAAGATAGAGCTTTGCTCTCTGAAACTGGCGCAACCCACCAGAGCGCGCTATGTGTCAGCAGCGTAAGCGCAGTGCATTGGCGCAGCGCACTGCGCCTGCGTGACACGTGTCAATACCACAAGCGTTTGCGCTCATTACTTAGCGCAAAGCGCCTGACAAGCCACGTAGGGCACTGTCAGAGTATTTAATGCTCTGCATTATTGAAGAAAAGGGACAGAGCCCAACTAAAAGGCCTAACAGGCCTAATAAAAAATGCTATGCATTTTAGAAGGGGGGCAAAGCCCAAACAAAAAAAATTAGATCCTCTGCATCATAAAAGGGCAGAGCCCAAACCAAAACATATGCTCTGCATCATAAAGAAAGGGACAGAGCCCAAATCAAAAACGCCTAGCAGGCCGGAATAAAATGCAGTGCATTATTAAATATGGGCAAAGCCCTAGCACAGGCCTAATAGGCCAAAGATCAAGAAAAATCTTGAATATTCTCAATGGAACTTAGCTCGATCATGGCCGTAAATCCCCAAACTAAATTGACCGAGCAAAAATGCTCTCTTAAATCAATTTACGACCGGTTCAAGGGTACATCTTCGAACTCCTCTGACACCCATCATTGTAATCCTTCAACGACGTCAGAGAGGTGACGGATCCCGACGACCACACATCAATACGGACTGCAGGGTCCTTAAACTCGTGGACCGGAACGTCCTTAAACTAATGTTGGACCGAAATGTCCTTAAACTAATGTCGAAGCACCACGTCCCTAAACTGGAATATGGACCACCACGTCCCTAAACTAGAACATGGACCGAAACGTCCCTAAACTAATATCGGACCGAGACGTCCCTAAACTAATAACGGACCACCACGTCTTTAAACTGGAATACGGACCACCACGTCTTTAAACTGGAATATGGACCACCACGTCCCTAAACTGGAACATGGACCACCATGTCCCGAAACTGGAATACGGACCACCACGTCCTTAAACTGGAATACGGACCACCATTTCCCTAAACTGAAGCATGGACCGCAACGTCCTAAACTACCTATGGACCACTACGTCCCTAAACTGGAACAATAGAGCCTCCAAATGCTCTTTTTCCAGATCTAAACGATCCCGTTTAAGTTGATCTTAGCCCCCCAAACACGGCTAACGTATCCTTAAACATTCAAACGGACTATAAAACTCCAAATCAACCTTGGTTCAAGGGTACATCTCTGAACTCCTCTGACATCTGCCGTTGTAATCCTTTAACGACGTTAGAGAGGTGACGAGCCCCGATGGCCAGATATTAAATGGATTATCACGTTAAGTTGATCATAGTCTCATACAGGACTATCGTATCCTTAACGAACGTTTAAGTTGATCTTAGCCGCAACGCGACTAATGTATCCTTAAACTAAAAACACCAAACCCAAATCTAAGTAAATACGGATTTGGACTAATCCACGTCCTACGGGCGACGGCATTACTCAGTCTCCGTATACAATTCACGGGCAACCACAAACAAAACAAACACACACGACACGAAGTGAAATTCTGGAGAAGGAGAAAGTTGTTACCGTGATACGGTAGCGTAATTAACTGCAGGGGCATGCGCCTACAGGAAAGAGTGTCCCCACAATCAAAAACCCCTCAAGCGAGTGGGAATCTGACGAAGTCTGCTACATCGGCCGCATCCGTCTAAACCTCCGATACACGGTGCCATAAATCAACTTGGCATCTTCGGAGAAGTGGACGGATAAAACCAAATAGCATCTGCCCCGAATCTCAGGCGAGACGCAAAGTCTAGGCCGCCTTTTGGAGGGGAACAAACAAAGTATCTGAAAAATCACAATACCTCAAGCTGGACAATCTGCAAGAAAAACGAGTTGACTCCGAGTCGACTCGGCTGCGGATCCGCGACGAAACGCATGGTTTCGCCGCGCTTCCGCTGCAGTCTGACCGAGTCACGAGCTCGTTTTTCTTGGGTGTCCCTAAAAAATCCTGCACGTATTTTTCTGGTCTCTGAAAATATTTTTAGACCTGTTTTAAAATTGGCAGAAAACATAAGTTTTTGATGGTTTCTTGCGATTTTTCCGGGATCGAACTTCTAAAGACTTTGCTAACATGTTAGTTGTTGTTTAGCCTGGCTCTGATACCACTGTAAGTCTATGTTACCCACCCCGGTACTTTCGGGGAGGCGGAATAGGTAAAAATCGAATTTTTCTCACAAGGAAACATAGACTAACCATGAAGGATCATTGCTAAACAAAAACTAACAAACTAACTTAGAGTTTTAACTACTAGGTTAGATGATTATGCCTTGGTCTTGAACTTCTTCTCCTCTTGTATTGCTTCCTCTTCTTGTGAGTTCCTTGGAGTGGTGTAGATGGCTCATCCTCACCGTCTTCTCTTTCCCAAAGAAAGATCTACCCGAAGGCCTCTACCTTGAGCTCCTACCTCAACAATGAAGTAACTAGAGTGCTTGGCTTGCTATACTAAGAACCCTAGAGTGAGTAGAGAGGTGTTTTGGTTGTTTGAGCTCACAAAGCTCTTGATTTTCAACTCATGAAACAAGAGAGCCTTGAGAGAGGAAGAGGAGAGAGCTTGCAAGAGAGAGAATGTGTCATGATAAAATGAGGAGATAACTCTCATATGAACAAAAAGAATAATGATAATTTTAATTAGGATAAATTTTCATGGTTGATGTTGATTTGACCATTATCATGTCACAATTAATGCTAAGCATGCTCACAAAAATAGCTAAGTCAACATGGGTCAACTTAGTCAAATGGTCAAACCAATTAACCATGATACAATTATCTCCAATTAAAATGCATTAATCAATTTCCTCCATCTCATTATGGTTTTAATCAAGTCAATGGTCAAAACCCTAATGAGGTTCCTCTGCCTCTGTCAACTATATATACACACCCGCATCCGTGTTCCGAGGAATACGAATACAATGAGACCGAACCAACCCAAAACCAAATACTAGGATCTGGCTTAAACCAAAGCCTACTAGTATCAACTGCCCGAACACCGAACACGCACAAGTACGCAAATGTGAACGAACCCTGTCGTAAAATCATACAACCTCTATCTAGTTTCGCCCAAAGGTGAACAACCCTCTGTGTGGGACTCTAAAGACTCGACACTACGCTGGCAGTGAGTTTAACCATAGGCCGCAAGCGGTACTAGTTGTACGTAACGGTCCCCAGGTAGATACCGATAAGAAGACCGATGAGGTGAACCCATCCAAACTCCTATTGAGCCTGAATGTGACAATCTCCATACAGTCCGGTCTATTCGTCTAAGAGTATCGCATGTCGGGCCTAGGGGGCGGTAAACGTCAGACCCTAATAGTGGTACAAATCATGTCGGAGTGTACCCCAGAATACCCTGAGAAACTACTCGAAACACTACCGGTAAATCTCACTTGCCCTGGCTAGGGACTTTGTGTTGGAGATAGTTCCCTCAGAGTCAATTATTGGATCACAGGCTCGTGATTGCAATGATTGAGGAAGGACCTATCCCGGTAGGACAGTCTTACTCGAGATGATAGTATGCTATCTGGTTTACCTTTATCATCGTGTACTGCTTTAGGAGACCTGACAGGTCGCTATTACACGTTGGTAGAGCCCCTAGGATTCTTGCTTGACTGCCAGCAGTATGAGGGCGATCATATACGTGAGAGCTGGTAGTCTATAAGCACATCCTTAAAAGGTCCCTAGTCGTGGGAGTTTCGAGATAGGGCATCGAAACTCCAGAGTAGACTAGTGTATACAGTCGAGACCCCGACGAGGGGCGGTGGCCGGTCTCACAAGCCACTGGTGTCAGTTGGTTCACCTAAGATGTATACAGGTGCTCATTGGGTTATGAGTATACCGGACAGGACTCGCCGGGAACATGCTAGTTGGTCTTATACCTGACGTCAGATAGCAGTTCCCTGGTGACATGTGTACAGGTTAGTTCATCGACCTGGGGATCGTCATTTGTCTCGTGTGAGTTCCCACTGTACTTTGATTACTACCCTACCACGCTCAAAGGAGACGTGCAAACAGGTTTTAGTTGGGTACAGTCCCGAGCCACATGGAGGCAGTAAGCGGATCTTCACGGGTTCGTCTCTCCCGGTATTGGGGGTGAGGTCGCGCTGTATCTAGGAGAGCCATTACACAAAGCCCTCGGCCGAGGCAGGAGATTTACTGGTAGGTATTCCAGTAGTATCTCAGGGTGTTCTGGGCTACACTCCGACACGACTTGTACCGCTTTTGGGGGTCTGAGTTTTACCAACCCCCTAGGCCCGCCATGCGATGCTCATAGACGAACGGACCGGACTGTACGGATATTGTCACTGACAGGCTCAGTAGGGTGTCAGGATGAGTTCGCTCATCGACGTCCCTTTTGGTCAATAGCTGGTGGCCCGTTACGTATTGGCTTATACCTCTGACGCGCTAGTGGTTAAATCCACAACCAAGGTGTTGACGAGTCTTTAGAGTCCACCACACATTCAGTTACTCAAGCTTTCGGGCGAAAAGCTGTAGAGGCCGTATGGAGATATGGAAAGGTCCGATCAGATACGTGCGGTATTGCACGGATCAGGATCGGAAAGTTTGTACTAGAGGCCGTATGGATATATGGCAGGGTTCGATCAGATACGTGCGGTATTGCACGGATCAGGATCGAACGGATATTACTAGCCGGCTTTGGTTTAAGCCGGATCCTAGTATAGTACAGTGTAGATTTTGTCTCATTGCATTTGTATTTCGGTCGGAATACAAATGCGGGTGTGTATGCACAGTATCGGGGTTTTCCTGTAATTTATTACGGGACCAGTTTTATGGAGTTGCCAGTTTGCTTTCCGTTTCGGCCATATTTCTTTGTATCCTTCATTGGCCGAAGATTGGTGGAGGAGGGCTTATTTGCATTTGTGCAAATGAGCAATTTAGAAGGGGGTCTTTGCATATTATTGTATCATGATGGTGCACCATCCATTGACTTGACTTTTTGCTTCATGATAGTTTTCATGATGGCTTGACTTTGTGATGTGATGATGAAGTTGGTAGAGTGTTGGTTTTGCCTTGTGATCATTTCTTCACATGATTTCTTTTTCCCTCTCTCTTGATTATTCTATCACTCTCTCCTCTCATTCCCATACATGGGATGGCCGGCCACTATGAGGAGTGGGCTGTCCCAATTTGGTGTGGGGAGAAATACTCTCATTGGCTTGCAAAAATGACATGGTTCATCTCCAAAAAGCTCATATCCTTTTCACCTCCACCATATGGCAATTCCACAAAACCCCAAAAATGGGACACAAGTTCTACACACCATTCTACAGCAAATCTTGGGCACGTCGGCTCGCCAACTTCGTGCCCAAGTTGCCTCGGTATTGAGGTGGGAGCCCGTAAAAGAAGCAGGCGACGTGGTGCCCTTCCGGCGAACAGGTGGAGACCAGACATTCCGCGGGAGATCGGAACGACGACGAGAAGACCGGAGGACTCGGATCACTCGGTATATTTCTCTTCCCCATCTTGTAGTTAGCTAGGACTAGTTAATGGTTCGATCCGGGTATTAGTGCGCGGTGGTGCCGGTTCATGAAAAATTTAAGTATATCACAGCTTCCGCATTTTGGCCTCGGGATGGAGGCCGGGGCGCCGCCGTGCACTTACAGTGGTATCAGAGACTCGCCATTAACTTAGTCGAGCTTTGTCTAATGTGTTTTACAATTCCGATCGAACAAATGTTCCGAAAACCCAATAACACATGCATCAGTTTTCTGTCGAATTTTTTCAGGCTCGAAAAATTTTTCAGGTTGTAGAAAAGTGATGTACTGGAAGTCCTAAGAATTCTGGAGAAATTCGACACATTGATCTTTTAAGGGGAGCGCGGAACCGCGGCCAAACCCCACTTGGGGCCGCGGTTCCGCCGCAGTATGGAGGGATCAATGCTTCAAATTTTTCCAGTAGGCTTCTAGGGTGAAAATAGGGTTTCTGAAATATTAATTTTAGGCCCAGAATTTCTTGATGTGCTACAGTAGTACTTGGGGCCCACTTGTTATAATTTTGATCGATCGGATATTATAAATACATTTTTCACAGTATTTACATTATATCTGCGACCGTGAATGTCACTTGATCGGTAAATCCTGTCTAACTGCTATAGCCCGGTTAGACGGATTTGCGAACGTGACTTTCACGTTGATGTTCTATGTTATGCTGTGATATTGCGGATTGGTCATAGGGGATAGCCTGGATGCAATGGTAGTACAGTTGTGGTTGTATTATGTACATTTGATATTGCGGGGCGAGCGTCCGACATGTGGACTGCCGTCACTGCCTAATTGTATTATTATTTTGGGGCACGACCAGGTTGCGGTCGATGTACCCGTTGTATGTATATTTTACTTTCTGTACTAGGATTACCCCAAGGTGGGGTGCACGGATAGCCGGGTTCTAGAGGGCAACAAGCCCGCATCTCATGGCATTGAGACGGAGGGGGCTTCACTCTAGGATTGGCGGGCTATTCGCTGCACTAGTAGGGGGTACAGGTTGACCCAGGAGGGGTGCCCAAGTTACCGGATTCCGTGAAGTGCTGGGTGGTCCATTCACGTTGCTGAAGGGGGCTGCCTCGCTTCAGGTTTTGGCGGGTAACTTGCCGCGCCCGTAGGGGTCTAGGATTTCATTACACAGGCTATCCACACGACCAGGGGAACGTCGGGTTTCAGTAGTGGCTCTGTGAAACCCGGGGATCCCAGATATCTGTATTGTTCTGTGATGCTGTACATTTCTGCGATGTTGCATTTTATCACGCCTTGAGCGAATATAATATATTGGTATATATATTAGTAGATGTTGTATATGTTTTGCATCCGCGCTAGTCCAGTCCCCGCTCTGTCGTTAGTTAGCTAACCTAACGGGTAATGACGGGACCCAGTGGCGAATGCGGATGGCATATACGTACATCAGTATATTTTCGTTCTTTTTGGTGTGATCAATTGATAGGACTACGTTGATTCGGATCAATGCAAGTTAAAACCAAACCTAATCTGATGTTGTTGGAACACTTTTCAAAAAGCTGTTATTGCAAGGACGTTCACTTTTGTTTTGCACCGTGATATTCAGTTGGAATATCCTGCTCCTCAGTCGACGAGGCAAGGGCCGAGATCCCTTCACCGGGAGTGACCCCTTGGACAAAACGTTTGCGTCAGGGCAATAACTTCACTATAGCCGATTACTTTTGCTTTGCATCGTGGTATTCAGTTGGAATATCCTGCACCTCATTCTACGGGGAAAGAGCCAAGATCCCTTCACCGGGAGTGACCTCTTTAGCGAAGGTTTTCGTCACTATATTTTTAAAAGCTATCCGGTTCCTTCAACGATATCAAGTTCATTACGTTAAAGGTTTTCGCCAGAAACCATTCGTAGCCCTCCATCATTTCAGTTAAATATTCGGTAGTATTCAAGCTATGTATTTTGACCTCACGCCAAGGCATAGTGTTTGGTAGCTGCCGGGTATTTATCTGTTGCATAGATAGATGCGTTGGTTTGGGACAGTCGTACTACTATTTTGGCCTACGTCAAGGGTACGTACGGGTGGGTTCAAATTAACCTGGACGATGATGGGTAGAACTTGACATGTGACTTATGATATTTTGACCTCACGCCAAGGTCATAAGAGCATGGGGCAAAAATCCACATCGGGAGTTTCTAAAGAAACTGAAACTTGCCAGATATGCGCATACCTTCTGGAGTGTGATACCGTGAGAGGATTCCGTCACGTTATCATGCGATGATAGTTGGATCCCGATTCCCACTGATGAGTTGGTTTACTCCTCGGGTGATCCCGACTAATTCTTCTTTCAGGTTTGGAGTAGAATTTGACGGTACAGTGGGTGGTTTCCAGATTAGATAAATTGGTAACCATTCTGATCTAGATTAGAGTGCACGCTGAGTGTTTCTTTTCTCTCTCTCTCTTCGGCAGCGACCATTGACCCGACCCTAAGACTATGACTCAGAGACCAAGTTGACCGAACCTTCTTAAACACTGGCTTTTGGATTGTCAGAGTTGCAAACCTCATTGCCACTCCTACTTTTACCCTTTTCTCCAGGACACCCCGTATTATTACGAACGTCCACTTCCATTGGACAAAACCATCGTATGGTTAGATACGAACTCGAAGGAATTTATTCGAGGATGGTTTCCGGTTCTAGAGAAAACGGATAGGACTATTTAGTTGTCTTTTCCTTTTACCTTCTCTCAGGTTGCGAGTACTCCTTGGTTTAGGAGTAGTACACCTATTACGCAAATTGGATAGTCTTCTTCCAAACCTTAGGCTGGTGCCGACTGGTAGGGAATGAAGAAAACCAATTAGCATAACGATGGTGTGCAGAAGGTATGAGGTTAAGACAAAGCAAGGGATTAGTAAGAGGGCAAAGTAAACTGCGACTGCTATTCACGACCAAACCAAGTATTTCTTCGCCAATCCTAAATCACCTTTGTATTTCTCTAGAACACTCTGTATCACTACGAAGATCCACAGTTTATTGGATACTCCATCGTATGATTATATACGAACTCGAAAGGAACTTGTTTCAGTTCGGGGATGGATTCTGGTTCAGGAGAAATAGGAATAAGGTTTATTCGGTTGTCTTTTATCTTCACCTTCTCTCGCTTCGCGAGTGTTCCTAGGATTAGGACAGTACACCCATTATGCTTATTGGATAGTCTTCTTCCAAACCATAGGCTGGTGCCGAATGTAGGGAAGGAAGAAAACCATTTGGCCTAAAGGGGTGTGCAGAAGGTAATGACTAAAGACATATAAAGGGATTTGGAGAGGTGGCAAAGAATTACACGGTTACAGTTGTGAATCTGGATAATGGAAGAGGCATTACTAGGAATACCGGGATACCCCATCGAAACATTTCAATGTTTCAGTTTCACTGTGCACTGTTAAAGGAAAACTGATTTCCCAGTTAGACACTTGCTCCAGGGTATGTATTTACCAGGTATGATTCTCACATCTGTAAGGTTTTACTGATGATGAGTGGGAGTATGTTATTGGGAATTAGGTGATCATCCTCATTATATCGGGATTCGTTGTAATCAGGGATATTTGAGGAAGTCACCTGGGTTGTTTACCGGTCGGCAAATATTTGGTTTTGAATATCCGCTGTCATGCACCAATTTCAAATTAATATATCTGTATGTCTAGTTTCATAGAGTGTGATATACCTTTTTGAAATTATGTCTGTGACATTTACCTATATCAGTGGATGGTTAGGTAAGGAGCATTAAACAGCGGTGTAATTCTTCATAACCATAGTACAGTTTTCAACCTACGACACACAGTGAATGAATTATCAAACTCAAGGGACTTATACAGAGTATTGTATGTTGTCCAGGGTCCATCAGGACAGAGGGGTTGGTCCTCGTACTATATTCGGTTTACTTATGACTTCTTTAGTTTTTAGACACGTGTTTCGTGGAAACACAGGGTCCGAATTTTGAGAAGTTATAGGTATTTGAATAAAGTAGAGAACCAGGTATTGCAAGTATCGGGATTCTTCAATGTGATCGAAGATGTAGATACTTGTGTATGGTATTCAGTTGATGGTAATGGTTAAGAGAACTTGCTTCTCTTTCAGGTTACTCATAATTGGAAGCATTCCTAAGTTGAGTAACGCAGATCGGCCTCTTTCCATTTAGTTGACATGCACTGGAGACAGCTGCATGATTTGAATCCGGTTCAATTAAATCAGTGCCTCTGGTTCTATATTGGATATAGAACAGTTCGTATCTTAACGTTGTTAAGGTACGGGGAGTTGTCCGGCTTATGATTAAAACCAGACTCTGGATAACTCAAGGCACGTTTCTGTAATGGCTGTTTGTGGGTTGACCCAGACTATGACGAGGGTTGATTTTCTACCATCTGGATGAACAATAGCGATATTGTTCTAGACTCACTACAGTTTTATTAAAAATGGATTTTTTCAGAAAATAGTAGTGGGAGTATGGTAGAACTGGAAGTGATTCCAGAACCACGAACGATTACTGAAGATTTCATAGGAACCTACAGATTCAATCTAGTTTGACATTCCATTGGCCACTCCGCAGATAAGGTGGGTAACCTCAGGCACCCGAGAGGTACTCCGGTAGCCTCAAGGACGGTGACCGGAAAGTTCTTGTTTACCCACACTTGCCATTGCTGTTGTTCCAGACTGTGAGACCCGGCAGGAGGATGAGTATAGCGTCGTTCTAAACTAGCTTTAGAAGTGTACGTGTATATGACTCTGCCAGAGGGTTGTCGTAGTCAGTGGGAGCAGCGGAAGCATTGGTGGACAGGTGGCTTATGTCTATTTATAGACTAAAGCAGATATAGCGGAAATAGATCATCAATTTCTGATGTGACAGTCAGAGGTTTAACATCATCAGAATAGGGGATGGATCTGTTGAGAAGGTAGTAGGGTGTGATGTCATGGTATTTGGATGACATACACAGAGTAGGAAGTGATATTCCTATACTACGATCGGTTATACTTTGGTCGTCACACAGTGGTTTCTCCACATGGGACTTGGACATTATATCAGACATACTGGTTACTAGATCTATGGTTTTAAATCTAGATTTGGGTGGTTTCCCAATCAGGGTACTCAGACAGCATTCTAAGAGTATTTAGAATGGACGACTCCTGGCACGGTAGTGTACCTGCAAGTAATGGAGTCATCCTCTCTAAAGGTGTCTTATAGACTAAAGGGGAGAGGATGTGCATGATTGGCAGATCACTTGCTCAGGCAATTGAGTCAATCATGAGATGTCAAGTACCACACCAGATGTTGTCCTTGCGGTAGGTGCAATAAGTTGATATTGATCCAATCCTGGAGAAACAGTCGGAAGCAGTTTTAGAACATAAGTGGATGTTCTAGGGATATGATAACGACAGCCTCATTCGGGAGACAGTTATCATTCCAGGCTTCCAAGGTGACATGGACGACAAGGAGGTTGTCAGAGTTATAGTTTTCCTTCTGACGAGGGGCAGTATTTTGGACAGGTGGTCCAAGGCAATACTGAGGGAGGCATAGCGCAGGATACTGATTAAGTTCAATTGACGATATAGTCTAAGAAGTTTGGATTTGGAGTTCATTTATGAGCTAGGTCCCATCAGACATCTAGACACATTCTAAGACAGGTATTGCTCATTTGGGGAGATGGTTTTCTCCGCGAACTTGAGATATAGGGAGACATAGAAGGGAACATCAAAGCGGATCCACTCACTGAGGCTATTCCTTGAACGCAATAGTTTCGCAAACGAGCTTTGTGAGACTGACTAGTAGAGGAGTTGGGTGTTCGGTATCACACGGGCTGTGAGTATGCGACATCACAATAATTAGCCTTGAGTGCAAGTGGGAGATTGTTGAAGATAGTGCCTTCAGAGTCAATTATTGGATCACAGTCACGTGATTGCAATGATTGAGGGAGGACCAATCCCGGTAGGACAGTCTTACTCGAGATGATAGTATGCTATCTGGTTTACCTTTATCATCGTGTACTGCTTTAGGTGACCTGACAGGTCGCTATTACACGTTGGTAGAGCCCCTAAGATTCTTGCTTGACTGCCAGCAGTATGAGGGCGATCATATACGTGAGAGCTGGTAGTCTATAAGTACATCCTTAAAAGGTCCCTAGTCGTGGGAGTTTCGAGATAGGGCATCGATACTCCAGAGTAGACTAGTGTATACAGTCGAGACCCCGACGAGGGGCGGTGGCCGGTCTCACAAGCCACTGGTGTCAGTTGGTTCACCTAAGATGTATACAGGTGCTCATTGGGTTATGAGTACACCGAACAGGACTCGCCGGGAACATGCTAGTTGGTCTTATACCTGACGTCAGATAGCAGTTCCCTGGTGACATGTGTACAGGTTAGTTCATCGACCTGGGGATCGTCATTTTTCTCGTGTGAGTTCCCACTGTACTTTGATTACTACCCTACCACGCTCAAAGGAGACGTGCAAACAGGTTTTAGTTGGGTACAGTCCTGAGCCACATGGAGGCAGTGAGCGGATCTTCAGGGGTTCGTCTCTCCCGGTATTGGGGGTGAGGTCGTGCTGTGTCTAGGAGAGCCATTACACAAAGCCCTCGGCCGAGGCAGGAGATTTACTGGTAGGTATTCCAGTAGTATCTCAGGGTGTTCTGGGCTACACTCCGACACGACTTGTACCGCTTTTCGGGGTCTGATTTTTACCAACCCCTTAGGCCCGCCATGCGATGCTCATAGACGAACGGACCGGACTGTACGGATATTGTCACTGACAGGCTCAGTAGGGTGTCAGGATGAGTTCGCTCATCGACATCCCTTTTGGTTAATAGCTGGTGGCCCGTTACGTATTGGCTTATACCTCTGACGTGCTAATGGTTAAATCCACAACCAAGGTGTTGACGAGTCTTTAGAGTCCACCACACATTCAGTTACTCAAGCTTTCGGGCGAAAAGCTATAGAGGCCGTATGGAGATATGGCAAGGTCCGATCAGATACGTGCGGTATTGCACGGATCAGGATCGGACAGTTTGTACTAGAGGCCGTATGGATATATGGCAGGGTTCGATCAGATACGTGCGGTATTGCACGGATCAGGATCGAACGGATATTACTGGCCGGCTTTGGTTTAAGCCGGATCCTAGTATAGTACAGTGTAGATTTTGTCTCATTGCATTTGTATTTCGGTCGGAATACAAATACGGGTGTGTATGCACAGTATCGGGGTTTTCCTGTAATTTATTACGGGACCAGTTTTATTGAGTTTCCAGTTTGCTTTCCGTTTCGGCCATATTTCTTTGTATCCTTCATTGGCCGAAGATTGGTGGAGGAGGGCTTATTTGCATTTGTGCAAATGAGCAATTTAGAAGGGGGTCTTTGCATATTATTGTATCATGATGGTGCACCATCCATTGACTTGACTTTTTGCTTCATGATAGTTTTCATGATGGCTTGACTTTGTGATGTGATGATGAAGTTGGTAGAGTGTTGGTTTTGCCTTGTGATCATTTCTTCACATGATTTCTTTTTCCCTCTCTCTTGATTATTCTATCACTCTCTCCTCTCATTCCCACACATGGGATGGCCGGCCACTATGAGGAGTGGGCTGTCCCAATTTGGTGTGGGGAGAAATACTCTGATTTGGCTTGCAAAAATGACATGGTTCATCTCCAAAAAGCTCATATCCTTTTCACCTCCACCATATGGCAATTCCACAAAACCCTAAAAATGGGACACAAGTTCTACACACCATTCTACAGCAAATCTTGGGCACGTCGGCTCGCCAACTTCGTGCCCGAGTTGCCTCGGTATTGAGGTGGGAGTCCGTAAAAGAAGCAGGCGACGTGGTGCCCTTCCGGCGACGAGGTGGAGACCGAACATTCCGCGGGAGATCGGGACGACGACGAGAAGACCGGAGGACTCGGATCACTCGGTATATTTCTCTTCCCCATCTTGTAGTTAGCTAGGACTAGTTAATGGTTCGATCCGGGTATTAGTGCGCGGTGGTGCCAGTTCATGAAAAATTTAAGTATATCACCGCTTCCGCATTTTGGCCTCGGGATGGAGGCCGGGGCGCCGCCGTGCACTTACACTTTGTGTAATGGCTCTCCTAGACACAGCGCGATATCAACCCCCAATACCGAGAGAGACGAATCCTGTCTAACCGTCACTGCCTCTAAGTGCTTTGGGACTGCACCGAACTACTACCTGTTTGCACGACTCAATAGAGCCGTAGTAAGGTAGTAATCTAAGAACAGTGGGAACACACTCGAGGCAAAGTGACAGTGTCAAGTCAACGGACTAAGCTGTACTCATGTCACCTGGGAACTGATAACTGACGATAGGTATAATACCAACCAACAGTTCCCAGCGAGTCCTGTCCAGTGTACTCGTAACCTAACGAGCGCCTGCATACTATCTCCAGTACGACATACTGATGGCTGTGGGACAGACCATCTCCCCTCCTGGGATGAGAAACGTATACACTAGTCTACTGTGGAGTATCGATACCCTGTCTCGATAATCCTACGACCAGGGACCTGTATAAGGATGTTCTTATAAACTACCCAGCCCCCACTAGTGTGACTGCCATCACAACGCTGGTAGTCAAGCAAAAGATCCTAAGGGCTCTATCAATATGTATTAGCAATATATTAAAAAGAAACACATACACATATTAAGATAGATACAAACCAAGTAGCATACTACCATATTGAGTAAGAATGTCAATCCGTGTATATATCCCAATCTTCCAAAATGTAATATACAAACTAGTACTATACAATAATGGCCTATAGGGCATATCACACTAATACAGACTTAGGTATTCTTTCTATATTTTTGAAAAAAAATCTGTACAGAAAGTTTAGTGTGGTTACACCCCTTCTAGTAACATTCATGTATCATATACATATATGTGTGTGTGTGTGTGTATCAAATACATATACACTTATTTATATCATATACAAATAAAGAATGAGAGAAAAAGAGAAAACTTCATACTATAATATATATATATATATATATATATATATATATATATATATATATTAAATCAACACTTGATTTAATAGTCCAGTTTTACAAAAAACCGGCTTGTATTATCAAACGTCCGATTAAAGTATGTGTATCATATACACATGTTTATCGAACTCCCGCATGCATCATCATACGCACTATAATAGTATATGTATCATATACATATACATGTATTTGTATCACATATAAATAGCAAATGAGAGAGAGAGTGAACATAATACTAGAATACACACACACACACACACACACACACACATATTTATTATTAAATTAACACTTGATTTAATAATCCAGTTTTATCATAAACCGGATAGTATTATAAAACGTCTAATTAATGTACGTGTATCAAATACACGTGTTTAATAGAACTCCCGCACGTATCAGCATACGCATACTACATCATTTCGCTTGAGCAGGGAAACCCTCTGTGTGGGACTCTACACTACTACGGCAAGGGTTTGCCCCTACGGCTACAGTAATCCATAGGGGCAACTTTTTATTGACCCTACGGATTAATCCGTAGGGCTATCAGGTTGTTCCTACGATGCTCTACAGATTAATTTAAAAATATTTAAATGTAATATTTTATTTGGCCCTACAGAGTCGCAAAAGAAGGCCCTACAGATTAATCCATAGGGGCAAAGAAGGGTAATTTATAAAAAAAAGACTGAAATTTCCTCATCTCCCCCAATTTTTCCCACCAACTTCCCCGCGCGCACGTCTTCCCCTCAATCTCGACATCTGTCAGACTTCTCGTCGCCAAAACTTCTCGTCGTCGTCGTCAGCTCAGTCTACGCCACCACCTCATCGAGCTCCTCCACCTCAGTCTCGCCACAGTCTCAAAATTTCCCGATCGTCGCCATCTTGCCGCCGCCACCTCGTCGAGCTCCATCCCCGGCCTCCTCCACCTCGTCGGGCTCCATCCGCCGGCAAAACTACAAGTAAGGTGGGTTAATTTCCATTTTGAAGTATTAATTATTCTTAATTTGTGTTATTGTTGATTTTTGGGTTATGGTTAAGGTTAATTACGGGTTAATTGGGGGTTAATTAGGGTTAGGGTGAGGGTTAGGATTAGGGTTATGGTTGTGGTTAATTAGGTAGGTTAGGATTAGGGCTAGGGTTCGGTTTGGGGTTAGGGTTAGGGTTCGGTTAGGGGTTAGGATTAGGTTTCGGTTTAGGGTTAGGGTTAGGGTTAGGGTTAATTAAGTAGGTTAGGGTTAGGGTTCGATTTGGGGTTAGGGTGAGGGTTAATTAGGTAGGGTTAGGGTTAGTTAGGGTTAATTAGGTAAAATTGGGTTGGTGATGATTAGGGTTAGGGTTAGGGTTAGAGTTAATTAGATTAATTAGGATTAATTTTGGTTTAGGGTAAAATTAATTTGGGTTGGGGTTTGGGTGATGATTAGGGTTAGGTTGATTTGGATTAGGGTTTGGGCTAGGGTTAATTTGGGTTAATTAGGTTAAATAGAGTGTATTTGTGTTAGAGTGTTGATTAGGGTTTATTTGGGTTAATTTAGGGTTGATTAGGGTTTTTTTGGGTTAGGATGATGATTAGGGTTAATTTGGGTTAATTAGGTTAATTTGAGTTAATTTGGATTAATTAGGTTAATTTAGATTAATTTTGGGTTAATTAAAGATAATTTGAGTTAGGGTGATGATTAGGGTTTAATTTTAGGTTAATTTGGGTTAGGATTTAGGACGCACTAGTTCCTTCAGTAAAATACTCGATGATAATGTAAACGGACAACTTTACCGTAAACTTAACCCTTCATTTAAGAACTTAGTTCTTCCTATGGTTGAGATTTGCATAAGCAAATCTCCCCACAAGTTGAGAATTTAATTCTCATCGGAGAGATTTTGTTCTGCAGATTAAAAACTTAGGGGAAAAGAATTGAGTTAAAAAGAACTAACAGGGACATATGGGAATTTAATTCCTCCAAAAATTAAGGTTAGGGTTTAGAGTGCACTGTTCTCCGCCGAAAGACCAGAAAGACAAACGTCTTGCCTAAATTTGGGGGCAGATGTTATTTGGTTTTATCCGTCCACCTCTCCGAAAATACCAAGTTGATTTATGGTACAATATATCGGAGGCTTAGAAGGATGCGGCCGTTGTAGCAGCCTTCGTCAGATTCCCCCTCATTGTGAGGGGGTTTTGATTGTGGGGATGCTTTTCCCTGCAGGCGCAAGCCCCAGTAGTTAATTACGCTACCGTATCGCGGTAACTACTTTCTCCTTCTCCAGATGGTCACTTCGTGTCGTGTGTGTTTGTTTTCTTTTTTGTTGCCCGTGGATTGTATACGGAGACTAATTTATGTTGTCGCCCGTAGGGCGTGGATTAGTCCAAATCCGTATTTTCTTAGATTTGGGTTTGGGTTGGGTTTACGGATCGTTAATCTCATTTGAGACTAAGATCAACTTAAACGTTTGTTAAGGATACGTTAGTCTAATTTTAGACTAAGATCAACTTAACAGGATCATTTAGATCCAACAAAAGAGCATTTGGGCTCTATTGTTTAGTTTAGGGACATTGCGGTCCAGAAGTTTAAGGACATCATAATCCATGAGTTTAGGGACCTCATAGTCTGTGGTAGTTTAGAGATATCATAGTCTGTAAAGTTTAAGGACATCATAGTCCATGAGTTTAAGGACCCCACAGTCCGTAAAGTTTAAGGACATCATAGTCCATGAGTTTAAGGACCTCACAGTCCGTGGAATGTCTGGTTGTCGGGACCCGTCACCTCTCTGAAGACGTTGAAGGATTACAACGACAAATATCAGAGGAGTGAAGAGATGTACCCTTGAACCAATATTGGTTGGGAGATCTGTAGTCTAATTTGGGACTAAGATCAAAGATTTGTGAGCATATGGGCTCAATTAATCTGAATTAGGGATCTGTGGCCAACTTGGGCTCGGCCCATTCAATTAAAATGCTGAGCATTGGTTTGATTTCTGACAATTGTTTTTGTCTTTTATTGAGTGCTGAGCACTCATTATGGCTCTGGGCTTTATCATTTAAAGAACAATTTATGTTCTCTCAGCGCACACATGAGGAGCACGTGGCGCGCTTGGTGCTGAGTGCCAGTCAATGAGCGCAGAGCGCTTCTTGTGATGTAGCGCACACGTGAGGAGCATGTGGCGTGCTTGGCGCTGAGCACCAATCAATGAGCACAGAGCGTTTCTGGTGAAGTAGCGCACACGTGGGGAACACGTGGCGCGCTTGGCGTTGAGCGTCAGTCAATGAGCGCAGAGCGCTTTTGTTAAGTAGCACGCACGTGAGGAGCATGTGGCGCGCTTGGCGCTGAGCGCCAGTTAATGAGCGCAGAGCGCTTCTGTTAAGTAGCGCACACGTGAGGAGCACGTAGCGCGCTTGGCGCCAGTCAATGAGCGCAGAGTGCTTCTGTTTAAGTAGCGCACATCTGAGGAGCACGTGGCGCGCTTGGCGCTGTGCGCCAGATTTGGAGCGCTGAGGTGCTTCTTTAAATTTGGAGCGCTAAGGCTCTTTTTAGGCAACTCTGCTCTCTGAGAATTAAATTCTCCCTTGTAGGAGACTTTGTCTCAAGGATCTAAGAACAAAATTCTTATTTTATAGGAGATGTTTCAATCTTTTATGTTTTTTGGTGAAAGGCTTTGCTTTTATGGATCTGTGATCCTAAGAGAATTGAATTATTCTCCCCCTTTTTATAATGAGATGTTATGATCTCTTTGTGAAAGACATTTTTCCTTATAGATCTATGATCCAGCATAAGAACTAAGTTCTTTTTCTGATGAGATGCTTTGATCTCTTTATTTTACCTTGAAGAAATTCTTCTTCTGCCAGGAGCTTGCTCTTCTCTCTGAACTTTCTTAAAGTTTGTGGGGGGTTCCTCTGTGTGAGACTTGAAGTCTTGGGTCCTTTATATAGTAGAGGCTGATTTGTTGAATCAGTTGAAGAGATCTTTTCTCGAATTGATTTGGGGATGTTTCCCACCGTTGGATCTTTGATCCTAGGGCTTCTGTTTTACAGAAGACAATCTTCTTGTTTTTAATAAGATTAGGAATTTATCTTCCCATACAGAGATTGTTCTATATCTTGGTGATTTTTAATCACCATTAGATCATTGATCCAATGATGCTCTAATTTACAGAGCACAATGTTTCTTCTTTGGAAAGATTTTGAGGAGTATTTCCTTAACAGAATTTTATTCTAGTAATTGATTATTTTCAATCATGTTCGTTGGATCTTTGATCTAAGGGTTAAGAACATTTTGTTCTATCGCTAGCGCTTACGTGCTTTGCACCTGGTGCGCTGCTTAGAGTGCAGCGCTCTTAGCGCTAGCGCTCGCGTGTTTTGCACATGGTGCGCTGCTAAGGGTGCAGCGCTCTTAGCGCTAGCACTCACGTGCTTTACACGTAGTTTGCTGCTTCAGAGTCTTTGACTCTCAACGCTGGCGCTGCTAGCGCAAGCGCTCTCGTGCTTTGCACGTGAGCGCTGCTTCATTTCAAATTTCAAAATTTGTACAGAGCTTAGCTCTAATTGAGGAAACAAATGCCCCCCACTGTTGCGCTCACGTGGCTCATAAGTGAGTGCAGCGGCGGCAGCATCTGCGCCCTTAGATCAACTTTGGATGTTGAAACGGCTCTCAGTGCCTATAAATAGGACCTTTGGCCTTTGAGATGATCTATGTTCATCTCCTTTCTTGATTTTCTGAGAATTAATTCTCTTTTGGAGCATTGCTCTCTGTTTTAAGGACTCTCCTAGAAACCGAACTCTGTAAAAAAAATTTTAGGTAAAGATCAAATCTAGGATTTCACCTATTAACAGAGCTTTGCTCTCTTAAATTATGTAGATTTGTTAGGGTTTCTCAATGGAGCTTTGCTCTTCATAGATCTAAAGAGATCTTTCTTAGGGTTTCTTCATCTATTAACAGAGGTTTGCTCTTTCAAATCATGTAGATTTGTTAATCTTTTATGAAGAACTCTTAGAGTTTGTTCATAGATCTTGAAGATCTCGTAATTTTAATTCATTAAAAACTTTACTTTAAATTTTCTGATGAGTTATTCCATCATCTTCACAGAGCATGGCTCTTTAGAATTTTTGGGGAGTTTTATTCCCTTCATAATTGATTTTGACAGGTGTCACTCCTGTCTGCAGAGCGTTGCTCTCGAGAAGTTTAACTCCTTGACCCGAGGAGTCTCTCATTAAATGAGAAGCTTTTTTTTTAGGATTTCTCCTTTATTTGCAAAAATTTGAATTTGTTGGGTCTCTTAATCAGAACTTATTTTCTCCGTGAGGATATCAAGAGTTGCTTAAATCCCCGTGTCTGTTTCAATAAGCTTTTTCTTAATCAGTCTGCCCACTAAACTCTTATTGATTTTCCTTTTTAGACGTTATGGCCTCTCATCTGTATGATCTTGACGAGATTATTTCTTATGGATACATTCGCGCAGCGGGCTGCTGCCAATACCAGGAGTTTACAAACGCTCAGTGCGCCAAAATCATGCGTCGCTTTGATGAATACAATGGCCGACTGCTTCCTCGTCATTCCGCTCTTTTGAAGCTCATTGTGAGAGCGATCTGGGAAGCACTTCTTTTATTCTATGATGACATGCCGCTTAAAGCATTGGATGACGCCGAAGATAAGATACACTCAGTGTATCTAATGGGCCTAATCTCAAAGAAAGGGCGAGACAATCTTATTGATATTCTGCATCAAACTTTTCAACAGGCAACGATAATCGCTGCCTATCGAAGGGCGGAGGATATCAGTGAGGACCCTGACGCTTGTGATTGTGAGAGGAAGTATACGAGAATGGTCCGAGAGGCTCGAAACATTTTAGATGGCCTAACTTTTGAATTTCTCAATCCATGTCCTCGATTTGATGTCTTTCCATTGTAAACATTTTAATGATGTTTTTGTTTACCATTTTCATTACTGTAAGAATTTTCTGAAGTATGAATAGACAATTTTTGTTTCCGGGTGTTTATTTTATTCACTAAACCTTTTCTGCACATACATAAATGGGTACGCTTCGAACGCTTAACTAGATGCGAATCAAATGTTCTTCTTATTGTCATTCATAGTATGTGGTTGACGTCCGTAGGTTACGCCTTTCATTTCGATTTGACACAGAGCAGTTTATGCACTCTTGAGAAGCACCCCCATTTCTCTGGCATGTAATTTTGGAAAATGTGGTCTATAAATAGTCTATCTTGACCTCCTTGCAGGGCAGTGATGGCTTAAGAGACAGGGTTAGGATCTGCCACCTAAGACTTTTCAACTTTATGAGCCATGAGAGTCTCATAAAGATTTTTCTCCCTACGAGTCGAGAGGATCTCGTAGGTGTAATTTCTCTTTTGGGGTGTGAGGACCCCTAAGTGTGTTTTCTCTTGAGAGTCGTAAGGATCTTACAAGAGAATTTTCTCTCTTACAAGTCGAGAGGACTCGTAAGTGATTGTTTTCCTCCTTGTCGATATTCGACTTCGGAGAGTGTGGCCTATAGATAGTCTATCTTATCCTCCTTGCAGGGCAGTGATGGATTAGGAGACAGAGTTAAGATCTGCCACCTAAGACTTTTCAACTTTATGAACCATGAGAGTCTCATAAAGATTTTTCTCCCTAAGAGTCGAGAGGATCTTGTAGGTGTAATTTCTCCTTAGGGGTCGTGAGAACTCCTAAGCGTGTTTTCTCTTGAGAGTCATAAGGATCTCACAAGAGAATTTTCACTCTTACAAGTCGAGAGGACTCGTAAGTGATTGATGAGTTGACCTACTCCCGAGTAAAAGCATTGCTCTGACGGGGAGGTTGAGGGTTGACTTTGGCCATATGGGGTCAGGATTGACTTTAGCCATAGGGGGTCAGGATCGACTTTAGCCATTGGGGCCAGGATCGACTTTATCCATACGGGGTCAGGATTGACTTTATCCATACGGGGTCAGGATTGACTCTAGCCATACGGGGTCAGGATTGACTTTAGCCATACGGGGTCAGGATTGACTTTAGCCATACGGGGTCATGATTGACTCTCGGTTGTCTGTGCACCGCCGAGTTCTGGAACTAGGAACTTTGCCGTGGCTCCGCTTTGCTGACATTGCGTCTGCTGTAATGAGACGAATGTCGAGGTGGTCTCTAGGTTGTCTGTGAACCGTCGAGATTTGGAACTAGGGACTTTGCCATGGCTCCGAGGTTGATTGTCGAGTCTGAATCCTGTTGGAATGAGGAGGAACGCTGTTGTGGGTCTCCAGGCTATACATGTGGCCGTCGAGACTTGGAACTTTGGACTCTGTCGTGGCTCCGAGATTGATTGTCGCATTCAAATTCTGCTGGAATGAGGAGGAACGTTGTTCTGGGTCTCCGGGCTGTAGATATGACCGTCGAGACTTGGAACTAGGACTCTTCCATGGCTCCATTTGTTGACGTCGTATCTGCTTCTGATTGGAACTAGAAGGAACGCCGTTGTGGGTCTCCAGGGTGTAGATGTGCCCGTCGAGACTTGGAACTATGGACTCTGCTGTGGCTCCATTTTGCTGACGTCGTATATTCCTGCAGAGACACTGATTTCTCTGCGGGTTGAAGCGAATCGAGATGCTCTCGTCAAGGACACTGATTTCCCCGAATTGAGGTTTTTGTCAAGGACACTGATTTTCTCGGAGTTAAGACGAATCGAGAGATTCCTGCAAAGACACTGATTTCCTTGCGGGTCGACGCGAATTGAGATGCTCTCGTCAAGGACGCCGATTTCCCTGAATTGAGGTTTTTGCCAAGGACACTGATTTCCCTGGGGTTGAGACGAATCGGGGTATTCCTGCAAAGACACTGATTTCTCTGCGGGTCGACGCGAATCGAGATGCTCTCGTCAAGGATGCTGATTTTGCTGAATCGAGGTTTTTGCTAAGGACGCTGATTTCCCTGAATCGAGAGGTTTATCCAAGGACACTGATTTCCCTGGGGGTCGAGACAAATCGAGAGATTCCTGCAAAGACACTGATTTCCTTGCGGGTCAAAACGAATCGAGAGATTCTCATCAAGGACGTTGATTTCTCTGAATCGAGAGGTTTAGCCAAGGACACTGATTTCCATGGGTCGATACGAATCGAGAGATTCCTATAAAGAAACTGATTTCTTTATGGGTCGACGCGAATCGAGGTTCTCGCCAAGGACGCTGATTTCCCTGAATCGAGAGGTTTATCCAAGGACACTGATTTCCCAGAGGTTGAGACGAATCGAGAGATTCCTGCAAAGATACAGATTTCTTTGCGGGTCTACGCGAATCGAGAAGTTCTCGTCAAGGATGTTGATTTCCCTGAGAGGTAGTTTGGCCAAGGACACTGAATTCCCTAGGGGTTGAGATGAATCGAGAGATTCCTGCAAAGACACTGATTTCCTTGCGGGTCGAATTGAATCGAGAGGTTCTCATCAAGGACGTTGATTTTCCTGAATCGAGAGGTTTAGCCAAGTACACTGATTTTCCTAGGGTTGAGACGAATCGAGGTATTCTTGCAAAGACACTAATTTCCTTGCGGGTCGACGCGAATCGAGAGGTTCTCGTCAAGGATGCTAATTTCCCTGAATAGAGGTTTTTGCCAAGGATACTGATTTCCCTAGGGGTCGAGACGAATCAAGGTATTCCTGCAAAGACACTGATTTCTCTGTGGTTCAACACGAATTGAGATGCTCTCGTCCAGGACACCGATTTCCCTGAATCGAGGTTTTGCCAAGGACACTGATTTCTTCGGAGTTGAGACGAATTGAGGTATTCCTTCAAAGGCACTGATTTCTCTGCAGGTCGACGTGAATCGAGATGCTCTCGTCAAGGATGCTGATTTCCCTGAGTCGAGGTTTTTGCCAAGGACACTGATTTCCTTAGGGTTGAGACGAATCGAGGTATTCCTGCAAAGACACTGATTTCCTTGTGGGTCGACGCGAATCGAGAGGTTCTCGTCAAGGACGCTGATTTCCCTGAATCGAGGTATTCTGTCAAGGACACTGATTTCCCTAGGATTGAGATGAATCGAGGTATAGCTGCAAAGACACTGATTTCTCTGCGGGTCGACGCGACTCGAGGTTCTCGCCAAGGACGCTGATTTCCCAGAATCGAGAGGTTTTGCCAAGGACACCGATATCCCCGGGGTCGGCTGACTTGTTTCCGAGACGAAGCGTTGATCCGGTGGGGAGTTCATTGGTTAACTTGCTTCCGAGACGGAGCGTTGATCCAGCAGGGAGGTCATTGGTTGACCCTAGGTTGTCTGTGGACCGTAGAGTCTTGGAACTAGGACATTGTCGTGGCTCCTGTTTGTTGACATTGCGTCTGAATCCTACTGGAATGAGGAGGAACACCGTTGTTTTTTTAGGATGCAGATGTTGCCGTCAAGATTTGATTCTCCCTTTGACAAGGTCTGGTGGGGAAATGTGGTCCCCTTTTTGTTTATGCCCATGGATTGTATACAGGGGTTAGTATGGACTCACATGTAGGGAAAAAGTTTCACATATATTTTTTTTGTTTTTTTCCGCGATGCTCTATCATTTAAGCTTTTTGTATCGCGAAATTCGCGATTGCCCAATCATTTCGGCTATTTTTCGCGGTGCCCAATCATTTCGGCTGTTTTTTTAAACTCGCTGCTTTTTATTGCGAGTTGCCCAATCATTTCGGTTATTTCATATGCATTTTTTTCGAGTAAGGAACTTAAGATCTGATACCAATCTTAGCAACAACATCGCTGCGACTGGAATATTGCCAGGAGAGAATCATCATTTGCCTTGAAAGGACTTGGGATTTGATACCGATTTAAGCATCAGCATCGCTACAACTGGGATATTGCCAGGAGCGAATCATCATTTGACTTTGTCGGTTCGAACAAAGGTGGCTTAGCAAACAGGGTTAAGATCCTGTCGACTAAGGCTTTTGACTTTATGAGCCGTAAGGGTCTCATAAAGGTGTTTCTCCCTATGAGTCGTGAGGATCCCGTAGGTGCGTTTTCTCCTTAGGGGTCGTGAGGACTCCTAAGTTTGTTTTCTCTTGAGAGTCGGAAGGATCTCCTAAGAGTGTTTTCTCCTTATAAGTCAAGAGGACTTACAACTGTTTGTTCACCGAACGAGGACATTTCGCGCCATTGGCGAGAACTTGGTAAGGGAGATGTTTATTTATGCCCGTGGATTGTATACAAGGGTCAATATTGAACCACTTGTAGGGCAATCTGGGGAGTGTGATGACGGCTTAAGAATAGGTTCAAATCCCTGTAGCTTAAGGCTTTTGAATCCTATGAGCCGTGAGGGTCTTATAGGGAGCTTCTCCTAACGAGTTGTGAGGATCTCGTAGGTGTAATTTCTCCTTAGGAATCGTGGGGATCCATAAGTGTGTTGCTCCCTTGTGAGTTGTGAGGATCTCACTTAGGTGTTTTCTCCTTACAAGGTCGAGAGGACCTCGCAAGTGTGCATGAATTTTTTACGAGCCTGCGCCCTCTCGGGTTTTCACAAACTCGCCGGTAGCCCTGCTGTTTTTACTCACGGAGCCCTTTCTGGTTTTCATCCGTGCCCATTTTGCTTGTGGACGTACCGGTTTTTTTGGTGTCATCCTTAGGATGCTGCGGATTGTAGTAGTTTAAGGACGTTTCGGTCCGTCTTTCGTAGGTCCGAGATTTTTTTCAGGAAACGTACGATTACACAGCTGGCTGTTCTCACAAATCTTCGCATCTTTTGTGTCAGAGGTGGATTCCTTGAAGAGAGGGCTGAGGGTGATTTCTTCTTCAGAGTCGCTTCCAAAGGTGATAACTTGCGATCCCTTGGTGTCAACCATGTGACAGTTACCGGCAGTTCTTTTGTGCTCATCTGTCGTGCTTCTCCGTTCCCGACGAGCCTTGCACTTCACTCGTTGAACATGTTGTCGGTGGGCAACATATCCCTGCCACCAATTTTTAAAAGCGTTGCATTCTTCAGTTGGGTGTATGGTCCTCCGATGGTACAAGCAGAAGTTAGGATGTACGTCCGCTTCATCAAGATGTATACCACCAGGAGAATTTCCTTTGAAAGAGGGAACTTCATTCCCATTGACAGGGCCCTAGCAAATCGTTTCCTTTCTTTAAGCTTGCTTTTGCTGGCGATAGGGATGCTTCGATCCGGTTGGGGTATTCTATGGCTTCCCGTTACCGGAGCTTCTTTAACTTGACGCCGATGTCTGGCCCTTTCATATATGGTCGTTTCCCGCTCTCTGTCAGCTTTGCTTTTCTGAAGAGCTTCGCTCACCAGTCTGTCAATCAATTCATCCGATGGCTACAGGGATTTTTATTCTGGTTCTAGATCTCCCCCAGTTTCTCTGCATCGGGAGCTTCTTTATCATCTATTGACGAGTGAGATCATGTGACAACCTGCCACGTAATCTTCGGGTTCTTTTGACACGCCGTCTCCCTCGTCATTGTCATTGCCTCTGTTCTCAAGGATATGGTTAAGAAATTCCCAGAGTGTGACTGGGATCCGCTCCTACTGGTTATATTCCTCCAGCGCGTCAATATGCTTTTGCAGATCCGTGCACTTGTCATCAAACTGCGCGGGCTTTTTGGTCTTCTTCTTTCTCTTCGAAGACTTTGATGACTGGGCCTGGGTGTTTTGCTCATCGCTATTAACTCCCAATGTTGGGCATGGTTTCAGCATCCCTTCGATGATCTCCGGCTCTAGCGGGCTTTTCCACCTGATTGCCGAACTTGTTTGAAGATCTTTCAGCATTCTTTTAGTTTTTTGTCGAAAGAACGACTTTCCATGGAGCTTCCTCTATAAATGAGCATGATGCCCCCGGCGTGTCCACCCTTTTAGGGGTGTGCAGTTGTGGTGGATTTACCTTCCAGTTTTCGGACAGCGCGAACTTGCCCTGTTGATACTGATCTTCAACCCAATTTTTGAAGACGTAGCGGTCTTCGATCGGATGGCCTAATACTCGGTGGTAGGGGCAGTAATTGGGATTGTTGACATCATTCGGTTGTAGTGGGTGTCTTAGCTCCGGTAAAGTGATGAGCCCGTTGCGCACTGCTAGTTCGAACAGTCTCCTTGTTTTATCCCGGGAAAACGAGTAAGGACGTCTCAAATTCTCATCGAGGGATTGCCGCTTGTTGCTTTGGCAAACAACCGGTCTCGGGCCACTCGGTTGTTGTTGAGCATTAGCGACGAAGGTTGGTTTCCTTTTCCCCTTCTCATTTCGAGGATCCGTCTCTGAGGAGGACGGTCTATGGCCCATCTGGTCCATTTGGGCCAGCTTGTCGATCAAGGCCTGGAAGGTGGTCCGCTTGAAAAACATCATGAATTGGGATATGGTCGCCTGAGGATCGAGGGTTTCCCCAAACATGCCCATGGAAGGAGCTTCCTCTATGCGCTGTTCACACTTTGACTACAGATTCCACCACCGAATGGCGTATTGAACCCAGGTTTCTGTAACACCTTAGGTTGTGTTTAGGGGTTAATTATATTTTACTAGATAGTTTTTGGTAAAAAGTTTACCAAATTAAGTTTCTGATATTTTATTCTAATTAATGAATATTTTATTAGGATTTTTTTCTAGGCGCACACACACTTGTGCATGTAAACTAGGGTTTAGATTTGGGGTTAAAACCATGATTAGCAACCATGAAGGGTTAACCTATTGTATTAAGTGTTTTGGGTTTTTTATTATGGTGGTTGTTTTCTTTATTTTCATTATAAGAAATAGTTTGGATTTGTTGACTTGGAGAGAGAGAGAGTATGGGCAACATGGCTTGACCCATGCTCATTTAATGAGAAAGAGAGAGGGGGTTGACTAGGGTATTCTCATTTCTTTTCCTCCTCTATCTCACTCCTCTCACTCTCAACACACACACACACACACACACACACATACAAGCAGCAACAGCAGAGGAAGCACCAGCAACAGCAGCAGAAGAGGCAGCAGCAAGCAGCAGCATCAGCAGCAGCATGGAGTAGCAGCAGCAGCAGGAGCAATAACAGCTCCAGCAGCCTCTCTAGCAGCTCCAAACCTTCTCCTTCCTCTCCTTCCCGCACTCTAAGACCCCTAAGTGAGGTATGATCTGAGCCTAACTTCCTTGCTTGCTAAACTAGTGATTGTTAAGCTTAATTAGTGTTAAAAAGTGAGTTTTGTGCCTTTAGTGATGAATTGTGTGGACTTATGGCTAAGTGCTGTTAGTATTGGTTAACCTAGCCTAATTAGGTGTTATTAAGACCATGTAAACCTAGTTAGACCCCAGATTACACCAAAATACCATAGGGTTTCTAATTGTGCAAAATTTAGTGTTTTAAGTGAACTTTTTGGATGTCTGTGATCTGCTATAGGCCCGAGTAGTTCAGGTTGAAATTGAGTTAACTGGAGCTTGTATGCAAGGTATAGACCACACCACCAGAGCCTGAGACCCCCACCCCATAGCGAGGCCGCCGATTTAATCTTTCTGGCCGCAATTTGCGGCCAGATAAGGGAATTTTTGGGTGATGTTTGGATGGGTAGGAGTCTGTTGTTATTTCTAGGCCAGTGGTATGTATAGTTTTGTAAGTTGTTAGCCTGGGTAGAATCTGGGACGTTATATCGTATTTCTAGTACGTTTGGTTCGCGCGATACGCGAGAGGGTTCCATGATTCAGCGTATCGCGGCGTATCGGGGTTAGCTTTAGACGCGTGCACACGTTTAGCGTATCGTACACACGCGTGTTTAGTTCGCGACGTGAGCGTATCGTTTGACTTCAATATCACGTTTTGCGAGATAGTTTCTTATATATGGATTCTTGTATAATTCCAGGTTCGCAGGCGGGTACGTCGGACGAAGCTAAGAAAGGGAAGCAGGTGGTCGGCTACGAGTAGAGCACGACCAAGTGAGTAAATTTAACATCTACGGGGAAATCGCCCGTATGGCGTTAAGCGTCAGGGCGAGTCAGGATATTAGATTGTAGATGTTCATATGGACTGTGGTAGCATACCTTATTGTTGCATATAGAAATGATAGCACAGAACACTGCATTGTCACTAACGGTTCAAGTCGCATAAGCACGATTGATATGTTCATTCCTGCGCACATGCACACTGTATATTCATATCACACCGTTAGTGATTGCCATGACACGCACATTATAGGATTGCTATAAATCATATATCGTACTAATTCTACCTTATTGATGTTGTCATGATTTGTCGCATGACATCATATGTTATATCCATATTTGGGCATATATGCATCACATACCCCTACTGGTACTACGTGCACACATATTGATATGTTCATACCTGCGCACATGCACACTGTATATTCATACCGGTGCACACATATTGATATGTTTATACCTGCGCACATGCACACTGTATATTCATACCAGTACACACATATATTGATATCTTCATACTTGCTTAGATTACGCATTGAGATATGTTGTTTCCATGTAAATTCTGGATTTGGGGAACCGTGGATATTTCAAAGAGAATAGTTAATTATTTAAAAACCCGGTTTCCCTTGATATGATATTTCGGTGCGTCCACCATGTGTTTTCTCGGTACTAGAGTGATATATGTGAACCCGAATCGAGGAGTTGGATGAGGCCGATTACGGGTACATGGTGGACCCGGTATGGTACCCCAGGGCGAGAACGGTTTCGCTGTGTAGTAGACGGTGAGCCTGGCAGAGGGACTACTACCTACCGGTGATTGGTTGGACCTGGCGGGTATCCGGAGGATACCGACCAGAGTCTATGGATGGATACGGGACGACTCGTACTACCGGGGCCGAGGGCCGATACCGCAGACAGAGCCCGTGGGCTGATCCGGACTAACGGATGCCCTATACAGGAGGATTTGCGTGTCGTTGCTTGGCACGAGTATTTATTGATATTTTGGGTGCCGATGTTGGGCACTCACGATTATATGAGATTTACAGGATTTGAGGACCGAGGAGGACGGCGACGCCTGAGTAGTATTGGGATTTGGGTGCATTGATGAGTACCAATTATACTTTCCATGATGACATTCCATGTAGATGTCATATCTCCCATGCTCAGTATGTAGTAATCGATATCTCATCCTGTTTCTATTGTACCTGATATAGTACACATTGCTATACCTGATCATTGCATACCCTGTTCATTCTATATAGGGTTGTTAGATTGCATTGTTATACCTGATCATTGCATACCCTGTTCATTCTATATAGGGTTGTTAGATTGCATTGCTATACCTGATCATTGCATACCCTGTTCATTCTATATAGGGTTGTTAGATTGCATTGCTATACCTGATCATTGCATACCCTGTTCATTCTATATAGGGTGGTTAGATTGCATTGCTATACCTGATCATCACATTTCTTGCTCATCACATGGAGATGTTATTAGATCGCACTTGTTGCATGTTTGAGCATCCAGTTCATCATATAGATGTTATATGTTGATATAGGTTAGAGTATCGTAGCACGTGCATACTCGCGATTACCTTTATATGTTATCTTCTATTCACGAGTTGGTAACTCACCCCCGTTGTGCCACAGTGTTTGCAGTTTGCCCTTCGGAGTAGTCGTGGCAGGCTGCGTTCTTGCATCTTTTGACACAGATACCCCTACAGTTGGTGTACTAGCTCTTTTGCTGATATGTGGGTTTTGTGCGGTATCTGGTTATCTTTCAGTTATGTACATTGTTGTATCTAGTACTCTCCATCTACCACTTATGTATTGACTTAGAGACCAGTTGTGAGGACGATGTATATTATTCTGTATTCTGGCATCGAGCTCGTTGTGAGCTGACTTTACTTATGCAGTTTATTCTATCTGTGATGTTTCCCACCTGTTGCAAATTTTCTTCTCTACGGCGTCGTATATTGTTATCTTGGTGATTGTCTACTTAAGATTTCTTGACATCTTAGTAATTAGTTCTATCAAATGCTTAAACCACTCTATACTTTTACTGGTTTGATTTCTGGGTTTTCGGCTTACTTAGTCGCGTTATGCCTGTAGACGTTACGTGGTTAAGTGCCGGTCACGGGCCAAACTTTGGGTCGTGATAGTTTCTCCCAGCTTCACTCAAGCTTTAACTAGTGCGGTGATCGGAGTGCGTGAATCTTTGTGTAAAAATTAACTCCATTTCTGCAAATGTCTTAACGGAGTCGTTCGGGAGCTCGGAGTACCATTCAAACGCTGTCTCCGACAAGCTGCTAACAAACTGGCGAAACAGCAGTTTGTCGTCACCCCCAGTATTACCGTACAAGGCTCTGAATTGAGCAACGTGCGGGTGTGGATTCCCCGTCCTCTTATATACATAGAATTTAGGGATCGTATATCCCAGCGGGTACTTTATTTGATCGTACCAACCCGGATAGGGTCGTCCAGTTTTGACGATTTGGCCAGCCGCTCCGCTCGCCTGATGAGCTCGTATCTGTTGAGCGATATAGTCATCCAGGGCGGCTTTGGAGATGGTCTCTTCCTAAGCTGTTGAACAAGCCGGAAGAGGGTTCGATGTCTCTCCCCTATCGTCTTCAAGGATAATCGGAGGGTCTTCATCTGGAGGATCCGGCTGTAACATCATCCCAACCATGTCTTGGAATAAAAGCGCCATTCGTTTTATGTTAGCAGCTTGTTCCGCGGCCTCTTGTCTTTCCTCTCAAGCATTCTTCGAAGGAATTCAGTATCAGTTTCATATTCCTGACGCTGCTCCGACGATATTTCCGGGCTTTCTTTTGGCCCAGTGAGTGCGGCCATCTGTGTTAACATTTCCTGAAGCTTCTGTTTTTGCTCTTGGGCCTTTATAATGGATCTGGTGAGTGGTCGATGACCCGTAGAGATACGGCTATCCTCTTTTCCGGATGCCATATAAACAGTGTGCACCACCATGCCCCCAGACTTGGGGCGTTTAGATTCAGTGCCCTTGAGATTTGTCGCGAACACGGGGACTTTCTCCGGCCTCCTTCTTTTGTGGGCAGTCGAAGTTGAGGGATCCGTTGCAGCGGGCACCCAAATAGATGACAACTCCTGTGGCATGACAGGGTGGTCCTTCTCTTGCCAAACATTCATCTTCTTCGATCGGCGGGAGTAATCCTGGTTGATCACCTAGTTTTGGACCTGTTGCCAAACCTTATGAATTTTAGAGGACAGTTGCTGAGGGGGATGCTCTGGTTTCAATTTTGTAGCATTCTCCACAGGTGGAGATCTTTTTAGCATGGCCGTCGGAGAGTTCTTGCGCACTCCTCTAAGTAGTTCAAAGCTGTTCCCAATTGGAACAGCAGTATCAACTTCCACCGTTGGAGTTGACGGCGTAAATCCAGAGGGGGGACTGCCCCCATCTTTCCTCACTCGGTGCCAGTGGCGACGTCGAGCATGCCTTGCAGTCGATATTGGCTCAGCTATGGGGGTGACTTCATCATGCCCCTTACTCTGGTGAAGTGTTGCCGCCGGTGCCAGCTTCTTGAAAACTGATGTCCGCTGAGAAAAAGCGCCCAACTTGTCGAAGATTGACCCTTGGGCAGGGGAAGCCACTTTGGTGATCTCTCCTGAAGCGTGCGTTGGAACGGACAGTCTAGCAAAGACCGTCCTCTTTGCAGGAGAGGCCGCTTTGATGACTTCAGAAGCAGGAATGGCTATCCGCTTTGGGATAACCCCTTCAGGTATTGCGGGCATCTTCATGGACCCGTTAGAGCTTTGGCCTAGTCTGTTGAAAACTGAAGCACTGGATTTGGGTGACCCGTTGAGAGGGACTGCGGTAGTTGTAAGCCGATCAAAGACTGACTTCTTCGAAGCTTCTTGCGACGGCAGTAGGGGTGTTGAAGCTCATGGGTGGGAGCATGGTCCCAAAGAACAGCCCAGTGCTGGTTTGCGTCACCTGTTCCACTGGCATCTTGAAAACGGAGGCCGCTTGAGGCCCAAAAGTCACTCCTCCGGCAAGGACGGAGTGGGAGTTGTTGCAGTTTGTGCAGTTGAAAGCCATTGATCTTCTGTTTTCTGCACGGATCAAGACACCAAATCTTAGTACCTCGAATCCAAGGGCAACCATAGCAAACCGCGATTCTTTCGCGAAACACGACACACGAAGTGTGGAGTAGAAAGAGGAAAAAGTCCCACTGGGCGTGCCAAAATCTGTTCTCCGCCGAAAGACCGGGAAGACAAACGTCTTGCCTGAATTTGGGGGCAGATGCTATTTGGTTTTATCCGTCCACCTCTTCGAAGATGCCAAGTTGATTTATGGTACCATATATCGGAGGTTTAGACGGATGCGGCTGTTGTAGTAACCTTCGTCAGATTCCCCCTCATTGTGAGGGGTTTATGATTATGGGGACGCTTTTCCCTGCAAGCGCAAGCCCCTGCAGTTAATTACGCTACCGTATCGCGGTAACCACTTTCTCCTTCTCCAGATGGTCACTTCGTGTCGTGTGTGTTTGTTTTGTTTTTGGTTGCCAGTGGATTGTATACGGAGACTAATTTATGTTGTCTCCCATAGGGCATGGATTAGTCCAAATCCATATTTTTAGATTTGGGTTGGGGTTGGTGTTAAGGAACGTTAATCTCATTTGAGACTAAAATCAACTTAAACGTTTGTTAAGAATACGTTAGTCTAATTTTAGACTAAGATCAACTTAACAGGATCATTTAGATCCAACAAAAGAGCATTTGGGCTCTATTGTTTAGTTTAGGGACATTGCGGTCCAGAAATTTAAGAACATCATAGTCCATGAGTTTAGAGACCTCATAATCCGTGGTAGTTAGAAACATCATAGTCTGTAAAGTTTAAGAACATCATAGTCCATGAGTTTAAGGACCCCACAGTCCGTAAAATTTAAGGACATAATAGTCCATGAGTTTAAAGACCTCACAGTCCGTAGAATGTCTGGTTGTCGGGACCCGACACCTCTCCGAAGACGTTGAAGGATTAAAACGATAAATATCAGATGAGTGAAGAGATGTACCCTTGAACCAACATTGGTTGGGAGATCTGTAGTCCAATTTGGGACTAAGATCAAAGATTTGTGAGCATATGGGCTCAATTAATCTGAATTAGGGATCTATGGCCAACTTGGGCTCGGCCCATTCAGTTAAAATGCTGAGCATTGGTTTGGTTTCTGGCAATTGTTTTTTGTCTTTTATTAAGTGCTGAGCACTCATTATGGCTCTGGGCTTTATCATATAAAGAACAATTTATGTTCTCTCAGCGCACACGTGAGGAGCACGTGGCGCACTTGGCGCTAAGTGCCAGTCAATAAGCGCAGAGCGCTTCTTGTCATGTAGCGCACACGTGAGGAGCATGTGGCGCACTTGGCGCTGAGCGCCAATCAATGAGCACAGAGCGCTTCTGGTGAAGTAGCGTACATGTGAGGAGCACGTGGCGTGCTTGGTGCTGAGCGTCAATCAATGAGCGCAGAGTGCTTTTGTTAAGTAGCACACACATGAGAAACACGTGGCGCGCTTGGCGCAGAGCGCCAGTCAATGAGCACAGAGCGCTTCTATTAAGCAGCACACACGTGAAGAGCACGTGGTGCGTTTGGCGCAGAGCGCCAGTCAATGAGCGCAGAGCGCTTCTATTTAAGTAGCGCACACATGAGGAGCACGTGGCGCGCTTGGCTCTGTGCGCCAAACTTGGAGCGCTGAGGTGTTTCTTTAAATTTGGAGCGCTAAGGCTCTTTTTAGGCAACTCTGCTCTCTGAGAATTAAATTCTTCCTTATAAGAGACTTTGACTCATGGATCAAAGAACAAAGTTCTTATTTTATAGGAGATATTTCAATCTCTTATGTTTTTTTGGTGAAAGGCTTTGCCTTTATGGATCTGTGATCCTAAGAGAATTGAATTATTCTCCCCCTTTTTATAATGAGATGTTATGATCTCTTTGTGAAAAAAAATTTTGCTTATAGATCTATGATCTAGCATAAGAACTAAGTTCTTTTTCTGATGAGATGTTTTGATCTCTTTATTTTACCTTGAAGAAATTCTTCTTCTGCCAAGAGCTTGCTCTTCTCTCTGAACTTTCTCAAAGTTTGTTGGGGGTTCATCTATGTGAGACTTGAAGTCTTGGGTCCTTTATATAGTAGAGGCTAATTTGTTGAATCAGTTGAAGAGATCTTTTCTCTAATTGATTTGGGAATGTTTCCCACCGTTGGATCTTTGATCCTAGGGCTTCTGTTTTACAGAAGACAATCTTCTTGTTTTTAATAAGATTTGGAAATTATCTTCCCATACAGAAATTGTTCTGTATCTTGATGATTTTTAATCACCATTGGATTATTAATCCAACGGTGCTCTGATTTACAGAGCATAATCTTTCTTCTTTTGAAAGATTCTGTAGAGTATTTCCTTAACATAATTTTATTCTGTTAATTAATGATTTTTAATCATGTTCGTTGGATCTTTGATCCAAGGTCCGAGAACATTTTGTTCTATCGCTAGCACTCACGTGCTTTCCACGTGGTGTACTGCTTAGAGTGCAGCGCTCTTACATGTGGTGCGCTGCTTAGAGTGCAGCGCTCTAAGCGCTAGTTCTCATATGCTTTGCACGTGGTGCGCTGCATAGAGTGCAGCGCTCTTAGCGCTAACGTTCACGTGATTTACATGTAGTGTGCTGCTTCAGAGTCTTTGACTCTCAGCGCTAGCGCGCTCATGCTTTGCACGTGAGCGCTGCTTCATTTCAAATTTCAAAATTTGAACAGATCTTTGCTCTGATTGGGGAAACATGCACTAGTTCCTTCAGTAGGACACTCGATGATAACCTAAATGGACAACTTTATCGTAAACTTAACCCTTCATATAAGAACTTAGTTCTTCCTCTAGTTGAGATTTGCATAAGCAAATCTCCTCACAAGTTGAGAATTTAATTCTCATCAGGAAGATTTTTTTCTGCAGATTCAAAACTTAGGGGAAAAGAACAAAGTTAAAAGGTAATAACATAGACATATAAGAATTTAATTCCTCCAAAAATTAGGGTTAGGGTTCAGGATGCTGTTCATATGAGAATTTTGCATTCGTATATCGCCCATTCTTAATCACATTACACATAAATAGGTGCTTTCGATCCAAGTCTGCTAAATAGTTGCAGGTTATAAGTTCTCAGATCGTTACAGTGAAATTCATGAAAAATCACTACAAATGTGAGACTACGACCAACAATAGATGAATCCATATGATGCCGCCTACCAGTTCAAGGAACAAATGAAAATCATTAGATAGTTCAATGCACAAAGTACAAGGGCAGCACAAGATTCAAGACTTCAACGCGAAGCTCAAGGAAAAAGTCCACATCATTCTGTACTGTTGGAAATCTGGAAGGAAATAGAAGAAATTTTGAGAAACCAAGTCAAGAAAACAGAAGATAAAAGCAATACAGAGAAACCCTGATGAGATGGACCTAAGAACCTACCAAATGGCCGCGGAACCGCGGCCAAACAGGCCTTTCTGCCGCGGTTCCACGGCCATAATATGCACGTGTCGATGGGGTGTCGGTGCTTTGACTCGGTCTTTGGGGTTGTTTTGTAATTTCATGTATGGATCAGAATGTAAAGCTAGGGTTTTTCCTATCTATAAATAGGAGGGCTCAAGTGCCTCTTTTTGGGGATGCCTCTTTGGAGGATTCCTCTTTTTAATTTTTCTATATTAAATTTTATTCCATTGTAATCGTTGAAGAGGTGTCAATAAAAGTAAGTTTTTTTTATCTTGCAATTTTCCATTTGAATTTAATTTCTGCAATTTTATTATCTGTCTTTTATTATCAGCAAATTAGGTCATTAAATTAAAACTATAAAAATGAATTTTATCGCAACTTTCCTAATGAGTGAGTAGTTCCTCACTTGTTAGGATTAGGATTGGGTAGGTTTGAGAGATGGAAATCACTCACTCCTTTCTTGCCCATATAATATTTTAATTAGGACTCTATTTGAATCAAACACACACCACTCACTACGGCACCCTATCCTACGAGATAGCGGTGATTCCTTAGTTAAACCGATTGTGGTTGATTTATATAGAGGTTAGGGCTAAGAGTTAAGAAAGGACGGACAAGGACCAAAAGGAAGAAACGAAGTTTCTTCCTAGTCGTGTGAATCCCCTTTGTTGACTATTACCTTAACACTTATGTTCTTAATTAAGGCAAAGAAGCAGTGGGTAGAGTTATTTTTCCAAACTAACCTAATTCTAACCCTAGCAAGGCTTTAAATCAAATTAAATTCAATCTTAGATTTTTAAATCAAAACCTACCAAAAATAGGACTTAACTCGTAAGAACTTAAAGAAAGAACACGTTTTCCCTGTGGACCGACCCGTACTCAACCGGCTAGCTACCAAGCGACACCGTTATTGATTGCGGTATATTCTTAATTTTGATTTTAAAATGCACGCACGCAAAAGACAACCAATCAGGTGCACTAGTTCCTTCAGTAGAATATTCGATGATAACGTAAACGGACAAATTTACCCCTCATATAAGAACTTAGTTCTTCCTCTGGTTGAGATTTGCATAAGCAAATCTCCCCACAAATTGAGAATTTAATTCTCATCGGGGAGATTTTATTCTGCAGATTCAAAACTTAGGGGAAAAGAACTAAGTTAAAAAGAAATAATAGGGACATATGGGAATTTAATTCCTCCAAAAATTAGGGTTAGGGTTTAGAGTGCACCTTCAGTAGGATACTCGATCATAACGTAAACGCACAACTTTACCGTAAACTTAACCCTTCATATAAGAACTTAGTTCTTCCTCTGGTTGAGATTTGCAGAAGCAAATCTCCACACAAGTTGAGAATTTAATTCTTATCGGGGATATTTTGTTCTGCAAATTCAAAACTTAGGGGAAAAGAACTAAGTTAAAAAGAAATAACATCGACATATGGGAATTTAATTCCTCCAAAAATTAGGGTTAGGGTTTAGGGTGCACTAGTTCCTTCAGTAGGATACTCGATGATAACGTAAACGCACAACTTTACCGTAAACTTAACCCTTCATTTAAGAACTTAGTTCTTCCTCTGATTGAGATTTGCAGAAGTAACTCTCCCCACAATTTGAGAATTTAATTCTCATTGGGGAGATTTTGTTCTTCAGATTCAAAACTTAAGGGAAAAGAACTAAGTTAAAAAGAAATAATATGGACATATGGGAATTTAATTCCTCCAAAAATTAGGGTTAGGGTTTAGGGTGCACTAGTTCCTTCAGTAGGATATTCGATGATAACATAAACGTATAACTTTACTATAAACTTAACCCTTCATATAAGAACTTAGTTCTTCCTCTGGTTGAGATTTGCAGAAGCAACTCGCCCCACAAGTTGAGAATTTAATTCTCATCAAGAAGATTTTGTTCTGCATATTCAAAACTTAAGGGAAAAGAACTAAGTTAAAAAGAAATAATAGGGACATATGGGAATTTAATTCCTCCAAAAATTAGGGTTAGGGTTTAGGGTGCACTAGTTTCTTCAGTAGGATACTCGATGATAACGTAAACGCACAACTTTACCGTAACTTAACCCTTCATATAAGAACTTAGTTCTTCCTCTGGTTGAGATTTGCATAAGCAACTCTCCCCACAAGTTGAGAATTTAATTCTGAACGGGGAGATTTTGTTCTGCAGATTCAAAACTTAGGGGAAAAGACGAAGTTAAAAAGAAATAACCTGGACATATTAGAATTTAATTCCTCCAAAAATTAGGGTTAGGATTTTTGGGTGCACTAGTTCCTTCAGTAGGATACTCGATGGTAACGTAAACGCACAATTTTACCGTAAACTTAACCCTTCATATAAGAACTTAGTTCTTCCTCTGATTGAGATTTACAGAAGCAAATCTCCACACAAGTTAAGAATTTTATTCTCATCAGGGAGATTTTGTTCTGCAGATTCAAAACTTAGAGGAAAAGAACTAAGTTAAAAAGAAATAACATGGACATATGGGAATTTAATTCCTCCAAAAATTAGGGCTAGGGTTTATGGTGCACTAGTTCCTTCAGTAGGATACTCGATGATAACGTAAACGCACAATTTTACCATAAACTTAAACCTTCATATAAGAACTTTGTTCTTCCTCTGGTTGAAATTTGCTGAAACAACTCTCCCCACACGTTGAGAATTTTATTCTCATCGGGGAAATTTTGTTCTGCAGATTCAAAATTTAGGGGAAAAGAATCAAGTTAAAAAGAAATAACAGGGACATATGGGGAATTTAAATCCTCCAAAAATTTGGTTTAGGGTTTAGGGTACAATAGTTCCTTCTGTAGGATACTCGATGCTAACGTAAACGCACAACTTTACCGTAAATTTAACTCTTCATATAAGAACTTAGTTCTTCCTCTGGTTGAGATTTGCAGAAGCGAATCTCCCCATAAGTTGAGAAGTTAATTCTCATCGGGGAGATTTTGTTCTGCAGCTTCAAAACTTAGACGAAAAGAACTAAGTTAAAAAGAAATAATAAGGACATATGGGAATTTAATTCCTCCAAAACTTAGGGGTTAATCCTATATAAAGAACTTAGTTCTTCAAAAAAATAATGATGATCCAAGATCCTCAAAACTGAAATCTTGACGATCATCAATGACTAAAAATGTCATTAAAATGAGATCAATATCTCTAAGAAAACACAAGAATAGCTTGGTGATTCGTTAGTGCTTAGAACTATTTTGAAGCCTCACGTGTTTCCCACGTGAGTGCTTCAAAGGAACAAAAAGTAACATGAACATATGGGAATTTAATTCCTCCAAAAATTAGGATTTAACGCTACATAAAGAACTTAGTTCTTCAAAAAAAATATGATTTATTCTTTTCAACCCTACACAAAGCACATACACACTAACAACCCTAAACTTAAGCGAAATCATAAATTGAAACATATATACACAGAATACAACTCATACTTGGGTATCTTCAAATATAACTTTGTTTATCGATAATTTATTCATTTCAACGAAAACTTGTATTTACGGATTTTCTTCTTTGTCAGTAACCATTCCGTTCTTAGATTTCTCAATATAGTCATCATAACCTACAATTTATATGTTATACAGTCTAACATAGCCCATGAGTACATCAGAGTTAAACACTGGATGTACGTAGATTGGCAACAACGTATGCAACCTAAGTTTGTCGCGGGAGTTGCTGTTTTCATTGAATTTGCACGCGCACATAATAAAATCGTGTTAGAGAAGATTCTCTGCCCATGCGATAGATGTGGGAATAAGTACTGGCAGAAGGTAGAATTCGTAGAACTTCATATCGTTAAACATGGTTTTACTAAACTATATACAACTTGGCTATATCACGGGAAAGGAGAAGAAGAAGAGGGTAAAGCGGCAGAAGAAGAAGGAGAAGACGGTAATACGGCAGAAGAATAAGACGGTAATTTCTTTTCAGGAGAAGAAATGGAGGATATGGTAGAGGCTGCCCTAGGTGATAGTATTCGTACCGAAAATGACATTCCTTCTGGTCAAGGACCGCGTGCGGATAAGTATGAAAAGTTTATGAATGATGTTAGAAGACCAATTTATGAGAATACAAAGTATTCCACCCTATCATGGTACGTCCAACTTTTCCAGATTAAGTGCATAAATGGATGGAGCAACAAGTCATTCACGATGCTTCTGAAGTTCTTGAAAGATTCTATGCCTCCGGGAAATAACATGCCCGACAGCTGGTACGGAGCCCAGAAGATGATGTCTGATTTGGGTCTGAAGTGTGAGAAAATTGAAGTATGTCCCAAAAATTGCATGTTGTACCGGAAAGAGAATTCAGATTTAAAAGAGTGTCCAACATGCGAAGATGCCAAGAATAAGCCGAAATATTCTGATAAGAAGCCCGATATACATGTCAAGATAGAATGATACTTTCTCATAACACAGAGGCTGCATAGACTATTCAGGTGCAAGAAAACAGCCGAGGCAATGATTTGGCATCACCGTGCACCTCTAAGTGAAGATTAAAAAATGAGTCATCCAAGAGATTCACCGACATGGAAGGATTTCGATAGGAAGCACGAAATATTTAGTAGTGATTCTCGCAATGTCAAGCTGGGACTCGCTAGTGATGGCTTCTGCCCATTCAACTATATGTCTAGAAACCACAGCACATGGCCCATTGTAATGATAGTTTATAATCTGTCGTCTTGGTTGGTTATGGATCAATCCTACTTTATGATGCCTCTTCTTATTGACGGACCAAACTCACCGGGAAACAATATCGACGTCTATCTCCGACCTCTGATTGATGAGTTAAAAATTTTATTCATATGGTGTAGAGACTTACGATGCAAACATAGATACAACCTTCATATTGCATGCGGCTTTAATGTGGACAATTAATAACTTCCTGCGTATGGAATGCTATCAGCTTGGTCCGTACATGGTCACACAACATTCCCTTATTGCCTGTTCCCTTATGAAAAATGAATAATAAATATAAAAAGCAATGGAAAAGTCCCCAAATGAAGCATCACATGCCCACACGTGATAGGCACTGCGCTTAACAAAGTAAGGCTGAAACTGAGGCTCACGTGCAGGCACGTGACCTTTATATACAAAGTATATAGGCGCCTTCTTAAAACAAACAATTGGCCAAAAAAACCCGCGTGATAACACGTGACGCTCTATAGTAGGCTTAACTGTGAGGGGTCACGAGCTACACGTGATGGCTCTTATGCCTTCTGAGCCGATAGAATTAAATTCTAAATAAAAGGGATCAGAAATACCATTTTGGAAAATATTTTCTTAGATCTTTCTAAACAAGAAAGATTACACTCTATGAAACAGAGCACCGTTGGATTAAAAATCCAATGGTGATTAAAAATCACCGATCCACAGAAAAAGATTCTGTACGGGGAAATATTTTCCTATTCTTGTTAAAAACAAGAGAAATATCTTCTGTAAAACAAAAGTCCTTGGATTAAAAATCCAACGGCGAATAAAACTCACCGATTTTTCTAAAAGATCATTTTGGTTGATTATAAAATCAATCAACATCTCTCAATGAGAAATTTTCTGAACAAATTGATTCTTTTCTTTCTCCTATAAATAAGAGCAAAGGGACAGAAAAAAGAGAGATACAGAAATAGAGAGAAAAACCCCCTCGTAAGCTTAAAAGAAAAAAGAATTTAATTCTCCAGAAAGAAGAAGATCTCCTCAAAGAGAAAATGAAACCCTAGGTAAGAGGAGGAACAAAATACAGAGAACATCGTACCTCTTCTTCACCATCACAAGAGTTTAACTCTTCTAAAAAGAACTTAGTTTTTCCTCTGGTTAGATCTGCAGAAGCAGATCTCTCCACAAGTTGAGAATTTAATTCTCATCGGGGAGATTCTGTTATGTAGATTTAAACCTAGGGAAAAGAACTATGTTCAAAGAATTTAATTCTTACAAGAACATATAGGAATTTAATTCCTCTAATTAAACTAGGGTTTAACCCTATAAAAGAATTTAATTCTTATGAAACAAAAGGCTCGAAAGTCTCAAAACTCAAGATCCCCATAAAAAGATTAACACCCAACATGATAACGGCCGATCACGTGCTCCCACGTGAGCACCCTTGATGAACGAAAGAGCACAACTGAGATCAGGTCACGTGACCCCACTAAAGTGCTTAGCACTTCCAAAAGAGAAAGGGTATAAACCCCAGAGACATCTACCACTTTGTGACGCCTCGCGTGATCTCACGTGGCCCTCTAAAAGTGCTTAACACTTATACAGAAAGGGGTGTGAGCCCAAAGGCAGCGCTCACATTTTGAGATCACCTCACGTGCTCGCACGTGATCGTTAATGAAACTGAGCACTCAGCACCGAGCGCTCCACATGCTCCTCACGTGGGCGCTATTTTAAAAGTAGCGCTTTAGCACTCCAAGTCTGGCGCTCAGTGCCAAGCGCTCCACGTGCTCCTCACGTGGGCACTGTTTTATAAGAAGCGCTTTAGCACTCCAAGTCTGGCGCTCAGCGCCAAGCGCTCCACGTACTCCTCACGTGGGCACTGAGGAAACACAAAGTGATCTGTAAATAAAGCACCCAGCGCCACAAAGAGTGTTCAACACTCAATAAAAAAACAAAAAGAATAAAGGGTGTCAGAACCCAAATCAATGCTCAGCATTGTTGAACAAAAAGGGACTGAGCCCAACTAAATGTTCAACATTTTATTCAAAATTGAGTGGACTGAGCCCAAGTTGGCCACAAGTCCCTAATTCAGATTAACCGAGCCCATGTGCTCACAATCTTTTTAATTAGTCTTAGTCCTAAATCTGACTATAGATCTCCCAACCAACATTGGTTCAAGGGTACATCTCTTCATACCTCTTATACATGTCGTTGTAATTCTTCAACGTCTTCAGAGAGATGGAGGGTCCCAATAACCAATAATTTTTTGTACATTCCCAAACAGTTAAACCAAAACCTTACAGACAACGATGTCTTTAAACCAGACTATGATGTCTTTAAATCAGACTATGATTCTTTAAACCATACAGACTACGATGTCTCTAAACCTTACGGACTATGAGGTCCTTAAACTCATGGACTATGATGTCCTTAAACCCAATGGACCGCGATACCCCTAAACTAAAACAATAGAGTCCAAATACTCTTTCGTTGGATCTAAATGATCACAAAATCCCGTTTAGTAGATCTTAGTTTAAAATTAGACTAACGTATTCTCAACAAACGTTTAAGTTGATCTTAGTCTTAAACAAGAATAACGATCCTGAAACCAACCCAAACCTAAATCTTTGGACTAATCCATGCCCTAGGGGAGACAACATAAATTAGTCTCCGTATACAATCCACGGGCAACCAAAAAATAAAACAAACACACATGACACGAAGTGACCATCTGGAGAAGGAGAAAGTGGTTACCGCTATGTGGTAGCGTAATTAACTGCAGGGTCTTGCGTCTGCAGGGAAGAGCGTTCCTACAATCAAAAACCCTTCGTAAACGAGGGGGAATCTGACGAAATCTGCTACAACGGCCGCATCTGTCTAAACCTCCGATATACGGTGCCATAAATCAACTTGGCATCTTCGAAGAGGTAGAAGGATAAAACCCAAATAGCATCTGCCTCCAAAATTCAGGCCAGACGTCCCAACGTCCCGGTCGTGTATTTCGGCGTGAACATATTCTGGCACGACCGGTAGGACCTTTTCCTCTTTATAGTCCATACTTCATGTGTTATGTTCGCGAACGAATCGCGGTTTGCTATGCTTGCCTGTGGATTCGAGGTACTAAGATTTGGTGTCTTGCTCTGTGCAAAGGAGAAAAGAAGAGCAATGGCTTCCAGCTGCACTAACTGCAACAGCAACGCTCACTCCGCCCCGACTGGAGGAGTGACTTATGGTCCCCAAGCGGCCTCCATCTTTGCAATGCCAGTGGAGCAGATGACTCAAGCCACCACTGGACTATTCTTCGGGACCATGCTCCCGCCAATGAGCTTCAGTGCTTCAGTGCCATTACAGGAAGCTCCGAAGAAGCCGGCCTTCAATAGACTTGCAATCTCAACGGCCCCTCTCAACGGGCCATCCAATTCCAACGCCTCGGTCTTCAACAGGCTAAGCCAAAGCTCAAGTGGGCCCACAAAAAGGCTCGCAATACCCGAAGGGGTTATCCCGAATCGGATAGCCATTCCATCTTCGATGAGAGAAGTCGTCGACAGGGCTTCTCCTGCTAAAGGATCGGTCTTCGCAAGATTGGTCGTTCCAACTCCTACTTTCGGTGAAGTCATCAAGACTGTTTCCCCTACCAAAAGGTCGGCCTTTGAAAGATTGACCGTCCTCTCTCAACGGACGTCGGTCTTCAACAGGCTAGCACCAGCAGTAGCCCTTCATCAGAGTAGGGGGCATGACGAAGACACTCCTGTAACTGAACCAGTCTCATCTGCAAGGCATGCTCAACGTCTCCACTGGCGCCGAATGAGGAAAGCTGGGGATAGTTCCCCTTCTGGACTGACTCCGCCAGCTCCAATGGTGGAAATCGACGCTACTGTTCCAACTGGGAATAGCTTTGAGCCGCTCAGGGGGATGTGCAAGAACTCTCCAACTGCCGTATTAAAAAGATCCCCTTCGCTTGCTGAAAATGTTACAAAGGCGAAGTCAGAACGACCCCCTCAGCGGTTATCCTCCAAAATCCACAGGGTTTGGCGAAGGGTCTGTTCTCCGCCGAAAGACGCGATCGGGACGTTGGGACATTCAGCCTGAATTTCGAGGGCATATGCTATTTGGTGCTATCCATCCACTTCTCCGAAGATGCCATGTTGATTTATGACACCATGTATCGAAGGTTTAAACGGATGCGGCCGATGTAGCAGACTTCGTCAGATTCCCCATCATTTGAGGGGTTTTTTGATTGTGGGGACGCTCTTCCCTGCAGGCGCAAGCCCCTATAGTTAATTACGCTACCGCATCGCATAACCACTTTCTCCTTCTCCAGATGATCACTTCATGTCGTGTATGTTTGTTTTGTTTTTTGGTTGCCCGTAGATTGTATACGGAGACTAATTTATGTTGTCTCCCGTAGGGCGTGGATTAGTCCAAATCCGTATCTTCTTAGATTTGGGTTTAGGGTTGGGTGTAAGGATACGTTAGTCTCATTTAAGACTAAGATCAACTTAAACGTTTGTTAAGGATACGTTAGTCTAATTTTAGACTAATATCAACTAAACGGGATCATTTAGATCCAACAAAAGAGCATTTGGGCTCTATTGTTTAGTTTAGGGATATTGCGGTCCATTAGTTTAAGGACATTACGGTCCAAGGTTAAGGACATCATAGTCCATGGGCTTAAGGACCCCACAGTCCGAGATTAAGGACATCATAGTCCTTGGGTTTAAGGACCCCACAGTCCAAGGTTAAGGACATCATAGTCCATGGGTTTAAGGACCTCACAATCGGAGGTTGAGGACATCATAGTCCATGAGTTTAAGGACCCCACATTCCAAGTTTAAGGACATCATAGTCCATGGGTTTAAGGACCCCACTGTCCGTGGAATGTCTGGTTGTCGGGACTCGTCACCTCTCTGAAGACGTTGAAGGATTACAACGACAAATATCAGAGGAGTGAAGAGATGTACCCTTGAACCAATATTGGTTGGGGGATCTGTAATTGGATTGATTTAAGGATTGTTAATCTCGTTTGAGATTAAGATCAACTTAAATGTTTGTTAAGAATACGTTAGTCTAATTTTAGACTAAGATCTACTTAACAGGATCATTTAGATCCAACAAAAGTGCATTTGGGCTCTATTATTTAGGTTAAGGACATTACGGTCCATAGTTAGTTTAAGGACATTACGGTCCAAGTTCAGATGCAAACATGGGTTTGGAAAAGCACCAGATAGTTATTGGTCATCGGGACCCACCACCTCTCTAAAGACGTTGAAGAATTACAATGACATGTATCAGAGGGGTGAAGAGATGTACCCTCGAACCAAAGTTGATTGAGAGGGCTCTGGGAATTATTTTAAATGTCAAGATTATGGTTGGAGTTCAGTTTCAAGAGATCTTGCCTCTGGAAAACTTAGCTAGTTCAGGCTAAGATTGGCTTGGATATAGTGTTAAACACTAGAGTACACTCGGCTATCACATGCTCCCATGTGATGCGCTTAGAATAGTGTTAAACACTAGGGATGAAGCGCACAAAATAGTGTTAAGCACTAAAAAAAGAAAAAAAACGCTCATATGGGGTCATGTGAGGCGCTTGAGTATTGGGCCAGACTTCCCTTATTTTATTCTCAGAATATTCAAATAAGTGTTAAACACATTAGTCTTCATGGCCATCACGTGTGGGCACGTGATGGGTACCCATACACATACACTGGATATTAGGGATCACGTAGGGACACGTGAGGGCGCCCATGCATTGGGTATTAATCCTTCAGTTTTTTCCATCTTCTCTTTTTTAGAGAGGTGTTTGCCAGGGGTCACGTGGGGACACGTGAGGCACCCCAAATCGATTCTGCCATTTTGTTTTGAGAAGTCTGTTCAAGGGTCACGTGGGAGCACGTGACCTAATCTTATTCATTCTCTTTTGGTCATTGGAAGGAGGGTCACGTGTTGCCACGTGATCATGTTGGGTAATTGATCTTTTTGCGTGCATGGAGAGATGAATCCTTTGTAGAATTAAATTCTCTTATAGAGTTAAACCCTAATTTTATTTAGAGGAATTAAATTCCTATATGTTCGAAAGAATTAAATTCTTTAAACTCAATTCTCCCTCTAAGTTTTGGATCTGCATGGCAGAATCTCCTCGATGAGAATTAAATTCTCAATTATGGGAAGATCTGCTTCTGTAGATCTATTACCATGAAGAAGAACTAAGTTCTTATTCAGAATAGTTAAACTTTTAGTTTGAGAATTAAATTATCTTATAGGGTTATGGGAGGTTATAGAATGATCACTTTCTCTCTCTTACCTAGGGTTTCTTTCTTTTCTGAAGAAATCGTCTTTTCTCTCTGGAGAATTAAATTCGCTTCTTTTTTCTCTCTGTTGTTGTATCTCTTTTTTTCTCTATCTTTGGCTCCTATTTATAGGAGAAAGAACAGAATCAGTTTGTTTAGTCAATCTTTCATTGAAAGATTTTGATTGATTTTGTAACCAACATGATCTTTTAGATCATTCGGTGAATTTTATTCACTATTGGATTTTTAATCCAAAAGATATTTTATTTGTTGTTCCTGGCAAATTTTAGGGAAATATCTCCTTGTATAGAATCTTTCTATAAATTGGTGATTTTTAATCTCCATTTTTAATCCAACGGTGCTCCACTTTACAAAGCGCAATATTGATTTAATCTATTATTTCAGATGGCTCAGAAACCCATCACGTGTTGGCACGTGACCCATCTAATTAGAATTCAATTCTATTAGTTCAAAGGGTTTAGGAACCCATCACGTGGTGGCTCGTGACCCCATTGATTAAGCAATTAATTAGAATTTAATTCTATTTGCTCAGAGGACTTAAGAGCCCATCACGTGTTGGCACGTGACCCCGCTGATTAGGCATTTCATTAGAATTTATTTCAATTGTTCAGAGGGTTGAAGAGCTCATCACGTGTTGGCACGTGACCCTACTCATTAAGCATTTCATTTATAATTTAATTCTATTGTTCAGAGGGTTTAAGAGCTCATCACGTGTTGGCACGTGACCCTACTGATTAAGCATTCAATTTAGAATTTAATTCAGTGTCTACAGGCATTGCCTGTAAATGGTTACGTGTCTGCACGTGAGACCTGGTCACGTATTGACACGTGACCCCACTGTCACAGCATTTCCAATTTGTTTATTTTATTCAGTGTCTACAGGCTTTGCCTGTAAATGGTCACGTGTCTGCACGTGAGGCCTGGTCACGTGTGGGCACGTGATGCTCGGTCATGTGTAAACACGTGATGCCTCATTTGAGGTTTCCCTTACTGCTTTATCTGTATTTTATTTAATTCCCATGAGGGAAAAAATGCCCCCACAGCGTTGTTCTCACGTGTTTTCATGTGAGTGCAACGCTGTAACTTTTGCGACCGTTGGATCTGCCTAGGGAACAGGGAAGATGAATCGTTTCCCATCATGTCCTATAAATGCAAGGGTCTCTTCAGCAATGCCTCCACTCCTTCATCTTCTTCCTTCCTTGTTCTTGCCTTGAGAATTTAATTCTTCTCCTCAGAGCTTAGTTCTCTGTTCAAAAAATTCCCTGAGTTTAACTCTGTCAACAAAAGATTTCTTTTTCAGGTAAGGATCTTGAACGGCCGAGGAACTTCTTATAGAAATTTTCTTTGGATTTTAAATCCACACTAAGGGTTTTTCCCTTCATTCGCGCGGATTTTTAGTTTTGTTAGGTGTCTTATCAATGGTCATTTTTCCAAGAGTTGTTTGAATTTCAATGTCTGTCCAGTCTGTCTGCTAAACTCTCACTAATTTTCATTTTCAGGTGCTATGGCCGCTCATCTGTACTGCCTTAACAGAATCGTTTCTTATGAGGATATTCACGTACAGGGTCGTCATCAAAACTAGGAGTTCACAAACGCCCAATGTACCGAAATTATGAATCGTTTCAGCATACACATCTGCCAACTACTCCCTCGTCGCTCCGCTCTCTTAAAGATTATAGAGAGAGCAATTTGGGAAGCGCTTCCTGGATTTTATGAATCCAAGCCGCTTAATGCACTGGATAACGCCGAGGATAAGGTGCACTCAGTGTATCTGAGGGGCCTGATTTCGAAGAAATGGCGAGATAGTCTCATTGATATCCTGCATCAAGTTTTCCAGCAGACGACAATAATAGCTGCTTATCAGAGGATGGAGGATATCAGCGACGATCCTGATGCTTTTGATCGTGAGAAGATGCATACAAAAATGGTCAGAAAGGCCAGAAACACTTTAGATGGCCTGACTTTTGGGTTTCTCAATCCATGTCCTGGGTTTAATGTTTTGCCACTGTAAATGCTTTCTTTTGTTTCTGTATGCATTTTCGAAGTTTGAGTGACAAAACTTTCTTTTCCCCTTTCTGTGTTTACATGTGTTTTGTATGAAATTTTGTCATGACATTATTGGTGTTCACGCGTTTGGCACGTGAGTCATTGTTGGGGGCCTCAATCTCTCATTGGCACCTGCTCACGTGTTATGCACGTGCAGCACCGTTTTAATTTCCAATAAAGGTCCAGGCCGGTGCTCACGTGCTATGCACGTGGGGCTCTATTGATGGGGTTGCTTCGTTTGCTTACACTGATTCCAACGAATCATCTCTTTGATTTCCCATGCTCTCCCCTTTTTCTGGGCCTTGGGAATAGTTCCATCATGCACCATATTTTCTGTGCATAGCATTGAATGCTCCCCTTTATAACCCGAAGCTATGCGTTTCTTTCCCTCTTCACAGAGAAATCGGGTGCTCATCTTGAGAAATCAAATAAGTGTCATGGCTTGCAACCACCCCTATGCTCGTCGACAACCATGGGAGATGCCCGTCGAGGAGATGATTCCTCGCTTTACTGCGCGGCTGGTGGATCCTCTTCTCACGGATGCCGAATGCGACGTGGTGACATATGACCTCTTGATTCGTAGGGGATCTCCCCTTCCTATGGGTTCCATTTGGCTACAAATGGTCCTTTCCTCCGTGCTTGCAGACATCCCTCCCCATCCGACTGAGATGACATTGGCGATGCTCGATGCAGCGGAGGACAAAATTGAGTGTTTCTATGAGGCACGCTTGCTTACCCGGGCCCTGAAGGATCGCTCGATTCATCTTCTGGGTCAGATAAGAGCCTGGCGGACTGTCATGTCCGCCTTCGCTGATGGGCATAGCGCTAATCGGTGAGGAGCAACCCCTCATGAAAACCGTCGCTTCGACGTGTTAGAGAAGGTAGAAAGGAAGCTGGAGAATTTTGTTTTTTGTTTTGTTAACCCTGGTATTACTGATCCCATGTTTTGGCGATCTTTTCCCTATAGAGTAGTATACTTTAACTCGATGTATTCCTCTTATTATTGTTTGTTGCATGCTTCTTATCAAATTCTTTCCGCTCATCATATATTCGTTCATGCATTCCACCTATATACATGAGCTTTATACTTTATCCCTAGGAATTTCCTTTAAATAAGAGCGTTACTGTTGCGTTGTCAGCACGCTTTAGATATTGTCTCTATTTAAGCGGGCGTATGGTTGCAAATGCACGCTTGATGGGGCACATATAAAGGATCCTTCTTATTGCCTTACATGGCACACTGTTTGTGCATGTTTTGGTTCGGATACTGTCGTCGAGTGGAAACTTGCTTACATAGTCTTGAGTGCACGCACCTTCCTTCAGAGGTCGTGGCTGAAAAGGCAAGCTTGTGGGGGCTGGTTAAACGGTGCACCGCAAATATGCAGTCATGCGAGAAGAGGCTCAACCGAAAGTTTTCGGAGAGGGATTTGGTTTCCAAAGCGCTGGGGGAACTTCAAGCTGAACTTACAGCCAAGACCACTCGTGCGTATGAACTTTGGCGAGTGCTTCATGAAGCTATCAGGGAAGTGGTAGCTATTGATAAAGCCGTCGTTTTTACTCGTGAGATGGTTGAAGCTCACAAAGTTACCGAAAAGGATCTTGAAAGTCGGCTTGCCTCGTACTAGGCCCAACAGTCTCAAGCGGAGGCTCGTCTTATTGCAATAACAAAATATGAGTTCGAGACCCGGCGGAAGAAGGATAAACTGATGACTCTATTAAATCGTCCGCCGACTTGAATACAATGTATATTTTTTTTATACATACTCCTGAATGAAAGTATTTTTTGATTCTTTCATAAATTGTACTTCGTATTCATTTTGATTCATGAATAAAAGATATATTTTTCTTCATGGTGGTGTGTCCCTTTTAGTAAATGCATTTTGTGAATAATCTATTTTGATCTCCTTGTAAGACAGCGATGGCTTAGGAGTCAGGTTCAAATCTGCCTCCTAAAGCTTTCCAACTTTATGAGCCATGAGGGTCTCATAAATACTTTTCTCCCTATGAGTCGAGAGGATCTCGTAGGTGTATTTTCTCCTTAAGAATCGTGAGGATTCCTCGGTGTGTTTTCTCTTGAGAGTTGTAAGAATCTCACAAGAGAGTTTTTTCTCACTTACGAGTCGAGAGGACTTGTAAGTGGTTGTTTCCTTTCCTGTCGATGTTTAACTTAGGAGAGTGTGGCCTGTAGAAAATCTACCTTGATCTCTCTGCGAGGCAATGATGGCTTGGGAGACAGGATTAGGATCTGCTACCTAAGACTTTTCAAATTTATGAGCTGTGAGGGTCTCATAAAGATTTTTCTCCCTACGAGGCGAGAGGATCTCGCAGGTGTGGTTTCTCCTTAGGAATAGTGGGGATTCCTAAGTGCGTTTTCTCTTGAGAGTTGTAAGGATCTCACAAGATAATTTTTCTTGCTTACGAGTCGAGAGGACTGTAAGTGATTGTTTCTCTCATTGTCGATATTCGACTTGGGAGAGTATGGCCCGTGAATAGTCCCTCTTTACCTCTTTGCAGGGCAATGATGGTTTGGGAGACAGGGTTAGGATCTGCCACCTAAGGCTTTTCGACTTTATGAGCCGTGAAGGTCTCATAAAGGTATTTCCCCTTACGAGTCGTGAGGATCTCGTAAGTGTAATTTCTCCTTAGGAATCGTGAGGATTCTTAAGTGTGTTTTCTTTTGAGAGTCGTGAGGATCTGAGAAGATAATTTTCTTCCTTACAAGTCGAGAGAACTCGTAAGTGATTGATGAGTTGACCTGCTCCCGAGTCAAAGCATTGCTTTAATGGGGAGTTCGAGGATTTACTTTGGCTATTTCCCACGGAGTCAGGATTGACTTTAGCCGTGTTCTACGGGACTAGGATTTGCTCTGGCCGTTTCTTACGGGGTCAAGATTGACTTTAGCCGTGTTCTATGGGACCAGGATTTGCTCTGGCCATTTCCCACGGGGTCAGGATTAACTTTAGCCGTGTTCAATGGGACCAGGATTTGCTCTGGCCGTTTCCCACAGGGTCAGGATTGACTTTAGCTGTGGTCTATGGGACCAGGATTTGCTCTAGCCGTTTCACACGGGGTCAGGATTGACTTTAGCCGTGTTCTACGGGACCAGGATTTGCTCTGGTTGTTTTCTACATGGTCAGGATTGACTTTAGCCGTATTCTACGGGACCAGGATTTTCTCTGGCTGTTTCACACGGGATTAGGATTGACTTTAGCCGTGTTCCACAGGGCCAGGATTTGCTCTGGCCATTTCCCACGGGGTCAGGATTGACTTTAGCCGTGTTCTATGGGACCAGGATTTGCTCTGGCCATTTCCCACAGGGTCAGGATTGACTTTAGCCATGGTCTACGGGACCAGGATTTGCTTTGGTCGTTTCCCGTGGGGTCAGGATTGACTTTAGCCGTGTTCTATAGGACCAGGATTTGCTCTGGCCGTTTCACACGGGGTCAGGATTGAATTTAGCCGTGTTTTACAGGACCAGAATTTGCTCTGGCTGTTTTCCACGGGGTCAGGATTGACTTTAGCCGTGTTCTACGGGACCAGGATTTGCTCTGGCTGTTTCACACGGGGTCAGAATTGTCTTTAGCCGTGTTCTACGGGGCCAGGATGTGTTCTAGCCATTTCCCACAGGGTCAGGATTGACTTTAGCCGTGTTCTACAGGGCCAGGATTTGCTCTGGCTGTTTTCCACTGGGGGTCAGGATTGACTTTAGTCGTATTCTATGGGACCTGGATTTGCTCTGGCCGTTTCACACGGGGTCAGGATTGACTTTATCCGTGTTCTACGGGACTAGGATTTGCTCTGGCCATTTCCTATGGGGTCAGGATTGACTTTAGCCATGTTCTACGGGAACAGGATTTGCTCTGGCTGTTTTCTATGGGGTCAGGATTGACTTTAGCCGTGTTCTACGGGGCCAGGATGTGCTCTGGCCGTTTCCCACGGGGTAAGGATTGACTTTAGCCGTGTTCTACGGGACCAAGATTTGCTCTGGCCGTTTTCCACGGGGTCAGGATTGACTTTAGCCATGTTCTACGGGGCCAGGAGGTGCTCTCTCGGTTGTCTATGAACCATCGAGGTTTGGAACAGGGACTTTGGCATAGCTCCAAAGTTGATTGTCACGTCTGAATCCTGCTGGAATAAGGAGGAACGCTGTTGGTGATCTCTAGGCTGTCTGTTAACCGCCAAGATTTGGAACAGGGACTTTGCCATGGCTCCAAGGTTGATTGTCGCGTCTGAACCCTGTTGGAATGAGGAGGAACGCTGTTGGTGATCTCTAGGCTGTTTGTGAACCGTCGAGATTTGGAACAGGGACTTTGCCATAGCTCCCAGGTAGATTGCCGCGTCTAAATCCTCCTGGAATGAGGAGGAACACTGTTGGTGATCTCTAGGTTGTCTGTGAATTGTCGAGATTTGGAATAGGGAATTTGCCAAGGCTCCAAGGTTGATTGTCGCGTCTGAATACTCCTGGAATGAGGAGGAACGCTGTTGTTGGTCTCTAGGCTGTAGATGCGGCCGTCGAAACTTGGCTCTCTTTCTGATGGAGCCTGGTGGGAAGGTATGGTTCCCTTTTTGTTTGTACCCCTGGATTGTATACAGGGATCGATGTGATCTCACCTGAAGGGCAAAAATTTTCATTTTATATATTTTTCTTTCCGCGATGCTCTATCATTTCAGCTTTTATATCACGAAAGTCACGATTGCCTAATCATTTTGGCTATTTTTTTCGCAGTGCCTAATCATTTCGGTTATTTGTTTTATTTACTCAATGCTTTTTATTGTGAGTTGCCTAACCATTTTGGCTGTTTTTTAATACATATATTTTACTTGCTGATTTTGTTGCAAGTTGCCCCATCATTTCGGCTATTTCATATGCATTTGTGGCTCGCTGACTTTTCGCTGCGAGTTTGGGATTTGATACTGATTTAGGCATCAGCATCGCTGCAACTGGGATATCATCAGGAGCGAATCATCATTTGCCTCTGTTGATGTCGAACAAAGGTGTCTTAGCAAACAGGGTTAAGATCCTATTGACTAAGGCTTTTTGACTTTACAAACCGTAAGGGTCTCATAAAGGTACTTCTCCCTACGAATCGAGAGGATCTCGTAGGTGCGTTTTCTCCATAGGAATCATGAGGAATCTTAAGTGTATGGTCTCTTATAAGTCGTAAGGATATTACAAGAGTTTTTTTTCTCCTTATAAGTCGAGAAGACTTACAAGGGTCGTTCACCATATGAAGATATCCCTCGTTAGTGGCGGGACTCTGTTGGGGAAAAGTTTATTCGCACCCATGGATTATATACAAGGGTCAGCATTGAACTGCTTGTAGGGCAATTCTGGGGATTGTGATGGCTTAAGAACGGGTTCAGATCCCTGTAGCTTAATGCTTTTGAATCTTATGAGCTGTGAGGGTCTCATAAGAGGGTTCTCCTTACGAGTCGTCAGGATCTCGTAAGTATAATTTCTCCTTAGGAATCGTGAGGATCCCTAAGTGTGTTGCTCCCTTATGAGTCGTAAGGATCTCACGCAAGTATTTTCTCCTTACAGGGTCGAGAGGACCTTGCAAGTGTTTTCTAACGAGATTGCGACCTTTCGGGTTTTCACAAAGCTTGCCGGTAGTCCTGCTGTTTTACTTACGGAGCCCTTTCGGGTTTTCATCCATGCCCATCTCGCTTGTGGACATACCATTTTTTTACCACGTCAGACTGAGGATGGTGCGGGTTGGTAGTAGTTTAACGACGTTTCGGTCAAGCGTTAGTTTAGGGACGTTTCGATCCATTGTTAGTTTTAGGATATTTCGGTCCGTTGTCAGTTTTAGGACATCTCGGTCCGTCATTACTTTTAGGACTTTTCGGTCCGTCGTTAGTTTTAGGACATTTCGGTCCGTTTGCCGGCTATTACTTACAGAGTTTGGGCTTAGGAAGATAGAGAGAGAAAATAGGCGTCGTCATCTATCGTTGACCTAGGCCGTGACCCGTCAAGCGTAGTATTTTTTCAGGAAGCGACCGTTTATTAGCCTGAAAGGTCTTTCGCCATGCATGTCCATGAGTAGATAGGCTCCACCTTAGTAGACCTTGTCTATGATATACGAGACTTTATAGTTCGGCTCAAATTCCCCCGCTTGGCACGATTGGGGATCATAGGTCTCCTGACCACTAGCACAAGTTCGCCTTGGCGGAATGTCCTTGGCCTAGTCAATCTCTCGTAAGAGTGCATCATCTTTGATTTTAATCCTCCAGGTTTTGTTGCGCCATGAGCCGGGTTTCATCAAGGGCGTCGAGCTCCTAAAGCCGAAGGTGAGCAGTTTCTTCGTCTGTTAGCTCGTAGTGAACCGCCATTCATAAAGAGGTTAACTCTATCTCGAGGGGGGTACCGCTTCTGTGCCGAATACCAATGCATACAGCATTGTGTTTGTGGCCGTTTTGAATGCAGTTCGATACGCCCAGAGAGCTTCATGTGGCCTCTCGTGCCAGTCCTTCTTATTTTTGGACACCGTCTTTTTCACGATTTTCGTCAAGGTCTTGTTGAAAGCCTCAGGTAGACTATTATCTCGGGGATTATAGACCGAAGAGTATCTCCAGTCTATATTATGTTGCTGCGCAAAGCAGCTAATTTTGTGACTTCTATAGGCTGGCCCGTTATCGGAGATAATTCATTGCGAAGTGCCAAACCGATAGATGATGTGTGTCTTGAAGAAATAGAGGATATTCTCCGTCTTCACTTCTCTTAGTAGCACTGCTTCTGCCAACTTGGAGAAGTAATCGGTTGTTTCCAGTATGAACCGATATCCTCTGGACGATGCTGGTTCAATAGGCCCGATTATGTCGGTTCCCCACATTTCGAATGGCCAGCTAGCCACCGTTGGATGTAGCGGATTTAGATGCTGGTGGATAAAGTCCCCGTGAATCTGGCACGAGTGGCACTGCTTCGCGTATTCGAGGCAGTCTTGGATCATCGTGGGCCAATAGTAGCCCATCCTTTTGATCTTTAGCTTCATCTTTGGCCCGGCTTGATGAGAACCGTAGAGTCCATCATATGTTTCTTGGACGACTCTCCTTGCCTCTTCAGGTCACAGGCATCTTAGCCACAGAGAATCAAATGATCTCTTATACAGAGTATCATTGACGAAGGCAAAAGACAGAGCTCGTTTCATGAGCTGATGTCTTGAGGATTCATCTTCTAGCATTCAACGGGATTTGAAGTAGTCTATAAAGACTTCTCTCCAATCCTTAGTCTTTTCCTGGTCTTTTATTTGTAGGGCCGTTTGCTCGGTCACTCCTTTTTCTTCGGACGACTCTGGAGATATTTCTGCCGGTGCAAGAACCCGACGGATTAGCACAACGATCCTCACGTCATCGAGGTTCTCGTCTGCCAGTTCTTTAGCGAGCTTGGCTAATGCATCCGCCTTGCTATTTTCCACGCGCGGTATGCTTTCCAGGGCATAGGAAGGAATTTGAGTCAGCGGTTGTTGCACTCTCTCGCCGTACTTCACCAACTCTGGCTTGCACGTTTGATAGTCGCCTTTTACTTGACTAACGACCAGCTGGGAGTCTCCGTATATGAGGAGGTTTTCGATTCCCATGTCGACAGCGATCTCAAGACCTGCTATCAAAGCTTCATATTCGACTTCATTGTTCGTCTTCGGCTCTGTTAAAGAGAAGGCAAAGCGCATTATCCCTCCTTGTGGAGTCACGAAGATGAGGCCCACCCCGGATTTGATTATAAGGGTGCTTTGTTTGAGATTCTTCATGGAAGATGCTCCATCGAAATAGAGCTCCCACTGGGTATCATTCTCTCTTCTCTCCCTGTCGATCGTGTCAAACGTGTGCTCGTCGAGTAATTCGCAGTTCAAAGGAGAATCAGCAGGTATCGGATGCTCAGCGAGGAAGTCGGCGATAGCCTGGCCTTTTACCGCCTTAAGGGGACAATAAGTTATTGGGAACTCCATCAAGAGCAGGGCCCAATTAGCGACCCGTCCTGTTAATATAGCCTTTGACATCAAATATTTGATAGGATCCACCTTTGATATAAGATGGACCTCATGTGCCAACGTATAGTGTCTAAGCTTCGTTATCGCAAAGATTAACGCCAGGCAGTGTTTTTCGATGGGGGAGCGGTTGCTTTCTGTCCCAGGAGAACTCGACTCAAATAGTAGAGGGCTCTCTCCTTTCCTTGGTCGTTCTCTTGTGCCCACAGTGCTTCTAAGGAACCTTCGAGGGCTGTTGTGTACAGGACGAGAGGTTTTCCTTTAACGGGAGCATCCAGTACTAGAGGATTCTGCAGGTATTGCTTGATTTCGTCCAATGCGCTTTGGCATTTACGATACCAGATAAACGGGGTTCTCTTCTTCATTAGGTGACTATAAAGACGGCACTTGCCGGAGAGATTGGCTATAAATCGCCGGATATACGCGAGCTTTCCTTGGAGAGACCACAGTTGCTTGAGAGTCCTTGGCGGAGGCATTTACATGATCGCCTTGATCTTCGACTGTCTATCTCGATGCCTCGGTGTCGGACGACGAATACTAGGAACTTGCCCAAGGAAACTCCGAACGCGCATTTGAGAGGGTTCATCTTCAAGTTGTATTTCCGAAGACACTGAAACACAGTCTTCAAATGCTCTAAATGTTTCTCGTATGATTTGCTTTTAACTACGAGGTCGTCAATATAGAATTCGACGATTTCATGTATGAGGTCATCAAAAATCTTCGTCATAGCCCTCTGAGAGGTGGCACCGGCATTCTTTAGACCGAAAGGCATCACCTTGTAGCAGAATATGCCCAAAGGGGTCCAGAAAGTGGTATGCTTCTGATCCTCGGGATGCATCTTTATCTGATTGTATCCTGATGAGCCGTCCATGAAGGAGAAAACTTTGTGAGTGAACGTATTATCTATCATCAGCTCAATGACCGGTACTGGAAAGTCGTCCTTTGGGCAAGCTTTGTTGAGATCCCGAAAGTCCACACATATGCGCACCGTCCCATTTTTCTTCATCACTGGGACGATATTGGCAATCCAGTCAGGGTATTGAACTTCTTGGATGAAACCAGAGTCGATTAGCTTCTTGACCTCGGCGTTGATGCTCATCTCAAGCTCGAGCCGCATTCTTCTCGGTGCTTGTTTGATCGGCTTGACGTCCGGAGATATCGCCAATTTGTGCACAGCAATCTCCGAATCTAGTCCTGGCATCTCGGAATAGTTCCATGCGAAGCAATCTTTACACTGCATGAGCACGTCTTTAAGCGTAGCCTCCTTTTCTTCAGACAACAGTTCACTGACGAACGTCGGCCGTGGGTCGTTTGCCGTTCCCAAGTCGATTTTTCTGAGGTCATCTGCAGTAGTATGTATCCCATCTTCCAGCTCTTTTGGCGCCGGTGGAAATTCTGAGATCAACTCATCTTCATCGTTTTAGAAGCACCAAGAAAGGCCATCCATATTCTCGGGTTCTTCTTCTGACAGCGTTATCGCATGACAGGTACGAGATCATTTCCAAGACCGATGTTGATCTGGTTCTACTATCGCTATACACTTCGCTTTCGGTTCATGCTTCTGTGGCGGGGTTATCCTCTAACTGCTGGATAGAGAGAACCTACCTTGTTGATATTGGTCTTTGACCCAGTTCTTGACGGTGAGCAGTCTTTGAGAGGATGTCCTATTTCTCGGTGATAGGAGAAATAGTCCGGGTGAGAGACCCCGTCTGCTTTCTCGGGGTGTTTGGACTCCGGGAGCGTAATCATCCGATGTTTCACGATAAGGTCGAATATCTTCCTTGTCTTATCTTGGGGAAAAGAATATACTCGACCCGTCTTCTTTATAAGAGATGGATCCCAGCTGCTTGATTCTCAATCGCGTGGCTTCTTAGACCCGCTTTGCCACTGTCGAACGTTTTTTCCGTTCTTTGGTTTATTTTTGCCTCTGCGTCGGGTCTTTTGTATGACGGGATGGCGATGAAGAGAATTGTCAATCTCTGCAGCCTACTGAAGGAGGCGCTGCATCCTGGCTTTCTCGTAAATGGACATTTTGCGGCTATGGTCATCCTGGACCTTCTGACCCGCTTCCCTTACTAGCTTGTCTATCTGTTCTTCAAATGACGGACTTGGTATTTTCATGGCGGGACCTCGTCTTGGTTCAGGATTAGCATCTCTTAAAAGAGCATCCTCTTCTTCATCGAAATCATTTATAATGTAGCAGCCATGAAATCGCTCCCATTTCCTGGATTGAACATATCCAAGCCTACTCGTTTCCATTCTCCCATTGGGCAATTTTCGCTGAGTTCCAGGGATGCTCCAGATCCTGTTGTAGAACTGAGCTTGTCGAGCAGTCTGTTTGAAGGGTATACCTTGGCGCCTCAACAGGCTTTTTAATCCTTCTGTGTAGTATCTGGGCAGACGGATGGGCTTCAGCCTGTCAAGTGTAGAATCGGCACCATGCCAAATTTCTTTCTCCACTTTGGTTTCCGTGGATCGATTAAAGAGGATTGCCTTTTCATCTCTTCGCCTGTGAGGGACGTAGAATGTCTGCAGTTCCTGCACACCATAGGTATCAAGTGCGTCGAGCTCTTTGTAATGCTCTTGCAGAACCATGGCGATTTGCAAACTCCGATCATCACCAGCGAAGGCTTGTATTGATGGCCGAACAGAAAATACGGCACTGACCTAATCTTCCAAGTCGCTACCGAAGACCAGATTAGGGGTGGACGGTCCCGGCTTGTTGAATTAGGGCGACCCTAAATAAACTATTTCTTCTTCCTCCTCGGTATCACTCCCGAAGACCGGAATAGTAATGATAGCTCTGTTCTTCGGTTTGTGGCATCTTTCCGTGTCTTCGAAATCTGGTAAGAAGTATTTTTCATCTTCGTACTTTCGGACTTCATTCACTGAGAATGGGTTCAACTCCCCTGTCACGGTATACTCGAGACCATCCATGAAATACTTCATACACTGATGTTGTGTAGAAGGGATGATGTTGTACTCGTGTAACCAAGGCCTGCCAAGCAAAGCATTGCAACATGTCTTAGCGTCAATGACGTAAAATTTGATGTCCATGATGAGCATCCCAAAGCATAACGTCAGTATCACAGACCCGAGCGTTCGTGATGAGTGGGATTCAAACCCGGAGATGGTGATTTTATCACGAGCGAGGTGCTGAACGCTCATGCAGATTTCCTTCAACACTCTTAGAGGATATTGACGGAGGACCCATTGTCAACCAGGATCTTTCCTATCTTAATATCATGACAGTATCCGGAGACATAAAGGGGAAGATTATGCTCGCACGTCCCGAGGAGGAGATCTTCATCGCTGAAGGTGATATCGGCTGTGTGCACTTTTCCAGCTCGTCCTTCATCTTTTCTTCGGCGAAGAAAGCCTGGAATTGTTCGGGCTCTTGTAGTTCTTTGATCAGGGAATCTCTTGCCTCTTTAGATAGCAGAAGGGCGTCGAGAATGCTTAGCTGCAAGGGTATCTTCCTCAGGTATACCAGAACGTTGTATCCACCTTACTTTTCTTTGGCGGGTCCTTGGCTGTCAACTCTTTGACGGCTTAGTTATCGAGGGCGATATCTTCAGGGACTTTTTCTTTCCCCTTATCTTTTCTATTCGATCCATCGTTCGCAGGTCCGAGGTTCTTTTCGGGCAGCGTACGATTGCGCAGCTGAATGTTCTCACAGGTCTTCATTTCTTCTTCTTTTCCTGAGGTAGATTCCTTGAAGAGAGGGCCGAGAGTCATTTCTTCTTCCGAATCACTCCCGAAGGTAAGAACCTGCGATCCCCTGCTATCAACCATATATCAATTGACAACAGCTCTTCCACGTTCGTCTGTCGCATTTTTCCGCTGTCGACGAGCTTCACATTTCATCCTCTTGAAGTGCTACCTGTGAGCGACATACCCTTGCCACCAATTTTTAAAAGCGTTGCATTCTTCAGTAGGGTGCGCAATCCTTCGATGATATAAACAGTAATTAGGATGCACACCCTCTTCATTAAGGTGTATCTCATCAGAAGTGTTTCCTTCAGAAGGTGGCAGCTTCATCCCCATTGATATGGCTTTGGCGAAGCTTTTCATTGTCTTGAGCCTGCTTTTGCTGGCGGCCAAAGTGCTCTTATCTGGTTGGGGTGCTTCAATCTTTCTGTTCAGTCGCTGGCGTTTGGCTTTTCTAAATATGACCATTTCGCGCTCTCAATCAGCCTTGCTTTTTAGAAGAGCTTCATTCAAGAATGCATCAATCATCTCGTCTGACGGTCCTAGGAGCTCCGATTCGGGATCTGCCCCCAATTTCTCTGTGTCAGGAGCTTCTTCACCGTCTATCGACGAGTGAGATATCATATGGCAGCTTGCCACATAATCCTCAAGTTCATCTGACGAGTCTTCGCCATTGTCATCATCTTCGTCCTCAAGTACACGGCTGAGAAACTCTTGAAGTGTGACCGGGTTTCGCTCCTTCTGGTTATATTCTTCCAGTGCGTCGATATATTTTTGCAGGTCCGTGTGCTTGTCACCAGTCTTCACGGGCTTTTTGGTCTTCTTCTTCTTTGAAGACTTTGATGGCTGGGTATGGGCGCTTTGACTATCACCACCAATTTTTGGAGTTAGGCGCGGCTTCAGCATTCCCTTGATGACTTCGGAATCCAGTGGACTTTTCCTTTTGATTTCCGGGAATGTTTGGAGATCCTTCAGCATTCTTTTCGTTTTGGCTGAAAGAACGACATCCTATGGAGCTTCTTTTATAAAAAAGCATGATGCCCCCGGTGTGTCCGCCTTTTTGAGAGCGTGCGGCTGGGGCGGGTTTACTTTCCAATTCTCGGACAGTGCGAATTTGCCCTGTTGGCATTTGTTATCAATCCACCCTTTAAAGACGAAGCAATCATCGATTGGATGGCCTATCGCTTGGTAATAGGGGCAACAATTGGGATTATTAGCCTCACCGAGTTGCAATGGGCGTTTTGGATCCGACAAGTTGATGAGCCTGTTGCTCACCGCCAGCTCGAACAATCTCCTTATTTTGTCCTGGGAAAATGAATAAGAGCGCTTCATTTTCTCATTAAAGAATCGTCATCTCTCGTCTTGGCGATCAGTTAGTTTTGACCACTGGGCTGCTATTGAGCATTGGTGACGAAGGTTGCTTTTTCTTTCCCCTTTTCGTTTCGAGGCTCTAACTTCAAAGAAGATGGTCTATGACCCATCTGATCCATTTGGGCTAGCTTGTCAATTAAGGCCTGAAAAGTAGTTGGCTTGAAGAACATCATGAATTGGAAAATGGTCGCCTGAGGATCGAGAGTACCCACGAACATGCCTACCGCAGGAGCCTCTTCGATGCGCTGTTCGCACTTCGACCATAGATTCCGCCACCGTATCGCGTACTGGACCCAAGTTTCTCCCGGCTTCACTCTGTCGTTAATTAATGCGGTGATCGGGGTGTGTTCGCTAGCGCTTGCGAACCTCTACGTGAACAGTAACTCCATTTCTGCAAATGTCTTAATGGAGTCGTTCGGGAGCTCGGAGTACCATTCAAACGCTGTCTCCGACAAACTGCCAACAAACTAGAGAAGCAATAGTTTGTCATCCCCTCCAGTGTTGCCACACAGAGCCCTGAATTGAGCTACGTGCTGGTGTGGATTCCCCGTCCCCTTATATACGTGGAATTTGGGGATCGTGTATCCCGGCGGGTACTTTATTTGGTCGTACCAGCCCGGATAGGGTCGTCCAGTCTTAACAATTTGCCCAGCCGCTTCATTCGCCTGATGAACTCATACCTGCTGAGCGATGTAATCATCCAGGGCGGCTTTTAAGATGGTCTCCTCTTTGGCTGCTGAACAAGCCAGAAGAGGGTTTGACGTCTCCCCTCGGTCGACTTCGAGGATAATCAGAGGATCTTCAGCTGGAGGATCCGGCTATAACATCATCCCGACCATGTCTCGGAATAAGAACGCCATTCGTTTTATGTTGGCAGCTTGTTCTGCTGCCTCTTTGCCCTTCTTTTCGAGGATTTTGCAGAGGAACTCAGCATCGGTTTCTTGTTCTTGACGTTGCTCTGACGACGTTTCCGGGCTTTCTTTTGGCCCTATGAGTATGGCATTTGCGTCAACATTTCCTGGAGCTTCTATTGTTGCTCCTAGGCCTTTGTTAAGGATCTTGTGAGTGGTCGATGGCCCGTGGAAATACGGCTATCCTCTTTCCCGGATTCCATATTGACAGTATGTACCACCATGCCCCCAGACTTGGGGCGTTTAGATTCAGTGTTCTTGCGATTCGTCGCAGACACCGGGATTTTCTCCAGCCTTTTCCTCTTGTGAGCGGTCGAAGTTGAGGGGGCCGTTGCAGCGGGCACCCAAGTAGTTGTCTCCTTCTATGGCTTGACAGGGTGGTCCTCTTCTTACCGAACCTTCATCTTTTTCTGTCGGCGGAGATAGTCTTGATCTATCACGGAATCCTGGACCTGTCGCTAAACTTTATAAATTTTAGAGGACAGCCGCTGAAAGGGCTGCTCTAGCTTCGCCTTTGTAGCGTTCTCCATTGGTGGACGAGATCTTTTAAACACAGCAGTCGGAGAGTTTTTGCGTACCCACCTAAGTAATTCAAAGTTGTTCCCAGTTGGAACAGCAACATCAATTTCCACCGTTGGAGCCGGTGGAGTCATTCCAGAAGGGTAATTTCTTCCAGCCTTCCTTACTCGGCTCCAGTGGCGACGTCGAGCATGTCGAGCCGACGGTACTGGCTCAGCTATAGGGATAGGTTGATCGTGCCCCCTGTTCTGGTCAGGTGCTGTTATTGACGCCAGCCTATTGAAAACGGACGTCCGCTGAGCCGGGATAGCCAACCTGTCGAAGGCAGACTTTTGAGCAGGAGGAGCAGTCTTGGTGACTTCGTTTGGAGCAGGAGCCGAAACAGTCAGTCTTGCAAATACCGGCTCCTTAGCAGGGGAAGCCGCTTTGGCGACTTCAGGAGCAGGAATGGCTATCCGCTTAGGGATAACCTTTTCTGGTATCACGGGCTTCTTCACAGGTCCATTGGAGCTTCGGCCCAATCTATTAAAAACTGAGGCAGTAGACTTGGGCGACCCGTTGAGAGGGGCCGCAGGAGTTGCAAGCCGATCGAAGATCAACTTCTTCTTAGCTTCTTGTGGTGGCAGTGTTGTGTTGAAGCTTATGGGTGGGAGCATGGTCCCAAAGAATAGCCTAATAGTGGCTTGGGTCACTTGTTCCACCGGCATTATGAAAAGGGAGGCCTCCTGAAGCCCGTAGGTCACTCCTCCAGCAGGAACGGAGTGAGAGTTATTGCCGTTGTTGCAGCTTGTGCAGTTGAAAGCCATTTGATCTTTTGTTTTTCTACACGGAGCAAGATACCAAATGTTAGTACTTCACATCCAAAGGCAACCATGTCAAACCGCGGCTTGTTTGCGAAACACGACACACTAAGTGTGGAGTGGAAAGAGGAAAAGGTCCCACCGGACGTGCCAGAATCTGTTCTCCGTCGAAAGACACGACCGGGACGTTGGGACGTTCGGCCTGAATTTCGAGAGCAAATGCTATTTGGTGCTATCCGTCGACCTCTCTGAAGATGCCAAGTTGATTTATGACACCATGTACCGAAGGTTTAAATGGATGCGGCCGATATAGCAGACTTCGTCAGTTTCCCCCTCATTTAAGGGGGTTTTTGATTGTGGGGACGCTCTTCCCTACAGGCGCAAGCCCCTGCAGTTAATTACGCTACCGCATCGCGGTAACTACTTTCTCCTTCTCCAGATGGTCATTTCATATCGTGTATGTTTGTTTTGTTTTTTGGTTGCCCGTGGATTGTATACAGAGACTAATTTATGTTGTCGCCCGTAGGGCGTGAATTAGTCCAAATCCGTATCTTCTTAGTTTTGGGTTTGGGGTTGGGTTTAAGGATACGTTAGTCTCATTTGAGACTAAGATCAACTTAAACATTTGTTAAGGATACGTTAATCTAATTTTAGACTAAGATCAACTTAACGGGATCATTTAGATCCAACAAAAGAGCATTTGGGCTCTATTGTTTAGTTTAGGGACATTGTGGTCTATTAGTTTAAGGATATTACGGTCCAAGGTTAAGGACATCATAGTCTATGGGCTTAAGGACCCCATAGTCCGAAGTTAAGGACATCATAGTCTATGGGTTTAAGGACCCCACAGTCCAAGGTTAAGAACATTATAGTCTATGGGTTTAAGGACCCCACAGTCCAAGATTAAGGACATCATAGTCCATGGGTTTAAGGACCTCACAATCCGAGGTTAAGAACATCATAGTCCATGAGTTTACGAACCCCACAGTCCAAGTTTAAGGACATCATAGTCCATGGGTTTAAGGACCCCACAATCCGTGGAATGTCTGATTGTCGGGACTCGTCACCTCTCTGAAGACGTTGAGAGATTACAACGATAAATATCAGAGGAGTGAAGATATGTACCCTTGAACCAATATTGGTTGGGGGATCTGTAATTGGATTGATTTAAGGATCGTTAATCTCGTTTGAGATCAAGATCGACTTAAATGTTTGTTAAGGATACATTAGTCTAATTTTAGACTAAGATCTACTTAACATGATCATTTAGATCCAACGAAAGAGCCCAAACATTTGGGCTCTATTGTTTTGTTTAAGGACATTACGGTCCATAGTTAGTTTAAGGACATTACGGTCCAAGTTCAGATGCAAACATGGGTTTGGAAATGCACCAGATAGTTATTGGTCATCGGGACCCACCACCTCTCTGAAGACATTGAAGAATTACAACGACATGTATCAGAGGTGTAAAGAGATGTACCCTCGAACCAAAGTTGATTGAGAGGGCTCTGGGAATTATTTTGAAGGTCAAGAGTATGGTTAGAGTTCAGTTTCAGGAGATCTTGCCTCTAGAAAACTTAGCTAGTTCAGGCTAAGATTGGCTTAGATATAGTGTTAAACACTAGAGTACACTCGGCTATCATGTGCTCCCACGTGATGCGCTTAGAATAGTGTTAAACACTAGGGATGAAGCACACAAAATAGTGTTAAATACTAAAAAAAGAAAAAACACTCATGTGGGATCACGTGAGGCGCTTGAGTATTGGGTCAGACTTCCCTTATTTTATTCTCAGAATATTCAAATAAGTGTTAAACACTTTAGTTTTCATGGCCATCACATGTGGGCACATAATGGGTGGATATTGAAAGGATTTGTTAGGGGTCACGTGGGGATACGTGAGGGCGCCCATGCATTGGGTATTAATCCTTCAGTTTTTTCAATCTTCTCTTTTTTAGAGAGGTGTTTGGCAAGGGTCCCGTGGGGACACGTGAGGCACCCAAAATCGATTCTGCCCTTTTATTTTGAGAAATTTGTTCAAGGGTTACGTAGGAGCACGTGACCTAATCTTATTCATTCTCTTTTGTTCATTGGAGGGAGGGTCACGTGTTGCCACGTGATCATGTTGGGTACTTGATCTTCTTGCGTGCATGGAGAGATGAATCCTTTGTAGAATTAAATTCTCTTATAGGGTTAAACCCTAATTTTATTTAGAGAAATTAAATTCCTATATGTTCGAAAGAATTAAATTCTTTAAATTCAATTCTCCCTCTAAGTTTTGGATCTGCATGGCAGAATCTCCTCGATGATAATTAAATTCTCAACTTATGGGGAGATCTGCTTCTGCAGATTATTACCATGAATAAGAACTAAGTTCTTATTCAGAAGAGTTAAACTCTTAGTTTGAGAATTAAATTCTCTTATAGGGTTATGGGAGCTTATAGAATGATCTCTTTCTCTCTCTTACCTAGTGTTTCTTTCTTTTCTGAAGAAATCTTATTTTCTCTCTGGAGAATTAAATTCTTTTCTTTTTTCTCTCTGTTGTTGTATCTCTTTTTTTCTCTATCTTTGGCTCCTATTTATAGGAGAAAGAACAGAATCGGTTTGTTTAGTCAATCTTTCATTGAAAGATTTTGATTGATTTTGTAACCAACATGATCTTTTAGATCACTCGGTGAATTTTATTCACCATTGGATTTTTAATCCAAAAGATATTTTATTTGTTGTTCCTGGCAAATTTTAGGGAAATATCTCCTTGTATAGAATCTTTCTATAAATTGGTGATTTTTAATCACTATTTTTAATCCAACGGTGCTCTACTTTACAGAGCGCAATATTGATTTAATTCTATTGTTTCAGAGGGCTCAGGAACCCATCACGTGTTGGCACGTGACCCATCTAATAAGAATTCAATTCTATTAGTTCAAAGGGTTCAGGAACCCATCACGTGGTAGCACGTGACCCTATTAATTAAGCAATTAATTAGAATTTAATTCTATTCTCTCAGAAGAATTAAGAGTCCATCATGTGTTGGCACGTGACACCACTGGTTAGGCATTTCATTAGAATTTAATTCTATTGTTCAGAGGGTTTAAGAGCTCATCACGTGTTGGCACGTGACCGCACCGATTAAGCATTTCATTTAGAATTTAATTCTATTGTTCAGAGGGTTTAAGAGCTCATCGAGTGTTGGCACGTGACCCTACTTGTCACGACGCGCCCCTAATACAGAGAGTATTGTCCGCTCTGGCCGAAACCGCACGGTTTTGTCCTTCGGAGTGAAACGGACCCGACCAGGGGCCACTTCCCAGGAGGTCATCCATCCCAGGACTTCCCTGGCCCGAGCACGCTTAACTACGGAGTTCTTCAAACTACGGAGTTCCGATTCATCCAAAAGGCGCCTCTGTATTGAAGAGGGGTATAATTCCATTTATAGTTCAGATCGTGCCCTCTTTCGGAATGAAATTCGATACTCCCCATTGTTCTATAGTGGTTCCCTGTGTGTATCCGTATCGGTTACATCCCCACCTCGATACCGGATAACATCTCACTTCTTCACGGGGTAGGTGGTATTCAACCCCAACTCCACCTTGGGCATTACATTCCCCCCCCACTTAGAACAATGGTTCGTCCTCGAACCACAGACCTACTTTTGAGGGACCGGCTCTGATACCATTCTGTCACGACCCGCCCCTAATACAGAGAGTATTGTCCGCTCTGGCCGAAACAGCACGGTTTTGTCCTTCGGAGTGAACCGGACCCGACCAGGGGCTACTTCCCAGGAGGTCACCCATCCCAGGACTTCCCTGGTCCGAGCACGCTTAACTACGGAGTTCTTCAAACTCCGGAGTTCCGATTCATCCAAAAGGCGCCTCTGTATTGAAGAGGGGTATAATTCCATTTATAGTTCAGATCATGCCCTCTTTCGGAATGAAATTCGATACTCCCCATTGTTCTATAGTGGTTCCCCGTGTGTATCCGTATCGGTTACATCCCCACCTTGATACCGGATAACACCTCACTTCTTCACGGGGTAGGTGGTATTCAACCCCAACTCCACCTGGGGCATTAAACTACTGATTAAGCATTCAATTTGGAATTTAATTCAGTGTCTACAGGCTTTGCCTGTAAATGGTTACGTGTCTGCACGTGAGACCTGGTCACGTGTTGACATGTGACCCCACTGACACAGCATTTCCAATTTGTTTATTTTATTCAGTGTCTACAGGCTTTGCCTGTAAATGGTCATGTGTCTGCACGTGAGGCCTGGTCACGTGTGGGCACGTGAGTCCCGGTCACGTGTAAGCACGTGATGCCTCATTTGAGGTTTCCCTTGCTGCTTTATCTATATTTTATTTAATTCCCATGAGGGAACAGGGTCCAAGACTCCGTGATTGATCAAGGCTACTCCCGCCGACCGAAGAAAATGATGGTTCGGCAAGACAATGACCATCCCACCGTACCACAAAAGGTATCGTCTGCCTGGGTGCCTATCACAACAACCCCCTCAATTTCGACCGCCCATAAAAGGAGAAGGCCGGAGAAGATCCCCGTGTCTGTGACAAATCTCAAGGGCACTGAACCTAAACGCCCCAAGTCTGGGGGTATGGTAGTGCACACCGTCTATATGACTTCCGGGAAAGAGGATAGTCGTATCTCAACGGGTCATCGACTACTCAACCGATCGGTAACAAAAGCTCAGGAGCTACAGCAGAAGCTCTAGGGCATGCTGACAACGATGGCCGCACTCACTGGGCCGAAAGAAAGCCCGGAGACGTCGTCGGAGCAGTGCCAGGAACAGGAAACCGACACCAAGTTCCTCCAAAAAATGCTCGAGAAGAAAGACAAAGAGGCCGTAGAACAAGCGGCTAACATAAAGCAAATGGCGCTTCTGTTTCAAGATATGGTCGGGATGATGATACAGCCAGATCCCCCAGCTGAAGACCCTCCAATAATCCTTGAAGACGACAGAGGGGAGACATCAAACCCTGTTCTGACTCTATCAGCAGCAATAGAAGAGACCATCTCCAAAGCCGCCCTTGACGACTATATAGCTCAACAGATACGAGCTCATCAGGCGAGTGAAGCGGCCGGCCAAATCGTCAAGAGTGGATGACCCTATCCGGGTTGGTACGATCAAATAAAGTACCCGCCAGGATATACAATCCCTAAATTCCATGTGTATAAGGGGATGGGTAATCCACACCAGCACGTTGCTCAATTCAGGGCTCTGTGCGGTAATATTGGGGGTGATGACAAACTACTGCTTCGCCAATTTGTTGGCAGCTTGTCGGAGACGGCATTCGAATGGTACTCCGAGCTCCCGAATGACACTGTCGAGACATTTGCAGAAATGGAGCTACTGTTTACACAAAGATTCGCAAGCGCTAGCGAGCGCACCCCGATCACCACACTAATTAACGCTAGAGTGAAGCTGGGAGAAACCTGGGTTCAATACGCCATTCGGTGGCGGAACCTGTGGTCAAAGTGTGAACAGCGCATAGAGAAAGCTCCAGCCGTGGGCATGTTCGTAGGGACCCTTGACCCACAAGCGACCATTTCCCAATTCATGATGTTTTTCAAGCCGACCACCTTCCAGGATTTGATTGACAAACTGGCTCAAATGGACTAGATGGGCCACAGACCGTCCTCATCAAAAACGGAGCCGCGAAATGAAAAAAACAAAGGGAAAGCAACCTTCATCGCCAACGCTCAATAACAACCGAGTGACCCGAGACCGGTTGTTCGCCAAAGCAATAAGCATCGATCCCTCGATGAGAAGTTGAGACGTCCCTACTCGTTTCCCCAGGATAAAACAAGGAGACTGTTCGAACTGGCAGTGCGCAACGGGCTCATCACTCTGTCGGAGCCAAGACACCCACCGCAACCGAACGACGTCAACAATCCCAATTACTGCCCCTACCACCGAATGTTGGGCTATCCAATCGAAGATTGCTTCATCTTCAAAAGCTGGATTGAAGACCAGTACCAGCAAGGCAAATTCGCACTGTCTGAAAACTGGAGGGTAAACCCGCCATAACCACATACTCCGAAAAAGATGGATACCCCGGGGCATCATGCTCATTCATAGAGGAAGCTCCATGAGAAGTAGTTCTTTCGGCGAAAACTAAAAGAATGCTGAAAGATCTTCGAGCATGCCCGGCAATCAAATGGAGGAGTCCGCTAGAGCCAGAAATCATAGAGGGGATGCTGAAACCGCGACCAACATCGTGAGTTGGTAGTAATGAGCAAAATACCCAGGCCCAGCCGGCGAAGTCTTCGAGGAAGAAAAAGGAGTCCAAAAAGCCCGCGCAGTCTGATGACAAACGTACAGATTCGCAAAGGCATATGGACGTGCTGGAAGAGTATAACCAGAAGGCGTGAACCCCAATCACGCTCTAAGAGTTTCTCAACCATATCCTTGAAAGTGGAGATAACGACAATGATGAGGGAGACGACTCGTCAGAAGAACCCGAAGATTATGTGGAAAGTTGCCACATGATCTCTTATTCGTCATTAAATGATGAAGAAGCTCACTCGGTGTTAGAAGACAATATAGAGGAGCTGGGGGCAGAATCGGCACCAAAATCCTTGGAACCGTCAGACGAGATGATCGACATGCTACTGAATGAAGCCCGTACATCATAGACAAAGTCTACTAAGGTGGGGCCTACTTGCTCTTGGATATGCATGGCAAGAGACCCTTCAGGACAATAAACGGTCGGTTCCTGAAAAAATACTACGCCTGACGAGTTATGGCCTGGGTCAACGATAGATGACGACGCCTATGTCCGCTCGATATCTTCCCAGGCCCAAACTCTATAAGTAGTATCCAGTGAAGCCATTGTCTCCAAAATGGCAACAATGTACCGAAACGTCCCTAAACTAACAATGGACCACAATGTTCTAAAACTAACAATGGACCGAAACGTCCCTAAACTAACAACGGACCGCAACGTCCTAAAACTAGCTACGGACCGAAACATCTTTAAACTACTACAAACCGCAGCATCCTTAGGCTGACGCAAAAAAAAATGGTACGTCCACAAGCAGAATGGGCACGGATGAAAACTCGAAAGGGTGCCGTGAGTAAAAACAGCAGGATTGCCGGCTAGTTTGTGAAAAGGGCGCAATCTCGTAAAAAATGGTCATGAACACTCGTAAGGTCCTCTCGACCTTATGAGGAGAAAATACATGAGTAAGATCCTTACGACTCACGAAGGAGCAACACACATAAGAATCCTCACAATTCCTATAGACAAAATACACTTACAAGATCCCCATGACTCGTAAGGAGAATTCCCCTATGAGACCCTCACGACTCATAGGGTTCGAAAAGCCTTAAGCTACAGGGATCTAAACCTATTCTTAAGCCATCATACACCCCAATTTGCCCTACAGGCGGTCAATATCGACCCTTGTATACAATCCACGAGCACAAATAAACGTCTCCCCCACCAAGTTCCGCCGATGGCACGAAATGTCCTCATTTGGTGAACGCCACTCGTAAGTCCTCTCGGCTTATAAGGAGAAAGCACTCTTGTAAGATCCTTATGACTTATAAGAGACCATACACTTAAGAATCTACACGATTCTTAAGGAGAAAACGCACCTACGGGATCCTCATGACTCGTAAGGAGAAACACCTTTATGAGACCCTTATGGCTCATGAAGTCGAAAGCCTTAGTCGACAGGATCCTAACCCTGTTTGCTAAGCCACCTTTGTTCGAATCGACGGAGGCAAATGATGATTCACTCCTGGAAATATTCCAGTCGCAGCGATGCTGATGCTAAGATTGGCACCGGATTCCCAATTCCATACTCGCAGAAAAAGTCAGCGAGCTATAAATGCATATGAAATAGCCGAAATGATAGGACAGCTTGCAAAAAAATCAGCAAGTAAAATATATGCATATAGAAATAGCCGAAATGATTGGGCAACTCTTAATAAAAAACAGCAAGTAAAAACAAAAATAGCCAAAATGATTGGGCACCGCTAAAAATAGCCGAAATGATTGGGCAATCGCGACTTTCGCGATATAAAAAGATGAAATGATAGAGAATCGCGGAAAGAAATAAAAACTGAAACTTTTGCCCTACAGGCGAGTCCCTGCTAACCTCTATATACAATCCATGGGCACAAACAAAAACGGAACCACATTTTCCCACCAGACTCTGTCAAATGGAGAGTCAGATCTCGACGGCAATATCTACATCCCAGGAGATCAGCAACGACGTTCATCCTCGTTCTTAGACTTTACGGTTCACAGATAACCTAGAGTAAACCCGACATCGCAGAAAGTGGAGCAAGTCAGCCAATGACCCCGTCGCGGAAATACATCAGCAAATGACCCTGTCTCGGAAATATGTCATCCAATGACCCCGTCGCGGAAACACGTCAGCAAATGACCCCGTCTCGGAAATACGTCAGCAAATGACCCCTTCGTGGAAACACATCATCCAATGTCCCCGTTGCGGAAACACGTCAGCCAGTGACCTCCATCCCGGAAACACGTCAGCCAGTGACCCCGTCTCGGAAATACGTCAACAAATGACCTCCGTCTCGGAAATACGTCATCCAATGACCCCGTCGCGGAAATACGTCAGCAAACGACCTTCGCCTCGGAAATACGTCAGCAAAGGACCACCGCCTCGGAAATACGTCAGCAAATGACCTCTGTCTCGGAAACACGTCAGAAAACGACCTCCGTCTCAGAAATACGTCATCAAATGACCTCGTCTCGGAAATACGTCATCCAATGACCCCGTCTCGAAAATATGTCATCCAATGACCCCGTCGCGGAAACACGTCAGCAAATGACCCCGTCTCGGAAATACGGCATCCAATGACCCCGTCGCGGAAACACGTCAGCAAATGACCCCGTCTCGGAATACGCCATCCAATGACCCCATCGCGGAAACAAGTCAGCAAACGACCTCCGTCTCGGAAATACGTCAACAAATGACCCCGTCTCGGAAATACGTCATCCAATGACCCCGTCATAGAAACACGTCAGCAAATGACCCCGTCTCGGAAATATATCAGCCATTGACCCCATCTCAGAAAAACGTCAGCCAATGACCCTGTCTCGGAAATACGTCATCCAATGACCCCGTCGCGGAAACACGTCAGGCAACGACCTCCGTCTCGAAAACACGTCAGCAAACGACCTCCGTCTCGGAAACACGTCAGCCAGTGACCTCCGTCTCGGAAACACGTCAGCCAGTGACCCCGTCGCGGAAATACGTCAGCCAGTGACCCCGTCACGGAAACACGTCATCCAATGACCCCGTCGCGGAAACACGTCAGCCAATGACCTCCGTCTCGAAAACACGTCTGCCAGTGAGCTCCGTCTCGGAAACACGTCAGCCAGTGACCTCTGTCGTAGAAACACGTCATCCAATGACCCCGTCGCGGAAACACGTCAGCAAATGACCCCGTCATGGAAACATGTCAGCCAGTGACCCCCGTCTCGGAAACACGTCAGGCAGTGACCCCGTCGCAGAAACACGTCGGCAAATGACCCCATCTCGGAAACACGTCAGCCAATGACCTCCGTTTCGGAAATACGTCATCCAATAACCTCCGTCTCGGAAATATGTCAACAAATGACCTCCGTCTTAGAAACAAGTCCACCAACGACCTCCCCATCGGAGCAATACTTCGACTCGGAAACAAGTCAACTCACCAACCACTTACGAGTCCTCTCGACTTGTAAGGGAGAAAATTCTCTTGTGAAATCCTTACGACTCTCAAGAGAAAACACACTTAGGAATCCTCACGATTCCTAAGGAGAAAATACACATACGAGATCCTCTCGACTCGTAGAGAGAAAAATCTTTATGAGACCCTCACGGAGTTGAAAAGTCTTAGGCAGCAGACCTAAACCTGTTTCCTAAGCCATCGCTGCCCTACAAGAAAATCAAGATAAACTACATATGGGCCATATTCACCGGAGTTACATGCAAACATGATATAAAAAATATATATGTCTTTTATTCATGAATTCAAAATGATTATAAGATACATGTCATAAAAGAATCAAAATGGATACAAAATATTCTCTCATTCAGGAGTGAATACAAGAAAAGGAGAAAATACAAAAAAAAAAATCTTTAAGCCGGCAGACGATGTAATAAGTTCGTCAGTCATCCTTCTTCCGCTGAGCTTCGGCTTCAAGCTTGGTTATTGCCACAAGACGGGTCTCCGCCTGAGACTGTTGAGACCGATACGAAGTGAGCCGACTCTCAAGCTCCTTTTCAGCAACTTTATGAACTTCGACCATCTCGCGGGTAAAGATAATGGCTTTATCAATAGCTACCACCTCCGTGATAGCTTCTTTAAGCACCCACCAAAGTTCGTACGCCTGAGTGATCTTAGTAGTGAGTTGAGCCTAAAGTTCCCCCAAAGCATTTGAAGCTAGCTCACTCTCCGAAAATTTCCGGTTGATCCTCTTTTCGCAAGACTGAAGATTAGCGGCGCACCGCTCAATCCACCCCCGCAGGCTCACCTTGGCAGTTAAGAGCTCGGAAGGAAGACGTATACACTCGAGATTTTGTAAGCAATCCTCCACCCTGCAACAATACTCAACCCAAACATGCACTAACGCCTCATCATGGAAAGTAGCAAGAAAGGCCAAAGAAATATTGGCTTCGGCAGTAAATTCTTCGGCCGTAATTGAATTTCCAGCACGAAGATCTTCAATAAGAGCCGCCAGGGAGTAGATGCTTTGTCCCGCCATCCTTTCAGACACGCGCCGAGCATAGAGACCCGGTGGCATGAAGATCCGAGATTCCAATGGAGTTATGGTTGGCAGAGCTGTCAAGATTTATGAACGGTCAGTGAGAATCACAAACATGGAATAGATAAAGCAATGCCAAAGATAAAACCTTACTTACCCACAGTCATGCAAGGGGGTTTGAGAGATCCCCAGGCCCATCGAGGATCTCGACCTCGTCATCGGCTTCCAGAACTGTGGAGAGCATATTAGCGTTATTATAAAGAATAATAATAAAACAAAAAGGGTCAAAGAACACCGACCTTGCCCGGAAGAAAGGATAATACTTTGCGGGGATATCGCTTGTAGGGCAGCCATATCAAGTAAGCGTTGGAACGACTTTCTGGGAGATAGGTCCATAATAGAAGTGAAAAACTACAACATTTGGAATCCATAATCTCCTAAGATATCATAAACCCGAAATATCACATACTACGGATTTCATGCCTAACTATATGAATTCCATATATTATATCACAATCACAAAATATCAAGACGATATTTAACGTTTCGATCGAATCAACATACACTCACAAATTACCCCCGTGAGCTCAACACTTAAGCAAAGTTAAAACACTAAAAAACCGTGCTACAGTGTCTATGGACCAGCCGTAGAAGGAGCTAACCAACGCCTCACCTATGACACCACGGAACTACGGCAAACCCGAAGGTTCGAACGCGGTTCCGTGGGCATACAATCGAGTTAAGGTTATTATAGTCTTCTAGGGGGTCCATAGGGGTACTTGCACGATTTTACGAATATAATCAACTTCGGAAAATTACAACACTTGGAAATTTCAGCGGGGTACAAAATGTGGGGTGCGAAGTTCGATCGAACTGCTAAAAATAGTTAAGGTTAACAATACAGTGTTAAGTTATACGACTACGAAGCACTATGAATTAGCCCCAGGTCAAACTAATCATCACATGAAAATTGGGCTAAATAAACAATACTAGGAAACCCAAAATGAACCCAAAAGAGCACATATGGAATATGGAGGGCAGAGGAAGCACTGGGGCCGGCCAGACCGGAATTTAGGCCTTGGTGCTTGGTCCAAATTAGAGCACCACCACCCCCACCCCCACCCCCTGTATTTCACCCATGTTCATATTTTGGCTCATAGATCATTCTGCACCAGTTCGGAAAATTTTGAAAGGACTTTTTGCAAAATTTACAGAGAGCAAAATGGGGTGTTCATAATATCGTATTTCGGAGTGGATTTTGTTTTCGTAATTGTTTTAACACCGTATCTAGAATTCTAGTTTGGCTCTGATACCACTGTTGGGCTTCCCTTGCACCTAGTCTAGGGTTTTGTAGCATCACTCATGCCATTTTAAAATTTAGAGAGTGCAAAGCAAGCAAAGCATGAATCTTTACTAGAAAATATAGGGTAACAAATTTGTATCACATACAAAGAAGTAAAGAGATAGGGATTACAACCTTTGTAGTCCGTTCCTTCACTTCATAATCTCCGTGTTGAGGTCCCTTCGCTGCGATCATCAAGAAGTCCGACTCTTGGGAGGCTCCATGAGGTGAATGTTGCATCTTGCTTGAAGTCTTCATGATCCAAGATGATCTACCTTGAAGAATCTCTAACCAAAGGTTACACTTCACTAATGAAGCAATTAAATAAGTGAACACCCTAATCTAAGTGGCTAGAATAGATGAGGATGATGAAATAGAAATTTTGCTCTCTTTTGTTTTCAATTTCTCACCATTTATCATCACAAATGAAAAAGCAAGTGAAGCTTTTCTTCGAGAAGCAAGAAGAAGAAGAAGCTAATCTTTTTGTGATGAATAATGAATTATTATTGTGGTTACAATTGCAACCATGGGTTAAGAATAAGTGGCTTAACCCTTGTAGAGAATAAACCATATGTTAAGGGTTTGGGTTGGGTTAAAGAATATCTACACAAAATATCAAAACTAAATGACAAAGTCAAAGCTTCATGAAGCATCCATGAACCAAATCCAAAAGCTAACCCTAATCCAAACCCTAACTTGGTTTAAACTCAACAACCATGTTGCATTTGTAACCCTAACTTATTACAATATTATATACCACATATACAATATATTTTGTAACAAAAGAAAATAATACAATTAACATATATCGCATATACATCATTGTATTATCCAATGAGAAAATGAATCAATAAAGCGAGCTTATATTAGTTAATGTAATGTAATATATCACATATATAATTATATATTAAATTATCGAATCAACACTTGATTCGACAATCTATCTATATTGCATATAACCGACTAATATAATATGTACCAATTCATCGAATCAACACTTGATCCGATGACACGGCTATATCACATATACCCGGCCGATATCTCATATCGCGAGAATAGAATACGGTATCTCATATCGTATTATTCTCGGTCCCGCACATATCACATATGTGCTCCTACTCCATTTTTCCTGAGCCAGAAAACCTCTGTGTAGGACTATAAAGAATCGTCAATACGCCGGCAGTAGGTGATGATCATATCAAACACCCACAAGCTGCAAGCGGTCAGCTAAATGTAACAGTCACCCAGGTATTGAGCGATCAGAAGATCAACAAGCAAGTCTGTACATTCTCCTGTGAATCCAATCAGTAACACTACCATACAGTCCGGTCTCTTCGTCCGGTATGTGACATATCAAGTATAGGGGTGGTAAACGTCAGACCCCAGTAACCGATAAGTCATGTCGATGTGAGGCTCATAACAGGTCGAGAAACTCCTGATAACTCTTACCAGCTGCACTCCATATCAGCCTTGGTCAGGGACTTCCAGTTATAGCCAATCGAACACAGCACAACATCAACTCCCTATACCGGGAGAGACGAAACCCCTCCTATCGCTCATTGCCTCCATGTGATTCGGGACTGTACCCAAAAGCCACCATTTTGCACGCCCTCTTGGACGTGGTAAGGTGGAAATCAAAACACAGTGGGAATCACACAAGACTCTATGACGATCTCGGGTCTACAGACTAACCTGTACCAGTGTCACCGGAGAACTGCTATCTGACGATAGGTATAATACTATCTAGGAGTTCTCGGCGAGTCCGTTCAGTACCCAGTCTCCACTGGGCACCCATACACCATCTTTGATGTCATACACCGATGGATATGGGATCATCCATCGCCCATCATATGGGTCAAGATGCGTATACGCTAGTCTACTCTGTAGTATCGATGCCCTGTCTCGATACTCCCTCGACTAGGAACAGTTATAGGATATACTCTTTGACTACCCTGGCCCCACTAGTATGATCTGCATCATAGTCCTAGTAGTCGAGTACATATCCTAAGGGCTTTATCAACATGTGAGAACAAGACAGTAAACCAATACAAGTCAACATGTTAAGATAAAGTGAAACCAAATAGCATACTATCATGTCGAGCAAGAAAGTCCTCTCTATATATATCCAAGAATCTACTATAATATGCATCGTATATACAAAAATGGCCTCTGGGGCATATATACAACTAACAATCTCCCACTTGCACTAAGGCCAGCTGTTGTAGTATCTCATACCCAATATCCTGAAGAGTCTCTCAAATTGTATCTGGGGAATGGCCTTCGTGAGTGGATCCGCAGTGTTGTCCTTCGTGTCAACTCTCCTGATCTCGATCTCACGGCGATCAACTATCTCCCGGATCAGGTATACCGCCTTAGAATATGTCTGGACTTCTGATGGGATCCAGGTTCCTTGGCCAAAGCCGCAGCTCCATTGTTATCACAATACAAAGGTATTGGATGCTCAATGGACGGAACCACACCAAGTTCAGTGATGAACTTCTTCATCCAAATGGCCTCTTTGGCAGCATCGTTGGCAGCGATGTATTCAGCCTCCATCATCGAGTCTGCCACGGTTTCTTGCTTGGAACTCTTCCAACAAACCGCCCCTCCATTTAGGGTAAAGACATATCGCGAGTGCGACTTAGAGTCGTCCTTATCACTTTGGAAGCTCAAATCGGTAAAGGACTCCACTTGGAGTTCTCCGTTACCATACACCAAGAACATCTCCTTAGTCCTTCATAAGTACTTGAGAATGTTCTTCACAGCTGTCCAATGACTCTCTCTAGGATCTGCTTGATACCTACTCACTACACTTAGTGAGTATGCTACATCAGGTCTGGTACATGGCATCGCGTACATGATAGAGCCTACTACCGAAGCATAGGGTATCCCTTGCATGCGAGCTCACTCCAAATCAGTCTTGGGAGACATCTCTTTGGAGAGAGTGAGTCCAGAGATCGTGGGTTGGTTCCCACGCTTGGATTCTTCCATACTAAAACTCTTTAGTATGGTGTCAATGTACCTAGATTGGGACAATCCCAGTATCCGTTTAGATCTATCTCTATAGATCTTAATTCCCAAAATGCAGGAGGCATCACCTAGATCTTTCATTCAGAATCTATGTGATAAGAAGAGCTTGACCGAGTGCAGCATAGGAACATCATTTCCTATCAAGAGTATGTCATCCACGTACAATACGAGGAAGAAGACCTTACTCTCTGCAACCTTCTTGTATATACAAGGTTCATCTACGTTCTTGATGAAGTCAAACTCTTTGACTACAACATCAAAACAGATGTTCCAACTCCGCGATGCCTGCTTTAACCCGTAAATGGATTTAAGCAGCTTGCACACCTTTCCGCTGCTCCCACTATCTACGAAGCCCTCTGGCTGAGTCATATACACGCACTCCTCTAAATCACCATTTAGAAAGGCGGTCTTAACATCCATTTGCCAGATTTCATAGTCATGGCATGCAGCAATGGCAAGTAGGATCCGGATGGACTTAAGCATAGCCACTGGAGAAAAGGTTACGTCATAATCCACACCTCGTCATTGACGAAAACCCTTTGCAACAAGTCTAGCTTTAAAAGTCTCCACTTTTCCATCTACACCAAGTTTCTTCTTAAAGATCCATTTGCTCCCAATGGGTTTTACCCCTTCAGGAGCAACTTTTAAAGTCCATACTTTGTTGGTGTACATGGATTCTATCTCAAATCGCATTGCATCCAGCCACTTCACTGAGTCCCCACTCATGATGGCCTGCTCGAAGCTAGTTGGGTCATCATCTTCCATGATACAATCCTCGCTCCCACCATCTACGAGAAAACAATAATATCTCTCAGGTGGATGAGGAACCCTACTAGATCGGCGGAGAGGCTGGGGTTCATCGGGGACTACTGAATCCTCTGGTTCCACCAAATCTTCTGTCGCGGTTTGTATTGCTGGAAATTCTTCCAGTTCTACCTCCTCACCACTAATTTCCTTTGCAAGAAATTCCTTTCCTAAAAAGGTGGCATGTCGATAAACAAACACCTTTTGTTCCTCAGTGTGGTAGAAGATATACCCTTGTGAGTTCTTGGGATATCCTACAAACTTGCACAGGACAGACCTTGCCTCGATTTTGTGCGGATTGTGCCTTTTGACATAGGCCGGACAACCCCATATCTTAACATAATTAAGAGATGGTCTCTTTCCCTTCCATATCTCATATGGAGTTGTAGGCACTGATTTGGTAGTAACCATATTCAATAGATGTATGGCTGTCTCAAGCCCATACCCTCAGAAGGAAATAGGCAACTCAGCATTGCTCATCATAGAGCGCACCATATCTAATAGGGTACGATTCCTCCGCTCCGATACACCGTTGTGCTATAGTGTATAGGGAGGAGTAAGCTGAGAGAGAATCCTATTCTCTTTTAGATAATCTAGGAACTTATTGCTCAAGTATTCTCCTCCTCGATCAGATCGTAGGATCTTAATACTTTTACCCGTTTGGTTCTCTACTTCGTTCTTATATTCTCTGAATTTCTCAAAAGCTTCAGACTTGTGTTTCAATAGGAACACATGTCCGTATCTTGAGAGATCGTCAGTGAATATAATGAAGTAGGAAGAACCGTTCCTGGCATGTGTAGACATGGGACCACATACATCACTATGTATCAGTCCCAAGAGTTCTGTAACTCTTCCACCATGTCCACTAAACGGATTTTTGGTCATCTTGCCTTTGAGACATGACTGGCAAGTGTCATAAGATGAAAGTTTGAACGGATTCAAATATCCATCCTTATGCAACTTAGCTAGTCGTGTCGCATTGATATGACCTAGTCTACAATGCCATAAGAAGGATTCGTTCATTTCTGAACTCTTCCTCTTGTGTGTGTTTTGTACATTAAGTAATGTAGTTTGGTTGAGAACGTATACGTCATTATTTAACGATCCTGATCCAATCAACTTTTGATTCAGGAATATGTTCATAACATTATCCTGTACTACAAAATTATATCCTTCTTTGCTCAATTAAGAAACTGATATATGATTACATATCAAGGTCGGAATGTAATAGCATTCGTTCAGAACCAATGTATTACCATTTGGTAACATAAGGTGATATTCGCCAACTTCTTTGGCTGCAACATTTGCACCATTCCCTACTCTTACGGAATGATCACCCTCTCCCAGTTCCCTACCTTTGCGTAGCCTATGTAACATATTACATATATGGGATCCAGATCGGTATCTAATACTCAGGACATAGAGTGAACTGAGAAACAGTTCTCGATAACAAACACACCTGAAGAAGATGCATCAGCATGCTTATTCTTCATTTGGGTGGCGTGAGAATCCAGATATTCTCCTATTCCCTGCTCAGACTTATAACAATTATAAGTTGGAGCGGGACCAACGTTCCCTTGCTCAGTATAATAAGCGGGTTCGGTCAATACATCCATATTATTATCTTGATTAAGGCCTGATATGGTCGCTACCTGGAGAGAGAGAAGAAAACACTTTAGCGTATGCTCTTATAAGAATAGATTGGTTATTATCTTATCTAATCAGGATAGCTCCCACTGCTTTTTATCAAATCTTCCTTAAAACCCTAAAAGGTAAGACTGGACGGGATTAATTACACCTTACAAGTTCGCAAATCTTTCGGCCAGGCCAGTGTTGGTACTTTGAGAGAGGTTCCCCGTGCTTTCGCACGGACCTAATTAAAGTAAACCTCGTTTTTCCAGAGGCATAACCCCATAAACACTTTTCTAGACACCTACTTGATTGGCTAGTTGTCATGTGTAAAACTCTTCCAGGAGTAACTCTTACTCGCAGTGGGTATCGAGATCCAACTATCTCATAGGAGGTATGCAATCTCATTGCAAATTTCAACACTTGAAATTCCCAATAATGCTTTTACCCCTAACGTACTATGACCTTGATGAATGCCAACAAACCATAGTCCGCTAGTCAAGTTCAACCCGTACATTTCTTGAGTGAATTAAACCCACCCGTACGACCCTTGACGAAAGCCAACAAAGTTGTACGACTACCCTAACCCAATCGCATCATATGCTGCAGATAAGCAGTAAATAGCTACCGTACACTACGCCTTGACGAAAGCCAACAAACGTAGCACGAATACTAAATATTACTTATCTGAAATGTTGGAGGGCTACGCAGGTTTTTTTGAAAACCATGAGCGTAATGAACTTGATATCATTATAGAAACAGGTGATTTTGAAAAAGAGTGTTTTTTAGGCTTTTCTAGTTTTGCTAAAGAGGTCATTCCCGGTGAAGGAATCACGGCTCTTTCCTTATCGAATAAGGTGCAGAATATTTCACAAATACCGCGGTGGAAAGCAAGAACTATAGAAGCAATCAAAAACCAAACCTCGAGTTTGTAGCATCTGCCAGTTTTGCTAAAGAGGACACTCCTGGTGAAGGGATCTCGGCTCTTTTCTCATCGAATAAGGTGCAGGGTATATCATATATACCACTATGCAAAGCAAAAACTGTAGCTGCCTTTTTTATAAATTCGATTCTACAACATCTTTTAGGTTTCTTATCTTTTATTAATCTCATTAATAAATCCCATCATTTATGCTTTCCTAAGCATCATAGAAGAAACGAAAATACAATGTACGCTTATGCTATCCGCATTCGCCATAATGTTCCGTTATACACAGTTAGGTTACTTAACTAACGGCATACCGGGACGGGACTAGCGCGGGTGTAAAACATAAGCAACGTTTATTATATATCATATATACAATAATAAAGCATTCGTCTCATGTATATAATATGATCACATCACAGTATATCAGTAGCAGAAGAAACATATAAAATATTGGATATACTAGGAGGTCCGTGTTTTTTTGCGAGCCTGTATAAAACACGGATTCCACGGTCGCGATGAATAGCCAAACCCATATCCCAAGACCCTTACGAGAGCGGCAAGTAACACAGCCAATTCTAGGGTTAGGAAACCCGGTCTCGACTTCTCGAGATGGCCTCCCTCTGGACCCTAGAACCCGGTTACTTGTGCTCCCCTCCTTGGGTCTCTCCTAATACGGAAAAGTAAATAATATACAATGGTGACATCATTCTCAATCCGGAAGTGCCCCAATAAAAGAATATTACATACAATGAATTTTACATGAATGAAAATAAAAACCCTCATCTCACATAAAACCCCCGGCTATTCAGAACACGACGATCAAATATAACATATCACAGCAACACATAATAGCTCATATCATCAACGTAAGTAAGTATGCGTATCCCAATTGTCGTTGATGTATAGCAACGAAGCCGGTAATACCCTATATAATACACTTACGGTCGCAGAAAAGAAAAGTGAAAAACTACAACATTTGGAATCCATAATCTCCTTAGACATCGTAAACCCGAAATATCACATACTACGGATTTCATGCCTAACTATATGAATTCCACATATTGTATCACAATCACAGAATATCAAGACGATGTTTAACGTTTCAATTGAATCAACATACACTCACAAATTACCCCCGTGAGCTCAATACTTGAGCAAAGCTAAAACACTCAAAAACCGTGCCACAGTGTCTATGGACCATCCGTAGAAGGAGTTAACCAACGCCTCGCCTATGACACCACGGAACTACGGCAAACCCGAAGGTTCGAACGCGGTTCCGTGGGCATAGAATCGAGTTAAGGTTATTAGTCTTCTAGGGGGTCCATAGGGGTACTTGCACGATTTTACGAATATAATCAACTTCGGAAATTACAACACTTGGAAATTTCAGCGGGGTACAAAATGTGGTGTGCGAAATTCGATCGAACTGCTAAAAATAGTCAAGGTTACTAATACATTGTTAAGTTATATGACTACGAAGCACTACGAATTAGTCTTAGGTCAAACTAATCATCACATGAAAATTAGGCAAAATAAACAATACTAGGAAACCCAAAATGAACCCAAAAGAGCACAGATAGAATACGGAGGGCAGAGGAAGCACTGGGGCCGGCCAGGCCGGAATTTAGGCCTTGGTGCTCGGTCCAAATCCGAGCACCCCCCTATTTCACCCATGTTCATATTTTGGCTCATAGATCATTCTGCACCTGTTTGGAAAAATTTTAAAGGACTTTTTGCAAAATTTACAGAAAGCAAAATGAGGTGTTCATAATATCGTATTTCAGAGTGGGTTTCATTTTCGTAATTGTTTTAACACCGTATCAAGAATTCTAGTTTGGCTCTGATACCACTATTGGGATTCCCTTGCACCTAGTCTAGGGTTTGGTAGCATCACTCATGCCACTTTAAAATTTAGAGAGGTGCAAAGCAAGCAAAGCATGAATCTTTACTAGAAAATCTAGGGTAACAAGTTTGTATCACATACAAAGAAGTAAAGAGATAGGGATTACAACCTTTGTAGTCTGTTCCTTCGCTTCATAAGCTCCGTGTTGAGGACCCTTCGCTGCGATCATCAAGAATTCTGACTCTCGGGAGGCTCCATGAGATGAATGATGCATCTTGCTTGAAGTCTTCATGATCCAAGATGATCTACCTTGAAGAATCTCTAACCCAAGTTTACACTTCACTAATGAAATAATTAGAGAAGTGAACACCCTAATCTAAGTGTCTAGAATAGATGAGGATGATGAAGTAGGAATTTTACTCTCTTTTGTTTTCAATTTCTCACCATTTATCATCACAAATGAAAAAGCAAGTGAAGCTTTTCTTCAAGAAGCAAGAAGAAGAAGAAGATGAAGCTAATCCTTTTGTGATGAATAATGAATTATTGTTGTGGTTACAATTGCAACCATGGATTAAGAATGAGTGGCTTAACCCTTGTAGAGAATAAACCATATGTTAAGGGTTTGGGTTGGGTTAAAGAATATCTACACAAAATATCAAAGCTAAATGACAAAGTCAAAGTTTCATGAAGCATCCATGAACCTCATCCAAAAGCTAACCCAAAAGCTAACCCTAATCCAAACCCTAACTTGGTTTAAACTCAACAACCATGTTACATTTGTAAGCCTAACTTGTTACAATATTATATATTACATATACAATATATTTTGTAACAAAAGAAAATAATATAATTAACATATATCGCATATACATCAATGTATTATCTAGTGCGAAAATGAATTAATAAAGCGAGCTTATATTAGTTAATGTAATATAATATATCACATATATAATTATACATTAAATTATCGAATTAACACTTGATCCGACAATCCGGCTATATTGCATATAACCGACTAATATAAAATGTACCAATTCATCGAATCAACACTTGATCCGATGACCCGGCTATATCACATATACCCGGCCGACATCTCATATCGCGAGAATAGAATACGGTATCTCATATCGTATTATTCTCGGTCCCGCACATCACATATGTGCTCCTACTCCGTTTTTCCTGAGCCAGGAAACCTCTGTGTGGGACTCTAAAGAATCGTCAATACGCCGGCAGTAGGTGATGATCATATCAAACACCCACAAGCTGCAAGCAGTCAGCTAAACGTAACAGCCACCCAGGTATTGAGCAATCAGAAGATCAACAAGCAAGCCTGTACATTCTCCTGTGAATCCAATCAGTAACACTACCGTACAGTCCGGTCTCTTCATCTGGTATGTCGCATATCAAGTCTAGGGGTGGTAAACGTCAGACCCCAGTAACCGATAAGTCGTGTCGATGTGAGGCTTATAACAGGTCGAGAAACTACCGATAACTCTTACCAGCGGTACTCCATATCAGCCCTGGCTAGGGACTTCCAGTTATAGCCAATCGAACACTGCACAACATCAACTCCCTATACCGGGAGAGACGAAACCCCTCCTGTCTCTCATTGCCTCCATGTGATTCAGGACTGTACCCAAAAGCCACCGTTTTGCACGCCCTCTTGGACGTGGTAAGATGGAAATCAAAGCACAGTGGGAATCACACAAGACTCTATGATGATCTCGGGTCTACGGACTAATCTGTACCAGTGTCACCGGAGAACGGCTATCTGACGATAGGTATAATACCATATAGGAGTTCTCGGCGAGTCCGTTCAGTGTACCCAGTCTCCACTGAGCACCCGTACACCATCTTTGATTTCATACACCGATGGATATGGGATCATCCATCGCTCATCATATGGGTCAAGATGCGTATACGCTAGTCTACTCTGGAGTATCGATGCCCTGTCTCGATACTCTCTCGGCTAGGAATAGTTATAGGATGTACTCTTTGACTACCCTAGCCCTACTAGTATGATCTACATCATAGTCCTAGTAGTCGAGTACATATCCTAAGGGCTTTATCAACATGTGAGAGCAAGACAGTAAACCAATACAAGTCAACATGTTAAGATAAAGTGAAACCAAATAGCATACTATCATGTCGAGCAAGAAAGTCCTTTCTATATATATCCAAGCATCCACTATAATATACATCTTATGTACAACAATAGCCTCTAGGGCATATACACAACTAACATTCGCAATCTCTAGGCCATCACCAGAAAGATCCATTAAATTTACGGCCGATAAGGGCACCTCTTCTGGAAGAACAGGCACCGGGGGAACGGAGGCTACCAGTGGAAGCACTACAGCAGGAATAGCAGCTGCAACGACCTCCTCCGCACCTACTAGTGCCTCATCGGAGACACTTACAGAGTCCACAGTCAGGACGAGACTGGAGCTCAAACCCTCTGTCATTGGTGAAGTCCTTGCAAAATTTTCGCAAAGATAAGGAGATATTAAAAGTGATACAAATTATTTGCCGAAAGAAAAAATACGTAAAGCATACATACTGATGCGCCATGATGCTTCTAGTATGGCTTTTTCAAGCCGACATTCCTTCCTGAGGAAATGTACTCGTCGGGGTTCAAATGCAAATTCGTGGCCACCGGTCTTCAATGCCAGCTCATCTTCGGAAGCGGCTGAAATAGGCTGCTTGAGGTCTATCACATCCTCCTGTCAAAGGGGACCCATATGTACCCGCCGTAATGATGGGGTATCTTCATAGAATATGACGGGAGGATAAGGTTTCTTCGGGACACCCACGTTCTCAGTTTCGTCCTGTGAGCGCTTTATAGCCTCAGCCAATTGTGCGGCTTCCTCGGCAGACGGACCCAGTAAGAGAAGACCATCATCCGGCTCTTGCATGGGTATGGGTTCGTCTTGGGCAACAACTTCAGTTTCGAGCAAGAGGTCGAACAGACCAATAACCATCTTCTTCCTCCTTTTCGAGCCGGAGCTGACACTGGAGGAAGAGGATCGCTTCTTCCCCTTTAGTGCTTTGATACGGCGCTGCCCAACCTTGCCTCCAATATCCCCTTTTGGCGGTACTACCGATGATGACACTGCTATTGATGATGCCGCAACTGATGAAACTACTGCTGGCGCCTTATCGGAAGCCTTTGCCTGGGCTCTAGTGCACATTGGCATACCAACTGTGGGAGGAGTCGATTCCGCATCCGCCGCCTCAGAAATAAGTAAGGCACCGTTACCCCTCAATGGAAGGCGAACCACCATCCGTGGTTGCGGCGGAACTCTCGTGGCTTGGGTCAGGGCGGGAGCTCTATATCCAAAGAGTATCCGCCTCTGCTTGGCAATGATGGGACCAACTCGATGGCGGTACCAACCTGTAAAAGCCCCTACACACCTTGGGATATGATCGGCCTCGAGGATCACGAAACGAGAGCCGGTGTTCAGCCGCATGAAGTGATGGGTGATGTCACGAACAACTCCCAGAAATGAGCTGGGCTCCACCAAAAATGCCTCAAAGGGAACACCCTGGTTGTAACCCAATTGCCGAGCAAAGTGGTGCGGATTATACCGCATGAAAAGAGCCGTATCATTTCGATGGAACACCAAATAACCTGGCCTAATCGAATACAAGTGCATAATTTCCTTAGGCTTTAAGGATGGTACGACCCCTTTCGATAAATCGAATAGCTGTTGAATAGGTCCCGAAGGAGCAGAGAGGACTCGGTCATTGAATACTATCTCACCTTCGTTAGCATACGAGTTAAGCAATACACGAAGGGCCCCTAGCTAAGTCGGATCAGGAGCAGAAGGATCCACCAACCTCATAAGCCGCGGGAAGGTGTAAGCATTGTAGAAATCCGGCCTATGATGCGCTGTGAACGCCCCCATTACATGCATCTCGATCCACGACATAAATTAGTGGAGGGAGAAGCTTACAACATCTACACCCAGGTTCGAAGTATTAGCCGCAGTGCTCAGCCCATGGTATAAGTGTGATATCCCCGCGATATCCACGGCCAGTCGTATCCCTTCAGCCACGCGATGAGCAGGATAGATGGCCGAAGCTCTCATGAAGCGACGATGCGTTGGAATGGCAAACCAGCTAAGCTAAAGGCTAATAAAACCAAGAAAGAAGGTCTCTTCGTCCATGACGAGAGCCGCAATCTAATCAAAGGACACGACTGACAAGATCGGGATGTAAAACTGCGGTAAATCTTCTTCTTTAGCCAGCAGCTTATTCAGCACAAATCTGAAGGGGTCATTAATATTCGCAAATTTCGGAGCCTCCTTTGAAAAGATATCTTCACGGAGGAAGCAGGTGATGAAGGTTTTAAAGGTGACGCCCTATCCCTCCGACTCCGCGAACAGCTTCTAAAAAATACCCAGAGTCTTGATTAGACTGGGGTACTTATGGCGGACAACATTTTCGGTCGTCAAGCCGTCAAGCATAGCAGGCACGGTCGTGAATACATACTCATGGGGAGGCAGCAACTCTTCATAGTGCTCTCTCCTGATTGGCAATCCGGAAATCTCGCGGAACTCTTCTAGAGAAATCGAGACCTCACGATCCCCTAGCAAGAAAGTGTTGGTGGGAAGATTCCATTGATTCAGGAAAGTATTAACCCACCAGACATGAGGGGACTGATAATGAAAGAGAGACGCATACACCGCCTGATAAAGCCCGACCTTCTGTAATCGTGCATGATGAGCGAACAGAACATATCGAGCCCAGGGAAGATAGCCCGTTGGGTAGCGAAGGGTAAGCCCTATCTTATAAATTTGTCCTCAGGGCTGAGCTTCACCCTGGCAAATGTGACACCCCAAGATGTCTATGGCCGGCAAAGGCTGGTTTGGTATCCCAGCTATCAATGGCTTAAGCCGGTCTATAGGAGTCCAATCAGCCGCCTCCACCGCAAAAGCAATCTGCGGACGTTCCATCGGCAAAATTGGGTGTAAAGGCTCTGTTGGCACTTCTCAAAGAAAGCTGTGGCGGCCCCGGATGATATGCCCATACCAAGTTCCCCACAAAAGCAAACTGGTACAGTCCCTGTCATGGGCCCTGATCATCGCCATTGCTTCTTCGTCTGACGGCGATTGTGGAAAAGCAGTGTCTGAACGAGTAAAAGGAAAGTAGAGAAGAGAAGCCATTGTTCTTGAAATAAAGGGAGAAAAAAAAACTATTGGTGCAACTTATACATGTGTGTGTGTGTATAAACAGCAGAAGAAAATGACAAGAAGTTTATTCCATGAGACCACTGATTGCAAAAATAATGGATCCCACAAAATCAGTATGACGGCTCGCCAAGCACGATGCAGGGTAATCATTTTTTAGAATAAAAAAAGAGATTCTCAATAAATGCACATTGGGGTTCAAACGACTTGGGACATCCTCACAGAAGAACACCCATTACAAACTCTGTTAAATGGGTAAAAATAAAGGAAAAATCCCTTGAAAAGATTTTCAAGAACACTGTGGAATCAAATTCCTGAAGGGCCCTCTTGATCTTTCAGAGCTAAGCTCTTCGGTGAAGAATTAAATTCCTTTTATGCGACGGAATTAAATTCCAGAAAACCCCATGATGAGGAGATGAAAAGTAAAAATGTCGTGAATCCTTAAGATCAGAAGGAAATGCCTAGGACATTGAAGTCTACTGTTCAAAGATCACGACTTTGGATCCCTAAACAGATGGGTTCCAGAAGAGAGCAAAGCTCTTATGAGGGATTTAAAATCCAAAAGTTTTTGTTCAAAAGGGTTTCTCTGATACGTGAGATCTTCACCTGAAAAGGGTTTCTTTTCTGACAGAGTTTAACTCTGGAATTGCAATGGCAGAGAACTAAGCTCTGAGGAGGAGAATTAAATTCTCAAGGAAAACAAAGAAGGAAGAAGATGAAGGAACAGTGGCTGCCCAAAGAACCAAACCCTTGCATTTATAAGACATGACAAGGGCGGTTCACCTCCCCATTCCCCTAGACAATCCAACGGCTGTAAAGATGACAGCGCTGCACTCGCATCCAAGCCACGTGAGAACAACGTTGTGGGGGCATTTGTTCCCTTATGAAAAATGAATAATAAATATAAAAAGCAATGGGAAAAGTCCCCAAATGGAGTATCACATGCCTACACGTGACAGGCACTGCACTTAACAAAGTAAGGATGAAACTGAGTCTCACATGCAGGCACATGACCTTTATATACAAAGTATATAGGCGCCTTCTTAAAACAAACAATTGGCCAGAAAAACCCACGTGATAGCACGTGACACTCTATGGTGGGCTTAACTGTGAAGGGTCACATGCTACACGTGATGGCTCTTATGCCTTCTGAGCCGATGGAATTAAATTCTAAATAAAAGGGATCAGAAGTACCATTTTGGAAAATATTTCCTTAGATCTTTCTAAACAAGAAAGATTACGCTCCATGAAACAGAGCACCGTTGGATTAAAAATCCAATGGTGATTAATAATCACCAATCCACAGAAAAAGATTATGTACGGAGAAATATTTTCCTAATCTTGTTAAAAACAAGAGAAATATTTTCTGTAAAACAGAAGTCCTTGGATTAAAAATCCAACGGTGAATAAAATTCACCGATTGATCTAAAAGATCATTTTGGTTGATTATAAAATCAATCAACATCTCTCAATGAGAGATTTTCTGAACAAATTGATTCTTTTCTTTCTCCTATAAATAAGAGCAAAGGGACAGAAAAAAGAGAGATACAGAAATAGAGAGAGAAAACCCCCCGTAAGCTTAAAAGAAAAGAGAATTTAATTCTCCAGAGAGAAGAAGATATCCTCAAAGAGAAAAAGAAACCCTAGGTAAGAGGAGGAACAAAATACAGAGGACATCTTACCACTTCTTCACCATCACAAGAGTTTAACTCTTCTAAAAACAACTTAATTCTTCCTCTGGTTGAGATCTGCAGAAGCAGATCTCCCCATAAGTTGAGAATTTAATTCTCATCGGGGAGATTCTGTTATGTAGATTTAAACCTAGGGGAAAGAACTATGTTCAAAGAATTTAATTCTTACAAGAACATATAGGAATTTAATTCCTCTAATAAGACTAAGGTTTAACCCTATAAAAGAATTTAATTCTTATGAAACAAAGGGCTCAAAAGTCTCAAAACTCAAGATCCCCATAAAAAGATTAGCACCCAATATGATAACGGCCGATCATGTGCTCCCACGTGCACCCTTGATGAACGAAAGAGCACAACTGAGATCAGGTCACGTGATCCCACGTGACCCCACTAAAGTGCTCAGCACTTCCAAAAGAGAAAGGTTATAAACCCCAGAGACAGTTACCACCTTTATGACGCCTCACATGTTCTCACGTGGCCCTCTAAAAGTGCTTAACACTTATACAGAAAGGGGAGTGAGCCCAAAGGCAGCGCTCACATTTTGAGAGCACCTCACGTGCTCGCACGTGATCGTTAATGAAACTAAGCACTCAGCACCGAGCAATCCACGTGCTCCTTACGTGGGTGCTATTTTAAAAGTAGCGCTTTAGCACTCTAAGTATGGCGCTCAGCGCCAAGTGCTCCACATGCTCCTCACGTGGGTACTGTTTTATAAGAAGCGCTTTAGCACTCCAAGTCTGACGCTAAGCGCTCCACGTGCTCCTCACGTGGGCGCTGAGGAAACACAAAGTGATCTGTAAATAAAGCCCCCAGCGCCTCAAAGAGTCTTCAACACTCAATAAAAAAACAAAAAAAATAAAGGGTGTCAAAACCAAAATCAATGCTCAGCATTGTTGAACAAAAAGGGACTGAGCCCAAATAAATGTTCAACATTTTATTCAAAACTGAGTGGATTGAGCCCAAGTTGGCCATAAGCCCCTAATTCAAATTAACCGAGCCCATGTGCTCACAATCCTTTTAATTGGTCTTAGTCCCAAAACTGACTATAGACCTCCCAACCAACATTGGTTCAAGGGTACATCTCTTCATACCTCTGATACATGTCGTTGTAATTCTTCAATGTCTTCAGAGAGATGGAGGGTCCCAATAACCAATAATTTTTTGTGCATCCCCAAACGGTTAAACCAAAACCTTACATACTACGATGTCTTTAAACCAGACAATGATGTCTTTAAATCAGACTATGATGTCTTTAAACCATACAGACTACGATGTTTCTAAACCTTACGGACTATGAGGTCCTTAAACTCATGGACTATGATGTCCTTAAACCCAATGGATCGCGATGTACCTAAACTAAAATGATAAAGTCCAAATACTCTTTCGTTGGATATAAATGATCCTAAAATCTTGTTGAGTAGATCTTAGTCTAAAATTAGACTAACGTATCCTCAACAAACGTTTGAGTTGATCTTAGTCTAAAAAAAGACTGATGATTCTTAAACCAACCCAAACCCAAATTTAAGAAAATATGGATTTGGACTAATCCACGCCCTACGGGCCACAATATAAATTAGTCTCCGTATACAATCCACGGACAACCAAAAAATAAAACAAACACATCCGACACGAAGTGGCCATCTGGAGAAGGAGAAAGTGGTTACCGCTATGCGATAGCGTAATTAACTGCAAGGGCTTGCGCCTGTAGGTAAGAGCGTCCCCATAATCAAAAACCCCTCGTAAACGAGGGGGAATCTGACGAAGTCTACTACAACGGCAGCATCTATCTAAACCTCCGATATACAGTGTCATAAATCAACTTGTTATCTTCGAAGAGGTGGACGGATAAAACGCAAATAGTATCTGCCCCCAAAATTCAGGCCAAACGTCCCAATGTCCCGGTCGCGTCTTTCGGCGGCGAACATTGCCATCAATATACTGTTGGCTAAAGTACCCTCAAGACAATTATCATAGTTGCAGGCAGGTGATTATGATGATTGAGGGAGGACCTATACGGGTAGAACAGTCTTACTCGAGATGATAGTATGCTATCTGGTTTGTATTTATCGTCATATACAGCATTAGGTGGCATTACAGATCATTATTACATGTTAATAGAGCCTATAGGATTCTTGTTTGACTACCAGTATTATGATGGCGATCATATATGTGGGAGCTGGGTAGTCTATAAGTACATCCTTAAATGTCCCTAGTCATGAAAGCTTCAAGACTGGGCATCAATACTCCAGAGTAGACTAGTGTATACTGATCGAGACCCTGACGAGGGGTGGTGTCCGGTCTCACAAACCATTGGTGTCAGTTTGTTCACCTAAGATGTATACAGGTACTCATTGGGTTATGAGTACACCGGACGGACTTGCCGGGAACATGCTAGTTGGTATTATACCTATTGTCAGATAGCAGTTCCCAGGTGACATGTGTACAGGTTAGTCTATCAACCTGAGATCGTCATTTGTCTCGTGTGAGTTCCCACTGTGCTTTGATTACTACCCTACCATGGCTCAAAGGATTCATGCAAATAGGTTTTAGTTGGGTACAGTCCCGAGCCACATGGAGGCAGTGAGCGGATCGTCAGAGGATTCGTCTCTCCCGGTATTGGGGGTTGATGTCGCGTTGTGCACGGGTGGCCATCACTAGAAATCCTTAGCCAAGGTAGTCGAGAATTACTGATTCGGATCAGTTGTTTCTCAGTGGGTGATGGGCTCCATACCGACACTAAATGTTGCGTTGTTAGGGGTCTGACTTTATCCACCCCCTAGACTCGATATGCGATACTCATGGACGAATGGACCGGACTGTACAGATATTGTCACCGTCAGGCTCAGTAGGGGTTTCAGGATGAGTTTGCTCATCGGCCTCCCTTCCGCTCAATACCTGGGTAGTCGTTACGTAAAGCTAGTGCCGCTGATGTGCTTGTGGTTAAACCCACTGCCATCATATTGATGAGTCTTTAGAGCCCCTCACAGAGGATTTCCCTGCTTCGGGTGAAATGATCTAGAGTCCGTATGGTTTTACGGCAGGGTTGGTTCACATACGTGTACTAGTGCATGGATGATGTTCGGACGGATAATACTAGTGGGCATTGGTTTAAGCACGGAGGGTTTCTCTTGAGTTGCACTCTCATCCTCATGGCATCTTCTTCTACCTCCACCCAAACCCTCTCATGTGTTGAGAAACCTTGGGTATATTGAGACAAATTAATCCTTCATCACTCTCTACTTCTTCTACGGTATCTAGTGTAGAGATCTAGGTACCCTAGTTATCTCGAATATGAGGTTGGAGCTCGATTCATAGACTCTCGGGTGGATCAACTTCGATGAAGAGAGACCGGAGATCAAGATTGATCAAGGAGGACCCTAGGAGCTTAGGAAGATGGTCCAAGACCGAAGGACACGGATCATTCGGTATAACCATTCTAACTCCTTTGTATGTTTTGTTATCTAGGGCTTATGGGTCGATCCGGGTTATCGGTTTGTTGTAGCGCCGGTTTTTGAAAATTTTTGTTCCGCAATGGCCACGGTTTGATGGCCGGGGAGCTTGCATAACCCAACATGGTATCAGAGCCACTCTATAATCCTTAGTTAACTCATTGAGATATTAGAAATCTTCCGTTTTTGTCGTGCAAAAACTGCCGACAAAAACAGTTACAAAAACTGAAAGTTTGAGAAGTTTGCACAACCCGCGGGCTCATGGTTTAAACTGAGAGGCCGTGTGGTGGTGCATGGGCACCCCAGGGAACCCCCGGGGGGGCCGAACGTCTGTGCCCACTCCCCACAAGGTGGTCTTGGCGGTGGGGACCCGAAACTGCCCCACCTTGGGCAGTTTCGGGTCTGCCTCACCCCCTGGCCACCTCGTGGTGGCCTCGGGGGTAGGGTACCCCCTTTAGGCCCTCTGAATCGAAGTTAATTTCATGCTATAACTCCTAGTGAAGATTCGGGTGCATTTCGTTTTGATTCGGACTTCCGAATTGGCTTAAACGGTCGGTTTTTGGAACTTTAGCTCACTGTTCTTTCATAGTTTTGGAAATTGGTTTAGTTTGCTAATTGCGTGCAGAATTCTAATGTCGTAGTTTTCAGTACATACATTACTATATACAACCGTGAATGCCATTAGAGTGGTACAACTCGTCTAACTGCTATATGCTCTTTTAGACGGGTTTGCGAATGTGACATTCACGTTGATGTTCTGTGTGGTGCTGTGGTTGTGACGGGATCATCGTGTGGATAGCTTGGGTGCAATGGTAGTACAGTTTGGGTTTATTTGTACATTTGATATTGCGGGGCAAGCGTCTGACATGTGAATGTTCCCTCATAAAAATATCAGGAAAAACCCCAAGGGGCATCACGTGCTCACACGTGACCAGGGGTCACGTGCTCACACGTGATGGTCTCCTGGGGACTCTATTATAATAGAATTGAATTCTAATCAACGGGAGTCACGTACCCACATGTGATGAGCCTTTAAACCCACTGAAAGGAATTAAAAGGCATAAAAAAACAGCAAGGAAAGATCCCAATGGGGCATCACGTGTCTATACATGACCAAAGGTCACGTGCTGACACGTGATGATTCCTTAGCTCTTTAAAACAGCAGAATTAAATTCTGGTTAAAATGTTTAATCAAGAGGGGTCACGTGTCAACATGTGTTGGGTTCCTAAGCTCTTTAATTAATAGAATTAAATTTTGTTTAAAATGATCAAACAATGGGATCACGTGCCAACACGTGATAGGCTTTAAGCCTTCTGAACTAATAGAATTAAATTCTAATTAAGAGAGAATCGAGAACCCTAACTGGAAAAATATTTCTCTAAATTTTTCCAAATGAAAAAGGTTGTGCTCTGTAAAGTGGAGTGTCATTGGATTAAAAATCCAATGGTGATTAAAAATCACCAATTTATAGAAAGATTCTATACAAGGAAAGATTTCCCTAAAATTCACCAAGAATAACAAACAGAATATCTTTTGGATTAAAAATCCAATGGTGAATAAAATTCACTGAGTAATCTAAAGGATCATGTTGGTTACAAAATCAATTAAAATCTTTCAATGAAAGAATAACTAAACAAACTGATTCTTTTCTTTCTCCTATAAATAGGAGCCAAGAAGAGAAGAGAGGGGATCTGGATTTTTTTTTGGAGAGATACAACAACAGAGAGAAAAGAGAGGATAATTTAATTCTCAAGAGATAAAAGAAGATCTTTTCAGAGAAAAGAAACCCGAGGTGAGAAATGGGAAAGAGATCTAAGCTCCATAAAACAAAATATAATTTAATTCTCAATTTAAGAGTTTAACTCTTCTGAATAAGAACTTAATTCTTCCTTTGGTTGAAGATCTGCAGAAGCAGATCTCCCCACAAGTTGAGAATTTAATTCTCATCGGGGAGATTCTGCCATGCAGATCCAAAACTTAGAGGGAGAATTAAGTTTAAAGAATTTAATTCTTCCAAATTCATAGGAATTTAATTCCTCCAAATGAAACTAGGGTTTAACCCTACATAAGAATTTAATTCTTCCAAATTCATAGGAATTTAATTCTTCCAAATGAAACTAGGGTTTAACCCTACATAAGAATTTAATTCTTCCAAATTCATAGGAATTTAATTCTTCCAAATGAAACTAGGGTTTAACCCTAATTCTTCTAAATACATAGGAATTTAATTTCTCTAAATGAAACTAGGGTTTAACCCTACAAAAGAATTTAATTCTTAAAACAAGGGACTTAAAACTCTCCATGCACGTAAAAAGGTCAATACCCAACTTGGTCACGTGGCAACACGTGATCCTCATCCTCAATGAGTAGAAAAGAATGAACAAGAATAGGTCACGTGCCCCCATGTGACCCTTAAACAGACTCCTCAAAATAAGAAAGAAAAAAGCTTGGAGGCAATGCCTCACGTGCTCCCATGTGACCCTCAAAACAAAAAAGAACAAATCCAAAGGCGGTACCGATTTATGGCCGCCCTCACGTGTCCCCACGTGACCCCTGACAAATCCCTTTAATATCCAGTGGATGAATGCCCATCACGCGCTCACACGTGGCAGCCTTAAAGGCTAAAAGTGTTTAACACTTATCTGAATATTCTGAAAACAAAATAAAGGAAGTCTGGCCCCATCTTCAGATGCCTCACGTGACCCCATGTGACCAATTCAATTTTAGTGTTCAACGCTACTTTAAGCGTTTCATCATTAGTGTTTAACACTATTTTCAGCACATCACGTGAGAGCACGTGATCGCTAAGTATCCTCTAGTGTTTAACACTATTTTAAAGCCAAGCTTAGCCCAAATTGGTTAAGTTTTCCATAGGCAAATCTCCCCTTCAAACAAACCTTAAAATCCAGAGTTATAATGAATGGTTAGTGCTCAGCCAAAGTCAAAATGTTGTCAGAGACCCAAACCCCTGTTTAGCATTACTAAATAATGGGGGGCTGAACCCAGACAAATAATTCAACAGTCCAAACAAAGGTCCAACATTTTAAACCTAATTGGACTTAGCCCAAGTTGGCCATAAGTCCTCAATTCAGATTTAACTGAGCCAATGTGCTCATAATCTAATTAATTGATCTTAGTTCCAAATTGGACTATAGATCTCCCAATCAACTTTGGTTCAAGGGTACATCTCTTCACTCCTCTGATATTTATCGTTGTAATCCTTCAACGTCTTCAAAGAGGTGACGGGTCCCGATAACCAATCATTCCATGGACTGTGGGGTCCTTAAACCCATGGACTATGATGTCCTTAACCTGGACTGTGGGGTCCTTAAGCCCATGGACTATGATGTTCTTAACCTGGACTGTGGGGTCCTTAAGCCCATGGACTATGATGTCCTTAACCTTGGACCGTAATGTCCATAAACTAATCGACCGCAATGTCCCTAAACTAAACAATAGAGCCTAAATGCTCTTTTGTTGGATCTAAACGATCCCGTTAAGTTGATCTTAGTCTAAAATTAGACTAATGTATCCTTAACAAACGTTTAAGTTGATCTTAGTCTTAAATGAGACTAACGTATCCTTAAAACCAACCCCAAACCCAAATCTAAGAAAATACGGATTTAGACTAATCCATGCCCTACGGGCGACAACATAAATTAGTCTCCGTATACAATCCACGGACAACCAAAAACAAAATAAACACCCACGACACGAAGTGACCAGCTGGAGAAGGAGAAAGTGGTTACCGCGATGCGGTAACGTAATTAACTGCAGGGGGTTGCACCTGCAGGGAAGAGCGTCCCCACAATCAAAAACACCTCAAATAGGGAGGAATCTGACGAAGTCTGCTACATCGGCCGCATCCGTTTAAACCTTCAATACATGGTGCTATAAATCAACTTGGCATCTTCGAAGAGGTGGACGGATAGCACAAATTAGTATTTGCCCCTAAATTCAGGCAAGACGAACCTACGCGGTCGCGTTTCTGTGTTCGTAGGAGAACAGTAGACTGCCGTCACTGCCGGTTTGTATATTATTTGTTTGGGGCATGACCGGGTTGAAATTGATGTCACCGTTGTACATATTCTTTTCTTTTCTGTACTAGGATTATCCCGCGGTGGATTGCATGGTTAGCCGGGTTCTAGAGGGAAACAGGCCCGCATCTCATAGCGTTAAGACGGAGGGGGCCTTGCTCTAGAATTGGCTGGCTATTCGCCACACTCGTAGGGGGTACAGGTTGACCCATGGAGGGGTGCTTAAGTCACCGGATTCCATGAAATGCTGGGTGGCCCACTCACTTTGTTGATTAGGGTTGCCTCACTTCTGGGATTGGTGGGTAACTTGTCACGCTCGTAGGGGTCTGGGTTTTCATTACATAGGCTATCCACACGACCAGAGGAACGTCGGGTTTCACTTATGGCTCAAAGAAAACCTGGGACTCCCAGATTATCCGTTTATTCTGTGATGCTTATCGCTATTCTGTAATGTTGCTATATATCATGCCTGGGACGAATGTTATATATATTTATATATATACTAGTAGATATTGTATATGTTTTACACCCGCGCTAGTCCAGCCCCCGCTCTGTCGTTAGTTAAGTAACATAACGGGTGATGACGGGGCCCAGTGGCGAATGCGGGTGGTATATACGTACATCATATTTTTCATTCTTTTCTAGTATAATTAATTGATGGGACAGCGTTGATTCTGATCAATGCAAAGATAAAACAAACCTATATATGATATTGTTGGAACCAAGTTTTTTTAAAAACCGACATTACAGACGTTCTCTTTTACTTTGCACAGTGGTATTCGGTTATGAATATCCAGCACCTCATTCGATGAGGCAAGGGCTGAGATCCCTTCATCGGGAGTGACCCCTTAGGCAGAAGTTTGCGTTAGGGTAATAACTTCACTATAGTCGATTGTTTTTGCTTTGCATCGTGGTATTCAGTTTGGAATATCCTGCACCTTATTCGACGAGGAAAGAGCCGAGATCCCTTCACCAGGAGTGACCTCTTTAGCAAAAGTTTTCGCCACTATACTTTTGTAAAACCATTTGGATTCCTTCAGCGATATCAAGTTCATTACGTTAAAGGTTTTTCACCCAAAACCAGCCGTAGCCCTCCGTCATTTCAGACAGGTAGTGCTTAGTATTCGTGCTATGTTTGTTGGCCTTCGTCAAGGCATAGTATATGGTAGCTATGTGTTACTTTTCTGTTGCATGGATTTGCATTAATTTAGGACAGTCGTACAGCTTTGTTGGCCTTCGTCAAGGGCGAGTACGGGTGGGTTTGGATTAATCTGGACAATGACGGGTAGAACTTGACATGTGACTTATGATTTGATGGCCTACGTCAAGGTCATAAGAGTATGGCGCAAAAATCCACATCGGGAGTTTCTAAAGAAACTGAAACTTGTCATGCATGCGCATACCTTCTGGAGTGTGATAACTTGAGTGGCTTCCATCAAGTAATCATACGATGATAGTTGGATTCCGATTCACACTGATGAGTTGGTTTACTCCTCGGGTGATTTTAGATGATCCCGACTAATTCTTCTTTTGGGTTTGGAGGAGAATTCGAGAAAACAGTGGGATCCATCCTAATTAGATAAAGTGATTAACCATTCTGATATAGGTTAGAGTGCACACTGAGTGTTTCTTTTCTCTCTCTCTCTCTTTGGCAGCGACCATGGCCCAACCCTAGACTAAAACTCATGAACCAAGTTAACCGAACCTTCTTAAATCGCATTGGTTTTTAGATTGTCATAGTTACATATATCATTGCCACTACTACTTTTACCATTGAATTTCTCCGGAACATTCCGTATCACTACGAAAATTCACATTTATTAGATATGACCATCGTATAGTTACATACGAACTCGAAGAAACTTGTTTTAGATTCGAGGATAGTTTCCGGTTTTGGAGAAATTGAATAGGTTATTCAGTTGTTTTTTCCCTTTACCTTCTCTCAGATTGCGTAGGCTCCTGGTATTGGGAGAGTACACCCATTACGCTTATCGGATAGTCTTCTTCCAAACCATAGGCCGGTGCCGAAGGGTAGGGATGGAAGAAAACCAATTAGCTTAAGTGTGGGGTACATAAGGTAATAAGTAAAGAAAAATAAAGGGATTAGAAAGAGGGCAAAGTAAATTAAGACTGCTATCATTCACGACAAAATCGCATATATCATCACCACTCCTACTCCACCTTTGCATTTCTCCGGAACATTCTGTATCACTACGAAAACCCACATTTATTGGATACGCCATCGTATAGTTACATACGAACTCAAAGGAACTTGTTTCAGTTCGAGGGTGGTTTTTGGTTCAGGAGAAATAGAATAAAGATTATTCAGCTGTCTTTTCCCTTTACCTTCTCTCAGGTTGCGAGGGCTCCTAGAATTAAGAGGGTACACCTATTACGCTTATTGGATAATCTTCTTCCAAACCTTAGGCCGGTGCCGAACGGTAGAGAAGGAAGAAAACCATTTAGGCTAAGAGTGATGTACAGAAGGTAATATGTAAAGACAAATAAAGGGATCGAAGAGATGGCAACGAAATATACGGTTACAGTCATGAATATGGATAGTGGAAGAGGCATTACTAGGAATACCCGGATACCCCTTCGAAACATTTTCATGTTTCAGTTTCACTTTGTGTTGTTAATTGAAAACTGATTTCCCAATTAGATCCTTACTCCAGGGTATGTATTTACCAGATTTGATTCTCACATCTGTATGGTGTTACAGATGGTGAGTGGGAGTAAGATATTGGGAATTAGGTGATTGTATTCTCATTATATCCGAATTCGTTGTAATTGGTGATATTTGAGGAAATCACCTGGGTTTTTTCCTGACGGAAAATATTTGGTTTTGAGCATCCGATTGTTATGCACCAATTTCAAACTGATATATCTATACGTTTATTTTATAAAGTGAGATATAACTTTTTGAAATTATGTCTATGAAATTTACTTATATCAGTTGATGGTTAGGTAAAGAGAATTCAACAATGGTGTAATTCTTCTTAACCATAGTACAGTTTTCAATCTACGATGCACAGGGTATGAGTTATTTAACTCAGAGGACTTATACAATGTATTGTATGTTGTCCAATGTCCACTAGGACAAAGGGGTTGGTACTCGTACTATATTCTGTTTACTTGTGACTTCTCTAGTTTTTAGATATATGTTTCACTGAAATACAAGGTCCAAATTTTGAGAAGTTATAGGTATATGAATAAAGTAGAGAACCACATGTTGCAAGTATCAGGATTCTTCAAGTTGATCGAAGATGTAGATACTTGTGCTAGGTATTCCATTGATAGTAATGATTTTGAGAACTTGCTTCTCTTTCAGGTTACTCATATGTGGATGCACTCCTAGATGAGTAATGCTGCTTGGCCTCATTCCACTTAGTTGACATACACTGAAGACAGCTGCATGATTTAAATCTGGTTCCAATTAAATTAGTGCCTATGTTTCTATATTATATATAGAATGGTTCATATCTTAACGATTTTAAGGTATATGGAGTTGTCCGGCTTATGCTTAAAACCAGACCCTAAATAAACTCAAGGCACGTTTCAGTAATGATTGTTTGTGGGTTATCCCGGGCTATGTACAGGGTTAGATTTCTACCATCTGGAAGATCAATAGATATATTGTTCTTCACTCGCCATAGTTTTAGTAAAATGGATTCTTTTCAGAAAACATAAGTGGGAGTATGGTAGAACTGGAAGTGATTCCAGAACCATAAACGATTACTGAAAATTTAATAGAACTTAAAAATTCAATTGGTTTTGACATTCCATTAGCCACTCCGCAGATATGGTAGGTAACCTCAGGCACCCGAGAGGTACTTCGGTCTTCTCGGAGACGGTGACAGGGAGGTTCTTGTTTATCCAGACTTGCCATTGCTGTTGTTCTAGACTATGAGACCCGGCAGGAGGATGAGTATAGCGTCGTTCTAAACTAGCTTTAGAAGTGCATGTGTATATGGCTCTGCAACAGGGTTGGTGTAGTCAGTAGGAGCAGCGGAAGCATAGTGGACAAGCAGCTTGTATCTATTTATAGACTAAAGCAGATATTGCGGAGATAGATCATCTATTTTTGATGTGACAGTCATAGGCTTTGACCTCATCAGAATAGGAGATGGATCTGGTAAGAAGGTAATAGGGTGTGATGCCCTAGTATTTGGATGACATGCACTTTATAGGAAGTAAAATTCCTATACTACGATCGGTTATACTGTGGTTGTCACAAAGTTGTTTCTCCACATAGGATATGGATATAATATCAGGATTTCTGGTTACTATATCTATGGTTTTAGATCTATATTTGGGAAGTGACCCAATCTAGGTACTTTGACATTATTCTAAAGATGTTTTAGAATGGTTGACTCCTGACATGGTGGTGTACCTGCAGGTGATGGAGTCACCCTCTCTAAAGGATGTCTTTCAGACTAAAGGGGAGAGAGATTTGCATGATTGGCATATCAATTGCTTAGGAAATTAAGTCAATCATGTGATGTCAAGTACCACACCAGATGTTGTTTTTGCACTAGCTGTAATAAGCATATATATTAATCTAATCCTGGAGAAACATTGGGAATCAGTTTATGAACATAAGTGGATGTTCTAGAGATTTGGTAACGACAGCCTCCTTCGGGAGACGGTTATCATTTCAGGCTTCCAAGATGACCTGGATGACAGAGTGACTGTCAGAGTTTTAGTTTTTACTCTTTTGAGGGACGGTATGTTGAACAGGTGGTCCAAGCAGATACTAAGGAAGGCATGGCGCAGGATACTGATTAAATTCAGTGGACAATACAGTCTAAGAAGTTTGTTGGATTTGGAGTTCATTTGTGAACTGGGTCCCAACAGATATCTAGACATATTCTAAGACAGGTATTTGCTTATTTTGGGAGATAGCTTTCTCCGCGAAGTTGAGATATAGAGAGATACAGAAAAAAAACATTGGAGTGGATCCACTTGTTCATATCATAATATTGCATTATTATATTCCCCATTCATATTCATTTTACAAATAAACAGGTGTTTTTGATCCATGTCTGCTACATAGTTGCAGGTTACAGATTCTCGGAACAAAAACAGTGAAATTGAAGAAAGATGATACAAAAGTGAGACTACGACCAACAAATGGAAGAATCTTGATCAAGCCTACAGTTTGAAGACCAAACGAAGATCAATGGACGATTTCACAAAGAACAAAGGCAGTGCAAGGTTCAAGACTTCGTCACGAAGCAAGCGGTAAAAGTTCACGACTATATTCACTGTGGAAATCTGAAAGAAATCTAGAAGCCAATCCGAGAAAATAACTGAAGAAAATAGAAGTAAAAATGCAACAGAAGAATACCTAGAAAATTGAGCCCATAAGCTCTCTTTTTGGCCGTTGATCCGCGGCCAAACATGGGTTTTGGCCACGGATCTGCGGCCATGTGAAACCCGCGTCGGTGCAGAAATTTTGTGGCGGCTGGCGATGCGTTGACTAGTTCTTTTCTTAGGGGTTAAAATTGTAATAGCAGACGTGACTCGATTATAACTCTAGGGTTTCTATGATCTATAAATAGAAACCCTAAACCACTTTTTAAGGTATACCTCTTCTTGTGCCTCATTTCATCTATCTAAATTCAGATCTATAAATTTCTGTAAAGAAGGAAGAGAGCATCAAATAAAAATTAGGAGTAAGTTTTCTTTTCATTGCCCTAGTTAAATTTTATTTCCATGCCCTAGGTAATTTCTTATCTGCCCTAGTTAAATTTTATTCTCTGCCCTAGTTAGATAGTTTAGAAAATGTTTTTCAATTCCCTAATGAGTGAGTAGTCTCCTCGCTTGTTAGGGTTAGATTTGGGAAAGGCTTGAGAGATGAAGATCTCTCACCCCTTTCTTGCCCATCACACGTTTTTATAGGACTCCATGCATACATGCACACTGCTCCCTACGGCATCCTATCCCACGAGGTAGCGGTGATACCGTAGTATAAAGGACCGGTTGAGTGTGTTTTCCATGGAGGTTAGGGTAAGAATTAAGAAAGGAAGGACAAGAACCTATAGAAAGAAATACCGTTTCTTCCCGATAGTACTAATCCACTTTATTAATTATTACCATAACACCTAATAGATCTTAATTTGGGCATAGAAAGCGGTGAGGAATATTGACTTTCAAAACCTAACCTAAACCTAACCCTAACAAGATTTTAGTTTAGATCAATTTAGTTCTTAGATTTAATCAATCCGACACCAATCGGAATTAACTCGTTAGAACAATTAGAGAATACACAAAATCCCTGTGGACAGACCCGTACTCACCGGCTAGCTACCAAGAGACGCCGTTCTTGATTGCGGCTAATAAATATTTTTGATTCATCTTTTAAAAAGCGCAAGCACGCTAAATCTCTAAAATCAAATGGCGTCGTTGCCAGGGATGGCGTGTTATTTTCTTTTTGTAATTTCGGGTTGATATAAAACAGAAAAATCATAAAAACTGGAAAAATATTAAAAATTTATCATTTTGTTATTTTGTGAAGGGTATTTCGTTTGAATTTTTGCAGGACCGACGAACGAATTCAGATCTGGAAAAATCCAGAGAGCCAAACAGAAAACAGCAGATCTGAACAACCGAGGAGTACCATAACCGAGCAACAGAAAAGATTTGGAGATCTGAACAAACCAACCAACCGCGGAACAGCCGCGTTGACCCATCTTTGACCGCGGATCCGCCGCGGTCTTGTGACGTCAGCAAGCGAAAAATCCTTTGTAATCTTCTCCTCTTCTTCTCTGCAACCCCAATATCTCCTCTGTAAAAATTTCCTGCAGGATTCTTTGCGCCAAAAATTTCTCCCCTTCCAATAATTGATCTTGTGCAGGATTCTTTGCGCCGCGCTTAAAAAAAATTGTTTGCAAGTGATTGTGTTTACTGCTTTGCATAATCTAAATTGACTTTAAGGAGCTTGAACACCAATCCAGATTGGGTGGGGATTTCAATACACTTCCCAGGACCCCAGAAATCATATAAGGCATATTGCATTGACCATCATTTAATTAAAAAATATTAGACTCAGCCCTAAGGATTTCGCGCTCAATAGGACAAAGGAATAGTTGTAGGCATCAACCGTTGATCCTAACCTGATTTTGTGGTGTCTAGGCAAGTGTATCTAAGGCGAGTGGTTACTTAATTAGGCCCACTACTTACGTAGTGGAGAACCTCCCACTTACCTGGCATTTACCTGGCCACAATTGGCGGTGAAGAGGTCGTTTGAGGTCCTACTTCTTGCCCTTTGGAATAGTTAGGAGCTGTCTAGCTGACCTAGGTGACCCTAGATCTAGGCCTGATTATGCATTTGTGATTGAACGTGTGTCTAAGCCTTTTATCGAAAATCTTTTTTTGCAAAAAGCTCCACATAAAAAAAAACACAAAACGGAAAAAAAGGAAAAAAAAATTTACAAAAACTTGCAACTTGTCGCTAAGAAATCCGTGCACCCCGCATTTTTTTCTTCTCCTTTCTTACATCATGGATACCCCACCTCCCAAAACTCTTGCCGAACTTTGGTACCCCCATCCAAACATTGCTTTCTACGCGAATTGTTTTGGTCGAATTACGGACGACCCCTCGATGCCCAAAATTTCTTTAAAAGATCGAATAGAAGCGTCTAGGAGAAACAGTTCGACTCCACAATCCACCTTGTATCAACCATTTCAACCTTCACCACCTTCTTACGTTGATACTCCTTTTTCGAGTAATGTTGTAACTCCGAAACCCATGTCTATCGCTGAACATATTGAACAATCTCGTAACCGATCTTTCACTCATTTCAACACTTCCAGTTCTTGGGATCAACAAGTCACCTTTTTATCCAAATGTTGATCCTACTCCTGTCCAACCATTCAATTCCTACCAGTCCTACCCAAATTTCGCACCTTCCCTAGACATTGCTTCTACACAACCATTTGGGAGTTTCCAAAATCCAAGCAATTTTGAATCTTTTACTGAAACCCCTTCACAATCCATGTCTAGTCTGGAACAGTCGTTGGAAGCTTATATGGTAGAGACAAACTAAATGATGAGGAATGTGGATGCGTCCATGGCCGCCCTTATGCAACCTAGTGACCCGGTAGCTAGTTTCCAACTAGCTCCAAATTTTCCAATGTATGATGAGGCGGTTGGACAGAGTGAGAATTTGAGTGGTGAGAGTGAGTTCTACACACTTCCAAATCAAACCTACCCATCCTCAATTGAATCCCACAACTCCACTTTTCAAACAAGTGTCCCAAATGATTCACCGGTTGAAAATAAAACGCTTAATGAGTTGTACGACTTTGTAGTGCTTGATTTGCCAGATTATGAAGAGCCCTTTTCAAGTGAGCCCAAACCTAATTCTTTCGAACTTTACACCTCCAATTTAGAACCTGAATTGATAAATATCCATGCTTTTGATGAGGTGTCTAAAAAAAATGATTTTCACTTGATTGAGGATATTGACGCCGGGAATATTTTGGATGATGAACCCGTAGATTTGACTGAAATTTTCTCTCCAATTCATCATCCCGAGTGATTAAATGTTTCTCCCGAACCTCATATGCGTCTTGATTTTGATGATAATTGCATGGATGGGATAACTTTTGAGGAGAATTATGAGGATAGTATTGAGGATAGTATTGAAAATGAACTATTTTTGTTTGATGTGTCGGATTTTCCAATTTATCCTCTTGAACCTTTAACTGTTATACTTCCTAAATCATCCTCCCTCCTTTCCATCATTCCGACCACGGAAAAGATCGCGGAGGAGGACTGTGAGCTCGAAAAATTTCTGTTCGATCACAGCAGTTTGGACGCCGCTAGTGCGTTCCTCTTTAAATCTAACACAGTTCTCACAACCGATATTGATTACGAGTGTTTCACTTTTGCGAACAATTTTGAAAACTCATCGCCCGAGTTTGAGTCCTTTGAATTTTCAGATGAATTAGTTGAACCATCAGACTCGGTTGCTTACAGTCATTTCGAACCATTGATGGAATCCTTCAAGTTCGAGACAGATTACTTATATGAGAATAAGATTATCCCTAAATCACTCCCTTTCGTCCTTCCTATCGTTTCGACCACGTAAGAATTCGTCGTGTTTCCATTTTCAATGGATATTTACCTGTTGGATGGAGTGCCCTCAAAGTCAATTATTGGATCGCATGTACGTGATTGAAATAATTAAGGAGGACCTATACCGGTAGCACAGTCTTACTTGAGATGATAGTATGCTATCTGGTTTGCCTTTATCAGTCGTGTACTGGTTCAGGTGACTGATCACTATTACACGTTGATAGAGCCCTTAGGATCTTGCTTGACTACCAACAGTATGATGGCGATCATATACATAAGAGTTGGGTAGTCTATAAGCACATCCTTAATTTTGGTCCCTAGTCGTGGGAGTTTCGAGACAGGGCATCGATACTCCGGAGTAGACTAGTGTATACGGTCGAGACCCCGACGAGGGGCGGTGGCCGGTCTCAAAAGCCACTGATGTCAGTTGGATCACCTAAGATGTATACAGGTGCTCATTGGGTTATGAGTACACCGGACAGGACTCGCCGGGAACCTGCTGGTTGGTATTTATACCTAGCGTCAGATAGCAGTTCCCTGGTGACATGTGTACAGGTTAGTTCATCGACCTGAGGTCGTCATTTGTCTCGTGTGAGTTCCCACTGTACTTTGATTTCTACCCTACCACGGCTCAAAGGAATCGTGCAAACAGGTCTTTTTTAAGTACAGTCCCGAGCCACATGGAGGCAAGTGAGCGGATCGGCAGAGGATTCGTCTCTCCCGGTATTGGGGGTGAGATCGTGCTGTGTCTAGGAGAGCCATTACACCATGTCCTTGGCCAAGGCAAGTGAGAATTACTGGTAAGTATTCCAGTAGTTTCTCAGGGTGTTCAGGGCTTCTCACCAACATGACTTATACCGCTATTGGAGATCTGACGTTACCAGCCCCCTAGGCCCGATATGCGATACTCCTAGACGAACGGACCGGACTGTATGTATATTGTCACTGTTAGGCTCAATAGGGTTCCATGATGAGTTCGCTCATCGGCTTCCCTTGAGGTCAGTACATGGGCAGCCGTTACGCACTGCTAGTGCCGCTGACGTGCTTATGGTTAAACCCACTGCTAGGGTACTGATGAGTCATTAGAGTCCCCCACAGATAATTTCCCAAGTTCGGGCGAAACGTTGTAGAGGCCGTATGGTTTTATGGCAGGGTTCGGAAAATGCATGTGCATTTACACACGTGTCATATTTCAGGCAGATAATACAGGTGGACTTTGGTTTAAGCCGGATCCATGTATTATACTGTGTAGAAATAATATTTTTGTCTCAGTTGCATTTGTATTCGGTCATAATATAAATGCGGGTATGTATATACAGTTACGGGGTTATCCTGAAATTCGTTTCGGGATCACTTTTCGAAGTTGCCAGTTTTCTATCACCCGTCTTAAACATTCGGTTTAATGCGTAATTATATTTTTCATTTGGGTGAGTCATATGTGAGCTTCTAGAATGTGATGAGGTGTTTAAGTGTGTCACCATTTTGCATTAAATGGTTTAGTGAGGTGTTATATGACTCATCGTTTACATTAATGTCTTTTGTATTTGCTTAAGATATTGAGTGAGAACTTTTGTGAGGAGAAGCTTTACATATAGTCACCACTTGCTCCTACACTCACCACCGCATCCAATTTCAGCCCTATATGGCCGAGCCCCGTTGTTGAATGATAAAAGAGGTTGATTCATTAAAAAGATATAGCTCATTTCTCATTACTTGATAAAGGCAACTTCATTAACCGTTCATCCATGGTTTTGGATGCAACGAGACAAAGTATTCTACATCATTCTCTACATCAATCTTGGACATGTCGGCTATCAAACTTCATGTCCGAGTTGCCTCGGTTCAGAGGCGGGAGCCCGTATAAAGATCCGTTGACGTGGTGCCACCTGGACGAGGAGACCGGAGATCGCGGATGCCGCAGAGGAGGGTGGAATGATGGCTAAAGACCGAAGGACTCAGATCGTTCGGTATAGCCTTTCTACCTCTTTACAGTTTGTTAGTTTATCGTTAATGGAAAGATCCGGGTTAAAGTATGCGATAGCGCCAGTTATAAAAGTTTTTGTTCCACGTTTGGCGTCAGAATGACGGCCGGGGTGCTACCGTAGACTTACATGGTATCAGAGCCACGCCATTAACCTTTATTAACATGTTCTAACGCGTTTAAAACAACGATCGAACGAAATTTCCAAAACCGCATTTTTAAGGCTAAAGTTTCTGTCGATTTTTTGAACGGGTCTAAAAATCATTTTGAGCATATCAGAAAATCGAGCAGGCTTTTTTAAGAGCACAGTAGAAATTTGGCCCAGTGATTCGACCGTACGGCCGCGGAACCGCGGCACATGCCATGGTTTGGGCGCGGTTCCGCCGCAGTCTCGGTGTTTCACTGTACCAAATTTCTTCTGGGGCTCTTACATAGAAAATTGTGGTTTCTGGAATGTTTTGTTTGGGCCCAGATTTTATTTGAGTACTGCAGATGTACGTGGGGCCCACTTCGGGAAGTTTTGTCGATCGAAATTTTAAACTTGTTGGTTTACAGTACTTACATTATATCTCCGACCGTGAATGTCATTCGAGCGGTAAATTGCGTCTAATTGCTATAGCTCTTTTAGACGGGTTTGCGAACGTGACATTCGCGTTGATGTTCTGTGTTGTGCTGTGATGTTGCGGATTTATCGTGGTGGATAGCAGTGTGAAATGGTAGTGCAGTTTGGATTTATTTGTACATTTGATATTGCGGGACGAGCGTCCAACATGTGGACTGCCGTCACTGCCTGTTTGTATAATATTCTTTTGGGGCACGACCGGGCTGAGGTCGATGTACCCGTTGTACATATTTTTCATTTCTGTATTAGGTTTTACCCCACGACGGAGTGCACAGATAGCCGGGTTCTGGAGGGCAACGGGTCCGCATCTCATGGCTTTGAGTGGCAGAGGGGCCTCACTCTAGAATTGGCAGACTATTCGCCGCACTCGTAGGGGGTACAGGTTGACCCAAGGAGGGGTGCTCAAGTTGCCGGATTCCGTAAAGTGCAGAGTGGTCCATTCACTAAGCTGTAGGAGGCTGCCTCGCTTCACGTTTTGGCGGGTAACTTGCCGCACCCATAAGGGTCTAGGTTTCATTGCACAGGCTATCCATATAACCAGGGGAACGTCGGGTTTCAGCAGCGGCTCTGTGAAACCCGGGGATCCCAGATTATCTGTATTGTTCTGTGATGCTTATTACTTTTCTGTAATGTTGCATATTATCACGCCTGGAGTGATTATTGTATATTGGTATATATACTAGTAGATGTTGTATATGTTTTGCACCCGCGCTAGTCCAGTCCCCGCTCTGTCGTTAGTTAATGAACCTAACGGGTAATGACGGGACCCAGTGACGAATGCAGATGGCATATACGTACATTTTATTTTCGTTCTTTTCTGGTGTGATTATTTGATGGGACTGCGTTGATTTTGATCAATGCAAAGGAAAACAAACTTGTTTGGATGTTGATGGAACAGTTTTAAAAAGTGTTATTACAAAGACGTTTTCTTTTGTTTTGCACAGTGGTATTCAGTTGGAATATCCTGCACCTCATTCGACGAGGCAAGGGCCGAGATCTCTTCACCGGGAGTGACCCCTTGGGCAGAAGTTTGCATCAGGATAATAACTTCACTATAGTCGATTACATGTTGCTTTGCATCGCGGTATTCAGTTGGAATATCCTGCACCTCATTCCACGAGGAAAGAGCCGAGATCCCTTCACCGGGAGTGACCTCTTTAGCAAAGGTTTTCGCCACTATATTTTTATAAAAAGCTATCAGGTTCCTTCAACGAGATCAAGTTCATTACGTTAAAGGTTTTTCGCCAAAAACCAGTCATAGCCCTCCGTCGTTTCAGACGGTAGCACGTAGTATTCATGCTATGTTTGTTGGCCTTCGTCAAGGCATAGTGGATGGTAGCTGTTTGTTACTGTTCTGTTGCATAGATAGATGAGTTGGTTTGGGACAGTCGTATTACCTTATTGGCCTTCGTCAAGGGTATGTACGGGTGGGTTCGAATTAACAAGATAATGACGGGCAGAACTTGACATGTGACTTATGATTTGTTGGCCTTCGTCAAGGTCATAAGAACATGGGGTAAAAATCACATCGGGAGTTTCTAAAGAAACTGAAACTTGCCAGGCATGCGCATACCTTCTGGAGTGTGATAACATGAGTGGATTTCGTCACGTTATCATGTGATAAGAGTTGGATCCCGATTCCCACTGATGAGTTAGTTTACTCTTTGGGTGATCCCGATTGATTCTTCTTTTAGGTTTGGAGGAGAATTTGACAGTACAGTGGGAGGTTTCCTGATTAGATAAAGTGATAACCATTCTGATCTAGGTTAGAGTGCACGCAGAGTGTTTCTTTTCTCTCTCTCTTTGGCAGCGACCTTTGACCGACCCTAGACTATGACTCAGTGACTAAGTTGACTGAACCTTCTTAAAATACTGGATTTTGGATTGTCCGACTTGCATAAGTCATTGTCGCTCCTTCTTTTACTCTTTGAATTTCTCAGAACACCTCGTATCACTATGAACATCTACTTCCATTAGATAGATCTATCGTATGGTTATATACGAACTCGAAGGGACTTCTTCGAGGATGGATCCAGGTTCATGAGAAATTGAATTGGTTTATTCAGTTGTCTTTTATTATCACCTTCTCTCAGGTTGCGAGGGCTCCTTGGTTTAGGAGAGTACACCTATTACGCTTATTGGATAGTCTTCTTCCAAACCATAGGCAGGTGCCAAAAGATAGGGAATGAAGAAAACCAATTAGCCTAAGTAGGGTGTACATAAGGTAATAAGTAAAGACAAGATAAAGGGATTAGAAAGAGGGCAAAGTAAATTGCGACTGCTATCATTCACGACCAAACCGCGTACTTCATCGCCACTCCTATTTCACCTTTGCTTTTTTCCCCAGTTCGGGAGAAATAGAATAAGGTATTATTCAGTTGTCTTTTATCATCACCTTCTCTCAGGTTGCGAGTACTCCTTGGTTTAGGAGGGTACACCTATTACGCTTATTGGATAGTCTTCTTCCAAACCATAGGCTGGTGTCGAACGGTAGGGAAGGAAGAAAACCACTTAGCCTAAAGGGGTGTACAGAAGGTAACGACTAAAGACAAATAAAGGGATTTGGAGAGATGGCAAAGAAATATACGATTATAGTCATGAATTGGATTATGGAAGAGGCATTACTAGGAATACCAGGATACCCCTACGAAATATTTTCATGTTTCAGTTACACTATGCATTGTTAAAGGAAAACTGTTTTCCCGATTAGATACTTACTCCAGGGTATGTATTTACCAGGTATGATTCTCACATCCGTATGGTTTTACAGATGATGAGTGGGAGTAAGTTATTGGAAATTAAGTGATCATTCTCATTATATTGGAATTCGTTGTAATTGGTGATATTTGAGGAAATCGCCTGGGTTTTTGCCAGACGGCAAGTATTTGGTTTTGAATATCCGTTGTTATGCACCAATTTCAAATTGATATATCTGTACGTTTATTTTTATAAAGTGAGATATAACTTTTTGAAATTATGTCCATGACATTTACCTATATCAGTTGACGATTGGGTAAGGAGCATTGAACAGCGGATTAGTTCTTAACCATAAGTACAGTTTTCAACCTACGATGTACAGGTTTTGAGTTATTCAACTCAGCGGACTTATACAGAGTATTGTATGTTGTCCAGTGTCCATCAGGACAAAGGGGTTGGTCCTCGTACTATGTTCTGTTACTTATGACTTCTCTAGTTTTTAGACAAGTGTTTCGTAGAAATATAAGGTCTAAGTTTTGAGAAGTTGTGGGTATAATAATAAAGTAGAGAACCAGGTGTCACAAGTATCGGGATTCTTCAAAGAGATCGAAGATGTAGATACTTGTGATTGGTATTCAGTTGATAGTAATGGTTTTGAGAAACTTGTTTCTCTTTCAGGTTACTCATAATTGGATGTATTCCTAAGTTGAGTAATGCTGATTAGCCTCTCTCCATTAAGTTGATATGCACTGGAGACAGCTGCATGATTAGAATCCGGTTCCAATTAAATAAGTGGCAAATTTTCTATATTGGATATAGAATGGTTCATATCTTAACGATGTTAAGGTACGGGGAGTTGTCCAGCTTATACTTAAAACCAGACTCTTGATAACTCAAAGCACGTTTCTGTAATGGCAGTTTGTGGGTTGACTCGGGCTATGTCGAGGGTTGATTTTCTACCATCTGGAAGATCAATAGTGATATTGTTCTTGACTCGCCACAGTTTTAGTAAAATGGATTTTTTCAGAAAAACAGTAATGGGAGTATGGTAGAACTGGAAGTAATTCCATAACCGCAAACAATTACGGAAAATTTAATAGGACCTAAAGATTCAATCAGGTTTGACATTCCAATAGCCACTCCGCAGATATGGTGGGTAACCTCAGACACCCGAGAGGTACTCCGGTAGCCTCAAGGACGGTAAGAGGGAGATTCTTGTTTACCCAGACTTGACACTACAGTTGTTCCAGGTTATGAGACCCGGCAGGAGGTTAAGTATAGCGTCGTTCTAAACTAACTTTAGAAGTGCACGTATATATTATTCTGCCAGAGGCTTGTTGTGGTCAGTGGGAGCAGCGGAAGTATAGTGGGCAAGTAGCTTATGTTTATTTATAGACTTGAGCTGATATAGCGGAGATAGATCATCTAATTTTGATATGACGGTCATGGGTTTGACTTCATCAGAATAGGGGATGGATCTGTTATGAAGGTAGTAGGGTGTGATGTCCTGGTATTTGGATGACATACACAAAGTAGGAAGTAAAATTCCTATACTACGATTGGTTATACTGTGGTTGTCACACAGTTGTTTCTCCACAAAGGATATGGATATAATATCAAACATTCTGGTTACTAGATCTATGGTTTTAGATCTAGAATTGGGTAGTTTCCCAGTCTAGGTACTCTGACAGTATTCTAAAGGTATTTAGAATAGATGACTCCTGGCATGGTGGTGTACCTGCAGGTGATGGAGTCACCCTCTCTAAAGGTGTCTTACAGACTAAAGGGGAGAGGGATGTGCATGATTGGCAGATCACTTGCTTATGCAATTGAGTCAATCGTGAGATGTCAAGTACCACACCAGATGTTGTTTTTGCACTAGATGCGATAAGTTTATATTAATCCAATCCTGGAGAAACATAAGGAAGCAGTTTTAGAACATAAGTGGATGTTCTAGGGATTTGATAACGGCAGCCTCCTTCGGAAGACGGTTATCATTCCAGACTTCAAAGGTGACATGGATGACAGAGTGATTGTCAGAGTTATAGTTTTCCCTCTGACGATGGGTAGTATTATAGACAGGTGGTCCAAGAGGATACTGTGGGAGGCATGGTGAAGGATACTGATTAGGTTCAGTTGACGATACAGTCTAAGAAGTTTGGATTTGGAGTTCATTTATGAACTAGGTCCCATCAGATATCCAGACATATTCTAAGACAGGTATTACTCAATTCGGGAGATGGTTTTCTCCGCGAATTTGAGATTAAGAGAGATATAGAAAGAAACATCGTGGCGGATCCACTCATTGAGGCTATTTCTCGAACACAATAGTTTTTACAAACGGGCTTTGTGAAACTGATTAGTAGAGGAGTTGGGTGTTCGATATCACACGGGCTGTGAGTATGCGACATCGCAATAATTAGCCTTAAGTGCAAGTGGGAGATTGTTGGATATAGTGCCCTCAAAGTCAATTATTGGATCGCAGGTACGTGATTGCAATGATTGAGGAGGACCTATACCGGTAGCACAGTCTTACTCGAGATGATAGTATGCTATCTGGTTTGCCTTTATCAGTCATGTATAGGTTCAAGTGACTGATCACTATTACACGTTGATAGAGCCCTTAGGATCTTGCTTGACTACCAACAGTATGATGGCGATCATATACGTGAGAATTGGGTAGTCTATAAGCACATCCTTAATTGTGGTCCCTAGTCGTGGAAGTTTCGAGACAGGGCATCGATACTCCGGAGTAAACTAGTGTATACAGTCGAGACCCCGACAAGGGGCGGTGGCCGGTCTCACAAGCTACTGGTGTCAGTTGGATCACCTGAGATGCATGCAGGTGCTCATTGGGTTATGAGTACACCGGACAGGACTCGACGGGAACCTGCTAGTTGGTATTTATACCTAGCGTCAGATAGCAGTTCCTTGGTGACATGTGTACAGGTTAGTTCATCGACCTGAGGTCGTCATTTGTCTTGTGTGAATTCCCACTGTGCTTTGATTTCTACCCTACCACGCCTCAAAGGAGTCGTGCAAACAGGTCTTGTTTGGGTACAGTCCCGAGCCACATGGAGGCAAGTGAGCAGATCGGCAGGGGATTCGTCTCTCCCGGTATTGGGGGTGAGATCGTGCTGTGTCTAGGAGAGCCATTACACCAAGTCCTTGGCCAAGGCAGGTGAGAATTACTGGTAAGTATTCCAGTAGTTTCTCAGGGTGTTTAGAGCTTCTCTCCGACACGACTTATACCGCTATTGGGGGTCTGACGTTACCAGCCCCCTAGGCCTATTATGCGATACTCATAGACGAACGGACCGGACTGTATGTATATTGTCACTGTTAGGCTCAGTAGGGTTCCAGGATGAGTTCGCTCATCGTCTTCCCTTGAGGTCAGTACATGGGCAGCCGTTACGCACTGCTAGTGCCGCTGACGTGCTTGTGGTTAAACCCACTGCCAGGGTACTGATGAGTCTTTAGAGTCCCCCACAGATAATTTCCCAAGTTCGGGCGAAACGTTGTAGAGGCCGTATGGTTTTATGGCAGGGTTCGGAAAATGCACGTGTATTTACGCACGTGTCATATTTCGGGCAGATAATACTGGTGGGCTTTGGTTTAAGCCGGATCCATGTATTATACTGTGTAGATATAATATCTTTGTCTCAGTTGTATTTGTATTCGGTCGTAATACAAATGCGGGTATGTATGTACAGTTACGGGGTTATCCTGAAATTCGTTTCAGGATCACTTTTCGAAATTGCCAGTTTTCTATCACCCGTCTTAAACATTCGGTTTAATGCGGAATTATCTTTTTCATTTGAGTGAGTCATGAGGGTGAGTCATATGTGAGCTTATAGAATGTGATGAGGTGTTTAAGTGTGTCACCATTTTGCATTAAATGGTTTAGTGAGGTGTTATATGACTCATCGTTCGCATTAATGTCTTTTGTATTTGCTTAAGATATTGAGTGAGATCTTTTGTGAGGAGAAGCTTTACATATAGTCACCACTTGCTCCTACACTCACCACCCCATCCAATTTCAGCCCTATATGGCCGAGCCCCATTGTTGAATGATAAAAGAGGTTGATTCATTAAAAAGATATAGCTCATTTCTCATTACTTGATAGAGGCAACTTCATTAACCGTTCATCCATGGTTTTCGATGCAACGAGACAAAGTATTCTACATCATTCTCTACATCAATCTTGGACATGTCGGCTATCAAACTTCATGTCCGAGTTGCCTCGGTTCAGAGGTGGGAGCCCGTATAAAGATCCGTTGACGTGGTGCCACCTGGACGAGGAGACCGGAGATTGAGCGAGATCGCGGATGCCGCAGAGGAGCGTGGGATGATAGCTAAAGACCGAAGGACTCGGATCGTTCGGTATAACCTTTCTACCTCTTTACAGTTTGTTAGTTTAGCGTTAATGACAAGATCCGGGTTAAAGTATGCGATAGCGCCAGTTATAAAAGTTTTTGTTCCACGTTTGGCGTCAAAATGACGGCCGGGGCGCTACCGTAGACTTACATTACCAAGTTCAACGCACCCATGTTTTCTCGCGAATCTTGATGGATTTGACCCCATTTCTCGACGGGTTGATAGATTAGCACAATCGCTTTTAACACATCGGTCATCACAAATTGCGCTAATTTATTCACTCAATTTATGTTCGTGCTACACTTCTTTCTCTTTTCCGCCATTCTTCTCCTCCACCGAGACCATATTCCACCCTTCTTCCCATACAGTCTCGTGTGTTTCTCAACTCCTTTCTCTACACTTCATTCTTCCACCAACCCTACCATTATCACGATAAAATTTTTGAATGGTTGGTGCTAACCTTTGGTCTGTGTTAGGCCTTGTATAGTTTGATTTTTCTCCTCCCTAACTCTGAACTTTAACATTTAAAACAGTGGAAATACTGTTTCACTTAAGTTTGGGGGGAACCTTTTTGTATAAATATTTTTGTTTTTCTTTTAACAATAAAAAAATTGTAAATAAATAAACAGGGGAGTGTCGACATTTTGACCCTCTTGGTATAGCATGACAGTGAGCACACTGTCAAATTTAAGTTTGGGGGTATGCTCGATAAGGTTTCTTCCTTTGCATTCATATGTATCTTTTTGCATTTGCATACTTATTTTAAAATCCATAAAAATTGAAAATTTTCAAAAATTATAAAAATTAAAACATTCAATTTTGGCCTTAATCGACTTGAGTTTGACAAATAGGTTAACTAGCTAGGAGCAACTAGATCTTAGACTTAGTAAATTAAAAACCCTAAAAATAACATTTCTTAAAATTTAACGATAGAAAGTATATGTTTTTGTAGTTTATTTAGAAATAGGCAAATTTCGAGTTGACTTCTTGGGCTAAGTTAAAACAAATAAAAAGTATTGATATCTTTATTAAAGTATAAGTTTGAAAAATAATTCCTAGCTTAAGTCTAAATTCTGAAAATATATACCCTACAAATTGCACAAACACGAACCTTGAAACTTAGAATAGTAGAAGAGACCTTGAAATGCTCTTGTCTAAAGTCCTTAGTATGAAGGAAAATAAAATAAAAATACAAATGTGAATAAAGAGATAAAAAAAATGAACACTGGTTTTTGTAATTACTTAAGGCTGCATAAATAGAAAAAATATTTAGCGAGGGTGCTTTATCACCTAGTGCCTTAGACCAACTGGTTTGGGAGTCACTGCTAAAGCCTTAGGTGTTACAAGACTAGGAATTACGCCTTAATATGCAAACACATTTTGTAATCGGTCGTTGGTACCTCAAGAAGTATTAACGGTCGCATGAAGGATGTGTGAGCAATTTCATCTAAAATTCACCAATTGAAAAGTACTTTGGACGATGGACAAGAGTATAATAGCTTGATTTGAATTTCCAAGTGTAGGGGTGATATATACACACACGTAGGGGTATGTGATTGGAGTTTAGATGAGATATGGGAATGAAATATAGGACTTATATTTTTAATAGAGATGATAAAAAATTCCTAAGTTGAGATGGAACCCTAGAAGGAAAACTTAAAAGATGCTAAAAACTAAGTAAATTCACAAGAATATATATAATCTTAAGTTAAATGATAAGGAAGTGTGAAAAATACGGATGGATAATTTATGAGTCAAACATAATAGAATTCCTTGTTAGAAAACCTAATTGGAGAATAAAAGCCAATAGGCCGAATTGATAGGATTTTGTGGGTAGTATCCGCTGAAAACCCTCAGGAGACAATACTCCTCCTACTAGGGACACCTAGAGGTTTAACGGCTTATTGCACGAACTCAGTTCAATCATGTTTCCCTGCGAAAGTGAGGCTAGGTCTTTTTCGAGAATAAAACTAGGTTTGCTCGAGGACGAGCAAAACATAAGTTTGGGGGTATTTGTTCATATCATAATATTGCATTATTATATTCCCCATTCTTATTCATTTTACAAATAAACAGGTGTTTTTGATCCATGTCTGCTATATAGTTGCAGGTTACAGATTCTCGGAACAAAAACGGTGAAATTGAAGAAAAGATGATACAAAATTGAGACTACGACCAACAAATGGAAGAATCTTGATCAAGCCTACAGTTTGAAGACTAAACGAAAATCAATGGACGATTTCACAAAGAACAAAGGCAGTGCAAGGTTCAAGACTTCGTCACGAAGCAAGCGATAAAAGTCTACGACTATATTCATTGTGGAAATCTGAAAGAAATCTAGAAGCCAATCCGAGAAAACAACTGAAGAAAATAGAAGTAAAAATGCAACAGAAGAATACCTAGAAAATTGAGCCCATAAGCCCTCTTTTTGGCCGCGGCCAAACATGGGTTTTGGCCACGGATCTGCGGCCATGTGAAGCCCATGTCGGTGCAGAAATTTTGTGGCGGCTGGCGGTGCGTTGACTAGTTCTTTTCTTAGGGGGTAAAATTGTAATAGCAGACGTGACTCGATTGTAACTCTAGGGTTTCTATGATCTACAAATAGAAACCCTAAACCTCTTTTTGAGGTATGCCTCTTCTTGTGCCTCATTTCATCTATCTAAATTCAGATCTATAAATTTCTGTAAAGAAGGAAGAGAGCATCAAATAAAAATTAGGAGTAAGTTTTCTTTTCATTGCCCTAGTTAAATTTTATTTCCATGCCCTAGGTAATTTCTTATCTGCCCTAGTTAAATTTTATTCTTTGCCCTAGTTAGATAGTTTAGAAAAAAAATTTCAATTCCCTAATGAGTGAGTCGCTTGTTAGGGTTAGATTTGGGGAAGGCTTGAAAGATGAAGATCTCTCACCCCTTTCTTGCCCATCACACGTTTTTATAGGACTCCATGCATACATGCACACACCGCTCCCTACGGCACCCTATCCTACGAGGTAGCGGTGATACCGTAATAGAAAGGACTGGTTGAGTGTGTTTTCCATGGAGGTTAGGGTAAGAATTAAGAAAGGAAGGACAAGAACCTAGAGGAAGAAACATCGTTTCTTCCCGATGGTACTAATCCACTTTATTAATTATTACCATAACACCTAATAGATCTTAATTTGGGCATAGAAAGCGGTGAGAAATATTGACTTTCCAAACCTAACCTAAACCTAACCCTAACAAGATTTTAGTTTAGATCAATTTAGTTTTTAAATTTAACCAATCCGACACCAATCGGAATTAACTCGTTAGAACAATTAAAGAATACACAAAATTCCTGTGGACCGACCCGTACTCACTGGCTAGCTACCAAGCGACGTCGTTCTTGATTGCGGTTAATAAATATTTTTGATTCATCTTTTAAAAAGTGCAAGCACGCTAAATCTCTAAAACCACCACTCACTGAGGCTATTTCTCGAACGCAATAGTTTCACAAACGAGATTTGTGAGACTGATTAGTAGATAACTTAGGTGTTCGGTATTACACAGGCTGTAAGTATACGACACCACAATAATTAACCTTAAATGCAAGTGGGAGATTGTTGGCTATAGTGCCCTCAAGGCAATTATCATAGTCATAGGCAGGTGATTATGATGATTGAGGGAGGACCTATACGGGTAGAACAGTCTTACTAGAGATGATAGTATGCTATATGGTTTGTCTTTATCATCATGTACAGTATTAGGTGGCATTACAGATCACTATTACATGTTGATAGAACCTATAGGATTCTTGCTTGACTACCAGTATTATGATGGCGATCATATACGTGGGAGCTGGGTAGTCTATAAGCACATCCTTAAATGTCCCAAATCGTGGAAGCTTCGAGACTGGGCATCGATACTTCAGAGTAGACTAGTGTATACTGATCGAGACCCTGACGAGGGGTGGTGGCCGATCCCACAAGCCATTGGTGTCAGTTTGTTCACCTAAGATGTATACAGGTGCTCATTGGGTTATGAGTACACCGGACGGACTCGCCGGGAACATGCTAGTTGGTATTATACCTATTGTCAGATAGCAGTTCCCAGGTGACATGTGTACAGGTTAGTCTATCGACCTGAGATCGTCATTTGTCTCGTGTGAGTTCCCACTGTGCTTTGATTACTACCCTACCATGGCTCAAAGGAGTTTTGCAAATAGGTTTTAGTTAGGTACAGTCCTGAGCCACATGGAGGCAGTGAGCGGATCGTCAGGGGATTCGTCTCTCCCGGTATTGGGGGTTGATGTCGCGTTGTGCATGGGTGGCCATCACTAGAAATCCTTAGCCAAGGTAGTCGATAATTGTTGATTCAGATCAGTAGTTTCTCAGTGGGTGATGGGCTTCACACCGACACTAAATGTCGCGTTGTTAGGGGTCTGACTTTATCCGCCCCCTAGACTCGATATGTGATACTCATAGACAAATAGACCGGACTGTACGAATATTGTCACTGTCAGGCTCAGTAGGGGTTTCAGGATGAGTTTGCTCGTCGGCCTCCCTTCCGCTCTATACCTGAGTTGTCGTTACGTAAAGCTAGCGCCGCTGACGTGCTTGTGGTTAAACCCAGTGCCAGCGTTTTGACGAGTTTTTAGAGTCCCTCACAGAGGGTTCCCTGCTTAGGGCGAAACGATGTAGAGTCTGTATGGTTTTACGGCAGGGTTCGATCACATACGTGTACTTGTGCACGGATGATGTTCGGACAGATAATACTAATGGGCATTGGTTTAAGCCGGATCCTAGTATTATATTGTTGGATTATTTTTGTCTCATTGTATTCTTATTCTTCGGAATACGGATGCGGATATGTATATACGGATGAGGGGTATTCTTGTAATTTCTTACAAGATTATTTTTAGAAGATTACACATCATTATGGTTTAGACCTTTTTGGATTAAAAGGTATTTGAGGTGTAGGATGAGGTGTTTATTGCATTTTTTGGTGGCATGGCTTGTTGGTGACCCATGGTTGCTTTTCTAAGCATGATTAAATTTTTGTTTGTTGTGAGATTTTGTTGACTTGAGATATTTTTGGTTGACTCTAGATATTTTGGAGCCATGGGATATTTATGTGGATGGCTTCAATTATTGAAAAAAGAGGAACACAAAAAGAAATCTCACAACAAAGAAAAAGTTTTAGCCATTTTCTTTCTTGAGTTGCATCACTCTCATCCTCATGTTCTATCTCCACCCAAACCCTCTCATGTGTTGAGAAACCTTGGGTGTCTTGAAACAAATTAATCCTTCATCACTCTCTACTTCTTCTACGGTATCTAGTGTAGCGATCTAGGTACCCTAATTAGCTCGAATATGAGGTTGGAGCTCGATTCATAGACTCTCGAGCGAATCATCTTCGATGAAGGGAGACCAGAGATCAAGCTTGATCAAGGAGGCCTCTAGGAGCTTGGGAAGATGGTTCAAGACCGAAGGACATGGATCATTCGGTATAACAATTCTAACTCCATTGTATATTTTGTTATCTAGGGCGTATGAGTCGATCCGGGTTATCGGGTTGTTCTAGCACCGGTTTTTGAAAAATTTTGTTCCGCAATGGCCACGGTTTGATAGCCGGGGTGCTTGCATAACCCAACATATACAACATCGAAATTCTTGAATTTTAGCAGGAAGGTTTGTTATTGTGGTCATCGGCGTTTCCTGCCACTAAACCATCCCTACAGGTTAGACGCTGCTCATTTTGATGGTCATCAGGAACTTCTTGGGCCTCCAGCCTCATTGTCCGAAAAGGACGTGATTGCTCAGTGGGAGGGTTACAATAATGTGACCTTCGGGATAGATCGGCAAAACGGGTGAAACCACCCTACAGGAACAAATTAAGCATTTTCTTTGAGCTTTCGTACTGGTCAACAAATTTAGTGCGTCATTGTCTGGATGTCATGCACATAGAGAAGGGAGTATCCGAGCACGTACTCAACTTGCTTCTTTGTAAAGAAGGAAAATGGAAAGACAACCTCTGTGCTCGGATGGATCTTCAGGACTGGGAAATTAGAAGTGAATTGCATCCTAAACCGATTGCGGGTAAACCAGGCAAGTTTGTAATTCCCAATATCGCGTATCATATGTCACAACCGGAAAAGAAAAGATTCATGCAGGTGTTGCATGATTTGAAAGTTCCTACGGGCTTCTCAGGATCATTTAGCAAGAAAATAAAATTTCTAAAAGGCCAGATTGATGGGCTAAAATGTTATGACCACCATGTTATTATGGATCACCTTCTTCCATTAGCCCTCAGGACTTCTCTTCCCGAATCGGTTGGTCTAGTAATCAATGACCTTTTTTTGCTTTTTTAGAGAATTGTGTGCTAAAACCCTTGATGTTATGACGCTGGAGAATCTATAAAATTCTATTTCGTTGATACTTTGCAAGTTTGAGCGTATTTTCCCACCGTCATTCTTCGATATCATAATACCCCTGACGGTTCATCTTGCAACCGAGGCTAAGTTAGCCGGACCAGTACAATATCGATGGATGAATCTCGTCGAAAGGTACGTGGAATTTTTTGTTTCACGCAATTCTTAAAATTATTGTTGTCCTATATGCCCGTATTTATTTATTTAACATATTTTTCTTTAGATACCTTTACACTCTAAAAAAGTATATATGCAATAGAAATCGACCAGAGAGTTCTATCATGCAAGGTTATCTTCTAGATGAAGCAACCACATTTTGTTCCCAGTATCTGGACGAGAACATTGAGACGAAACTTAACCGCCTCGGAGAATTCAGGAAGGGCCATATGGTAAAACTGAATATAAAAGAGTAGACACTATGTTTATTAACAAAATATATTGGTTTATCCTCCTCAATAGCGCATGTCTTGAAGAAATTAGAGAGTAAGTTTTTTGGATTAATTGTTATATTTGTGTTTGTGTGTGTATAAAATGATATAATAATAATGTCATAATATATTGATGAGAACAGAAATCATTTTAACGAGATACGTGAGGGACATCCTGATTGGAATGATGAACGATTGGAAAAATATCATCAAGATAATTTTTGCGATTGGGTTGCAGACTATGTAAGTTCGAATAATACATTATTGCTACCAGTATTAATCTAAACATATATCGTTATTTATTTGTCGTAAAAAAAATTTTGTCAGATCCACGATCTGAACTTGTCTGCATCATTAGAGAGTGAATCAAGATGTTTAACTCAGTTTCCTAGTATAGAGATTGCAAATTATAAAGGATTCGATGTCCTTGGTTACAAATTTAAAGTTAAGGACAAAGAAATATCTCGAACCACTCAAAATAGTGGGATTGCGACGGTAGGATCGGATGGTGTGATTTATTATGAATACTTAAATTGCATACTTGGTATTCAATATCCCGGACGATCAGGACCGTTTTATATATTTCAATATTCTTGGTACAATACTCGAACCGATACGGATAAGTGGAGAAACAATCCCGGGACTTAGAAAGATGAATATGGATTGACTAGTGTGAACACATTTCGATTTTACGGTCAGGACGATCCATTTATCTTTCCGGACCAAGCGTTCCAAGTATACTACTCACGGTGCTTGAAGCATCCAGAATGGAGTGTCGTATGCCGTTGGAAACCCAGAGATGTTTACGATGTCCCAGAATTCGAGGATCGTATGGAGGACGGCGATGAGGACGAAGAAGAGAGAAGACTTAGAGTGCTCCAACCGTCTGTTTCAAAAGACGGGTTGTCTTCGGCTGATCGTGAAGTTACGTGAGTTAGAAATGATATCGAGAATGAAATCCAAGTAAATATGTCGAACGCGTCCGCGAAACGAAAAAGGTTATCAGTAATATTATATTATTACTTCACATATTTACGATCTATACATATATTGCATGCATATATAATGATTGTACTCTTGTCTAGATTTGATGACGACGACTGGAGAGCGAGGGGCGGCAGGAGCACCAACCGCGGCAGATGCAAAGGCAGAGCGGTTCTGCCATTCGGATAGCTGCGTAGGGAGCTTCAGAGGGCCGGTCTTGCACCCCGATCGGAGACCCGTTTGGATGACTCCTTCCATGTGGATTTTGCCACACCTCCAGGTATATTGCACGCATATTCATTTTGAATGTATTATTATAGATACACACGCATATTTTTTTCAAAATTGCTTATATAGTCAATGTTTGATTGTCTAGCTGTTGGTGGTGCGTCCACATCAGAGGTAGAGACCACTTCCGCACCTCCAGGTATGTTTATATATCCTATAGTTCATGCATATTGATTTAGAATGTTATATCATAAATATACACACATTCTTTTTGCTCTTAGATAATCATTTTTTTATTGTCTAGCCGTAGGTGGTGCCTCCACATCTCGGGCAAAGGCCACCACCGCACCTGCGGGTATGTTTATTTATCCTATAGTGCATGCATATTGATTTAAAATGTTATATTATTGATCTACACATTCTTTTTGCAATTACTTATATAATCTATTTTTAATTGTCTAATTATAGGTAGTGCCTCCACATCTGGTGCGGGGACCACTCCCGCCACTTCCATACCCTCCGCTCAGTCTGCAGATTAGTATGAATAAATATAAAATATTTATTCATTTAGCATATCCTCTAAAAATAAACACGAACTTCATGTAATTTTATCGTCAATGTTTATTTTCTAGTTGGAGGGGATGCGTCCACATCCGGGTCACCGGCTGTTCCTCACTGGAGGAACTATCGTCCCGTTCGTGCTGCTACCTGGGACCAGACTCGTGCTGCTGTCACCGGAGGTATATACCGCACTTTAATTTTCGTTAAACCTTAGATTTCTTAATACCACTTTGTCTTAATATTGATTGTCTTGATATTTCTTGTAGATGCAGGACAGCCCCATCCCGAGAGGGGGGCTCGAGGGCTGAATCAGTCCCACAGGCTGAGGCCCGACAGAGTTAGGGGGGAGGCAGCATTCCCTCTCTTCTTTACCCCCGATTATCGCTATACCGGTGATTATACCAAAAGGTTCGGCCGGTATATGGGGGATGAGAGCCGCCTCGTGAAGAAGTATCCACTTCACGTTGAGTGGGGCGATCAGCACCGGCGCTCATTTGCCCTCTTCTGGGATCAGGCTTGGGTATTAATATATATTTACATTTGACTTATCCAATATATTTATTATTATTTAACACTTGCAATTTAAATACATTATTTTTTGTATTTGCGGTTGGATTACAACTTTCAACCTGTACCTGACCCTGATCACCCTGAGAGAGTGCTCAATCTTCACGCTCTGCACAATGGTCTGATGAAGAATATGCAATCAAAGGTCCGATACAATAGGAACGAGCTGAAGATCGACTGCTATTCCCTGTGGATGGTGACCCCCGAGGCAGAGAGAGCAGCTCTCCTACATACTCCGGGCTTTGCGATAGTCGACGTAGATACATGGCCTCTCTTGTGCCAATATTTCGACTCTTAGCGCAAACAGGTTTTTAATTTAAATTTAATTCATTGTTTAGTATATAATTTATTTATTTTTTTTGTTGTTTAATTAAAAAAACTAAATTTGAATGTGTTGTGCAGAAACAGGCCGATCAAAATAAAGAGAATAGGAAGTCGGCGAAGAGGGTCGCCCTACTTATACAGGTGGCTCGAGGAACATTACTCGTGCCATGGAGGCATTGGTAAATTACAATAGATCTATTTTGATATAATGTAATATTAAGAGTTATTTTATAATATATGTAAAAAAAAATTTGCGAATTGCACAGAGCTCAGACCCTGGGGCAGGATGGTACACCGAGCGTGCTGACCGCGTATCTTGCCGTCCAGGGCACCTCGACAGATCCCGCAACGGGCGAGCTTCGATTCCCCGACACCACTACCCAGGAGTATTGCGTAAGAGTTAATATTTATTCCAATAAGTTTGAAATTTTTGTTTTGAAAAGTTCAAATTTAAATGATATACTTATATTTTAATGGTTAATGTGGGTGTAGGAGCGGGTAGTGGAGAAGGCGGAGGAATCGGGGATCGATTTTACTGGACAGACCGATCTGATGCTGCTGACCCCGGTCCTAGACGCCGCACACGGAGGGCACTATGGAGGTTGGGGGAGAGGCCGGGAACCGGGTTCTAGCAAGGCCCATATGAGGTTGGACTCCACTCCAGCGGTTACTTCCCCTACCCCCCGTGAGCGACGTCTAGAGCATGATGTTGCCGTCTTGAAGACCACCGTCGATGAGTTGAAGAAGATGGTACGTATACTACTTAATAGTAAAATATTATATCACATTATAGATAGTAACATATGCGATATTAGTAGCCTGAACTTATTTGGTTGTAGACTTAGTTTTGATTAATTATACTTATATAAAACTATCTAATTAAAATAAACTACGGCTTTCCAAACTAGATACCTAAACGAGGCCTAAATCCATAAGTATTCTTAGATTGGGGTTTCGCAATAACCTGAAAATGATACGAACTCGACTAAAATCTAATACACCATTCTTACTCGTTTATTACACACAAAATTTAACAGGTGTGACAGGTTTTTTCGGCTGCGGCTCCACATGCATCTCCTTCGGCTGCGGCTCCGCAAGCCACTATCTCGGCTGCGGTTGAGCAGACCGCTCCTGCAGCTCCATAGCCCGCTCAGACTCCCGAGTCCGCTCCTTCATTAGTCGAGTTTTTGACGACTCGGGGCTGCACCGAGGAGCAGAAGCGCCAGATTACGGCGATTATCAAAGATGGAGGAGCTGGACCGAGCTAGGGTAGCTTTATTTATATTTTTGAGGATGTATATACTTATCCGATACATATTGTATAAATTTTGGACGATATTGGTGGTTATTTGCTTGTTCACGATGATTTAGTTTGATATCGTATTCTGTTTGTCTATTTCTTTTATATATTATGTGTAATACCCAGCCCCTTTTATACCAAAATCTGTATTCTGTTACTCTATAATTCTATTTATAAATTTATTTTAAAACCCCATATTCTTTTATCCAACCCCAAGCCCCAGCCCATTTTCTTTTATCAAAAATTAAACCCAAAACCGGATATAACCAATTCCCTCATTTTAATCCCAAACCCATTTCTTTCTCTAACAAATTCCTTAGGCCCGGCCCTCATTTCTTTTCCACCATTTTCTTCATTCCCCAGCTCTCAGCCCAATCTTTCTCTATTTTGTTAAATTAATTAATTAAACTCCCTTGGCCCGCAGCTTAAGCCCACTGCCCGAGCCCACCTTCTCAATTTCTTCTATTGAAGGAAATTCTTTCGTTGGCCCGGCCCGCTCCCTTTTCCCCCCAATTAATTCCTTTATTTTATTTTCTTGGCCCGGCCCTTTCTCCTTCAGCCCACGCCCGCAACGCTCCCCTACCCGACCCGCCAACTACAGTGTCATCTTCCAACGGCTAGTTCCTGATCTCCCGCGCGCGATCCGCCTTCTCCGCCGCCTCCTTCGCCCACGCTCGCGCTCGTGTCAGCCACGCTCGCGCACGACCCGCCCCTCACGGTCCACTCAACGCACACCCTCGATCTTCCCCCATCTCATTCTCATATCCTCTCTCTTCCCCTACTCCTTCACCCAACCCACTGCTTCAAATCCCATCCCTCGCCATCGCCGTCGGTGACGACTACCGATCGCTCTTCCTTCATCACCTCACCCCCTCCCTCGCTCTCCCCTCAACACCATCAGATCCCGACCGACTCACCTGCACACCCAATCTCGCCTGCAACCAACGACGCCGACGAGCTCCCCACTGCCCGAGCCCCTCGTCGACCGCACCATCATCGTCGCCATCATCACCCCTCTCTGCTCCCCTCCCTCTATGTCTCTCTCGCCCTCTCTCTGTTTCCCTCTCTCTCTCATTTCTCTCTCCCTCTCTTCCTCTGTTCACTCTCTCTCTCTCTCTCTCTCAATTTCTCTCTCACAACTCTCTCCCTCCCTCACTCCCGGTTTTCCCCCTCTCTTTCTCACTGTCTCTCCTTACCACTCTCCCTCACTCTCTCTATACCCTCTCTCTCACCCAATCTCTCTGTGCTCTCTTTCTCTCTCCCTGCTTTTCTCTCTCTCTACACTTCTCACTCTCTCTCTCCCTATATCACTTTCCCCTCTCTTGAACCCACATCCCGAGCACCTCACCTAAACCCCGCCAGCAACCACCCTCGCCCCCACGAGCCGAGTCGTGATCACCGCAAAACATTCAAGCTTAGACATTTCACCGAGCACTTTTCTTACGTCGTCGATCCCTGCTGTCTCGGTCGTCGCCGCTGCTGCCGTACAACCCTGAGACGTGTCCAAGCGAGTATTTTACTTGCTTACATGCTATATATCCTAGTTACAATCTTTAATTGCATAGATCATAGTGTTACACTTATGGATCAATTATGTGCCATACATGTTCGACGTGTGTTCCCAATGAAAATACTTTTCTAAATTGACGGAACTGGATTACTTACATTGGCCCTTGCTGTGATGAATACCTTGTGCAAGTTTCGATGGAAAATATGACCGTTAATGACTAAAACAACTACCCCCAAGTTTACTCGTAAAACTGGAATTTTATTATATCTGAAAACCATTAAATTCGCCATAAATTATATACACAATGGAATGATGTATTCGAGGGCTCAAATCGAAGCCAACTCGACGAACTTTAACCCTATACTAGTGTCCAGATATTCCTGTACTTAAACTGTGATGATAATTCGATCGGAGTGCGACTCTGGACTGCAGTCCAGAGAGACTCCATTTGTGGCTTGCTGTTCCGTAATGGGTACCACAAGTTTTCCTTAACTCGTAGGTTGCGGAACTCCACTGTTTATTATAGGTAAATCTGTTAGCTAGAAAACGCAAGTGATTTCATCCTATTTCGTTATCATTTGTTAATTAATCTGTAATTTAATAGATGGGAACGTATAACAGTCTCAGCTGAATCAGAATTGACATATTAATATTAAACAGTGTATAACTCCTGACGTGCAGATGCGATTGAAGATCCGTCTGTTGCGTTGAAAACCTTACTGAAAACCTAGATTTCATTCAACTGTAGCATCGCTAAAATCTGATCCCAGCTGGGATTAAAATGCGTTGCGAAACGGATTTCTGATTCTGAAACCAGATTTCCAGCCGTGAACGCTTAAAATGAAATGGCTATAAATAATGACTCTGGAATCCGATTGACATGAAACTAAATTCAATGGATAGATAACTGAACATACTAATTATTACCTGTTTATTGTTTCGCTAAACCGTACACGTTTGATTTATGATAATTTATGCAAGTGGTAGATTGTTGATTCATGACATCCTAAACATGTTTTACATACTGTTCACGCATCATATCATATACATGTCACTGCATTTGATAACCTAGTGATAACGTGCATTACCCAGTGTTAGGTATTAGTGATGATTGTGGCCAAGTACGTCAGTGTTCGTGTATCAGTGAATAAGTGAAAGTGATACGTACTTGTACACAATCAGTGACCCTTATTATTATATTGCATTGTCGACGTCTGTGGGACGTGTGTACGTGTGACTATAAGTGGTATGGGACACTTATGGAAGCTCTTGCACAGGTGTCACAGATAAGGCACCAGACGCTGCCATTTATCTTAGGTATTAGTCAGGACGTGCTTGATGGAGGTCCTGCCTACAGTTCTCGCGCAGACTTGTCACCGACCGATTGGTATTTAGGGTTATGGTTAGCGTTTGATGTAGACCACGGGGTGTGGGGTAGTTTAAGTGTGAGTTCAACAGAATCTCGGGAGTCCCATGCCGGCTTATATATTTAGGGAGATATATGGAGATTTACAGGGTATGTGATTATCATCGTGATATACATGTTGGGCCCGTGGTCCCTTGCCCTTGGGTTCTACCCTTGGGTGGAGGACACTCACGAGTGGTTGACTCTCACACTTGGACTGACGATAGGCTTAGTGACCTGTGCAGTGAGACTTAGAGACTGATAGGGATACTGGCATTGATAAATCTTACTTACTGTGTCGATATACGTGGCATATCGTTCTACTGCTTTTACTGTTCCGCTGTATTGATTACTGCATGTTCATACCTATACCATTCTGATTTACTGCTACATATATTTGTTACCACTGTTAGAATTGTCATATGATTTTATGTATTATATTGCTATTGTGTCGCTCTGACGACCTGAGTATGCATGCTCAGTGTGAGGAGAAGATTTAGCCTGGACCAGGACTAGACGCACTGCACGGACATCTTGATTAGCTATCCAGAGTTATATCTTTTGTTTCCCATCAGGTCAGTTCATTTTACTGTTTTGTTCCAGTTACTGCATTTCTCATTACCTGCGCATTATTTTACTGTTACCATGAAAAACTAGAAGCCGAAGTGTGACTACGGCAGGACATTTCCTTGACCGTAGGAGCATGGCTGGCCTTGTCTACCTCTCGTATTCCGTATTTTGGGAAGCGGGGCGTGACATGGTTTAGTTGGTATCAAAGCCAGGTTTTGCTTCGATTGGGATTGCAGTATTTCGTGTAAAACTTGACAATCCAAGACATCCCTCAGTCAGGATTGTAAACTTGATATCCTTGATCCATGTTCATGTTGATTGTTCAGCTATCCATTCGCTAGGGTTTCAGGTAACTTGGCAAAGTTTCGTGGTTGTAATTGTGAACTACATCACGATTACACTACCATACTCTGTTTAAGTGACTTAGAGTCATACAGTTGATTTTCCACTTGTAATGAATTTCATCTCATCTGATATTCTTGAATCTTTGTCCTATCCATATTATATTTTGATTCGTTTAGCTTGTGACTTATATCATTCTCAAAATTGTTGTCTCAGGATCATGTCTTCCAACGACTCTTCATCTATATCCGCTCCCCAGAATCAGACCATTGAGATTCTGAGTGTACTGCAAGGTCTAAAGGAAGCCCAGGAGCGAACAAATGACTTGTTGGCTGAAGGACCGAGAAGACAGATAAATCAGGCACCAGCGGGAATCTCCAATCATAAAGGGATCCCCGTTAAACGCGGAAAAGAGAAGAAGATGAAGCGCCAATTTGTTTCTCCGTGACAGAAGCAGCATAAGACCCCATGTTGTGGGTATTGTAAGAGGCCAGGACACCTTCAGAAGGATTGTCGCCGCGCCCAAGGGAAATGTCTGATTTGCGGATCCAACGAACATCTTATCAATGGTTGCCCAAAAAGAAAGGATCTACAAGGAGGAGACTCATCCACACTCTCCACTTCTGCTAAGAGATGATTATTACGTAGTTCGAACCTCGAGGATAAGGCGGGCCCAACACAGGATTCAACTCGCGTAACGAGAATGCAGCGGTCTAGCAATCAAAGAAGAATTTTCATGTTTTCTAATTTCAGTATTATGTTGTCATCCTTTTATAAATATTTCTTTCCGTTTGGAATCTTGTATCCGTAGAACTTTTAGTTGAATGAAATAAAAACTTTGAATCGTAATATATGTATCATTCTCTTACCTTTTTCCCCTTATTCATACTATTCAATATCACAGCATTATTATCCTGATTTTCAGTTCCTGCCACCGCATATCTTTCTATACTTCGTACACTTAACTATTTTCTTGATGTGTTCCGTTGTCTAATCATGGCATTTTCTTTCAGGCCATGGCCCACCCTGGAGCAGCGCCGCATCTAGATGAGGATGCACGGTCATGCGTTTCCTTAGACCGCACGCTGATGAGTTCTAATGATGAGATCAACGATCCCCGGGTCATTTTCGGAAACAGCGATTCCGAAGACGAAGGAGCAGTCACCCCAGAGTTTAACATGATAGACAATTCCGATGAAGAGGAAGGAGACCATGAAGAGAACCCGATAGAGGAAGATCCTGAGGAAGACCCGATAGAAGAAAACCCAGTGGAGGAAAATCCCATGGAAGAGAATCCAGAAGAAGAGAATCACATGGAAGCAGGTCCTGATGAAGGAGCTCCAGCCGAGGAAGAAGGACCAGAAGAACAAGACCCTGCTGTGGAAGAACTCTCAATGGCGGTCCCCGCGAGGCGCTATGGAAATGGACGTCCCTACCTGAGCGCGCGAGCCTACCGCAACCTGCTGAATCTCCACAACCGCGACTGACGGGAATCCTTTTTGATGTTGTTTTATCTGGCCAAATAAAACTGTGTTTAGTTTAGGGCCACCTTTCGTCTTTGAGAATGCCTTGTTTGAAATCTTCTCGAATAAAATAAATTGCTGAGTTCATTAATCTTTTGATCTTCTTAGTTCACTTGTCGATCGATTATTTCTTCTATACCATTATTTTCTCTACTGAGGTCTGTTCACCCCTACTCCGTACCTTGTCTTCATCCTCACTGAAATTCACTAGTACCACACCCGATTTTTTTTAGAGGTCCACTCTTCATCCTTAGTCTGTGCCCTGTTTGAGATCCTTCTAGGAGGAGGACCTTTCTTATGAATTTCCAAGTTAGCTAGCCCTTCAAATTTTTTTGATTCATATGATGTACCGACCGTTATCCTTCCCATACTTACCTTTGTAGTCCTTTGTTGCTCACCTCTACTTTCTATACTGACCCGATCCCGACTCCTTTGACCTTCAACCTAAAGCCGCCACACTCCGAATTTTTGAATGAGCCACATTTCCTTGTAATCATCACCCTAGCTAGCCCTATACCTCTTTGTGTTCTTTTTCCTGTTACCCTAACTATATTTAGGGACACTAAAAAATTTAGTTTTCAGTATTTTGTATTTATCAAAGAGTACGTGTTATTGATTACTCCGTTTTATGTATTTTAAGTACATTATTATTATTCTCATTTTCTGTAGCGTGAGCTTACACCGCGCATATTTTGTCTCATGTTTCTTATTTTCACGATATGGGTTTTCTAAGTTATTTTAAAACTATTTGATCTATACAATTTCAAAAAATGTTTTAAACTACAGACAAGTCTTTCACTACTTTATTGTCGTTACTTTCTTTTCGAGTAGTGTGCCTATGATTACTATGTTAGATGGTTGAACCTTATACTTATTTTACTGCTTGCTTTTGATAGACTTAGATAGGCACATGTGTGGGTTTCGACTTTTATCGAACACACTTTGATTATTAATGTTCGTTATTGGTACCTATATTCTCGTATACTCGTAGTTGCTCTTATAGTTATTCTTTCCTTATACCTATTAGACCTACCTTTCCGTGTGTTGTTCTTACTTATACATATATTTCAAATTTCTTCGTCCACGTACTGCTAATAAATCTTTTGTGTTAGTGCACAATCTAATAGCTTTCGCTTATGTTTGTATAACCTATCATTTACTTTAAATTTCGAGGACGAAATTTTTGTAAGGGTGATATGATGTAATACCCAGCCCCTTTATACCAAAATCTGTATTCTGTTACTCTATAATTCTATTTATAAATTTATTTTAAAACCCCATATTCTTTTATCCAACCCCAAGACCCAGCCCATTTTCTTTTATCAAAAATTAAACCCAAAACCAGATATAACCAATTCCCTCATTTTAATCCCAAACCCATTTCTTTCTCTAACAAATTCCTTAGGCCCGGCCCTCATTTTATTTCCACCATTTTCTTCATTCCCCAGCTCTCAGCCCAATCTTTCTCTATTTTGTTAAATTAATTAATTAAACTCCCTTGGCCCGCAGCTTAAGCCCACTGCCCGAGCCCGCCTCCTCAATTTCTTCTATTGAAGGAAATTCTTTCGTTGGCCCTGCGCGCTCCCTTTTCCCCCCAATTAATTCCTTTATTTTATTTTCTTGGCCCGTCCCTTTCTCCTTCAGCCCACGCCCGCAACGCTCCCCTACCCGACCCGCCAACTACAGTGTCGTCTTCCAACGGCTAGTTCCTGATCTCCCGCGCGCGATCCGCCTTCTCCGCCGCCTCCTTCGCCCACGCTCGAGCTCGTGTCGGCCACGCTCGCGCACGACCCGCCCCTCACGGTCCACTCAACGCACACCCTCGATCTTCCCCCATCTCATTCTCATATCCTCTCTCCTCCCCTACTCCTTCACCCAACCCACTGCTTCAAATCCCATCCCTCGCCGTCGGCGACGACTACCGATCGCTCTTCCTTCATCACCTCACCCCCTCCCTCGCTCTCCCCTCCACACCATCAGATCCCAACCGACTCACCTGCACACCCAATCTCGCCTGCAACCGACGACGCCGACGAGCTCCCCACTGCCCGAGCCCCTCGTCGACCGCACCATCATCGTCGCCATCATCACCCCTCTTTGCTCCCCTCCCTCTGTGTCTCTCTCGCCCTCTCTCTGTTTCCCTCTCTCTCTCATTTCTCTCTCCCTCTCTTCCTCTGTTCACTCTCTCTCTCTCTCTCAATTTCTCTCTCACAACTCTCTCCCTCCCTCACTCCTGGTTTTCCCTCTCTCTTTCTCACTGTCTCTCCTTACCACTCTCCCTCACTCTCTCTCTATACCCTCTCTCTCACCCAATCTCTCTGTGCTCTCTTTCTCTCTCCCTGCTTTTCTCTCTCTCTCTCTCTACACTTCTCACTCTCTCTCTCCCTATATCACTTTCCCCTCTCTTGAACCCACATCCCGAGCACCTCACCTGAACCCCGCCAGCAACCACCCTCGCCCCCACGAGCCGAGTCGTGATCACCGCAAAACATTCAAGCTTAGACATTTCACCGAGCACTTTTCTTACGTCGTCGATCCCTGCTGTCTCGGTCGCCGCCGCTGCTGCCGTACAACCCCGAGACGTGTCCAGGCGAGTATTTTACTTGCTTACATGCTATATATCCTAGTTACAATCTTTAATTGCATAGATCATAGTGTTACACTTATGGATCAATTATGTGTCATACATGTTCGACGTGTGTTCCCAATGAAAATACTTTTCTAAATTGACGGAACTGGATTACTTACATTGGCCCTTGCTGTGATGAATACCTTGTGCAAGTTTCGCTAGAAAATATGACCGTTAACGACTAAAACAACTACCCCCAAGTTTACTCGTAAAACTGGAATTTTATTGTACCTGAAAACCGTTAAATTCGCCATAAATTATATACACAATGGAATGATATATTCGAGGGCTCAAATCGAAGCCAACTCGATGAAATTTAACCCTATACTAGTGTCCAGATATTCCTGTACTTAAACTATGACGATAATTGGATCGGAGTGCGACTCTGGACTGCAGTCCAGAGCGACTCCATTTGTGGCTTGCTGTTCCGTAATGGGTACCACAAGTTTTCCTTAACTCGTAGGTTGCAGAACTCTACTGTTTATTATAGGTAAATCTGTTATCTAGAAAACGCAAGTGATTTCATCCTATTTCGTTATCGTTTGTTAATTAATCTGTAATTTAATAGATGGGAACGTATAACAATCTCAGCTGAATCAGAATTGACATATTAATATTAAACAGTGTATAACTCCTGACGTACAGATACGATTGAAGATCCGTTTGTTGCGTTGAAAACCTTACTGAAAACCATAGATTTCATTCAACTTTAGCATCGCTAAAATCTGATCCCGATTGGGATTAAAATGCGTTGCGAAACGGATTTCTGATTCTGAAACCAGATTTCCAGCCGTGAACGCTTAAAATGAAATGGCTATAAATAATGACTATGGAATCCGATTGACATGAAACTAAATTCGATGGATAGATAACTGAACATACTAATTATTACATGTTTATTGTTTCGCTAAACCGTACACGTTTAATTTATGATAATTTATGCAAGTGGTAGATTGTTGATTCATGACATCCTAAACATACTTTACATACTGTTCACGCATCATATCATATACATGTCACTGCATTTGATAACCTAGTGATAACGTGCATTACCCAGTGTTAGGTATTAGTGATGATTGTGGCCAAGTACGTCAGTGTTCGTGTATCAGTGAATAAGTGAAAGTGATACGTACTTGTACAATCAGTGACCCTTATTATTATATTGCATTGTCGACGTCTGTGGGACGTGTGTACGTGTGACTATAAGTGGTATGGGACACTTATGGAAGCTCTTGCACGGGTGTCACAGATAAGGCACCAGACGCTGCCATTTATCTTAGGTATTAGTCGGGACGTGCTTGATGGAGGTCCTGCCTACAGTTCTCGCGCAGACTTGTCACCGACTGATTGGTATTTAGGGTTATGGTTAGCGTTTGATGTAGACCACGGGGTGTGAGGTAGTTTAAGTGTGAGTTCAACAGAATCTTGGGAGTCCCATGCCAGCTTATATATTTAGGGAGATATATGGAGATTTACAGGGTATGTGATTATCATCATGATATACATGTTGGGCCCGTGGTCCCTTGCCCTTGGGTTCTACCCTTGGGTGGAGGACACTCACGAGTGGTTGACTCTCACACTTGGACTGACGATAGGCTTAGTGACCTGTGCGGTGAGACTTAGAGACTGATAGGGATACTGGTATTGATAAATCTTACTTACTGTGTCGATATACGTGGCATATCGTTCTACTGCTTTTACTGTTCCGCTGCATTGATTACTGAATGTTCATACCTATACCATTCTGATTTACTGCTACATATATTTGTTATCTCTGTTAGAATTGTAATATGATTTTATGTATTATATTGCTATTGTGTCGCTCTGACGACCTGAGTATGCATGCTCAGTGTGAGGAGAAGATTTAGCCTGGACCAGGACTAGACGCACTTCACGGACATCTTGATTAGCTATCCAGAGTTATACCTTTTGTTTCCCATCAGGTCAGTTCATTTTACTGTTTTGTTTCAGTTACTGCATTTCTCATTACCTGCGCATTATTTTACTGTTACCATGAAAAACTAGAAGCCGAAGTGTGACTACGGCAGGACATTTTCTTGACCGTAAGAGCATGGCTGGCCTTGTCTACCTCTCGTATTCTGTATTTTAGGAAGCGGGACGTGACATTATGCGTGAGATGTTGATTATGAAAATTTATGTATTTGGTTATATGATATATATATTATTGTGCACGGGACGGGGAAAAAACAGAAAGCTCTTTTTTAAAAAAGCTGATATTTTGTCCCTACGGATTAATCCGTGGGACCATCTGTTGCACCTACGGATTAATCCGTAAATGCAAAATTTTCCCCTACACAGTTAGCCGTAGGAACAAAATATTAGGATACCTGATATTTTGTTCTTATGGACTCAGTAAAACTTGCCCCTACGAATTTATCCGTAGGGGCATTTATCTGGACCCATGGATGTATCCATAGAGGCAACTTTCAGGACCTACGGATACATCCGTAGGGGCAAGTATTTTATTTTATGAGCCAATAAATTAAAATATTTATCAGCCCCTACGGAGTAATCCGTAGGGATAAATGTCCCTACGAATTACGGCGTGAGGACAATTATTACTCCATGGGGGCATGTTCAGGACGAAGACTTGCATCTGCGACCTTTACGCCTACAGGGTTTTTTTTTTTGCCCCTATGAATATATCCGTAGAGGCAGTGCTTTGCACCTACAAATTAATCCGTAGGGGCAATCCCTTATTGTAGCAGTGCTAAAGACTCAACAATACGCTGGCAGTGGATTAGGATCATATCCAATTTACTCTGAAACACTTTCAGATCAATTCTCTCATGAGTTAACCAACAAGCACGTCAGTAGTACTAGCTGCACGTAACGGCTACTCAGATATTGATCGAAATAAAGGTTGACAAGCAAGCTCATCCGTACCTAACAGAGCCTATCAGTGATAGTCGTCGTACAGTCTGATCTTTTCGTCTGAGAGTGTCGCATACCGGGTCTGGGGGTGAATTCTGTCAGACCCCCAATAACCCAATAAGTTATTTTATTTTAATTTCTTAATTTAAATTATTAATAGTTAATAAATCTTTTCAAAAACCTATTTTTAAATTCGTTAGATTTAACTAAAAGTTGCTATCTTCTCTGTGGATCGACTCACAAGTGCTATAACCGATAAACCATGCACTTACGGTATAATTAGAACTTTAAATTATCCCAACAACAAGAGAGGGGTAATATGGAGTAACGGCGTATTATTTAGAGAGATATATGGAATACCAAATTTCTTAAAGAGTAGTATATAAAAAAAACCTATAATAAAAATAGCCTTTAAGGTAGTTTAGTGAGAGAAAATAACTTGTTAGTTAAGGCTAATTTAGTGTACTTTACATTAATGGAATTGGGTTGGTTCAATAATTGGAGGGGTGTGCCGGTTTAACTGGAGCCCCATACACTAAGGACTACAGTGGAGTAATTGATTGCTAAAAGAGCATAGTACTCAGTGGCAAAACTTTGCTCCACAAGATGAGAGATCGCTGTTCAATTTCTAAAAATATCGCATTATCAGTGGGGGAAAAGACATCCGGATTTGATTTATTTAATATTTCTTTTACCCCCAAAAGACGAAAGGTATAAGAATTCTATCCTGAAGACGAAAGGTATAAGAATTCTATCCTGAAGCATGTAAAAGTGAGATTATTTTAGTGAACACGGTCACGCCCCGCCCTCAATATAGAGAGTATTGTCCGCTCTGGCCGAAACCGAACGGTTTTGTCATTCGGGAGGAACCGGAACCGATCAGGGGCCACTTCCCAGAAGGTCACCCCATCCCAGAATTTCCCTGACTTGAGCAGGCTTAACTACGGAGTTCTCAAGCTCATGTAGTGCCAGTTCATTTAAAAGACGCATCTGTATTGAAGAGTGGTATCATTCCATTTATAATACAGATCTGTCCTCTTTCGGAATGTATTCCGAAGATTCCCCATTGTTCTACAATGGGTTCCACGGATTCAAGAGGTGGCCCCCGCCCACTTTACATGACACTTGGCGTGACACTTTGTTCCGTGAGCAAGAACCGGGTCCCGACAAACGCTATGAATAAAAATCTTCAATGTTTTTTGTTTGGACTTTCTTAAGCACGTGTATAGTTGTATACCGTTCCAAAAAATATCTATATGAATGTTCAAATGTTAGGCTAAGCAAGTCGATGTCTCCCATTGATCACCAATCAACGAATACTAATACAAGGACAAAACTAAATTAGCAAATTTATAAGTGCTAATACTGAAAAGTATAAATAATATATATTTTAAAAATTAAAAAATTAATGAAGATTGGGAATTTGACTTTAGCGCGTCCCGGCTAGCTTTCTCTCAATGATTGCGTATACAAAACAGAGTAGCTGTGAGGCTTTTAATTCCTTGGCCGTTAGAGTGCCACGTGGGGGCAACGGAGTATCTTTCTGTTGCCGGGCCCGTTACTACAGTTGTTGATGCTTTATTTAATGTCCATTAGGCCAAGTAATTATCGGCTTAATGACATCATGGCTTTAGCTAATCAGACGGCGGTTATAACGGCAGTTCCTGGCCCACTTGATGCTATTGGTGATGGGCTCTGGTCCGAACGTGGTCCCCGCCTAAATGACCATGAATTACGCCACGTGGCATGACATAGTCGAGCCGCGTAGCTCACTAGCTTGATCCCCGCCCTCACCTGCTGCCGCTCCTCCTCTTGTACGGTAATTTGTAGCTTGCAGAGGGCTTAACTGTAAAGTAGACTTTCGTCTTTCACTTTTTACTTTTTCCACCCTAATTATAACAAATACCGTTAGGTGCCCGCTACGTCCGTACCAATGACGTGTCCGAGCCATCAGGATGTCTACAGCCAATTGGAAGAGTACACGTGGTTGAATGCTAGGGGAAGTCGGCCCTAACATGGATCCATCATCTGTGTTGTGTCAATCGTGACAAAATAATATGGGCACGAGTTAAACATTTGATTAAAATAAATATATTTGTAAGATTTGTATTATGCATGTGTCCTCAATTGGGTGGTGGGGGCATGTAAATATTCTCCGTCTTTCTCTTCAACAAAGCTCGATGACGGCTGCATGGTGCTATATAGTTAGTATACGGACTCAACCTAAAGAAGCTTGGTTTGGGTCTTGCGGCAAAACTTTCCTCCTCAAAGTAAGAGGTTATGTATTTGATGTAACTTGCCGGCCATTTTTTTTGCTTTCATATACTAATTTAATCCGGCTTACAAAATTAATTTCCACTAATTTTGCAACCAATTAAGTAAGTTCAATCGATCACCCATTTCTAAGCTCATATACCCTTTTGCAAAAAAACACCAAAATGCACCCCAGCAAAAAGGAAAATGAATAGAATTAAAAATAAAATAATCACTTGAGTTTAGGGCCTCAAATTGGGTTTGTTAGACACTATGTGGTAATTGATGTTGGATTTGGCAAGAATTGTGAGAATTTTGTTCATCGTCACTGCATTACGCTTCGCTCCTTCTCCATCGTCTTCGTCTCCATCTTCTCCGGCCACTACCTCCAAGCCCTCCCTTCTCCCCTCCAAAAAAAATAACAACACCTCTTAATTCATGAGGTCAAATCCCAAGCCACGACAAGTTTATCTCCGCTAGTGAAGAAGAAGAAGAAGAAAGGATCAACTCCAAACAAGGATAGTTTTAGCAAAAAATAAAATTAGAAAAGGACTTGTCATTTGTCTATCAAAATACCAAGAGAGAAAAGAGAGAAATTAATGTTAAAGTAACCAACACTTGTCAAGATACTATTGATGGAAACGGAATCGGTTAACTTTTACTTGAAAGCGTATTTTATAATCAGAAGCACGTATTTTACAATCAAAAACACCGAAGAAATTTCCCGATTTGGCCGTTTAATTTTTATGCGAATATATCAATTTGAATATTGAAGATGATACAAATATACAAGAAGGACGAATACACAGTCTTCCCTTGTGAAATTTAGATATTCTCCTTGTACTAACATTTAAATGAGTTGTTTTTTTGTTTTTTGTTTTTGTTTTTGAAAAAAAGGAACATGAGATTTAGTCAAAAGCGTCACTACTTTCACTATTGTCCTCCCTCTTCTACTTTAAGAAATGGGCTCTCTATTGTCCTCCTTTAGGTGTGAAAGGTGGTGGCCACTGTTAGGTACACAAGAGTACTTCCCACTAATGATGCTTCTTAAATCTCGTCATGTCCTTTCTTTTGATGGTGAAACGCAAGTGGTGAAGCAAAACAAACCAAAAAACAAAGAGAAGGAAACAAAAATAACAAAATAGTGAGCCAAAAAGAATGCTTAATGGTTGATCAGAGATGTATGTATATGCAAAGTTCATGATCCGGAGTTCCTGCAATTATAATAATAGCACAGATGAAATTATGTTAATATGAGCTTTCAAATTAGTGTAAAGCATGAAGGCCCAAGGTGTCTAGGATGTCTTTATTTTTAATGAAGGGTTGAATTATCACATCATGGAATATATATATACACACACACACAATGACAGAATTCCAATCCTAAAAGTTCAATTTGGTAGATCTTCAGTGTCTCCGCAGGCTCTAATTTTCGTACATCTTAAAAAAAATTGGAGGGCAATGGTCATTAGGATATGACTAAATCCCTAGTTTCTCATTCCATGGTTTTGATGCTAACTGGGGAATAAAAACCCACTCATTTAAAACTTTGTTGGTGATTTCTTTATATGCATACGATTTAAAAAGGCTTTAATAATGATAAAGGAGGAGAGGTTATATTCATTTCTTCTCTTTTTCTCGTTTCTTTCCATTTTCTTCCATTTTCCAAAAGTACGGGAAGAAACACATTTTTCAAAATATCAACCACAATGATGCAGACATAACTTAATGTCATGATATCTAGATATACTCAATGTCCCGTGTGGATTCGTCATATTTCATTTCAGAAAAAATGGTTAAAGAAAGAGATGGACATACATAATCCAGCTAAATTTTTTTAGACAGGAAAAACAACTATAATTCTATCGTCTTGAAAACAAGACAAAAAGACTAAAACTTAAAATCAACATCAACATCAACATCATCATCATCAAAGAATACTACTACTAAAATCTTAAATTATTTCATGCATCTAAACAATTAATCTGCCAATGGCAGCAGAGTCAAAACCAAAAGCCAAGGTTTTGGTGTGCATGCGCCACCATTGCATTAAAGCCTTGTACATGTCTCTTCCTTCTCAACGGTAAGAGCCTGTGGCTGCAAAGCTTTCTTGTTGTCAAGTTTGTTGGTAATAATTGAAGCCTGGCCACTCTTGAGTCTGCTGCCATCCCATAAAATATCAACAAGTGAAAGCTGCTTCTTCCCCTTTTTCCAGAGACATACACAGAGCCAGACTGTGGAGAGCTGGTCCCCCAAAAGCACACTTTACATTTTTAATTTTGTTTTTGGTTAGAATGCTGGGCGTGGAGGGGGGAAGAAGAAATATAAGCAAGAAAACTATCTACATTCTACTTATCGATACTAGATTACACATGAAAAGAAAGGGAGGATGGCCAAAGAGAAAAGAAAAACCAAAGACTTGAAACTATTTTAAAAATGGAGCAATTAATGTTGGAATGGAATTTTATCCTTTTTCTTTTTTCTTTTTGCTCGTTAAAAAAGGAAAAATAAACTAAAGCATTGATCAATCTTTATTGTGCATGTGCTATGCATGTTGAAACTATGAACAAAGATTTGAAACTCTTGTTAAGAAATTAGTAAAAATGGTAATTTTAAAGATTCCTGGTAGAGTATTTTTAGTCGTGTATTTTACAAAACTTTCAATAAAGATATTTCAAGATTTGAAAAGTTAATTATGATATTTAAAAATTTATATCTAAGATTTATTAGAGTTTTCTTGTCACGTGTGCACGAGAATCAAATTGGCAATTTCACTTTAAAGTCCCCCTCTCACCATCGACCGCGGTAAAGATTATTAGTTGGAAGTAAATATCTTCCACCAACTTTCAAGTCATCCTAATTTCTTCTTTTATTTTCCTTTCACTTTCTAACACAAATTACATATCTATGCCTATTCCATCTTATAAGTTTTTACTCAGATTAAACTCATTTTTCATCCTTCAATATTTATAATCTATCTCTTTATCATTTTCTTAAAACGATAAGCATAATAGAAGAAGATGCTATATTTTCATTGGACCAATTCGCCAACTTTATCCATATAATCCAAAGAGAAAAATCTAATATTAAAACCTTAGTCCATTTATTTACCCAAGTACCAAATTTGCCCTCAATTATCCTTTTCCCGCGTCTTATCACCTTAGCCACTCAAAATGATGACAAACACAAAAAATGATGGATAAAGGCTAAGATGAACTCCCAACACACCACCTCACAATTCTCTCGATAGTCATTTTCAGCTCCCCTTTGCATAGCTCAATGCGGTGGCCAACTATAAATTGATGCCCTATATTAATTTTGCACCCAACAAACAATTGGATCATAATTGAAGTGGCTTCATTGACAAATAAAATATCTACCATCCACTTTTGTCACTTTATACATCCAAATGTAATGTGTTAGCATCCAAAACCTTCAAATCAAAGAAAAGATTTCATAAAAATATAAGAATTTTTGAAGTCTTTATCAATATCCATGAATCTATCAATCTAATCTCTTGATTAATCTATTTGGAAGCTTGGATCTTTTCTATATGCTCTTTTGTACTTTATGATACCATTGGTTGGATTAAAAATAGTATTCCATTTATCCACAATCAGGAACAGTGTATTCTATCATAAATTGTCAATTTTCCAAGGAAAAGGGTTTGCTTGTAAGGTTGGGCAAGAAATAATAAAAATAATAATTTTACACTATTGTCATCTCAAACAAACTATTATCTCGATATTAATAAATCATCCACCATTTATTTCATTTGTCAAAGATGCAAATATAATGGTTGTCCGTCTACATTATATATAGAGATTGTACAGCAGAAATGGCCGTTTGTATATGACACAAGTATCAAAATTATATATTAGTTAAATTGATAGGTTGGATTGTAGATCATTTTCTTTCATGATGCTAAAACATTAATCATTTTGAAATTATTTTTCTCCCTCCCAAGTTTATTTCATGTGTTGAAAATTTTGTGAGTGTTGCAACCTCTTCCAACCAGGCCAAGTTGTTGGTTAGCCCAGACGCCTAACAAGTTGTTAAAGTGGGACCCCAAATCATTATGTGATCATGTAAGATGAGCAAATATCTTAAGATTGCTAAGTTGTTGGAAGGATATAATTATATGTATTTAAAGCTATTAAAAATAGTAGCTTCTTCATTGTTGATGCAACATTCTTAACTTATTTTAATGTATTTGTGCTTGTCCAAGAACCAAAATAATAAATGGAAAATTGAAGAAAACTTATAATCTCAAAAGAGAAATAGTTTACCTCTCCATGCATTCTTATTCCCTGCCCGCATTTATCAAAAAGATAGAAGGGTGGAGCCCATATCATTTAGATATTAATGTCATACAATCGTCTATAGCCTAACATTATCAAGAAAAAGAATATAAATAGCAATGTACATATGAGATGATGATCATCCAATCAAGGGTCGTATTAATATTTATTTTGTTGGTATATGAAAATTTTCCCGTCGCCTTAGATTCCGTTTTTCTCCTGGCATACAATATAAATGTGGCTATAATAACAACTTTCATCAAACAGCTATAACAACACAACCAATAACAATAATAGTGAATAAGAACTACAATGAGGAAAAATTCTACATATTGCTATCCTTGAATCATTTGGATGATTTGTACCAAAGTACCATTCTCTTTTATCTTATTATAACCTCCCGATGCACTATGTATTACTGCTTCTGAATAATACTTCAAGTCACCTTTTCTCCTTGGAAACAAAGTTTGTCTTTTTCATGAGTCTCGTAATCTTCATTTTTAGTCTCTAACCTCTTTTAAATGTGTGCAACAAGAGGGTAATGGTGTTGTAGTCGCCGCATCTCCGATGCAGACAATATAAGATAATAGGGTAGTTGGATTTGGTTGGAACAGGACCCATTCTCAAGGCTGGGTTATGAAACAGTAAAGACTTCACTCCGTTGTCGTCGACCCTAGCCCCATTTTCTTGATATCAAAAATCTGTCTCCGATCCCATCAAAACTTTAGAATATCAGATGCCACGAAATGTTATGTTTTTTTCCTGGCTTCCTAACCCAATATTGCTCGCCAAAAACTCATTTGATTTGACCAAAGAATCCATCAATAAAAGGAGGGAACAGAGTTTTTATTGTACATGCATCCTTTTTGATGAATGATTGGATGTGTCCAGCTCTATTTTATGACTTGTCATGGACAATATAATGCTTCTTCAATTGTTCACACTAGGAAAATGATTGAAAGTTTGGTGAAAGAGATTGATTCCAAGCTTGGGTAGACAAATATAAGCTCTCTATTTTTTTATGCAAAGAAAAGCTGGGAATTTTGGATAAGAGAATGATGGCACTGAATCATCAATATGTGAGTTGTGGGTGCTCTTAAATGTGAGCTAATTATGCCTCTTTGGCACCACCATTGCAACCAATAACAACGGAATCCCTGCATTGGTGATAATCTTATCAATTATATAAACAATCTTTTATAAATAATCCATAACCTGACACAAATAGGATTTATTTTTCTAGAGCTCTTGGTTGGACTACAAAGAAGCTACACCACTAGATCGCAGCGACACTCGTGCAGCCTTTATATCTTTAAAGGCCTTCCTTGGTATCTTTTTAGACTACAACTTGGCAGTAACCAGATTTGCCACTCATTCGATTAGTGCATTTCTCGGTCTTCATTGCACATACCAAAACCAATTCAATCAATTGTCTCGTTTTATTCTGTTATACCCATTTCTCGTTATATCTTACAAGACATTGTTGTTCCATCTTAACACTATAATTTCTTTATGTGTTCTCAAATTGCCTGCCACTTGTATCCATAAAGAAAGATTCTGCTTCTAACCATCCTTCAATATCATGCATTTCAGTATCCAAACACTATTACCTATTAATATAAAAAATAATAGGTAATAGAAGGAGAAAGTTTGAACATGTTGATTGATTCCATGAGATGAAAATGTGGCCAGCAATACAACCCATATTTGTTATGGTAAATTGGTAACCTGCTTAGGCAAATAAGAATCATAGAACGACATTCGAGGATGAACTCTGTGTGTCATAATATATATACAAGTCTCGAGCTCGAGCTAGGATGACGGAGAAAAACAACTCCAGTCAAGCGTGCGCGAGAAAGAACAGCATCACTGGGACATGACTAGAAACTTCTGATGCTTAATTCATACTAGATCCTGAAATGGCAACTACAAGTTGAAAGTGGGATTGATGACGTGCATATCAACTTGGTATAACCGTGCTCTGTGGATATGTGATTCAAGATATCCTTGGATCTTCGAACATGTCGAAACTATAAACAAAAAATCTAAATCATGTATATCATCTTCTGATACCGCGTATTTGGGAGTAGGTCACAATTAGGACTATCCAATGTAACATATCTTATGACAGCTGTTTCGAATACGCATAAGTGAGCGAATCAGAAAAAATTTCCTTCTGTTTTTACAAAAGAAGACATATCCCTTTTGCCTAGCTGTCTTCAGAGTTGGCATGTCATAATTGCCCGCATTAGTAGAACTATCAGATTTTGTTTGCCCGTTTAGTCAAACATAACCTATAATCTTCCCGTTCTTAATGCAAAACGGCGATCGGTGTAAAATAATAGGAAGACAATCTAAAAACACACTTCTAATAACTAGAGAATTCAACTTATATATTGGACAGAGAAATATGTAGTTGGGGAAATTTCGAATAAAGGCAACTACACTATTTACTTGTAATTATAAATAAACTAACACATGATTTCCAAAATACATAGTTGTAGATTAATAATTAACCAAACAGTATAAAGGAAAAAAATCGAGCTAACAATTCGATCATATTTAAACATTCTGGTTATTATATCTAGAAACTAACCCACGGAAACCATATTTATTTCAGTTGGATCAAAGTATTGGTGTAGAAGACTCGATCGGAGTTTGACAGTTGAAGTGAATTACGAACATTTTTTGCTCTTCGATGGAAAAGTGAATTACACGGATTTTCATAAATTACATATACAGATAAAATATTTCATATATACAGAAAATTTCATGCATGAAAACATCAATGAGAAACTCTTAAGCAATGAAATATGTAGTACCTGGAGTCAACAACCAATCATCATTAAGGTAGACTGGGAGAAAGAGAAGGTTGTGCAACTTTGAGCTCTCCACAATCACTGATATAAATAGTCTTCAAAGGCTTGTTCCACATAGTTCGAGCTATTTGAGCTCTCTCGTCTCCAATGAACTCTGCAAAATCATTGAATAGACGAATCCTTTCCGCTGGTTTATACGTCGGAATTGTGGCTATGGTAGTAACAACATCCATGCCTGAAACCAACGGAATGGTTTGAAAGGTTAAAGATGTGTGGGAAAAAATGCATAAAAAACTGGGGGAGTCAACCTCGCCTTTCCAAAATTTAGGGGACAGCTATAGGGGGGGGGATGAGGATCTTGCAATTTGGCCTACAAGATTACACGTATACTATTTAAGTCCCAAGTTCAAGAAACTCTGAAGCAAGAGAGAAAATGACAAGCCATGTTTGAGATTTTCACAAGCATTGTTAAAGCAAATCTTTAGTTTCAACCAAAGAGAATTGAATAACGTATGTAACAGGTAAAGTGTAAGTGTAAGATTTTATCTCGCCACCGGTCTGATTGACTCGAAATTCTATCAAATACATATTTTAGATAAAAAAAATTGATGAATGCAACCAACATGACTAACAAGTTGAAATAATCTTGGAAAAGATGATAGTGACAAGGAGTGCTTGAGATTATACAGTGCATGAAAACGGATATTAATTTCAATCAGAAATACTGGATAAAGAAAATTCAAGAACAAAACAGGTTGAATGCAAATTACGACATTTTTGAACCTGGCTACTTTTCTTTCCAAGCAGTTCCACATAGAGTTTATTGGTTTGTCATCAACGATTCACTGGTAGTGATATGGCAGTTAATATCAAACTGTGGTATGCATCCATAAATATAGGTTACACCAACCTACAGTGTCACGTAATCGCTTTCAATGCTCCATATATGGAGACACAAACACCTTTTTTAGGCTTTGGCAAAATGGATTTTCCCCCTTATATCTTCAACGAGCAAAAAAGAACAAATAGCTCCCACACTAGCAAGTTGCTAATATAATTTTAATTTACCTACTTGCCCCATGTCAAACAAAGCCAAATTGAAATTTGGAAAAACGGCTAGGATGGCAGGTCTACTTTGACGTAATTTTTCATATCATCAAATCATGTCAATTGAGCAGTTTCGACTAATTTTAACACTTGCAATTTTACCTTCACACAATTTACACCCCTAATTTAGCCCTTATACTTGTCTCGTGAATCATGAATGGATACAAATTTAAGTCCGAAAAGGATCGGTTTACGAGAGAAAATACAATATAGAAAACGATCTTATTAAAAACCTATGCAATCCCTAAAAATCAAAATAATAATGTGTTACTCATATCACCAAACCCAAATGAGTCCCACCAGACCCAAATAAGTAATCTCCTGACTTGGTAAACCGAGCCGACCAAGATATGTTACTCTATAAACAAGAAATAGATATTCAACTGACAACTAGCATATTTTGTTATACAAAAAGGAGGAAGTCATACAATTTGAGGTGCAGCTCATTAACCTAGAAAGATGTGAAACAGCTTTAAGATGTAGTTTCATGTAACTGGATGAGATTTGCTGTGATAAACATTTTCATCGATAAGCTAAGAATTTGAACTGGCATGCTGAATATGAGGGGCATTATACTAAATGCAAATTGAAACTACTGTATATTAACAAAATAACTTCAAAAACAGTATCTAACTTACCTTCAAGGACTGTTCCAAACACGATATTTTCGTTGTCAAGTTCCGGACATGGACCTGGCCCAGTTGTAACCAAGAACTCCACATTCCTGTAATCTGGATCCAGCTTAATCTCGTCATAATCATCGTTCTCAGACAAGCACAATGAAAGAACCCCAGGTCTTGAATGCTTCAATTGAAAAGCCTTAGGATCAACCACCTCCTTATTCCTCGCAATATTGGATGGCGGCCGCACCTCTCCCTTGTCTTTCCTCCCTTGTCGCCCAGCTACAAAGAACTGGCCCTGAATTCAAAATGGTATATGCAACATGTAGGAATCGTTAGTTGACCATAATTCATAACTAACAAATAAACCAAACATTTAGGAATTATTAGTTGATCATAATTCATAAGTAACAAACAAACAAACAAAAGAATACACCGTGTGTGCACGCATGCGTGTGCGCACGCGCGCGCATGCATGCAAATTTAAGGTAGGACAACTGAAATTTTACAAAATTATATAAATTTAATTCCAAATACCTAATTTCATCTTGTGTGGCTTTGGAGTTAAAGCTAGGATAACTTAAGTTTTTTAGAGTAATCGAAATTTAACTCCTACTACCTAACTCCATCTTGTTTGGTCTTGATTTGGAGTTAAAAATTGGAATCATATCAATTCTGGTTGGCTCTGTAGATATGTTAAAACTATAATTTTTGTATTTTTTGCATGTGCGTTGAACCTGTATATATGTCAGACAATATAAATAAAAAGAATTTTATAGTTTAGTAATATTTCAAAGGTTTAGAATATGAGGAAACAGGATCCTACATGCCCAAACTGCAGTGGCCTCTCACAAGCCAGTAGGACCTGCAGACAATTTTGTAATTAGGCCATAAGCACGACTGGCCCGTGTGAGAGGTCACTGCAGTTTTGGAACTACAGAGTCCCTGCAGGTTCCGTTTTCTCTTAGAATATTTATTCTTAGAGATTTTAAGATAATTTGAGTAAATTATCAATGAATTTTTTTAAATAGTATATTTCTCAAACTTAGATGAATATTCTAGTTATGCTTCTTTCGTAAAGAATTAGAATGAAGTATCGATTTTAAACCCCCTTCTCTTAAAATACTATTAATTGTTATGAAAATTTTTGAAGATTTATGAAGAAAAATTTAAGAGGGTTTTGTATATTTTTTCTAATTTTAAGATGCATGTTTTTCTTTTTCTTTTTCTTTTTCCTTCTTTTTGTGAGCAATAAGTGTGTGTTAGAGAGAGGAGGAACGAGAAGAGGTTGGTTGACGTGGCATTTCTATAATAAAAAATGGTTTAAGAAACTTAACTACACCACATTTCGTTGTCCATTTGGAACTAAGGTAATTCCAAAGTCGAGAAAAATTGCACTTACATAAATCAAATCATGTCGGGTTTCTTTTTTTTTTTTAAAACTCCAATGTTGAGTTTGGTCGTGTTTGACTTTAAGGTGGATCCTTACAAACCAGAGCATGCATTGCACATATCTCCACGCTAAACTCTAGTTGACCTAGCTCAAAAGCCTAACAAGATCCTAAGAGTCAAGAACTCAAGATGACTCTAGGTATCTTAAAGTCCACTCCTAACTCACTTCTCTAAATTCTAAATCATGGGAAAGAAGAGTTAGGAAAACTCTAAAACCAAACAATACGAGATCCAACTTTGCAAAATCCAAGTTGCAAAACCTTCAAAAGCAAATCAATATGAGATCCATTATTTTTGATAAATCATTTGGTTAGAAATATTCATAATTTACAGCAATTTAAAATCTCAAAAAATGCTTCGACAATCACAAAATATGAGAGCATTAGCGTTCACATATAAATTTGTAGCTTGCGAACAAATGACAAATTAAAATAAAGTAACGAACTGAAAATTTTAAGAAGTTGCTTCGTTTTAATTTTGTATATGAGAGCATTAGCCTCTCTCTCTCTCTCCACACACATGTGCATGTGTATGTGCGCGCACAAAGATGAGAGCATCAATATAACTTGCCAACCACGACCGCATTAACACATCTCTCTGTGTTTTGATCAAATTTCTTAAGCACAGACAAACACAAGTCAAAGTCAAGTTTGCAATTCTACCAATATAAATTTAACTATTGACACGTATTAACCATGTCAGCCATGTGTTTGGCATTGGAGTCAAACTTGGATACATAAAGTTTTGAAGAACCGTATAAATTTACATAACTCCATCTTGTATGGATTAGGAATCAAGCTAGGATAACTAAAATTTTGTAAGGTTATTGAAATTAAATTTCAACCACCTAATTCCGCCTTATTTGGTCTTGGTTTTGGAGTTTAAAATCGAAATCATCTCAATTTTGTTTGGCTTTAGAATTATGTTAAAATAACTAGAACTTTCTAAAGTTATCTAAACTTAGTTCTAAAACTCTAGCTATACCATATTTGGTTGTCCGTTCGGAACTAGCATAGCACTGTTTATCTCGCCTACAAAGTCAAGAAAACTACACTAATATACAATCAAATCATGTCTCCTTTTTTAACTCCAAAGTTAGGTTTGGTCGTGTTTGACTGGGTAGATCCTTACAAGCCGGAATTTGCAAAACATGAACCTCTTAAAACTAAACTTTAGCCTACCTCAAAAGCCAAACAAGATCCTAACACTTGAGATAACTCCGGATATTTCCTGAAAGCGCAATCACTTTTATTTCCTTATCGTGTCCGAGGCTAACACATATTGGACAATCGGACACTCTGACATCGTACCTGACATGTTAGGGCCATGTATGCCCAAATTGGATGTGTTAAACACTTCTACATATCATATAGATATGTGTAGAGAACTTTAATATCTTTGAGAATATTAAAATATTGAATATTTCAAATCTCTTAGTCAAACTAGAGCTAAGTGTAAAGGTCCAAATTGATGCAAATGATGAAGACGGGTATATGAAAGTCGGCTCCTATTAAATAGGGTTAAGTTTTTGTTTGTTTTAACTTTTGTCAACTGTTTTCTTATATGTTCTATTGTTAGTTTTATATATGTATTCGTTTGTGCTCAAGAAAACTAACCGTTATGGATGAAATTTAAAATATTGAAATCATTTTTAATTGTGCTTTTAATATTATTCTAGTATATATTTCTTCTCATAGTTTGTCTAAATTTTGTTATGTATATAATTAAATATATAAAATAATATAGTTTACGCTCCCATGTCCTTTTTACAAATTGGTCATGTCCCGCAGTATTTTAAATGCGAAAGTTGATGCCAAGACGTCAAAGTCATCCCATCACTTAAGGCTAAGGACGCTAGGAAGGCGAACACTTGAATTAAGTGAGGGATGCCGGTACAAAATATTGTAGATTGTGCATATATGATATCAATCTATCAATAATATTGGTTATGGCGAATTCTATCAGCAAATGACACAGATTATATGGAGAAACAAATTACGTGCAAATATAGTTCAATAACATAAACATAAATGATAAATCATCTAATAATAAGTCACAATAAAGGGTCTAGCATTCAAATCACAATTTTAAGTTTTCAACCAAGTCTAAACTTCTAAAATAAAGATAAAATTGGTCATAAGACATAAGTTACTACAATGATTTGAGAACCATAGTGTAGCCAACACAAAAGATCAGAAAATGTGCATATTTTTAAAGTCACGCTAATAACAAGTCGTGACTAAACTTAATAATCATGTCCCAACTCATCCTCCTCCAAAGCAAGGGTTTCGACTTCTTCCTTTTCAAGATCATCTTAGGATATATCTTCCACATAATTCTCTTCCAAGTCCAACGCGTCCAAAAAAATAAATTCCTCTCTTCCTCCATAGCAGCTCTTCTTTTTAGCACAAGAGGAGCCTATGCCATCTTCCGATTTCATCGAATGTGCTCTTAGGTTTCTTATCGATTCATTAACTCCCAATGCTTGAGCAACAATCCAGATGAATAATGGGTCATCTTCAAAAACCGGTTTTTGTCTTATTCTCTATCGTCCCAATAAGCCACTCGTTGCTTTCATTAATATGCTTCATGAAGATGGGATCAAGAATTTCTTTTCGATCAAACCAATCATTCAATTGTTGATTATATTTCATAAACACCAAATCGCTAAGAGCCTTTTGATCAAGCCTATTCCTTGTTTTTGGTATAGGTCTAAAATTATTAAGATTAATAAGTAATAATACTTAATAAAAAATTTAAAACCAATAAATTTAAAAAGTATGAAATTATTCTTACACTCTCAAGCATGCTCTAATTTTGCTCACATTCCGATACATAACAAGTTAGTCCAAGAACTTTAATAGCTAATAATTGCAATTCGGGGGTCGAAGTACCATAAGAAATCCATCAATCAACTACTCATAAACATAAGAAAAAATTGATATAAGTAGCTACCAAATAACGGTAATAACAAAATTAAAATAAATAATAAATATATAAACTATCGTTAAATATAATAGTAAAAAATTTACCCAGAGATTTCGTATTTCTACGTCTCTTCGCCAACTCAAGACCAAAAATACCATGAAAAATATCTATTCATAAAGTATTTGATCGGTAGAAATTTCTTAATGACATTATAAAGTCCAGATATTATCTCTTTCATGGACTCTAAGTTTGGATTGTTATACAAAAAGTCTAGATTTAAAAAGCGGCCGACGACATGTAAAGGTCTACAAGGTTAAACCTTCCATCTTTTGTCAATTATGCCAAATATCTATTCATGCTTCTTTTCATCATTTTTAAACGAACCTTGATATGTATATGCTTCCTTAGCTCTATCCATAGTTTCGTAGATGTATCTCATAGCCGGCCTCCTTTCATTATCGGCAAGACAAAACACTCATGCATGAGGACACATGCATTGTTTTCCAAAAGAAAGTGGTGTTCAAAAACACCCCCAAACTTTACCCTTTGGACCATTCGTCTATTTACCCGCCGTCCAATCCGATAAATTAAATATCATTTTAAATTCGATTTTTAAAAATGGATGGCCACAGTGTTTTAAAAGCATCTCGTCTTGGCGCCTAGGGGTAGGTCCAGATGGTGCACTTAGTCGAGACGACTGAGAGACAAGTGCCTCTCTTGCCTCGATGGCTCAAGCCAGCACCCAAGATGCCAATTTGAGATGTCCCACACGATCACCTTTCAATCACTTCAATTAAGTGTGTCGCCTGGACCCATCCTAAGATGGACAGCATGAAACGTCTCGTCTGGACGCCTAAGACGTCAAGACGAGACGCTTTTAAAGCACTAAGTTTATCCATATGCAAAGTCAAATTTAAAAATGATATTCAATTCCTCAGATTGGAAGACGAAAAAATGAACAAATGATTAGGAGGGTAAAGCTACGCTGATGTTTGTGAACACTATTTACCTTTGGAATACATTACTTTGGATTCTAAAATGTATGGCAGTATGGATCCTCTTATCCGAGTGCTTTGTATTGCCGATAATGAAAAATGCCAGCCATGTGATATATCTACGAAGCTATGGATAGAACTATGAAAACACTTCAAGCTTCATTTAAAGTTGATGAAAAGAAGTATGTGAAGATATTTGACATGACTGAAAAAAGATAGAAAATGCAACTTCATGGGCCTTTATATGACGCCGGCCACTTCCTAAATCCGAAGGTTTTATATAACAGTCCAAACTTAGAGTCTGCGGAAGAGGAGATAATGTCCGGACTTTATAATATCATAAAAAAATTATGCCGAAGAGTGCCTTACAAGACAAAATAATCAATCACATACTAAGTTTAAAGGAAGCTTGTGACATCTTTGGTATTGAGTTGGCGAAAAGATATAGAAATATTGAATCTTTGGGTAGATTATTTTATTACTATATTTAATGTTGGTTTATATTTTTATTATTTATTTTAATTTGACTATTACCGTTATTCGGTAGCCACTTATATTAATTTTATTCTTGTGTTTATAAATAGTTGATCGGTAAATCTCTTATGGTAGTTTGACGCTCGAATTGCAAATGCTAGCTATTAAAGTTTTTGTACTAACTTGCAGTGCGTCGAGATGTGAACAGAATCGGGGCATATTTAAGAATGTAAGAATAATTTTTATGCTTATCAAATTTATTGCTTTTAAATTTTTTATTGTTACTATCTCGTATGTCCATGTCTATACTCATGTTTGTGCCCGTGTCGATGCTTCATAAGGGTATTTAAAGTCTACCTCACCTTACTTCTCTGAACTCTTAATCACGAGAAAGAAGACTTACGATACTAAAGCCAAACAACACTAGTTACAACTTTGCAATATCATAAAAATGATCTCTACTTATGCCGGTTCTAAATGCCAATAGGATTAAAATAGCTCCCGAATAATGGAATCTTTAAAAATCTTGTCACTATGGAATGCATTATATACTTACAAATATTGTGCAAAGTGGAAAGCATAGCAAAGCAGGAGGATTAGGCTAGGCTCTAGTGAGTTTTGCCAAGGCTTTAGCAGCAAAGCCGACAAGGATTTTTTAAATAGTTGATAGATGGAAAATTACATAAAAGGTAACATCTAAGAAAAAAATATAAAAGTAAATGAGGTGTTATTCTTTAGTAATTCATTTAAGGTTTATATGCAACAATAGAAATATATCTAATAATTTTAAACAACATTTCTCACCACGTCAAAATGTAAGGTCTAGAAGGATAATGTTATCGATTGATTCAATTATTCTATCATTTAATATTAAAATTTGTTATTTAAATTGAATAAGGGCTTTTTCTCGCTTTGACCCATCAAAACGCGGGTTTAAGCAGGGCTTCAAATACATAAGGCAGTTCCCAAATGGGGCTTCACGTCTCTAATGCAGCCCAAAGGCTGTATACTACCGCGTTCTGCAAAAGCGAAGCACTTCGTGATCGCTTTCCGCTAAAGTGTTGCTAGTGTAATTCTTACAAATCATTCAGTTAGAATTATTCATAATGCACTGCAACTTAAAATCTCATTAAATGCTTTGCCAATCGTAGAGATGAGAGCATCAACATTTACATATAAATTTATAGCTTGCTAACTAACTGAAAATTTTAACAAGTAGAACCTGAAGGATCTTGTGCACGAGAGTCCCTTTATACGCCGTGGAAGTGCACATCGACTTGAAATTCCCAACCGTTTGAGGCAGAATCTTCCCATAGAGTCCAAACACCACACGCCCCAACGGTTCGGAGTCGGGGCACGCGGCAAGATCCGTCCCGATAGTGCGATCCGACCGGAAGTAGCTAGGGCACACGCTGAAATCCATGAAAACTCGATCGGTGATCACCGTGGCCGCCTGAGGCTCCGGCGGATCCGCGACGTCGGCGTAGGCTGGGATCGGTAGGAAAGCTGCGGCGGCGCCGGCGGAGGAGAGGAGGAGGACGGAGCGGCGGTTAGGGTTTTGGGGGAGCTTGGGGCTAGGATTTTGGTTATGGGGGAGCTTAGGGCTAGGGTTTGTGGAGTGAGGAGAGAGAGGGAGGAGGCGAGGAGAGAGAGGAGAGGCCATGGAGATGGGAGGGCTGTTGTGGATGTGGACATTGTTAGGGTTTTGGGTGAGAGAGATGGAGATGTGGCGGAGAGACGATGAGGGTGTGATGTGTTTTAATGGGTCGGATTTAAGTTGTGGGTCTGTATTTGCATCCGAAACGTACTGGTTTTGGGCCAGGCTGTCCATTGGGTTTTTTTTTCTGTTTCGTTTAACTCGCCCACATTCCGGAAACATAGAAGTGCAAGCCTCGCAAGAGTGTTGGATGGCTTTTCTTGCACAAAAGAGAAAATCATTCAAAGGTTTACATGGTGCAAGTCCTTACATAGTAGTTTTTTTTCCACAAGCCATCCCCACACACAATTTCAATTGAGCGGATTATGTTTGCCTGATTTGGTAATATACCGCTTGAAATCTTTATAATTGTTGTAAATGGCACATTTTTATCAAAATTTACTCCAAAAATACACAGTTCAGTAATTACATATAAGAAATGTACATTTTTCAAGCTTTTATTTAACTGTCATAGCTCATATGAATTTATCATTTATGTAGAAAACAGCTCTTGCTTTTGTCTGGAAAGCAAGGAACTCCATAAGCTTCACAAACCTGCAGTTTACCCCATAATCTATAATGATGTTAATATTTCTATCCATGAAATCTTTTTATACAAAAAACCGTCCTATAATAAATTTAATTGACCGCTGGAATTATTCTCTTTTCTTCTTCTCCGTCTTTCCAAATCCATACTCCCTTGATTCCATGACAAGTCTTTGGAGAGAGAAAGTATTTAATTTGTAAAAATTTTGGAAAGAGGGTAGGAAAATAATTGGAGGGTGATGGATCTCTGGATCTCCTTCAGATGTTACATTCTGTTGATCTGCAGCGAGCGCTAATGGATGGCTGAGATTGGATTTGAGGGTTGCCTCTCAATACGTATGGATCTCAATGGGCTTGATATGGTTGAGGCCGAGCTACCTGCAAGGAAGTCCCTGGGTGGTTGTGCCACCGAGGACCCTCCGACGATCAAATTAGTCGAGATATTTTGGCAGAGTAACGGCCTACTGGGGTCAAGTTGGCTTACCTGAGTTGTCTGAGAGAGGGGTTTATATAGTGGTAGCCACGGGTGGGCGGGCGCGAGATTCACGCCGGCCGTTACGCCCCTGGCGTCACGCCCCTGGCGTCACGCCCGCGTGAAAGGCGGGATTCCCCATTAATGACGAGGTATGCTCGTTAATGGGGGAACGCGATGGCGTGGAACGCGGGATCATGGGCGGCGGATATCTCGCGTCTGGCCAGATTCGCGGAGCCGTGGCGGAGATGCCTGTGATCAGTATTGTGGGTCGGTCGATGAGACTGAGGAATATACGCTCGGCGGGAAGCTCGGGAACGAGCGGGAGGCCGAGGCATATTGGATATGCGATAGCTCGGAGGCGAGCTGGAGGGCTGAAGGAACTCAGCGTTCGGGAGGGCTCCGAGGCGAGCCGATGGTTGCTTGTAAGGTAATCGTAGGAGTGGCCTGGAAGGCCCCCGAAGGTCGGGCACACCCTCGGGTCGGAGGCCCGGGGTATGCTTCCAACGTACCGATCTTGATCATTTCTTGTAAGCTCTGGGACACGTCATCTGCCACGTGTTATGATCTGAGGAATCACCGGTATCGAGCATCATCATTAGCCCCCCACTCTCGTCTCGATCCATTCATGGGTCGGGTCGAGAGTGGTCTGACCGGTCACTCAGGGTAAGCTCTTATTTAAAGATATCGTCGGTGCGTATTTCCGGGCAGTTAGTTGTATTTTCTTGGTGACGTCGGTGGATCAGGGGAGAGATCTCGCATTAAAGAGGAAGCGCCGATTCGTGCGTACGTTCGTCGAAGTGCCAGCCCACGTGTCTGGCGCTGGTTGGCTGACACGGCTTAGCCGCTGATGTTCTCGCGCCCGATGGGACGCGCCCGATGCGCGTGCGACAGGTGGAGCCCCGATGGCCGTTGAATGCGAAGTGTTGTTTTGGCGGAAGAAGATCGGAGCCGTAGGATGTGTACGCCAGCTGCTATAAATAGAGGCGGGATCCTCCTCAGGGTTTATACCTCACCATAATTTCCTCGTCCCTTCGTGTGTTAGCTCGGCGCTCTTTTCCTTAGGTCGGATTCCTTGCGTTTTCTCTTCCTAGGACTCATTCTTTTGATCAAGCTACATATCTTCTACCGAGAAGTCTGTAGAAATAGTCCGGGTAGAGTCTAGGTAGTCCTCTGCAGCTTCCTCTTCTGCTTCTTCCTCTTCCTCGTCTGAGTCGGAGTCCCCCGGGAAGTTAGGGTTAGTCATGCTCCCCGGGGTCGTGCGACGGGGTTGGTCCACAGAGCGCAGGTCAGGGGCGTCCGTGACGCGTCTTCCATATTGAGTCATGCGGATGAGCTTGCCACCATTCGGGCTCGCTTCTATATCCCTCCCGGCTACTCGCTTCGTCTGGCCGGGGAGGGGGAAGGGCAGACCAGGTACGGGGCAAGAAGATCGCCTTGTACCTGGAAGCCTTTTGGGTCAGGATGCGTCTGCCCTTCTCCACCTAGATGAGTGCGGCGTTGAATTGTTTTGAGTTAGCCCCGGGCCAGTTAGTGCCGAACTCTTGGAAGATTCTCCACGGGTTCCTGGTCCGGTTGAAATTGCGGGCGATCCCTTTCAGTCCGAGCCTTCTCCTTTCCTCTCTCTGCTACAAGAACCACCCCGGCACTCGCAAGGACGAGCCGACCTGGGTATACATTTATTTTAGAAAGCGTCGGGGAGGTGCTGCCGAGTCGGGGGTAGTTGTAGTACCTTCTTCCATCCATGAATGGAAGAAGAAGTTTCTGTTTGTCGGGCCACCTGAGGGTGAGGATTGGCATATGCTCGTACAGTGGCACAGGGTCGACTGCCCGCGGCTGAAGCAGGCGAATGATCCCGACGTGGTGGCGATGTCGGAGTGGGAACCCCTCCCCCGGGCCGATGTGCTGCTGTCTGAGCAGGCCCTTATTTGGGCTGGGCTCAGCCCCGCTCAGCCTGCGGGTAAGTTGGGAGTTCTTAGACGACCTGTTTAGACTTGTGTGTTCTTCCACTTTTTCTGGCACTGCCGACTCCTTTGTATTTTCGTCTTATGCGGAACCCATGGACCTAGGTAAATTCCGGGCAGCCCTGGTCGAACAGAAAAAGGGGAAGAAGACCGGAGGTGCCGGTCCCTCTCGCCCGTCGTCGGCTCCGGCTTCACCAGCAACTGCTCCATCTAGGCGCTCAAGTGCGCCCCGAGCCCCGGAGTCCAGCCATGCGCCGAGCCGAAAACGTGCTCAGGAGCAGGAGCCCCGGGTTTTAGAGGTAGGAGGTGAGACGGGTTCCCCTGCGTCTCTCCTCAAGAGGTACCATAGGATGGTGCCCCGCTCCCCGTCTTCCCCGATCATCGTGTATGAAGGGGAGCTTCGCTTCGAGGTGTTTCCGTCGCCGACAGCCTACTCTCGGAGATGGAAAGGTTGGCCGGGGGCAGAATACCTCGGGGGCCTCCGAACCCAAATAGCGGCCATAACCCAGGAGGCCATGCAGATCAGTGTTCGCACCTCACTCGGGTCTTCATTCAGTATTTTTGTTCGCAAGATTGGGTGCCCCCTTCTCTTTTTGACCCTCATTTATTTTCTTCAGGTCCTCCAGCACTGCGCCCTCGTCGTCAATATAGAAGACGAGGAAATTGCCGCGGCGATACAGGTCGCGGGCGAGCTCTCCTCACGAGAGGAGAGCTCCAGGATAGAGCTGCAAGCGGCAATGGAGAGGGTCTCCGCCCTCGAAGACCGAGTGGCGGCCAGGGATCGGGAGATCGCCAGCTGCCGAGAGGCCGTCCGAGCCGTCAAGGCTAAGTTGGAAGATTCCAGGGTGCTTTTCGCCACCGTGAAGAAGACGGCGAGCACCCTCCGGAGGGAGAGCGAGGCGGCGAAGGAAGGAGTGAGGCGTGCCGACCTCCGAGCGTCGAAGGCGGTGGAGAACTACCAGAAGTCGGACCAGTTATACGCCGACCTAGCTCAAGTCGCTGCCTTCGTTTGGCATGAGGCCCTCGACGCCGTCAAGGCCCTGATGCCGGAGTTCCTTGACGACGAGCTCCGGGGTGAGTACTCTCTCGGGGATGAGGCGCAGGGGAATGCCCCCGGAAGCACTTCAAGGGAGAAGCCCCTGGTGGGAGCATTGGGGAGAAGTCGGTCGTCCCGGCTCCCAGCGCCGAGGCTCCTGCGATGGGCACCGACCTTCAAGACGCCACCCCGGTTGTGGAGGTGGATGCGGAGCTCATCAAGGTTCTCCCTAGCCCCGAGGCCTGAATCTCCTCGCCTCCTTATTTTCTTTTGCGCTGAAATTTTGTTAGCCTCCGGGCGTTTTTGTCAGGCTGGGGAGCCCATAATACCTCTGTAAAGACTTCCGGCTTTGTGAATAAAATCTTTTTGTAGTGTTCTTTGCGTACATATTTTCCCTTTGTTTGTGGTAAAAAATTTATTTGTGCGGTACTGCTTTCATGACGCGTTAAGTCGGAGATCGGTTTTCATCTAGCGATCGCCTATCGAGTTGAATTCAACCATTTGCCGAGTGCGCAAAGACCGGTGTAAGGTCGGTATCTCCATGGCCCTGAAGTCGAGGTGGGGATCGCTTAGTAAAAATATGCAGGAAGTTGAGCAGGGAAGCTGCTCGATGGCCTCTGATGAGGGCTTTGATCTTTGGCGTCATTGGGTAAGAGATTACCAGCTAAGGATGGACCGAGTAGGGAAGCTGCTCGGTGGCCTCTTGATGAGAGCTTTGATCCTTGGCGTCGTCGGGTAAGAGATTACCAGCCAAGGATGGACCGAGTAGGGAAGCTGCTCGCTAGCCTCTTGACAAAGGCTTTGATCATTAGCGCGGGAAGGCATGGAGTGGCCTACTAAGTATGGACCGAGCAGAGTTGCTGCTTGGTTGCCTCTTGATGAGGGTTTTGATCCTTAGCGTGGGACGACATGGAATGGCCTGCTAAGGATGGACCGAGCAAGGTTGCTGTTCGGTTGCTTCTTGATGAGGGATTTGATCCTTAGCGCGGGAGGACATGGAGTGGCCTAGTAAGGATGGACCGAGCAGGGTTACTGCTCGGTGGCCTCTTAATGAGGGCTTTGATCCTTAGCGTCGTTGGGTAAGAGATTACCAGCCAAGGATGGACCGAGCAGGAAAGCTACTCGGTGGCCTCTTGATGAAAGCTTTGATCCTTGGCGTCATTGGGTAAGAGATTACCATCCAAGGATAGACCGAGCAGGGTTGCTGCTCGGTTGCCTCTTGAGGAGGGCTTTGATCCTTGGCGTCGTTGGGTAAGAGATTACCAGCTAAAGATGGACCGAGCAGGGTTGCTGCTCGGTTGCTTCTTGATGAGGGCTTTGATCCTTGGCGTTGTTGGGTAAGAGATTGCCAGCCAGGATGGACCGAGCAGGGAAGTTGCACTGTAGCCTCTTGATGAGGGTTTTGATCCTTAGCGCGGGAGGGCAAGGAGTTGCCTGCTAATGATGGACCGAGCAGGGTTGCTGCTTGGTTGCCTCTTGATGATGGCTTTGATCCTTAGCGCGGGAGGACATGGAGTGGCCTGCTAAGGATGGACCGAGCAGGGTTACTGCTCGGCGGCCTCTTGATGAGGGCTTTGATCCTTGGCGTCGTTGGGTAAGAGATTACCAGCCAAGATGGACCGAGCAGGGAAGCTGCTCGGTGGCCTCTTGATGAGGGCTTTCATCCTTAGTGCGGGAGGGCAAGGAGTTGCCTGCTAAGGATTGTTCTCCTCCGAAATATAGAGACGCGACCGCGTAGGTCCGTCTTGCCTGAATTTGGGGGCAGATTTTAATTGGTTTTGTAACCAACATGATCTTTTAGATCACTCAATGAATTTTATTCACAATTGGATTTTTAATCCAAAAGATATTCTGTCTGTTATTCTTGGTGAATTTCAGGGAAATCTTTCCTTGTATAGAATCTTTCTATAAATTGGTGATTTTTAATCACCATTGGATTTTTAATCCAACGGTGCTCCACTTTACAGAGCGTAATCTTTTTGTTTGAAAAGATCTAGGGAAATATTAGGAATTTTGATTTCCCTTAATTAGAATTTAATTCTATTAGTTCAGAAGGTTTAAGAGTCTATCACGTGTTAGCACGTGACCTCACTGATTAAGCAATTAATTAGAATTTAATTCTATTGGTTTAGAGAGCTCAGGAACCAACATATGTCGGCACGTGACCCCACCGATTAATTATTTAATTAGAATTTAATTCTATTGTTTCAAAGGGTTTAAGAGTCTATCACGTGTTGGCACATGACCCCACTGATTAATTATTTCCAATTATTTATTTTATTCAGTGCCTACAGGCTTTGCCTGTAATGGTCACGTGTCTGCACGTGATGCCTGGTCACGTGATGTCTCATAACTTTTGATCCCGGATGAATTATGAGGCCCATAATATATCAAATCGAAGGATTTTTTGAGACACTTTCGATACCATCAGAATTTAGCTGTTTCTCATTCGGGAGTTTGTCAAAATGCAGCCCATAAAATATTGGTTCGTATTTTCTTCCTTAGATTACAGGTGCATGGCATATTTGCTCATAACTTTTAATCCCGGATGAATTATGAACCCCATAATGTATCAAATAGAAGGGTTTTTCGAGACGCTTTCAATACCATCAGAATTTAGCTGTTTCACATTCGGGAGTTTGTCAAAATACAGCCCGAAAAATACTGGTTCACATTTTCTTAAACGCATCGCTGCCATTTGATACCTTGGGCTGTTTTGCACAGAATTTTTTTGGCGGGAACAAATGCCCCCTACTACTTTTCCCATGTAAGTATATACGTGGGTGAAGTAGTGCAGAGTAATTCATAGCGTATGACCAGTTTTGGGTTGGTATATAATTTTCAGGATCTTGATCTGAGAAGATAACGAGTGGACATAAGTGTCGTCATTTATCATTGACTCAAATCTCGACTCTTAAGGGATGTAGTTCCAAACCCTCAGCTCCATGAGCCGCACCCTTCTATTTCTTTATGCTTTACTCTGGCGTGAAATAGTTTATATGCTCATGAGTAACTTCTCCATTTCAGTGGCATGTAGTTTTGGTAAGTGTGGCCCATAGATGGTAGATAACAGTTCATCTTGAACTCTTTATAAGGTAGCGATGGTTTAGGAAACAGGGTTAGGATATGTTGCCTAAGACTTTCCAATTTTATGTGCCGTGAGGGTCTCACAAAGGCTTTTCTCCCTATGAGTCATGAGGATCTCGTAGGTGTCTTTTCTCCTTAGGAGTCGTGAGGACTCCTAAGTGCGTTTTCTCCTGAGAATCGTAAGGATCCCACAAGAGAATTTTCTTTATGCGTAGGGACACTAATTTCCCTGCAAGTTGAGACGAATCGAGAGATTTTCGCAAAGCCACTGATTTCCTTGCGGGTCAGAACGAATCGAGAGGTTCTCGCCAAGGACGCTGATTTCCCTGAATCGAGATAAGAAGCGATGGCTTAGGAAACAGGTTCAGATCTGCTGCCTAAGACTTTTCAACTTTATGAGCCGTGAGGGTCTCATAAAGATTTTTTCTCCTACGAGTCAAGAGGATCTCGTAGGTGTATTTTCTCCTTAGGAATCGTGAGGATTCCTGAGTGTGTTTTCTTTTAAGAGTCATAAGGATCTCAAAAGAGAATTTTCTTCCTTACAAGTCAAGAGGACTCGTAAGTGATTGATGAGCTGACCTGCTCCCGAATCAAAGCATTGCTTCAACAGGGAGGTCGAGGATTGACTTTGGTTTGTCTGTGCACCGCCGAGTCATGGAACTGGGAACTTTGGCGCGGCTCCGCTTTGCTGACGTTGTATATTCCTGCAGAGACATTGATTTCTCTGCGGGTCGGTGTGAATCGAGATGTTTTCGTCAAGGACGCTGATTTCTCTGAATCGAGGTATTTGCCAAGGATGCTGATTTCCCTGAATCGATGTATTTGCCAAGGACACTGATTTTCTCGGAGTTGAGACGAATCAAGATATTCCTGCAAAGACACTGATTTCCTTGCGGGTCGACGCGAATCGAGATGCTCTCGTCAGGAACGCTGATTTCCTTGAATCGAGGTTTTTGCCAAGGACACTGATTTCCTTAAAGTTGAAACGAATCGAGGTATTCCTACAAAGACACTGATTTCCTTGCAGGTCGACGCGAATCGAGATGCTCTCGTCAAGGAAGCTGATTTCCCTGAATCGAGGTTTTGCCAAGGACACTGATTTCCCTGGAGTCGAAACGAATCGAGGTATTCCTGCAAAGACACTGATTTCCTTACGGGTCGACGCGAATCGAGATACTCTCGCCAAGGACGCTGATTTCCCTGAATCGAGGTTTTGCCAAGGACACTGATTTCCCTAGAGTCGAAACGAATCGAGGTATTCCTGCAAAGACACTGATTTCTCCGCGGGTCGACGCGAATCAAAGTGCTCTCGTCAAGGATGCTGATTTCCCTGAATCGAGGTTTTTGCCAAGGACACCGATTTCCTCGGAGTTGAAATGAATCGAGGTATTCCTGCAAAGACGCTAATTTCTCTGCGGGTCGATGCGAATCGAGTTGCTCTCGTCAAGGACGCTGATTTCCCTGAATCGAGGTTTTTGCCAAGGACGCTGATTTCCCTGGGGTTGAGACGAATCGAGGTATTCCTGCAAAGACACTGATTTCTCTGCGGGTTGACGCGAATCGAGATGCTCTCATCAAGGATGCTGATTTCCCTGAATCGAGATTTCTGCCAAGGACACTGATTTTCCTGGGGTTGAGACGAATCGAGGTATTCCTGCAAAGACACTGATTTCTCTGCGGTCGACGCTAATCGAGATTCTCTCGTCAAGGATGCTGATTTCCCTGAATCGAGGTTTTGCCAAGGACACTGATTTCCCTGGAGTTGAAACGAATCGAGGTATTCCTGGAAAGACACTGATTTCTCTGCGGGTCGACACGAATCGAGGTGCTCTCGTCAAGGATGCTGATTTCCCTAAATCGAGATTTTTGCCAAGGACACTGATTTCCTCGGAGTTGAAACGAATCGAGGTATTCCTGCAAAGACGCTAATTTATCTGCGGGTTGATGCGAATCGAGATGCTCTCGTCATGGACGCTGATTTTCCTGAATCGAGCTTTTTGCCAAGGACACTGATTTCCCTGGGGTTGAGACGAATCGAGGTATTCCTGCAAAGTCACTGATTTCTTTGCCGGTCGACGCGAATCGAGATGCTCTCGTCAAGGACGCTGATTTCCCTAAATCGAGGTTTCTGCCAAGGACACTGATTTCCCTGGGGTTGAGACGAATCGAGGTATTCCTGCAAAGACACTGATTTCTCTGTGAGTCGACGCGAATCGAGATGCTCTCGTTAAGGACGCTGATTTCCCTGAATTGGGGTTTTTGCCAAGGACACTGATTTCCTCGGAGTTGAAACGAATCGAGGTATTCCTGCAAAGATACCGATTTCTTTGCGGGTCGACGCGAATCGAGATGCTCTCGTCAAGGACGCCGATTTCCCTAAATCGAGGTTTCTGCCAAGGACACTGATTTTCCTGGGGTTGAGATGAATCGAGGTATTCCTGCAAAGACACTAATTTCCTTGCAGGTCAACGCGAATCGAGATGCTCTCGTCAAGGACGCTGATTTCCCTGAATCGAGGTTTTTTGCCAAGGACACTGATTTCCTCAGAGTTGGTTGACTTGTTTCCGAGACGGAGCGTTGATCCGGCGGGGAGGTCGGAGCGTTGATCCAGCAGGGAGGTCATTGGTTGACTCTAGGTTGTCTGCGGACCGTAGAGTCTTGGAACTAGGGACTTTGTCGTGGCTCCGTTTGGTGATATTGCGTCCGAATTCTGTTGGAATGAGGAGGATCACCGTTGCTGATTTTTAGGCTGTAGATGTTGCCGTTAAGATTTGGAACTAGGGATTTTGCCATGGCTCCATTTCGTTGTGTCGCTTCCGTGCCCTGCTGGCATAAGAAGGAACGTCGTTGTTGATCTTCTGGGATGCAGATATTATTGTTGAGATCCGACTTTCCCTTTTGACAGGATCTGGTGGGGAAATGTGGTTCCCTTTCGTTTATGCCCATGGATTGTGTACAGGGGTCGGTATGGACTTACCTGCAGAGCAGAAAGTTTTATTTCATTTTTTAATTTCTTTCCGCGATGCTCTATCATTTCAGCTTTTTGTATCGCGAAAGTCGCGATTGCCCAATCATTTCGGCTATTTTTCGCGGTACCCAATCATTTCGGCTTTTTTTTTACTCGCTGCTTTTTATTGTGAGTCGCCCAATCATTTCGGCTATTTTGTATGCATATATTTTACTTGCTGATTTTGTTGCAAGTTGCCCCATCATTTTGGCTATTTCATATGCATTTTTGGCTCGCTGATTTTTTATCGCGAGTATGGAACTTGGAATCTGATGACAGTCTTAGCATCAACATCGCTGCGACTGGAATATTGCCAGGAGCGAATCATTTGTCGTGAAAGGACTTGGGATTTGATACCGATTTAGGCATCAGCATCGCTACAATTAGGATATTGCCAGGAGCGAATCATCATTTGCCTTTGTCGGTTCGAACAAAGATGGCTTAGCAAACAGGGTTAAGATCCTGTCGACTAAGGCTTTTGACTTTATGAGCCGTAAGGGTCTCATAAAAATGTTTCTCCCTACGAGCCGTGAGGATCTCGTAGGTGCGTTTTCTCCTTAAAAATCGCGAGGATTCTTAAGTGTATGTTCTCTTATAAGTCGTAAGGATCTTACAAGAGTGTTTTCTCCTTATAAGTCGAGAGGACTTACAACGATCGTTCACCGTGTGAGTATATCCCTAGTCGCTGGTGGGACTCTGTTAGGGAAATGTTTATTCGTGCTCATGGATTGTATACAAGGGTCGGCATTGAAACGCTTGTAGGGCAAAATCGGGGGGTATGACTGCTTAAGAACATGTTCAGATCCCTGTAGCTTAAGGCTTTTGAATCTTATGAGCCGTGAGGGTCTCATAAGAGGGTTCTCTTTACGAGTTGTGAGGATCTCGCAAGTGTAATTTCTCCTTAGAAATCGTGGGGATCCCTAAGTGTGTTTTTCCTTTGTGAGTCCTAAGTCTCTCACGCAGGTGGTTTCTCCGTACAGGGTCGAGAGGACCTTGCAAGTGTCTTTTGACGAGATTGTGCCCTTTCGGGTTTTCACAAAACTCGCCGGTAGTCCCGCTGTTTTTACTCACGGAGCCCTTTCGGGTTTTCATCCGTGCCCATTTCACTTATGGACGTACCTTTTTTTACCACGTCAGCCTGGGGGTGCCGCGGGTTATTAGTAGTTTAACGACGTTTCGGTCATTTGTTCATAGATCTGAGATTTTTCGGGCAACATACGATTACGCAGCTAGATTTTCTCGCAAATCTTCGCGTTTTTTGTGTCAGAGGTGGATTCCTTGAAGAGAGGGCTGAGGGCGATTTCTTCATCAGAGTCGCTTCCAAAGGTGATAACTTGCGATTCCTTGGTGTCAACTATGTGACAGTTGCCAGCAACTCTTTTGCGCTCATCTGTCATGCTTCTTTGTTCTCGATGAGCCTTGCGCTTCACTCGTTGAACGTGTTGTCGGTGGGCAACATATCTCTGCCACCAATTTTTAAAGGCTATGGACTCCTCGGTAGGGTGTGCAATCCTCTGATGGTACAAGCAGAAGTTAGGATGTATGTCCGCTTCATCAAGATGTATACCGCCAGGAGAATTTCCTTTGAAAGGGGGCAACTTCATTCCCATTGACAAGGCCTTAGCGAATCGTTTCTTTGCTTTAAGCTTGCTTTTGCTGGCGATAAGGATGCTTCGATCCGGTTGGGGTGCCTCGACCTTTTCATTCAGTCGTCGGCGTTTGGCTTTTTCGTATATGGCCATTTCGCGCTCTGATTGGCTTTGCTTTTCTGACGGGCTTCGTTCAGTAGCAAGTCGATCATTTCGTCAGACGGTTCCAAGGGTTTTAGCTTCGATCCTGCCCCCAGCTCTTTTATGCTGTCTTCTATCGCCAAGTGAGCTTCTTCGTTAGTTAACGCCGAATGAGAGATCATGTGGCAACTTGCCACATAGTCCTCAGATTCTTCTGACGAGTCATCCCCATCGTTATTGTCGTTATCTCCGCTCTCAAGGATATTGTTGAGAAATTCTTGGAGTGTAATCGGGGTCCGTGCATTCTGGTTATATTCCTCCAGCGTGTCAATATACTTTTGCAGATCCGTGCGCTTGTCATCAGGCTTCACGGGCTTTTTCTTCTTCTTTGAAGACTTTGACGGCTGGGCCTGAGCGTTTTGACCATCGCTACCAATTCTCGGCATCGGACGCGGTTTTAGCATTCCCTCAATGATCTCAAGCTCCAGCGGGCTTTTCCACCTGATTGCCGGGCATGTGTGAAGATCCTTCAGCATTCTTTTCGTCTTGACTGAAAGAGCGACCTCCCATGGAGCTTCTTCAATAAAAGGGCACGATGCCCCCGGTGTGTCCACCCTTTTAGGAGTGTGCTGTTGTGGCGGATCCACCTTCCAGTTTTCGGATAGCGCGAACTTGCTCTGTTGATATTGGTCTTCAACCCAGTTTTTGAAGAAATAGCAGTCTTCGATCGGATGGCCCAATACTCGGTGGTAGGGGCAATAATTAGGATCATTGACGTCGTTCGGTCACATTGGGTGTCTCGACTCCGGTAGAGTGATGAGCCTATTATGCACTACCAGTTCAAACAGTTTCCTTGTTTTATCCCGAGGAAACGAGTAAGGACGTCTCAACTTCTCATCAAGAGATTGCCGCTTGTTGCTTTGGCGAACAACCGGTCTCGGGCAACTCGGCTGTTGTTGAGCGTTGGCGACGAAGATTGCTTTCCCTTTGCCCTTCTCGTTTCGAGGCTCCATCTTCGAGGAAGACGGTCTATGGCCCATCTGATCCATTTGGGCCAGTTTGTCAATCAAGGCCTGGAAAATAGTCGGCTTGAAAAACATCATGAACTGCGAAATGGTCGCCTGCGGATCAAGAGTACCCACGAACATGCCTACCGCGGGTGCTTCCTCGATGCGCTGCTCGCACTTCGACCATAGATTTCGCCATCGTATCGCGTATTGCACCCATGTTTCGCCTGACTTCACTCTGACGTTAATTAACGTGGTGATCGGGGTGCGTTCGCTAGCGCTTGCGAAACGTTGGGTGAACAGCAATTCCATCTCCGTAAAAGTTTTGACGGAGTCGTTGGGCAGCTCCGAATACTACTCAAAGGCCGTTTCCGCCAAACTGCCGACGACCTGACGAAGTAACAATTTGTTGTCACCTTCGGTATTGCCGCAGAGAGCCCTGAACTGAGCGACGTGTTGATGGGGATTGCATGTCCCTTTGTATACGTGAAACTTAGGAATCGTGTATTCTGGCGGATACTTGATCTGATCGTACCATCCTGGATATGGTCGTCCAGTTCTAACGACTTGGCCGTTTGCTTCATTCGCTTGATGAGCTCGTATTTGTTGAGCTATATAATCATCGAGCATGGCTTTGGAGATGGTCTATGTTCCCCTCCGAAAGACGCGCAAGACGGGACGTCTCGTCTGAAATTCGGGACAGATGCTAATTGATGCTATCCGTCCACCTCTCCGAAGATGCCCAGTTGATTTATGGCACCATGTATCGAAGGTTTAAACGGATGCGGCCGATGTAGCAGACTTCGTCAGATTCCCCCTCAGGATGAGGGGTTTTTGATTGTGGGGACGCTCTTCCCTACAGGCGCAAGCCCCTGCAGTTAATTACGCTACCGCATCGCGATAACAACTTTCTCCTTCTCCAGATGGTCACTTCGTGTCGTGTGTGTTTATTTTATGTTTTGTTGCCCGTGGATTGTTTACGGAGACTGAGTTATGTTGTCGCCCGTAGGGCGTGGACTAGTCCAAATCCGTATTATCTTAGATTTGGGTTTAGGGGTTTGGGTCGAGGATACGTTAGCCATACTTGAGGCTAAGATCAACTCAAACATTTGTTAAGGATACGTTAGTCTAACTTTGAGACTAAGATCAACTTAACGGGATCGTTTAGATCCGACAAAAGAGCATTTAGGCTCCATTGTTCCAATTTAGGGACATAGTGGTCCATCGTATGTATGGCCGTCGGGACTCGTTACCTCTCTGACGACGTTGAAGGATTACAACGACAGATGTCAGAGGAGTTTAGAGATATACCCTCAAACCAGGGTTAATTAGGGGGGATTCGTAGTCCAGTCTGTTTGGAGGTTTAAGGATACGTTAGCCATCTTGGAGGCTAAGATCAACTTAAACGGGATTGTTTAGATCCGATAAAAGATCATGGCGGGGCTCTATTGTTCCAGTTTAGGGACATGGTGGTCCATTGCTAGTTTAAGGACATTGCGGTCCATGGGTAGTTTAAGGACATTGCGGTCCACGGTTAGTTTTAAGACATCTCGGTCAAGGTTAAGGACCTCATAGTCCATGGGTTTAAGGACCCCACAGCCCGATGTTAGTTTTAAGACATCTCGGTCGAGGTTAAGGACATCGTAGTCCATGGGTTTAAGGACCCCACAGTCTATTGTTAGTTTTAAGACATCTCGGTCGAGGTTAAGGACGTCGTAGTCCATGGGTTTAAGGACCCCACAGTCCATATCAATGCGTGGTCATCGGGACCCGTCACCTCTATGAAGACGTTGAGGGATTACAGCGCCAAATATCAAAGGAGTGAAGAGATGTACCCTGGAACTGGAGTGGATTAAATAGTCTTTGGCCCAATTTGGGATCAAGACCAATTAATTATGTTATGAGCCTATTAGCCCAGTTAATTATGAATTGAAGACTTATGGCCATCTTGGGCTAAGTCCATTCATGTCTGGAATATTGGCTTCCTGTTGGTCCCTTGAAGGAGAGGCTTTGCCTCTATCCATTCGGCCAATTGGGCCAGTGTCTAGTGTTAAACACTAAAGACGAATCAGTGTTGAACACTGGGAATAAGATTGACAAGTTAGTGTTTCAACACTAAACGATAGTTGGTGTTAAACACCAGCAACCAGGCTTTCAGATTAGTGTTGAACACTAAAACAGACCAGTGTTAAACACTGTCAACAGGAGTCCCAAACTAGTGTTGAACACCACGGTAATCAGTGTTGAACACTGCAAATGTAGTTCTGTGCTTAGTGTTGCACTAAAGCCAAACAATGTTTTATCACTGAATTCAGGGGTTCCGTTTTAGTGTTTAAACACTAAGGCAAGAGGGGTCACGTGGCAACACGTGAGAGCGCCCTCCCTTCACTTGTTTTTCTGAGACTATGCATCTTTTAGAGCATCACGTGCCATCACGTGACGGGGATTCAAGCGCTTGTATGTTAAAGCTTCTGTCAAGGGTCACGTGAGTCACTGCCTTCAGAGGGCTTTCTGTAGATCTTTTGGGGGGAGTCACGTGGTGACACGTGACCCTGCCTCTATGTATGTTGTTTAGAAGATCCGTTAATCTTTTCCAGGAATTAAATTCCTCGCAGGGTTAAACCCTAATAAAAGCTTTAAATCCCAGAGGAATTAAATTCCTACTTCCTTTTGAAGATTTATATTCTGGAATAGAGTTGGACTCTGAATTTTCTGTAAGAATTAAATTCCTCATATATGTGAAGAACTGAATAGGGTTAAACCCTAATAAAAGCTTTAAGGAATTAAACTCCCATTCTCTGTTAAAGAATTATGATTAAGGGAATTAAACTCCCGTTATTTCAACAGAACTAAGTTCTTAATTAGGGTTAAACCCTGTTTCTTTTTGTTCTGAAGGAATTAAATTCCCATAACACAGGGTCAAGCCCTAATTTTATTTTAAAGGAATTAAATTCCTATAGTCCTGTGAGAATTAAATTCTCGTGCTTCCATTCCCTCTCTACGTTTTGGATCTGCATGGCAGGATCTCAACCCATTGAGAATTAAATTCTCAACTTCAAGGGGAGATGTGCACTTTACAGATCCTCTATCAAAGAGAGAAGAAATATGTTCTTCTGTTTTATATCAGAGTTAAACTCTGTTGAGAATTAAATTCTCTTTTCTTTCAAGAAGCCTTCCCTTTCTTACCTAGGGTTTTCCTTTGCAGAAGATCCAAATTCCTCAAAGTATCAAGGCTCTCTCCCTTTTCTTCCCTCTGCACATATATATCTTTTTTTGTCTCTTGGCGCCTATTTATAGGAGAAGCAGCCGAGTCAATTAGTTTCTGACGAATCTTCATTGAGAGATTTGATTTGTATTCACCATTCGTTTTGGACCTTTGGATTATTAAGTGAATTTTATTCACCATTGGATTCCAAATCCAGGGATTCTCTTTTGTTATTTCTGTTAGATTTAGAGGGGGGATCTTTCCAAATTCGAGATTTTCCCATAGATAGATGATATTTAATCACCTCTAAATCTTTAATTCAATCGGTTGCTTTTGGAAAGATTTGAAAGCTCTTTTCTCAGAATTTAGTTCTGTTAACAAATAGACTTTGAAGTCGGTCACGTGCGGCCACGTGACCCTTGGTCACGTGTGGGCACGTGACCCCCTTGGAACGAGCTTTCTTCTTTCTTTCTGCGCTTTTGTCACGTCCCGCTTCCCAAAATACGGAAAACGAGGGATGCCTAGGCCAGCCATGCTCCTACGGTCAAGGAATCATCCCGCCGTAGTCACACTTCGGCTTCTAGCGCTACATGGTAATCAGTAAATAAGCACAGTATTAAAGGAATCACATCACTAATTCATTACATTAAAATTTCATTGTTCACAGATTACAGATAATAAGAACGATAACTAACCAAGTTCAATCTCACAATCTCTTTTATGGAAAGCAGTAAATGAAGGAGGTACACCAAACTATATCTCCGTGAACTCAAAGGATAGATCCGTCTCCTGCGCTGGTCCTCCCGCGGAATCTGAGCATGCATACTCAGGTCGTCAGAGCGACACAATAATAATATTGTTATAATCAGATGAAACAAGTAAATGAGGTAATACTGGTATGCGAATAATGGAAGTAATCACTATGTCACAATATGATGCAAAATATGTTATGTGTCCCTATCGGTCTCTAGGTCATGTTTGAAATCACATAGTGGAAGGAGGATCATGTTTAACAGAAGTCTCGTACATACCCGAGACAACGGCCCACATGCCCGGGACATAACCCTGTCAGCCGGATCGCTAGATCCTGTCCTACACGTATAAGTATCACGGTTCGAATGATCATCCTCTAAACACAGTCCCGCTAAATACGATACTCTTTCCACTTTTATTTCCCCTTTTTCCCCAGGTTACACTATTTATGATATTGATCTAGTTGTGTACGAGTATACCAATGATACGGTTTCATCACTATCCACTGTATCAATCACTATCACGAATGTTCACTTTCCATTGGTGTACTCGTCACTCCTAAACCAACATCTATCACGCACGATAATGCAATGTCCACACGCACTAACACTGTGTAAATGACAAGGATATGATATATGTATTGTATGCTACCAATTAGCTCGGTATGTTATGAATTAACATGCATGTCACGAACTAAAATAAATTGTACAAATCAATATGTTACGAATTCAGCAAAAATGATGTAAGTAAGATATATAGAACAATCAGTCAGTAATTTATCAAAATTTGTTTCAGTTCAATAGGAGTTTCGGTTTTCAAGATATAACTGTTTCAGTTTAAGTGCCCGCGGCTGGAATTTCAATTTCAGAACTGATCATCTGTTTCGCGACACGAATTGCACCAAGTTGGGATCAGAATTTAGTGATGTCACAGTTAAATAAAATTTAGGGTTTTTGATAAAGTATTCAACGCAATAGACGGATTCTCAATCGCATCTGTACGTTGAAAGTTATGCACAGTTTAATCTCAATATGTCATTTCAGAAATTGTTCTGAACAGCTTAACGTTCTGCCCTTTTAAATATAGTTTAAAATAACAAACGGCGATGAATCGGAATGAAACCACTTGTTTTCTTTCACTAACAGAAATATATTATAACTACTGTAAAGTTCCATATCATACTATTTCAGGAAACACGGGGACGCAGGTCTTTGGACAGAACATACTAATCAGAACCGCTCTGGACTGCAGTCCAGAGTCGTGTTCCAAACCAATTATCTTCATGGTTACAAAACAGAAATGATCAGAAATATATGTAGGATTAAAGTTCGTCAAGCCGGCTTCGATTTAAGCCCTCGAACGCATCTTTCCAATATGTGTATGATTTATGGTGATTTTATGCGTTTTCAGTTACGAGAGAATTCTAGTTTTAACGACATGTTTGGGGGTATCGATTTTTGTTACCAACAATCGTGTTTTCCAGCGAATTTCACACAAGATATTCATCATTATAAGGGCCAACATAAAATATCGATTTCCGTCAAATTAGACAATTATTTCCATAGGTAACTAACATCGAGCACTTTGGTCATGATACGTATCGGAAATCGGTAAGTTTGTAAACTACAAGATCTAGGTTGGTAACACTATTATTATAGCATGAAGCAAGTAAATACTTGCCTGGAAACGCCTCGAGGTCGTATGGCAGCAGTGTCGTCATGAACGCGCGGTATACGCCACGTACCGGATTCCCGCGAGCCTAGATCTAGATGCGGATCCCGCGTCGGGGTTTTCCGGGGTCGTTTGCACAGTCACTGGACGTTGATGGATGTTTGATGATCCACTGCGAGTGTATTGGGGTTGCCGACGGTCGACGGCGTCGCTCCGGCAGCGTGTACAGAGCAGTTTCACAGTGGGGGAAAAATTTGTTTGGAAAAAGGTTTTGGAGAGAGATGGGGAGCAGTGGGGTCGGGTTTGGAGCGATGCGAGTGGTGCTGAGGATGTCGAAAGGGTGGTTCAGGTCAGAGGGGCTCGTCGGCATTGAGTGCCAGGGGTGGCCGTGGTTAGGTGCAAAAATGGGTTTGGGTGTGCAGGGGATATTTGACAGGGGCTCGGGTTGAAGAATGGTGAAGTCGTGGAGGGGGAGGCTGGTGGAAGAGGAGTGATCGAGGGTTGCCGAGGGATTGTCGTCGTCGTCGTCGGAGGTGGAGGTTGCAATGGGCTATTCGAGGTTTGGGGCTCGGTGGGTGTAGCGAGAGAGGTGAGGAATTTTTCTGTGATGGGGTTAGTGAGTGAGAGAGAGATGAGGGCGACGAGGTTGTAAACATGGGGGCAACGGTAGGGCGAGGGCGTGGGCGTGAGCGACGGCGGAGGAGGCGGGTCGCGCGCGCGATTTTGGGAGGTTACCGTTGTGGGAGTTTTGAAGGAGATGAATAGTGCAGTGGCGGGTCGGGTCGTAGGGAGGCGGGCTGAAAAGGTTTGGGCCGGCAAGGAAAAAAACAAATAATTCCTTAAAAGAAGTGGGCTGAGAAAGGGGATTGGGCTGAGAAAAACATAGTAAGGAATTTAAAAAAGAAAGTGGGCTGAGGGTGAACCAGGCCGGGGTTTATAAGGGATTTAAAAATTTATGTGTGGGCTGAGGGATATTGATAAAAGGGTTTGGGGAATTTAGTGGTTAAAAGAAAATTTGGGTTAAATTAAATTGGTTTTATTTGCTTTAGTTTTAAATCTTGAGTTTTAACGTTTAGGATTTGGAAAAGGCTTAAACAACCAATTCAGATTATGAAGGAAAAGAAAGGAAGCCACTGGAAATCAGAGAATAGGAAGTTTTTATTAGAATGGAAACAGGGATTTACTTCCTATCCCCCTTAACAAAAATTTCGTCCTCGAAATTAACAGTGATACAAGAAACAGTGTACTAAACAAAGAGATGTGGATAACGATCACGTATATCTTCCTCCCGCTCCCAGGTGAATTCCCCTGGGGAACGACCGCCCCAAGACACTCGGACTAACGGAATGACCTTATTCTTCAGCACTTTCTCTCGGCGGTCGAGGATGGTAGTAGGCTGCTCCTCGTATGACAGATCGGTTCCCAAAACTAGTTCCGAATGGTCTAGGACATGGCTCTTATCCCGGACATAACGCCCCAACTGTGACACGTGGAAGGTATTGTGCACGCCAGCTAGCGATGGAGGTAAAGCCAGTCGATAGGCCACCTCTCCTACTCGCTCTAGCACCTCAAAAGGTCCTATAAAACGGGGACTAAGCTTGCCCCGACTTCCGAATCTGATCACTCCACGAGTAGGGGAAATCTTCAAGAACACATGATCTCCGACTTCGAACTCAAGTGCCCTTCTGCTGGTATCTGCCCAACTCTTCTGTCGATTCTGAGCCGTCTTAATACGCTGCCTGATCATCTGAACCTTGTCGACTGTCTGAACGATGAGTTCGGGGCCCAGTAATCTTCGTTCTCCCACATCATCCCAACATACTGGGGATCGACACTTCCGCCCATATAGTGCTTCAAAAGGAGCCATCTGAATACTAGCCTGATAACTATTGTTATAAGAGAACTCGACTAGATGCAGATGGTCCTCCCAGGAACCTTGAAAGTCCAACATACAGGCTCTCAACATATCCTCGAGCGTCTGAATCGTACGCTCGGATTGTCCATCCGTCTGTGGGTGATAAGCTGTGCTGAAATTAAGGCGGGTTCCCAAACTCTCCTGTAAGCTCTTCCAAAAGTGCGACAAGAATCTCGTGTCCCGGTCTGACACAATGCTGACTGGAACACCGTGAAGTCGTATAATCTCATGCATATATCTTTCTGCCAATGATTCTGTCGACTGTCCCACTCGGAAAGGTAGGAAGTGTGCAGCTTTTGTGAGGCGATCGACGATAACCCAAATAGCGTTATTGCCTCTAGGGCTCCGTGGTAAGGCCGTCACAAAATCCATAGTAATGTGCTCCCACTTTCATTCAGGTATCGGAAATGGTTGTAATAATCCTGCTGTCCTCTGATGTTCCGCCTTCACCTGCTGACATACCAAGCACCTGGATACGAACCTCGCAATTTCCCGCTTCATTCCGTTCCACCAAAAGTGCTGCTTTAGATCCTGATACATTTTTGTACCTCCTGGATGCACAGAATAAGCTGAACTGTGTGCTTCAGCCAAAACTTCTTCTCGTACATCTCCTTTAGGTACGCAGAGTCTGCTACCGAATCTCAGAGAGCCATCCTCATGTATAATCAAATCCGTTCTCAGTCCAGCTTCCACTTGCTCTCTGAACTTTTGCAATCGGGGGTCATCCGTTTGTGCAATCTTGATACGATCCACTAAGGAAGATTGCACCTGTAGTTGCCAAAATTGGCTGAGTGCGTTCTGTGTAACGACCTCAAGTTCAAGTCTCTGAAAGTCCTCAATAATGTTTCTCTGATCGGTCAACATCATGACCGCTGGCTTGCGACTGAGCGCATCTGGTACAACATTGACCTTCCCCGGGTGATACTGAAGGTCCAAGTCATAATCTGCCATCAGCTCTAGCCATCGGCGCTGCCTCATGTTTAGTTCCTTCTGGGTGAAAACATACTTCAAACTTTTATGATCCGTGTAAACCTCCACTTTCTCACCCAAAAGATAGTGCCTCCAAATCTTCAACGCAAAGACTACCGCGGCTAACTCCAAGTCATGCGTGGGGTAGTTCTTCTCGTGGTTTCTCAGTTGTCGAGAGGCGTAAGCAACCACACGGCCGTGCTGCATCAAAACACAGCCTAAACCCTTTCCTGAGGCATCACTGTGTATCACCAAACCACCTGAATTATCTGGTACAGTAAGAATAGGCGCCGTGGTTAGTTTCTGCTTTAGTGTGTCGAATGCCTGAGTGCACTCCTCTGTCCATGTAAACGGCACGTCCTTCCGTGTCAGCCGCGTCAATGGTTCCGCGATTCTTGAGAAATCTTGGACGAATCTCCGATAATAACCCGCCAATCCCAGAAAGCTTCTGATCTCGGCCACTGACTTCGGCGTTGGCCAATCTCTGACAGATTCTATCTTTGCCGGGTCCACCAAGATGCCTTCGCCCGAAACAATAAGTCCCAAAAACTGAACTTTATCGAGCCAGAATTCACACTTGCTCAGCTTCGCATACAGCTTCTCTTCCCGAAGAATTTGTAGGACCGTGCGCAAGTGCTCAGCATGCTCTTCCCAGGTCTTCGAGTAGACAAGTATGTCGTCGATAAACACAACAACGAACGTGTCCAAGTATTTTGCGAACACCCTGTTCATTAAATCCATGAATATTGCTGGGGCATTGGTAACACCGAACGGCATCACAAGGAACTCGTAATGTCCGTATCGGGTCCTGAAAGTCGTCTTACATACATCCTCGGCTGCTACTCTGATTTGATGATATCCAGAACGGAGGTCCAACTTCGAGAAAACCTTGGCTCCACTTAGCTGATCGAATAGGTCATCGATACGCGGGATTAGGTACTTGTTCTTTATTGTGACCTTGTTCAGTTCCCGATAATCTATACACATTCGCAACGATCCATCCTTCTTCTTTACTAATAGGACTGGTGCACCCCACGGTGAAGCGCTTGGCCGAATAAATCCCTTCTCCAACAGTTCTTCAACCTGCTTCTTCAATTCCGCCAACTCAACCGGTGCCATTCTGTATGGGGCCCTGGATACTGGGGCTGTACCTGGAATCAAATCGATCGAGAACTCCAAAATTCGAGGAGGTGGTAGACCTGGTAGATCTTCAGGAAATACGTCTAGAAAGTCCCGAATAATTTCTGGGGCTGGGCTCTTATCAATCTCCATAGCTGTCAGCTCCTTAGGCTTTGCTCTGTATTTAGCTGGCTCCAAGGATTCGCTTCCGCCTTCGAAAATGAACTCCGGGTGGTTAGGGATGCGGAAGATCACCTTCTTTGCACGACAATCGATAACTGCGTGGAAAGTGCTCATCCAATCCATCCCAAGAATTGCGTCGTAACTGCCTGTCCCAATTAGGAGGAAATTCGCATAGAGTTCCCTACCACACACTACAACCGGGCATAATCTACATTCTCGACTAGAGATAATAATGCCATTACCCGTATGAATTTCCCATCCCTTGGTTAGTGGTTCATGTGGTATTGAGTGTGTATTTGTGAAATGCTCAGACAAGAAACAATGCGATGCTCCTGAATCAAATAGTATTCTAGCTGGCAAGGAATGTACGAGCAGAGTACCTGTAACCACATCTCCTGACGCTTCTGCCTGCTCGGCGGTCAAGGTGAAAGCCCGTCCCTGACCGCGACCTGTAAATGGTTGCCTCTGCTCCTGCGGCCTCTGCTGTGACGGTCCAGAACCTCCCTGTATTTCTGCTCTCTCAGGACAACTGTTAATCCTGTGTTGACTGGAACCGCAAATCAAGCACTGTCCCTTGGCACGGCGACAGTCCTTCTGAGTATGTCCTCCTCTACCGCAATAGCCGCAAGTTACGCCCTGTCTCTGGGAGCGATGCTGTGGTACAAACGGGCGCTTCATTTGTGTCGTCCCTGCTCTGTGAACCGGTATGGCTCCTCGAGAAGGCGCGTGGGTACGTGCTGGAACGACCGGGGGTCTCCTGAACTTGTTAATCAATTGCTCCTGAACTCTCGCCGCGTTGAGTACCTGTGCGAAAGTCTGTAGATCCAACGATGCAATCAGCTGCTGCAACTCAAAATCTAACCCCTGAAGGAAACACCTGGCCCTGGTGACTTCTGATTTGACCATGTATGGAGCAAAGCGGCTCAGACGGTTCAACTCTGCCGCATAAACGTCCACTGGGCGTCCATTCTGCTTTAAAAGAATAAACTTCTCCTCCATTTCTTCCTTGGCTATGGGAGGAAAATAATGCTCTAAGAAGCACTCCTTAAACTTGCTCCATTCGATCGGCCCTTCAAGTCTGCTTTCTTCCACCGGCCATCATGTACGGGCCTCGTCTTCTAATTGTATCTTTATCACATCCACTCTGTCTTCCTCTGGAACCCTGGCGGCTGTCAATAAATTTTCCTTGTTTACCAGCCATTGTTCAGCCTCAAGGGGTTCAGCTAGCCCTGTGAACGCAGCTGGGTGTAACCGTCGGAAGTCTGACACGGTACCAGCCCTAGCCTGATAAGCTGGTGGAGTAGCGCCCTCGGGGGCGGTAATGAGTGCGGAGGGTCCTCCTGCAGCGGTAATCGCCCTGAGTCCCTTAGTAAGCAAATCTGTCTTCCTCTCCTGAGCTTCCGCGAGAGTGGTCAGTGCACTGAGTATTCTTTCCGTGCGGTCCTGAGAGCTGGAGTCCGAGGAGAGGTCGTTCGGGGACGTCATATCACTGGAAGATTCAAAAGAATAGGTTCAGATTCAAGGATAGAAATCAAGAGTAGTGAAACAAGAATAACGTAATACAGTTTAGTTAATGTTACCCCTTGATACTAAACACAGGCTTTGATACCAACTAAACCATGTCACGCCCCGCTTCCCAAAATACGGAAAACGAGGGATGCCTAGGCCAGCCATGCTCCTACGGTCAAGGAATCATCCCGCCGTAGTCACACTTCGGCTTCTAGCGCTACATGGTAATCAGTAAATAAGCACAGTATTAAAGGAATCACATCACTAATTCATTACATTAAAATTTCATTGTTCACAGATTACAGATAATAAGAACGATAACTAACCAAGTTCAATCTCACAATCTCTTTTATGGAAAGCAGTAAATGAAGGAGGTACACCAAACTATATCTCCGTGAACTCAAAGGATAGATCCGTCTCCTGCACTGGTCCTCCCGCGGAATCTGAGCATGCATACTCAGGTCGTCAGAGCGACACAATAATAATATTGTTATAATCAGATGAAACAAGTAAATGAGGTAATACTGGTATGCGAATAATGGAAGTAATCACTATGTCACAATATGATGCAAAATATGTTATGTGTCCCTATCGGTCTCTAGGTCATGTTTGAAATCACATAGTGGAAGGAGGATCATGTTTAACAGGAGTCTCGTACATACCCGAGACAACGGCCCACATGCCCGGGACATAACCCTGTCAGCCGGATCGCTAGATCCTGTCCTACACGTATAAGTATCACGGTTCGAATGATCATCCTCTAAACACGGTCCCGCTAAATACGATACTCTTTCCACTTTTATTTCCCCTTTTTCCCCAGGTTACACTATTTATGATATTGATCTAGTTGTGTACGAGTATACCAATGATACGGTTTCATCACTATCCAATGTATCAATCACTGTCACGAATGTTCACTTTCCATTGGTGTACTCGTCACTCCTAAACCAACATCTATCACGCACGATAATGCAATGTCCACACGCACTAACACTGTGTAAATGACAAGGATATGATATATGTATTGTATGCTACCAATTAGCTCGGTATGTTATGAATTAACATGCATGTCACGAACTAAAATAAATTGTACAAATTAATATGTTACGAATTCAGCAAAAATGATGTAAGTAAGATATATAGAACAATCAGTCAGTAATTTATCAAAATTTGTTTCAGTTCAATAGGAGTTTCGGTTTTCAAGATATAACTGTTTCAGTTTAAGTGCCCGCGGCTGGAATTTCAATTTCAGAACTGATCATCTGTTTTGCGACACGAATTGCACCCAGTTGAGATCAGAATTTAGTGATGTCACAGTTAAATGAAATTTAGGGTTTTCGATAAAGTATTCAACGCAACAGACGGATTCTCAATCGCATCTGTACGTTGAAAGTTATGCACAGTTTAATCTCAATATGTCATTTCAGAAATTGTTCTGAACAGCTTAACGTTCTGCCCTTTTAAATATAGTTTAAAATAACAAACGGCGATGAATCGGAATGAAACCACTTGTTTTCTTTCACTAACAGAAATATCTTATAACTACTGTAAAGTTCCGTATCATACTATTTCAGGAAACACGGGGACGCAGGTCTTTGGACAGAACATACTAATCAGAACCGCTCTGGACTGCAGTCCAGAGTCATGTTCCAAACCAATTATCTTCATGGTTACAAAACAGAAATGATCAGAAATATATGTAGGATTAAAGTTCGTCAAGCCGGCTTCGATTTAAGCCCTCGAACGCATCTTTCCAATATGTGTATGATTTATGGTGATTTTATGCGTTTTCAGTTACGAGAGAATTCTAGTTTTAACGACATGTTTGGGGGTATCGATTTTTGTTACCAACAATCGTGTTTTCCAGCGAATTTCACACAAGATATTCATCATTATAAGGGCCAACATAAAATATCGATTTCCGTCAAATTAGACAATTATTTCCATAGGTAACTAACATCGAGCACTTTGGTCATGATACGTATCGGAAATCGGTAAGTTTGTAAACTACAAGATCTAGGTTGGTAACACTATTATTATAGCATGAAGCAAGTAAATACTTGCCTGGAAACGCCTCGAGGTCGTACGGCAGCAGTGTCGTCACGAACGCGCGGTATACGCCACGTACCGGATTCCCGCGAGCCTAGATCTAGATGCGGATCCCGCGTCGGGGTTGTCTGGGGTCGTTTGCACAGTCACTGGACGTTGATGGATGTTTGATGATCCACTGCGAGTGTATTGGGGTTGCCGACGGTCGACGGCGTCGCTCCGGCAGCGTGTACAGAGCAGTTTCACAGTGGGGGAAAAATTTGTTTGGAAAAAGGTTTTGGAGAGAGATGGGGAGCAGTGGGGTCGGGTTTGGAGCGATGCGAGTGGTGCTGAGGATGTAGGGGGTCGAAAGGGTGGTTCAGGTCAGAGGGGCTCGCCGGCGTTGAGTGCCAGGGGTGGCCGTGGTTAGGTGCAAAAATGGGTTTGGGTGTGCAGGGGATATTTGACAGGGGCTCGGGTTGAAGAATGGTGAAGTCGTGGAGGGGGAGGCTGGTGGAAGAGGAGTGATCGAAGGTTGCCGAGGGATTGTCGTCGTCGTCGTCGGAGGTGGAGGTTGCAATGGGCTGTTCGAGGTTTGGGGCTCGGTGGGTGTAGCGAGAGAGGTGAGGAATTTTTCTGTGATGGGGTTAGTGAGTGAGAGAGAGATGAGGGCGACGAGGTTGTAAACATGGGGGCAACGGTAGGGCGAGGGCGTGGGCGTGAGCGACGGCGGAGGAGGCGGGTCGCGCGCGCGATTTTGGGAGGTTACCGTTGTGGGAGTTTTGAAGGAGATGAATAGTGCAGTGGCGGGTCGGGTCGTAGGGAGGCGGGCTGAAAAGGTTTGGGCCGGCAAGGAATAAAACAAATAATTCCTTAAAAGAAGTGGGCTGAGAAAGGGGATTGGGCTGAGAAAAATATAGTAAGGAATTTAAAAAAGAAAGTGGGCTGAGGGTGAACCAGGCCGGGGTTTATAAGGGATTTAAAAATTTATGTGTGGGCTGAAGGATATTGATAAAAGGGTTTGGGGAATTTAGTGGTTAAAAGAAAATTTAGGTTAAATTAAATTGTTTTTATTTGCTTTAGTTTTAAATCTTGGGTTTTAACTTTTAGGATTTGGAAAAATATAAATATTGGGCTTAAACAACCAATTCAGAATATGAAGGAAAAGAAAGGAAGCCACTGGAAATCAGAGAATAGGAAGTTTTTATTAGAATGGAAACGGGGATTTACAGCTTTGCGTTTTGTTCTCTGTTTAGCTGTCACGTGCCACCACGTGACATCTGGTCACGTGTGAGCACGTGACCCCGGCATGGAGCCTTCTTCTCGATTTAACCGGAGAATGAGTCTGATGTTTTGAGTGTCACGTGCCAACACGTGACCCTGGTCACGTGGGAGCACGTGACCTCTCATGAAGCCTTTTTCTTGATTTGATCAGGGAACCGTTGTGTCTTTGCCGCTGCTTTTAAATGTCACGTGCCGACACGTGACCCAGGTCACGTGGGAGCACGTGACCCTTTCTGAAGCCCCCCTTCTTTGATGTAGTTGGGAAACTGAATTTGCCTTGCCGATACTTTTAGGTGTCACGTGCCCACACGTGACTGCTGGTCACGTGTAAGCACGTGACCCTCTTCTGAAGCTTTTTCCATAAGCTTATCTGATTTTAAATCAGGAAACAAATGCCCCCACAGCGTTGTTCTCACGTGTCCGCACGTGAGTGCAACGCTGTCACCTCTTGTGACCGTTGGATTCCTTTAGGGATTTGGGAAGATGAAGCGTTTCCATCGCCTTCTATAAATACCACTGTCTCTTCAGAAGAGCCTTCACTTTGCTCATCTTCTTCTTCTGAGAACTTTTTCCCTTGAGAATTTAATTCTCGTTTCCAGAGCTTAGTTCTCTGCCTCAAAACATTTTCAGAGTTTAACTCTGTTTAGGTGACCCTTTTTCCTCAGGTAATGTTCTTGGACAAACAGTGAACTTCCACATTCCTTTGGATTTTAAATCCAAAACAAGGGTTTTTACTCTTTTTTAACAAGGAACCCATTTTTCTTCAAGTTTTTCCATAAGGACATGAAACCGCCTAACCTTCGAACTGTAGATCTCTTAGGGTTTAGATGATCTTTGGGGAGATGATGATAGCGTTTCAACTCCATGGAATTTAATTCCATCCAAAAAATATTTCTGGGAATTTAATTCCCTTTCTTTAATAAGGAATTTAATTCCAATGAAGAACTCGGTTTCTTCACACGGAGGCTTCTTGGGGTTTTCCTTGTCATTCTATGATTAGTGAAGAAGAAGAGGGTTTGTAATAAATCGTCCTGATTTTTATTTCAGGTATCATGGACGCTCATTTGTATAATCTCAACGAAATCATTTCCTATGGGAATGTTCGTGCCCTGGGCCGTAGTCAAAATCAGGAGTTCACTAACGCTCAGTGTGCTGAGATTATGAGCCGCTTTGACGAGTACAACCATCGGCTGCTCCCCCGTCGCTCTTCTCTTCTGAGGCTCATCGTGCTGGCGATTTGGGAGGCGCTTCCTCTCTTCTGCGCCGGCGTGCCACTCAGGGCATTGGACGTTGCCGAGGACAAGATACATTCGGTGTATCTGATGAGTCTGATCTCGAAGAGAAGGCGTGACAACCTTATCGATCTTTTGCACCAGGCGTTTCAGCAGTCGGCCATACTTGCCGCCTATCGGAGGGTGGAGGACATCCGCGAGGACCCCGACGCTTTCGATCGTGAGAGAAAACATACTCGGGAGGTTCGAAATACTTGGAGGATCTTGGACAAGGTTAAGCTTGAGTTTCTCAATCCGTGCCCCGCGTCTGAAGTCTTACCATTGTAAAAGTTTTCTCTTTATCTTGTATGAGCTTCTTGAAGTCTGAATGATAAGTTCTATTATGTATTTGTATGTTTGCATGCTTTTCTGTTAGATTTTATCATTTCACTATTGTTGTTGCTGTTGCTTTTAATATGCATGGTGCTATTCTATTTTTTAGTGCGCGTCAAATTTAGGCCTCACGTGTTCCGCACGTGGGATCATTTGATGGGACTATTTACAAAACTTTCCATGCCGCATCTTTAGTGCACAGTATCAGATGCAGAAAAGGAGCCTTGGAAATAGTTCCATCTCCTTGATTTTCGATGCCTTTCCTTTTTTGGGCTTTGGAAACAGCTTTCACATGCAAGATTTTCCGCGCATAGCACTTAATGCACCTCTTTATATCTGAGGCAATGGCCTTCCTTTTCTCTTCACAGAGAACTTTTATTCCCATTTTGACGCGATTCAATTCGAGAATAACTAAGTGCCATGGCCTGCAATCGTCCACACGCCCGTCGACAGCCATGGGAAGTGTCTATCGAAGAGCTGATTCCTCGCTTTGCTGCACGATTGGTGGACCCTCTCCTTACCGACGACGAATGTGACTCAGCGGCGTACGAGCTCTCGATTCGTAGGGGGTCTCCTCTTCCAATGGGCTCCCTCTGGCTCCGGATGATTCTTGCTGCTGTGCTTGCCGACGTCCCTCCTCACCCGGCGGAGATGACCCTAGCGATGCTCGATCCGGCTGAAGAGAAGCTCGAAGGTTTTCACGAGGCCTGCATGATTACTCAGGCCCTGAAAGATCGCTCAGTTCATCTTTTGAGCGAAATAAGAGCCCGACGGGCTGTTATGTCTGCTTTTGCAGATGATCATGGCGCCAATCGATGGGGAGCGACTTCTCGCGAGAACCGTCGCTTTGATGTGTTGGAGAGAGCAGAGAGAGAGATGGAGAACCTTGTTCTTTGTTTTGTTAACCCTTGTGCCATTGATCCCGTGTTTGGTGACCTTTTTCCCGTTAGCGTAGCATTTTTAAATTAGTCCCTCCTTTTCTATGCTTTATGCCGAACTTCCATGTAGGCTTGGTACTAGTATGTATGTTTCCGCTTGCATAAATAAACTTTGTATTCTTTTTATGAGAACTTTTTTTTTAATTGCAAATGCTATCATCACTTTCATGCATATCAGACCCTTTTGAGCATTATGAATGTACATACGATTGCAAATGCATGCTTGAAATACGTCGGAAATCTTTCTTGTTGCTTTTCACATCAGGTGATGTGAGCGCGCTTTACATTGATTATTCCCGTTGACTGGAAGCCCATTTATACGGTCTTGTAAATGTCTTGTTTCCAAGGCTGCGGTCACGAAAGCGAGCTTACGTGGCCTGATAGAGCGACACGTAGCGAACATATTGTTGTGCGAGGAAAGGGCTCGGCCGTAAATTTTCGGAGAGGGAGCTAGCTTCCAAGGCGCTGAGCGAGCTTCGCGCCACTCTTACCGTCAAGGCCAACAAAGCATACGAACTCTGGCGGGTGCTTCAGGAGTCCATAAAAGAGGTGGTGGCTCTCGATAAAGCTGCCACGTTCACTCGTGAGAGGGTCGAGGCTCATAAAGCCACCGAGAAAGAGCTCGAGGCTCGGCTTGCTTCGTATCAGGCTCAGCAAGCTCAGGCGGAGGCTCATCTTCTGGAGGTCTTGCATCATGAAGCCGCGGCTCAACAACAAAACGATGAGCTGGTAAAATTACTACACCGCCCGCCAGCTTGAGGACTTGTATCTTTTCCCCCTTTTTTTGTACATACTCATGAATGAGAGTATCTTTCTTTTTTTTTGTTTCTTTCATGAATTGTACTTTGTATCCATTTTGGTTTATGAATAAAAGATACATTTTTCTTCTCAATGGTGTGTCCCCTTTTTATTGAATGTATTCTGCGGATATTCTATCTTGATCTCCTTGCAGGACAGCAATGGCTCAGGATTCAGGGTTAAGATCTGCTTCCCAAGACTTTTGCATTTTATGAGCCACGAGGGTTTCATAAAGAGTTTTTCTCCCTATAGGTCGAGAGGATCCCATAGGTGTAAATCGTGAGGATTCTTAAGCGGGTTTTCCCTTGAGAGTCGTAAGGATCTCACAAGAGAGTTTTTTCTTCCTTACAGGTCGTGAGGACTTGTAAGTGTTGGATGTGGTCACCCTTGTCCGTGTTTTACGGAGTCAGGGGTTTCTCCGGGTATTATAGTTTAAAGACGTCGCGGTCAAGGTTAAGGACCTCATAGTCCGTGGATTTAAGGACTCCACAGTCCGATGTTAGTTTTAAGACATCACGGTCAAGGTTAAGGACCTCATAGTCCGAGGATTTAAGGACTCCACAGTCCGATGTTAGTTTTAAGACATCACGGTCAAGGTTAAGGACCTCATAGTCCGTGGATTTAAGGACTCCACAGTCCGATATTAGTTTTAAGATATCACGGTCAAGGTTAAGGACCTCATAGTCCGTGGATTTAAGGACTCCACAGTCCGATGTTTGGTTGCAGGGACCCGTCACCTCTTTGAAGACGTTGAGGAATTACAACGCCAGGTATCAATGGAATGAAGAGATGTACCCTTAAACCAAGGCAGAATCCATAGGGAATCGGGGTGATTGATCGTTAGTTTTAAGACATCACGGTCGAGGTTAAGGACATCATAGTCCGTGGATTTCAAGGACTCCACAGTCCGGTATTTGCTCTGGATGCTTCACACGGGTTCACTGCCGTGCTCTGCGAGGACCAGGCTCCGCTCTGGGCGTTTTCCGCGGGGTCAAAGAGTGACGTTATCCGCGTTCCACGTAACCAGGAATTTTGCACTAGATGCACATGGGTTCACTGCCGTGCTCGGCGAGGACTAGGCTCCGCTCTGGATGCTTCACACGGGTTCACTGCCGTGCTCTGCGAGGACCAGGATCCACTCTGGACGTTTTCCACGGGGTCAAAGAGTGACGTTATCCGCGTTCCACGTAACCAGGAATTTTGCACTAGATGCTTCACACGGGTTCACTGCCGTGCTTGGCGAGGACTAGGCTCCACTCTGGATGCTTCACACGGGTTCACTGCCGTGCTCTGCGAGGACCAGGATCCGCTCTGGACGTTTTCCGTGGGGTCAAAGAGTGACGTTATCCGCGTTCCACGTAACCAGGAATTTTGCACTAGATGCTTCACACGGGTTCACTGCCGTGCTCGGCGAGGACTAGGCTCCGCTCTGGATGCTTCACACGGGTTCACTGCCGTGCTCTGTGAGGACCAAGATCCGCTCTGGACGTTTTCCACGGGGTCAAAGAGTGACGTTATCCGCATTCCACGTAACCAGGAATTTTGCACTAGATGCTTCACACGGGTTCACTGCCGTGCTCGGCGAGGACTAGGCTCCGCTCTGGATGCTTCACACGGGTTCACTGCCGTGCTCTGCGAGGACCAGGATCCGCTCTGGACGTTTTCCACGGGGTCAAAGAGTGACGTTATCCACGTTCCACGTAACCAGGAATTTTGCACTAGATGCTTCACACGGGTTCACTGCCGTGCTCGGTAAGGACTAGGCTCCGCTCTGGATGCTTCACACGGGTTAACTGCCGTGCTCTGCGAGGACCAGGATCCGCTTTGGACATTTTCCACGGGGTCAAAGAGTGACGTTATCCGCGTTCCACGTAACCAGGAATTTTGCTGATTGTATCCGCATTTCGCGGGATGGAGGTTTGGCTGTTGGTGATATGTATACCACCGAGCCATGGAACTGGGAGTTGCCGCTGTTCCACTTAGCTTGAAGTTGTGTCCGTCGTTACGGGAAGAATGTTGGGATGATCTCTAGGTCGCCTGTGGCCCGTCGAGACTTAACTTCTTTCTTTGGTGAAACCTGGGGGAGGGAGGTATGTTCCCTTTTTGTTTATGCCATTGGATTGTGTACAGGGTGTGATGGAACATCACCTATAAGGCATAGATTTTATTTTTATTTTATTTCTTTTTCCCGCGATGCTCTATCGTTTCAGCTTTTATATCGCGAAGGTCGCGATTGCCCCATCATTTCGGCTATTTTCGCGGTGCCCAATCATTTCGGCTATTTTTCATGCATGCATTTCTACTTGCTGCTTTTTATTGCAAGTTGCCCCATCATTTCGGCTATTTCGTAGGCATGTGTGGCTTGCTAGCTTTTTCGCCGCAAGCTTGGATTTTAGACACCGATTTCGGCATCAGCACCGCTACAACTGGGATGTTGCCAGGAGCGAATCATCATTTGCCTTTGTCGATGTTGAACAAAGGTGGCTCAGCAAACAGGGTTAAGGGTCCTGTCGACCAAGGCTTTTGACTTCATGAGCCGTAAGGGTCTCACAAAGGTATTTCTCCCTACAAGTCGTGATGATCTTGCAGGTGTCTTTTCTCCTTAGGGATCGTGAGGATTCCTAAGTGTGTGTTCCTCTGTAAGTCGTAAGGATCTTACAAGAGGGCTTTCTTCTTATGGGTCGAGAGGACCTACAGGGGTTGGACATATCCCTAGTCACGGGTGGGACTTTGCTGGGGAAATGTTTATTCGTGCCCATCGATTGTATACAAGGGTCAGTATTGAGCCTCTTGTAGGGCAATATCGAAGGTTGTGGAGGATTGCTTAAGCACAGGTTTAGGTCTCTGTAACTTAAGACTTTCAAATCTTATGAGCCGTGAGGGTCCTATAAGCGAGTTCTCCTTACGAGTCTTGAGGATCTCGTAAGTGTATTTTCTCCTTAGGAATCGTGAGGATTCCTAATTGTGTTGCTCCTTGGTGAGTCGTAAGGATCTCACGCAGGTGGTTTCTCCTTACAAGGTCGAGAGGACCCTATAAGTGTCTTTTAACGAGGTTGCGCCCTTTCGGGTTTTCACAAGCACTCACCGGTAGTCCCGCTGTTTTTACTCACGGAGCCCTTTCGGGTTTTCATCCGTGCCCATTTTGCTTATGGACATACCGTTTTTTTTTTTATTTTATATATTTTTTTATATTATTATTTTTTTTTATTTCGTCAGCCTAAGAATGCTGCGGTAGTAGTTTAAGGACGTTTCGGTCCGTTGTTAGTTTAAGGACGTTTCGGTCCGTCGTTAGTTTAAGGACGTTTCGGTCCGTTGTTAGTTTAAGGACATTTCGGTCAATCGTTAGTTTAAGGACGTTTCGGTCCGTTGTTAGTTTAAGGACGTTTCGGTCAGTCGTTAGTTTAAGGGCGTTTCGGTCCATTATTAGTTTAAGGACATTTCGGTCCGTTATTAGTTTAAGGACATTTCGGTCCGTCGTTAGTTTAAAGACGTTTCGGTCCGGTCGTTCAGGGGAGGGCCGGCTACTGCTTGTAAAGTCTGAGCTTAGGAAGATAGCGAGCGGACGTAGTCGTCGTCATCTATCATTGACCCAGGCTGTGGCTCATTAAGCATAGTACCTCTTTAAGAAGCGGCCGTTTATTGGCCTAAAAGGCCTTTCACCGTGCACGTCCATGAGTAGATAGGCTCCACCCTGGTAGACCTTGTCTATGACGTACGGGCCTTCATAGTTTGGCTCGAATTTTTCCCGCTTGGCACGATTGGGGATCATAGGTCTTTTGACTACCAGTACGAGTTCGCCTTGGCGGAATGTCCTCGGCCTGGTCAATCTTTCGTACGAGCGCGTCATCTTCGCTTTATAAGCTTCCAGATTTTGTTGCGCTATGAGCCGGGTTTCGTCGAGGGCATCGAGCTCCTTAAGCCGAAGGTGAGCATTTTCTTCGTCCGTCAGCTCGTAGTGGACTGCTACTCGTAGGGAGGGTAACTCTATCTCGAGGGGGAGCACCGCTTCCGTCCCAAATACCAACGCGTACGGCGTTGTGTTCGTGGCCGTCTTGAATGTAGTTCGATAGGCCCAAAGGGCCTCTTGCAGCCTCTCGTGCCAGTCTTTTTTATTTCGGGACACCATCTTTTTTATGATCTCCGTCAAGGTCTTATTGAAGGCCTCGGCCAGAACGTTAGCTCGTGGATTGTAAACTGACGAATATCTCCAGTCTATGTTGTGCTGCTGCACGAAGCGGCTAATCTTATGGCTTTTGTAGGCTGGTCCATTATCGGAGATAATCCGTCGTGGGGTTCCAAACCGATAGATGACGTGCGTCTTGAAGAAGTGGAGGATATTCTCCGTCTTCACTTCCCTCAGTGGTACTGCTTCTGCCCATTTGGAGAAGTAATCGGTTGTCGCCAGGATAAAACGATGGCCCAGGGACGATGCTGGCTCGATGGGGCCGACTATGTCAGTCCCCCACATTTCGAATGGTCAGCTAGCCACCGTTGGATGTAGTGGATTCGGATGTTGGTGGATAAAGTCTTCATGAATCTGGCACGAGTGGCATTGCTTCGCGTACTCGAGGCAGTCCTGGATCATCGTGGGCCAGTAGTAACCCATCCGTTTAATTTTTAACTTCATCTTTGGGCCTGCTTGGTGAGACCCGAAAAGTCCGTCGTGAACTTCCTGAACGACTCTTTCTGCTTCGTCAGGTCCTAAGCATCTCAGCCATAGAGAATCAAACGATCTCTTGTATAGAGTATCATTGACGAAAGCGAAAGATAGAGCTCGTTTCATGAGCTGATGTCTTGAGGACGCTTCTTCGGGCATTCGGTGGGACTTAAAGTAGTCTATGAAGACTTCCCTCCAGTCCTCGGCCTTCTCATGGTCTTTTATTTGTAGAGTCGCCTGCTTAGTCGCTCCCTTTTCTTCATATGATTCCGGAGGTATTTCCGTTGGGGCGAGTACCCGACGGCTTTGTACCACGATTCTTACATCATCGAGGTTTTCGTCAGCCAGCTCTTTAGCAAGTTTGGCCAACACGTCTGCTTTGCTGTTTTCCGCGCGCGGTATGTTCTCCAAAGTATAGGAGGGAATTTGGGTCAATAGTTGTTGCACCTTTTCGCCGTACTTCACCAACTCCGGTTTGCACGTTTGGTAGTCACCATTTACTTGACTAATGACCAATTGAGAATCCCCGTATATAAGGAGGTCTTCGATTCCCATGTCGATGGCGATCTCGAGGCCTGCTATCAGAGCTTCGTATTCAGCTTCATTGTTTGTCCTCGGCTCTGTTAAGGAGAAGGCGAAGCGCATTATCCCTCCTTGTGGAGTTACGAAGATGAGGCCTACCCCCGATTTGACCATTGGGATACCTTGTTTCCGTTTCTTTACGGAGGACGCTCCATCGAAATAGAGTTCCCATCGGGTACTACCGTCGCCAATCGCATCAAATGCATGCTCGTCCGGCAAATCGCAGTTCAGAGGAGAATTGGCCGGTATCGGGTGCTCAGCGAGGAAATCGGCAATGGCCTGGCCTTTCACTGCCTTAAGAGGTTGATACGTTATCGAGAACTCCAACAAGAGTAGGGCCCATTTAGCGAGTCGTCCCGTCAATATGGCTTTTGACATCAAGTATTTAAGGGGATCCACCTTTGAAATGAGACGGACTTCATGCGCCAACGCATAGTGCCTGAGCTTCATTATCGCAAAGATCAATGCCAGGCAATGTTTTTCAATGGGGGAGTAGTTACTTTCTGCCCCCAGCAGAACTCGACTTTAAGTAGTAGAGTGCTCTTTCTTTCCCTTGATCGTTCTCTTGTGCCCACAATGCGCCTAAAGAACCTTCGAGGGCGGTTGTATAAAGAATGAGAGGCTTTCCCTTAACCGGAGCAGCCAACACCGGCGGGTTCTGCAGGTATTGCTTGATCTCGTCTAGCGCGCTTTGGCATTTTTGATCCCAGATGAATGGGGTTCCCTTCTTCATCAGGTGAGTGTAAGGACGGCACTTTCCGGAAAGGTTGGCTATAAATCGTCGTATGTACGCGAGCTTCCCTTGGAGAGACCGCAGCTGTTTGAGAGTTCTCGGCGGAGGCATTTCTATGATCGCTTTAATCTTTAACGGATCTATTTCAATACCTCGGTGTCGAACGATGAATCCCAGGAATTTGCCCGAGGAGACTCCAAACGCGCATTTGAGGGGATTCATTTTCAAATTATATTGCCGAAGGCGTTGAAATACAGTCTCCAGATGCTTTAAATGCTCTTCGTATGACATGCTCTTTACTACGAGGTCATCGATATAGCACTCGACGATGTCATGTATGAGGTCGTCGAAGATCTTTGTCATGGCCCTTTGATAGGTAGCGCCAGCGTTCTTTAGACCAAAGGGCATAACCCTGTAGCAGAATATACCCAAAGGGGTCCGGAAAGCGGTGTGCTTCTGGTCTTCGGGATGCATCTTTATCTGATTGTACCCTGATGAACCGTCCATAAAGAAGAAAACCTCGTGAGTGGATGTGTTGTCTATCATTAGCTCGGTTACCGGTACTGGGAAATCGTCCTTTGGACAGGCTTTATTGAGATCCCTGAAATCCACGCATATGTGTACCGTCCCATTTTTCTTCATTACCGGGACGATATTGGCGATCCAGTCGGGATACTGGACTTCTTGGATAAATCCAGAATCGATCAGCTTCTTGACTTCGGTGTTGATGCTCATTTCAAGCTCGAGTCGCATCCTTCTTGGCGCCTGCTTGACTGGCTTGATATCTGGGGATATTGCTAATTTATGCACAGCGATCTCCGGATCTAATCCTGGCATCTCGGAGTAGTTCCACGCGAAGCAGTCTTTATGTCGTAGAAGCACGTTCTTTAACGCAGCCACCCTTTCTTCAGATAGCAGCTCGCTGACAAATGTCGGTCGCGGGTCATCTGCCGATCCCAACTCAATCTTCTTGAGGTTATCTGCAGTAGTATGTATACCATCTTCCAGTTCTTTCGGAGTTGGTGGAAATTCTGAGATCACCTCATCATTGTTGTTCTCAAGGCACCGGGGAAGGTCACCCATGTTCCCGGGCTCTTCCTTTAATATCGTAATCGTATAACAGGTGCGAATCCACTCCCAGGACTGAGGTGGATCCGGTTCTGCTCTTGCGGCCTTGGGTTTGTGCTTTTGTGGCGGCGTTACCCTCCATCTATTGGATAAAGCGAATCTGCCATGTTGGTATTGGTCCTCAACCCAGTTCTTGAAGGTGAAGCAGTCCTCGATAGGATGTCCTATGGCTCGGTGATAAGAGCAATAGCTCAGATGAGAAGCCTTGTTAACTTGCTCAGGGTGTTTAGGTTCTGGAAGCATGATCATTTGATGTTTTAAAGCGAGCTTGAGTAACCTCTCCGTCTTGTCTCGGGGGAAGGAGTACGCTCGACTCATCTTCTTCACGAGGGACAAATCCGAGCCGTGCAATACCCGATCACGTAACCCTCTAATCCTACGTCGTTGTTGTCGGCTCCTCTTTCCGCTTCTTGATTTATTTCTGTCTCCGCTTCGGGCCTTTCGTACAATGGGTTGACAAAGGCGAACATCTTTGTCTTTTGCAGCCTGTTGAAATAGGCGTTGCGTCCTGGCCTTCTCGTAGATGGCCATTTCGCGGTCGTGGTCTTCCCGAGCTTTCTGACCCACTTTTCTGATCGGCTTGTCCATTCGTTCTTCAAACGACGGACTCGGCGCTTCAATCGCGGGGTTTAGTTTTGATGAGGGGTTGGCATCTCCTGACAGGGCGTCCTCTTCTTCTTCAAAGGTATATATGGCGTAGCTGCTGTGGGCCCGTCCCCGTTTTCCGGTTCTCGCGTATCCAAGCCCAAGTGTTTCCATTTTCCCGTTGGGCAATTTGTGTTGAGTCCCAGGGACATCCCAAATCTTGTTGTAGAACCGGGCCTGCCGAACAGTCTATTTTAAGGGTACTCCTTGGTGCTTCAATAGCTTCTTTAATCCCTTTGTATAGTATCTGGGCAGACGAATGGGTTGGAGCCTGTCGAGTGTAACATCCGCGCCATGCCAGATCTCTTTTTCTACTTTCGACTCTGAGGATCGGTAGAATAGGATCACCTTCTCACCCCTTTGCCTGGGAGGGACGTAAAATGTTCGCAGGTCCTGCACATTATGAGCTTGAAGTGTGTCGAGATCCTTGTAGTGTTCTCGCGGTACCATGGTGATTTGCAAACTATGGTCATCGCCAGGGGGTGCTTGCACCGACAGCCGATTGGAGAACACAGCATTAACTTCATCTTCTGAATCACTTCCGAAGACCAACATGGGGGCGGACGTCCCTAGGTTGTTGCGTTGAGATGGCCCTGCATAAACTATCTCTTCCTCTTCTTCGGTATCGCTCCCGAAAATAGGGATGGTAGCGGCGGTTTTGTTCTCCGGGTTGCGACACCTTTCTGTATCCTCGAAATCTGGCAAAAAGTACTTCGCATCTTCGTATTTGCGGACTTCGTTCATGGAAAATGGGTTTAACTCACCTGTTACGGTATACTCGAAACCATCCTTAATGTACTTCATACACTGATGTTGCGTAGAAGGGATGATGTTGTACTCGTGTAGCCAAGGACGACCGAGCAAGGCGTTGTAGCAGGTCTTGGCTTCAATAACATGGAATTTGATGTCTGTGACGAGAAGTCCAAAGCGTAATGTTAGTATCACAGATCCGAGAGTCCGTGACGATTGTGAATCGAAACCGGAGATAGTAATCTTGTCACGAGCGAGGTGTTGCACACTCATGCAGATTTCCTTTAACACCCGAACATTGAGGAGATTGACGGAGGATCCATTATCCACCAGGATCTTGCCTATCTTGATATCATGGCAGTATCCAGAGACATATAGGGGACGGTTGTGGTCGCACGTCCCGAGAAGGAGGTCTTCGTCACCGAAAGTGATGTCGGCCGTATGCACTTCCTCCAATTCATCCTTCATCCTTTCAGTGGCGAGGAAGGCTTGGAATTGCTCAGGTTCTTGTAACGCCTTAATTAGTGAGTCTCGCGCTTCTTTTGATAATAGGAGGGCATCGAGGATGCTAAGCTGAGAAGGTAGCTTTCTTAGGTGCGCTAGGATGTTGTAGTCCACCTTACCCTTCCTGGGAGGGTCTTTGGTGGTCAGTTCTTTCATGACCTGGTCATCTAAAGTGATATCCTCAATGACCTTTTCCTTTCCCTTATCTTTTCTACTCGCGAGCCCGAGATTCTTTTCTGGGTGTGCGATTGCGCAGCTGAATGTTCTCACAGGCCTCCGATCTCTCCTCTTTCCCTAAAACGGATTCTTTAAAGAGAGGGCCCAGAGCCATTTCTTCATCAGAGTCGCTCCCAAAGGTGAGAACTTGTGACTCCCCGGCGTTAACCATGTAACAGTTGCCAGTAGTTCTGTTGTGCCCATCGACAGTACTTCTTCGTTCCCGACGAATCTTGCGTTTCATGCGCTTAAGATGTTGCCGACGAGCAACATATCCTTGCCACCATATCTTAAAGGCGTCGCACTCCTCCGTGGGGTGTGAAATTTTCCGATGATATGCGCAATAATCAGGGTGTCTCTCCATCCCATCGTGTGTGTTTCCTTCCGAGGGTGGTAGCTTCATTCCCATTGACATGGATTTGGCAAACCTTTTCCTCGTCTTGAATATCTTCTTGTCTACTTCGGATGCCTTTCGCTCTGGCAGGGGTAGTTCAACTCTTTCGTTCAGTCGCCTGTATTTGGCTCCTTCTGACGCGGCCATCTCATGCTCCTGATCCGCTTTACTCTTTAGACGAATCTCGTCTAGAAAGGCATTGATCATCTCATTTGTTGGCCACGCACGCTTTGGTTCAGGCTCCGTCTCCAGCTTCTTAGTGCCAGGAGTTTTTCCATTATCGGTAAATGAGTGGGAGATTACGTTACAACTCGCCACATATCCTTCGGATTCATCCGACGAGCTCTCTCCATCATCTCCCTCTTGGAAGATGTGGTTGAGGAACTCTTGCAGTGTGACAGGAGTCCGCGCCTTTTGATTGTACTCTTCCAGTGCGTCGATTTGCTTCTGCAAGTTCGTGTGCTCGTCTCCAAGCTTCACGGGCTTTTTGGATTTCTTCTTCTTTTTCTTCGAAAATTTTGATGGTTGGGCGTGAGTATTTGGGCCATTATCGCGAGTCTTCGTAGTTGGGCGGGGCTTCAACATCCCTTTGATAATTTGAGGTTCAAGAGGGTCCTTCCATTCGATCGCAGGGCACGCATGAAGGTCTCTCAGCATTCTTTTGGTTTTAGTTGATAACACGACCTCCCATGGAGCTTCTTCAATAAAGGAACAGGTTGCCCCCGGTGTATCCGCTTTCTTAGGAGTATGCGGCTGTGGTGGGTTCACCTTCCACTTTTCAGACAGTATAAACTTCCCCTAGAGGTACTGATCTTCAATCCATCCTTTGAAGACGAAGCAATCTTCAATCGGATGACTTACCGTTTGATGGTAAGGACAATAGTTAGGGTTATTCACCTCAGTGGGTTGTGGCGGTCGCTTTAGATTTGGTAGGTTTATAAGTCTGTTACGTACTGCCAGCTCGAATAACCGTTTCGTCTTGTCTCGTGGGAACGAGTAGGGACGCTTCATCTTCTCGTTATAATACCGGCGTCTTTCTTCCAATTGATCTCCCGGCTTCGGGGCGTTAGGTTGCTGCTGGGCATTCGCGACGAAGGTTTCCCTTCCTTTACCCTTGTCATTCCGAGGTTCCGACTTCGGGGGAGGTGGTCTATGACCCATCTGGTCCATCTGAGCCAGCTTGTCGATTAAAGCTTGGAATGTGGTTGGCTTAAAGAACATCATAAACTGGGAGATAGTTGCGTGAGGGTCTAGGGTTCCCACGAACATGCCTACTGCAGGTGCTTCCTCAATGCGTTGCTCGCATCTCGACCACAAATTCCGCCAGCGTATAGCATACTGGACCCAGGTTTCGCCTGGTTTTACCCTGGCGTTAATCAATGCTGTTATTGGAGTGCGTTCGCTGGCACTTGCGAATCGCTGAGTGAATAACAACTCCATTTCAGCGAACGTCTTGATAGAATCGTTCGGGAGTTCCGAATACCATTCGAACGCTGTTTCTGATAAGCTGCCCATGAACTGGCGAAGCAACAGTTTATCATCACCGCCGGTGTTACCGCAGAGGGCCTGAAACTGGGCGACATGTTGATGGGGATTGTCGGTCCCCTTATACACGTGGAATTTTGGTATCGTATAACCTGGCGGGTATTTGATTTGGTCGTACCAGCTTGGATACGGCCGCCCCGTTTTTACGACTTGACCAGCTGCCTCAGTCGCATGATGAACCCGGATTTGCTGGGCTATATAGTCAACCAAGTCAGCCTTAGAGATTGCCTCCTCCTTGGCCGTTGAGAGGGCTGGTGGTGGATTTGATGTTTCTCCTCGGTCGTCTTTAGGAACGATTGGGGGATCCTTGGCGGGTAGGTCCTGCTGGATCATCATTCCTATCATATCTTGGAAGAGAAGGCCCATACGCTGTATGTTGGCTGCTTGTTCAGCAGCCTCTTTGTCCTTTTTCTCCAGTATCCGGCGAAGGAATTCAGCGTCGGTTTCTTCCTCCTGTCGTGCGTCTGAGGACGTTTCTGGGCTTTCTTTTGGCCCGGTAAGTGCGGCCATAGCATTCATCATATCTTGGAGCTTTTGCTGTTGCTCCTGAGCTTTGGTCACAGACCGTGTAAGTGGTCTATGACCCGTGGACACACGGCTGTCTTCTTTTCCTGACGCCATGTATACGGTGTGGACCATCATGCCCCCAGACTTAGGGCGTCTGGGCTTAGTGCTATTAGTTGTCATTGCAGGTTGAGGGATCTTCTCTGGCTTCCTCCTTTTATGAGCCATGGAGGTTGAAGGGGCCATTGAGGTGGATGCCCAGACAACCTTTCGGGGTTTAGCCTGGTGACCAGCTTCCGGTTGGATTTTCAGCTTCTTGTGCTGGCGGGAGAAGCTTGGATCGATGATCGAGTCTCGGGCCTGCCGCCAAACCTTATAGATTTTGGAAGACAGCCGTTGAGGGGATCGGGGCTGTTCTGACTTTATTTCCGCAACCTTTTTTAGTGGAGGAGAAGACCTCTTTAGCACCGCAGTAGGAGAATTCCTTCGCACCTTGTTTAGCATCTCGAAGCTATTCCCAGTTGGAACAGCAGCATTAATTTCTGCCATCGGGGCTGATGGAGTTAGCCCAGAGGGGGAGTTGCCCCCAGCCTTTCTTACTCGGCGCCAATGGCGACGTCGAGCGTGTCGAGCGGACGGCGTTGGTTCAGCGATGAGAATGGCTTCGTCTTGCCCCCTGTGTAGGTAGGGGGTTGCTGTTGGTGTTATCCTGTCAAAGACCGACGTCCTTTGGGTAGTAGGGGCGGGAGCTGAAGCCGTCAATCTTGTAAAGATCGAAGGAGAAGCCGCCTTGGTGATTTCGGGAGCAGGAGCGGCCACTTTCTTAGAAACAGCCTTCTCTGGGATTGTAGGCCCCATGATGGGTCCACGGGATTTCTGGCCTAATCTAGAGAAGACCGAGGCGCTGATGTTGGGCGACCCGTTGAGAGGAGCCGCGGCAGGGGTAAGACGATCAAAGACCGACTTCTTGGGAGCTTCCTTTGTCAGCACCGGCGCCGTGAAGCTTGTTGGTGGGAGTATAGTCCCAAAGAACAATCCGGTAGTGGCCTGAGTCACCTGGTCCACCGGCATTGTGAATAACGAAGCAGCTTGGGGTCCGTAGGCTATACCTCCTGGCGAGGCAAAGCGTTGGTCGCAATTGCAGTCTGAGCAGTTGGAGAATTTCGCAGAAGTAGAAGCCATCGATCCTTTGCTTTCTGCAATAAGCAAGACGCCAATTCTTAGTATCTTGAAACCCAAGGGCAACCATTAGCGAACCGCGATTGGTTCGCAAATCACGACACACGAAGTGTGAGTGGAAAGAGGAAAAGGTCCCACCGGGGGTGCCAGAATCTGTTCCCCTCCGAAAGACGCGCAAGACGGGACGTCTCGCCTGAAATTTGGGGCAGATGCTAATTGGTGCTATCCGTCCACCTCTCCGAAGATGCCCAGTTGATTTATGGCACCATGTATCGAAGGTTTAAACGGATGAGGCCGATGTAGCAGACTTCGTCAGATTCCCCCTCAGGATGAGGGGTTTTTGATTGTGGGGACGCTCTTCCCTGCAGGCGCAAGCCCCTGCAGTTAATTACGCTACCGCATCGCGATAACAACTTTCTCCTTCTCCAGATGGTCACTTTGTGTCGTGTGTGTTTATTTTATGTTTTGTTGCCCGTGGATTGTTTACGGAGACTGAGTTATGTTGTCGCCCGTAGGGTGTGGACTAGTCCAAATCCGTATTATCTTAGATTTGGGTTTGGGGGTTTGGGTCAAGGATACGTTAGCCATACTTGAGGCTAAGATCAACTCAAACATTTGTTAAGGATACGTTAGTCTAACTTTGAGACTAAGATCAACTTAACGGGATCGTTTAGATCCGACAAAAGAGCATTTAGGCTCCATTGTTCCAATTTAGGGACATAGTGGTCCATCGTATGTATGGCCGTCGGGACTCGTTACCTCTCTGACGACGTTGAAGGATTACAACGACAGATGTCAGAGGAGTTCAGAGATGTACCCTCAAACCAGGGTTAATTGGGGGGATTCGTAGTCCAGTCTGTTTGGAGGTTTAAGGATACGTTAGCCATCTTGGAGGCTAAGATCAAATTAAACGGGATCGTTTAGATCCGATAAAAGATCATGGCGGGGCTCTATTGTTCCAGTTTAGGGACATGGTGGTCCATTGCTAGTTTAAGGACATTGCGGTCCATGGGTAGTTTAAGGACATTGCGGTCCACGGTTAGTTTTAAGACATCTCGGTCAAGGTTAAGGACCTCATAGTCCATGGGTTTAAGGACCCCACTGTCCGATGTTAGTTTTAAGACATCTCGGTCGAGGTTAAGGACGTCGTAGTCCATGGGTTTAAGGACCCCACAGTCCATTGTTAGTTTTAAGACATCTCGGTCGAGGTTAAGGACGTCGTAGTCCATGGGTTTAAGGACCCCACAGTCCATATCAATGCGTGGTCATCGGGACCCGTCACCTCTTTGAAGACGTTGAGGGATTACAGCGCCAAGTATCAAAGGAATGAAGAGATGTACCCTGGAACCGGAGTGGATTAAATAGTCTTTGGCCCAATTTGGGATCAAGACCAATTAATTATGTTATGAGCCTATTAGCCCAGTTAATTACGAATTGAGGACTTATGGCCATCTTGGGCTAAGTCCAATCATGTCTGGAATATTGGCTTCCTATTGGTCCCTTGAAGGAGAGGCTTTGCCTCTATCCATTCGGCCAATTGGGCTAGTGTCTAGTGTTAAACACTAAAGACAAATCAGTGTTGAACACTGGGAATAAGATTGACAAGTTAGTGTTTCAACACTAAAAGATAGTTGGTGTTAAACACCAGCAACCAGGCTTTCAGATTAGTGTTGAACACTAAAACAGACCAGTGTTAAACACTGTCAACAGGAGTCCCAAACTAGTGTTGAACACCACGGTAATCAGTGTTGAACACTGCAAATGTAGTTCTGTGCTTAGTGTTGCACTAAGGCCAAACAATGTTTTATCACTGAATTCAGGGGTTCCGTTTTAGTGTTTAAACACTAAGGCAAGAGGGGTCATGTGGCAACACGTGAGAGCGCCCTCCCTTCACTTGTTCTTCTGAGACTATGCATCTTTTAGAGCATCACGTGCCATCACGTGACGGGGATTCAAGCGCTTGTGTGTTAAAGCTTCTGTCAAGGGTCACGTGAGTCACGTGAGGCACTGCCTCCAGAGGGCTTTCTGTAGATCTTTTGGGGGGAGTCACGTGGTGACACATGACCCTGCCTCTATGTATGTTGTTTAGAAGATCCGTTAATCTTTTCCAGGAATTAAATTCCTCGCAGGGTTAAACCCTAATAAAAGCTTTAAATCCCAGAGGAATTAAATTCCTACTTCCTTTTGAAGATTTATATTCTGGAATAGAGTTGGACTCTGAATTTTCTGTAGGAATTAAATTCCTCATATATGTGAAGAACTGAATAGGGTTAAACCCTAATAAAAGCTTTAAGGAATTAAACTCCCATTCTCTGTTAAAGAATTATGATTAAGGGAATTAAACTCCCGTTATTTCAACAGAACTAAGTTCTTAATTAGGGTTAAACCCTGTTTCTTTTTGTTCTGAAGGAATTAAATTCCCAAAACACAGGGTCAAGCCCTAATTTTATTTTAAAGGAATTAAATTCCTATAGTCCTGTGAGAATTAAATTCTCGTGCTTCCATTCCCTCTCTACGTTTTGGATCTGCATGGCAGGATCTCAACCCATTGAGAATTAAATTCTCAACTTCAAGGGGAGATGTGCACTTTACAGATCCTCTATCAAAGAGAGAAAAAATACATTCTTCTGTTTTATATTAGAGTTAAACTCTGTTGAGAATTAAATTCTCTTTTCTTTCAAGAAGTCTTCCCTTTCTTACCTAGGGTTTTCCTTTGCAGAAGATCCAAATTCCTCAAAGTATCAAGGCTCTCTCCCTTTTCTTCCCTCTGCATATATATATCTTTTTTTATCTCTTGGCTCCTATTTATAGGAGAAGCAGCCGAGTCAATTAGTTTCTGACGAATCTTCATTGAGAGATTTGATTTGTATTCACCATTCGTTTTGGACCTTTTGATTATTAGGTGAATTTTATTCACCATTGGATTCCAAATCCAGGGATTCTCTTTTGTTATTTCTGTTAGATTTAGAGGGGGATCTTTCCAAATTCGAGATTTTCCCATAGATAGATGATATTTAATCACCTCTAAATCTTTAATTCAATCGGTTGCTTTTGGAAAGATTTGAAAGCTCTTTTCTCAGAATTTAGTTCTGTTAACAAATGGACTTTGAAGTCGGTCACGTACGGCCACGTGACCCTTGGTCACGTGTGGGCACGTGACCCCCTTGGAACGAGCTTTCTTCTTTCTTTCTGCGCTTTGCATTCTGTTCTCTGTTTAGCTGTCACGTGCCACCACGTGACATCTGGTCACGTGTGAGCACGTGACCCCGGCATGGAGCCTTCTTCTCGATTTAACCGGAGAATGAGTCTGATGTTTTGAGTGTCACGTGCCAACACGTGACCCTGGTCACGTGGGAGCACGTGACCTCTCATGAAGCCTTTTTCTTGATTTGATCAGGGAACCGTTGTGTCTTTGCCGCTGCTTTTAAATGTCACGTGCCGACACGTGACCCAGGTCACGTGGGAGCACGTGACCCTTTCTGAAGTCCCCCCTTCTTTGATGTAGTTGGGAAACTGAATTTGCCTTGCCGATACTTTTAGGTGTCACGTGCCCACACGTGACTGCTGGTCACGTGTAAGCACGTGACCCTCTTCTGAAGCTTTTTCCATAAGCTTTTCTGATTTTAAATCAGGAAACAGTCTCCCCCCTGGCTGCTGACAGAGCCGGCAGAGGATTTGATGTCTCTCCTTTATCGTCTTCAATTATTACTGGAGGATCTTCGGCTAGAGGGTCTGGCTGGATCATCATGCCCACCATATCTTGGAACAGAAGGGCCATTTGTTTTATATTCGCCGCTTGTTCCGCGACCTCTTTGTCCTTCTTCTCAAGCATTCTCCGAAGGAATTCGGCATCAGTTTACTGCTCACGGCATTGCTCCGAGGATGTCTCCGGGCTTGCTTTCGGTCCCGTAAGTGCGGCCATAGTTGTTATCATTTCTTGGAGCTTTTGTTGTTCTTGCTCCTGGGCCTTTGTTACGGATCGCGTAAGCGGTCGATGACCCGTATAGGCACGGCTTTCCTCTTTTCCGGAAGCCATATAAACGATATGCACCACCATGCCCCAGACTTAGGGCATTTGGGTTCAGTGGTCTTGCGATTCGTCGCAGACTCAGGGATTTTCTCCGGCCTTCTCCTCTTGTGGGCGGTCGAAGTTGAGGGGGCCGTTGCAGTGGGCACCCAAGTATCTGTCGCTTTCTGTGGCTTGACAGAGTGGTCCTCTTCTTGCCGAACCTTTATCTTTTTCTTTCGGCGGGAGTAATCTGGATCAATTATCGAGTCTTGGACTTGACGCCAGACCTTATAAACTTTGGAGGACAGCCGCTGAGGGGGCTGCTCCAGCTTCGCTTTTGTGATATTCTCCATAGGTGGAGGAGATCTTTTCAGCACAGCAGTTGGCGAATTCCTGTGTTTCCTGTTAAGTAGTTCAACAATGTTCCCAGTTGGAACAGCAGCATCAATTTCCACCATTGGAGTTGGCGGAGTTAGTCCAGAAGGGGAATTGCCCCCAGCTTTCCTCACTCGATGCCAGTGGCGACATCGAGCATGTCGTGCGGCCGGGATCACCTCCACTTTTGGATCAGTTTCTTCATTCCCCCTGCTTTGAGGAGAGACTGTTATTGGTGCTAGCCTGTCGAAGACTGACACCCGTTGAGAGGGGGTAGTTAGTCTTGCAAAGGCCGACTTTTGAACAGGGGAAACAGCCTTCATGACTTTTTCTGGAACGGGAGCTGAAACGGCCAGTCTCGTGAAGACCGACCCCTTAGCAGGAGAAGCCGCCTTGGGGACTTCAGGAGTAGGAATGGCTAACTGCTTAGGGATAATACCTTCAGGAATTGCGGACTTCTTCATGGGCCCATCTGAGCTTCGGCCCAATCTGTTAAAAACTGAGGCAGTGGACTTAGGCGACCCGCTGAGAGGGGCCACAGTAGTTGCAAGCCAATCAAAGACCGACTTCTTGGGAGCTTTTTGCGATGGTATAGGGGCGTTGAAGCTCGTTTGCGGGAGCATGGTCCCGAAGAACAATCCAGTGGTAGCCTGAGTCACCTGTTCCACTGGCATAGCGAAGATGGAGGCCGCTTGGGGGCCCATAAGTCACTCCTCCGGACGGGACGGAGCGAGAGTTGTAGTTGCGGTTAATGCAGTTTGAAGACATTGATCTTCTGTTTTCTGCACGGAGCAAGACACCAAATCTTAGTATCTCGAATCCACATGCAACCATAGCAAACCGCGATTCGTTCGCGAACACGACACATGAAGTGTGGAGTGGAAAGAGGAAAAGGTCCCACCGGGCGTGCCAGAATCTGTTCTCCTCCGAAACACAGAGACGCGACCGCGTAGGTCCGTCTTTCCCGAATTTGGGGGCAGATGCTAATTGAGGCTATCCGTCCACCTCTCCGAAGATGCCAAGTTGATTTATGACACCATGTATCGAAGGTTTAAACGGATACGGCCGATGTAGCAGACTTCGTCAGATTCCCCCTCGTTGAGGGGTTTTTGAATGTGGGGACGCTCTTCCCTGCAGGCGCAAGCCCCTGTAGTTAATTACGCTACCGCGTCTCGGTAACCACTTTCTCCTTCTCCAGATGGTCACTTCGCGTCGCGGGTGTTTGTTTTGTTTTTGGTTGCCCATGGATTGTATACGGAGACTAATTTATGTTGTCGCCCGTAGGGCGTGGATTAGTCCAAATCCGTATTTTCTTAGATTTGGGTTTGGGGTTGGGTTTAAGGATGCGTTAGTCTCATTTGAGACTAAGCTCAACTTAAACCTTTGTTAAGGATATGTTAGTCTAATTTTAGACTAAGATTTACTTAATAGATTGTTAAGGATGCGTTAGTCTAATTTTAGACTAAGATCAACTTAACAGTTTGTTAAGGATACGCTAGTCTAATTTTAGACTAAGATCTACTTAACAGGATCATTTAGATCCAACAAAAGAGCATTTGAACTCTATTGTTTTAGTTTAGGGACTTTGCGGTCGATTACCAGTTTAAGGACATGGTGGTCCAATTTAAAGACATCATAGTATGTAAAGGTTAAGGACATCATAGTCCATGGGCTTAAGGACCCCACAGTCCGAGATTAAGGACATCATAGTCCATGGGCTTAAGGACCCCACAGTCCGTAGTTTAAAGACGTCATAGTCTATAAAGTTTAAGAACATCAAAGTTCATGAGTTTAAGAATCCCACAGTCCAGGTTAAGGACATCATAGTCCACGGGCTTAAGGACCCCACGGTCCATAGTTTAAAGACGTCATAGTCTATAAAGTTTAAGAACATCATAGTCCATGAGTTTAAGGACCCCACAGTCCATGGAATGATTGGCTATCGGGACCCGTCACCTCTCTGAAGATGTTGAGGATTACAACGACAAATATCAAAGGAGTGAAGAGATGTACCCTTAAGCCAAAGTTGATTGGGAAATCTGTAGTCCAATTTGGGACTGAGATCAATTAATTAGATTATGAGCACATGGGCTCAGTTAAATCTGAATTGAGAACTTATGGCCAACTTGGGCTAAATCCAATTAAGTTTAAAATGTTAGACCTTTGTTTGGATTATTGAACATTTGTCTGGGTTCATCCCCCTATTATTTAGCAATGCTACACAGGGGATTGGGGCTCTGACAACATTTTATCTTTGGCTGAGCACTAACCATTCATTATACCTCTGGACTTTACTTTGCATATCATATAAACAGATCAATTTTGAGGTTCAGTTGAAGAGGAGTCTTGCCTTTGGAAGACTCGGTCAATTTAGGCTAAGACCAGTTTCAATATAGTGTTAAACACTAGCACATATTTGGCGATCACGTATTCCCATGTGATGCGCTTATAATAGTGTTAAACACTAGGGACAAAGCGATCAAAAAAGTGTTAAACACTAGAAATGAGGTGGTCACGTCGGGTTACGTGAGGCGCCTGAGAATGGGCCAAACCTCCTTTATTTTACTCTCAAAATCTGCAAATAAGTGTTGAACACTTAGCCTCTGTAATCATCACATGTGGACACGCACACGTGATAGTGCCAATGTGTTGGGTATTAATTTCTCTGTTTTCCCTCATTTGCCTTTTTAAAAAGGTGTTTGTCAGGGGTCACGTGAGGCGCCTTAAATCAGTATTGCCTTTGGTTTTATTCCCTTCAGTTTTGAGGGTCACGTGTGAGCACGTGGAGCATTGCCTCCAAGCTTTTTCTTTCTCATTTTGAGGAGTCTGTTTAGGGGTCATGTGGGGACACGTGAGAGCGCCTAAAGTCTGTTCTGCCTTGGCTTTGTTCTCTTTATTTTGAGGAATTTATCCAAGGGTCACGTGGGAGCACGTGACCCAATTTCATTTGTTCTCTTTTGATCACTGAGGAGGGGAGTCACGTGGACACACGTGGTCAAGTTGGATACTGATTTCTTTACATGCATGGAGAGTTTTAAGTCCCTTATTTAAGAATTAAATTCTTTTGTAGAGTTGAACCCTAATTTTGTTTAGAGAAATTAAATTGCTATGTATATGGAAGAATTAAATTCTTTAAACCCAACTCTCCTACTAAGTTTTGGATCTGCATGGCAGAATCTTGCCGATGAGAATTAAATTCTCAACTTGTGGGGAGATCTGCTTCTGCAGATCTTCAACCAAAGGAAGAACTAAGTTCTTATTTTAAGGGTTAAACCCTGTTTCTGTTGGAGGAATTAAATTCCTAAGTATTTGGAGGAATTAAATTCCTTAAACTCAATTCTTCCTCTAAGTTTTGGATCTGCATGGCAGAATCTCCCCGATGAGAATTAAATTCTCAACTTATGGGGAGATCTGCTTCTGCAGATCTTCAACCAAAGTAAGAACTAAGTTATTATTCAGAAGAGTTAAACTCTTAGTTTAAGAATTAAATTCTCTTTTTGTTTTGTGGAGCTTATGATCTTTTTCCCTTTCTCACCTAGGGTTTCTTTCTCTTATGTGGAAATTTTCCTTTCTCTCTAGAGAATTAAATTCTCTTCTTTTTTCTCTCTGTTGTTATATCCTCCCTTTTTGTTGTTCTCTCTTGGCTCTTATTTATAGGAGAAAGAAAAGAATCAGTTTGTCTGGTCAATCTTTCATTAAAAGATTTTAATTGATTTTGTAACCAACATGATCTTTTAGATCACTCAATGAATTTTATTCACCATTGGATTTTTAATCCAAAAGATATTTTGTCTGTTATTCTTGGTGAATTTCAGGAAAATCTTTCCTTGTATAGAATCTTTCTATAAATTGGTGATTTTTAATCGCCATTGGATTTTTAATCCAACGGTGCTCCACTTTACAGAGCGTAATCTTTTTGTTTGGAAAGATTTAGGGAAATATTAGGGATTTTGATTTCCCTTAATTAGAATTTAATTCTATTAGTTCAAAAGGTTTAAGAGTCTATCACGCGTTAGCACGTGACCTCACTGATTAAGCAATTAATTAGAATTTAATTCTATTGGTTTAGAGAGCTCAGGAACCCATCATATGTCGGCACGCGACCCCACCGATTAATTATTTAATTAGAATTTAATTCTATTGTTTCAAAGGGTTTAAGAGTCTATCACGTGTTGGCACGTGACCCCACCGATTAATTATTTCCAATTATTTATTTTATTCAGTGCCTACAGGCTTTGCCTGTAAATGGTCACGTGTCTGAACGTGATGCCCGGTCACGTGTGGGCACGTGATGCCTCATAACTTTTGATCTCGGATGAATTATGAGGCCCATAATATATCAAATCGAAGGATTTTTTGAGACACTTTCGATACCATCAGAATTTAGCTATTTCTCATTCGGGAGTTTGTCAAAATGTACCCCGGAAAATACCGGTTCGCATTTTCTTCCTTAGATTATACATGCATAGCATATTTGCTCATAACTTTTGATCCCGGATGAATTATGAAGCCCATAATATATCAAATCGAAGGCTTTTTCGAGGAGCTTTCGATACCATCAGAATTTAGTTGTTTCACATTCGGGAGTTTATCAAAATACAGACCGGAAAATACTGGTTCATATTTTCTTAAACGTATCGCTGCCATTTGATACCTTGGGCTGTTTTGCACAAAAAAATTTAGCGGGAACAAGGATGGACCGAGCAGGGTTGCTTCTCGGTTGCCTCTTGATGAGGGCTTTGATCCTTAGCGCGGGAGGGCATAGAGTGGCCTGCTAAGGATGGACCGAGCAGGGTTACTGCTCGGTGGCCTCTTGATGAGGGCTTTGGTCTTTGGCGTCGTTGGATAAGAGATTACCAGCCAAAGATGGACCGAGCAGGGTTGCTGCTTGGTTGCCTCTTGATGAGAGCTTTGATCCTTGGCGTCGTTGGGTAAGAGATTACCAGCCAAGGATGGACCGAGCAGGAAAGCTTCTCGGTGGCCTCTTGATGAGGGCTTTGATCCTTGGCGTCGTTGGGTAAGAGATTACCAGCCAAGGATGTACCGAGCAGGGAAGCTGCTCGGCTTTGCGAGGTTCGGTCTAACCTTCCTAGGTGTGAGAACATCGGGAAGAGTGACCGTCGTGGGCGATACGTGTCAGGAATGCATGGGGAAGGCGAAGCGTTTCAAAGAGCTGCGTCGGTTCCGCCACGTAGCGGTGCGGTATTGGAGTAATTTTGGGTGAATCCCAGGGTTCGCGCCCATGCGCGCGTGAATTCGGGTCCTTAGGGATTCTGTTTAAGGTTATAAATAGAAAAGGAGATGGCAACTCTTCAGCGTCGCTTTTTGAGATGACTGGTCCCATGTATTCGATCGAAGAGATCATCACCTTCGACGACGTCTTCATGTATGACCAGACCCTGGCTAAGGATAGGTACTGGGATGTGGTTCAGCGCCTCGAGGGTCACGTCGGCTGGCTTCTCCCTCGACGGTCACCCCTCCTACAGTTGCTGATGTACGCAATTTGGAGGAGGTCCTCGGGGTTGTACAACCCCCTCTCCGAGGAGTTGCTGGAGGAGGCGCTCGACAAGGTGTGCTCGATTGATATGCTCGGCCTCATCTCGAAGGCCAGGCACGACCGATCCTTGGCTCTCATTTTGGAGTACTTCCAAAAGAGGTACATCGTGAGCTAGGGCGCGGAGGACGGAGCGCCGGGTGCTTCCCTGGCGTCTCGGGTTCGCGCACAGCATCGGCGGGAACGGGCTGCAGGGGCTTGGTCCCGGTTGGCGGAAATTTACTCTGAATATCACCAGGAGTACTTCCTCGATCCTGTTCCCCCTCTGTTGTAAATTTTTCTTTTTCTTTTTGATGTAAGGCTGAGGAGCCCAAAATACCCTTTGAATGAATAAAATTCTCCTTTTTGCGATACTCTATTTTTTCCTTCTTATTATTTAAATAAAAAGAACTTAGAAGAATTTACATCGCTTTTGTGAAAGAAGAAATATACATTCATAGACATTCTTTTCAAAGGTACATCTTGAGCTTCTCGGCATTGTAAGGCCGTGGAAATTTGCGACCATTTGCATCTTATAGGCAATAGGCCCAGCCGGGCAAGACCTCGGTGACGAGGAAGGGACTATCCCATTTCGGGGAAAACTTATGTAGCTTTCCTTGATCGACGAACTCGTTCCGCCTTAGGACTAAATCACCGGTTTTAAAGAAGCGACGCTTGACTCGCGCGTTGTAGCAGCGGGCGGTTTGCTGTTGATAGGTGGTAGTTCTGATCTGAGCCCGGTCCTGTTTCTCTAACAAGATGTCCAGGTTAGTTCGGACGGCCGAGGTGTTTTCTTCGTCGTTGAAGTGCTCGACCCTGTAGCTGGGCAGCCCGATCTCTGCCGGGACCATTGCCTCGGTACTGTAGCAGAGGCTGAAAGGGGTCTCTCCAGTGGGGGTCTTCTTCGACGTGCGCAAGGCCCATAAGACCCGGGGTATTTCTTCGACCCAACTGCCCTGTTATCCTTCTAGACGTGTCCGAAGACCTCGGATGACGTCCCAGTTAGCGACCTCGGCCTGCCCGTTGCACTGGGGATGCGCGACCGCGGCAAACTTCATAAGGATACGATATTCGCTGCAGAATTCCTTAACTTTTTCGTTTTCAAAATTTGTCCCGTTGTCGGTGATGATACACCTCGGGATCCCGAACTGGAGTATCACGTTGTTCTGCAGGAACTTGATAGTCGTGGAGGCGTCCGGTTTCCTGATGGGGACGACCTCGATCCACTTCGTGAAGTAGTCCACTGCGACGATGACATACTTGTGCCCGCTCGTACCGGTAGGGAACTGGCCTATCATGTCCATTCCCCTCTTGGCAAACGGCCATGGGGAGGTTAGGGCTGTTAGCTTGGCAGCCAGAAGGCGAGATATGCTTCCATGGAGTTGACAGCTTTTGCATCTCCTGATGAGCTTCTGGGCGTCCTGATGAATCGTCGGCCAGTAGTACCTTTGGAGCAGTGCCTTCTGGATTAAGGTGCAGGCCCTTTGGTGCGCACCGCCGACCCCTTCGTGAATCTCACGGAGAACGTAGTCAGCCTCGTGGGGGTCGACGCACCAGAGCAGGGGCTGAGTGAAGGATTTCTTGTAAAGGTTCCCATTGCTCTAGACAAAATGGTGAGCTTTGGCTCGGTGACGGTGAGCCTCCCCTCGATCATCTGGGAGTGTACCTTCCCTCAGGAATTCCACAAGGGGCTTCCTCTAATCCTGGTCTTCTTCCCGGGCTGTGTACACTTGAAGTGGCGTTGCCCCGTCTTCTACGCTTGCCCGTGGTAAGACCTCGAAGAGGATGTTCCTCTTGTTGTTGGCCGTATAGGATGAAGTCAGCTTACTCAAGGCGTCGGCCTGGGCGTTTAGCTGTCTGGGGATCTGCTCCACTTGGACCTCGTCGAAGTCTTTTCGCAATCTTCTTACCTCGGCCAGATACTTCACCATCAAAGGCTCCCATACCTCGAATCGGATGATCACTTGGCCAACGACTAGGGTGGAGTCGCTGCGGATTCGGATCGTTCTCAACCCCAGTCCGGAGGCTATGTACAGTCCGGCCAGCAAGGCCTCGTATTCCGCTGCGTTATTTAAGGCTTTGAACCTGAGCTTCAGAAAATACTCCATTTCTGCCTCGTTCGGGCCCCGAATGGTGAGGCCGACACCACAGCCTTCCTCGGTCGAGGACCCATCGACGTAAATGATCCAATCAGGGACAGAGTCGGGCTTTCCATCGACTGGGGGTTGAGCTCCGGGGGCCGGCGTAGATTCCAGCTCTTTGTTGGAGATGGTGCACTCGACGATAAAATCGACCAGGGCTTGTGCCTTGATAGCCTTCCTCGAGCGGTGTTTTATGTCGAACTGGGACAACTCCCACCTCCATTTCTCCAAACGGCCAGAGGACTCGGGGGAGGCGAGGATAGCCCCTAAAGGCCGCTCGGTAAGAACGTGGATGGTGTGTGCCTGGAAATAGTGCCGCAGTTTCCTTGAGGCAACGATGAGTGCCAAGACGGTCTTCTCAATGGATGGGTACCTCGTTTCCGCGTCCTTAAAGACGTGGCTCACATAGTATACCGGCTTCTGGACTTCCTCGACCTCTCGGACGAGCACCGAACCCGCAGCTTGGTCAGACACTGCTAGATATAGCGATAGCTCGTCCCCTTCAACTGGCCGGGTGAGCAGCGGGGGAGTCGCAAGGTGCCTCTTTAATTGATCAAAGGCGGTCTGACACTCCTCCGACCATTCGAACCTCGATATCTTCCTTAGAGCTTTGAAGAACGGGAGACACTTCTCGCCAGACCTTCACATGAAACGACTCAGAGCGGCTACCCGCCCTGTCAGTGACATGATTTCGACGTTAGTCTTAGGCGCAGCCATGTTAAGGATGACGCTGATTTTCTCCGGGTTAGCCTCGATTCCATGGTGGGTGACCATGAAGCCGAGGAAATTTCCACTGGTGATCCCGAATGCGCACTTGGCGGGGTTCAGTTTCATCTTGTATTTGCGGAGGACGTCGAAGGCCTCGCCCAGATCCTTGGCGTGTTCATCCGACGAGATTGATTTGACGAGCATGTCGTTGACGTAAACCTTCATATTCCTGCCGATCTGTGGCTTGAACATCCGATTAACCATGCGTTGGTACGTAGCCCCGGCGTTTTTGAGGCCGATGGGCATCACCTTATAGAAGTATACCCCCCGGTCCGTTGTGAAGGCGGTGAGATCCTCGTCCGCCGGATTCATATGGATCTGGTTGTAGCCGGAGAAAGTATCCATGAAGCTAAGTAGCTCGTGGCTTGTCGAACTGTCGATGAGCTGATCTATCTGAGGGAGGGGATAATTGTCTTTCGGGCAGGCCTTGTTGAGGTCAGTGAAGTCGACGCACATACGCCACTTCCCGCTAGACTTTTTAACCATGACCACGTTCGCTAATCATTTTGAGTAAGGCACGTTCCGAATGAAGTTGACGGCGAGGAGCCTGTCCACCTTGTCCTAGATCGCTTTTTGTTTGATCGGGACGAAGCTTCGTTTTTTTTGCCTGACGGGTCGGACCGTAGGGTCCACCCCGAGCTTATGCGATATAATTTTGGGGTCGATCCCAGGCATGTTGGCGGGCGCCCAGGCGTACACGTTAGAGTTACTTCTGAGGAAGTGGACCAGGTCGTCTCGCTGAGTCCCCGTTAAGAGTGACCCGATCTGGATGGTTCGCTCCTTATCCCCCTCCACAAGGTGGACCTCAGTCAGTGGTTCCACCGGGGTTTCTCGAACCTCCTTTTGCTCGTCTCGAGTATCCAGGAAACCCTTGATATCATCTTCGCTTTCCCGGCCATTGTCTTGTCCTTCAGGCGTAGATGTTGCGATGAAGCAAACCTTTGCGGTTTGTTGGTCCCCGTGGGCCCGACCTATCCCGCCTTGGTCGAGCGGGAATTTCATCGCTAGGTGGTAGGTCGATATCTAGGCCCGGAGGGAGTTCAGTGTCAGGCGACCTAGGAGGACGTTATAGGCCGATAGGATTCTCGCGACGATAAATTCCACAGGCACGGTGCGCGTTCGTCCCGCTTCCCCGATGTTAAATTGGAGAGTGATTACCCCTTCCGCCGGGATGGAGTGGTTAGTGAACCCTGAAAAGATGTGGGCAGTCGGCCTTAGGTCCGACGGGGTGAGTCCCATACGCAGAAAGCAGTCATAAAAGAGAATGACCTCCGAGCTTCCCGAGTCGACCAATATCCTCTGCACTTCGTAGCGGTGGACCCGGGCTGTGATCATCAGTAGGTCGTTGTGTGGCAGGGATATCCCGTGGAGGTCCTCGTCGGTAAATATGATCGGCTCGGCCGCTTTAGCCTTCTTCCTTGGGTGGCTGCCAGTCCCCTCGATCGGTAAGGGGTGCCGCGCCTCGTCGGTCTCCGTCGCACCCCCCGCTGACATGACCATGATTTGGCCGATTGTCAGCTCGCTGGGAGGGAGATGGTGCTCTTGCTCATGGTCGGCCTGTCGCTTGTCTCGCAAGTACGTTGCCAGGTGCCCCGAGCGGATTAACTCCTCAATATAGTCTCAGAGCTGCTTGCAGTTCTCGGTGGAGTGGCCCTGCGACCTATGGAAAGCACAGTAGGGGCCCGGGTACGCTTTGCCACCTTATTCGAGACTGGGAGGGGTTTGAAGAATCTCTCGCACTTAGCCTTTTCCAACAATACTGTCTGGGAGACGTTGAGTGGGGTGTACTCCTGAAACTTCGGGGAGTAGGGCTTTGGCCGCTCAATCTTCTTTTTCTCCTCCTTGGCCCTTTTCTTCTGATCAGCTTGCTTTGTCCGGGGCAGATTGGCGTCCACCTCGGACTCAAGCTGGATCTCACGCTCGGTCCAGACCTTTACCTCGACCATGGTCTTAGTTTGCACTAATGCAAAGGTGTAACTCCTTAGATTTCGGTTAGTGTTAATTTAGACGGTAATGCGGGTTTACTATAAAAAGTTTACCAATTCGGGTTCCTCACATTTTATAACATTTAATTATTATTTTAATATTATTTGTTATGGACATGCACGCACGTGTGCACGTAAATATGGGGTTTGTTTGTGCTAAGCTAGTTTTTAGCAACCTTGACACTTAACCTTAATTCTAATCCTTTGCTTTAAATCTACCATTTGCTTTAATCCTTGTTATTGTTGAGTGAGAAGGAGAGATATTTGTTATGGGTTTTGTTTGTGTGAAGAGGTGGCATGGTGAGTAGTATGAAGGCATTAATGGGGGAATTAATGCGAAGGATACATTCACCTCTCACTCTCACCCTACACTCACCCCCTTTTCTCTTTTACTCACACTCTCTCATTCTTCTCACTTAATTCCTTCATATTTCTCTATCTCCCTCAACTCTAAACTGAACACTTCACCAATTCCACATGAATCCATCACAAAATTCACAAAATCACATCTTTTAACTTGTTTTGCCTCTTGGTTGCATAGGAGCTTGCAAGCTTGGATCTTTGTGTTCTTTTTGTTAGGTAATGATCCCTAACTGTTCTTTATATAGTTTTTGTGTTGTGTAGCTTGTTAGTTTCAGTTTAGATTGTTTAAAGTTAAGTTTGGTGCATAATATTGTATTTTAGTGTCGATTTGTGATATCTGTGACCTGCTGTGACCCCGAGATTTTACTAGAAAACCAAACAATGTAGTTGTGTTGTACCCGAGACCATAGGACTTTACCTGGAGCACGAACCCTATCATCTCGGATGTGGCCGGTGACGTATGAAGGGCGATCTGGCGACCTCGGCCAAGGGGTGGGGTTTTGGGTTGGTTCTGGGTAGGTAACTGTGTATTGTGGTTTAGGTACATTTGGTCTTGTTTAGTTGTTGAGTTTTCTCTGTATGAAAAATCTGGGATCATATAGGTAGGTTCTAGTAATACGACTACGCGCGATATGTTATCCGACACAGTCCGTGCACTTTGTGCTGGTTTGCTCTTGGGTTGGTTTCGCCGTGTCGCTACGTGCGTTAGCCACAATACGAACACTTGAGAGTATATTTGGAGTTGATGTGTTGGTAAAACGTAGTTTGTACGTGTTTTTGGTCGTTTACTAATATATACTTGTGTTATCGTTTTGTGGTTTTAGGTTCGCAGGCGGGGACTTCGGACACTGCGACGAAGGGAAACAGGTGGTAGGCTTCACTTAGCCAGGAGCGTTGGTGAGTAGATTTAACATCTACAGGGGAATCGCCCGCATGGCGTTATGCGTCTGGGCTAGAGATATTATCTTCTGTCGCGTATTCTATTGCATATATAGAGTTGCGCATACACACTACTGCTTAGTTATTGTTGTGCCTGGACTAGTACCCTTAGGACACTGCACTATTATTGACGGCTTATGTTGCACGAGCACGGATTGTATGCCACACACACCGTCAATAATTACCATGTCACGCACAACCCACTGATAGATATAATATTGTTTGGTTAGGGACATTGAGACATTGATTCATATCCCTATATGTATATGACATCTAGCTTACCTGTATACCTACATGCTTACACATATGTCCTGACATGCTTACATCCTAGTTACCCATATACCTATATGGTATTGTACCATTGTGATAGGGATATATACATATGAGACATAGCTACATGTACATTTGGCATACATACATACATATACCTGGAGGGTATTATGGATAGGTATAGACATATACCTTACTACATCTACTTTGACATCATACATACTTACATATGGACACACATATCTTGTTATACCGACATGGTTGCGCATACCTTGTTATAGCTACATGTTCACCTGTCTATGATGTTGCATCTGATTTCGGGGAAATCAGGAACCGCGTGATATATTTAATAACTTGTTGCATTTAAATAGCAGTTTTCCTTTATATGCTCATATTACTGTTTCATAATGCATATGTTACATTCTTGGATTTCATATGCTGTTCTCTGATATTGTTATACCTAAGTATATATAACAGTGGAGTGGGACGCTGTTATATATGCATATATATATATATATATATATATATATTAGTGGAGTGGGACGCTAATATATATGTATTGATTCATGCAGTTATACTTATTCATTACTTGATGTTTTCTGGATTTGAGGACCGTGATTGTTTCATGAAAATATGCATTATTTGAAAAAACCCGGTTTCTCTTGATATGATATTTCTGTAGGGTTACTAGGCACACTAACGAAGCTCTACAAGGCATCGACCATGCCAAAATTAAATTTTTATGTGCCGAATAACACTAAGCAAGATCGTTAACTAGAGTTTAGGCGAAACGAATGACATGTAAACAACTTTACACTAAAGGGAATGCGATATACAACCTTTGTAGATCGTTCCTCCAGTTCTTTAGCTCCTTGATGAAGTCTCTTCGCTGCGATCGTGGTTCTTCCGGACTCTTGCATGGCTTCACGAGGCGAAAGGTGCGACCTTGCTTGAAGTCTCCGAGGCCGAAGATGATCTACGTCGAGGGAATTCCGACTCAAGCTTCTACTTCACTAACTTGAGAATTAGTGAAGTAAACACTCTATACTAAAGTGCTAATCTTGTAGAGGATGGAGAAATAAGAAGTGGGTTCTCTTTAGAATTTTATTTCTCACTTTGTTTCTCACTTTGGATCAAACCCTAGTTCCTTTTTTTTTCTTTTCACAATGAAGATGAAGAAGAAAAGAAAGAGATGAGGATAATGATCAAGTGAGAAGAGTAACCATGATGAGTGAGTATCATATACTAACCCTTGTAGAGACTTAACCCTAGGCTAATGTGTAACAACCCTAATTTTCTTATACACTTTTTCCTATACAAATTTTTTTCAAAATATTTTAAAAATCCACAAAGGGGTATTTTAGCCTGAGCACAAGATTTAGGTAATTATTTTTGTTTTTAATTACAAGCTACAAGAATGAAATAACTCCATTTTTAGTGTACAAGAAATTACTTTAAATTTAATGTATACTAGGAGTATTTATTCTTGCTGCTATCAGTTTAAGTAATTAAAAACCACAATAATTATAAGAAAGAGCTTGTAGCTCATTGGTAATACCTTGCATTACTGAACTAAGCCACCAGAGTTCAAATCTCATGCCCCACATTATTTTTGTATTTATTTTGTTTTAATTTTTTTTGGAAGTCGACGGTAAAAAGGCCATAACTCCCAAAATATGTACTGGACAACAAAAAGTAAATATACCAAATTGTACCCCCAGAAAATCCCCGGCCACTGGAACCTTGACTCGGCCCGACTCGGCGCCGCCGGCCGGCGAATCGGCCGACTCGGTCCAGCGCCGTCGGCCGGACTTGGCCTGACGGCCGAGTCACCAACTGAGAAAAGTTGGCTCTTGACTTGGTCGACCCTCTTGCACACTTATTATACCTGGATCGGTTTTAAATTGGCCAATAAATCCCTTTTACTCCTAGGTTTAATGATTTTTAATGATTTTTATATATTTTTTAATTAAAACCCTAACCTTAGCGTAGCCCTATATAAACACCCCTACCCTCTACCATTTTACCCTACAACTCTAAGTCCACTCTCCCAAATTCTCGAGAACTCGGTACAAAGAGCGAGAAGCGAAGCGCTGCCGAAACCGACGACGGATTCCGGCGATCGTACTTGAACCTTCGCGACGTTTTCGACGCACCGACAACCACCACCTTCCTTAGCCTCCTTAGGTTGTCCAAACCCATAAGTCCCATCTCTTCTATCTCTCTTTTCTTTTAATAGAAAATACGACTTTTTAGAACCCGACGGAAATCGGAACAAACCGATTTCCGATTCGGTTTTTCTACAAATTTCCACTTGTCACCTAATACATAATACCTAAATCTATCTATGATGACTATTAATCACCTAGAAACCAATTTAAATAAAGTTTCTCACATGAAATGATAGCCTTCTTGTAAAATCGTATTCTTTTCATAAAAATACCATGAAGTTTATTTTTCTTCGTTTAATCAATTCCCTCACTCCTAAATATGTTTATCTTGATAAATAAACTTGTAGAAATCAATTTGAATGAATTTTCACACATGAAATGATAACGTTTTCAAATACCGTATTCTTGCGCTTTAATACCTTCAAGTTTAATATATCATGTTTAATCTCTAAACTTCATTAAAACTTAAAATAAGTCACGAGCTAATGACCTACCTCTACACACACACAAATATAACCCTAATTGATAAACGTCAAAACATAGAATACGAAAATACAAGACTTTTCACTAAAATACCCTTTTCTTTATAAACCTTTTCTAAAAGTTCTAAGTTGTTTACAATTTTAAAACAATATCTTTTAAATAGGAAAATACGATATGTCATGGACATCGATCGTTTATCTAAACTGACTTTGTGGTGTCTAGGCTAGGCAAGTGAGCTTGGGTAACTTTAAAAGGCCCGTCTCACGATTCGTGAGCGGATCTCTCCCTTCTCACTTGTACTTACCTGGCTACAATTGGCGGTGAAGAGGCGATTTGAGGTTTCTAATGACTTGTCATTTCGACCCTTAAAAATAGGCTAGTTGGCTTAGGAAACCCTAGAAACTAAAATACAGAAAACTATACTCTTTTACAAATAAATACCTTATATTTATAAAACCGTTTTTTTCTAAATGAATGGTATTTGTTAAACCTATGCAAAGCACCGCTACAACCCACCTTTGGGGAACCCGTTAGGGATAGTACGGTTCATCGTGCACCCGCGGGCTAGTAGTGCGAGATTCAGACCTCCGCAAGGAGCATTCGGTCTCGAAAGGTTTAAAATACGGCATTTAAGAAAAAAATGAGATTTTGGAAATATAAAATATTATTTAAAATTTTTCTTGTATTAATATATATTTAATTATCATTTAAACACCTATTTTATCATAAGATGATGTTTCCATCTTTTTCTAAAATTACAAGATTAAAAGTTACATTAAAATACCATGAGTTTCAAATAAATCAATTAATACTTTTATTAGGATATATTCACTAGAATAACACAAATAAAATTCACACTCATTATAACTATAAATACGAATATTAAATACTTGAGGTGTATTTTGAAAACTATACAATAGTACTTTTTACATAAAACCCCCTCAAGTTTTATAATTTACAATAAGGACCCTAACAAATTATAGAACTTCAAATTACCTTTCTTTTTGTCTGACTCGGGTTTGAGTCTGACTATTTCTGACTTGAATATGATTCAAGTCAATCTATATTCTTTTATATTCCAACTCAATATGAATACATGAATCCCAGAATCCAGTTAATAATCTATACAACTTGACTGAACCGAACCATGGATATATTCCTTTTACATATTTCCCAGCATTCCATTTACATGAATCTACGGTTATAACCGTTTCCTGATATCATGATTTCGGTCAGTCAGTCAATCAATCATGCAATCAATACAATTTTACAGCATAACAATACAAACAAGACATCGCGGGGTTTAAGGGGTAGATTGGTACGGAAGGTGTTAAAGTTGGCACGAGACGGTCAGATTTAAGACACCTAACCTGAATTCAGTTGCCGTTGTTCCGGGTTGTATAACGGAGCCTTGTACTCTATTTCCGTTTGCCCTGGTCTCTAGCATATAGAGACCCCTCTCGTATACACTGGCATTCTTCTGTACCAAGCTACAAACAACATCGTTAATATAACATTACAACATTACAACAATACAATACAATATTAAAAGCTCTCTCTCTCTCTCCTACTCTTGTCTATTTCTCCCTCTTACATTTAAGACTTACCGAGCGATCTGTTCGCTGACGACATTCCGTTTCTCTCTTCTTTGAATGTCGTCAGGTGACCTGAACCCGGCAGAAGTTGAGCCAACACAAGAAGATTTGGAGCAATTTGTCGAAGACCCTGCAGTATAATTTCATTGTACCTTGTTCTTTTCAGTATTTTCATTTCCTGTTATGCCACTGTTTAAGCATCTTTATTTCAGTTGTATTTTCCTTTCCATGTATTGTACAAAAAATCTATTCATTTTGACTGAATTAAACTTTTTTGCACTGTTACACTTTCCTTTTACAAATTTCGAGGATGAAATTTTTATAAGGAGGGTAGAATGTAACGACCCTAATTTTCTTATACACTTTTTCCTATACAATTTTTTTTCAAAATATTTTTAAAATCCACAAAGGGGTATTTTAGCCTGAGCACAAGATTTAGGTAATTATTTTTGTTTTTAATTACAAGCTACAAGAATGAAATAACTCCATTTTTAGTGTACAAGAAATTACTTTAAATTTAATGTATACTAGGAGTATTTATTCTTGCTGCTATCAGTTTAAGTAATTAAAAACCATAATAATTACAAGAAAGAGCTTGTAGTTCATTGGTAATACCTTGTATTACTAAACCAAGCCACCAGAGTTCAAATCCCATGCCCCACATTATTTTTGTATTTATTTTGTTTTAATTTTTTTTGGAAGTCGACGGTAAAAAGGCCATAACTCCCAAAATATGTACTGGACAACAAAAAGTAAATATACCAAATTGTACCCCCAGAAAATCCCCGGGCACTGGAACCTTGACTCAGCCCGACTCGGCGCCTCCGGCCGGCGAATCGGCCGACTTGGTCCGGCGCCGCCGACCGGACTTGGCCGGACGGCCGAATCACCAACTTAGAAAAGTTGGCTCTTGACTTGGTCAACCCTCTTGCACAATTATTATACCTGGATCGGTTTTAAATTGGCCAATAAATCCCTTTTACTCCTAGGTTTAATGATTTTTAATGATTTTTATATATTTTTAAATTAAAACCTTAACCCTAGACTAGCCCAGTATAAACACCCCTACCCTCTACCATTTTACCCTACAACTCTAAGTCCACTCTCCCAAATTCTCGAGAACTCGGTACAAAGAGCGAGAAGCGAAGCGCTGCCGAAACCAACGACGGATTCCGGCGATCGTACTTGAACCTTCGCGGCGTTTTCGACGCACCGACAACCACCACCTTCCTTAGCCTCCTTAGCTTGTCCAAACCCGTAAGTCCCATCTCTTCTATCTCTCTTTTCTTTTAATAGAAAATACGACTTTTTAGAACCCGACGGAAATCGGAACAAACCGATTTCCGATTCGGTTTTTCTACAAATTTCCACTTGTCACCTAATACATAATACCTAAATCTATCTATGATGACTATTAATCACCTAGAAACCAATTTAAATAAAGTTTCTCACATGAAATGATAGCTTTCTTGTAAAACCGTATTCTTTTCATAAAAATACCATGAAGTTTATTTTTCTTCGTTTAATCAATTCCCTCACTCCTAAATATGTTTATCTTGATAAATAAACCTGTAGAAATCAATTTGAATGAATTTTCACACATGAAATGATAACGTTTTCAAATACCGTATTCTTGCTCTTTAATACCTTCAAGTTTAATATATCATGTTTAACCTCTAAAGTTCATTAAAACTTAAAATAAGTCACGAGGTAATGACCTACCTCTACACACACAAATATAACCCTAATTGATAAACGTCAAAACATAGAATACGAAAATACAAGACTTTTCACTAAAATACCCTTTTCTTTATAAACCTTTTCTAAAACTTCTAAGTTGTTTACAATTTTAAAACAATATCTTTTAAATAGGAAAATACGATATATCATGGACATCGATCGTTTATCTAAACTGACTTTGTGGTGTCTAGACTAGGCAAGTGAGCTTGGGTAACTTTAAAAGGCCCGTCTCACGATTCGTGAGCGGATCCCTCCCTCCTCACTTGTACTTACCTAGCCACAATTGGCGGTGAATAGGCGATTTGAGGTTTCTAATGACTTGTCGTTTCGACCTTTAAAAATAGGCTAGTTGGCTTAGGAAACCCTAGAAACTAAAATATAGAAAACTATACTCTTTTACAAATAAATACCTTATATTTATAAAACCGTTTTTTTTTCTAAATGAATGGTATTTGTTAAACCTATGCAAAGCGCCGCTACAACCCACCTTTGAGGAACCCGTTAGGAATATTACGGTTCATCGTGCACCCGCGGGCTAGTAGTGCGAGATTCAGACTTCCGCAAGGAGCATTCGGTCTCGAAAGGTTTAAAATACGGCATTTAAGAAAAAAATGAGATTTTGGAAAAATAAAATATTATTTAAAATTATTCTTGTATTAATATATATTTAATTATCATTTAAACACCTATTTTATCATAAGATGAAGTTTCCATCTTTTTCTAAAATTACAAAATTAAAAGTTACATTAAAATACCATGAGTTTCAAATAAATCAATTAATACTTTTATTAGGATATATTCACTAGAATAACACAAATAAAATTCACACTCATTATAACTATAAAGACGAATATTAAATTGTAGCGCCTTGAAATGTCGTTTTGGTGTTTTCCCGAAAATCGGTGAAAATGTGGTATTTTTCCGTAAATCGTCTTTTTTGTTATTTTGCAGTTTAGGACTAATTATACCTAATTTGGATAGGTAATTGCTAGTTTTTAGTAGCAAATGAGTTAATTATGAAATTCTGGTCGTTTAAAAATTTTCCCTAATTTTTCGATTTTTTATATTATTTTAAGCCGGTAAGAAAATACATTAAATTAGCGATAAATACAAATTTAAATGGGCTAAATTTAAGCTTTAAAATCATGTTAATTAAAATCTAGTTGTAACATAAATTTTTAGTATTTTATTTTAAGTTTTAACTAATTTTTATTATGGAAAACGAAATTTATTGAATTTAAGCTTAAACTTGCAATTTTGGACTTGTAGGGGGTCTTTTTGCAAATTTTTTTTGTGCACTCTCACACACACATCCTCACATCTCCTTGGCTGGCCCAAACTGCAAAAAATTCTCCCTCTCACTTTTTTTTTAAAACTCTTTTGTTATGGATGAATTGAGTTGATGTGTAGATTTTAAAATATAATATTTTGGAGGTATGGTGTATTTGACTTTGGGGGGGTTTGGCTTGGTGACCATTTCCCACACCCCACACCATTCCCCTCCTCCCTCCTCTGGCCGAAACCAGCAGCTCCCCACCCCCCTCATTTTTCCCCTCTCTTTTGTTCACAAATTCATCTCAAAAACCATCAAAATCCACAAATTTCTTCACTAAAACAAAACAAATCCTTGTGCTACCCTTTCTCAAGCCTAGTTTAGTTGAAAACACGTGGAAAGGAGGAAATTTTAGAGGCAAATGATCATGCTAGATCCATAGATCTTGAGGTATAATTTCCACCATATTATTTTCTTTTGGTTAAATTCTTTTAGTTAAATGGTTTTAGTGTTAAAAGCTTAGCAAAATCCTAATCTAGTTTTTCTAGTTCATGGTTGAAATTAAACTAGGGTTTTAGAAACCATTATTTAGTTAATTAAATCTATTTTGCTATCTAGTTGTTTGCTAATCTAAGTTAATGAGGTTACTTTATTTGTGTGGGCTTCAAATTAGTGTTAATTTGGTATTGTCATGTTTAGTTTTGGATTGAAATCGCTAATTATGAAAATCAAGAAAGGTTTTGTTTATGGAAATTAGGTTTTTAAGCATTGCTAGTGGTTTAAAATTAATGTAGTGGCTATCTAGTGGGTTAGTTGTGTTAGTTATATGTATGCCCTAGAGGCCATTACTGTACATTGGATGTATATTGTAGTGGATGCTGGGACATATATAGGGAGGACTTTCTTGCTCGACATGATAGTATGCTATCTGGTTGACCTTTACCTTAACGTGTACACTGATTGTCTCTCTGTTACATGTTGGTAAAGCCCCTAGGATGTGTACTTGACTACCTGGACTATGATGCGGATCATACTAGTGGGGACATGGTAGTCCATAAGTACATCCTTCATAGTCCCTAGTCGTGGGTGTATCGAGACGGGGCATCGATATACCAGAGTAGACTAGCGTGTACCTTCTCGACCCATACAGATGGGCGATGGATGATCCCATATCCATTGGTGTTTGACATCGGAGATGATATACGGGTGCTCAGTAGAGACTGGGTACACTGGACGGACTCGCTGAGAACTCCCAGATGGTATTATACCTCACGTCAGATGGCAGTTCTCTGGTGACACTGGTACAGAGTAGTCTGTTGACCCGAGATCGTCATAGAGTCTTGTGTGGTTCCCACTGTGCTTTGATTTCCATCTTACCACGTCCAAGAGGGCGTGCAAAACGGTGGTTTTTGGGTACAGTCCCGAATCACATGGAGGCAATGAGCGATAGGAGGGGATTCGTCTCTCCCGGTATAGGGAGTAGATGTTGCGCTGTGTTCGATTGGCTATAACAGGAAATCCCTGGCCAGGGTTGCTGAGATTTACTGGTAAGTGTTACCAGTAGTTTCTCAAATTGTTATAGACCTCATATCGACACGACTTATTGAGCTATTGGGGTCTGACGTTTACCACCCCTAGGCAAGATATGCGACATATCAGACGATCAGACCGGACTGTACGGTAGTGTTACTGGTTGGATTCACTGGAGTGTGAGCGGGCTTGCTCGTCGATCTTCAGATCGCTCAATACCCGGGTGGCCGTTACGTTTAGCAGACCGCTTGCGGCTTGTGGGTGTTTGATATGATCATCATCTGCTGCCGGCGTATTGACGAGTCTTTAGAGTCCTACACAGAGGTTTCCTGGCTCAAGCGAAACGAAATAGGAGCGCATATGAGATATGTGCGGGACCGAGAATAATGCGTGTATGTGATACCGTATTCTATTCTCGCGATGGATGTGTCGAATGGTTGTATGCGATATAACCTAATTATCGAATCAAGGATTGATTCGATAAATCGATACATTGTATACTAGTCGGTTGTGTGCGACATGACCGGATCATTAAATCAAGTGTTGATTTAATGATTTAATGTATAATTATATATTTGATATATTACTTTGCATTAACTAGTATTGGTTCACTTTAAATGGATTTTCTCACTTGATGTGCACATTGTATATGTGATATACTTTTATGCATTTGTTTGTATCATGTTTGATGATACATCCTTGTTTAGGTGTATGTTTAGTTTAAACCTTGGTTAAGTAAATGGTTAGGGTTGTGTTTAAATTTCTCATTTATTTATTTGTTTATTTATTCATTATGGAAATTAAAAAGAACGGTGGCTTATTTTGTTATTTTGTGGAAACTTCTTGAAGTGTTGAAAGCATAACCATTCTTGTTCTTTTCCTAAACCTAACCATTAACTCTAACCATGGTCTATTCTCTACACCTAACTTTGGTTAATATTATGATAAGTATCATATTATTTCTTATTTCCAAAATAACTTATCATAATATATATCATCTTCTTCTTCTTCTTCACTTGAAAAAAACCTTTCTTCATCAATGGTGGATTGATGAAACAAGTGAGAAATCCAATTCTAAAGTCTACCCACTTCCTATTTCTTCATCCTCTACCTCTTGCCAAGTAGTAGAGTGTGTTTCCTTCACAAGTTTTCATGGCTTGGTGAAGGTGGAGCTTGATCTAGCGATACTTCGACGTAGATCATCTTCGGCACGTCGTCGATGACCTAGCCCGCCTATTCTCCGATGAAGCGAACGCGAGAGTCCAAGATCGGATTTGTACAGCGGAGATGACTTCTTCATGGAGCTATGGAGGTGGACAAACGGATCTACAAAGGTTGTATTTCCGCATTCTATTAGTTAAGCGTTAACTAGTTATCTTTTCGCCTAGACATTTAGCCGACGATCCGTAGTCGGGTCTCTCGGCACCCATATTTTTTTTATATTGGCATGTTCGATGCCTTGTGAGACCTCTATAGGGTGCCTAGGAACCTTTCAGTGGTATCAGAGCCTAGCTAGAGCCTTAGGCGAAGTTTAGACGGAGTTTGAAAGCCGGACGAACCGAAAACCCATTCCCAAAATAGCTCTCTGGACTTTTTCCAAATTCTGGGATTTTCCTAAATTAAAAATTGCTAAAAAATTCAGCAGGAATATCTAAGAGTTACTGTGAAATTCGTGGGCCCAATTCCACTATTCCACCGCGGTTCCGCGGCATGAGCAAGGCTCATGCGGCGGTTCCGCGGCCGTACGGTCCTATCTCACTGTTATCTTTGCACAGTAACTCCTCTTTTCTGATGATGGATTTTATGGGAATTTTTAAATTTTATTCAACAGTTGAATTTTCTGGGGTTGTTTTGGGGACTCGGTGTTTCGATCGGATTGTCAAATTTTGTCTATGTGGCTTTCCGGATAAATTTTAGAATATGTTAAAAAGTTCGACCGGATATAAATACCCACTTTTTCCCCTGCCGGGAAATTTCCAAGTGTTGGATTTTTCCGTAGTTTGACGACGTTCTAAGTAGTGCAAGTAACTCGATGGACCCTCTAGAAGACAACAAACCTTAACTCGATTATGTGACCGTCTTGAACTGCCCTTTGAACCTTCGGGTTTGGGGCAGTACGGCGTGCCACATGTGAGGCGTTGGCTTGACCCTTCTACGGCTGGACCATTGGTACTGAGGCACGAACGGAATGTTGTTAGACTTGTTTCATGTGTTGATCTGTATCGGGAAAACTTGGGTGTTCGAATGTTCAATCGGAAAGTTTAACATTTTCTAATTATCTGGAATGGGATACAATAATTGGAATTCACAAAAGTTATGTGATAACTGAATGAATGTTATAAACATAGCAGTTTAGTCTCACTTGATCGGTTGCCACGGAATTTTGATGTGATCAAAAGTCCGTCGCAATCACGTAGCGTACGCGGATACTCGCCGGGTAAACTTAATAGACAGCCTCACTCCATAGCCCCGACCAAGTGACTGTAGGAGAACCCCGTCGCCGGAAGCATCCGTTCGGGTGCTCGCGGCAGCGGTGTTCCGCCTTGGTGCACTTCGTCGACGGTATCGGGGGTGCGGCCGTCTACTGAAGTTTGCGACGAGCATTCGATCAGGATGTCGGGAATCCTGTTGAATTGCCCGACTTGGTATTGAAAAGTGTTTTCGATAATGAGACTAAAATGCGGGGTTTATAATTGTTAGGCATGCGATGTCTAAGTAATTCATTTGGTCAGGCATGCGATGTCTGAGGTGGTTGCGGATTCCAACTGTTGTAGTTTTACACTTTCTTTTCTGTGACCGTAAGTGTAATATGTGATATCGCCGGTTTCGTTGCTATATGTCAACGACAATTAGGATGCGCATATTTACTTACGTTGATGACATGTGATGTTATGTGTTGCTGGATATGTTATATTGGATCATCGTGTTTGAATAGCCGGGGGTTTTTATGTGAGATGAGTGTTTTTCATTTTCATTCATGTAAAAACTTGTATGTAATATTCTTTTATTGGGGCGCTTCCAGGTTGCGGAAGTTGTCACCGTTTGTATATTATTTACTTTTCCGCACTAGGATAGACCCAAGCAGGAGAGCACAAGTAACCGGGTTCTGGAGTCCAGTGGGAGACCAACTCGAGGAGTCGAGTCCGGGTCTCCTAACTCCAGAATTGGTAGGGTTGCTTGCCGCTCTCGTAGGGGTCTAGGGGTGTGGGTTTGGCTATTCATCACGACCGTGGAATCCGTGTTTTATACTGGCTCGTATTGAAAACACGGACGTCCTAGTATATCCAATATTTCATATGTTTCTTCTGCTGCGATATCTGTGATGTGATCATGTGATGTTCTGTGATAGTATATAGTATATATGATATATTATATAGACGTTACTTATGTTTTACACCCGCGCTAGCCCTGCCCTGCTCTGTCGTTAGTTACCTAACCTAACGGTGCACGAGGGGACATCGAGGCGAATGCGGATGACATAAGTGTACGTCATATCTATCTGTGATGTTTAGGTATTTAAATGATGGGAATTCATTAATGAGATTAATGAAATAAAAGAAACCTAAGATGTTGTAGAATCGAATTTCAAAATAAAACAGGTAGCTACAGTTCTTGCTTTGCACAGCGGTATATATGATATATCCTGCACCTTATTCGATAAGGAAAGGACCGAGATCCCTTCACCGGGAGTGACTCCTTTAGCAATAACTGGCAGATGCTACACACTCGGTTTATCTTTTGATTGCTTTTAAGTGTTTTTGCTTTGCACAGTGATATATATGATATATCCCGCACCTCATTCGACGAGGAAAGGACCGACGATCCCTTCACCGGGAGTGACTCCTTTAGCAAAACTAGAAAAGCCTAAAAAACACTCCATTTTAAAATCATTTGATTCTACAACGATATCAAGTTCATTACGCAATAGGTTTTCAGAAAAACCTGTCGTAGCCCTCCGTCATTTCAGATAAGTATTAGTTAGTATTCGTGCTGCGGTTGTTTGGCATGCGTCAAGGCGTAGTGTACGGTAGCTAACTAGTGCTTATCTGCCAGCATATGATGCGATTGGATTAGGGTATTCGTACGGCGTTGTTTGGCATGCGTCAAGGGTCGTGCGGGTGGGTTTAATTCAATCAAGAAATGTACGGGTTGAACTTGACTAGCAGACTATGGGTTGTTTGGCATGCGTCAAGGTCATAGCGAGCTAGGGGCAAAATATTATCGGGAATTTCAAGTGTTGAGATTTGCAATGAGATTGCATACCTTCTATGAGATAGTTGGATCCCGATACCCGTTGCGAGTAAGAGTTACTCCTGGGAGAGTTTTATACATTACAATTAGCCGATCAAGTAGGTGTCTAGAAATGTGTCAACAGGGTTACGCCTCTGGGAAAACGAGGTTTACATTAATTAGGTTCGTGCGAAAGCACGGGGGACCTCCCTCAAAGTACCGACACTAGCCTGGCTGAAAGATTGGCGAACTTGTAGTGTGTAATTAATCCCGGCTAGTCTTTCCTTTTAGGGTTTGAAGGGAGATTTGATAAAAAGCAGTGGGAGCCATCCTGATTAGATAAAATAATAACCAATCTATTCTTGCAAGAGCGCACGCTGAGTGTCTTCTTCTCTTTCTCTCCTGGTAGCGACCATATCACGCCTTAATCAAGATAATAATACGGATTATTGACCGAACCCGCTTGTTATACTGTGCTGGGGAACGTTGATCCCGCTCCAACTTATAATTGTTATAAGACCGAGCAAGAAATTGGGGAATACCGATTTCCCGTGCCGCCCAAACGAAGAGAGTGCATGCTGATGCATCATCTTCGGGTGTGTTCATTACAAAGAACTGTTTCTCTGTAACCTCTACGTCCTGGGTATGTGATACCGGATCAGGATCCCAGATATGTAATCTGTTACATAGGGCTACAGATAGGTAGAGAACTGAGAACGGGTGATAAGTTTCATGAGGCAGAAAACAGGGCAAGAGTTGCAGCCAAGTCTGTTGGTCACTGTCACCCTGTATTACCAATACATTGATTCTGAACGAATGTTATTAGATACCGAACCTGATATACAAAATCATATCTGTCTCTTTATTAGTACAGAAACGGTAAAATTTTGTATTGATGGATAATGTTTTGAACATTTCCTATATCAAAAGTTGATCGGTTCAGGCACGTTATCTAAAAGCATTGACGTTCTAAATCAAACTACAGTTCTTAGTATACAGATCACACACAAGAGGAAGAGTTCAGACATGAACGAATTCTTCTTGAGGCATTGTAGACTAGGTCATATCAATGCGACCCGACTAGCTGAAGTTACATGTAGATGCATATTCAAATCAGTTTGAATTTACATCTTGTGAAACTCGCCAGTCATGTCACAAAGATAAGATGACCATAGCTCCGTTTACTAGAAACAGAGAAAGAGTTAATGAACTCTTGGGATGATACATGTTGATGTATGTAGGTCCCCTGTCTACACTTGCCAAGACCGGTTCTTTATACTTCATTACATTCTCTGATAATCTCTCAAGATTCAGATATATGTTCCTGTTGAAACACAAGTCAGAACCTTTTGAGATATTCACAGAATATAAGTTAGAAGTAGAGAACCAATACGGGTATAAGTATTATGTCCTTTGATGAGATCAAGGAGGAGAATACTTGAGCACGAAAATCCTGGATTATTCTAAAGGAGAATGAGATTCTCTCTCAGCATTACTCCTCTGTATACACCATAGCACGATGGTATATCGGGGCGGAGCAGATACACCCTATTTGATATGGTGTGCTCTATGATGAGTACTACTGAGTTACCTTTTTCCTTTGGGGAGTTATGCGCTTGAGTAGCTGCATACCTATTGAATAGGGTTCAAATCAAATCAGTTGCCTACCACTTCATATTTGATATGATAAGGGAAGAGCCCATCTCTCAAGTTAGTTGAGATTTGGGGTTGTCCAGCCTATGTCTGAAAAGCAAAATCCGGACAAGCTCGAGGCAAGATCTGTTATGTAGAACTGGAAATGTTCCAGCTATACAAACTACAGCAGATGATTTGAAAGAACCAAAGGATTCAATAGTTACCAACGAACCTCAGCCTCTCCGCCGATCTAGTAGGGTTTCTTACCCACCTGAGAGTTACTTCGGTTTCTCTATGACAGTGGGAGTGAGGATTGCATCATGAGATGATGACCCAACTAACTTCGAGCTGGCCATCAGGAGTAAGACTCTGTGAGAATGGCTGGATGCTTATCGATCTGAGATGGAATCCTTATACACCAACAAAGTATGGACTTTGGTTGCAATATCTGAAGGGTTATATCCCCATCAGGAGCAAGTATATCTTGAGAAGATTACTTGGTGTAAATGGAAAAGTTGAGACTTTCAAAGCTAGACTTGTTAAAGGTTTTCGTCATTGACCAGGCGTGGATAATGATGAAACCTTTTCCAGTACCTAAGCTTAAGTCCATCCAGATCCTACTTGCCACGGCTACATACCATGACTATGATATCTGGTGGTTGGGTGTCATGACTGCTTTTCTAAATGATGTTTTAGAAAAGTGCGTCTATAAGTACACAGCCAGAGGGCCTCGTAGACAGTAGGAGCAGCGGAAACGTGTGTAAGATGCTTTATATGATAAAGCAGGCATCGCGGAGTTGGAACATCTGTTTTGATGGATTAGTCAAACAGTTTGACATCATCAAAATGGTAGATGAACCTTGTATAAACAAAAAGGTAGTAGGGAGTATGGTGACGATCCTCGTAGAGTACGTGGATGACATACTCAAGATAGGGAAGTAGTTTCCTATGCTACGCTCGATCAATCTCCGCTTATCACAAAGATTTTCCACGTAGGATCAAAATGATACCTACTAAATCCTGGATTTTGGATCTATGAGATAGATCCAAATGGATGTTAGGATTCTCACTAGTTATAGTGAGATGGTATCATTCGATCCTGGGGAGAATCACTGGAAGGGTTCCAGGGTGATAAAAACGACTGAGTGTCAGTCACAGGCATTGTCTTTACCCTCAGTAAATGGACGGTATGTTGGAAGAGTTCCAAGCTAGATACCGTGACATACTAGACGATAAAGGCACGATACATCGCTACTTAAGATGCTACCAAAGAGGCTGTTTGGGTGTATAATGGTTCATGAGATGAACTACGTTCCTACCATTGTGAGACAATGGAGTTGTGGCTTATGCCGAGGAACGCCTGTCCCATCAGTAACCCAGACATATTCTAAGGCAGTATCACTTGATCATGGAGATGGTTGATCTCCAGGGTGATCGAGGTTAGGAGAGTAGACTCAGAGGACAACACGGCGAATCCACTCACGAAGGCCTATTCCTAGAGAGAGACTTTTATGGGATGGTTGAGTATGAGATACTACAACCACTGCTACAGATGGCCCTAGTGCAAGTGAGAGATTGTTAGTTATATGTATGCCCTAGAGGCCATTACTGTACATTGGATGTATATTGTAGTGGATGCTGGGACATATATAGGGAGGACTTTCTTGCTCGACATGATAGTATGCTATCTGGTTGATCTTTACCTTAACGTGTACACTGATTGTCTCTCTGTTACATGTTGGTAAAGCCCCTAGGATGTGTACTTGACTACCTGGACTATGATGCGGATCATACTAGTGGGGACATGGTAGTCCATAAGTACATCCTTCATAGTCCCTAGTCGTAGGTGTATCGAGACGGGGCATCGATATACCAGAATAGACTAGCGTGTACCTTCTCGACCCATACAGATGGGCGATGGATGATCCCATATCCATTGGTGTTTGACATCGGAGATGATATACGGGTGCTCAGTAGAGACTGGGTACACTGGACGGACTCGCCGAGAACTCCCAGATGGTATTATACCTCACGTCAGATGGCAGTTCTCTGGTGACACTGGTACAGAGTAGTCTGTTGACCCGAGATCGTCATAGAGTCTTGTGTGGTTCCCACTGTGCTTTGATTTCCATCTTACCACGTCCAAGAGGGCATGCAAAACGGTGGTTTTTGGGTACAGTCCCGAATCACATGGAGGCAATGAGCGATAGGAGGGGATTCGTCTCTCCCGGTATAGGGAGTAGATGTTGCGCTGTGTTCGATTGGCTATAACAGGAAATCCCTGGCCAGGGTTGCTGAGATTTACTGGTAAGTGTTACCAGTAGTTTCTCGAATTGTTATAGACCTCATATCGACACGACTTATTGAGCTATTGGGGTCTGACGTTTACCACCCCTAGGCAAGATATGCGACATATCAGACGATCAGACCGGACTGTACGGTAGTGTTACTGGTTGGATTCACTGGAGTGTGAGCGGGCTTGCTCGTCGATCTTCAGATCGCTCAATACCCGGGTGGCCGTTACGTTTAGCAGACCGCTTGCGGCTTGTGGGTGATTGATATGATCATCATCTGTTGCCGGCGTATTGACGAGTCTTTAGAGTCCTACACAGAGGTTTCCTGGCTCAAGCGAAACGAAATAGGAGCGCATATGAGATATGTGCGGGACCGAGAATAATGCGTGTATGTGATACCGTATTCTATTCTCGCGATGGATGTGTCGAATGGTTGTATGCGATATAACCTAATTATCGAATCAAGGATTGATTCGATAAATCGATACATTGTATACTAGTCGGTTGTGTGCGACATGATCGGATCATTAAATCAAGTGTTGATTTAATGATTTAATGTATAATTATATATTTGATATATTACTTTGCATTAACTAGTATTGGTTCACTTTAAATGGATTTTCTCACTTGATGTGCACATTGTATATGTGATATACTTTTGTGCATTTGTTTGTATCATGTTTGATGATACATCCTTGTTTAGGTGTATGTTTAGTTTAAACCTTGGTTAAGTAAATGGTTAGGGTTGTGTTTAAATTTCTCATTTATTTATTTTTTTATTTATTCATTATGGAAATTAAAAAGAATGGTGGCTTATTTTGTTATTTTGTGGAAACTTCTTGAAGTGTTGAAAGCATAACCATTCTTGTTCTTTTCCTAAACCTAACCATTAACTCTAACCATGGTCTATTCTCTACACCTAACTTTGGTTAATATTATGATAAGTATCATATTATTTCTTATTTCCAAAATAACTTATCATAATATATATCATCTTCTTCTTCTTCTTCACTTGAAAAAAAATCTTTCTTCATCAATGGTGGATTGATGAAACAAGTGAGAAATCCAATTCTAAAGTCTACCCACTTCCTATTTCTTCATCCTCTACCTCTTGCCAAGTAGTAGAGTGTGTTTCCTTCACAAGTTTTCATGGCTTGGTGAAGGTGGAGCTTGATCTAGCGATGCTTCGACGTAGATCATCTTCGGCACGTCGTCGATGACCTAGCCCGCCTATTCTCCGATGAAGAGAACGCGAGAGTCCAAGATCGGATTTGTACAGCGGAGATGACTTCTTCATGGAGCTATGGAGGTGGACAAACGGATCTACAAAGGTTGTATTTCCACATTCTATTAGTTAAGCGTTAACTAGTTATCTTTTCGCCTAGACATCTAGCCGACGATCCGTAGTCGGGTCTCTCGGCACCCATATTTTTTTTTATATTGGCATGTTCGATGCCTTGTGAGACCTTTATAGGGTGCCTAGGAAACTTTCAAGTTGGATGTTTGTGTTGGATTGTGAGCACTTTATCGCATAACGGCGATGTTGCGTCGTATTTTTTAGAATGTTTGTGCTTACTAGTTTTGTGATAAAAGTATGTGATAAATTATTTTTGATATCTTGATGATTGTTTTGGCTTATCCTATGACATTTAGGATGTGTGAGTGCGGATTTTTGAGTGTTCGGGTTTTAGTTTTTCCGGGCGACCAATCGACGTTTTAGTTAGTTTTTGCGATTTTCGCGTGTGTTCCGCGCACCTTGTGCACGCTGTACCTAGCTTGTGAACGTTAGTATCTTCGTTTGGGTTTTGCGTCATTCTTGATATATAACCTTATGTTTGGTATTGATGTAAATTCCAGGTTCGGTAGCGGAGACGTCAGACGCGGCACGAAAGGGGAAAGCGGTTATTGGACGTGACTAGCTAGGGATTCCGGTGAGTAGATGGAACATCTACGGGGGACTATCGTTGGATGGCGCAAGTCTCCCGATAGTTTTAGTAGCTTAAAAAGATTCTCAGTAATGTTAGTAATTAGGGGTGTAATACTTGTATGATTATTTGCTACATTCATGCCTTATATTGACATACATATACGAACCCATTCTATAGGACACCTGCACCATTGCCAGGGTTTTTATATGCAGCACGAGCACTATTCATGCTTACACACACACCCTGGTAATTGCCATGCCACCACACTAGATAACCTTTAAATTGAAACCTTTTACTATAATTGATACTTAAACTTGCGCTATTGCTTTAATTCCTTAAAATGAAATCGTAGGATTGCTATTCATGTGCATGTACTTCATCATATTATTTGTTCATGCCTAATCTATTAATCACACATCGCAACTTGATTATTGATACCATATGCATTCATTATCATTGGCATATGCACTTATGAGGATTTCTTGAGATTTTATGATATTTCTGGATTTCGGGGGAAAGCCGCAAAATTTCTAAACTTATTATATTTTTAAAATATGTAAATTGCGGTTTTCTAGTGATGTAAGTGTCGTCCACCATGAGTTTGTTGTGGTTTTCGAGACCCGTTTCGAGGAGTTGGATGAACCGTCTCGGGTACATGGTGGGCCCGGTAAGGTACCCCAGGGCAAGAAGCTCGTGTTGCTGACGATGAGCCTGGCAGGGGACGGATTACCTACCGGTGACTGTTTGGGACGGCGGATATCCAGAGGATACCGACCATGGCCGTGAGATGATGAGATATTGATATTGAGATGGGTCAGCTGGATGGCTGAGGCCAGAGATACTATGACATGGATATATGAGATTTATGATAGTTTTGAGGTGTCGTTGCTGGACACAGGTTCTTGTTGATTCTATTTGTATTGTGCTAGTATTTCAAAAGATGTTCCTAAGGGAAAAACGTGATTCTTATACTTACACATTCAGATCATGAGTTGATTCGCATTGCATTCATACCTGCTAGTATATTCATATTGCATACATACCTGCTATTATGTCCTGCCTTACCTGTATTTTAGATGCTAGGATACTTGTGTGCATGCTTTCGATAGCCTGTGTAGATGTTGTTTATTACTCACGAGTTGGCAACTCACCCCCGTTGTGCCACAGCCTTTTGCAGGTCCGCTCTGTCAGTACAGTAGCGGCGGGCGCACTTGCTTCTTTTGCCTCTTTTGCCTGGACTCGAGGTTTTGCTCTTAGGTGGGTTATATTATTATTTTTGTACCACCTTTTATATTCCTTGTATCTAGTGTACTCCATCTACTGTATCTACCAGTATTGTTGTAAATTGACCTAGAGATGAGACTGTGAGATTTGTGGACTTTTTATGCCGTATTTTGGGGTCGACTCACTTGAGTCGACATGCTGTTTTTCTCATGCTTCCTTATGATTATTTCGTATGTTGTTGCTTTATATTGCGTGGGATTTGTGACCGCCTTATGGCGAAGAGCTAGCTCCCGCTTGGGGATGCCTTATTTGTTGGATTCATATATATTCTTGTTGTACCCATTTTGGGGGCCAGTATTTACAAATGAGACTCTGCCGAAATTTTCGGAAAAATTGATATTGTTTTTAAAAAGGTTTTATATGACTTATTTGATAAACTCGTTTTCAATTGATTGGGTTCTCTTCACTCTTTTGCTTATTTGGTTTTGGTTTTCTGGGCTTTGGCTTACTTATTTTACGGACGTCTTGAGACGTTTCGTAAACTTAAGTGCCAATCGCGTTCCGTACCCTGCGGGTCGTGACAAAGTTGGTATCAGAGCGATAGGTTTTACCTTTTTGAGCGTAGGATGACCCTTGGTAGATGGAGTAAGTGACTTAAGTAGGGTAACGTAGCGTGTGTATGTCCGCGGCATACTTGCGATACGGTACTCCGCCTAAGTGACTTTAGGATATACTTGCTTGAAATTCCTTCATAAATTCCGTGTATCCTATGATTCTATCGCACTGTTCTTATTATCCGTTTTCCTGTAACAGCCACTATGCCGCCGAAGGCTACGAGGGCACAGAGGGCTGCCGCCCGAGACGAGATTCGAGCTGGCTCGTCCGAGACTAGGACTGAGCAGGGTGGTATGCCTACGCTGCAGGGACAGACCGATCCACCTTCCTTAGGCCGTATGGATAGGCTCGAGACTGGTATGGAGGAGTTGCGACAGATGATGGGGGGCATGCAAGAGCTACGTCAGATAGTAGGATCCCTAGTTGCAGCCAGTCGTACACCGAAGCCGGATGACGCACCTACCACATCCCAGACTGCTATGATACCTGCTCCTACTACTACTGCCGTGACCATCCCGGTTTCACTACAGAATTTCATGAGGCTGAGACCTCCAGTATTCACCGGCACCGAGGCAGCGGAGGACCCACAGATGTTTCTTGACAGTTTAGCCAGGATCTGCCGTTCGCTGAGATGTTCGGATGATCGATGGATGGAGCTTGCGAGTTTCCGACTAGAGGGTCACGCGCAGACATGGTGGGAGTCAGTCTTGAGAGGTTGAGCTGCAGGTCTACCGCCTATGACTTGGGCCGAGTTTACAGCGGTCTTTCTAGCTCGTTTCCTCCCAGAGAGCGTTCATGACGCCAGAGCTTGTAGCTTCGAGGCCTTAGTCAAGATACCTGGGATGACGGTGTCTGAGTATGACATCCAGTTTACATAGTTATCCCGATATGCTCCGTATTTGGTGGATACCGAAGAGATTCAACTCGGGTTTGAGTCTGACTATTTCTGACTTGAATATGATTCAAGTCAATCTATATTCTTTTATATTCCAACTCAATATGAATACATGAATCCCAGAATCCAGTTAATAATCTATACAACTTGACTGAACCGAACCATGGATATATTCCTTTTACATGTTTCCCAGCATTCCATTTACATAACTCTACGGTTATAACCGTTTCCTGATATCATGGTTTCGGTCAGTCAGTCAATCAATCATGCAATCAATACAATTTTAGAACATAACAATACAAATAAGACATCGCGGGGTTTAAGGGGTAGATTGGTACGGAAGGTGTTAAAGGTGGCACGAGACGGTCAGATTTAAGACACCTAACCTGAATCCAGTTGCCGTTGTTCCGGGTTGTATAACGGAGCCTTGTACTCTATTTCCGTTTGCCCTGATCTCTAGCATATAGAGACCCCTCTCGTATACACTGGCATTCTTCTGTACCAAGATACAAACAACATCGTTAATATAACATTACAACATTACAACAATGCAATACAATATTAAAAGCGCTCTCTCTCTCTCTCCTACTCTTGTCTATTTCTCCTTTTTACCTTTGGGACTTACCGAGCGATCTGTTCGCTGACGACATTCTTTTTCTCTCTTCTTTGAATGTCGTCAGGTGACCTGGACCCGGCAGAAGTTGAGCCAACACAAGAAGATTTGGAGCAATTTGTCGAAGACCCTGCAGTATAATTTCATTGTACTTTATTCTTTTCAGTATTTTCATTTCCTGTTATGCCACTGTTTAGGCATCTTTATTTCAGTTGTATTTTCCTTTTCATGTATTGTACAAAGAATGTTATTAATAAAGGTTGATGTCATTTCTATATCATTTGTCTCTTGTGATTTACTTTATATTGCTTAGTTACGCTTAGCGTATGTACTTCTGAGTACATACGTAGCGGGCCTCGTCGCGTCCACTTCGCCGTACACTGGGAAGCGGGGCGTGACATAATGGTTATGGTTGGGTTAATAAAAATCCATAGTAAAAACAAAATCAAGTTGGATTATTCAATCCATCCACAAGCTTCCACAAGCTTCATGTATTTACAAATCCTCCACTTGATTTTGCAATTACTTTAAATATTAAAAACCCAAAATAAAAATTAGCATAGTGTAAGTCTCATACACCCATGGATTGTGTATCATCAACCATGATACAATATGATAACACATTTTAAACATATATCATATATATATGTTAAAGTAGTGTACAAGTGAGAAAAACCCTAAAGTGAGCAAGTGTTAGTAAATGTAAACTAGTATATCTAATATACAATTATACACTTAATTATTAAATCAACACTTGACTTAATAATCCGGTCATATCTCATATAACCGGCTAACATCCATCGTATCGACTTATCGAATCAACACTTGATTCGATAACCCGGTCATATCATATATGACCGACCGATACATAAATTCACGAGAATAGAATACGGTATCACATACACGCATTTATTCTTGGTCTCGCACATATCACATACGTGCTCTTATTTCGTTTTGCCTGAGCCAGTAAAACCTCTGTGTAGGACTCTAAAGACTCGACAATACGCCGGCAGTAGGTGATGATCACATCAAGCACCCATAAGCCGTCAGCGGTACTAGCTGGACGTAACGGCTACCCGGGTATTGAGCGATCAGAAGATCAGCAAGCAAGCCCGCTCCAACTCCTGTAAAAAGACTGCCGGTAACACTTCCCGTACAGTCCAGTCTCCTCGTCTGATATGTCGCATATCAAGTCTAGAGGTGGTAAATGTCAGACCCCAATAACCGATAAGTCGTGCCGATGTGAAGCTCATAACGGGTCGAGAAACTACTGGTAACACTTACCAGTAAATCTCTGAACAGCCCTGGCCAGGGACTTCCCTGTTACGGCCAATCGAGCACAGCGCAACATCAACCCCCAATACCGGGAGAGACGAAACCCCTCCTATCGCTCATTGCCTCCATGTGACTCGGGACTGTATCCAAAAACCACCGTTTTGCACGCCCTCATGGACGTGGTAAGGTGGAAATCAAAGCACAGTGGGAATCACACAAGACTCTATGACGATCTCGGGTCTACAGACTAACCTGCACAAGTGTCACCAGAGAACTGCCATCTGACGTAAGGTATAATTCCATCTGGGAGTTCTCGGCGAGTCCGTCCAGTGTACCCAGTCTCCACTGAGCATCCGCATACCATCTCTGATGTCAAACACCAATGGATATGGGATCATCCATCGCCCATCTCATGGGTCGAGAAGCGTATACGCTAGTCTAATCTGGTATATCGATGCCATGTCTCGATACACCCTCGACTAGGGACCTTGAAGAATGTACTTATGGACTACCATGTCCCCACTAGTATGATCCGCATCATAGTCCAGGTAGTCAAGTACACATCCTTAGGGCTTTATCAACATGTATCCATCAGACAGTATAAAGAGACAAGCACACATGTTAAGATAAAGAGCAACCAGATAGCATACTATCATATCGAGCAAGAAAGTCTTCTCTATATATGTCCAAGCATCCAATATAATATACATCATCTGTATAATACTGGCCTCTAGGGCATACATACAACTAACAATCTCCCACTTGCACTAGGGCCAACTGCTGTATTATCGCATACCAAGCATCCCAAAGAGTCTCTCAAACTGTATCTGGGGAATGGCCTTCGTGAGTGGATCCGCTGTGTTGTTCTTCGTGTCAACCCTCCTAACCTCGATCTCCCGGCGATCAACTATCTCCCGGATCAGGTGATACCGTCTCAGAATATGCCTGGATCGCTGATGGGACCTGGGTTCCTTGGCCAAAGCCACCGCTCCATTGCTATCGCAATACAAAGGTATTGGATGCTCAATGGATGGAACCACTCCAAGTTCAGTAATGAACTTCTTGATCCAGACAGCCTCTTTGGCAGCATCGTTGGCAACGATGTATTCAGCCTCCATCGTCGAGTCTGCCACGGTTTCCTGCTTGGAACTCTTCCAGCTAACCGCCCCTCTGTAAAGGGTAAAGACAAATCCCGACTGCGACTTAGAGTCGTCCTTATCACTCTGGAAGCTCGAATCGGTAAAGGACTCCACTTGGAGTTCTCCGTTACCATACACCAAGAGCATCTCTTTAGTCCTTCGTAAGTACTTGAGAATGCTCTTCACAGCTGTCCAGTGACTCTCTCCAGGATCAGCTTGATACCTACTCACTACACTTAGTGAGTATGCTACATCAGGTCTGGTACATAGCATCGCGTACATGATAGAGCCTACTGCCGAAGCATAGGGTATCCCTTGCATGCGAGCTCTCTCCAAATCAGTCTTGGGAGACATTTCTTTGGAGAGAGTGAGCCCTGAGATCGTGGGTAAAAACCCACGTTTGGACTCTTCCATACTAAACCTCTTTAGTATGGTGTCAATGTACCTGGACTGGGACAATCCCAATATCCTTTTAGATCTATCTCTATAGATCCGGATTCCCAATATGCAGGAGGCATCACCAAGATCTTTCATTGAGAATCTTTGTGATAAGAAGAGCTTCACCGATTGCGGCATAGGAATGTCATTTCCTGTCAAGAGTATGTCGTCCACGTACAATACGAGGAAGACAACCTTACTCTCTGCCACCTTCTTGTAGATATAAGGTTCATCTACGTTTTTGACGAAATCAAACTCTTTGATAACGACGTCAAACCAGATGTTCCAACTCCGCGAAAGTGTGCTAGTTAGTTTTTCTCTTTCTTTATTTTCTCCTTCTCTTTTTTAAAACTGTTCGATCAAGACGATCGAAAATAAGTTTGGGGGAATTTGATCAGTCGAAAATACTGCATTTCGAACACGGCAATTTCCCTACCTTTTGCAGTCAAGTAAAGCTATCCGGTATTCATATCACTCATATTTGCAAAACACATGTAAAATATTGGATTGCTTGTACTGTACACTAAAACCAGCACTTTTAGGGAAATTGTGTGTGTTTCATGGCATCGCATCATCCTTGTATTGCGCAACTCTTGTCTCGGTGAAATTGTGCAGGAAATTCCAGAAGCAGGGCCTAATTGGGAAATGAACTAATAAAAGACACACCAATTCAAAGGCTAAAGATCTGGAGCAAATACAGAAGGCCAAATAAAAATCCATATATCAGAAAAAGGCCCACCAGTCAGCCCAAGTATTACCATATAAAGAGAAACCATCAAGGCCATTAATGGGCCGCGGATCCGCGGCCCAAGCCCCCTTGGCGCGGCGGATCCGCGGCCAATTGAAGAGATCATGCCATCAAAATTCATCACATGTTAAATTGTAACGGCCAAAGCTTCCAGAAGACCCCAGAAGCTCCACGTGGCATCTCTAGAAGGCTCGGCTTAACAACTTCTTGGAGGGAAATTCAAAATTTAAAGCTTAACTAACTTTTTGGAGGGAAATTTAAATCATTTGATAACTAACTTGTGGGGGGAATTCAAATTTCAATTCTAAATCAAGAGGTCTATAAAAAGGAGCTTAGATTAAGGTTTGAATTTGTTCAAGAATCACCACCATCTTCAACCCACAAGTTTAGTGACAAAAGCTTGTGCCAAATTCAATCCCCATCCCCAATTCAAAATCAAGATCAAGATCCCGAGAGCAATTTGAGCAAGAGAGCCTTCAACCTTTAGCAAGCGACGCCGGATTCCAACGGAGCAAGAGATCCACGCCGATCCGCGACTCAAGGAGCCGAGCGAAGCCGAAATCGACGATCTAGTTCCTTCCTTTTGTAAATTCAAGAGAGTTGTAACGAAATTTGTCGATAAATAAAGGTGAATTTTCTATACTCTTGCTTATCTTTTAATTCAAGCATAATGATTAGAATTCAATTTGTGATTGTGTTTGTGATCATGATGTTTGAGTAATCTCCGCTCGTGTAGGAGTTGTGACGATCTTTAGATGATGATGATTTAGATATTTTTACTATTCTTAAATCCTATAATGTTTGGAAATTCTAGTTAATCAAATGATTAATAACCTAGTTTCGAGATGATGCTTTCTTGATCGTGTTCACTCGAAACTAGGGAACAACTATTAAACATTTGATTAACTAGGAGCTAGAATTTGAATGCGATCCATCGAAAGGACAAAGGATGAGTTGCGGAATCCCTAATTTTCTCGCAAAGATCCTTAAACCGCGATGAATTTGCATCGATCTAGTATCAATTCATTAATGGATAAGAATTAGTAATCTTTAGATCTCATCACATCTATAGATCCGATCTACTCCTACGAGCCATACTTCTAATCTTGATTGTTGGTTGGAAATTATCACACATCTCAATTCTTGCTTTTAATGTCTTTTCTAGATCTAGATTTTTCTTATTTCTTGATCTTTAAATGCAAATCATGAATTGTTTTCTTTTCTTTGCCTTAAATTTTCAACTCATCTAATTCGGAAATTGAACGGAACTCACTTTCCCTGTGGACGATCCGCACTTACTAACGCGCTACATCCGACACCGTTATTGATTGCGGTCAAAATATTTTTGATTGTGATTTCTAAAATCTATTTTCTCAAAAACACTACACAATCGGAAAATCATATCCAATCAAGGAGCAACTTCCAAAGTCCACACTTTGTTGGTGTACATGGATTCCATCTCGGACCGCATTGCATCCAGCCATTTCACAGAGTCCCCACTTGTGATGGACTATTCGAAGCTAGTTGGGTCATCATCAACCATGATGCAATCCTCGCTCCCACCGTCCATGAGAAAACCGTAGTATCTCTCAGGTGGGTGAGGAACCCTACTAGATCGGCGGAGAGGCTGAGGTTCGTTGGGAACTACCGAATCCTCTGGTTCCACTAAATCTTTAGTTGCAGTTTGTGTATCTGGAACATCTTCCAGCTCTACCACTTTGCCACTAATTTCTTTTGCAAGAAATTCCTTTTCCAGAAAGATGGCATATTGAAAAACAAACACTTTTTGTTCTTCAGCGTGGTAGAAAAAATATCCTTGGGAATTCTTAGGATATCCCACAAACTTGGAAAGAACTGATCGTGCCTCGAGTTTGTCTGGATTTTGCCTTTTGACATAGGCCGGACAACCCCATATCTTAACTCGTTTAAAATATGCTCTTTTCCCACTCCATATCTCATATGGCGTGGTAGGTACAGATTTAGACGGAACTTGATTCAATAGGTATTCTGCTGTCCCAAGCGCATAACCCCAGAAGGAAATAGGTAACTCAGCTTTACTCATCATCGAGCGCACCATATCTAATAGGGTGCGATTCCTCCGTTCCGATACACCGTTGTGCTGTGGTGTATATGGAGGAGTCAGCTGAGAGAGAATCCCATTCTCTTTTAGGAAGTCCAGGAATTCATTGCTCAAGTATTCACCTCCTCGATCAGATCGGAGGATTTTAATACTTTTTCCGGTTTGGTTCTCGACTTCTTGTTTATATTCTCTAAATTTCTCAAAAGCTTCTGATTTGTGTTTCATCAGGAACACATATCCGAATCTAGAGAGATCGTCAGTGAATGTAATGAAGTACGAAGAACCATCCCTGGCATGTGTAGACATAGGACCGCATACATCACTATGTATCAGTCCCAAGAGTTCGGTAACTCTTTCTCCGTGTCCCGTAAATGGAGTTTTGGTCATCTTGCCTTTGAGACATGACTGGCAAGTGTTATAAGATGAAAATTCGAAGGGTTTCAAGTATCCATCCTTATGCAACTTAGCTAGCCGTGTCACATTTATATGACCGAGTCTACAATGCCATAAGAAGGATTCGTTTAGTTCTGAACTCTTCCTCTTGTGTGTGTTTGTTATGCTCAGAACTGTTGATTGATTTAGAAAATAAATGCCACTGCACATCGTGCCTGATCCGACCAACTTTTGGTTTAGGAAAATGTTCATAACATTATCCTGTAATACAAAATTATATCCCTCTTTACTTAACAAAGAAACCGATATAATATTGCATATCAGGTTCGTCATGTAATAGCATTCGTTCAAAATCAATGTATTACCAGTTGGCAATACAAGGTGATATTCCCCGACGGTTTTAGCTGCAACAATTGCACCATTTCCAACCCTTATGTATTTATCACCTTCTCCAAGTTCTCTACCTTTCCTAAGCCTATGTAACTGATTACATATATGGGATCCTGACCCGGTATCTAATACCCAGGACGTAGAGGAAATGGAGAAACAGTTCTCTGTAACGAACACACCCGAAGAAAATGTATCAACATGTACTTTCTTCATTCGGGTGGCATGAGAATCCTGATATTCCCTTATATCCTGTTCAGTCTTATAACTCTTATAAGAAAGAACGGAACCAACGTTCCCCAGCACAGTATAACATGCGGGTTCGGTCAATACACCATATTATTATCTTTATTAAGGCATGATATGGTCGCTACCTGGAAAGAGAGAGAAGAAAACACTTTAGCGTATGCTCTTGCAAGATCAGATTGGTTATTATCTTATCTAATCAGGATGGCTCCCACTGTTTTTTATCAAATCTTCCTTCAAACCCTAAAAGGAAAGACTAGCCGGGATTAATTACACCCTACAACTTCGCCAATCTTTCAGCCAGGCCAGTGTCGGTACTTTGAGGGAGGTTCCCCGTGCTTTCGCACGGACCTAATTATAGTAAACCTCGTTTTTCCAGAGGCGTAACCTCGTTGACACCTTTCTAGACACCTACTTGATCGGCTAATTATCCTGTGTAAAACTCTCCCGGGAGTAACAATTACTCGCAGTGGGTATCGGTATCCAACTATCTCATAGAAGGTATGCAATCTCATTGCAAATCTCAACACTTGAAATTCCCGATAATATTTTACCCCTAGCAATTTATGACCTTAACATAGTCAACAAATCATAATTGCTAGTCAAGTTCAACCCGTCATTTCCCGATTGAATTAAACCCACCTGCACGACCCTTAACATAGTCAACAAAATTGTACAGCTACCCTAATCCAATCACATCTCATGTTTTAGAAGATAAGTACTAATTAGCTACCGCACACTACGCCTTAACATAGTCAACAAACGTAGCACGAATACTAACTAGTCTTTATCTAAAATAACGGAGGGCTACGCGGGTTTTTCAGAAAACCATGAGCGTAATGAACTTGATATCGTCATAGAATCATGTGAAATTTTGAAATAGAGTGTTTTTTAGGCTTTCATTAGTTTTGCTAAAGAGGTCACTCCCGGTGAAGGGATCTCGGCTCTTTTCTCATCGAATAAGGTGCAGGACATATCATATATATCACTGTGTAAAGCAAAACTCTAAAAGTAATAAAAAAACAAACCCAGTTTTGTTGCATCTGCCAGTTTCGCTAAAGAGGTCACTCCCGATGGAGGGATCTCGGCTCTTTCCTCATCGAATAAGGTGCAGGGTATATCATATATACCGCTATGCAAAGCAAAACTGTAGCTACCCTTTATAAAATTTTGATTCTACAACATCTTTTAGGTTTCTTTTCTTTCATTAATCACATTAATGAATTCCCATCATTTAATTCACCTAAACATCACAGATAAATACGACGTAAACTTATGCCATCCGCATTCGCCTCGATGTCCCCTCGTGCACCGTTAGGTTAGGTAACTAACGGCAGGGCAGGGCAGGGCTAGCGCGGGTGTAAAACATAAGTAACGCCTATATAATATATCATATATACTATATATACAGTATTTATCACAGAACATCAAATGATCACATCACAGATATCGCGGCAGAAGAAACATATGAAATATTGGATATTCTAGGACGTCCGTGTTTTCAATACGAGCCAGTATAAAACACGAATTCCACGGTCGCGAAGAATAGCCAAACCCACACCCCTAGACCCCTACGAGAGCGGCTAGCAACCCTGCCAATTCTAGGGTTAGGAGACCCGGACCCGACTCCTCGAGTTGGTCTCCCACTGGACCCTAGAACCCGGTTACTTGTGCTCCCCTCCTTGGGTCTATCCTAGTGCGGAAAAGTAAATAATATACAAAAGGTGACATCAACCTCGACCCGGAAGTTCCCCAATAAAAGAATATTACATACAATTTAAATTTTACATAAATGAAAATAAAAACTCTCATCTCACATAAAACTCCCGGCTATTCAGAACGCGACGATCCAATATAACATATCCAGCAACACAGAACATCACATGTCATCAACGTAAGTAAATATGCGCATCCCAATTGTCGTTGACATATAGCAACGAAACCGGCGATATCACATATTACACTTACGGTCACAGAAAAGAAAGTGTAAAACTACAACATTTGGAATCCATAATCTCTTTAGACATCGTAAATCCGAAATATCACATATTTCGCATTTCATGCCTAACATGTATGAATTCCACATATTGTATCACATTCCAGATAAATAGACAGTATTAAACTTTCCGATCGAATAATCAAATACTTAAGATTTCCATAATAGCTCAACACTTGAGCGGAGTTTAAAGATTCCAGAATACATCACAGTAGCAACGGTCCAGCCGTAGAAGGGTCAAGCCAACGCTTCACATGTGGCACGCCGTACTCCCCCAAACCCTAAGGTTCAAAGGGCAGTTCAAGACGGTCACATAATCGAGTTAAGCTTTGTTGTCTTCTAGAGGGTCCGTCACATTTCTTGCACGTTTTTTCCGAAATAATTAAACCCGAGAAAAATTCAACACTTGAAACTTTTCGTGCCGGGAAAAATTGAGTTAGTGATATCCGTTCGAACATTTTAATACTTACTAAATTATCCGGAATAACAATAACGAAGTTAAAATTCCCGATCGAATCAACGATTACAAAACAAACCCCAGATAACACAACACTTGAGTTAAAATAAAAATACCCAGAAAATACTAATAACAGAAATAGAAATAACAGTGCAAAAACGAGCACATAACTCCACTATACTGCCGTGGTTCCGCGGCCCAAGCGCGGTACGGTCGCGGTTCCGCGGCGGTTTGGACGTATTACTTGTTCGTTTTTCACCACATTTCTTAGAAAACCCTGCTGAATTTTTTAGGTATTTTTAATTTGGAAAAAACCCAGTTTTTAAAAAATGTACAGAGAGGGGTGGATTTCGACGTTTTCGGGTTCGATCGGGGTTTTAACTTTGTTAACACATCGCCTAATGCTCTAACCTGGCTCTGATACCACTGTAGGGTTACTAGGCACACTAACGAAGCTCTACAAGGCATCGACCATGTTGGGGTAAAAATTTACACCCCGGTTGACCAAGTCAAAATCAAAGTCAACCCCAAGCCAAGTGGGCCCAAGCCCAGATCCAGTGGGCCAATGCCCGGGTCGAGCCAGAACATGAGGCGGCCGGCCTCCCCCCATGCCAAGATAAATATTTTGTAATAAATAATTTTGTTGCATTTCTTTTATTTTATTTTATGGATAAATGTAAGAAAATACGCATAAAGCCAAATTTTTGTAAAGCCCATGCCTTATGTGCAAAAAGAAATGGCACATGAGCCATGGGATAGGCAAAATGCCATTTTGTGAAGCCCAAGGGGCTATGTGTAAAGTGTATAGCCTATAAAGGAAAAGATAATGAAAATATCACACAACTTTTTTCTCTCTCTAAAAAAATTTTCCAGATCTGAGATCTTTCTCCTTCTTCAAGGTTCCAAAACCTTCTTCTTTCTCTTGAATTAAATCAAGAGTTCTACTCTCCCTTTTATAAAACAAATTAGTTTTTCACCACAAAAGCCATCAAAGGGAACTCAGATCTTCCTTTAGATCTTAAAAAGGAGTGATTTTTAAAATCCCATATCTCTTGATCTTCAAGATTCAGCTAACAGAGGAGGAAGAAGAAGAACCCCTCCCATTAACCCAAAAAAAAAAGAACACACTCAGGAGTCCAACTCCTCTCTGATTTCTCTTCAGAGAAATCTTTTAGGCTAAAAAGCCTCTTTTTCTTGCCGGCGCTCAAGCGCAGAGCGCCCACGTGCCGACACGTGGCGCGCTCGCGCTCGAGCGCAGAGCGCCCCCGTGCCGACACGTGGCGCGCTCGCGCTCGAGCGCAAGCGCTCGAGCGCAAGTCACCCCGGTGCCGACACGTGGCGCGCTCGAGCGCAAGTCGCCTCCGTGCCGACACGTGGCGCGCTCGCGCTCCAGCGCAAGCGCTCGAGCACAGAGCGTCCACGTGCCGACACGTAGCGCGCTTGCGCTCGCGCTCGAGCGCAAGTCGCCCACGTGCCGACACGTGGCGCGCTTGCGCTCAAGCGCTCAGCGTCCGAGCGCAAAACGCCCACGTGCCGACACGTGGCGCGTTGCACTCCAGCACTCTGCGCTCGAGCGCAAAGCGCCCACGCGCCGACACGTGGCACGCTTAGGCTTAAGCGCCCAGCGTCCGAGCGCAAAGCGCCCACATGCCGACACGTGGCGCGTTGCGCTCGAGCGCAAAGCGCCCACGTGCCGACACGTGGCGCGCTTGCGCTCAAGCGCCTAGGCGCTGGCCCCACGCATCCTTTGGATGTCTTTTTCCCTTTTATTTATATATACATGTATATATATACATATGTATACAAATGTACACATACACATACTCCCCGACACTGTCCCTGTTAGAAAAAAATTTCTAACGGGGCGCTGCCCCGCACCCCGCAAGAGGGCTGCTAGCCCCCTTGACCCCCAGCCCGCTATCCGGGTAGCGGGATCCCCGTAAAAACTCTGCGTAGCTTCCGATATATTTAAACACCCCCTCCAAAACAACACACACGCACACTGCACATTGAGTTCGCATGACCAGTTTAACCCGTCAATCGGAGGTTCCCTCGCTCCAAAGGCGAAGGGTAATTAACGGCAGCTTAGTCCGCGGCTGCCGGAGATTCGGATCCCCACAATCATTAAACCCCGGCCTATCCTAGGCAGGGGGAATCTGTAGTACGCCCGACAAGCGCGCGCGTATTCCCATCTCAATGGGATGACGAAAAACATCCTACAGATTCTGGCACGCCCGGTGGGGCCAATCTCTCCTCCCATATTTCGGGTTAAACATTCATGCGAACTCAATCAATATACATATCGATTTCCTATACTGAAATGATGTTCTTTTTTCCATGCAGCAATCAACCTTCGACGACAATGTCTTCCCAGACGAATTCAGCTTCCAACATGACCCCGATTCCGTACGTGGTCAAGATCAACGCTCGTGTGGTTCTCCCTGCAAGCCTCAGTCGACAGTGGGAGGAACCGCCCCGCTAGTTTGGCTCCGTCATCATCTACCCTGCCGGAAGCGCTCATCTGGCGGAAATCCCGGCGGAACAGGTGGTCAAGCCGGTCCCAAGGGGCAAGAGGCCGAATGTTGTGATTGCTAAGGCACCACAACCGAAACTTAAGATGGAGTCTGAATGACTCCCTGGCGCTCTAGCTGGGGGCAAGACTTCCGACGTGAAGGGCAACATCAAATGTTGCAGACGAGCTTAGGCGATGACTCCAACAAATGCACAATCGAGCGTATCTCCAAGGCCTCCATCGACCGGTCTGCGGCGTCTTCCCAAAGAGCCGAAGTCTGCCAGGTGCTTAGAACGGAAAAGTTAAGGCAGAAGCGGCTCAGCTATCGAGCCAACAAGAGGGCCAAGGCTTCGGCCAAATGGAATCTGTTTCCCCCAATCAGAGCAAAGCTCTGCTGAAAATTCAAAATTCAAATTTTGAAGCAACGCTTCAAATCCCGGGCGCAACGCGCCACGTGTCCGGCGCTGATACGTCAGCGCAGCGCCCAAGAAGGCGCGCCCAATCAGAGCAAAGCTCTATTTTAATGAAGCAACGCTTCAGCTGCGCAAGCACTGCGCTGCGCGACACGTGTCAGCGCAGATGCGTTAGCGCAGATGCGCTGCGCTCTGCGCTGCGCGACACGTGTCAGCGCAGTTGCGCTGCGCTGTGCGCTGCGCGACACGTGTCAGCGCAGACACGCTAGCGCAGTTGCGCTGCGCTGTGCGCTGCGCGACACGTGTCACGTGCTGGGGCATCTGCGCCAAACAGAATTAAATTTCTAAGAAATCTTTTCTGTTCTTGTTAAAACAAGAAGATTTTCTTCTGCAAAGCAGAAGCCCTTGAATCAAAGATCCAACGGTAGGGAAAATTCCCCAAATCACTCAGAGAAGAATCTCTTTAACAAATTTAACTAATTTATGGGCACTATAAAAAGGACCCTAGGCCTCAATTCAAAATCATCAACATTTTTCTAAAAAAAGGAGAGAGAGAACTTTGAGAAACTCCCCAAGAATAAAAAAGGTAAAAACCTTTAGAAAAAGAGAAAGTTCTCTTATGAACAGATCATAGATCTAAAAACAAGATCAATGATCTTTAATAAAAATAAAATAAAATAAAATAGTGCTTTGCACTTTTCATGAACCTTTGGTTCTCTGAGATAAGAAAAACAAGAAAAAACATATTTTTCTTTGATCTAAATTAGATCAAGAAATCAAATAGTGCTTTGCACTTGAAAAATTGCTCTGTTGCGCTCCTTTGTTAGCACGCTCACCAGAGAGCGCCACGTGTCAGCAGCGCAACGCACTAGAGCAGCGCACTGCGCTGTTGCGCTTGCACTCACCAGAGCGTGCCACGTGTCAGCAGCGCAACAGCGCAACCCACTAGCGCAGCGCAATGCGCTGTTGTGCTTGCGCTCACCAGAGCGCGCCACGTGTCAGCAGCGCAACGCACTAGCGCAGCGCACTGCGCTATTGCGTTTGCTCTCACCAGAGCATGACACGTGTCACCACCATATGAGTTTGCGCTCATTACTTAGCGCAAAGCGCCTGACAAGCCACGTGGGGCACTGTCAGAGTATCTAATGCTCTGCATTGTTAAAGAAGAGGGACATGGCCCAATTAAAAGGCCTAACAGGCCTAATAAAAAATGCTATGCATTTTAAAAGGGGGCAAAGCCCAAACAAAAAAATAGATGCTCTGCATCATTTATAAAAGGGCAAAGCCCAATCAAAACAAGAATAATGCAGTGCATTACTAAAAAGGGGGTAAAGCCCTAGCACAGGCCAAAGACAAAAAATATTGAAACTGGACTTAGCCCAATTTTGGCCATAAGTCCTTAAATTAAATTGGCTGAGCAAGATTGCTCTCTTAAATCAATTTATATCCGGTTCGAGGGTACATCTCCGAGCTCCTCTGACACCTATCGTTGTAATCCTTCAACGACGTCAGAGAGGTGATGGGTCCCAACGACCACATACATGAATATTGAACTGCGGGGTCCTTAAACTCGTGGACCGAGACGTCCCTAAACTAATATCGGACCGAGACGTCCCTAAACTAATATCGGACCACCACGTCCCTAAACTGGCGATGGACCACCACGTCCCTAAACTGGAACATGGACCGAAACGTCTTTAAACTAATATTGGACCACCATGTCCCTAAACTGGAACATGGACCGCAACGTCCTTAAACTACCTATGGACCACCACGTCCCTAAACTGGCGATGGACCACCACGTCCCTAAACTGGAACATGGACCGAAACGTCTTTAAACTAATATTGGACCACCACGTCCCTAAACTGGAACATGGACCGCAACGTCCTTAAACTACCCATGGACCACCACGTCCCTAAACTGGAAAATGGACTACTACGTCCCTATACTGGAACAATAGAGCCTCCAAATGCTCTTTTACCGGATCTAAACGATCCCGTTTAAGTCGATCTTAGCCCCAAACACGGCTAACGTATTCTTAAACATTCAAATGGATTATAAAATTCCAAATCATCTCTGGTTCTAGGGTACATCTCTGAACTTCTCTGACATCCATCGTTGTAATCCTTCAACGACGTCAGAGAGGTGATGAGTCCTGACGACCATATATTAAACGGATCACTACGTTAAGTTGATCTTAGTCTCAAACAGGACTAACGTATCCTTAACGAACGTTTAAGTTGATCTTAGCCGCAACGCGGCTAATGCATCCTTAAACTAAAAACACCAAACCCAAATCTAAGTAAATACGGATTTGGACTAATCCACGTCCTACGGGCGACGGCATCGCTCAGTCTCCGTATACAATCCACGGGCAACCACAAACAAAACAAACACACACGACACGAAGTGAAATTCTGGAGAAGGAGAAAGTTGTTACCGCGATGCGGTAGCGTAATTAACTGCAGGGGCTTGCGCCTGCAGGGAAGAGCGTCCCCACAATCAAAAACCCCTCAAGTGAGGGGGAATCTAACGAAGTCTGCTACATCGGCCGCATCCGTCTAAACCTCCGATACATGGTGCCTTAAATCAACTTGGCATCTTCGGAGAGGTGGACGGATAAAACCAAATAGCATCTGCCCCGAATCTCAGGCAAGGCGTCTTCACGTCGTCGCCGCCATTCGGAGGGGAACAGAATCGTGTGAAGTTCCAAGAGCAGGGTTGCCCTGTGACGACGGCTGAGTCGGACGTAAGGATCAGCAATTCCTTCGAGCCTCTGAAGTGGGTTCAGAAAAATGCCATGACCGCCAGAATCAAGAAGACAGCGGTCCAAACAGTGCTACAAAGAGACGTGTCCTGGCCCCAACAGAAAAAGTATGACACTGTCTCTTCAAGGGTCTATCAGGTGCTCTATGCCGCACGAAAGCAACAAGGCAAATCCAGAAAAGAAGCACCAGCACCATTCAAGAACCTGGTTAGGCCAGCCGCCTTCAATCGACTACCGGCTACCGAAGCAAGGGGGTCAAGACAGCGATCCGTGAAATCAGCCGCCAACGATAGAAAGACGGCCGGATATATAGTCCATATGGTCTATATGGCGGGCGGTCTCCCCAGCGACAACCTTCGCAGCAAAAGCAAGGACGGGACCACCACATCCCAAGCCCAATCTAGCCTGAACGTGGTTGCCGCCGCCCAAGAACAGCCGCCCCCGTTGGATGAAGAAAACCCTCTCGAGGAGGAAGATGGGCAGAAAGATCTCTCGGTCCATGCAAAGTCAAGCTCGGACAGCGAGGAAGAGCCGACTTTACGCCCCAGGACCGCAGAGCAAGAGCTGCTTCAAGAGCTTCGAAAACAGCTCAGGAGCAAGGATAAAGAGATGGCCAAGCTCTATTCGAAGATTGATGACCTAACAAACGTTGTGATGCAGCTTATGGCTCAAATTGCTCGAGCACCTCCTAATCAAGCACAAGCCGCTACTAATCAGCCGGGCGATGACAATCCGAGGCAGCCAATGCATGTTCCTTCGGGTCCAAGACTGGTCGAGCCACGTGAAAGCCGGCCACACTCCGCTTCTGGGGACGCCTTGGCCCTAGATAGCACTATCCCGCTAACACAGGATCGTATAATGGATTTGGTCACCAGCAAGGTTAAAACATTGGTGGCCGAAGCTGAAGCTCAGAAAGAAATCGGCAGTAGTGGACGGCCATATCCCGCGCAGTACGATCTGATTGAGTTCCCAAGCGGCTACGTCATTCCTAAGTTCAGAAGATTTGATGGAACGGGGAATGCAAATCAGCACGTTGCCCACTTCAAAGCATCGTGCGGAAATACAGGGGGCAATGACGCGCTCCTTCTTCGTCAATTTGTCAACAGCCTGACCGGTGTCGCTTTCGACTGGTACGCGAGCATACCAGACGGGTCCGTCATTACCTTTGCCCAAATGGAGTCTCTGTTCCGGCAAAGGTTCATGAGCGTCACTGATAAAATCTCCATTGCCGACCTTGTGAGGACCAAGCCGGGGAAGAATGAAAGCAACACTGACTTTATCGCCCGATGGCGTAATCTCACGGTCAAGTATGAACCGCCGCTGGAGCAAGACCAATCCGTCAGCCTTCTTATTGGGAACCTCAGCAATTGGATGGTCCCATTCTTGTGTACAGCGGGCCTTAAGACATTCCAGGAGCTAACCAAGAAAGTACAAATGCTGGAACGCTCGAAGCAAGAGTCCCCACCAGACTCTCAGAGAGACAAAACTTGGAAAAGCAAGCGGGACGACAGCCGTAGAAGCGGGAGTTCCAGCAGTACTAATGTTTTCAATGCGTCCGACAATGAAGAAAAGCGAAGGGCGGGCGAATCCAAAACCAACCGGTCTCGAAAGCCATTGCTGGGAGGAGATGGGCCTTCCCTAGAAGAGAAGAAGAACAAGGTTTACTCTTTCAGAAGGGACAAGGTCCGTAAGATATTTAAAGATGCCTTGAACAACGGCCTACAATTGCCGGAGTCAAAAAGACCCCAAGAAGCAAAAATGACCGACAATCCCCTGTATTGCCCGTACCACCGAGTAGTGAGCCACGCGATCGAGGATTGCTATATCTTCAAGGACTGGGTCGAGAAGCAGTACAAGGCTGGAGAGATCGAGCTATCCAAAAGCGTGTTGGTAAACAATCAAGTTGCAACCGCCAACTTTATACAGACAGAAGCTGAAGCCTTCTGGGAGCAGACAGCCGAACCCGCTGCCCTGAGAAATGAAACGGACTCATCGCGGCCTCCGTGGAGTACGCACATATCTAATAAGACGAAGAAGATGATAAAGCTACTTCGGAAAGAACCCAGGACGGAATGGGAAGGGCAGAAGAAGCCTACTAGTCCAGCTGCCAATGCGGCTCCATCAAGCTCAAAATCCAAGAAGCTCAAGAAGAAGAAAAGTGCAGCTCGGCGCGAAAAAGAGTCTGCAGGGAGATCGACCATTCAAAAATATATCGATTCCCTCGAAGAATATGAACAAAAGGAAAGAACATTGATTCAATTAAAGGAGTTCTTCCCTATACAAGCGGCTGAAATTCTGGAGGAGTTAGAAGAAGACTCCAATGAAGAAATCCCAGTAGTAACCTGCTACGCCATCCATCTTGGCAGCGACTCCGAGGATAAGCTCTGTTTTCCCGAAGAGGACGAGGAGCTCACCACAAAGGCCAATCAAATCCAGCTCAGAAGCGGCAGGGCTCTACCGCCAAATCAGGGCAACGCCCCAAAAGGGAAAGAAAAACAAGTCGCTAATGAAGAAGATGGCAGAGAACCGACTGATGAAAACATAAATCCTTCCTCGGTGGACTATAATGTCTTGGCACATCTCTGGAAGTTTCCATCTCTCCTGAGCATCTACGACGCCTTGGTCCTGTCTAAGGAGCTTAGAGATGTTCTCATTCACGCTCTACAAAACCTCGAGCGGTATCAGGCTCACTTTGCGGAAATTAATATGAAAGAAGCCCAGCACGCTCTGCATGCCGCCGCGGTCACATTTAAGGATGAAGACTTGTTACTGGGAACGGCTGAGCATAATCGGCCGCTTTACGTGACCGGGTACAGCGACGGAGATCGAATTAATCGCATATTGATTGATCCGGGGTCCTCAGTGAACATCATGAACTTGCGAACTCTGAAGAGTTTGTCAATGGACATCCGACACCTGTCAAGGGAAAGGATTGTCATTCAAGGCTTCAACCAAAATTGCCAGCAAGTTCTGGGGTCTATAGCTTTGCCAATCAAATTCGGGGATCTGCAAACTGAAGCTAAGATATACGTGATCGATGCCGACACGTCTTATAAGATTCTCTTGGGGCGGCCGTGGCTCCACGATTACTGCATCATTCCGTCAACTCTCCATCAATGCATGAAGTATACTAAAAATGGCGAAGAAAGACGCATTAACGGAGACATCCAGCCGTTCGGTGTGCATGAAGTCCGATATGAAGATTCTTGGTATTTTATGAACCACCAAAATGCTAAGCCACAACTGACTGAGGATAGACCGGCCCCAAGACTCAAAAGAAAATCTGCGCCGGCTGTCACTTTCAAAAGCAAAAATACCCAAGTGCGCCCGCATTTCGGCAGCGACACTGATGAGTCCGACGCTGGAAGCCCGTCCTTCCGTAAAACTCGCCCTCGTTTCGGCAGCGATACGGACGAATCTGTTACTGAAGGCCCATCTAGCAGCAAAGTCCGCTCTCATCTTGGCAGTGACACAGAAGAGTCAGAAGAAGAGGACCTGCCGTGCAACAGCTGTGCAGATTGGCCCCCCATGCAGCAAGCGAAACTACGAGAGACCTTCGAAGTCGCAGAAGGGTCCTTGACCATCACAAAGGTGCCGGAACGGATGTGCAAAGAGCTCGACGCATTGTCAGTCTCTACCGTGGACCAGCTGAAAACTTTCTACGTGCCCGGGAGGAAAAATGGACAGAAGGGCATCCTGTTTTACAGGTCAAACCCCGTTGTGCACCCGGACGATCTTTCTGTCGCATGCCTTCCTTATGAGAGAGGCTTAAGAGCCATCCTCAATTCCAGATACTATGCGCCCGAGATGCGAGAATACTTTAAGAAGTGCGGATGCCGGTTATATCAAACGGAGTCCGAAGCAAAGTTTTACGAAGGGCTATGGTATCCGCCCCAGGTCAGAGCACTCATCGATGGACGAATTCCAGATAGACGGGGCATAGGATACATTCAACCCGATTCCAAAGCATGCTACATGATCCGTGTTGGTGAGGCCAGCGAAAGATCAAATGATGATGACGAGATAGCCGAGCCAGAAGAAGCTCCCCAAGAGCTCGAAGATGGCGGACAAGCAACCTTTGATGAGCTAACCGAGATTGACTTAGGAACGCCCGATAATCCAAGGCCGACCTATATTAGCTCACTCTTGTCGGAGGAAATGAAAGCGCAGATAATTGCCCTGCTGCACGAGTTCGTCGACTGCTTCGCATGGACATACAAAGAAATGCCTGGCCTTTCCCCTGAAGTGGCCGTACATAAGTTGGCTATATCTCCTGATGCTAAGCCAGTCAAACAAGCTCCTCGAAGAATGAGAAGGGAACTAGAAGAAAAGGTCATCGAGGAAACTAAGAAGCTCATCGATGCCGGCTTCATCAGGGAAGAGAAATATGCGGACTGGATCGCATGCATAGTCCCAGTGAAGAAGAAAAATGGGCAGATCCGAGTTTGTGTCGATTTCAGGGACCTCAACAAGACATGTCCTAAAGACGACTTCCCGCTACCGGTCATGGAAATGATGGTCGATGACACCTCAAATTACGAGCTGTTCACCTTTATGGACGACTCGTCTGGATACAATCAGATCAAGATGTCGCCTGAGGATGAGAAGCACACAGCATTTCGAACCCCGATCGGAATATATTGCTACAAGGTGATGCCGTTCGGATTGAAGAACGCAGGTGCTACATATCAAAGGGCAATGACCAATATCTTCGATGACCTAATTCATAAAGTCGTCGAATGTTATGTTGATGATCTGGTCGTTAAGACTAAAACCAAGGCCGATCATATCCAGGATCTTAGGACTGTTCTCACCAGACTGAGGGAATTTGACCTGAAGATGAATCCACTGAAATACGCTTTTGGCGTGTCATCGGGAAAATTCCTGGGCTTCATAGTCCGACATCGAGGGATCGAAGTTGACCCATCAAAGATAAAGGCCATCATGGAGATGCCCCCTCCGAAGAGTCTGACGCAGCTAAGATCTTTTCAAGGCAAGCTTGCTTATATACGGAGGTTTATCTCAAATTTATCGGGGAGATGTAAGCCCTTCTCAAAGCTCATGAAGAAAGGAGCTCCTTTTATCTGGGATGCCGAATGTCAAACAGCGTTCGAAAGCATTAAACAATACTTGTTGCACCCTCCAGTGCTGGCCGCCCCCATTCCAAATAAACCGTTGATTCTCTATACTGCCGCGCTAGATGAGTCACTCGGTGCGCTCCTCGCCCAGAATAACGAGGAGGGAAAAGAAAATGCCCTCTACTACCTCAGTCGAGCTCTAGTCGGGGCGGAACACAACTACTCCCCAATCGAAAAGCAATGCCTGGCTCTAATATTTGCTGTGAAGAAGCTGAGGCACTATTTGCTCGCTCATCGGGTTATGCTGATCTCCAAGGTCGACCCGCTCAAACACTTGATGACCAAAGCAAGCCTAGCCGGCAGAATGGCAAGATGGGCTGTCATGCTACTTGAGTTTGACATAATTTATACTCCTCAGAAAGCAGTAAAAGGTCAAGCTCTTGCAGACTTTCTCGCTGCTCATCCCATACCAGAAGGGTCGCCTCTAAATTGTGAGTTACCCGACGAACAAGTGCTGCACCTCGAGGAAGATGGGCCATGTTGGGAGCTCTACTTCGATGGAGCTTCATCAAAAAGGAGCTCTGGCAGATCAAGCGTCCCGGAGGTAAAAGCAGGGATAGGATTGGTGTTCATCACGCCATCAATGGGAACCCTGCGGCATTCTTTCGCTCTCACTGAGCCTCGAACGAACAACGAAGCTGAGTATGAAGCTCTGATAGCTGGTTTGGAGCTCACCATAGAAATGGAAATCCTTCGGCTACGGGTTTACGGTGACTCCCAGCTTGTCGTCAACCAAGTAAGCGGCAATTATAAGATATACAAACCCGAATTAGCTCGGTACAGAGGCCGAGTGGTGGAACTCATGAAATGGTTCACTCACATTGAACTAATGAGAGTCCTTAGAGCGTTGAATGGAAAGGCTGACGTACTCGCTCGCCTAGCCAAGGAGCTGGCTGATCCTGACATGGACGAAATTCTGATCACAGTCAGGAGCCGACAAATTCTACCCCCAGTCTCCCTACGAGAAGAGGAAAGCGCAGAACAGAAGAGCAGTCCTGCCGAAGAAGCTTCGATCATCCAAGACGAGCCCGACTGGAGAGAACCCTTCATAGAGTACCTCCGATACGACAAGCTGCCCGAAGGAAAATCTGCGAGGATTCAGTTGAAGAAAAGAGCTCTCCGATACGTGTTTGTAAATGACACGTTATACCGCAGGTCATATGACCAACTCTGGCTCAGGTGTCTGTCATTGGCCGAAGCCCAAAAGGTCATGAAAGATGTTCACTCGGGCGTTTGCGGTGCCCACCAATCTGGCCCCAAGATGCGACTTCAAATTAAAAGGCTTGGGTATTATTAGCCTACCATGATACGGGATTGCGGAGAGCACGCAAAGAAATGTCAGATCTGCCAAATCCATGGTGATTTCATTCATAAGCATCCCAACCCATTGCATCCTACGGTGGCGTCGTGGCCCTTCGAAGTTTGGGGCACTGACATTGTTGGCCCAATTGATCCTCCGTCATCTAAAGGCCACCGGTTCATACTGGCCGCGACAGACTACTTCTCTAGATGGGCTGAAGCTGTCCCGCTAAAAGAAGTCAAGACAAAAGATATTCTGACATTCTTCCAGCATAATATTCTTTACCGCTTCGGTACACCAAGAAGAATCATTTCTGACAACGGGCCTTCTTTCAAGAGCTTCAATGTCTCAAGGTTCGCTACTCAGCACAAGATAGACTGGAGATATTCCTCCTTCTATAATCCAAGAGCCAATGGGCTAGCCGAAGCCTTCAATAAGACTCTATGTAAGCTCCTGAGGAAAAATGCTGCAGCCAACAAGAGAGACTGGAATCTCAAGCTTCATGAGGCATTGTGGGCATATCGTACCATGCACCGTACTCCAACTCAGTCCACTCCATACTCATTGCTCTTCGGAGTGGAGGCGATTCTCCCCCTCGAAATCGAGGTTCCAAGTTTAAGAATGGCTATCCAACATGAGTTGATGGAGGAGGAAAACATGCTCCTTCGACTTGAAGAACTCGATGCCCTCGAAGAAAAGAGGCTCGCGGTGCAGCAAAATCTAGAGCTATACCGAGCCCAAATGTCACGGGCTTATGACAAGATAACCCGTCTCCGCGCTTTCAAGAAAGGTGAATTGGTGTTAGTCCTCAAAAGACCGATCATCCCCAATCGACATGCCAAGGGAAAATTCGAGCCGAACTGGGAAGGACCATACGTCATCGAGAAAGTGTTTGACGGAGGATCCTACCAACTAATAAGCGCCGAGGGAGAAAGGCCCATGCCACCCATCAATGGCCGATATCTCAAAAAATACTACACGTGAATGCTCCAAGTCGCAGGCGAATTGAGCACATCAGCCCTACGGTCTGGATCAGACATCCTGCAAAACCGTATACAATCCACGGGCGTAAATGACCCCTATTTCTCCCAAATCCTGCCGGTGAGACTACTTTTAAAGTCCCACCAGCGGCAAAAAAAAGAGGGGGAAAGAAAGAAAAAGGAAAAAAGAAGAAGAAGAAATAAACGGTATGTCCACAAGCAAAACGGGCACGGATGAAAACCCGAAAGGGCTGGGCTCCGTGAGTAAAAACAGCAGGACTACCGGCGAGTCTGTGAAAACCCGAAAGGGCGTAAACTCGTGAAAAGAGATGAAATACACTCGCAAAGTCCTCTCGACCTTGTGAGGAGAAAACCCCTGTGTGAGATCCTTACGACTCACAAAGGAGCAACACACTTAGGAATCCTCACGATTCCTAACGAGAAAATACACCTGCGGGATCCTTACGACTCGTAGGGAGAAAATGCTTTTATGGGACCCTCACGGCCCATAAAATTGAAAAGCCTCAGGTGATAGGGACCCAGACCTGTCTCCTAAGCCATCGTTCCCCAACGGGCAACGGCAAATGATGAGTCGCTCCTGGCATTTCGCTTCAGTGTTAGCGGTGCTGATGCCGACCAAAAACCCAAATCCCAAGTCGTCCCAAGGCAAATGATGAGTTGCTCCTGGCGTTATTCTAGTGCAGCAATGCTGATGCCAAACAAGACCCAAATTCCAAGTCCCCAAATGGCGAATAATGAGTCGCTCCTGGTACCATATTCCAGTGCAGCGATGCAGACGCCAACCAAATTCCAAATCCCATACCCCAACGGCGAATGATGAGTCGCTCCTGGTACCATATTCCAGTGCAGCGATGCTGACGCCGACAAAGTCCCGAAATTTTTCCGGCCCTACGATCTGGATCATACATCCTGCAAAACCGTATACAATCCACGGGCGTAAAACAATCCCAATCTCTCCCAAATCCTCTTGGGGCAAATGATGAGTTGCTCCTGGCATTATTCCGGTGTAGCAATGCAGATGCCAAACAAAAACCAAAATCCCAAAATCCTCTCAATGACAGATGATGATTCGCTCCTGGTAACATATTCCAGTATAGCGATGCTGATGTCAACCCAAATCAAAATCAACAAGTCAACTTCCACTCCGACACCGCAGAAAGCGGAGCGAGTCAGAATCCAATCTCGACACCGTAAGAAGCGGAGCAAATCAAGTCTATCCCTGACACTGCAAGAAGCAGAGCAAGTCAAATCAAGAACCGACCGTCCAAGTCGCTAAAATGGCAGCACCGACCGTCCGAGTCGCAAAAAAGGCAGCCCCGACCGTCCACGTCGCAAAAGGGGCAGTATCGACCGTCCACGTCGCTAAAAGGGCAGCATCGACCGTCCACGTCGCTAAAAGGGCAGAACCGACCGTCCAAGTCGCAAAAAGGGCAGAACCGACCGTCCACGTCGCAAAAAGGGCAGAACCGACCGTCCAAGTCGCTAAAATGGCAGCACCGACCGTCCAAGTCGCTAAAACGGCAGCACTGGCCGTCCAAGTCCCTAAAATGGCAGCACCGACCGTCCAAGTCGCTAAAATGGTAGCACCGACCGTCCAAGTCGCAAAAATGGCAGAACTGACCGTCCAAGTCGCAAAAAGGGTAGAACCAACCGTCCAAGTTGCAAAAAGGGCAGAACCGACCGTCCACGTCGTTAAAAGGGCAGCAACGACCGTCCAAGTCGCAAAAAAGGGCAGCACCGACCGTCCAAGTCGTCAAAATAGCAGCACCGACCGTCCACGTCGCAAAAAGGGCAGCATCGACCATCCAAGTCGTAAAAAGGGCAGAACCGACCGTCCATGTCGCTAAAAGGGCAGCAACGACCGTCCAAGTCACAAAAAGGGCAGCACCGAACGTCCACTTCGCTAAAAGGGCGGCAACGACCGTCCAAGTCTCAAAAAGGGCAGAACCGACCATCCAAGTCATAAAAAGGGCCGCATCGACCGTCCATGTCGTAAAAAGGGCAGTGCCAGCTTCCCAAAAAGCGGGAACCAAATCAAGTCGCCTCCACGTGAAAGAAGATCCATCAATTTCATGCACACGACCCACATATGTGGTGTGCATTTATTGATGGGGGGCAATTTGTTGGGGTAAAAATTTACACCCCGGTTGACCAAGTCAAAATCAAAGTCAACCCCAAGCTAAGTGGGCCCAAGCCCAGATCCAGTGGGCCCATGCCCGGGTCGAGCCAGAGCATGAGGCGGCCGGCCTCCCTCCATGCCAAGATAAATATTTTGTAATAAATAATTTTGTTGCATTTCTTTTATTTTATTTTATGGATAAATGTAAGAAAATACGCATAAAGCCAAATTTTTGTAAAGCCCATGGCTTATGTGCAAAAAGAAATGGCACATGAGCCATGGGATAGGCAAAATGCCATTTTGTGAAGCCCAAGGGGCTATGTGTAAAGTGTATAGCCTATAAAGGCAAACATAATGAAAATATCACACAACTTTTTTTCTCTCTCTAAAATTTTTTTTCAGATCTGAGATCTTTCTCCTTCTTCAAGGTTCCAAAACCTTCTTCTTTCTCTTGAATTAAATCAAGAGTTCTACTCTCCCTTTTATAAAACAAATTAGTTTTTCACCACAAAAGCCATCAAGGGGAACTCAGATCTTCCTTTAGATCTTAAAAAGGAGTGATTTTTAAAATCCCATATCTCTTGATCTTCAAGATCCAGCTAACAGAGGAGGAAGAAGAAGAACCCCTCCCATTAACCCAAAAAAAAAGAAGAAGAACACACTCAGGAGTCCAACTCCTCTATGATTTCTCTTTAGAGAAATCATTCAGACTAAAAAGCCTCTTTTTCTTGCCGGCGCTCAAGCGCAGAGCGCCCACGTGCCGACACGTGGCGCGCTTGCACTCCAGCGCTCGCGCTCGAGCGCAGAGCGCCCGCGTGCCGACACGTGGCGTGCTTGCGCTCAAGCGCAAGCGCTCGAGCGCAGAGCGCCCCCGTGCCGACACGTGGCGCTCTTGCGCTCGAGCGCCAGTCGCTCGGGTGCCGACACGTGGCGCGCTCGCGCTCCAGCGCAAGCGCTCGAGCACAATTCGCCCCCGTGCCGACACGTGGCGCGCTCGCGCTCCAGCGCAGAGCGCCCATGTGCTGACACGTGGCGCGCTTGCGCTCCAGCGCTCGCGCTCGAGCACAAGTCACCCACGTGCCGACACGTGGCGCGCTTGCGCTCAAGCGCTCAGCGTCCGAGCGCAAAGCGCCCACGTGCCGACACGTGGCGCGTTGCGCTCCAGCACTCTGCGCTCGAGCGCAAAGCGCCCACGCGCCGACACATGGCGCGTTGCGCTCCAGCACCCAGCGTCCGAGCGCAAAGCGCCCACGTGCCGACACATGGCGCGTTGCGCTCCAGCACCCTGCGCTCGAGCGCAAAGCGCCCACGTGCCGACACGTGGCGCGCTTGTGCTCAAGCGCCTAGGCGCTGGCCCCACGCATCCTTTCGATGTCTTTTTCCCCTTTATTTATATATACATGCATATATATACATATGTATACAAATGTACACATACACATACTCCCCGACACTGTCCCTGTTAGAAAAAATTTTCTAACGGGACGCTGCCCCGCACCCCGCAAGGGGGCTGCTAGCCCCCTTGACCCCCAGCCCGCTATCCGGGTAGCGGGACCCCCGTAAAAACTCTGCGTGGCTTCCGATATATTTAAACACCCCCTCCAAAACAACACACACGCACACTGCACATTGAGTTCGCATGACCAGTTTAACCCGTCAATCGGAGGTTCTCTCGCTCCAAAGGCGAGGGGTAATTAACGGCAGCTTAGTCCGCGGCTGCCGGAGATTCGGATCCCCACAATCATTAAACCCCGGCCTACCCTAGGCAGGGGAATCTATAGTACGCCCGACAAGCGCGCGCGTATTCCCATCTCAATGGGGTGACGAAAAACACCCTACAGACCATGCCAAAATTAAATTTTTATGTGCCGAATAACACTAAGCAAGATCGTTAACTAGAGTTTAGGCGAAACGAATGGCATGTAAACAACTTTACACTAAAGGGAATGCGATATACAACCTTTGTAGATCGTTCCTCCATTTCTTTAGCTCCTTGATGAAGTCCCTTCGCTGCGATCGTGGTTCTTCCGGACCCTTGCATGGCTTCACGAGGCGAAAGGTGCGACCTTGCTTGAAGTCTCCGAGGCCGAAGATGATCTACGTCGAGAGAATTCCGACTCAAGCTTCTACTTCACTAACTTGAGAATTAGTAAAGTAAACACCCTATACTAAAGTGCTAATCTAGTAGAGGATGGAAAAATAGGAAGTGGGTTCTCTTCAAAATTTTATTTCTCACTTTGGATCAAACCCTAGTTCCTTTTTTTTCTTTTCACAATGAAGAAGAAGAAGAAAAGAAAGAGATGAGGATAATGATCAAGTGAGAAGAGTAACCATGGTGAGTGAGTATCATATACCAACCCTTGTAGAGATTTAACCCTAGGCTAATGGTTATGGTTGGGTTGATAAAAATCCATAGTAAAAACAAAATCAAGTTGGATTATTCAATCCATCCACAAGCTTCCACAAGCTTCATGTATTTACAAATCCTCCACTTGATTTTGCAATTACTTTAAATATTAAAAACCCAAAATAAACATTAGCATAGTGTAAGTCTCATACACCCATGGATTGTGTATCATCAACCATGATACAATATGATAACACATTTTAAACATATATCATATATATATATATGTTAAAGTAGTGTACAAGTGAGAAAAACCCTAAAGTGAGCAAGTGTTAGTAAATGTAAACTAGTATATCTAATATACAATTATACACTTAATTATTAAATCAACACTTGACTTAATAATCCGGTCATATCTCATATAACCGGCTAACATCCATCGTATCGACTTATCAAATCAACACTTGATTCGATAACCCGGTCATATCATATATGACCGACCGATACATAAAGTCCCGAGAATAGAATACGGTATCACATACATGCATTTATTCTCGGTCTCGCACATATCACATACGTGCTCTTATTTCGTTTTGCCTGAGCCAGTAAAACCTCTGTGTAGGACTCTAAAGACTCGACAATATGCCGACAGTAGGTGATGATCACATCAAGCACCCACAAGCCGTCAGCGGTACTAGCTGGACGTAACGGCTACCCGGGTATTGAGCGATCAGAAGATCAGCAAGCAAGCCCGCTCCAACTCTTGTAAAAAGCCTGCCGGTAACACTTCCCGTACAGTCCGGTCTCCTCGTCTGATATGTCGCATATCAAGTCTAGGGGTGGTAAATGTCAGACCCCAATAACCGATAAGTCGTGCCGATGTGAGGCTCATAACGGGTTGAGAAACTACTGGTAACACTTACCAGTAAATCTCTGAACAGCCCTGGCTAGGGATTTCCCTGTTACGGCCAATCGAGCACAGCGCAACATCAACCCCCAATACCGGGAGAGACGAAACCCCTCCTATCACTCATTGCCTCCATGTGACTCGGGACTGTACCCAAAAACCACCGTTTTGCACGCCCTCATGGACATGGTAAGGTGGAAATCAAAGCACAGTGGGAATCACACAAGACTCTATGACGATCTCGGGTCTACAGACTAACCTGCACAAGTGTCACCAGAGAACTGCCATCTGACGTAAGGTATAATACCATCTGGGAGTTCTCGGCGAGTCCGTCCAGTGTACCCAGTCTCCACTGAGCACCCGCATACCATCTCTGATGTCAAACACCAATGGATATGGGATCATCCATCGCCCATCTCATGGGTCGAGAAGCGTATACGCTAGTCTAATCTGGTATATCGATGCCTTGTCTCGATACACCCTCGACTAGGGACCTTGAAGGATGTACTTATGGACTACCATGTCCCCACTAGTATGATGTTCATCATAGTCCAGGTAGTCAAGTGCACATCCTAAGGGCTTTATCAACATGTATCCATCAGACAGTATAAAGAGACAAGCACACATGTTAGGATAAAGAGCAACCAGATAGCATACTATCATATCGAGCACGAAAGTCATCTCTATATATGTCCAAGCATCCAATATAATATACATCATCTGTACAATACTGGCCTTTAGGGCATACATACAACTAACAATTTCAGCAGCCACCATGAGTTTTATCGGTTCTGATTATATAGCTGATTCGAGGAGCGGGAGGCACCGTCTGCGGGTACATGGTGGGGCCCGGAGGTACCCCGGGGCAAGAAGGTCGATGTAACATGCCGTTGAGACCTGACAGGGGAACCATACCATCCGGTGACAGTACCTATGACTCGGCGATTATCGTGGGGATACCGACGGGAGTCATGTACGTGTGGATACATGGAAAGACGAGGGTCAGAGCTAGGCACTCGGGCTTTTCGGTATAGCGTATGATACGTACCTATCAGAGGGCCAGTCGTGGTGACAGCACCTGATAGATCAGTATTTCGGTGTCGATGCTTGACACTTGTTTCATGATGTTTTTGGTGTCAATGCTAGACACTCACCTTACATGAAACTTACTTGATACTGATATTGTATACACAGGATATGTGAGATATATTGATATTGTACATACAGGATATGTGAGATATACCGATATTGTACATACAGAATATGTGAGATCTACTTGATGTTGTACATTCGGGATATATGAGATATACTTGATGTTGGACATTCAGGATATATAAGATTTACTTGATATTGTACATTGAGAATATATGAGATTTACTTGATATGAGAGCCAATTTGGGGGCTGATTTGTGGAAATTGAGATTTGGATTGTCTTGTTGGATTTTGGTCCTACCACGAGGTTAGGATTTTCGTGGAAATGACATGTTTTATTCCATACTCCACATTTATTGTTTATGCACTGCTTCATGTATTAGTTGTACCAGATAGAGTACTTCCATGACTGTTGTATTTACATACTATTGTATGCATTGCTTTATGTATTATTTGTACCTGATAGAGTACCTTACATGATTATTGCATACAAATTGTCATATTATTGCTTCATGTATTAGTAGTATCTGCTAGTGTACCTTTCATGACCGATGCATTACATATGACCATTTACTGCTGATAGTTTGCATATGTTAGATTTCGCGCTGTACGTGCATACTTGCGATTACCTGCATATGTTATTTATTATTCACGAGTTGGCAACTCACCCCCGTTATGCCACAGTGTTTTGCAGGTGTTCCTCAGGATAGTCAGAGGCAGGGTTATTTTCATCCATCGTATCATCTTTTGCTGCGGATACCGCTTTGCCTGACAGTGTGCAGTTTTGCTTAGGTAGGTCTTGCGGTTATCCGATATTGCTTGTTGTATATTCGTTGTATCCTGTACTCTCCATCTATCATTATCTTGTATGACTTAGAGACTTGATGTGAGGACGATATTGTATATTATTTTGTGACTGTGAGGTTTTTATGCAGTTTTATTTATATCGTCTCTTTCTTCGCTACGGCGTCGTATATCTGTGTGGTGGTTGTTTTCCTCCATTGGGCGTGGATTTTTCTCCCGTTTGGGATGCTTTTACTTATATATTGTTGTACCCATTTTTGGGGGCTTGTTTTACAAAGGAGGTGCTGCCAAAATTTTTAAGAATAAAAGTTGGACTTTAAAGAATTTGGTTTGAGATTTCAAAAGTTTTAGCAATGTTCTTATTTCTTACTACTTTTGATGGTTTAGATTGCTGGGTTTTCGGCTTACTTAAATTGCGTTACGCCTGTAGACGTTGCGTAGTTTAAGGGTCATCACGTGCCATTTTCGGGTCGTGACAAAAGGAGCGTAGCCACTCCTTGTGCCTAAGACTCGACCTAAGGGCCGTAATGACCGTCTCGTCCCGGTGCTCTGGGACCTCAAGGAAGGCGTTGTAAAAGCGGGTGACGTATCCTTTGAAGGATTCTTTGTCCCCGCTCTTTATGGTGAAGAGATGATCAACGGTCCGCTTCTGCCGTCTGTTCCGGACGAAATGACCAAGGAATTGGGTGGCCAGCTCATCAAAGGTAGAGATTGAGCATGGCGCGAGTCCTCAGAACCAGTCTCGTCCAGAGCGGATGAGAGTGGTAGGGAAAGCGCGGCATTGCGCGGCATCTGAACAGTCCTGGAAACTCATCCCGGCTGTGAACGCGTCCAAATGGTCCTTCAGGCCGGACTTCCCATCGAAGAGGGTGACCTTCGTGGGTTTGTTCCGGGAGGAGACGTGGATGGCGAGTAGCTCCTTGGTGAAGGGCTTCGTGAGCGAGTCGGCGGCATATTTAGCCCCGTCGCTCGAAGGACGATTTTCCCGATGCATGCCTTAGATCTTCTTTTCGAGGGCGTCGAGTCGGCCGTAGTATCCCGATGATTCGGCATACTCTGATCTTTGGCCTCTGCTGCCGGAGATCTGCGTCTGGCCATGGCTCCGGTTCCGTTCGATGAGGTTCCTTAGGTTCCCTGGCGAGGTTGTCTTTGAGCTACCATGGTGAGTCCCGTCCGTGCGATCCCATCGAAGGAGGGGTGCCGGTCATGCCTGGGTGTAGGCGAGCTGACCGACACCTCCTCGGGAGGGACAGGGGCGCGATGGGCCTCGGGGCGAGGTGCTCTGGCGAGAGACCTCGGTGTTGAGCTGTGTGGCGCCCAGCGGGTCATCGAATTGGTTGGCCCGGGGGATCTGCGGCAGCCGAAGACAGCGAGGCGGTGCTCAGTCGTGCCAACGCGGGCAGCGTCTTCTCTCCCTCTGTAGGGGTCCCAGTCCCGAGGTGGGGGAGCGGCGACCTGGGGAGTTTGCCCGGCCGTTTGGACACGGACGAGCGCATCCACGACAGACGCGAGTCGATCTATCCGAGCAGATAGGACGTGAACGGCGTTCGAGGGAGGAGGGGATCCATCCGCGCTTCCATTGTGGGGAAGGCGGCGGCTAGTGCTTGGATCGTCGCGGTGATCGCTCGCCATGAAGTTGAGATCGGAAGGTGAACTTTCGTTGAGTGGAACTATATCTTCCCACAGACAGCGCCAACTGATGGATCTCTGGATCTCCTTCAGATGTTACCTTCCGTTGATCTGCAGTGAGCGCTGATGGGTGGCTGAGATTGGATTTGATGGCTGCCTCTCAATGCGTGTGGATCTCAATGGGCTTGATATGGTTGAGGCCGAGCTACCTGTAAGGAAGTGCCGGGATGGTTGTGCCATCGAGGACGCTCCGACGATCAAGTTAGTCAAGGTATTTTGGCAGAGTAACGGCCTATTGGGGTCAAGTTGGCTTACCTGAGTCGTCTGAGAGAGGGGTTTATATAGTGGTAGCCATGGGCAGGCGGGCGCGAGATTCACGCCGGCCGTTACACCCTGGCGTCATGCCCGCGTGAAAGGCGGTATTCCCCATTAATGACGAGATATGCTCGTTAATGGGGGAATGCGGTGGCATGGAACACGGGATTGTGGGCGGCGGATATCTCGCGTCTGGCGAGATTCGCGGAGCCGTGGCGGAGATGCCTGTGATCAGTGTTGTGGGTCAGTCGATGAGACCGAGGAATATACGCTCAGCGGAAGGCTTGGAAACGAGCAGGGGGCTGAGGCATATTGGATATGCGATAGCTCGGAGGCGAGCTGGAGGGCTGAGGGAACTCTGCGTTCGGGAGGGCTCTGAGGCGAGCCGATGGTTGTTTGTAAGGTGATCGTAGAAGTGGCCTGGAAGGCCCCCGAAGGTCGGGCACACTCTCGGGTCGGAGGCCCGGGGTATGCTTCCAACGTACCGATATTGATCCTTTCTTGTAGGCTCTGAGACACGTCATCTGCCATATGTCATGATCAGGAGAATCACCGGTAACGAGTATCATCAGAAGGAAATCAATTTTATAAAAGGAAGAGAACAAACTGGAGAAGAAAGGCTAGGAGGGTGTTTTTGAACATATACACACAAAATACAGAGAGAGAAAACAAACCATGTTAAATTTATAGGATAAAATGTTTTCTCAACTGCATGTATGAGCAACCGAAAAGCGAAAATAAAGCAGAAAGGTAAGAAAGCGGCACAAAAACAAAATTTAAAATATGTACTATTTTATTTTGTTAAAAAGAAAATAGGAAAAGAAGCCTAATTAGGCGCTTATTTGGCAATGAAAAATAAGATTAGATTTGAAAATCCCCGTTTCCTTTCTAAATGAAGTTTCCTATTTTCTGAGTTCTAGAGATTACCTTATTCTGGTCCTCGTATATTTTTATCTGGTTGTTAGGCTTAATATTTATATTTTCCAAACCCTCAAAGCCTAAATCCAGGATTTAAATTAAAGCCAGAATAAATCGAAACCAAAATTTTATCAATAAAATCCTAACCCGTTATTTAAAACCCTAAGTTTTATTCAGCCACTTATGTTTTATTTTAAAGGAAAATTTTTAGCTCAGCCAACACATTATTTTAAATAAATTCCCTATAATTCTTCCCCTGGCCCGTTCCCTTTATTATTCCCTCAGCCAAAATATAAAAATAAAAATCCTTTAATAAGATTTAGCCGGCCCCTCTCTATTTTCCTCAGCCCACTAGGATTTAAATAAATCCTTTAATCCCTCGGCCCACACTTCCCATTCTCAGCCCACATCTCATAATTCTTCAATTATTTTTTATTCCGGCCCACTCCCATAACCCGTACCCGCCTCCTCAGAACCGACCCGACCTTACTCCCCTGTTCCTCTTCTTCAAAAAAATTCCCAACGGTAATCTCCACTATTCACGCGCGCGATCCTAGCTCCTCGCCGCGCTTCACGCCCACGCCCACGCCCTCAATCCTGTCGTTATGACTGCGACGCGCAACCCCTCGTCTCCATTATCTTCTTTGCCCTAGTTTTCTCCCTCTTTTTCAGAATCCCTCATATCCCTCCCCCACAAGAAACCCACCGAGCAACAAATTTTCCTCACCTCGCCGCCGGCGACGACCCTCAGCAACCCTCAAATCACTCCTCTACCAACCCTCTCCCTTCACGACTCCACCTCCACCAACTCGAGTCACACCTGCACACCCACCCCTCTGCACACAACCCCCACTACCGAACTCGGCCACCTTACGCCCCTCGACGCCGGCGAACTCCCCACCACATCGCCGATCTCCCTACGACCCCCTCAGCATCATCACCATCACCGTAATCCACTAGCCCACTGCCTAAACCTCTCCTCCTCTTCAAAATCTCAAAAAACCCATTTTCAATTTTTCCCCCTCACTGTGAGACTGCACTGTACACATAGCCGGAGCGCCGCCGACCGACGCCGACCCCAGCACACCCCGGGAGACCCACTGAGCACCATTCTAGACTTCCAGCAAGCACAAAGACGACTCCGGGAACTCCGACGTCAAACCCGTGTCTCGAGCCAAGCTCGCGCGAACTTGTTTCGCGGCGTACAACGCGCGTTCGCGACATCGTTGCTGCCGTGCGACCCCGAGGCGTGCTCCAGGCAAGTATTTACTTGCTTCATGCTATAATAATAGTGTTACCAACCTAGATCATGTAGCTTACAAACTTACTGATTTCCGATACGTATCATGACCTAAGTGCTCGATGTTAGTTACCAATGGAAATAATTGTCTAATTTGACGGAAATCGATATTTTATGTTGGCCCTTATAATGATGAATATCTTGTGTGAAATACGCTGGAAAATACGATAGTTAGTAACAAAAATTGATACCCCCAAACATGTCGTTAAAACTAGAATTCTCTCGTAACTGAAAACGAATAAAAACACCATAAATCATACACATATTGGAAAGATGCGTTCGAGGGCTTAAATCGAAGACGACTAGACGAACTTTAATCCTATGTAAATTTCTGATCAATTCTGTTATGTAATCATGAAGATAAATGGATTGGAACACGACTCTGGACTGCAGTCCAGAGCGTTTCTGATTAGTGTGTTCTGTCCAAAGTCCCGCGTCCCCGTGTTTCCTGAAATCGTATGATACGGAACTTTATTGTAGTTATAATATATTTCTGTTAGTGAAAGAAAACAAGTGGTTTCATTCCGATTCATCGCCGTTGTTATTTTAAACTATATTTAATAGGGCAGAACGTAAAGCTGTTCAGAACAATTTCTGAAATGACATATTGAGATAAAACTGTGTATAACTTTCAACGTACAGATGCGATTGAGGATCCGTCTATTGCGTTGAATACTTTATCGAAAACCCTATATTTCATTTAACTATGACATCGCTAAATTCTGAGCCCAATTGGGTGCAATTCGTGTCGCGAAACAGACGTTCAGTTCTGAAAATTGAAATTCCAGCCGCGAGTACTTAAACTGAAACAGTTATATCTTGAAAACCGAAACTCCGATTGAACTGAAACAAATTTTGATGAATTACTGACTGATTGTTCTATATATCTTACTTACATCATTTTTGCTGAATTCGTAACATACTAATTTGTACAACTTATTTTAGTTCCTGACATGCATGTTGATAACATGCAGAGCTTATTGGTAGCATACAATACATATATCATACCCTTGTCATTTACACAGTGTTAGTGCGTGTGGACATTGCATTACCGTGCGTGATAGATGTTGGTTGAGGAGTGACGAGTACACCAATGGAAAGTGAACCTTCGTGACAGTGATTGATACAGTGGATAGTGATGAAACCGTGTCATTGGTATACTTGTACACAACTAGATCAATATCATAAATAGTGTAACCTGGGGAAAAAGGGGAAATCAAAGTGGAAAGAGTATCGTATTTAGCGGGACCGTGTTTAGAGGATGATCATTCGAACCGTGATACTTATACGTGTAGGACAGGATCTAGCGATCCGGCTGACAGGGTTATGTCCCGGGCATGTGGGCCGTTGTCTCGGGTATGTACGAGACTCCTGTTAAACATGATCCTCCTTCCACTATGTGATTTCAAATTTGACCTAGAAACGATAGGGACACATAACCTATTCTGCATCATATTGTGACATAGTGATTACTTGCATTATTCTCATACTAGTATTACCTCATTTACCTATTTCATCTGATTATTAATATTATTATTGTGTCGCTCTGACGACCTGAGTATGCATGCTCAGATTCCGCGGGTGGACCAGCACAGGAGACGGATCCACCCTTTGAGTTCACGGAGATATAGTTTGGTGTACCTTCTTCATTTATTGCTTTCCATAAAAGACATTGTGAGATTGAACTTGGTTAGTTATCGTTCTTATTATCTGTAATCTGTGAACAATGAAATTTTAATGTAATAAATTAGTGATGTGATTCCTTTAATACTGTGCTTATTTACTGATTACCATGTAGTGCTAAAAGCCGAAGTGTGACTACGGCGGGATGATTCCTTGACCGTAGGAGCATGGCTGGCCTAGTCATCCCTCGTTTTCCGTATCTTGGGAAGCGAGGCGTGACATGGTTTAGTTGGTATCAGAGCTGGTCCCTCAATAGTAGGTTTGTGGTTCGAGGACGAACCATTGTTCAAAGGTGGGGAGAATGTCGGGACCCGGTTCTTACTCACGGAACAAAGTGCCACACGGAACAAAGTGCCACGCCAAGTGTCGTGTTAAGTGGGCGGGGGCCACCTCTTGAATCCGTGGGGGCCACCTCTTGAGTCCGTGGGACCCACTGTAGAATAATGGGGACTCTTTGGAATACATTCCGAAAGGGGGCAGATCTGTACTATAAATGGAATGATACCACTATTCAATACAGAGGCGCCTTTTAAGTGAACCGGAACTACAAGAGCTTGAGAACTCCGTAGTTAAGCGTGCTCGGGCCAGGGAAGTCTTGGGATGGGTGACCTCCTGGGAAGTGGCCCCTGGTCGGGTCCGGTTCGCTCTAAAGGGAAAAACCGTGCGGTTTCGGACAGAGCGGACAATACTCTCTGTATTGGAGGTGGGGCGTGACAGAATGTCGGGACCCGGTTCTTGCTCACGAAACAAAGTGCCACGCCAAGTGTCGTGTTAAGTGGGCGGGGGCCACCTCTTGAATCCGTGGGGGCCACCTCTTGAGTCCGTGGGACCCACTGTAGAATAATGGGGACTCTTCGGAATACATTCCGAAAGGGGGCAGATCTGTACTATAAATGGAATGATACCACTATTCAATACAGAGGCGCCTTTTAAGTGAACCGGAACTACAAGAGCTTGAGAACTTCGTAGTTAAGCGTGCTCGGGCCAGGGTAGTCTTGGGATGGGTGACCTCCTGGGAAGTGGCCCCTGGTCGGGTCCGGTTCGCTCTAACGGGAAAAACCGTGCGGTTTCGGCCAGAGCGGACAATACTCTCTGTATTGGAGGTGGGGCGTGACAGAATGGTATCAGAGCCTGTGTTTAGTATCAAGGGATAACATTTACTAAACTGTATTACGTTATTCTTGTTTCACTACTCTTGATTTCTATCCTTGAATCTAATCCTATTCTTTTGAATCTTCCAGTGATATGACGTCCCCGAACGACCCCTCCTCGGACTCCAGCTCTCAGGACCGCACGGAAAAAATACTCAGTGCACTGACCACTCTCGCGGAAGCTCAGGAGAGGAAGACAGATTTGCTTACTGAGGGACTCAGGGCGATTACCGCTGCAGGAGGACCCTCCGCACTTATTACCGCCCCCGAGGGCGCTACTCCACTAGCTTATCAGACTAGGGCTGGTACTGTGTCAGACTTCCGACGGTTACACCCAGCTGCTTTCACAGGGCTAGCTGAACCCCTTGAGGCTGAACAATGGCTGGTAAACATGGAAAATTTATTGACAGCCGCCAGGGTTCCAGAGGAAGACAGAGTGGATGTGATAAAGATACAATTAGAAGATGAGGCCCGTACTTGGTGGTCGGTGGAAGAAAGCAGACTTGAAGGGCCGATCGAATGGAGCAAGTTTAAGGAGTGCTTCTTAGATCATTATTTTCCTCCCACAGCCAAGGCAGAAATGGAGGAAAAGTTTATTCTTTTAAAGCAGAATGGACACCCAGTGGACGTTTATGCGGCAGAGTTCAACCGCCTGAGCCGCTTTGCTCCATACATGGTCAAATCAGAAGTCACCAGGGCCAGGCGTTTCCTTCAGGGGTTAGATTTTGAGTTGCAGCAGCTGATTGCATCGTTGGATCTACAGACTTTCGCACAGGTACTCAACGCGGCGAGAGTTCAGGAGCAATTGATTAACAAGTTCAGGAGGCCCCCAGTCGTTCCAGCACGTACCCACGCGCCTTCTCGAGGAGCCATACCGGTTCACAGAGCAGGGACGACGCAAATGAAGCGCCCGTTTGTACCACAGCATCGCCCCCAGAGACAGGGGGTAACTTGCGGCTATTGCGGTAGAGGAGGACATACTCAGAAGGACTGTCGCCGTGCCAAGGGACAGTGCTTGATTTGCGGTTCCAGCCAACACAGGATTAACAGTTGTTCTGAGCGAGCAGAAATACAGGGAGGTTCTGGACCGTCACAGCAGAGGCCGCACGAACAGAGACAACCATTTACAGGTCGCGGTCAGGGACGGGCTTTCACCTTGACCGCCTAGCAGGCAGAAGCGTCAGGAGATGTGGTTACAGGTACTCTGCTCGTACATTCCTTGCCAGCTAGAGTACTATTTGATTCAGGAGCATCGCATTGTTTCTTGTCTGAGCATTTCACAAATACACACTCAATACCACATGAACCACTAACCAAGGGATGGGAAATTCATACGGGTAATGGCATTATTATGTCTAGTCGAGAATGTAGATTATGCCCGGTTGTAGTGTGTGGTAGGGAATTCTATGCGAATTTCTTCCTAATTGGGACAGGCAGTTACGACGCAATTCTTAGGATGGATTGGATGAGCACTTTCCACGCAGTTATCGATTGTCGCGCAAAGAAGGTGATCCTCCGCATCCCTAATCACCCGGAGTTCATTTTCGAGGGCGGAAGCGAATCTTTGGAGCCAGCTAAGTATAGAGCCAAGCCCAAGGAACTGACAGCGATGGAAATTGATAAGAGCCCAGCCCCAGAAATTGTTCGGGACTTTCTAGACGTATTTCCTGAAGATCTACCAGGTCTACCACCTCCTCGAATTTTGGAGTTCTCAATCGATTTGATTCCAGGTACAGCCCCAGTATCCAGAGCCCCCTACAGGATGGCACCAGTGGAGTTGGCGGAATTGAAGAAACAGGTTGAAGAATTATTGGAGAAGGGATTTATTCGGCCAAGCGCTTCACCGTGGGGTGCACCAGTTCTATTAGTAAAGAAGAAGGATGGATCGCTGCGAATGTATATAGATTATCGGGAACTGAACAAGGTCACAATAAAGAACAAGTACCCAATCCCGCGTATCGACGACCTATTTGATCAGCTAAGTGGAGCCAAGGTTTTCTCAAAGTTGGATCTCCGTTCTGGGTATCATCAAATCAGAGTAGCAGCCGAGGATGTATGCAAGACGGCTTTTAGGGCCCGATACGGACATTACGAGTTCCTTGTGATGCCGTTCGGTGTTACCAACGCCCCAGCAATATTCATGGACTTGATGAACAGGGTGTTCGCAAAATACTTGGACACGTTCGTCGTTGTGTTTATCGACGACATACTTGTCTACTCGAAGACCTGGGAAGAGCATGCTGAGCATTTGCGCACGGTTCTACAAATTCTTCGGGAAGAGAAGCTGTATGCGAAGCTGAGCAAGTGTGAATTCTGGCTCGATAAAGTTCAGTTTTTGGGACATATTGTTTCGGGCGAAGGCATCTCGGTGGACCCGGCAAAGATAGAATCTGTCAGAGATTGGCCAACGCCGAAGTCAGTGGCCGAGATCAGGAGCTTCCTAGGATTGGCGGGTTATTATCGGAGATTCATCCAAGATTTCTCAAGAATCGCAGAACCATTGACGAGGCTGACACGGAAGGATGTGCCGTTTACATGGACAGAGGAGTGCACTCAGGCATTCGACACACTAAAGCAGAAACTAACCACGGCGCCTATTCTTACTGTACCAGATAATTCAGGTGGTTTTGTGATACACGGTGATGCCTCAGGAAAGGGTTTAGGCTGTGTTTTGATGCAGCACGGCCGTGTGGTTGCTTACGCCTCTCGACAACTGAGAAACCACGAAAAGAACTACCCCACGCATGACTTGGAGTTAGCCGCGGTAGTCTTTGCGTTGAAGATTTGGAGGCACTATCTATTGGGTGAGAAAGTGGAGGTTTACACGGATCACAAAAGTCTGAAGTATGTTTTCACTCAGAAGGAACTGAACATGAGGCAGCGCCGATGGCTAGAGCTAATGGCAGATTATGACTTGGACCTTCAGTATCACCCGGGGAAGGTCAATGTTGTACCAAATGCACTCAGTCGCAAACCAGCGGTCATGATGTTGACCGATCAGAGGAGTATTATTGAGGATTTCCATAGACTTGAACTTGAGGTCATTACTTCGAACGCACTCAGTCAATTTTGACAACTACAGGTGCAATCTTCCCTGGTGGATCGCATCAAGATTGCACAAGCGGATGATCCCCGATTACAAAAGTTCAGAGAGCAAGTAGAAGCTGGATTGAGAACGGATTTGATTATACATGAGGATGGCTCTCTGAGATTCGGTAGCAGACTCTGTGTACCTAAAGGAGATGTTCGAGAAGAAGTTTTGGCTGAAGCACACAGTTCAGCTTATTCTGTGCATCCAGGGGGTACAAAAATGTATCAGGACCTAAAGCAGCACTTTTGGTGGAATGGAATGAAGCGGGAAATTGCGAGGTTCGTATCCAGATGCTTGGTATGTCAGCAGGTGAAGGCGGAACATCAGAGAACAGCAGGATTATTACAACCATTGCCGATACCTGAATAGAAGTGGGAGCACATTACTATGGATTTTGTGACGGCCTTACCACGGAGCCCTAGAGGCAATAACGCTATTTGGGTTATCGTCGATCGCCTCACAAAAGCTGCACACTTCCTACCTTTCCGAGTGGGACAGTCGACAGAATCACTGGCAGAAAGATATATGCAGGAGATTGTGCGACTTCACGGTGTTCCCATCAGCATTGTGTCAGACCGGGACACGAGATTCTTGTCACACTTTTGGAAGAGTTTACAGGAGAGTTTGGGAACCCGCCTTAAATTCAGCACAGCTTATCACCCACAGACGGATGGACAATCCGAGCGTACGATTCAGACGCTCGAGGATATGTTGAGAGCCTGTATGTTGGACTTTCAGGGTTCCTGGAAGGACCATCTGCACCTAGTCAAGTTCTCTTATAACAATAGTTATCTGGCTAGTATTCAGATGGCTCCTTTTGAGGCACTATACGGGCGGAAGTGTCGATCCCCAGTATGTTGGGATGATGTGGGAGAACGAAGATTACTGGGCCCTGAACTCGTTGTTCAGACGGTCGACAAGGTTCAAATGATCAGACAACATATTAAGACGGCTCAAGATCGACAGAAGAGTTGGGCAGATACCAGCAGAAGGGCACTTGAGTTCGAAGTTGGAGATCATGTGTTCTTAAAGATTTCCCCTACTCGTGGAGTTATCAGGTTCGGAAGTCGGGGAAAGCTTAGTCCCCGCTTTATCGGACCTTTTGAGGTACTAGAGCGAGTAGGAGAGGTGGCCTATCGACTTGCCTTGCCTCCATCGCTAGCTGGGGTGCACAATACCTTCCACGTGTCACAGTTGCGGCGTTATGTCCGGGATGAGAGTCATGTCCTGGACCACTCAGAGCTAGTTTTGGGAACCGATCTGTCTTACGAAGAGCAGCCTACTACCATCCTCGACCGCAGAGAGAAGGTGCTGAAGAATAAGGTCATTCCGTTAGTCCGAGTGTCTTGGGGCGGTCGTTCCCCAGGGGAATCCACCTGGGAGCGGGAGGAAGACATCCGTGATCGTTATCCACATCTCTTTGTTTAGTACATTGTTTCTTTGTATCTTTGTTAAATTTTGAGGACGAAATTTTTGTTAAGGGGGGTATGATGTAAATCCCCGTTTCCTTTCTAAATGAAGTTTCCTATTTTCTGAGTTCTAGAGATTACCTTATTCTGGTCCTCGTATATTTTTATCTGGTTGTTAGGCTTAATATTTATATTTTCCAAACCCTCAAAGCCTAAACCCAGGATTTAAATTAAAGCCAGAATAAATCGAAACCAAAATTTTATCAATAAAATCCTAACCCATTATTTAAAACCCTAAGTTTTATTCAGCCACTTATGTTTTATTTTAAAGGAAAATTTTTAGCTCAGCCCACACATTATTTTAAATAAATTCCCTATAATTCTTCCCCTGGCCCGTTCCCTTTATTATTCCCTCAGCCTAAATATAAAAATAAAAATCCTTTAATAAGATTTAGCCGGCCCCTCTCTATTTTCCTCATCCCACTAGGATTTAAATAAATCCTTTAATCCCTCGGCCCACACTTCCCATTCTCAGCCCACATCTCATAATTATTCAATTATTTTTGATTCCGGCCCACTCCCATAACCCGTACCCACCTCCTCAGACCCGACCCGACCTCACTCCCCTGTTCCTCTTCTTCAAAAAAATTCCCAACGGTAATCTCCACTATTCACGCGCGCGATCCCAGCTCCTCGCCGCGCTTCACGCCCACACCCACGCCCTCATTCCTGCCGTTATGACTGCGACGCGCAACCCCTCGTCTCCATTATCTTCTTCGCCCTAGTTTTCTCCCTCTTTTTCAGAATCCCTCATATCCCTCCCCCACAAGAAACCCACCGAGCACCAAATTTTCCTCACCTCGCCGCCGACGACGACCCTCAGCAACCCTCAAATCACTCCTCTACCAACCCTCTCCCTTCACGACTCCACCTCCACCAACTCGAGTCACACCTGCAAACCCACCCCTCTGCACACAACCCCACTACCGAACTCGGCCACCTTACGTCCCTCGACGCCGGCGAACTCCCCACCACATCGCCGATCTCCCTACGACCCCCTCAGCATCATCACCATCACCGTAATCCACTAGCCCACTGCTTAAACCTCTCCTCCTCTTCAAAATCTCAAAAAACCCATTTTCAATTTTTCCCCCTCACTGTGAGACTGCACTGTACACATAGCCGGAGCGCCGCCGGCCGACGCCGACCCCAGCACACCCCGGGAGACCCACTGAGCACCATTCTAGACTTCCAGCAAGCACAAAGACGACTCCGGGAACTCCGACGTCAAACCCGTGTCTCGAGCCAAGCTCGCGCGAACTTGTTTCGCGGCGTACAACGCGCGTTCGCGACATCGTTGCTGCCGTGCGACCCTGAGGCGTGCTCCAGGCAAGTATTTACTTGCTTCATGCTATAATAATAGTGTTACCAACCTAGATCATGTAGCTTACAAACTTACTGATTTCCGATACGTATCATGACCTAAGTGCTCGATGTTAGTTACCAATGGAAATAATTGTCTAATTTGACGGAAATCGATATTTTATGTTGGCCCTTATAATGATGAATATCTTGTGTGAAATACGCTGGAAAATACGATAGTTAGTAACAAAAATTGATACCCCCAAACATGTCGTTAAAACTAGAATTCTCTCGTAACTGAAAACGAATAAAAACACCATAAATCATACACATATTGGAAAGATGCGTTCGAGGGCTTAAATCGAAGACGACTAGACGAACTTTAATTCTATATAAATTTCTGATCAATTCTGTTATGTAATCATGAAGATAAATGGATTGGAACACGACTCTGGACTGCAGTCCAGAGCGTTTCTGATTAGTGTGTTCTGTCCAAAGTCCCGCGTCCCCGTGTTTCCTGAAATCGTATGATACGGAACTTTACAGTAGTTATAAGATATTTCTGTTAGTGAAAGAAAACAAGTGGTTTCATTCCGATTCATCGCCGTTGTTATTTTAAACTATATTTAATAGGGCAGAACGTAAAGCTGTTCAGAACAATTTCTGAAATGACATATTGAGATAAAACTGTGTATAACTTTCAACGTACAGATGCGATTGAGAATCTGTCTGTTGCGTTGAATACTTTATCGAAAACCCTAGATTTCATTTAACAATGACATCGCTAAATTCTGAGCCCAATTGGGTGAAATTCGTGTCGCGAAACAGACGTTCAGTTCTGAAAATTGAAATTCCAGCCGCGAGTACTTAAACTGAAACAGTTATATATTGAAAACCGAAACTCCGATTGAACTGAAACAAATTTTGATGAATTACTGACTGATTGTTCTATATATCTTACTTACATCATTTTTGCTGAATTCGTAACATACTAATTTATACAATTTATTTTAGTTCCTGACATGCATGTTGATAACATGCAGAGCTTATTGGTAGCATACAATACATATATCATACCCTTGTCATTTACACAGTGTTAGTGCGTGTGGACATTGCATTACCGTGCGTGATAGATGTTGGTTGAGGAGTGACGAGTACACCAATGGAAAGTGAACCTTCGTGACAGTGATTGATACAGTGGATAGTGATGAAACCGTGTCATTGGTATACTTGTACACAACTAGATCAATATCATAAATAGTGTAACCTGGGGAAAAAGGGAAAATCAAAGTGGAAAGAGTATCGTATTTAGCGGAACCATGTTTTGAGGATGATCATTCGAACCGTGATACTTATACGTGTAGGACAGGATCTAGCGATCCGGCTGACAGGGTTATGTCCCGGGCATGTGGGCCGTTGTCTCGGGTATGTACGAGACTCCTGTTAAACATGATCCTCCTTCCACTATGTGATTTCAAATTTGACCTAGAGACGATAGGGACACATAACCTATTCTGCATCATATTGTGACATAGTGATTACTTGCATTATTCTCATACCAGTATTACCTCATTTACCTGTTTCATCTGATTATTAATATTATTATTGTGTCGCTCTGACGACCTGAGTATGCATGCTCAGATTCCGCGGGAGGACCAGCACAGGAGACGGATCCACCCTTTGAGTTCACGGACATATAGTTTGGTGTACCTTCTTCATTTATTGCTTTCCATAAAAGAGATTGTGAGATTGAACTTGGTTAGTTATCGTTCTTATTATCTGTAATCTGTAAACAATGAAATTTTAATGTAATAAATTAGTGATGTGATTTCTTTAATACTGTGCTTATTTACTGATTACCATGTAGTGCTAGAAGCCGAAATGTGACTACGGCGGGATGATTCCTTGACCGTAGGAGCATGGCTGGCCTAGTCATCCCTCGTTTTCCGTATTTTGGGAAGCGGGGCGTGACAAGATTGTTTGATTAAAATAGCAGAAAGCAAATGATAAAATAAGAAATTAGAATAAAATAATGATAAAATAATCACTTTGTTTTACTTTCTTCTCACTTTCTATGCTTTCTTAATATCAAGACCTTTTACCTTCCCTTTTACGGAGAGTGCGGAGTTCGAATCCCAGGAGAGGAAGTGGTTGCAAATTAACGCTTTCGGGACAAATTCGTGAGGTCCCCTGGATGTGCATGTGAATTGTGTGTGTATGGCGTGATTGGTGTGGTGTTTTTTTTAGGTAATAGGTGGGATAAATTAGCCACATCCTTATTGAGGGGGTATCTCGAGCTGGAACCCAGGGTTCGTCCATAGGCCACTTCAACCCCTACCAATGGGCTACTCCAAGTCCTTGGGTGTGGTGTGCGCTGTGTATGGGTTAGGACTTACGAGCCAAACAAAGAAAAAAAAAGGAAAAAGAAAAAATATGAAGCCCTATTTTAACAAAATCGGGTCGGGCTTGAGCTCAAGGAAAAAAGGACACAGAGCTATATGAGTCCAGCCCAAACCTGGCCTTGGCCTTGGCCTTTTGTCAATTCGCTTTCGTTAATGATATGAAGGCTTCGTTTCTAATTTGAAACTCTAAGGCCCTGTTTGGGTATAGGTTTAGAATAACTGGAGTTTGTTTTTAAGTGGAGATATAGAGGACCCAAACTCTATTTTGCAAGGTCTTACGTGGACTTTAAATTTTAACAGTAATGAAGGTGTTTGGCAATGAGTTATCTAAACTTCGAAGTTTTGTTTTGGAGTTTCTAAATTCCAAATAAGTGTTTTTTTTCTGATTGTTTTTTTAGATCCACAAAATTCGGATTGGATTGGAGTTTAGTAAACTATGGTTGTCTCAACATTGGAGTTTAAATAACCGGAGTTCTATAAACTATATGAGAGCCAAATATGGTATGGTTTGAATATTGGAGTTAAGTTTAGATAATTTTATGAAACTCCGGTTGTCTAAACTCAGCTCCATTGCCAAACAGAGCCTTAGAAAGAAAATCTCTTTTCTTGCTTCTCCACTTGTCAAAGAGCCTTTACTCGAACGGTAATGACACTCTCTCACTCAGTAGGAGGTCTTGGGCATTGGATCGAACCTTCTTGCAGTGGCATGGAGATTTCAACCAATTATGTGGAGAAAGTTTTTATGGGCCTATAGGTCCTGGACCCCGAAGCTTACGGGTTGTTGAAAATTTTAAAATAATAATAAAATTAATCATTCGAACCCAAAAGGTTTTCTTCATTTTGTATTATCAAGCATTTAAATTTTAAAACTTGAGTTGCCTCTTTCTTATCAATGGGAAACTTCAATTATGACCAAGAATATAAATATTTAGAGACATTTGCAGTAGATATTTGCACTAGTATTTTTATAAAAGAAAATAAAAAATCTTTATATATAATATACTGAATCTTATATTGCTCAAACAATAAACACCGAACAAGATTGTAGTTTTTTGGCAAGTTATTCCTTCTTTTCTTAATTATGATCTTGGTGAGTATTCTGTCTTAGTTGGTTGATACACGATTGTATTTTTTTTTTTTGCATATATCGGGAGATTTAAAGAAAATCCAATCGGTCATTTGAAATTAACTCAGAGCAGTTTTGAATATAGTGAATCTTTCAGGGGTATTTTTCGGTAGAATGGACTATAGGTTTCATTCGATTCCAACGAGGTCTGACAGTCTCTGAGAGGAGGGAGAACGAAATAGATTCGTAGACTAGATTGACCAATACGTTTTAGGTTAACCGAAAGATGGTTTTTTGTTTGTGTTTATTGTAGGTGAGACTAGAAAACATATGTCTAGCTTTAATGTTTCAAAGCTCAGTTGGGACCAAAAGGAAGCAAATCATCGTTAGAGCCGTCAAACAGAACAATGCAAGCTCATCTGAGACAATTTATATCAATATATTGATTATATTAATTTAAATGTTTATTTAGATCATTTTTTGTCGAACAAGTGTCCTGCTGACGGATGCGGATCTCATCAAGATGTTACCTTTCGTAGATCTGCTGCAAGCGACGATGGACGGCTGAGATTGAGTTGGAGGTTGCCTCCTGAAGCGTGTAGATCTCAATGGGTTTGAGGTGGTTGAGGCCGAGCTACCTGCAAGGAAGTCCCGGGACGGTTGTACCACCGAGGACCCTCCGACGATCAAATTAGACCGGATATTTGAGCAGAGTAACGGCCTAGTAAGGAAAAAAATGACTTACTTGAACCGTCTGAAAGAGTGGTATATATAGTGGTGGCAACAGGCAGGCAGGCGCGAGAATCATGTCGGCCGTTACGCTCCCAGTGTCACGCCCGCGTGATAGGCGGGATCCCGCATTAATGATGAGACATGCTCGTTAATGAGGGATCGTGATGGCGTGGAACGCGGGACGTGGCCGGCGGATGTATCGCATATGGCGAGATTCGTGGAGGTGAGGTGGTTGCGCCTGCGATTGGTGCCGTCGGTCGGTCGATGAGACCGAGGAAGATGAGCTCGGCGGGAGGCCTGGGGACGAGCGGGAGGCCGAGGTATCTTGGTTCTGCGGTAGCCCGGAGACGAGCTGAGAGGGCCGAGGAGGCCAATTGTGCAGGGGGCTCGAAGGTGAGCCAACGGTTGTTTGTAAGGCGGGCACAGGAAAGGTGCGGACGGTCGCAGAAGGCCGGCTACATCCATGGGTCGCAGACCTAGGGTATTTTACCGACGTACGGTTCCTGGTCCTTTCTTGCTAGCTTTAAGACACATCATCTGCCACGTGTCACGATCTGGGAGATCGCCGATCTCGAGCATCATCATTAGCCCCCCACTCTCGTCCCGACTTGTTCACGGGTCAGGTCGAGAGTGGTCTGCCGGGTCACTCGAGGTGTGCTCCTTTTCGAAGATATCGTAAGCGTGCGTTTCCGGGCAATCAGCTGTATTTTCTTGATGACGTCAGCGGATCAGGGGCCAGATATTGCATTAAAGAGGATGCGCTAAATCGTGCGTACGTTCAACAAAATGACATCCCACTTGTTTGGCGCTGGATGGCTGACGTGACGGGCCGCAGATTTCCGGCGTCCGATGGGGTACGACCGATGCTCGAGCGATAGGTGGAACGATGGTGGCCGTCGAATGCGAAGAGTCTTTTTGGCGGGAGATGACTGTCGCCGTTGGATGTGTACGCCGGCAACTATAAATAGAAGTGGGGTCCCCATCTGGGCCCATACCTCTTCATAATTTTCTCGTCTTGAGTCTCGTTAGCTTGGCGCTCTCCTTCTTAGGTCGGGATATCTGCGTTTTTCTCTTCCGAGAATTCATCCCCTTCATCAGGTTAGATGTTTTTTGTGATGAGTCTGTAGAAATAGTTTGGGTAGAGTCTAGGGAGCCCCTGTAGATTCTTCCTTTTCTTCTTCTGCTTCTTCTTCTTTTGAATCGAGCATGTTTCCTCCCTGGCAGAACAAATGGACCGATCCAGGATTCTTGCTGCCCTTGGTGTCCTGTCCTAGAAGAGAGCCGGGGGCGTTGCCGTGCCTCGGGCTGACCCGAGTTCCGCACCGAGGGAGTCGCCGGCGACGAGGCCATCCGCCTCGACCCGAGCCCCCGATGATTTCCGCGGCAACGGCCTGAGGCGTCTGCGGGTTCCCGAACCCCGGACGAAGGAATCGGAAGAGGATGAAGACGACGTTTCTCTTAAGAGGAAGAAGACGGTCTCTCTCGCGCCACCGACTGAGATTCCCAAGGGGATTCTTGTGCAGGAGGGGACGCCTGATTCGTAGTCCCGTCTAGGCTTTCCGTTGCCACCAACCTGCTCGCTGATATGGAAGAGTTGGCCGGAGGCAAGATTCCGCATGGGATCCTGAGGGCCCAAGTGGCAGCTATAGCTCAGGAGGCGGTGCAGGTGCGTACTCCCTTATGTGTTATTTTGAGCGCCCTGTTCTCAGTTCGAGCGTCTCTAAGTCTCTCTGCTGTTTTTCATCAGGTCCTTCAGCACAGCGCCCTCGTTGCTTGCATGGTGGCCGAGAAGAATGCCCATGCTATGAGGTTGGCGGGGGAGTCTTTTTCGGAGGCCGAGGACCTGCGACTCGAGCTGCGTCTGGAAAGGGAGAGGATGGCCGTCCTCGAAGCCCAATTAGCTGCCGGGGAGCTCATCGTCTCAAAGTGCCGGGAGACCTATTACCGGCTAAGTGAGTCCCAGCGAGCCATCGATGCTAAGTTAACGGAGCTGGCCGATCGTTATGTAGCAGTGAAGAGGGCGAGGGATGCCAGCAGATGGGATGCCGAGGTGCGCTTCAGGCGGCGAAGGTTGCCGAGGTTCGAGCTCGAAAGGCGGTGGCCGATTACAAGGGGTCGGACCAGTTTTACGACGACCTCGGTGAAGCTTCTGCCATTATATGGCACGAAGCTCTTGATGTCGTCAAGACGCAGTTTCCGGAGTTTGCCGACGGTGAGCTCCGTGCTTGGGTCCCACTTTCGGTGGTCATGACTCCGGCAGATGGTGATGAGGGAGGGGCCGCTGCTGGAGTGGAAGCCCCGGCTCCTGAGAATGGTACCGAGGAAGGTGAGGTCTAGGCGGGGCTTGCGGCCTGAACTTTTTGGCTTTTCCATCTCTCTCTCTTTTTGTATGCCTCCGGGCAATTTGGTAAGGCTGGGGACCCCAGAGTATCTTGTAGAAGATTTTGGAAGTTTGAATGAAACTTGGTCTTTTTCTTCTGCGTGACAATGCTTTTCCTGTGTGAGTACTTGAGCTTTTCAGTTCTTACCTCGATCAAGCGTTAGGCCGCAGGTCGATGGCCCGTGTTTTAGATAACGATCGCCCTTTGAGTGCTTGTCGGTTAACCGCTGTGAAAGAAGGTCGGTGTCCTCCAGCCCCCGAAGTTGAGGTGGTGATCGTTTACTTGAACAGTTTGGAGGAACCTTTGTTACAAGAAGGTTGGTGCTTTCCAAAGAATTGGCCGAGCGTTGTTGCTGCTCGGGGCCTCTTGGTGAGGGCTTTGATCCTTAGCGCGGGTTAGGCCGTAAGAGACCTGCTAAGGGTGGACCGAGCAGGGTTGCTGCCCGGTTGCCTTTTGGCGAGGGCTTAGATCTCTGGCGTCGTGGGGGAGTGAACTACCGGTCAGGGATAGCCAAGCAGGGTAGCCGCTCGGCTGCCTCTTGGTGAGGGCTTCGATCCTTAGCGTGGGAGGGGACGTAAGAGGCCTGCTAAGGATGGGCTGAGCATGGTTGCTGCCCGGTGCCTCTTGGCGAGGGCTTAGATCCCTGGCGTCGTGGGGTAGTGAACTACCAGCTGGGGATGGTCGAGCAGGGTAGCCACTCGGCTGCCTCTTGGTGAGGGCTTCGATCCCTAGCGTTGTGGGGTAGGGAACTACCAGCCAAGGATAACTGAGCAAGGGCGAGCCCGGTTGCCTCTTGGTGAAGGCTTCGATCCTTAGCGTGGGAGGGGACGTAAGAGGCCTTCTAAGGATGGGCCGAGCTGGGTTGCTGCCTAGTGCCTCTTGGCGAGGGCTTGGATCCTTAAGGACGGGCAGAGCAGAGTTGCTGCCCGGTGCCTCTTGGCGAGGGCTTTGATCCTTAGAGCGGGAGGGGCCATAGGAGGCCTGCTAAGGATGGGCTGAGCAGAGCTGCTACCCGGTGCCTCTAGGAGAGGGCTTGGATCCTTAAGGACGGGCCGAGCAGGGTTGCTGCCCGGTGCCTCTTGGCGAGGGCTTTGATCCTTAGCGTGGGAGGAGCCGTAAGAGGCCTGCTAAGGATGGGTTGAGCAGGGTTGCTGTCCGGTGCCTTTTGGTGAGGGCTTCGATCCATGACATTGTAGGGTAGGGAATTACCGGCCAGGGATAACCGAGCAAGGGCGAGCCCGGTTGCCTCTTGGAGAGGGCTTGGATCCTTAGCGCGGGAGGGGCCGTAAAAGGCCTGCTAAGGATGGACCGAGCAGGGTTGCTACCTGGTCGCCTCTTGGTAAGGGCTTAGATCTCTGGCGATGTGGGGTAGAGAACTACCAGCCAGTGATAACCGAGCAAGGGCGAGCCCGGTTGCCTCTTGGTAAGGGCTTTGATCCTTAGCGCGGGAGGGGCCGTAAGATGCTTGCTTAGGATGGACCGAGCAGGGTTGCTGCCCGGTTGCTTCTTGGCGAGGGTTTGGATCATTAAGGAAGGGCCGAGCAGGGTTACTGTCCGGTGTCTCTTGACGAGGGCTTTGATCCTTAGCGCAGGAGGGTCCGTAAGAGGCCTGCTAAGGATGGGCCGAGTAGGGTTGCCGTCTGGGGCCTCTTGGCGGGGTCTTGGATCCTTAAGGACGGGCAGAGCAGGGTCGCTGCCCGGTGCCTCTTGGCGAGGGCTTTGATCCTTAGCGTGGGAGGGTCCGTAAAAGGCTTGCTTAGGATGGGCCGAGCAGGGTTGCTGCCCGGTGCCTCTTGGCGAGGGCTTTGGTCCTTGGCGTCGGTGGGTAGTGAACTACCAGCCATGGATGACCGAGCAGGGTAGCTACTCGGTCGCCTCTTGGTGAGGGCTTTGAACATTAGCGCGGGAGGGGTTGTAAGAGGCCTGCTAAGGATGGACCGAGCAGGGTAGCTGCTCGGTCTTCTTCTTCTCTTCCCTGGCCCTTTTTCTTCCGACCTGCTTGCTCTGTTCGGGGCAAGTTGGCGTTCACCTCGGACTCAAGATGGATCTCACGTTCGGTCCAGGCCTTTACCTCGGTCATGGTCTTAGGTTGCGCTAATGCAAAGGAGCGTAGCCACTCCTCGTGCCTGAGACCTGACTCGAGTGCCGTAATGACCGTCTCGTCCCGGTGTTCTGGGACTTCGAGGAGGGCGTTGTAGAAGCGGGTTACGTACCCTTTGATGGTTTTCTTGTCTCCGCTTTTTATTGTGAAGAGGTGGTCGACGGTCCGCTTCTGACGCCTGTTCCCGACGAAGTGGCTGAGGAATTGGGTGGCCAGCTCATCGAAGGTTGAGATCGAGCGTGGCGCGAGTCCTCGGAACCAGTCTTTCCCGGAGCGGATGAGAATGGCCGGGAAAGCGCGGCATTGGGCGACGTCAGAACAGTCTTGGAAACTCATACCGGCCGTGAATGTGTCCAAATGGTCCTTCGGGTCAGACTTACCGTCGAAGAGAGAGACCTTCGGGGGCTTGTTCCGGGAGGAGACATGGACGGCGAGCAGCTCCTCGGTGAAGGGTTTTGTGAGCGAGTCGGCGGCGTACTTAGTGTTAGTTATATGTGTGCCCTAGAGGCCATTACTGTACATACGATGTATATTGTAGTGGATGCTTGGACATATATAGGGAGGACTTTCTTGCTCGACATGATAGTACGCTATCTGGTTGTACTTTATCTAAACATGTACTCCGATTGTCTCTTTTGTTACATGTTGATAAAGCCCTTAGGATTTGTACTCGACTACTGGGACTATGATGAGATCATACTAGTGGGGCCATAGTAGTCTATGAGTACATCCTATAACTGTTCCTAGTCGAGGGTGTGTCGAGACAGGGCATCGATACACCAGAGTAGACTAGCGTATACGCATCTTGACCCATATGATGGGCGATGGATGATCCCATATCCATCGGTGTTTGACATCAAGGATGGTGTACGGGTGCTCAGTGGAGACTGGGTACACTGAACGGACTCGCCGAGAACTCCTAGATGGTATATATACCTATTGTCAGATAGCAGTTCTCTGGTGACACTTGTACAGGTTAGTCTGTAGACCCGAGATCGTCATAGAGTCTTGTGTGGTTCCCACTGTGCTTTGATTTCCTCCCTACCACGGCTCTACTGAGTCGTGCAAACAGGTGGATTTTGGGTACAGTCCCGAATCATATGGAGACAGTGAGCGATAGGAGGGGTTTCGTCTCTCCCGGTATGGGGAGTTGATGTCGCGCTATGTTTGATCGGCTATAACACCTAAATCCCTGGCCAGGGTTCTCGAGGTTTACTGATAAGTGTTATCAGTAGTTCCTCGACCGGTTATGAGCCATAAATCAACATGACTTATAAAGTTACTGGGGTCTGACATTTACCACCCCTAGACTGAATATGCGACGTATCAGATGAAGAGACCGGACTGTACGGTAAGTGTTGCTTACAGGCTCGTAAGGGTTGTGATGAGTTCGCTCGTCGGCCACCTTTTTGTCAATACCTGATAGCCCGTTATGTATTGGCTTATACCTCTAACGTGCTAGTGGTTAAATCCATAACTAAGGTGTTGACGAGTCTTTAGAGTCCCCCACATTCAGTTACTCAAGTTTTCGGGCGAAAAGATGTAGAGACCGTAAGTTGTTACGGCAGCCGTAAAGTGTTGCGGCAGGTTTTCGATTATGTTCGGTAATTGTTACAGGAATAATAATCGAAAGAATAATACTGGACGGATACCGGTATTATATTATTGGATTAATGGTATTCGTATTTTTCGGAATTCGGATACGGGTATACAGTATACGGTATACGGTATACGGAGGAGGGGTATTTTTGTAATTGTTACAAAATACCTTCTAGAAGATGCCACCTCATAATGACATAATTATGACATCATTTATTTTGTGAAAATAAATAAGTGAGGTGTAAATTAAAAGGTATAAGCATGATAACATGTTTGTTGAAGTGGATGTACTATTTAAAGCATGATACTTCTTTCATAATGCATGCTTTACTTAGTGCTAAATTCTTTTCTTTCTTTTTTCTATCATGCTTAAACTTTTTAATTATAAATGAAATTATTCTCTCCTCCATTTCTTCTTATAAATACCTTCACATGAGATGTGAAATCAAGGCATTCAATTCCTTAACAAAGTTATGATAAGTGTATCATAACAAGTTCATAAGAAGAGAGAAAGAAAAATGATGGTGATCATTCTTCCTAGCTTTAACCCTCACATGAGATGTGAATCAAAAGCTTAGGATTTCAAGTTAATCCAATACACATTCTACATCAAATCTTGGACGCGTCGGCTAGCCAACTTCGCGCCCGAGTTGCCTCGGCATTGAGGTGGGAGCCCGTAAAAGACGTAGGCGATGTGGTGCCCTTCCGGCGACGAGATGTAGACCGGACATTCCGCGGGACTTCGGGTGGATCATCGTGGACAAGGAAGGCTTCCATCGATCCGTTTCAAACTCTCATAGTGCCAAGGAGTCACCGAGGAAGATCTACAAAGGTTGTAATCTTTTCTCTTAGTGATAGTTTTACAATTGCATGTGATGCTTAGTTGTATGAATCCCTAAAGCTTCTAGTTCCGATCACTACCGGGCTAGCTTAGCGCCTCCAAAATTTTGATTATGGCATGTGTGATGCCACCGAACCCTTGACGGGGTGCTAGGCCGGCCCTACAGTGGTATCAGAGCCAAGCTAGAGCTTTAGGCGATGCGTAGGCGAAATTAAAAGTCCGATCGAACCACGAAACACCAATTTTGACAGCTCTCTGGAAATTTTTTGAAAATTGGATTTTTCCAAATTTAAAGGTCCTAAAAAAATCAGCAGGCAAATCTAAGAATTACCATGTAAAAATTTTTCAACGATCCCTCTAAAGCGCCGCGGAAGGGCGGCCAAAGCATGGCTTTGGCGGCGCTTCCGCGGCCGTACTGTAGCATCATGAAAAAAAATTTATTGCAGAATACCTGATTTAATTAGTACATGCCTCTGGAATATTTAAAACTCACTCAAGTGTTGAGTGTTCTGGAGATAAATTGGATTTGGTGATTCGATTGGAAAAGTTTAACTTCGTTCAGATTTTCAGATTTTTAGATCGTGTTAAAATGTTTGAACGAATATTAGAAACAAAGTTTTTCCCGTATTGGAAAAATTCCAAGTGTTCGATTTTTCCCTAGTTCAAAATTTTCGAAAAACATGCAAGCGTATTTGTGGACACTCTAGAAGAACATAACCATAACTCGATTATGTGACCGTCAAAACTATCACTGAACCTTAGGGTTTGTGGTAGTTTAGCGTTACCACATGTGAGGCGTTGGTTTGGCCCTTCTACGGTTGGTCCATAAGGGGCTGTGGCATGTTCTAGAAACTTTTGAACTCGGCCCAAGTGTTGTGCAGTTTGGGAAATCTAGGGTGTTTTGTATATTCGATCGAAAAGTTTAACATTGTCTATTTATCTGAAATGTGATACAATATGTGGAATTCATATAGTTAGGCATGAAATACGAAGTATGTGATATTTCGAATTTATGATGACTAAGGTAATTGTGGATTCCAAATGTTGTAGTTTTTCATTTTATTTTCTGTGACCGTAAGTGTAGTATGTAGTGTATCGCCGTTTTCGTTGCTATACGTCAACGACAATCGGGATACGCATACTTACTTACGTTGATGATATGAGATATTATGTGTTGCTGAGATATGATGAGTAGGATTGTCGCGAATGAATAGCCGGGGGTTTTTCTGTGAGATGAGAGTTTTATTTTCATTCATGTATAAATCAATTGTATATTATTTACTTTTCCGCATTAGGATAGACCCAAGGAGGGGAGCACAAGTGACCGGGTTCTAGGGTTCAGTGGGAGGCCATCTCGAGGAGTCGAGACCGGGTCTCCTAAACTCTAGAATTGGCGGGATCACTTGCCGCTCTCGTAGGGGTCTAGGGGTGTGGGCTTGGCTATTCATCACGACCGTGGAATCCGTATTTTCTATTGTTGGCTCAATACAAAATACGGACATCCTAGATATCCTTTTATATGCTTCTGCTGTTGATATTCTGTAATGTGATTACTTAGTATCTGAGACGAATGGATTATTATTATATATATGATATATAATAAACGTTGCTTATATTTTTCACCCGCGCTAGTCCCGCCCCGCTATGTCGTTAGTTAAGTAACCTAACGGTGCATAACGGGACACTGTGGCGAATGCGGATGGTATAAGTACACGTTCTATTCTGTGATGTTTAGGAAACGTAATTGATGGGACAACATTAATGTGATTAATGTTAAGAGAAAGAAACCTAAAGATGTTGTAGAATCAAACTTTTTGAAAAAGGGTAACTCTAGCTTTTGTTTTGCATAGTGGTATTGTTGAATATCCTGCACCTCATTCGATGAGGAAAGGGCCGAGATCCCTTCACCGGGAGTGACCCCTTTAGCGAAACTGGAAAATGTTACAAAGAACTCGATTTGGTTTTATAGTTGATCTATTGTTGCTTTGCATCGTGGTATTTACATATCCAGCACCTTATTCGATAAGGAAAGAGCCGAGATCCCTTCACCGGGAGTGACCTCTTTAGCAAAATTAGAAAGATACTACAAAACCATTCGATTTTTAAACTGGAGCTTAAACCACTCCTTCCCACTTGATTCTACAACGACATCAAGTTCAAAACGTTAAAGGTTTTCATAAAAACCATCCGTTGCCCTCCGTCATTTTAGGAAACAGAGTACTTAGTATTCGTGCTACGTATGTTGACCATAGCCGAGGCGTAGTGTTCGGTAGCTAAGTGATGTATTCCTACAAAGCATATGATGCGATTAGTCAGGACATTCATGTGATTATGTTGATCATAGTCAAGGGTCATGTGGGTGGGTCTGGCTAATCACGAAATGACGGGCAGAACTTGACTAGTACTTATGATATGTTGATCATAGTCAAGGTCATAAGTGACTAGAGGTAGAAACCATATCGGGAATTTCAAGAGTTGAAATTTGCAATGAGATTGCATACCTTCTATATGATAGTTGGATCCCGATCTCACTGCGAGTAAGAGTTACTCCTGGAAAAATTTTACACAAGACAATTTGATGAAATTATAGGGTGTAATTATTCCCGGCTAATCTTACCTTTTAGGGTTTGAAGGAAGATTTGATAAAAACAGTGGGAGACATCTGGATTAGATAAATAACCAATCTAATCTTGCAAGAGCATACGCTAAAATGTTTTCTTCTCTCTCTCTCCAAATAGTGACCATATCATGCCTTAATCAAGATAATAAATACGGATATATTGACTGAACCCGCTTGTTATATTGAGCTGGGGAACGTTGGTCCCGCTCCAACTTATAATTGTTATAAGACAGAGCAGGAAATAGGGAAATACCAGAATTACTATGCCACCCAAACGAAGATAGTACATGTTGATGCATGATCTTCGGGTGTGTCTATTACAAAGAACTGTTTCTCAGTATCTTTTACGTCCTGGGTATAATGATACCGGATCAGGATCCCACAAATGTAATCCGTTACATGGGCTACAGAAAGGTAAATGACTGAGAACGGGTGATAATTTTCAAGAGTTGGAAATGGTGCAATTGTTGCAAGCCAAGAAGTTGGCAGTTATCACTCTGTATTAAGAATACATTGATTCTGAACAAATGCTATTAGATACCGAACCTGATATACAAAATCATATCAATCTCTTTATTAGTAAAGAAATGATAAAATTTTGTATTGATGGATAATGTTTTGAACATTTCCTATATCAAGTGTTGATCGGTTCAGGCACGTTATCTAAAAGCATAGACATTCTAAATCAAACTACAGTTCTCAGTATACAGAACACACACAAGAGGAAGAGTTCAGAAATGAACGGATCCTTCTTGAGGCATTGTAGACTGGGTCAGATCAATGCGACCCGACTAGCTGAAGTTACATCTAGATGCATATTTAAATTAGTTTAAATTTACATCTTGTGAAACTTGCCAGTCATGTCACATAGATAAGATGACCATAGCTCTGTTTATTGGAAACAGAGAAAGAGTTAGTGAACTCTTGGGATTGATACATGATGATGTATGAAAGGCCCCCTGTCTACATATGCCATGACCGGTTCTTTATACTTCATTATTTTCTCTGATAATCTCTCAAGATTCAGACATACGTTCATGTTGAAACATAGGTCCAAAGCTTTTGAGATATTCACAGAATATAAATTGGAAGTAGAGAACCAAAAATGGATATAAGTATTATGTCCTTTGATGAGATCAAGGAGGAAAATACTTGAGCATGGAAATCTTGGACTATTCTAAAAGAGAATGAGATTCTCTCTCAGCATTACTCCTCCGTATACACCATAGCACGATGGTATATCGGGGCGGAGCGAATGCACCCTATGTGATATGGTGTGCTCCATGATGAGTACTACTGAGTTTCCTATTTTCCTTTTGGGAGTTATGCACTTGTGAAGATGCATACCTATTGATTAGGGTTCTAATCAAATCAGGTGCCTACTACTCCATATGTGATATGGTATGGGAAGAGCCCATCTCTTAAAGATGTTAAGATTTGGAGTTGTCCGGCCTATGTCTAAAAACCTAAATCCGGACAAGCTCAAGGCAAAGTCAAAACTGTGGAAGTTTGTTGGATATCCCAAGCATTAGCAAGGGAATATCTTCTACCTATCAGAGGAACAAAAGTTGTTTTGTTTCTCAGCATGTCACCTTTGTGAAAGGGAATTTCTTGTGAAGAAATTAGTGGTCATGAGGTAGAACTGGAAGGAGTTCCAGCTACAGCAAATGATTTTGTAGAACCAAAAGATTCAATAGACACTAACGAACCTCAGCCTCTCCGCCGAACTAGTAGGGTTCCTCACCCACCTAAGAGATACTTTGGTTTCTCTATGACAGTGGGAGCGAGGATTTCATATTACCCAAGCGCTTCCCGAGACCGGAAGGTGTTCCGGCGGGTTGTAGTCCTCGCAATGGGGACTGCATAGAAAGTAGCTGCTGAGGGACCTTTTGGTGCCACGGCGACCCTATGGGATGGGGTTGTTGCCTGACCAAAGTGGTATGACCTAACTAGTTTCGAGCAGGCCATCAGGAGTGGGACTCTGTAAGAATGGCTGGATGATTAGCGATCTGAGATGGAATCCTTATACACCAACAAAGTATGGACTTTGGTTGCTTTATCTGAAGGGTTAAATCCCCATCAGAAGCAAGTATATCTTGAGAAGATTACTTGGTGTACATGGAAAAGTTGAGACTTTCAAAGCTATGCTTAAGTCCATCCAGATCCTATTTGCCACTGCTACAAACCTTGACTGCGATATCTGGTGGTTGGGTGTCATGACTGTTTTTCTAAAAGAAGTTTTAGAAAAGAACGTCTATAAGTACACAGCCAGAGGGCTTCGTAGACAGTGGGAGCAGCGGAAAAGTGTGCAAGATGTTTTATGTGATAAAACAGGCATCGCGGAGTTGGAACATCTGTTTTGATGTGGTAGTCAAAGGGTTTGACTTCATTAAAATAATAGATGAACCTTGTATATACATAAAAGGTGGTAGGGAGTATGGTGGTGATCCTCGTAGAGTACGTGGATGACATACTCTTGATAGGGAAGGAGTTTCCTATGCTACGCTCAGTCAATCTCCTCTTATTATAAAGATTCTCCATATAGGATCAAAGGTGATACCTCCTAAATCCAGGGTTTTGGATCTATGAGATAGATCTAAATGGATATTAGGATACTCACTAGTTGTAGTGAGATAGTATCAATTGATCCTGGGGAGAATCACAGCGGATTTGGAACATTTGTTTTGATGTGGTAGTCAAAGAGTTTGACTTCATCAAAATGGTTGAACCTCGTGGTATGGAGTATGGTGGTGATCCTCGTAGAGTACGTGGATGACATACTCTTGATAGGAAAAGAGTTTCCTATGATACACTCGGTCAATCTCCGCTTATCACAAGGATTCTCCATATAAGATCAAGGTGATACCTCCTAAATCCTAGGTTTTGGATCTATGAGATAGATCTAAATGGATGTTAGGATACTCACTAGTTGTAGTGAGATAGTATCAATCAATCCTGGGGAGAATCACTGGAAAGGTTCCAGAGTGATAAAGACGACTGAATGTCAGTCGCAGTCATTGTCTTTTCCCTTAGTAGAGGGACGGTATGTTGGAAGAGTTCCAAACTAGATACCGTGACATACAAGAAAGGCAAGATACGTCATTACTAAGGATGCTACCAAAGATAAAGTCTGGATATATATAAAAGTTCATAAGATGAATTTCGTTCCTACCATTGTGTGACAATGGGGTTGTGGCTTTAGCCAAGGAACTACCGTCCCATCAGAAATCCAGATATAATTCTTAGGCAGCACCACCTGATCATAGAGATGGTTGATCTCCAAGAAGATCGAGCTTAGGAGAGTAGATACAGAGGATAACAGAGCGGATCCACTCACTAAGGCTTTATTCCCAGTTGAGACTTTTATGGGATGGTTGAGTATGAGATACTTAAACCACAGCTGATTGATTGGTATGTGATACCACAACAGATGGCCCTAGTGCAAGTGGGAGATTGTTAGTTATATGTGTGCCATAAAGGCCATTACTGTACATACGATGTATATTGTAGTGGATGCTTGGACATATATAGGGAGGACTTTCTTGCTCGACATGATAGTACGCTATCTGGTTGTACTTTATCTAAACATGTACTCCGATTGTCTCTTTTGTTACATGTTGATAAAACCCTTAGGATTTGTACTCGACTACTGGGACTATGATGAGATCATACTAGTGGGGCCATAGTAGTCTATGAGTACATCCTATAACTGTTCATAGTCGAGGGTGTGTCGAGACAGGGCATCGATACACCAGAGTAGACTAGCGTATACGCATCTTGACCCATATGATGGGCGATGGATGATCCCATATCCATCGGTGTTTGACATCAAGGATGGTGTACGGGTGCTCAGTGGAGACTGGGTACACTGAACGGACTCGCCGAGAACTCCTAGATGGTATATATACCTATTGTCAGATAGCAGTTCTCTGGTGACACTTGTACAGGTTAGTCTGTAGACCCGAGATCGTCATAGAGTCTTGTGTGGTTCCCACTGTGCTTTGATTTCCTCCCTACCACGGCTCTACTGAGTCGTGCAAACAGGTGGATTTTGGGTACAGTCCCGAATCATATGGAGACAGTGAGCGATAGGAGGGGTTTCGTCTCTCCCGGTATGGGGAGTTGATGTCGCGCTATGTTTGATCGGCTATAACACCTAAATCCCTGGCCAGGGTTCTCGAGGTTTACTGATAAGTGTTATCAGTAGTTCCTCGACCGGTTATGAGCCATAAATCAACATGACTTATAAAGTTACTGGGGTCTGACATTTACCACCCCTAGACTGAATATGCGACGTATCAGATGAAGAGACCGGACTGTACGGTAAGTGTTGCTTACAGGCTCGTAAGGGTTGTGATGAGTTCGCTCGTCGGCCACCTTTTTGTCAATACCTGATAGCCCGTTATGTATTGGCTTATACCTCTAACGTGCTAGTGGTTAAATCCATAACTAAGGTGTTGACGAGTCTTTAGAGTCCCCCACATTCAGTTACTCAAGTTTTCGGGCGAAAAGATGTAGAGACCGTAAGTTGTTACGGCAGCCGTAAAGTGTTGCGGCAGGTTTTCGATTATGTTCGGTAATTGTTACAGGAATAATAATCGAAAGAATAATACTGGACGGATACCGGTATTATATTATTGGATTAATGGTATTCGTATTTTTCGGAATTCGGATACGGGTATACAGTATACGGTATACGGTATACGGAGGAGGGGTATTTTTGTAATTGTTACAAAATACCTTCTAGAAGATGCCACCTCATAATGACATAATTATGACATCATTTATTTTGTGAAAATAAATAAGTGAGGTGTAAATTAAAAGGTATAAGCATGATAACATGTTTGTTGAAGTGGATGTACTATTTAAAGCATGATACTTCTTTCATAATGCATGCTTTACTTAGTGCTAAATTCTTTTCTTTCTTTTTTCTATCATGCTTAAACTTTTTAATTATAAATGAAATTATTCTCTCCTCCATTTCTTCTTATAAATACCTTCACATGAGATGTGAAATCAAGGCATTCAATTCCTTAACAAAGTTATGATAAGTGTATCATAACAAGTTCATAAGAAGAGAGAAAGAAAAATGATGGTGATCATTCTTCCTAGCTTTAACCCTCACATGAGATGTGAATCAAAAGCTTAGGATTTCAAGTTAATCCAATACACATTCTACATCAAATCTTGGACGCGTCGGCTAGCCAACTTCGCGCCCGAGTTGCCTCGGCATTGAGGTGGGAGCCCGTAAAAGACGTAGGCGATGTGGTGCCCTTCCGGCGACGAGATGTAGACCGGACATTCCGCGGGACTTCGGGTGGATCATCGTGGACAAGGAAGGCTTCCATCGATCCGTTTCAAACTCTCATAGTGCCAAGGAGTCACCGAGGAAGATCTACAAAGGTTGTAATCTTTTCTCTTAGTGATAGTTTTACAATTGCATGTGATGCTTAGTTGTATGAATCCCTAAAGCTTCTAGTTCCGATCACTGCCGGGCTAGCTTAGCGCCTCCAAAATTTTGATTATGGCATGTGTGATGCCACCGAACCCTTGACGGGGTGCTAGGCCGGCCCTACACTTAGCCCCGTCGCTCGAATGATGACCCTCCCGATGCATACCTTCGATCTTCTTCTCGAGGGCGTTGAGTCGGACGTGGTATCCGACTATTCGGCACATTCTGATCTTTGGCCTTTGCTGTTGGAGACCTGTGTCTGGCTGCAGCCCCGGTTCCTTTCGATGAGGTTCCTTAGGTCCCCTGGCGAGGTTGTCTTCGAGCTGCCGTGACGAATCCCGTCCGCGCGACCCCGTCGAGGGAGGGGGTGTCGGTCATGCCTGGACGCAGGCAAGCTGACAGACATCTCCTTGGGAAGGACAGGGGCGCGAAGGGGCGAGGGGCGAGGCGCTCTGGCGACGGACCTCGGTGTTGACCTGTGGGGCGCCCAGCGGGTCATAGAATATATTGGCCCAGGAGATCTGCGGCCGTGGGAGGCAGCGAGGCGGTGGTTGTAAGTCTACGGTAGCACCCCGGCCGTCAATCCGAGGCCAAATGCGGAAACAAAAACTTTTTAGGAAACCGGCGCTATCGTAGTCTTTGACCCGGATCGAACCATTAACGCTAAACTAGCAAACTACTAAGAAGTGAAAGTGGCTATACCGATCGATCCGTGTCCTTCGGTCTTTGGCCACCATCCCAAGCTCCTCACGGCATCTCCGATCTCCGGTCTCCTCTTCGGATGGGCACCACATCAATGAGTCTTTTTACGGGCTCCCGCTTCATCCGAAGCAACTCGAACATGAAGTTTTCTAGCCGACATGTCCAAGGTGAAATAGAGAATGTGTGTGATAACTTTGTCTCAAGCATCCATTGATTCTCAACACATGAGAGTGTATGGATGGAGGTTGAAGATGATGCCATTGGTGGAAGTTATGACCTAGAGGAAGAAGAAGAAGAAGAGCTTTTCTTTTCTTGTGTGAGATGAAAAATGAGAGAGGCTAGAATGATAATCACAAGAGCTAACCCATGTACATGGCTGCCCCCTCTCTCTCCATCTTTCATTTCACATACTAAATCAATCCAAAATGTGACATATGCACAAATAAAGAGACCATGAGTCATCACCCATACACATGTCACAATTAATGCATCTCATCATGAATTAAGCTCATAATTTCCACCAAAATAAACATTAACCCAAATGTTTAATCCAACAAAAAGATACGGCATCAACTAAAGTAAACCCGTGACGGATCACAAGAATACCTCTCACCTGTATATACCTACCTGCATCCGCATTCCGACTGAACGCGAATGAAATGAGACTAAAGTAATCCAACAAATCTAATAGGCTTAAACCAAAGCCCACTAGTATGATCCGCCCGATCATGATCCGTACACAAGTGCACGTATATGATCGAACCCTGCCATAATACCATACGACCTCTACAACGTTTCGCCGGAAACTTGGGAAACTATATGTGGGGGACTCTAAAGACTCGTCAATACGCCGGCAGTGGGTTTAACCACAAGCACGTCAGTGGTACTAGCTGTACGTAACGGCTACCTATGTATCGACCAAAAGGGAGGTTGATGAGCGAACTCATCCTGACACCCTACTGAGCCTGTCAGTGACAATATCCGTACAGTCCGATCCGTTCGTCTATGAGTATCGCATGTCGGACCTAGGGGGTTGGTAAAAGTCAGACCCCCAAAAGCAGTACAAGTCGTGTCGGAGTATAGCCTAGAACACCCTAAGATACTACTGGAATACCTACCAGTAAATCTCGTGCCTTGGCCAAGAACTTCGTGTAATGGCTCTCCTAGACACAGCGCGATCTCACCCCTAATACCGGGAGAGACGAAACCCCTGCCGATCCGCTCACTGCCTCCATGTGGCTCGAGACTGTACCCAACTAAAACCTGTTTGCACGACTCCTTTGAGCCGTGTTAGGGTAGTAATCAAAGCACAGTGGGAACTCACACGAGACAAATGATGATCTCAGGTCGATGAACTAACCTGTACACATGTCACCAGGGAACTGCTATCTGACGCTAGGTAGAAAACCAACTAGCATGTCCGGCGAGTCCTGTCCGGTGTACTCATAACCCAATGAGCACCTGTATATGTCTTAGGTGAACCAACCGACACCAATGGCTTGTGAGACCAGCCACCGCCGCTCGTCGGGGTCTCGATTCGTATACACTAGTCTACTCTGGAGTATCGATGCCATTTCTCGAAACTCCCTCGACTAGGGACCTTTTAAGGATGTGCTTATAGACCCCAGCTCCCACGTATATGATCGCCATCATACTGTTGGCCGTCAAGCAAGAATCCTAAGGGCTCTATCAACGTGTAATAGTTATCTGTAATATCACCTAAAGCATGTACACGATAATAAAGATAAACCAGATAGCAAACTATCATCTTGAGTAAAACTGTCCTTCCGGCATAGGTCCTCCCTCAATCATTGCAATCACGTGCCTGGGATCCAACAATTGACTTTGAGGGCACTATATCCAAAAATCTCCCACTTGCACTCAAGGCTAATTATTGCAATGTCGCATACTCAAAGCCCGTGTGATACTGAACACCCAACTCCTCTACTGATCAGTCTCACAAAGCCCGTTTGTGAAACTATTGCGTTCGAGGAATAGCCTCAGTGAGTGGATCTGCTCTGATGTTTCTTTCTATGTCTCTCTTAATCTCAAGTTCACGGAGAAAGCCATCTCCCGAAATGAGAAATACCTGTCTTAGAATATGTCTGGATATCTGATGGGACCTAGTTCACAAATGAACTCCAAATCCAAACTTCTTAGACTGTATCGTCAACTGAATTTAATCAGTATCCTGTGTCATGCCTCCCTCAGTGTCCGCTTAGATCACCTGTCCAAACTACTGCCCCTCGTCAGAGGGAAAACTATAACTCTGATAGTCACTCTGTCATCCAGGTCAGCTTGGAAGCCTGGGATGATAACCGTTTCCCAAAAGAGGCTGCTGTTATCATATCCCTAGAACATCCGCTTATGTTCATAAACTGCTTCCGAACGCTTCTCCAGGATTGGATTAATATCAACTTATTGCATCTAGTGCAAAAACAACATCTGGTGTGGTACTTGACATCTCATGATTGACTCAATTTCCTAAGCAAGTGATATGCCAATCATGCGCATCCCTTTCCCCTTTAGTCTGCAAGACACCTTTAGAGAGGGTGACTCCATCACCTGCAGGTATACTACTGTGTCAGGAGTCGTCCATTCTAAAATACCTTTAGAATGCCGTCTAAGTACCCAGATTGGGAAACTACCCAAATCTAGATCTAAAACCATAGATCTAGTAACCAGAATATTTGATATAATATCCATATCCTATATGAAGAAACCACTGTGTGACAACCACAATATAACCGATTGTAGATAAGAAGTTTACTTCCTACACTGTGTATGTCATCCAAATACCAGGACATCACACCCTACTACTTTCTTAACAGATCCATCCCCTATTCTGATGAAGTCAAAACCTATGACTGTGACATCAAAAATAGATGATCTATCTCCGCTATATCTATTTTAGTCTATAATAGACATAAGCTACTTGTCCACTATACTTCCGCTGCTCCCACTGACTACGACAACCCTCTGGCAGAATAATATATATATGCGTGCACTTCTAAAACTAGTTTAGAACGACGCTATACTCATCCTCCTGCCGGGTCTCACAGCCTGGAACAGTAGTGTCAAGTCTGGGTAAACAAGAACCTCCATGTCACCGTCCTTGAGAATACTAGAGTACCTCTCTGGCGACTGAGATTACCCACCATAGCTGCAGAGTGGCTAATAGAATGTCAAACTTGATTGAATCTTTAGGTCCTATTAAACTTTCGGTAATCGTTTGCGGTTCTGGAATCACTTCCAGTCCTACCATACTCCCACTACTATTTTCTGAAAAAATCCATTTTATTAAAACTGTGGCGAGTCAAAAACAATATCACTATTGATCTTCCAGATGGTAGAAAATCAACCCTCGTCATAGCCCCGGTCAACCCACAAACTGCCATTACAGAAACGTGCTTTGAGTTATCTAGAGTCTGGTTTTAAGCATAAGACAACTCTCCGTACCTTAACATCGTTAAGATATGAATCATTCTATATCCAATATAGAAACAGATGCACTGATTTAATTGGAACTAGATTCAAATCATGCAGCTGTCTCCAGTGCATGTCAACTAAATGGAGAGAGGCCAATCAATATTACTCAACTTAGGAATACATCCAGATATGAGTAACCTGAAAGAGAAGCAAGTTCTCAAAACCTTTACTATCAATTGAATACCATACACAAGTATCTATATCTTCGATTACCTTGAAGAATCCTGATACTTGCAACACGTGGTTCTCTACTTTACTCTTATACCTATAACTTCTCAAAACTTAGACCTTGTATTTCTACGAAACACTTGTCTAAAAACTAGAGAAGTCATAAGTAAACGGAATATAGTACGAGGACCAACCTCTCTGTCCTAATAGACGCTGGACAACATACAATACTTTGTATGAGTCCCCTGAGTTGAATAACTCAAACCCTGTGCGTCGTAGGTTGAAAACTGTACTATGGTTATGAAGAATTACACCGCTGTTGAATACTCCTTACTTAACCATCAACTGATATAGGTAAATGTCATAGACATAATTTCAAAAAGTTATCTCACTTTGTAAAATAAAGGTACGGATATATTAGTTTGAAATTGGTGCATAGCAACGGATATTCAAAACCTAATATTTGCCATCCGACAAAAACCCAGGTGATTTCCTCAAATATCACCAATTACAACGAATTCCGATATAATGAGAATGATCACCTAGGTCCCAATAATTTACTCCCACTCATCATCTGTAAAACCATACAGATGTGTGAGAATCATACCTGGTAAATACATACCCTGGAGCAAGTGTCTAATTAGGAAATCAGTTTTCTATTAACAATGCCCAGTGAAACTGAAACATGAAAATGTTTCAAGGGGTATCCGGGTATTCCTAGTAATGCCTCTTCCATTATCATATTCACAACTGTAACCGTATATTTCTTTGCCATCTCTCCAAATCCCTGTATTTGTCTTTACTTGTTACCTTCTGTACACCCCTTTAGGCTAAATGGTTTTCTTCCCTCCCTACAGTTCGACACCAGCCTATGGTTTGGAAGAAGACTATCCAATAAGCATAATGGGTGTACTCTCATAATCTTAGGAGTACTCATAACCTGAGAGAATGTAAAGATAAAAGAAAACTGAATAAATCTTATTCCTATTTCTCCTGAACCAGAATCCATCCCCGAACTGGAACAAGTTCCTTTGAGTTCGTAAATAACCATACGATGGAATATCCAATAACTGTGGATCTTCGTAGTGATACGGGGTGTTCTGGAGAAATACTAAGGTGAAGTAGGAGTGGCGATGAAATATGTGGTTTGGTCATGAATGATAGCAGTTGCAATTTACTTTGCCCTCTTTCTGATCCCTTTATTTGTCTTTACTCGTTACCTTCTGTACACTACACTTAGGCTAACTGGTTTTCTTCATTCCCCACCTTTCGGCACCCGCCTATGGTTTGGAAGAAGACCATCCAATAAGCGTAATAGGTGTACCCCCTTCTAATCCTAGGAGCCCTCACAACCTGAGAGAAGGTAAAAGGAAAAGACAACTGAATAGTCATATTCAATTTTTCCAGAACCAGAATCCATCCTCAAATCTGGAACAAGTTCCTTCGAGTTCGTATATAACTATACGATGGATTTATCCAATGGAAGTGGATGATCGTAATAAAATGGGGTGTTCTGGAGAAATGCAAAGGGTAAAATAAGGAGTGGCAATGATGTATGCAACTTAGACAATCCAAAAGCCAGTGTTTTAAGAAAGTTCGGTCAACTTGGTCACTGAGTCATAGTCTAGGGTCGGGCCATGTTCGTAGCCAAAGAGAGAGAGAGAAAAGAAACACTCTGCGTGCACTCTAACCTAGATCAGAATGGTTATCACTTTATCTAATCAGGAAGCCTCCCACTGTATCCTTAAATTCTCCACCAAACCTGAAAGAAGAATTAATTGGGATCACTCGAGGAGTAAACCAACTCATCAGTGGGAATCGGGATCCAACTATCATCGCATGATAACGTGACGGAATCCACTCATATTATCACACTCCAGAAGGTATGCACATGCCTGACAAGTTTCAGTTTCTTTAGAAACTCCCGATATGATTTTTACCCTTTGCTCTTATGACCTTGACGAAGGACAACATATCATAAGTCACATGTCAAGTTCTACCCGTCATTATCCAGGTTAATTTGAAACCACCCGTACATACCCTTGACGAAGGCCAAAATAGTAGTACGACTGTCCCAAACTAACGCATCTATCTATGCAATAGAAAAGTAACAAATAGCTACCATACACTATGCCTTGACGAAGACCAACATACATAGCATGAATACTAAGTGCTACCTTTCTGAAATGACGGAGGGCTACGAATGGTTTTTGGCGAAAAGCCTTTAATGTAATGAACTTGATATCGTTGAAGGAACCGGATAGCTTTTTACAAAAATATAATGGCGAAAACCTTTGCTAAAGAGGTCACTCCCGGTGAAGAGATCTCGGCTCTTTCCCCGTAGAATGAGGTGCAGGATATTCCAAATGAATACCGCGATGCAAAGAAAAAAGTAATCGACTATAGTGAAGTTATTATCCTGACGCAAATTTCTGTCCAAGGGGCCACTCCCGATGAAGGGATCTCGGCCCTTGCCTCGTAGAATGAGGTGCTGGATATTCATAACCGAATACCACTGTGCAAAACAAAAGAAAACGTCCTTGCAATAACAGCCTTTTTGAAAATTGTTCCAACAACATCGAATAGGTTTGTTTTCCTTGCATTGATCTGAATCAACGCACTCCCATTAATTAATCACACCACAAAAGAACCAAAATATGATGTACGTATATTCCATCCGCATTCGCCACTGGGTCCCGTCATCACCCGTTAGGTTACTTAACTAACGACAGAGCGGGGATTGGACTAGCGCGGGTGTAAAACATATACAACATCTACTAGTATATATACAACAATATATAATAATCGCTCCAGGCGTGATAAATGCAACATCACAGAAAAGTAATAAGTATCACAGAACAATACAGATAATCTGGGAGCCCCGGGATTCCTGGGAGCCGCAACTGAAACCCGACGTTCCCTTGGTCGTGTGGATAGCCTGTGCAATGAAATTCTAGACCCCTACGGGCGCGGCAAGTTACCCGCCAAAACCAGAAGAGAGGCAGCCCTCTTCAACAAAGTGAATGGGCCACTCAGCACTTCACGGAATCCGGTAACTTGAGCATCCCTCCTTGGGTCAACCTATACCCCCTACGAGTGCGGCGAATAGCCCGCCAATTCTAGAGTGAAGCCCCTTCCGTCTCAAAGCCATAAGATGCGGGCCCGTTGCCCTCTAGAACCCGGCTATCCGTGCATTCCACCGCGGGGTAATCCCAGTACAGAAAATAAAATACGTACAACGGGTATATCGACCTCAACCCAGTTGTGCCCCAAAAGAATAATATACAAACAGGCAGTGACGGCAGTCCACATATCGGATGCTCGCCCCGCAATATCAAATGTATAAATAATACTAAACTACACTAACATTGCATCCAAGTTATCCACCACGACAAATCCGCAACAACACAGCACAACACAGAACATCAACGTGAATGCCACGTTCGCAAATTCGTCTAAAAGAGGTATAGCAATTAGACAAGATTTACTACTCGAATGACATTCACGGTCGCAGATATAATGTAAGTACTGTAAACTAACGTATTTAAAATTCCGATCGACAAAACTTCCCGAAGTGGGCCCCAAGTACAATTCCAGCACTCAAAATAATATAGGCCAAAACTATATATCACAAAAATCAAATTTCCATGACCTAAACCCTCAGAAAACATTTGGGGCACTGTAGCCCAAAAAGAGCCGCGGAAGGGCCGCCAAATGCGACATTTCGCGGCGGTTCCGCAGTGGAATTTTGGAGTTAGGTCTCCAAACTTTTTCTGTAGCTTTAGTTATGCCTGCATGTATTTTTAAGATGCCTAAAATAATTTTTTGAACAGCTTTGAAATTCGACAGCAAGCACACTGAAATGAAAATACGATTCGGAAATTTCGATCGATCGATATTTTAAACACGTTAGAACAAGCTAGTAAAGGTTAATGGCGTGACTCTGATACCATGTATGTCTACGGTAGTGCCCCGGCCGTCAATCCGATGCCAAATACGGAAACAAAAACTTTTTAGGAAACCGGCGCTATCGTAGTCTTTGACCCGGATCGAACCATTAACGCTAAACTAGCAAACTACTAAGAAGTGAGAGTGGCTATACCGATCGATCCGTGTCCTTCGGTCTTTGGCCACCATCCCAAGCTCCTCGCGGCATCTCCGATCTCCGGTCTCCTTGTCGGAAGGGCACCACATCAATGAGTATTTTTACGGGCTCCCGCTTCATCCGAAGCAACTCGAACATGAAGTTCGCTAGCCAACATGTCCAAGGTGAAGTAGAGAATGTGTGTGATAACTTTGTCTCAAGCATCCATTGATTCTCAACACATGAGAGTGTATGGATGGAGGTTGAAGATGATGCCATTGGTGGAAGTTATGAGCTAGAGGAGGAAGAAGAAGAAGAGCTTTTCTTTTCTTGTGTGAGATGAAAAATGAGAGAGGCTAGAATGATAATCACAAGAGCTAACCCATGTACATGGCTGCCCCCTCTCTCTCCATCTTTCATTTCACACCCTAAATCAATCCAAAATGTGACATATGCACAAATAAAGAGACCATGAGTCATCACCTATGCACATGTCACAATTAATGCATATCATCATGAATTAAGCTCATAATTTCCACCAAAATAAACATTAACCCAAATGTTTAATCCAACAAAAAGATACGGCATCAACTAAAGTAAACTCATGACGGATTACAAGAATACCCCTCACCTGCCACATTCCGACTGAATGCGAATGCAATGAGACTAAAGTAATCCAAAAAATCTAATAGGCTTAAACAAAAGCCTACTAGTATGATTCGCCCGATCATGGTCCGTGCACAAGTACACGTATATGATTTAACCCTGCCATAATACCATACGGCTCTACAACGTTTCGCCCGAAACTTGGGAAACTATATGTGAGGGACTCTAAAGACTCGTCAATACGCTGGCAGTGGGTTTAACCACAAGCACGTCAGTGGTACTAGCTGTACGTAACGGCTACCCATGTATCGACCAAAAGGGAGGCTGATGAGCGAACTCATCCTGACACCCTACTGAGCCTGTCAGTGACAATATCCGTACAGTCCGATCCGTTCGTCTATGAGTATCGCATGTCGGGCCTAGGGGGTTGGTAAAAGTCAGACCCCCAAAAGCGGTACAAGTCGTGTCGGAGTATAGCCCAGAACACCCTAAGATACTACTGGAATACCTACCAGTAAATCTCGTGCCTTGGCCAAGAACTTCGTGTAATGGCTCTCCTAGATACAGCGCGATCTCACACCCAATACCGGGAGAGACAAAACCCCTGCCGATCCGCTCACTGCCTCCATGTGGCTCGGGACTGTACCCAACTAAAACCTGTTTGCACGACTCCTTTGAGCCGTAGTAGGGTAGTAATCAAAGCACAGTGGGAACTCACACGAGACAAATGATGATCTCAGGTCGATGAACTAACATGTACACATGTCACCAAGGAACTGCTATCTTACGCTAGGTATAAAACCAGCTAGCATGTTCCCGGCGAGTCCTGTCCGGTGTACTCATAACCCAATGAGCACCTGTATACGTCTTAGGTGAACCAACTGACACCAATGGCTTGTAAGACCAGCCACCGCCCCTCGTCGGGGTCTCGATCCATATACACTAGTCTACTCTGGAGTATCGATGCCCTGTCTCGAAACTCCCTCGACTAGGGACCTTTTAAGGATGTGCTTATAGACCCCAGCTCCCACGCATATGATCGCCATCATATTGCTTGCCGTCAAGCAAGAATCCTATGGTCTCTATCAACGTGTAATAGTAATCTGTAATATCACCTAAAACATGTACACGATGATAAAGATAAACCAGATAGCATACTATCATCTTGAGTAAGACTGTCCTTCCGGCATAGGTCATCCCTCAATCATTGCAATCACGTGCCTGCGATCTAACAATTGACTTTGAGGGCATTATATCCAATAGTGGTCGACAGTGCCGACACGAGCAGAGCCTTCTCTCCCTCTGTAGGGGTCCCAGTTCCGAGGTGGGGGATCGGCGACCTGGGGAGCCTACCCTGCCGTTTGGACATGGACGGGTGCATCCACGACGGACGCGGGTCGATCTATCCTGGCGGCTAGGGCGTTGATGGCGTTCGGGGGAGGAGATTCGTCCGCGCCTCCGTTGTGGGGGAGGCAGCGGCTAGTGCTTGGATCGTCGCGATGATCGCTCGCCATTGAGTTAAGATCGGAAGATGAACTTTGTTGAATGGAATCAAGAAGTTCCCACTGACAGCGCCAGCTGACGGATGCGGATCTCGTCAAGATGTTACCTTCCGTAGATCTACTGCAAGCGACGATGGACAGCTGAGATTGAGTTGGAGGTTGCCTCATGAAGCATGTGGTTCTCAATGGGTTTGAGGTGGTTGAGGCCGAGCTACCTGCAAGGAAATCCCGAGATGGTTGTACCACTGAGGACCCTCCGACGATCAAGTTAGACCGGATATTTGAGCAGAGTAACGGCATAGTGAGGAAAAAAATAACTTACTTGAACCATCTGAAAGAGGGGTTTATATAGTGGTGGCAACAGGCAGGCAGGCGCGAGAATCACGCCGGCCGTTACGCTCCCAGCATCACGCCCGCGTGATAGGCGGGATCCCGCATTAATGACGAGATAGGCTCGTTAATGGGGGATCGTGATGGCGTGGAACTGTAACAACCCTAACTTTCTGTAGTAAATTTCTATACAATTTTTTCAAAAATATAGAAAGGGTTATTTTTGCCTGAGCATACGTTATAAATTTGTTTTGCTTTTTAATAGCAAGCAGGAGCTTGTAGCTCATTGGTAAGACCTTGCACTGCTGAACCAAGCCACCAGAGTTCAAATTCCATCCCCCACATTATTTTTAATATTGTTTTGTTTTGAATTTTTAGAAGTCCAGGGGTCTACACGTGCATAACTCATAAAAACCCCACTACACATATAAAACAAACTGTCCAAGGATCCACACCATACGACATAGGACACGTGGCAGCGAGCCCCGGCCCGACTCGGGCCGGTGACTCGGTCGACTCAGCCCGCCGCCGCCGGCCGAGTTGAGCCGGATCTCCGAGTTGTCTTCTTAGGAGTTGTGTCTTTTGGTCTCCCTATTACTCCTGTATAGTTTAAATTTCGTGCACATGAACAGAACACTTTAAAATCCCATTAAACCATATTTTTAATACAATTTAATACATGTTTTCTTCACACCCTTTCACCTACCATAACCCTAGCTTTACCCTATAAATACCACCCCTAAACATACACCCCTCACTCACAATTCTGTCCAAACTCTCAAGAAAACACTATAGAATTTTTGTGTACAAGTAGAGTTAGCGAAGGACGAAACTCCGGCGATCTTCCGACGACGACCCTAGGAGCTTCCGGCGACGAAACGACGCACCGACAAATCCTACATCTTCCTCTCCATCTTCTCTAACCTCTAAGCCAGTAAGTCCCACCTCCTTCTTCTATTCTATAGTCTTAAAACTTCTTTTAATAAAACCCGACGGAATCGAAGTTAATCCGATGTCCGATTCGGTTCTTCCTCAAAATCTCACTTTTTCTTAAATACAATCATACTAAACCCTTACATGTTGACTATTAAACATTAACAGATATTGAACAAGTTTCATATTAAAAGAAATTCTATTTCAATTGTTATCGTATTTTTCACTAAAATACCATGTAGTTTAATTCCGACATTTAAAACATCACAATCTTGCTATACCTTTAAGTAGATCACGAAATAATGACCTACCTCCTCACACACTAATATGCAATATAGTACAATACCTTTCAGGAACATAGAATACGGGAAAAAGAAACTTTACATATAAACACCACTAACTATTAAAACCGTTTTCTATAAGAATTTGTATTTTTTTATAAATCTTTGCAAAGCGCCGCTACAACCCATTTTGGGGAACCCGACTGGGATGGTGCGGATTATCGCACATACCTGGGCTTAGTAGTGCGAGATGCAGATCTCCGCAAGGAGCATTCGGTCTCGAAAGATTTAAAATACAAATATCTTAAGAAAATAAGATTTCTAGAAATATAATATATATTAAAATTATTTTTATATAAATATGTATATATGTATCATTAAAATATCTATTTTGCGATAATATGAATATTCCAACTTTTTCCTAAAATCACAAAAATCACTTTACATTAAAATACCATGAATTCCATACAAGTTCAATATTACAATTAAATACCATGTATTATGAAAAATAAGTTATTTTCACTAGAAATATCACAAATATAAAATCTACATTTATGACAACTCTAAAGACGATAATTAAATACTTGGGGTGTGTTTTGAAAATTATACAAAAGTATTTTTACATAAAACCCCCTCAAGTTTTATAAATTACAATAAAGATCCTAGTAAATATAGGTTTAAGTGGGTCCAATCTCTTGAGCCTCAGGGAGCTGGAGAAGTGGGTGCTTGCCTATTTAAGGTAGACAACTTAACAACGGTGTTATTAACACGGTAATCGTCTTTGAAAAAGACACAAATCCCGCCGTCCATGTGCAGCGGTTACCGATAACATCAAAACAATTAGGACTTCAATTTCTTTTCTAATTGTTCTGACTCAAACTGGGTCTTATTATAATAATCCGACTTGAATATGATTCAAGTACAATCTACAAACTACAACCTAATATGAATCCTTGAATCCATATATGCAATATATTCAATCTATATTGACTAAACCGAACCATGGATATACTTCCATTTACATAATTCTCCAGTTACATCCATTTACCGATATCATGGTTTCGGCAAGTCATCCATCTATACAAGACAATACAAGTTACAATACAACACAAACAAGATATCGCGGGGTTTAAGGGGTAGATTGGTATGGAAGGTGTTAGAAGTGGTACGAGACAGCAACCATAAGACGTAATTACATCCATGCCGTTGTTCCGTGGTATTATCGATGGAGCCTTGTACTTCCATTTGCCCTAGTCTCTAGCATATAGAGACTCCTCTTGTATACACTGGCATCCTTCTGTACCAAACTACAAACAATAGCGTTAACACTAATACAATATAATACAACTTTAAAAGTTACACACACACTCTCTCTGTCTATTCTATTTCTCCCTCATCTTTGGGACTTACCGAGTGATTTGTTCGCTGACGACATTCTCTTTCTTTCTTCTTTGAATGTCGTCAAGTGATTCGGACTTTTCAGAGATCGAGCCTAGCACTGAAGACTTGGACCAGTTTATTGAAGATCTCAAGCTGTAGTTACACTTGTACACATTTCATTTCAGTACTTTCCATTTCTATTATGCCATTGTTTAGACATTACTTTCATTCAGATGTATTTACTTTTTCATGCATTGTACAAAAGAATGTTAATAAATAAAGTTGTTGTTTCACTACATTTGTCTCTTGTGTACATTTCTTTTATATTGCTTAGACACGCTTAGCGTATTTACTACAAAGTAAATACGTAGCGGACTCGTCGCGTCCCCTGCCCGTACACTGGGAAGCGGGACGTGACAGGAACGCGGGATGTGGTCGGCGGATATCTCGCGTATGGAGAGATTCGCGGAGGTGAGGCGGTTGCGCCCGCGATTGGTGCCGTTGGTCGGTCGATAAGACCGAGGAAGATGAGCTCGGCGGGAGGCCCAGGGACGAACGGGAGGCTGAGGTATCTTGGTTCTGCGGTAGCCCGGAGACGAGCTGAGAGGGCCGAGGAGGCCAATTGTGCAGGGGGCTCGGAGGTGAGCCAACGGTTGTTTGTAAGGCGGGCACAGGAAAGGTGTGGACGGACGCAGAAGGTCGGCTACGTCCATGAGTCGCAGACCGGGGGTATTTTACCGACGTACGGTTCCTGGTCCTTTCTTGCTAGCTTCGGGACACGTCATCTGCCATGTGTCACGATCTGGAAGATCGCCGATCTCGAGCATCATCACCTGCCATTTGCTAGTTTTAGCTATAGAAATGACCGAAGAGCACATAATTATTGCAGACATTTTTTAAATACGTAGAATCGCAATACGATCCAATATCTGTTACAAAGATACCATTGTCTTTAGATGCTACTATTCGGCATGTTGACGTGGACGGTGCAAAACCTTGCAAGGTATTGATAACTTTGCACAGGAACACAAGTGATGAAAGTTTGATAAAGCTCAGGAAAATGGTGGATAATAATTCATTGAGATCCTTTCACTATTTAAGCATTTCATTAGACTCAATCTACTGTAAAAAGAGGTAATTGCACGGTGAAATTGGATTGGCAAGTTGTCGATAAAAAGGTATATTGTTCTGAATGTTTAATACTAATATAGTTGCATTTTTATATATAGATTTCACGTCGACCGGTGGTGAACGGCCGGCTGACATCGGCGACGAGCGCTGATGATGCTCGATATCGGTAATCTCCCAGATCATGACACGTGGCAGATGACGTGTCCCAAGGCTCACAAGAAAGGACCTACAGTGGCCGACTAGACCACTCCTATGCCCATCCTACAAGCAAACGCTGGCTCACCTCCGAGTCCCTGCGCAATTGGTCTCCTCGGCCTACCAGCTCATCTCCGGGATACCACTGAACCAAGATACCTCGGCTCTCCTGCTCGTCCGCGAGCTCACCCGTCGAGGTCATCTTCCTCGGTCTCATCAACCGACCAATGGCACCGCTCACAGGCGCAATCGCTAACCTGCGAATCTCGCTATGCACGAGATATCCGCCGGCCACATCCCACGTTCCACACCATCACGATCCCCCATTAACGAGCCTGTCTCGCCATTAATGGGAGATCCCGCTCATCATGCGGGCGTGACATCGGGAGCGTAACTTCCAGCGTGATTCTCGCGCCTGCCCTGCCTGCTGCCACCGCTATATAAACCCCTTCTTCAGACGGTTCAAGTAAGCCATTTTTACTCCATTAAGCCGTTACTCTGCTTGGATCTCTAGTTTAACTTGACCGTCGGAGGGTCCTCGGTGGTACAACCACCCCGGGACTTCCTTGCAGGTAGCTCGGCAACCACAACCTCAAATCCATTGAGATCCACACGCTTCAGGAGCGACAGCCTCCAGATCCAATCTCAGCCACCCATCGCCGCCATCAGCAGATCAACGGAAGGTAACATCTTGGCACGATCCAAGTCGCGTCAGCTGGCGTAGTCTGTGGGAATTCCTTGATTTCACAAAAACAAAAGTTCGCTTTTCGATCTCAATCCAATGGCGAGCGATCATCACGAAGATCCAATGCCATGCCACCACGTGGAGAAACTAGCACGACATTCCAAAACGCTTCACGTTCCCCACGCGATCTCGACACGTGTTGCCGGCGACTGTCCCACTTCGCCACTTGATGCGAAATCGAAACGACACGGCTCTGGCTCTTCGTCTCCTCCACGCGTTCGTGGCACGTATCACTCACGACTGTCCATCTTCCCAAAGCCCTCACGAAGAGGCAGCCCAGCAGCTACCCTGCTCGGCTGTCCCTGGCCGGTAGCTCGCCTACCCCACAACGCCAGGGATCTAAGTCCTCACTAAGAGGCGACCGAGCAGCTTCACTGCTTGGTTCATCGTTGGCAGGCCTCCCATGGCCCTTCCAGCGCCAAGGATCGAATCCCTCCCCAAGAGGCAGCCCTGCAGCTACCCTGCTCGGCTATCCCTGGCCGGTAGCTCGCCTACCCCACAACGCCAGGGATCTAAGCCCTCACTAAGAGGCAACCGAGCAGCTTCACTGCTTGGTTCATCCTTGGCAGGCCTCCCACGGCCCCTCCAGCGCCAAGGATCGAAGCCCTCACCAAGAAGCAGTCCTGCGACTATCTTTCTCGGCTATCCCTGGCCGGTAGCTCACCTACCCCACAACACTAGGGATCGAAGCCCTCGCTAATAGGAAACCAAGCAGCTTCACCGTTTGGTTCATCCTTGGCAGGCCTCCCACGGCCCCTCCAGCGCTAAGGACCTAAGCCTTCACCAAGAGAAAGCCCTGCAGCTACCCTGCTCGGCTATCCCTGGCCGGTAGCTCGCCTACCCCACAACGCCAGGGATCTAAGCCCTCACTAAGAGGCAACCGAGCAGCTTCATGGCTTGGTTCATCCTTGGCAGGCCACCCACGGCCCTTCCAGCGCCAAGGATCGAAGCCTTCACCAAGAGGCAGCCCTGCAGCTACCCTGCTCGGCTATCCCTGGCTGATAGCTTCCCTACCCCATAATGACAGGGATCGAAGCCCTCACCAAGAGGCAGCCCTGCAACTACCCTGCTCGGCTATCCCTGGCTGGTAGCTTCCCTACCCCACAACGCCAGGGATCAAAGCTCTCGCTAAGAGGCACCGGGCAACAACCCTGCTCGGCCATCCTTAAGGACAAAAAGCCTTCACTAAGAGGCACCGGGCAGTAACCATGCTCGGCCATCCTTAGTAGGCCACTTACGGCCCCTCCCGCGCTAAGGATGAAAAACCCTCGAAAGAAGCAACCGGGCCCGTCCTTCCTCGGTTATCCCTGGCAGGTAGCTCCCTACCCCAACAAACCAGGGATCAAAGCCCTCGCAAAGAGGCAATCAGGCCAGCCTTTGCTCGGTTATCCCTAGCTGGTAGCACCCTACCCCAACAAACCAAGGATCAAAGCCCTCGCCAAGAGGCACCGAGCAGTAACCCTGCTCGTCCCATCCTTAAGGATCAAAGCCCTCGCAAGAGGCAACCGGGCCCGCCCTTGCTTGGTTATCCCTGGCTGGTAGCTCCCTACCCCAACAAACCAGGGATCAAAGCCCTCGCCAAGAGGCACCGGGCAGTAATCCTGCTCGGCCATCCTTAGTAGGCCAATTATGGCCCCTCCCGCGCTAAGGATCGAAGCCCTCGCAAGAGGCAACCACGCCCGCCCTTGCTCGGTTATCCCTGGCCGGTAGCTCCCTACCCTAACAAACCAGGGATCAAAGCCCTCGCTACGAGGCACCGGGCAGTAACACTGCTGTAACGACCCGAAATGGCACGCGATTGGCACTTGAATCATATGAAGTCTATAGAACCCCATCTAATTAAAGTAAGCCAAGAAATCCCAGAAATCTAAACCATTTTAAATAATAAATGAAGGAAAACTGGTTTTAAAGAAGTGGTTTTAATAGCATAATCCGAATATGCATTTTAAAATCTCAAGTCCTTTCTGAAAATTTCGACAGAGTTTCCTTTGTAAAAACCGGCCCTAAACGGGGTACAACATGAATAATATATGCACAATGATAAAAGGCATCCCCAAGCGGGAGCTAGCTCTTCATCAATCGACGGTCACAACCACGCAAGCAATATAATATACAACGCCGAAGGGCGAGGATCAAAACTCAAAAGGAAACTCAAAATCATCAA